>CM076184.1:100836847-102184423 GCA_038277355.1 Encarsia formosa | reverse complement strand
AATGCAGGAATGAAAGCAACAGGAAGAGGAGATAATTTTTGACAGAAATTTAAAAAATTGGGCAGAAGAAATGGAAATTGAATTTGCGAAGGAAGCTAAGGAAGATAATGTGATAACGATCGAGGAAAATGTAGCGGCAGAAAAATGGAGATTAGTCCTGAAGAAGATGATGAGGAACAATGGAGTCAAAAATTTAGAAATCGGCTGAAGAAAACAATATATGAGGATAAGAAAAAGAAAGAAGAAATTCGGAAAAAATTACAAATGTTTAAAGGAAGTCAAGAAAAAATACGCAAAAATCGGAAAAATATTCAAAACAAGGCACAGTTCCAAAAACAAAATTACAAACTATTGACGAAGAAGATAAAAAAGTGGAAGAGAATTTGATAAAAGATAGTAAAGCAAAAAAAGAATTGGAAGATTACATAAAAAAGAGTGAGAAACAGACAGAGAAAATTTTTAAAAATTATGAAATTAAAGAAAACTAAGATCAAAGGAAAGTTGCTACAGTTACAGGAGTCAGAAAAACAGACAGTTAGAAATTTTTACCAATAATAAACAATAGAAACCAGACAGATGAAGAAAATTGGGATGAAGAAGTAAACCCGGAAGAGATGACTCCAACGGTGTTGAAAACACGACAAGAAAAATTAAAAAAACTATATGACGCTGAACAAGAAAGAAAAGAAATTAAAAGAAAAAATAGAAATAAAAAAAGTAATAAAAAATTATGTAACCCCTATAGACAATGGACAAACGAAGATTTTAATGATAATGAATCAATGAATCAAAATCACCACCTTTGACAGTAAAATCAAAAGTTGTAATTCTCAAAACTAATTCATGGGCAGAGAAAATGAAAAAAGAAAAATAAAAAAGGGACAGACAAAATCAGTTAAGAGAAATAAATGAAAGATTTAAAAAACAAAGAGAGGAAGAAGAGCGCACAATACAACAAAAGAAAGGGAAAATGAGAAGATATAATGAGAGACAACAATATCTAAAAAATTATGAAAAAAAAAACGTGAGGAGGGAAGACGACAAAGAGAAGAAAAAGAAAAAAGACAAAGACGTGAAGAAAGAAGGAGACGAGAGGAAGAAAAGAAACAGCAGAAAGAAAATATAGAAAGGAAAAGGCATCAAGAGGAAAGATGGCAACTAGACGAAGATGAAATAATAAGAAGACAAAATGCAAAAAGAGATTATGACGGGCGACAGAAAAATGAAGAAAATATGGAAAGACCGAAGATTACACCAATAAAAAAGACAGGTAGATTTTGTAAAGTTCAAGAGATTCCAACAGACAGAACTATAGATGCACCACCTAGTCATGGTTTCAATTGTGGGAGGCCAGGACATCACGAAAAAGATTCCAAAGAGGAAAAGACTAAATTTTGTACTAATTGTGGCCAAAGAGACAGAACGATCAATAGGTGCGAAAGATGTGATGTCTTTGATGAAGATAAAGCCCAAAAAGAGGAAAAAAAGAAGGTTTGGAACAGGTTAAGTGAAAAAGAGACTCAAAAATCATCACAACCGAATTTCCAATCAACAGCACAATACCAAACTACTTCACAATCAAGAGTTAAACAGACAGCACGATCACAATCAATCTTACAACCATCATCACAATCACAACAATCAAAACACTCAAAACCAGCACAAAATGAAGAAGTCTATACTTTAGAAGAAAGAATAGCACAAAGACAACCTCCAAGAAACACAACAAAAACAATAGTAAAAAAAGACAAGAAGAAAGTTAAGTAAACAAAATAATTGCACTTACAAAATTTGCACAAGAGATGAAAAATTATACTAAGAAAGAAAGAGAAAAATTTATGAATTTGTTGGATAATGATGATGATGATGATGAAGAAGACGCAGAGTAACGAAGAGAGAGAGAAAAGACAGTGACAGAAAAAGAGTATGTCTAGAGGGTGTCTCAAGCGTACGCTATAGCGCACGAGCGTACGCTATAGCGTACGCTATATAATATAGCGTACGCTATGAGATGTTTACAGCGTACGCTATAGCGTATGCTATGAAATATAGCGTACGCTATAAGATCTTCGTAGCGTACGCTATGAGATGTTTCCAGCGTACGCTATAGCGTATGCTATGAAATATAACCTACGCTATAAGATCTTCGTAGCGTACGCTATGAGATGTTTCCAGCGTACGCTATAAGATCTTCGTAGCGTACGCTATAGCGTATGCTATATAATATAGCCTACTCTATAGCATGTGCTATAAAATATAGCGCACGTTCTGAGATGTTTACAGCGTGCGCTATAGCGTATGCTATGAGATATAGCTTTCGCTGTGAGATCTTCGTAGAGTACGCCTTGAGATGTTAATATCGCACGTTAAATTGTAGCATACGCTAGGAGAGGTTTGTAGCGTACGACAAAAATAGCGTATGCTAGGAGCGGTTTGTAGCATATGCTAGGAGAGGTTCGTAACGTACGCTAGGAGCAGTTTGTAGCATATAAAATACAATATAGCGTACGCTGTGAGAGGTTTATAGCGTACGCTATAGCGCATGATATAAAACTAATACAGCGTACGCTATGTATAGCGCATGATATAAACCTAATACAACGTAGGCTATAGCGCATGATATAAAACCAATAAAGCGTACGCTATAGCGCATACTATGAGTTTGCAACGGTTGATATAACATATTGAGTGTGTCTCAGCGAAAAAAAAACCTCAGGCCAAAAGCTGACAGGTAAAGAGCTAGAAGGGCTTGCCACGATTAAAAAAATCCGTAACCCCTACTTTACCCGAAATTTTCATGCGGCGATAATAATTTTAACTAGTTACCCCCCAGCCAAGAAAAGAGCAACAATACCCCCCGCAGCCATGAATAAAAAATTCCTTAAAGTACAAGATTCAAAAATGCTCTCCCACCACGTTAAAAGTACGTGGACAGTTTCATGCCACGTTAAGAATGCGAGCTTCTTGCGTGCTCAATCACCACGATAATAAACAATTAAATTATCGACCTCCTGCCAAGTTAAAAACGCGACAAGTCGTTCCCGCTATTTTTTATTTATCCCTTGCTAAAAAATACGTAGCTTGTTAGCGTCGAATCCCTGCCACGAAGAGAATCAAAGCTAACATTAAAAACTTTGGGACCATCGAATATTTTTATTGCATATAAATACTTTTTATTTCGTAAAGTTTAGCTTAGCGAAGTGGAGTTTTTGCCCTTACGGGCGTTTAAAGTTTTTGCATCTCCGATTTGGAGAGCGCAGTTATCATACAGCTTAGGCCTTATAGGAAGATCGAGTACTAGTATCGAACGTTACCGTTCGTACTCGTGAAGCGACCTCTTCCTTGATGAATGTTTGATTAAGTATACATAGAAGTCTGATTGTAGGTAAAAAATATGTATTGTGGCTCAAAGTGTCTACATCTACATACTAGTTAAAAAAAGGTACCACGAGAAATATACCAAGCATAAAAAATATTTATTAAATAACAGCGTATTCTTAACCTTCGCTAAATAAACTCGAAAAAAATTAATTTTAATGTTTACTATGAATAATATGTACCTGTCAATTATGTATCCTCTGGGAACAATCCAAGATCAAAGATATATAATGAGAAGCGCTTGAGAGATAACCTGCACCGATTTAGAGTGATTTTTTTTATTGCTTTGAAAGAAAATTATAAATTTTTTGGTTTGATAGGTTGGATAGTTAATACTTTTGTTTCTAAGAAAATAAATTGTTAATAATTTAATGCAATAATTTAATTTTTTCTCTCCTTTCTAGAAAAAAGTCTGTAAAATTAGAATTTCTGGTTTTATGAGGTCGGTAAAAACTCGTGGGGCGAGCCTTTCAATTAAAAATTGATTATGAAGCAAAGGGTGGAGGTTTCAAAGCAAGTTCAGATTTCCTAGCGTAACAATCTAATTAAATTTTGTAATGACGGCTTGATGCCGGAGATGTAAGTTAGAAAAAATTTAATAGTATACCAGTATTGTATCTGTATATTCTTTATGGCTAATCCAAGAGCAAAGGAATATGATGAGAACCACTTGGAGCCCGAGGTGGGCTGTTCGAGACGAGACGATACGAGATTTTTATCCGGTCTTGGTCTCGATCTCGAAAAATTTTACCGGTCTCGGTCTCGGTTTCAAAGTCTTGGTAACGGTCGTGATAATTTTATTAATCTGAAAGCTAAATTAAAAATTTTTTAAAATAAATAAATAACTGTTTTTATGAAACTAGTCTCAATCGGCACGCAACTTTGAATTTTTTATAAGCACCATCAAATTTTTAATCTTGAAAGTAAACAAACGATATATTTTTATTTTAAGGAAAAAAAAAGGAAGTTGAACGAGAAAATTATCAGAAAATTTTAATTGCAATCAACCTGTAAATAATAACAACACTTTATTCATCGCATATCTTTTGCAACCTGCAACTAAGTTCTGTTCGATTTTTTTTTGTTAGAACTCTCATTATATTTTATAGAATTCTACTAAGAAATTTTTTTGATTTATTGTAACAAAGTATTCAGTTATTTATAAAAGATTGCAAAAATATTCTTATTAACTAAGTATTCAACATTTCAAGTTATTTGAATTTTGAACATTTTAGACCAATCACATTAATAATAAATCGAGGATATTCGATCATCGTTAATCATGTATAAAGGATTTTCAGTAAATAATGACAAATGAGTTATTTTCATTATTGTTCGATAATTTTTTTAAGTAAAATTATTACATATAACTTATTTGAATTATCATATCTAACTGATTTGCAAAAAAAATGTTAAATATGTAGGGTTCATGGGTAAGGGTGCAAATAAAAAGGCTTAAGCTCTAAGTTTTAAAATCTTTATGCATCATTCCGAATTACGGGTATACCTAAAATGACCTACTGCGGCTGTTCACCGAAATTATCTCTCGCCGAAAAAATCTAGTGAAAAGAACTAGACGGTGAAGCGGACACTGCAGTGGGGTCCACAACAGTGAGTTGTTTAATCAGCTCGCCCCACGGAATATTTAAATTAAAAAAAAAAAAAACTTTTGCTGAAATTGAATTTTTATTCAAATTTTTTTTTGTTAAAAGATATTCAAAACAATCTAATTTTCTAGAATTTTTTTTTAATCAGCTTTTTCGGAAAAATATCCATTTTTCATGAAAAAAATGAGAGAAAATTTCGCAATGAGTTGAGTTGATGGCATTTTAATAAACCAATCTGATGAAAATACACAAGTTAAAATATTCAAGTGGTGAATATGATTGAGCTTAAAAATCTATATAAAATTTGGTATGAATTATAATTGATGAAACTCAAAAAAGCGCCACTTTTATGTAAGTGTGTACAGGCTTGAAAAATTTATTTTGGTTTCCGGCTACATCTGATTGTCTCTGATTTGAAACAATTAATTAATTAATAATTATGATATAATTTCTTATACAATATGGTTTACACATTATAGATAAAGATTTTTTAATAAACTACATTTATTGTACATAGCCATTGGATAACGTAAGTTTCCTTTTAGAAATTTAGTTTAAACTTTAAATATTGCATACTTTAAATATTCCTACTAGAATATTTCTATCATTTTTTTTAAATTTAATACACAATTAATATAAATAACAAACTTACTCCTCTTATAAATACTTTACAGTGAAAAAAATTTACATTATTTATAACTTTTTAAATAATTTAATCTTTCGCTACTGTTTTTATTTCTTTATTTCAGTTAAAAATTAGAAAAATAAGTTTTTTCAGTACTTCAAACCAAAAATTTTATGAACAAAAAAGTATATTTAGTTTACTTTTAGTAAAAATAATAGACTCCATCGAAACCAAGATTCAACTTTAAAATATGAAGTTTGTCATGAATTATTTAAACAATGAAACTTTCAAATTATTCAGTCCAGTGGTACACTACAGCTTCATAATATTCATTTTCTTTTTTTTTAACTGTTTGATTAAGTACAACTTTCTAAAAGTCTGATATAATAAGAATTAACTTGGTCAAAATATTTAAGTTTAGAAAACCACGAAGAACACTAAACTGCTACTGAGTACGAAAAACCTGAGTAAAAATTATAAATATAAAAATACGTGTCCGCGAACTCAAACCACTAAGTATATATCAGCCTGAAAGCATTGAAGTAATAGATCCAATTTTTTCATCAGTAGTTTATGAATGGGTATTAGGTAATACTTCTTTCAGCAAAAGGTCTTCTTCCTGACTTTTTTCTGAACAAAAATTAATTAATTTAATCAAAAATTATTTTATTGTAAACATTTTTTGTCATTTTTTTGTTAATTACTTTAGAACTCATTGTTTCTCTTACTTTTTTATCAGACTTTCATAAACAAAATCTGGATTTTGAATGGCTTTTAAACCTCGTTTTTTTCTTTTGCGAAGCATCTATAATGTGTAAACCATACTGTATAAGGTTTAAGATGTAATGAGTTTTTTGTTAATTTGATATGAAATATTAGGGTAAGAAGATATACGTTAAGGACGTTGCCTCGTGAAATAAAATCCATAAAAATCGTTTGATAATTATTGCAATCTTTAAGTTTAGGCTTAAGGAATAACTTGTCAAAATTTCAAGAGGATTTACTATACAGTTGTCGAGAAATTTTAATTCAAAGTTGGGCTAAAATCGCTCCAAATCGGGTGATTTAACATAGGCTCTTATGGGAAAACCATGCTGTTTTCATTTTGCTGTAGTTTTCGAACCAGGTTGGCAATCATCCTGAAATTTGGATATGTCTTGTAACAGTGCTCGTCCGGGGAAAAACAACGACGATCCACGTTGTCAGACCAGCAACTGTACGCGTATAAAAACTTCCGAGTACTCGCTCCTGAGTACTCCTGCAGCCGTTGCTAGTACCTGTAAATAATTAAATAGACATGCTTGGGGAGACGCGTACGCGGGCTAGCTGTCAAATGCCGGCAGTGGGCGGGGCTATTCCCCAAGCTAAAGTCAAAATAAAATAAATTTCTCGTAATCAATAAATTCCCTAAATGAGGAAAAGTCGAGCGGAGGAAAAAGATCAGTTTTCAATAACAAACTCGAAGAAAGTCAATTTTAATCTTTAATTTATTAATAATAACAACAACAAAAAAATAACAAAGATTGTTCCAAAATCAACGGTCGCGATCTTCGAATTTAAAGTTCGGCCGATCGCGCCGGCGGCCGAACAAAGAGACGTGTAGGTAAACAAAGAACCTGCCGGACTACGCTCGCCGGCTCGCAAGTTTCTACACGGGATTTCTGACAAGAATTCACGCGTAGAACCTTTCGGAAATAAATCCAGACAGGGAGAGAAAAATCGACAAGTTCTCTCCCTTACCGCGACACACTCCTTCACTCTATCTGCACTCGAACGCGGTTACACAAACCTTTACAGGCGCGGGTGGAGATTTCCAAGCGAAGACGGGTGGTCTACGAAAACAGCACACACTCTTTTAGAGCACTCATTCCTCGCGATGTCGTGTTTAACGAAAACCTCAACGCGACTCGCGATTACAGTACTTTTTCTCTCTGACGTTGAAAGAAAATCGAGCGTCCGCGCTAACGTTCTACACACGACTGGCGCGCTTCCGTCCCGTTCTACCCGGTCCGACCTCTAACGGTCGGTCCGTTCCGGAATGGTCCGCCAGCTGCTGAGCGTCAGCTGCTAGCCCACGTCCACACGAATAATCAATATCGATCGTGTGGACGGATGTTTTCACCGACCGTGACAGTCTTTCCAAGAGCCTTATAGAACAAATTGCTATGTTTTTGGAAAACTTCTTATGGATTTTTAAACAATTTCGGCATTGTTTTGTTATTAAAAAATCAGTAAAAAGTTTGCTGATTGTTCCTTATTTTTAAAAAAGTTTTCTAGACTTTTGATTCACACTGTTAAAAACTAGATGTCTTCAGTAATACTATGTAAAAATTTCAGAAAGTTTTATTAATTCAGTCCCGAGTACCAACGAGTTGAAAATAAAATAATTTTGTTAATCAACCGGGTAGACTCGAGGCGAATGTCAGTTGTTCCCGTGCCTAACCTATGGGCGGCTTCCCCCACTACTTCCACGACGAGGCAACGTCCTTAAAGGAATTCATTATTATCTATGTTTTTGCTGCTGTAAATTAATTCATGTATTTTTCTTTAATACATTGTTCGTGTAAATATATGTGTATGAATATTATTCTTTATGGCTTTACTCCCACATTATAATTTAAATTCTGAAAATAAAATTTTACCAACACATGATTTAAAATAAAACAATTTGAACTTACGAAATTATAACATAATTTTTAATTAATTAATTGTTTCAAATCAGAGACAATCAGATGTAGCCGGAAACCAAAATAAATTTTTCAAGCCTGTACACACTTACAAAAAAGTGGCGCTTTTTTGAGTTTCATCAATTATAATTCATACCAAATTTTATATAGATTTTTAAGCTCAATCATATTCACCACTTGAATATTTTTACTTGTGTATTTTCATCAGATTGATTTATTAAAATGCCATCAACTCAACTCATTGCGAAATTTTCTCTCATTTTTTTCATGAAAAATGGATATTTTTCCGAATAAGCTAATTAAAAAAAATTCTTGAAAATTAGATTGTTCTGAATATCTTTTAACAAAAAAAGTGTGAATAAAAATTCAATTTCAGCAAAAGTTTTTTTTTTTTTAATTTAAATATTCCGTGCGGCGCGCTGATTAAACAACTCACTGTTGTGGACCCCACTGCAGTGTCCGCTTCACCGTCTAGTTCTTTTCACTAGATTTTTTCGGCGAGAGATAATTTCGGTGAACAGCCGCAGTAGGTCATTTTAGGTATACCCGAATTACAACTTGCATTGAGAATGGCATCCTGTCAGCTCAAGCACCCTTCGGCAACTGCCCTCTTCGGCGCGCGACTGCTAAGTTCCTCGAAGGGCCCGCCCACTCACACCAAGCTAGCCTTGCTCGCAGTTTTTAGGAAGATACTAGCTACCTGGCTGCTTCACACAGACACTCCACCTACGTCATTACAGACTACCCATCTCGCTCTCTCTCATTCCTATCCCTATACCTATAGCTACAGAAATATCAAAGTCACAACGCTGGGGACAACGATAAATAAATTATTTTTTATAAACAATTAACTAAGCCGCCAAGCTCTAAGCCCCCATAACGCTAAGGAGAGCGATAAATAAATTATTTTTTATAAACAATTAATTAAACCGCCAAGCATTAAGCCCCCATAACGCTGGGTACAACGATAAGTAAATTATTTTTTATGAACAATAAATTAAACTGCCAAGCTCTAAACCCTCATAACGCTGGGGGGAGCGATCAATAAATAATTTTTTATAAACAATTAAATAAAGTGACGAGCTCGAAACCCCCATAACGCTGAGGGGAGCGATAAATATATTATTTTTTATAAACAATTGAATGAACCGACGAGCTCGAAACCCCCATACCGCTGGGGGGAGCGATAAATAAATATTTTTTTATAAACAATTAAATAAACTGACGAGCTCTAAACCCCCATAACGTTGGGGACAACGATAAGAAAATTATTTTTTATAAACAATTAACTAAACCGCCAAGCTCTAAGCCCCCCATAACGCTGGGGAGAGCGATATATAAATTATTTTTTATAAATATATAAATAAACCGACAAGCTCTAAACCTCCATAACAATGGGGAGAGAGATAAATAAATATTTTTTTATAAACATTGAATAAACCACCAAGATCGAAACCCCCATTGACGGTTTAATTAATTGTTCAAAAAAAATAATTTTTTTATCGCTCCCCCCAGCGTTATGGGGGTTTCAAGCTTGGTGGTTTATTCAATTATTCATAAAAAATAATATATTCATCGTTCCCCCCAGCGTTATGGGGGTTTCAATCTTGATGGTTTATTTAATTATTTATAAAAATAGTATTTTACACACCTGAGGGAGTCAAAAATTAGTTAGCCCTTAGCAAACCGAAATTGTGTGTCAAAGGTTTGCTAAGGGTTAGCTCATTTTTGCACTCCCTCGTGTGTAATATATTTTTTAACAGGAGGCAAGGAAAGTTCAAACTCCCTGTTTGGGACAAATCAGAAAGTTTGAACTTTCTGCGCTATAGGTATAGGGATAGGAATGAGAGTTTTGATAGGATTTTGAAATTTCTTTCTGTTCCTTGATGAGATTTATGTCTTCCGACAAATAAACTTTCTGGTAAACGCATGTCCTCAAAAGTTTTGCATTTCATAGCTCTCTTGAAGACAAAACGTCTGTGTCTACCTCCAAAAAGTCTAAAAACCTATAAAACTTATATCTACTATTTACAATATTTCCCGTAGCGACCTTACGGGATAATTTATACACAAAACGTAGGGCGTAAGCTGTAACCCGAAGTAAGGTTGTCAACGACGAGTATTTTAGACCTAGGGCCCACATTTCTCGCTCTAGGGTGACAAAGTAAACTGCAGTATTAGTAACGGGGGTTTTCTTCGATTGGTCTGTGTTCCAATAGGTTGTCTGGAGCTGTGGCCCAAAGTTCGAGTGAATCACACAACCACGAGAGACCATGCCACCAAAATGGGTGGGTAGAAAGTAATTCTGGATTTATACCACGCGATGTAACATTAGCTGGGTTGTCAGCTGATTTGACATAGTGCCAGTAAACTGATGGCAACAGAGTGAAGATATTTGAGCATTTATTTGCAACGAAGGCTTGCCATCTTGAAGAATGACTTCTCAACCAAAAAAGTATGTTTTTTGAATTAGACCAGGTATGGGCTGCATGTATTTTGGCAGGCAAGGTGGTCAAAAAGTTAGAAACTAGTTTTGATAAGATTTGAGCGGCCAGTAATTCTAGATTCGGTGTGTTCAATTTTTTTAAAGGAGCTACTTTTGTTTTCGCAATTTGTAAAGAACAGTGTACATTGGTCAGAGTGATTACACGCAAATATACAACAGCAGAGCACGCTGATTCCGAAGCATCGGCAAGCCGTGTACTTCACAGTACGTAACTTCTGGTGAGTAATGAACAAACCCGAGTGTGTTCAACGAATTTATAGCAGGTAACTTTGTTGTCCACGCTTTCCATTAGTTGACATATTCTGACGGCAACGGATCGTCCCAATCACATTTCAGGAGCCATAAGGACTGCATGAAAATTTTTGCAGAAACAGTAACTGGGGCTAACCAGCCTAAAGGTTCAAAAATTTGTGCAAGTTTGGATAAAACCGAGCGTTTTTCCAAAATGCCTTTTATGGGCAAATAGTTCAAATCGAACGTGAAGGTGTCATCTTTAGCTAGCCACTGAAGTCCCAAAACAGAGAATGAAGAGGAAGCTTCGAAAATAGCTGTAGGATCCGTGGCAAGATGATCCTTGGGCAGATGTGCTAATATCTCGGGTTCATTGGAGAGCCACTTTCTGAGCCCAAATCCACCCTCCTTAAGGAGAGTAATTAATTGCGTTTGTTTGTCAAGAGCTTCCTGGACTGTGTGGCCACCAGACAGCACATCATCCATGTAGATCTCTCACATAAGGATTTGAAAGGCTAATTTGAAAACGAATTCATAGTCGTGATACTAATTGACGAAGTCTAAAAAAGCTAGAAAAGACCAACAAGCTAGCCCATATGTTACTGTGATTAGATGGTAAATTTGAATCGGGTCATTGGAGTTGAACCTCCAAAAATGGCTTGGTAGTGCCAATCTTCTCGCAATGAAATGATTGTAAGGTCATTTCGGTAATTATGTTCAAACTCAGAGAGATTGAGCCAGCAACAAGCCAACCTAGCAGGGAGAATGTGGCCATTGGCTCGTTTGGTGTTCCCTTAACGATGCCTTTTTGAATGATTAGCGCGTATATGTCAGCTCCTAGCAAGACGTCAATCGGGTGAATGTTAGTAGGGTATATAAAGGTTGCAATTTTGCATTAAAGTTGCGCTAACCACAGCTAAAATTTTTTTTTTTAAGTTATTTTTTTTAGTATATTACTGTTCAAAAAAGTAAATTAAATCCATGATAAATCAAAACAACAAACATTTTTTTTTTTAATTGTAATTGGCCACGCTTTGAAAAAAAAAAGGAATAATAAAGGCAAAAATTTAACTTGAATCTGTAGCTCTCAGGACTAAACAAAAAAAGGAAAAATATTAGTTTTGTTGACTAGTGAAAAACGTACGACAAGGAGCGAACACACGTCCCCCACGACGATTGAGCTGCTGCCGCTGCCAGTGTTTATAGCTGAGATGACGTTGGGGAGGCTTTGTTATTGGTGCTTGATGCCGGAAATCTTACGCTGTACCAACGAGACCGTGTCTTCCATTGGTCGGTGCTTGCTCGTTGATTTATTGGCGACGGGGTGGAAAGTTTGCTGTAACTTGGATGAAATTATGCATTTGCCTTGAAGGTATTTTCCGCACGACACACAGTGCAGTAAAACGTGGTAAGAATGTTCTAAATTCTTGAGCCCCCTTCAAACTTGTCATAAATATAATAAAATTGATATCGAACTGTAGGCATGGTGCCCGATTTTCGATGCCTCGTGCATTTTTGTCGATAAAGTGGATTTGTTTGGCAGTACACTGAACAAAATATAATGCAGGCACTGCAGAAAACTCAACACAGTAGTTACATGCACGTGTAAATGTAGCAACTGCGTGGATTCTATGCATTTACTGTATGAATTCCCTATAGTCGTTCTATTCAGACCTAAATGTAGCGACTGCGTGAAATTCCACGCACTGAGGGCATGAAATTTCATGCAATAGTTACATGTAAGCGCTCCAACAACGCGTCTTCGAATGCGCAGTCGAGTACCATAACCTAAAAAATCATCGTTCTCGTCGATAGCATGAAGTCTTTTTTGATGTGTAATGTTAACAGTTGATTAATTTTTGTTTCAATTAATTGCTAAAAAAGGGATTGTAGAGGTTATTTATTGAATTATGGTACTCTAGTGCATGCAATTGTTAGAAAAAATTGTTGCTGCTGCCTGGGCCCTTACATGTAACTGTTGCATGATCAATGAACAATTCCAAGCACTCTGTGAATGGAATTTCACGCAGGCGCTACATTAGGACGTGTATGGAACCACAGCATTGGATTTTATGCAGTGGCTCTATTCAATTTTTTTCAGTGTAGTGCACGGAAAATAAAAAGTAGTTTACCACTATTCAATCCTTTTTTTTAACATTTTAATGATTTGACTGACTGTAAACTGAAAAAATGTGTTAAAATTTTCATGAATTAAGGCTTTTTCGATATATTTTTATCCGCTGAATCCGAATTCATAATCGGATAATGAGATTTATATGGTTTTTTAAGAATTAAATTGAAAAAACGCGATTCGCACCACTTTTTTCTTTTTTTTGTTTTGGTCATTTTCATGATTTTACTTATGTAAATTGCAAAAAATGTGTTAAAATTTTTATGGGATTTTTCAATGTATTGTTACCTAATAAGTAATAATATAGCGGGTTTTATATGTTAAATTTTGAAAAAAATGAGAAAAACAGAATAGAAAAAAGCGATTAAATTGGGGTTCTTTTCATTTTTTTCAAATTTAAACCTAAAAGTGGTAACAATACATTGAAAAAGCTTTGTTTCATAAAAATTTTTACACATTTTTTCAGTTTACAGTAAGTGATATCATTAAAATGATTAAAAAAAAAGATTAAAAAGTTGCAAAACTACTTTTTACTTTCCGTGTACTTCTGCCAAACAAATCCACTTTATCGAAAAAAGGACGTAAGGGATCGAAAATCGGGCACCATCCCTACAGTTTCATATCAATTTTATTATATTATTGACAAATTTTAAAGGGGCTCAAGAATTTAGAACATTCTTACCACGTTTTACTCCACTGTGCGGCATAAAATGACTGATCTTCTTGTTGCTTGGATGTGGCTCAGGCGGGCGATCGTCCATCTCTCTCGCTCCTACAGACGTATATACAGATACAGGTCCTGCAACTCTGATGGTGGGGGTGAGGCTCTTAAAAGCCGAAAAAAGTTTCAAACTCTCGTCACTTGGAGGACACCACGAGCGGTGTGACTGTAGGCACCACGCGCGAAGATTACGGCAGTGTGAGAGAGAGAGCGAGTGTACGAAGGAAGGAGTGTAACGTTGCCGCAGCGGAGCTCGCTGCGTCGAGTCAAGCCTGCCGGCCCAGTGGTGTATGCCTAGCATCTGAGTGGCACGTCTCGCTGCACGCACCTCGTGTTGCAGCTACTGTAAATTGACCAAATAAAGAATAATAGCAATTAAATTTCTAGTTCATATCATTCACCCGTACTTACACCAAAAGGAGATTAGGGACTCCAAATTACGTGTACTCAAACACTTCATTCCCTACAGTGATGACCTCGACGAAGAACATTTCATCGCAGAGTTTTCATCGTCCTTTGTTAATGCAAGTTCGCGCGTGTTTTTGGTGGTTGATCTTGACATCCCGCCGGCGCTTTATCATCGCTTTTTGTGTCTCGTGCGCCAATATACGAACACAAAATCATCTACAATAAAATAAAATCACTTGCACATCCAGCAAGTCGGTAAAATCTGCTCTACAAAATCTTTGCCTCGCACGTCAAGAACGAGCGCAAATCGACTTTTCCTTTTTTATCTGTGTCTCTTACGCCTAGAACGAGCACAGATTAAACTCAAAGCTTTAAAAAAAAAAAAATAATAATAATAAATAAAAAAATTTTTTCACCCAACCGGTTCGGCCACTTGGTGAATTTTTTCTTGTCTACACACTTGCACCTGGGCACGTTGACTTCGTGAGAGCACCTGGGGAAGGCCGGCTTGAAGCCACTTCCCGAAGAGGGTTTTTCGGTGCGAAGTCGAAAACCCGAAGAGAGGTAGTCGACGCGAAGTCCTCCTCAGTGGTTGGAAAACCGTCAATCTTGAATCGCTTGGTCTCCAGCGTCATTCTGCTTTCAGTCCTGCTCAGCATCATCATCGCCTTTGGACATCATCTTCAAGGCCATCGACAGTATCTACGCCAGCTACGACAGATATCCTTTTATTTTATCGATCGAAAATTCAGTGAGTAATCCCGCGGACGCGTAAATTTAAGTTAATAAGTGTGAGAGTGTGAGTGTATGTTGTTGCTTACCGGCACGTACCCTCCCCTCACATTCCGAGAATTCGCGCGCTTCTTGTTACTTGCCAAGCTTTTCGGTCGCGTGAATTCCGGCAGACGGATTCATCTTTTCTGCGTAACTCAAATTCCTCACGTTTTTTTTTTTTATTCTCTTTTTTAGGATCTTAGGATTGACAGTGAAATAAAGTTAGTTTTAGGTTTTTGCGATTCGCGTTGATGGCGGAAATTTCTTTTTCCCTCTTCCCCTTTAGGAAATTAAAAGTTAGAAAAAGAAAGCTAGTCATTGCATGAGTAAGCTCGCGATCGAAACGGTGCGAGACAGGACAAAAACTCTTGTAAATTCTTGTGAGGCGTCTGCAAGCGTAGTCGAGATTCCTTGTGAGCCTCTCCAGCGTATCAGTGAACGTAGGTCACGGGGCCGCCTGACCAACTTCCCTAGAACCTTTCGCACTAGGTCGCGGATCCACTGCCAACCCCCCGGGTCTTTCGCATTAGGTCGCGGGTCGACTGGCAAACTCCCGGACCTTCTTCGTTTTTACACCCACCCTTTTCTTCTTCTCTTTCTTTCCCCTGCTTTCGTTTTCTTGTCTGCTATGGCCGACGGAGTCAAGGACGGATCTGGAGACAAGTCCGAAGAGAAGGTCGATCAGGTCGACCAGTCGAAATCTTCGCAAGACGTGGGGGATCTTCAGCGCCAGATTCAAGAGCTCGAAACCCGTACGTCTGACGCCAGAATACGGTCCATCATGCACCGATTTTTTTACAGGTCGAAAGCCCACATTTCCAACTGATCAGAGTTTTCATTCCATTCCGACAGGTTCCGGCTTTGAGACACCCCCTGGTTTTCAGCCACTCCTGCCGGGTGCCGGCTTGTCTTTCACCTCGGTGGACACCCCCGTCCGTGACCAGCAGGCAGGTTTGGAGCCTCTCACGTCGCAACCTCCACCTCCCGGCACGTTCAGTTTTGATTTCCCAAACCCCCGGGCTCAGAATTTCATTCCCGCGAGAGTGACTGTTCGTGCAGCCCCACAGGCGACGACGGATTCTCCCAAATCCATTGATGATCAGGACTCCTTCACCCAGAAGAGTCCACCCACCAACACTTCAGAGCACCCCGGTTATTCAGGGTAGGTTCCTACGGCCTCATTGCTGCCAGAGCTTCCCATGAATCCTCGTGGTTACTGTCCGCCATATTTAAATCCAACCTCATCTTACTCCAACTACCCCCCGCCCCCCGGTAAATCGCATAGCTTCACTTTCCAACCTTTCTCCAGGCGCAATCCCGAGTTTTGGTTCAATCAGTTGGAGGATCGCTTTATGGACGAGGGCATCACAGCTGACAGTAGCCGATACTGGGCTGTTATGCAGAACCTTCCCCAGGCAATCTCTGAAGACCTCGCAGACGTTATAAACGCCATACCTCGAGATGGCAGGTACGAGGGCCTGAGGAAAATCCTCATCAGTCGTTTTGGCGATCCCGCGATGAAAAACTCGATCGACTTTTCCACGATTGCGCGTTCGGCGATCTCCGCCCATCCGAACTCCTTGCCAGGATGAAAACGCTCGGCAGTGGCCAGCTTGATAGCTCGGTTATCCTTCGGTTGTGGTCGAAGCGGCTACCTGATAGCGTCTCTCATTCGATCGATCCCCACGTTGCAGGTTTGAGGGAACGTGAGGCTGACGAGCATGCAGACCGTCTACTCCCTAGGCGCAGGTTGAACTCTGGTCCCTCTGTGGACTCCATCTCTGGTGCAGACCAACTCACCATCCAGATCGCTGATATCGTGAGGCAGTCGTTGCGAGATTCTGGTCGTGGAAACCAAAAACCGGGATAGGTCACGCTATTGGCACAGATGCAAGTCTCGGGATGATGGTACTCCTCGCCTTTGCCATCTACATTACAGACACCGCGAGAATTGTATCAATTATCGTGGACCCCCCTATCCGTCCTGGCCTGAATTCACCAGGAAGAATTCATTTCCCGTCGATTTCGAGGAATATAGGAAGCTCAGGAATGCAAAAAACTAGAGAGCTCACCCGTTTTTGAGGTGGACACCGTGGGCTTAAATTCACTACACCTCTTTGTCATGGATGTTAAATCACAACGCTAATTTCTTGTCGACACCAGCGCCAAGGTCTCGATCATCGCGAAGAACTCCGTTTCCACACATTCCCCGCAGGGCCTATCACTACACGCGGAGAACGGGTCTGAGATTGCGACCTTCGGTATAATTGCGAAGTCCTTTGATCTCGGATTGCGCCGCACAATGTCGTGGAATTTTTATGTTGCGGATATTCCGTACTCAATCCTTGGTGCCGACGTGCTCAGTCACTTTGACCTTTTGCTGGATTTGAAACGTCAGCGCTTGATAGACGGCATAACTCAATTGCACGCGCCTGGAACCCTTCGCAAACCTTCTATTTTTTGTATTAGTTCAGTCAACCCGGGCCACAGGTACCATTACATCTTGACCAAATTCCCTCGTATTCTTGGCCTCGAGCCATCCGCTCCGATCCAAGAGCGTGGGGCTTACCACTACATCCAGACCACAGGTCCCCCCAGGGCACAACGCCTCCGACCCCTTTCATCCAAGAAGCGTCGGTTCGCCATGGGAGAGTTTAATCGCCTTGCCGAGGCTGGAATTTGTCAGCGCTCAAAAAGCCCATGGTCTTCGCCGATTCATATGGTCCCTAAGGGTGATGGGTGGCGGATATGCGGGGACTATCGCTGGCGAAACAAGGTCACGGTTCCGTGACCGATAAAACTCCTGTGCCAAACCTCAGGGATTTCACAGAATCATTGCATGGTAGGAAGGTTTTTTCGAAGTTGGATTTATGGCGAGCTTACCGTCAGATCCGTATCCACGCGGATGACGTCGATAAGACGGCACAGATCACCCCCTTCGGCTTGTGGGAATTCTTGGTTATGATCGAGGGCTTGAGTAACGCGGGTCAAACCCTGCTCCGGTACTTAGCCATGGCTCTGGGTGACCTCGAGTTCGCCTTTTAGTCCAGTCGTACTACTTCAAAAATAGGGTAATTTTGAAAAAAATTCCTGACAGTGATTTTATGATTAAAATGGGAAGAAAACACAAAATCAAATCACAAAAAAAAGGAAAAACCAAGCGAACACTTTTTGAGTCCCTGGGGTGGAACAGGGTGGATTTTTAGGGGTTGAAAGCAGTTCTTCGCGATTTCCAAGAAAAGTATAAGTTTTATCAAAAAGAATTGAATACAAAAGTTGTAGATGATTGAAAGATCTTTTGTTCTATACATTTTTTCACATAACCTCAAAACTGACAAGATAAACGCAAAAAACAAGTTTTTTGTTTTTTATTTTTCCTGGCCACAAAAATGAATGTATCTTAATGAAACTTGGCCAAAATAAAGTTTTTTTTATGTAAAATAAGCCATAATTTTTTTGTATAAGAATACTCTACCGCTTAAAAAATACGAGTGGCTAAAGTGAAAAAAGGTGTCTACTTCACGAGAAAAGTTTTTTAGTTTAAGGGGGGAGTAGGGGCTAGACATTTTCAAAAAATCGATCAGCAATCAAAACAAGCCCTTGACAGGAAACTGCAGTAGGGAATGTGCCTTATGCAGCTGGAATCGACGATTCAGTGTAAGTTGTAAAAAAAAAATTTTTTCATGATTTTTCCCCCTCGAAAATTTAAAACGCGTTTTTCTCGAAACTAACTTTTTCAAAGTCGGTGAACGCTGCCATTTAAAGACTACTCAACCGATCGTTCTAAAATTTGACACATTTACTTGTTATATAAAATACCCAGCCCCTACGGAGAGTTTTTTTTTTTTTTTTCGGTCTTACGGATACAAAATGGCGTCAATTTTCCACGAAAAATCCAGTTTTTTTTTTAAATTGTTGCCAAATCTTGAAAAAAAATTTTAAAAATAAATACCCCCGTAGGGGTCGGAAAAAACTCCTACTTTAACTAAAAAAATTATTCAATTTCATTTCAGGTAACCCAGTGCAGCCCAGGAGTGTTCACCGCGGATGACCTTTTTTTTTCGACGCCTCCAAAAATGTTACGTCAGAGGCTTATTTATGAATATTCTTATTCAAAAATTTGACAAAATTTACTTTAAATGTTGCTCTATATGTGTCATTGTTTAAATAAATGTATTTGTTTATACGTCGCCCCAAAAAATCGTCGAAAAAGTGCTTTTTTTTACCAATTAACCCCTACTCCCCCCTTAAAACGCTCTACGATGTTCGTTCGGGTCTCATTCTTTTTGTTTAAACATGTAGTTTAAAAAAAAAAAAAATTGTATGTTTTTAGAGGAAAAATTATAAAAAATTCAAAAAAACCGATTTTTTCAATTTTTTTTCCTTTATTTTTGTATACAAAGTTATAAATTTCAAATTGTTTATTAAAATTTTTTGTAAAATTGTCTCAAAACCATAACTACATTATCTCACAATAATATTAGATATTTTTAACTAATTTTTAGGCACTTGCGACCCTGAAGGGGTCGGGAAGGCCTTGTAATTTCGGCAGAGCAAAAATGCAACCAAAAATTGTGCACAGGATTTCTCGCGACCTAATGCATAACATTGAACGGGGTGAACGGGAAAATGTTTGTTTTGGTGTCCGATAGTTCCAGTTTCATTTTGAGTATGATCGGATCACATGGGTACAAATGGCGCATACCAACACTTTATGCAAACTGATTTGACTCGATTCTATAGCTATTAAAAAAAAATAATTGTGCACAGGAATTCTCGCGACCTAATGGACAAAATTGAAAGTGGTAAACGGGAAAACGTTTGTAATGGTATTCTCCGAGAATAAAAAAAAAAAACAAGATTGTCGAGCGCGAAGCGCGAGTGTCGGTCGGTAATGTATGCCTTTTATGTATTGCGCGGAGCAATAGCGGAGCATGGCAATGCATACCTTGCATCGCGCGCAGCGGTAGCGGAGCGTAGCGATGCAAGGACGGAGGTGTTTTTGCCCAATTTTTTTTTTAAATCTCAGGTCTTGTGCAGCAAGCCGTAGCCAGGCAAGTCATCTGGCTTCTTGAGCGTAGCGAAAGGGCCAGAGGGCGCGCTAGTTTATGATGATAAAATCAAGTAATAATTAAAATTGATTAAATTATATATTATAACTTAGAAACAGTATGAAAATATACGTATAATTGGAGTATCTCCTATTTTATTGGTATTATATTTATTTTACAATCAAGATAGTTATGTTCGTCACTGTTTGATTAATATTTTTTAATACTTCAATAATTATTTTATGTAAATAATTTTTATAGTTAATACTTAGATATTTTACATTTTATTTTATAGTACTACTGTGTCATTCAAAATCTCTGATATATCATTATTACTTGAAAATACTTTAGCAGGAATTAAAAAATAATTCTATATTTAATCCATTATAGAAATTTAGAATATTACTCATGTACTTGTAAATCTAGAATAGTCGAATTTTCAAAGTTGGTTTGAAAGTATAGGCACTGATATAGGCCTCTTTGCGTCCTTCACTTGAGGGGGGGAGGGGGGGATGAATTATTAGAAAATGTAAATACTATTACAATGAACGAGGATAATTCTGAAATTGATGACCATATTGTTGAAGAAGAAGAAAATTTAATTTCAAAAACAAAAAAAGCTAGATTGAATTAAATAATTTTCATGTCAGAGTACATTGAAATTTTTTATAATTTTGTATTTAATGCAAATATAACAGTTACTAATCTAGACTTATATAAATATTTAAGTTTTGCACCGTGTTGCATTAACTGTTGACCAGCTAAAAAAATATTTTTATAAAATATTTTTAGATTCATAATTTTTCGCTGATCATAATTACTATAATAGTATATTTTATTTTCAATTCGTTTTTTTTTAATGAGCGATTGAAAATATGTAAATAATTTAAAAGTGTGGTTCATAAAGAAATAATGACGCGACCTCAAAAAAAAAAAAAAAGCTATCTGCATGTATAATATACATAACCATTAAAAGTTCGGTGTACACATGTGATATAAGTTTTTTGGTTGTTGCTGTTTCTTTACGTCAAAATTTGGTTAGGTGCCACCATGTGCCACCGGGGCGCTCCCGTGGGCCGTGTGACGTCAACTCTGACGTTTGCTTGCAGGCTATACTCGCTGCGGACTGCGTTGCGAGGGAGAAAGGGTACGGGGGTGATCATGATAATGTAAATAATTAAAAAATTTTAATATTTATAATTAAATTTTTGATATGCACAGTTAAAATATGTATTATTATTACTAGCGTGACAGATGAAACTGCAAGCGATAACAAAGGAGAATATGAAAAGATTTTTCTTCTTTTTTTTTTTTTTTTTATTTAACGGGACCCCCAAGTGAATTTTCAGCCTATGAATAAAATAATCTCATGGAGGTGAAAATTTGGGAAAATACTCTTTAAATTAATGCATTTTACGTGAAGCAGTCAAAAAATTTTTGAAAATTTTTTTACGCCTTTTAAAATTTTTATTTTTGTCCCTAATTGAAATTTCGTAGAATCCATGCGTGAAGTTGTTTGAAATAACAGTAAAAAATTGTAAAAAAATTTTCATAAAAAAATATTGAAAATTGTGGAACTAGAAAGGTTTTGAAATTTGGCCATTTTTGAAAGTTTCTAGCTTTTATAGCTTGAAAAATTTTTTTTTTAATTTTTGACCACACCATCGAAGATTCTTCAATTTTTAGGAGTATTTTCCACAATTTTCATTCCTCTAAGTCTATTTTATCCCTAGGCTGAAAACTCACTTGGGGGTCCACTTAAATTAGATAAATTAAAGATACTGTACACGGTGATTCATCGGGAATGACGAGGAGAAAAAATTTAGATTCCTAAAATTTTTCCGATTCCAAAAATAATAGTATTTATAATTTTTTATTAATAGGTTCAAAAGTTATTGAGGATTTAAAAAGTCCCTTCAGATTCAAAAATTTTATTCCGAAAGGGTAGTGGATATAGTAACTTGGATTGTTTTATTTGATATACTTTTTGCAAAAACAAAAGCCCGTGGATAACCTTACACGACACGCGAAAGCACGTGGGTTTATTTTCATTTAAAATAACGAAGGTTATATGATGTAGCAGGAACTTTTCACGCATGATCAGCGCGAGGTTCAGAGCGTTTCTTTCGAAGCATTGAGTTCAGTCCCGCGGGAGTTACGTTTGAAAAACGTGAAAGCGCAAGAAGTAAAAGAACGATAAAAATTTTTAATTATCGTTCAAAGAATGTTTTCCATTTTACTTACGAAAAATTAATTATTATTTTAAAAAAATATAGAATAAAATAAAGAAGCATCATCAAGTACTTAGCCAAGTCAAAAGAATTAAAATTTCATTTTTTTTAAGAAGACGTTGACTTTAACTAATAAGTCTTTTAAAATATTTTAAATGAAAAAAAAAATTATTTCAGGCCAGACCAAGCCTTTTCTCAATATTTTTTATTTCTAGCGTAAACTTTTAAGCATGAGTTAAGTAGTTTTTAATCAGAAAAATTAATGTAAATACATAGGTTGTGTTCCAAAATTGTTATTGCTTTGTGAAAGTTGAAATATTACTGAGACAAGTATAGGATTGCATTGCTTTCAATCAGAAATAATGATTAAGCAACTCTGAATCTTTTGAAACAAATACTTATAAGATCAATTTTCATTAAATAAAAAAAAAATAGTAATAATAATAATTTTTCACAACAATCATAAGATAAGTTAATGAATAATCATTTATGAGATAACTAATATTTTCAAAGAAATTTGGTTCCAAATAATTTCAACAGTTAATTTGATACAATTTTTTCAGATACTTTTGCTGAATATTCAGTACTGAAATTAATTTTTTGAAGACGTTTCTGTACGAAATTAAGAAGAGTTATTTGAAATTTTAATTTTTTTAGATCTTTAGAAGTAAATGCCAGGAGTATATGTACACAAGATATTTATTTTGATTTCGTTAATTTTTTAAACAATTACAGATGAAGAAACACTTAAATATTTATAATAATAGCTAAAAAGAACAGTAGTTTCATAATATAAAATGTTTTAAAATAATTTAATGATATCAAATGTTTACGAGTAAAAAGTATTCATGCAAATTTTATTTTTTTTAATTTTTTTAAAATATCTTTGAGCTCTAGATACTTTTTATAAAGTTAAATTTTGATTAAAACATATTTGGTCAATCTGAAACTGTCAACCTGTCTCAAGATAGGTTTTCCCGGCTCAAAAACGATACAACTTTCTTTTAAGAATTATTGCTTGATTGAAAGTTATTTTAATCAAAAAAATCTTTTGACATTTGATTAGCATCTCTCAGAGTCAAAATTCAACTGCTCAACCCGACCTGAAATAAGTGATGAAATACCGAAAAAAGTCTAGCTCGATTTTTTCGTAATTTTGTATCCGGATGGACAGCTCCGTGTCAAAAAAATCATTTTCCAATAAAATAGCAAATATTTGGGTCAACTCTGCTACAGTCAACCTGCCGCAGGTTAAGTTTTCTGGGCTAAAATAGGATCTAAATTTTTATTTAAGAAGTTTTGCCAGATTAAAAGCCATTTGAATCAAAAGAATCAATTGTCATTTAATTAGCATCTCTTGGAGTCAAAATTGAACTGCTCGGCCCGACCTGAAATAGGTGATCCGTTACCAAAAAAAATCTTTCTTGATTTTTTCGTAATTTTGAATCCGAATGGAGCCCTCCGATTCAAAAAAATCATTCTCTAATAAAATAGCAAATATTCAAGTCAATCTCAAACAGTCAACCTGTCTCAGGTTAGGTATTCCGGGCTCAAAAAGCGTCGAGCTTTTTTTTAAAGAATTCTTGCTTGACCGCAAGTCATTTTAATCAAAAAAATCTTTTGTCATTTGATCAGCATCTCTCAGAGCCAAAATTGAACTGGTCGGCCCGACCTGAAATAAGTGATCCGATACCGAGCTTGATTTTTTCGTAATTTTGAATCCGAATGGAGCCCTCCGAGTCAAAAAAATCATTCCCTAATAAAATAGCAAATATTTCAGTCAAATTCAAACAGTCAACCTGTCTCAGGTTTGGTATTCTGGGCTCAAAAAGGATTTAGCTTTTTTTTACAAGAACTCTTGCTTGATTAAAAGGCATTTGAATCAAAAAAATCTTTTGTCATTCAATAAGCATCTCTTGGAGTCAAAATTCAACTGCTCGGCCAGACCTGAAATGAGTGATAAAATACCTAAAAAAATCGAACTCGATTTTTTCGTAATTTCGAATTCGAATGGAGATCTCCGAGTCAAAAAAATCATTTTCCATTAAAATAGCAAATAATTGGGTCGATCTACAACAGTCAACCTGTCGCAGGTAAGGTTTTCCGGGCTCAAAAAGGATCTACCTTTTTTTTAAAGAATTCTTGCATGACCTGAAATAAGTGATAATAGACCGAAAAAAATCTAGCTCAATTTTTTCGTAATTTTGAATCCGAATAGAGAGCTCCGAGTCAAAGAAATCTATTTCCAAAAAAAAAGCAAATCATTGGGTCAACTCTACTACAGTCAACCTGTCGCAGGTTAGGTTTTCCGGGCTCAAAGAGGATCTAATCTTTTTTTAAAGAATTCTGGCTTGACCGAAAGTCATTTTAATCAAAAAAATCTTTTGTCATTTGATGAGCATCTCTCAGAGCCAAAATTGAACTGCTCGTCTTGACCTAAAATGAGTGATCCGATATCGAAAAAAATCTAGCTTGTTTTTTTTATAATTTTAAACTCAAATAGAGGCTTCCGAGTCAAAAAAATCCTTTGTCAACTGAATACAAAATATTTACGTCAAACTCAAACACTCACCTGTCGCAAGTTAAGTTTTCTGGGCTAAAATAGGATCTAAATTTTTATTTAAGAAGTTTTGCCAGATTAAAAGCCATTTGAATCAAAAGAATCAATTGTCATTTAATTAGCATCTCTTGGAGTCAAAATTGAACTGCTCGGCCCGACCTGAAATAGGTGATCCGTTACCAAAAAAAATCTTTCTTGATTTTTTCGTAATTTTGAATCCGAATGGAGCCCTCCGATTCAAAAAAATCATTCTCTAATAAAATAGCAAATATTCAAGTCAATCTCAAACAGTCAACCTGTCTCAGGTTAGGTATTCCGGGCTCAAAAAGCGTCGAGCTTTTTTTTAAAGAATTCTTGCTTGACCGCAAGTCATTTTAATCAAAAAAATCTTTTGTCATTTGATCAGCATCTCTCAGAGCCAAAATTGAACTGGTCGGCCCGACCTGAAATAAGTGATCCGATACCGAGCTTGATTTTTTCGTAATTTTGAATCCGAATGGAGCCCTCCGAGTCAAAAAAATCATTCCCTAATAAAATAGCAAATATTTCAGTCAAATTCAAACAGTCAACCTGTCTCAGGTTTGGTATTCTGGGCTCAAAAAGGATTTAGCTTTTTTTTACAAGAACTCTTGCTTGATTAAAAGGCATTTGAATCAAAAAAATCTTTTGTCATTCAATAAGCATCTCTTGGAGTCAAAATTCAACTGCTCGGCCAGACCTGAAATGAGTGATAAAATACCTAAAAAAATCGAACTCGATTTTTTCGTAATTTCGAATTCGAATGGAGATCTCCGAGTCAAAAAAATCATTTTCCATTAAAATAGCAAATAATTGGGTCGATCTACAACAGTCAACCTGTCGCAGGTAAGGTTTTCCGGGCTCAAAAAGGATCTACCTTTTTTTTAAAGAATTCTTGCATGACCTGAAATAAGTGATAATAGACCGAAAAAAATCTAGCTCAATTTTTTCGTAATTTTGAATCCGAATAGAGAGCTCCGAGTCAAAGAAATCTATTTCCAAAAAAAAAGCAAATCATTGGGTCAACTCTACTACAGTCAACCTGTCGCAGGTTAGGTTTTCCGGGCTCAAAGAGGATCTAATCTTTTTTTAAAGAATTCTGGCTTGACCGAAAGTCATTTTAATCAAAAAAATCTTTTGTCATTTGATGAGCATCTCTCAGAGCCAAAATTGAACTGCTCGTCTTGACCTAAAATGAGTGATCCGATATCGAAAAAAATCTAGCTTGTTTTTTTTATAATTTTAAACTCAAATAGAGGCTTCCGAGTCAAAAAAATCCTTTGTCAACTGAATACAAAATATTTACGTCAAACTCAAACACTCACCTGTCGCAAGTTAAGTTTTCTGGGCTAAAATAGGATCTAAATTTTTATTTAAGAAGTTTTGCCAGATTAAAAGCCATTTGAATCAAAAGAATCAATTGTCATTTAATTAGCATCTCTTGGAGTCAAAATTGAACTGCTCGGCCCGACCTGAAATAGGTGATCCGTTACCAAAAAAAATCTTTCTTGATTTTTTCGTAATTTTGAATCCGAATGGAGCCCTCCGATTCAAAAAAATCATTCTCTAATAAAATAGCAAATATTCAAGTCAATCTCAAACAGTCAACCTGTCTCAGGTTAGGTATTCCGGGCTCAAAAAGCGTCGAGCTTTTTTTTAAAGAATTCTTGCTTGACCGCAAGTCATTTTAATCAAAAAAATCTTTTGTCATTTGATCAGCATCTCTCAGAGCCAAAATTGAACTGGTCGGCCCGACCTGAAATAAGTGATCCGATACCGAGCTTGATTTTTTCGTAATTTTGAATCCGAATGGAGCCCTCCGAGTCAAAAAAATCATTCCCTAATAAAATAGCAAATATTTCAGTCAAATTCAAACAGTCAACCTGTCTCAGGTTTGGTATTCTGGGCTCAAAAAGGATTTAGCTTTTTTTTACAAGAACTCTTGCTTGATTAAAAGGCATTTGAATCAAAAAAATCTTTTGTCATTCAATAAGCATCTCTTGGAGTCAAAATTCAACTGCTCGGCCAGACCTGAAATGAGTGATAAAATACCTAAAAAAATCGAACTCGATTTTTTCGTAATTTCGAATTCGAATGGAGATCTCCGAGTCAAAAAAATCATTTTCCATTAAAATAGCAAATAATTGGGTCGATCTACAACAGTCAACCTGTCGCAGGTAAGGTTTTCCGGGCTCAAAAAGGATCTACCTTTTTTTTAAAGAATTCTTGCATGACCTGAAATAAGTGATAATAGACCGAAAAAAATCTAGCTCAATTTTTTCGTAATTTTGAATCCGAATAGAGAGCTCCGAGTCAAAGAAATCTATTTCCAAAAAAAAAGCAAATCATTGGGTCAACTCTACTACAGTCAACCTGTCGCAGGTTAGGTTTTCCGGGCTCAAAGAGGATCTAATCTTTTTTTAAAGAATTCTGGCTTGACCGAAAGTCATTTTAATCAAAAAAATCTTTTGTCATTTGATGAGCATCTCTCAGAGCCAAAATTGAACTGCTCGTCTTGACCTAAAATGAGTGATCCGATATCGAAAAAAATCTAGCTTGTTTTTTTTATAATTTTAAACTCAAATAGAGGCTTCCGAGTCAAAAAAATCCTTTGTCAACTGAATACAAAATATTTACGTCAAACTCAAACACTCACCTGTCGCAAGTTAAGTTTTCTGGGCTAAAATAGGATCTAAATTTTTATTTAAGAAGTTTTGCCAGATTAAAAGCCATTTGAATCAAAAGAATCAATTGTCATTTAATTAGCATCTCTTGGAGTCAAAATTGAACTGCTCGGCCCGACCTGAAATAGGTGATCCGTTACCAAAAAAAATCTTTCTTGATTTTTTCGTAATTTTGAATCCGAATGGAGCCCTCCGATTCAAAAAAATCATTCTCTAATAAAATAGCAAATATTCAAGTCAATCTCAAACAGTCAACCTGTCTCAGGTTAGGTATTCCGGGCTCAAAAAGCGTCGAGCTTTTTTTTAAAGAATTCTTGCTTGACCGCAAGTCATTTTAATCAAAAAAATCTTTTGTCATTTGATCAGCATCTCTCAGAGCCAAAATTGAACTGGTCGGCCCGACCTGAAATAAGTGATCCGATACCGAGCTTGATTTTTTCGTAATTTTGAATCCGAATGGAGCCCTCCGAGTCAAAAAAATCATTCCCTAATAAAATAGCAAATATTTCAGTCAAATTCAAACAGTCAACCTGTCTCAGGTTTGGTATTCTGGGCTCAAAAAGGATTTAGCTTTTTTTTACAAGAACTCTTGCTTGATTAAAAGGCATTTGAATCAAAAAAATCTTTTGTCATTCAATAAGCATCTCTTGGAGTCAAAATTCAACTGCTCGGCCAGACCTGAAATGAGTGATAAAATACCTAAAAAAATCGAACTCGATTTTTTCGTAATTTCGAATTCGAATGGAGATCTCCGAGTCAAAAAAATCATTTTCCATTAAAATAGCAAATAATTGGGTCGATCTACAACAGTCAACCTGTCGCAGGTAAGGTTTTCCGGGCTCAAAAAGGATCTACCTTTTTTTTAAAGAATTCTTGCATGACCTGAAATAAGTGATAATAGACCGAAAAAAATCTAGCTCAATTTTTTCGTAATTTTGAATCCGAATAGAGAGCTCCGAGTCAAAGAAATCTATTTCCAAAAAAAAAGCAAATCATTGGGTCAACTCTACTACAGTCAACCTGTCGCAGGTTAGGTTTTCCGGGCTCAAAGAGGATCTAATCTTTTTTTAAAGAATTCTGGCTTGACCGAAAGTCATTTTAATCAAAAAAATCTTTTGTCATTTGATGAGCATCTCTCAGAGCCAAAATTGAACTGCTCGTCTTGACCTAAAATGAGTGATCCGATATCGAAAAAAATCTAGCTTGTTTTTTTTATAATTTTAAACTCAAATAGAGGCTTCCGAGTCAAAAAAATCCTTTGTCAACTGAATACAAAATATTTACGTCAAACTCAAACACTCACCTGTCGCAAGTTAAGTTTTCTGGGCTAAAATAGGATCTAAATTTTTATTTAAGAAGTTTTGCCAGATTAAAAGCCATTTGAATCAAAAGAATCAATTGTCATTTAATTAGCATCTCTTGGAGTCAAAATTGAACTGCTCGGCCCGACCTGAAATAGGTGATCCGTTACCAAAAAAAATCTTTCTTGATTTTTTCGTAATTTTGAATCCGAATGGAGCCCTCCGATTCAAAAAAATCATTCTCTAATAAAATAGCAAATATTCAAGTCAATCTCAAACAGTCAACCTGTCTCAGGTTAGGTATTCCGGGCTCAAAAAGCGTCGAGCTTTTTTTTAAAGAATTCTTGCTTGACCGCAAGTCATTTTAATCAAAAAAATCTTTTGTCATTTGATCAGCATCTCTCAGAGCCAAAATTGAACTGGTCGGCCCGACCTGAAATAAGTGATCCGATACCGAGCTTGATTTTTTCGTAATTTTGAATCCGAATGGAGCCCTCCGAGTCAAAAAAATCATTCCCTAATAAAATAGCAAATATTTCAGTCAAATTCAAACAGTCAACCTGTCTCAGGTTTGGTATTCTGGGCTCAAAAAGGATTTAGCTTTTTTTTACAAGAACTCTTGCTTGATTAAAAGGCATTTGAATCAAAAAAATCTTTTGTCATTCAATAAGCATCTCTTGGAGTCAAAATTCAACTGCTCGGCCAGACCTGAAATGAGTGATAAAATACCTAAAAAAATCGAACTCGATTTTTTCGTAATTTCGAATTCGAATGGAGATCTCCGAGTCAAAAAAATCATTTTCCATTAAAATAGCAAATAATTGGGTCGATCTACAACAGTCAACCTGTCGCAGGTAAGGTTTTCCGGGCTCAAAAAGGATCTACCTTTTTTTTAAAGAATTCTTGCATGACCTGAAATAAGTGATAATAGACCGAAAAAAATCTAGCTCAATTTTTTCGTAATTTTGAATCCGAATAGAGAGCTCCGAGTCAAAGAAATCTATTTCCAAAAAAAAAGCAAATCATTGGGTCAACTCTACTACAGTCAACCTGTCGCAGGTTAGGTTTTCCGGGCTCAAAGAGGATCTAATCTTTTTTTAAAGAATTCTGGCTTGACCGAAAGTCATTTTAATCAAAAAAATCTTTTGTCATTTGATGAGCATCTCTCAGAGCCAAAATTGAACTGCTCGTCTTGACCTAAAATGAGTGATCCGATATCGAAAAAAATCTAGCTTGTTTTTTTTATAATTTTAAACTCAAATAGAGGCTTCCGAGTCAAAAAAATCCTTTGTCAACTGAATACAAAATATTTACGTCAAACTCAAACACTCACCTGTCGCAAGTTAAGTTTTCTGGGCTAAAATAGGATCTAAATTTTTATTTAAGAAGTTTTGCCAGATTAAAAGCCATTTGAATCAAAAGAATCAATTGTCATTTAATTAGCATCTCTTGGAGTCAAAATTGAACTGCTCGGCCCGACCTGAAATAGGTGATCCGTTACCAAAAAAAATCTTTCTTGATTTTTTCGTAATTTTGAATCCGAATGGAGCCCTCCGATTCAAAAAAATCATTCTCTAATAAAATAGCAAATATTCAAGTCAATCTCAAACAGTCAACCTGTCTCAGGTTAGGTATTCCGGGCTCAAAAAGCGTCGAGCTTTTTTTTAAAGAATTCTTGCTTGACCGCAAGTCATTTTAATCAAAAAAATCTTTTGTCATTTGATCAGCATCTCTCAGAGCCAAAATTGAACTGGTCGGCCCGACCTGAAATAAGTGATCCGATACCGAGCTTGATTTTTTCGTAATTTTGAATCCGAATGGAGCCCTCCGAGTCAAAAAAATCATTCCCTAATAAAATAGCAAATATTTCAGTCAAATTCAAACAGTCAACCTGTCTCAGGTTTGGTATTCTGGGCTCAAAAAGGATTTAGCTTTTTTTTACAAGAACTCTTGCTTGATTAAAAGGCATTTGAATCAAAAAAATCTTTTGTCATTCAATAAGCATCTCTTGGAGTCAAAATTCAACTGCTCGGCCAGACCTGAAATGAGTGATAAAATACCTAAAAAAATCGAACTCGATTTTTTCGTAATTTCGAATTCGAATGGAGATCTCCGAGTCAAAAAAATCATTTTCCATTAAAATAGCAAATAATTGGGTCGATCTACAACAGTCAACCTGTCGCAGGTAAGGTTTTCCGGGCTCAAAAAGGATCTACCTTTTTTTTAAAGAATTCTTGCATGACCTGAAATAAGTGATAATAGACCGAAAAAAATCTAGCTCAATTTTTTCGTAATTTTGAATCCGAATAGAGAGCTCCGAGTCAAAGAAATCTATTTCCAAAAAAAAAGCAAATCATTGGGTCAACTCTACTACAGTCAACCTGTCGCAGGTTAGGTTTTCCGGGCTCAAAGAGGATCTAATCTTTTTTTAAAGAATTCTGGCTTGACCGAAAGTCATTTTAATCAAAAAAATCTTTTGTCATTTGATGAGCATCTCTCAGAGCCAAAATTGAACTGCTCGTCTTGACCTAAAATGAGTGATCCGATATCGAAAAAAATCTAGCTTGTTTTTTTTATAATTTTAAACTCAAATAGAGGCTTCCGAGTCAAAAAAATCCTTTGTCAACTGAATACAAAATATTTACGTCAAACTCAAACACTCACCTGTCGCAAGTTAAGTTTTCTGGGCTAAAATAGGATCTAAATTTTTATTTAAGAAGTTTTGCCAGATTAAAAGCCATTTGAATCAAAAGAATCAATTGTCATTTAATTAGCATCTCTTGGAGTCAAAATTGAACTGCTCGGCCCGACCTGAAATAGGTGATCCGTTACCAAAAAAAATCTTTCTTGATTTTTTCGTAATTTTGAATCCGAATGGAGCCCTCCGATTCAAAAAAATCATTCTCTAATAAAATAGCAAATATTCAAGTCAATCTCAAACAGTCAACCTGTCTCAGGTTAGGTATTCCGGGCTCAAAAAGCGTCGAGCTTTTTTTTAAAGAATTCTTGCTTGACCGCAAGTCATTTTAATCAAAAAAATCTTTTGTCATTTGATCAGCATCTCTCAGAGCCAAAATTGAACTGGTCGGCCCGACCTGAAATAAGTGATCCGATACCGAGCTTGATTTTTTCGTAATTTTGAATCCGAATGGAGCCCTCCGAGTCAAAAAAATCATTCCCTAATAAAATAGCAAATATTTCAGTCAAATTCAAACAGTCAACCTGTCTCAGGTTTGGTATTCTGGGCTCAAAAAGGATTTAGCTTTTTTTTACAAGAACTCTTGCTTGATTAAAAGGCATTTGAATCAAAAAAATCTTTTGTCATTCAATAAGCATCTCTTGGAGTCAAAATTCAACTGCTCGGCCAGACCTGAAATGAGTGATAAAATACCTAAAAAAATCGAACTCGATTTTTTCGTAATTTCGAATTCGAATGGAGATCTCCGAGTCAAAAAAATCATTTTCCATTAAAATAGCAAATAATTGGGTCGATCTACAACAGTCAACCTGTCGCAGGTAAGGTTTTCCGGGCTCAAAAAGGATCTACCTTTTTTTTAAAGAATTCTTGCATGACCTGAAATAAGTGATAATAGACCGAAAAAAATCTAGCTCAATTTTTTCGTAATTTTGAATCCGAATAGAGAGCTCCGAGTCAAAGAAATCTATTTCCAAAAAAAAAGCAAATCATTGGGTCAACTCTACTACAGTCAACCTGTCGCAGGTTAGGTTTTCCGGGCTCAAAGAGGATCTAATCTTTTTTTAAAGAATTCTGGCTTGACCGAAAGTCATTTTAATCAAAAAAATCTTTTGTCATTTGATGAGCATCTCTCAGAGCCAAAATTGAACTGCTCGTCTTGACCTAAAATGAGTGATCTGATATCGAAAAAAATCTAGCTTGTTTTTTTTATAATTTTAAACTCAAATAGAGGCCTCCGAGTCAAAAAAATCCTTTGTCAACCGAATACAAAATATTTACGTCAAACTCAAACACTCACCTGTCGCAAGTTAAGTTTTCTGGGCTCAAATAGGATCTAAATTTTTTTTCGAGAATTCTTGCTTGATTAAAAGGCATTTGAATCAAAAAAATCTTTTGTCATTCAATAAGCATTTCTTGGAGTCAATATTTAACTGCTCGGCCCGACCTGAATGAGGTGATCCGTTACCAAAAAAAATCTAGCTCGATTTTTTCGTAATTTTGGACCCAAATGAAGTTCTCTGAATAAAAAAAAGTCGTTAGTGAAGAAAATAGAAAATATTTGTTGCGTTGTCCAGCAGCCAACCTGTCGCAGGTTAGGTTTTCCGGGCTCAAATAGGATCTAAATTTTTATTCAAGAATTTTTGCCTGATTAAAAGGCATTTGAATCAAAAAAATCTTTTGTCATTTGATTAGCATCCCTCAGAGTCAAAATTCAACTGCTCGTCCTGACCTGAAATAAGTGATCCGATATCGAAAAAAATCTAGCTTGTTTTTTTTATAATTTTAAACTCAAATGGAGGCCTCCGATTCAAAAAAATAATTTGTCAACTTAATACCAAATATTTACGTAAAACCCAAACAGTCAACCTGTGTAAGGTTAGGTATTCCGGGCTCAAATAGGATCTAGTCTTTTATTCAAGAATTTTTGCCTGATTAAAAGGCATTTGAATCAATAAAATCTTTTGTCATTTGATTAGCATCTCTCAGAGTCAAAATTCAACTGCTAGGCCCGAACTGACATGGATGTTCTGACACCGAAAAAAACTAGCTCGATTTTTTCATTATTTTGAATCCGAACGGAGCCCTTCGAGTCAAAAAAATCATTTTCCAGTAAAACAGTAATTTATGAATTTTCATAGAATTTAAAAAAAGGTCTAGGTTTGAATAAATTTTACTTTAAGCATAATCAAATGACAATAGATTTTTTTGATTAAAATGACTTTCGATCAAGCAAGAATTGTTTAAAAAAAGATTAGATCCTCTTTGAGCCCGGAAAACCTAACCTGCGACAGGTTGACGGTAGTAGAGTTGACCCAATGATTTGCTTTTTTTTTGGAAATAGATTTCTTTGACTCGGAGCTCTCTATTCGGATTCAAAATTACGAAAAAATTGAGCTAGATTTTTTTCGGTCTATTATCACTTATTTCAGGTCATGCAAGAATTCTTAAAAAAAAGGAAGATCCTTTTTGAGCCCGGAAAACCTAACCTGCGACAGGTTGACTGTTGTAGATCGACCCAATTATTTGCTATTTTAATGGAAAATGATTTTTTTGACTCGGAGATCTCCATTCGGATTCGAAATTACGAAAAAATCGAGCTCGATTTTTTTAGGTATTTTATCACTCATTTCAGGTCTGGCCGAGCAGTTGAATTTTGACTCTGAGAGATGCTAATCAAATGTCAAAAGATTTTTTTTATTCAAATGCCTTTTAATCAAGCAAGAATTCTTGTAAAAAAAAGCTAAATCCTTTTTGAGCCCAGAATACCAAACCTTAGACAGGTTGACTGTTTGAATTTGACTGAAATATTTGCTATTTTATTAGAGAATGATTTTTTTGACTCGGAGGGCTCCATTCGGATTCAAAATTACGAAAAAATCAAGCTAGATTTTTTTCGGTATCGGATCACTTATTTCAAGTCGGGCCGACCAGTTCAATTTTGGCTCTGAGAGATGCTGATCCAATGTCAAAAGATTTTTTTGATTCAAATGTCTTTTAATCAAGCAAGAATTCTTGTAAAAAAAAGCTTAATCCTTTTTGAGCCCAGAATACCAAACCTGAGACAGGTTGACTGTTTGAATTTGACTGAAATATTTGCTATTTTATTAGAGAATGATTTTTTTGACTCCGAGGGCTCCATTCGGATTCAAAATTACGAAAAAATCAAGCTAGATTTTTTTTGGTCACGGATCACCTATTTCAGGTCGGGCCGAGCAGTTCAATTTTGACTCCAAGAGATGCTAATTAAATGACAATTGATTTTTTTGATTCAAACGGCTTTAAATCTGGCAAAACTTCTTAAATAAAAATTTAGATCCTATTTTAGCCCAGAAAACTTAACCTGCGGCAGGTTGACTGTAGTAGAGTTGACCCAAATATTTGCTATTTTATTGGAAAATGATTTTTTTGACACGGAGCTCTCCATCCGGTGTTATAGGGCGTTATTTAAACGAGCAGACTTAGGAGTACAACCCACGTAGATCTGCCGAGTTTATCATACAGCCTCTGTAAGCTCTGTCGCAGTCGACTACACGTCGACGAGTTTCCTGCAAAAGGAGAAAATTCCGTCCGTGATTATATATCCCTAAACGGTTTATTAATCGGGGAGGGCGTGACAGCTCGTTGATTTCGGGAGGTGGGCGCGGGCTAGAGGATTCGAGCACGGGGAACACCGGTCAGAAAAATAATTGTTACTCTGAAAGTTAATTTTGAATATTTAATAACAAAAAATTAACTTAACCTTTAGCTGGCATGCTTCTGTGGTGTAACATAGCTGGCACCGTGGGGTGCTATAGTACCCCACGGACAAAAGTTGAAAAAAATAGATGTTACATGCATTATTTGAACTAAAAAAAAATTCAGACATGATCTTTAGAGGTTCTATCAAAGAGTGTAATAGTTTAAATAACGATAACCTAAAGTCGGTCCTAAAAAAAAATCCAACAAGTCGAAAAAAATAGAAAAAAAAACCGTTTTTATTCAAAAAATCATAACTTTTTTGTTTTTTCATAAAAAGGTCTAAAATTTTAGCCGGGTTATCTCCAAGTAGTGGACTATAAAGGAAAAATAATAGTTTATATGGGTTATCTAAAAAAGGTATTTATTCTCAGAAATTACCATCTGAGGTTTACAAAAAAAAAACCATTAGGTATTTTTAGAAAATTTAATGTTATTCAATTTTTTTATTTAATTCATACAAAAAAACTGTACATTTTAATAAAATATTACATGAAGAAGTTAAAAACTGTAAAAAAAACATTTTATTCAAGTGCCAGCGCAGTCTTGGCAAATTAAAAATCTATGGTCCGGGCAAATCGGACGCGAACAAACGCCACAGGCTTTATCAGTTTTTTTGTCTTTTCCCCTAGTGCAAAAACTACATCTTTTTTTAATTACAAGATTAACTTGAGTAATAGAGCGTACCGATGTTTTAGATATTTTTAGAATAGATTGGATTCCAAACTTTAGCTCTTTTGAAAGTTTTAAAATTGAAAGTCGCTGCTCCAAAAGCGGCTTTATTAAATAAAAAGAAAGGGTTTCCAAGCAAGAAATAGCAGTGATTTTTTCAATATTTTCACTTTGTTCTTCTTTGCAAGCTAATAAAATTCTCGCATTAACGATCGCTTGATCCAAGATCCCATAAAAATATCGAACAGGCCACCTATTAGATCTTTTACGCACACTGTAGGAATGGCATAACTTGTCGAAAGTATCCGTTCATCCTTTATTTTTGTTATAATGAAGGACAATATTCGATTTGTCACCTGTCATTTCTTCAGTTTTCAAAAATGACGAAGCAATTAGAACTATCTTATCAGATTTTTTTTTCTTTGGCGCATAAGTTAAAAGCGTAATGTTTTCAGTATGACAAAATTTAGTCATGAGACGATCTTTTTTGGGAACTTTGACCACTAAATCAACTGGTATTTCTCGTTTATTTTTTTAGATTGTACCCGTAATTTTTAAATTATACGGATCCTTCAGCATTCTGTGAAGTAAGGGAATCGAGGTGTACCAATTATCGTAAGTCACTTCACGGTTAGTGTTGTAAATTGGCACAGTTACCAGTCTAAAATAGTATTCAGGAACACTTTCATTATCTTCCAAGATTTCAGTATTCTTTCCTAAGTAAGGAATATCATTAATCTGTAATAAAAATAAAATTGAGTTTTTTTTTTTTTTTTTTTTTCAAGTATTGGTTTCATAAACTAAAAAATAAAAACTTATTCATATTTACCATATAAGCTGTTTGAGAGTCATTCAAACTTATAATTTTGAGGCCATATTTATCGGGCTTATCTTTCATGTAAACTCTAAATTTACAACGTCCTCTGAAACTTAACAACTGCTCGTCCACGGTGCATTGACGACTTGGAGTGTGATTCTTTTCGCAGTTTCCGATGAACATGTTCCATAAATTTCGGATAAGAGCAAATCTATCATCTTGTTCTCTTTCATCTGCATTGTCAAAGCGCAAACACGTTGATAAAAACGTAAATCTGTGCCTTGAAAAAGCACTACGGTACATAGATAAGCCATTAGTTTTGTCTCATAATCTGTTGACATCAACATCAGCCGATTTCCATAAACCAGAGTAATATAAAATTCCAATGAAAGCTTTTACTTCAACTGGATCAGTGTGATAATGCCACGATTGTTGTCGTTCCTAAACCACATAATGTAAGCTTTCCTCTTCTACTTTTAAATTGGTATTATCAACTATTAAATTGATCATTTCATCGGTAAATAAACAATTCCAAAAATCAATAATTGTTTTTGCATCGGCAGCGTTACCGGCCGGACCAGGTTTTATTTCTGGTAAAATATCTGACTGCCTGTCTGTAAAAGGCGAAAAAAATAATAAAAATTTTATGGTAATAAAATTGTTGTAAATAAAAATTCATAATATTTAAATTATTTCGGCTGAATAAATTTTATAACGAGAAAAAAAACTTGAAGTTAGTTTGTGAACATTTTACAAAAATACGCGTGCAAGCAAAAGAGAAAAACAGAGAGAGAAAAAGAGAAAAAGAGACAGAGAGAAGCGCTCAATCCCAGCGCGCATATGAAAAAAACCCCTGGTGTGCTGCTTACCTGATCTACGAGAAGGACATTTTACATTCCACAGGAAACCATTTTTTCCATAAAGTTTCGATGACGGGCGACCACGCTGTGGATTTTCTCGACTCTGCAAAAGCCGTTGATCCTCACTCGGGACTTCCATATCGACGTCCATTTCTCCTTCTTCTTCAGAAGATTCTTCTGAAGAATATTCAGAGCAAGACGGTTTATCCTGACCATTGCTTTCAACTTCTTCATCATTGTTGTCAACTTCTAGTAAGTGCTCTCGCAAAAGTCGTGGCCGCAAATTATACGCCATGCTGAGAATATACATAAAACGTCGTAGGACTCATGGCATCGAGAAAAAAAAATTTTTAGTGACTGATTTAATAATTACTTACCTTTCAAACGTGTTTTAACACATTAATAAAAGAAAAAAAAAATGCTCCAATTTTACTTGTATCAACGTTGATGGCACCGTGGGGTCCTGCAGTACCCCAAACCGCTTTCGACAACTGCTACGTGCACACTAACGGTCATCGAGCACTAATTATGGCGGGAAAGGCAAGCCTCATCCCTCAAATGTAGGTAGATGTCGCTATAAACCCGGTTAACGAAATTTTAGGTACCGAAGATAGGTAAAGAAGACAGTGGGGTACTATAGTACCCCACGGTGCCAACTAAAGGTAAAAAACTAATACAAAAATCTATGCTTGACACGGTGATAATTTATAAACAAATACTCATACGGTTGAGTATTTCAATCAACAACAAAGAGTTATCGGTGCTCTCTAAGTTGATTTGCCTGCGCACACAACAACCTGCTGCTATCGGCAGCTTACGCGCGCGAGAAAAACAAAGTATTTTACAACTGATTTTAATCACTCACACTCTCACACGATAATGATTATGGTCGCTTAACAAACAATAACTCACGAGGACGCCGCAGGTGCACCTGTTACAAGCCGTAAGGCTGAAACTCTAGCCTCCAAGCTAGATACCCAAATCGTAGACTGCCGTGTCTCGATGCCGGCGTACGGTCCAGTGTCGTCGTCTCGTTGTCGCAGGTTAACAAGTTGTCCAAGGATGACAATCCTGTCGAAGACTCGTTTTTGTCGCGACGATAACTCCCGAGCACGCACGACACAATAAAATTGACCTTTCACTCGTACTTTCTATAATTTCGCGAAGCTTCGAATCGGTACGATCTGTACTCGAATGCGTGCGGTGATTAGAATGACTCCTGTCCTCCTTCTCACCGGCCCGATATTCTACTGATTCCCGCGCGTTCCATTCCCACTCATGCTGCGTTCTAACGGTCGCATGGCGAATATGAAATTAATTTAATGTCGTTGCGATTAATTAACTCGACCGTTACACCCCCCCTCCCAGAGGTGTCGTATCCAAAAAATACGTCACTTCGATATACCACGAACGCGGTCTATCCGAGTTTAGGGAAACATATATATATCCTGCCATCGCCTTCAACGAACGAAGGGAGGAATAAGGACAAAAATAGGATATACGGATTAGGCTTTGCGTTGTGCGCGAGTTTTCCGCGGTGACGGTGTTTTCATGTTGTCGACGCAAATTTTCTTAGTCGACCCTTTCGGCCTACCTCTAGGCCTTCCAATCGTCGGGTCGACTCGCACACATGGCTCGCTGCCATTTACAATTTGCCGTACAGACTCATTCAAAACATTCGCCCTCGCGGTAGGCTCATTCCTGCACACCACCTCACGCTCGCTAGCGTTAGGATTTTCGCACGCATTTTCCGCCGCTGTATCTTGTTCATCTGAAGACTCCGGTTCAACTCTTGCGATCCATCTCTTCAGTTGTTGTACAGCTACTGGACTTTGTTCGTTGTCAAAGGCGTCTACAATCATATACGTATTGCTACCTAGCTTTTCGACCACTGTATACGGACCTGTATACTTAGGCGCTAAGCTAGCTGTGAAGCCTTTAGCCTTACTGGATAGGACTTTGTTTTTTCTCCAAACCATGTCACCAGGCTGGAAAATTACTTCGCGGTGTCGCTTGTTGTAATGCTCAGCCGCTCTGTCCTGTTGAATTCTTGAATTTTCGCCAGCTTTTCTTCTTAAGTCTTCGGCTCTGGCTGCCTTGTCCAGCCTTTCTTGAAGAGCCATTTCTTCATATCTCTTGAGTGTCTCGTCAGCTAGCTCTTTGCTGACCACACTACAGTCGATCGGCTGACGCAACATGTTCAACATGGCCGGAGTCGTTTTTATTGCCGAATGCTCCGCCCTGTTGTACGCGCAGACCAGCTCGGGTAAAAGGGCGTCCCATTTTTGCTGATTGTCTGCAATAAAACATCGGATCATAGTTTTTAGAGTCCTATTCAGCCTTTCTACTTGGCCGTTAGACTCAGGGTTATAAGTCGGCGAGTTTTCATGCTCGACGCCGAGTTCTATCAGACGGTCGTCTATCTTGCGATTCTTAAACTCCGACCCTTGATCCGATAGGAACATTTCTGGCTGACCCCACTGTAGGAATACGTCTTGCCAGATGTGTTTCCATATGGCTTCACCATCAGCCCGTTTTAACGGTGCTACTTCTGCCCAACGTGTGAACAGATCCGTGAAAACCAAGACATACTTGTGTCCGTTGTCGCTACGGGTATATGGACCTAGTATGTCGCCTGACACCGCCTGCCATGGTCTTACGATCGGTCGCTTTCCCATCAGACCCCCAGGCAAACGCTGTTCCACCTTTTGCATTTGGCATATCTGGCATGATTTTACATAAGCCTCTATGTCCTTATACATACCAGGCCAAAAATACTCTTGGGTAACTCTTCAGAGTTTTATCTCGGCCTAAGTGTCCTGCAAGGGGTGCGTCATGTTTTTCCTTAAGGATATCGTTCCTCAAAAACACAGGTGCCACCAGTTTCCAAGCGGAGTCGTCACCGACTGTTTTTTCAATTAAGTCGTCAGACTTGTAAAAATAAAGCTTGCCACCCACGACCTTCCATCTAAGGAACTTGCCTGGATTTCTCTGCACGGTCTTCATTTTATTTACATACCAGTCGTCCAGCTCTCCGTCAGGATAGCCTACGGCTGCAACAGTCGTCTCGTCCCCCTCATACATACGTGACAGGGCGTCGGGCACCACATTTAAGGAACATTTTCGGTATTCCGTCGAAAATGTGTAGCTTTGCAGTTCTAGCGACCATCTTGCTAGCCTGCCCGTCGCGTTCGACAGTGTGTTTAGCCACTTCAGCGAATTGTGGTCCGTAATTACGTGACATTTAAAACCTTCTACGTAACATCGAAACTTCCTTATCGCCTCGACTACTGCCAAACATTCACGTTGTGTCACCGTATAATTGCGTTGTGCTGGATTCAGAACTCGGCTAAAATATTCAATGACTCTCTCCTCGCCATTAATGGTTTGAGTCAAACATGCCCCGATACCAGTGTCTGAAGCATCGGTCTGAATCACAAACGGCTGGGTAAAATCCGGCCTTGCCAGCACTGGTGCTGAGGCTAGGGCAACTAGGATTTTCTCAAACGCCTGTTGTTGCTCAGCCTCCCATTTATAACAGACTCTTGTGCTTGCGAGTCTCGTCAGCGGTTTGGCTACCGTAGTGAAATTTTTCAAAAATTTCCTGTACCAGGAAGCTATTCCCAAGAACCTCTTCAATTTCTTGCGGTTGTTTGGGATAGTATAATTCAAGATGGCCTCTACTTTTCCTGGACATGGTCGAATTCCATCTCTGCTGACGATTACGCCTAGATATTTTACTTCAGACTGGCAAAATATACTTTTACTGCGGTTTACCGTCAGTCCAGTCTCTCTCGATCTAGCCAGTATGGCTTCGAGGATCCGCATATGCGTCTCGAAGTCTTCCGTAACGATTATGATATCATCGAGGTACGCATAGGCATATGGGCCAAACTCTCGAATTATCATATCTATCAGGCGTTGGAAAGTCGATCCAGCCTGATCCAACCCAAACGGCATTCTTTTAAATTGGAACTGGCCTAAGCCAGGCACCGTAAAAGCCGTTATTGGCCTCGACTCTTTCTTCAGTGGCACCTGATGGTACGCCGATGACAAATCCAGAGTCGATATGTATTTGGCCGTTTTAAACCTTCTCAGGATATCATCCATACAAGGTAAAGGATAGGCTTCGGTTTTTCTGGAGACTGAATTAACCTTACGGAAATCCATACAAAATCTCCTAGTGCCGTCTTCTTTCTTCACCATGACCACCGGCGACGACCAACCGCTCCTCGGAGCAGGCTCAATAATGTCGTCGTCTAGCATTTTTACTACATGCTCGTACATCTCCAGCTGTACTACCGGTGAAACTGGATAATACCTCTGTTTTATAGGCTTTGCGTCGCCTACGTCAATCTCATGTTCGATCCACGTAGTGCAGCCTAAAGGCTTGTCTTGTTGCTGAAAAATTCTATCCAGCAAGTCGTTTATACGTTCTTGCTCTTCAGAACCAATGTCGGCTAGACCTATTGACGCCAGGCTTGTTACTTCAGCCTCAGTCACGGCTGCAACCTCTAGGTCTACCACTTTATCAGCAATCCGGATGTTCAACTTATTTGTGGCTGGATCTAGTATCGTATCAAATGCACGTACGAAATTTGTCCCCAGATAACAATCTGAGTCTAGATCCAACATGATAGCCACTTTAATTTCTTGCGTCGCTCCTGCAACTTCAAACGGTAGGACCACATGTCCTGCAATTGGGCATCTACGGCCATCAGCCACTTTGGCTCCTTTGCCGTGGTAGATCTCAATTTTCTGCCTGAGCGCTGACGCCATCTGGATAGCTGAAGATCCCACAACTGTGAGTGATGCTCCGGGATCATACAGAGCTCTGACTCGGAATTCACCAATGTCGACGGGTAGCCACCATCTTCCTTCCGACTCAGCCTCCTGTGTAGCCGACTTCCTTCCTGCTCGCTCAGTACCCTTCGGGTCTACTGAGCATGCATGAGTACCATCTCCGAGCGATGGTTGGTCTGAGACCTTGGCGGAGTAGGATCGACGTCGTCTTACTCCGCCTTTTTCCCGTTTTCCGACCTCTCGGGACATTCTGGACGCTTGTGTCCTTTTTTGTCACAGTGGTAACACCGAACTGTCTTATCATCATCCCGAGGTTTTTTCTTCCTCTCCTCACTCCTGTCACGCTTTGGAGAAGGGCTTCTAGACTTTCCCCCGTCCCCCGATTTACGTCTCTGTTTGGTCTGTTTGACTTTGTTCGAACTCTGGGGCTTCGGGCCCGATGGCTTACCAGAAATCTTATACTTAACCTGGATTTGAGACATCAATTTTTCCAGGCGGCTCATAACCGAGGCGTCGTCAGACTTGCCTCCCATAGCCGTTGCGGCTACGTTAATTTTCGGTTTCTTTGCCTTGCTTTCCCTATATGCCAGATTTGGCCAAAGAGACGTTGATGATGACGGTGGTGGTCTATATGACATTTCGCTAATCGTTGTTTTCTCGACCTCTACCACTTGGCTCAATAAGCCCTTAACCGACTTCACTTCGTCTCGCCTAATTTGTCTACACAAATTTGGTCGCATATTCGTCAACATGAAGTCGACTCTCTCCATTTCGGTAGGTACAGGCCTCATTTTCAGTAACAACAACTGTAGGCATGTCAGGTAATCCCGCATTGACTCTTCTGCCCCTTGCGTATGATTGGTAGCCTCTACGCGTAGGCTATGTTGATAATCACCAATGCCGTACCAATCACGGGCTTCTTGAAAGAACTTGGCCCAGGTGTCGATAATTGATTTATTATCCCGGTACCATGTCGACGCCAAACCGGTCAAGAGTATGGGTAATGCATCTAGCAATTGTTTCTCTGTCAGTCCGGCTAGTTCATTAGCCTTGCCGACTTGAATCAAAAATTGCTCGATGCTTGACTCGTTACTACCGTCGAACTTAATGTTCCACCTTCGGACGATCGAGCCAATGTCGATAGGCTTTTCTAGCCTGTGCGGGTTAAAACCATCCTGTCGTAGCGTAGGTAATTCGGCTTGCCGGAGTTCTCGCATACGCTCCAACTCAGCCGTCAGGGCTTTTATTTGGTCTTCGATCTTCCGTTCTACACTAGACATCGAAGCTCTGTTAATAGGGCTCGAACTGTCTCTCTCGCGCATCGACGTATCACAAAAATTCACCCTAGGCCCTTGGGCATGGTTAGTATTTTCCGTAGAAATACTACACTCATCCATAGAGTGTTGCAAAATGCCGGGCCTTATTGTACTGGACACCGGTCCATTTGTTTGCCGGTTACGGTCAGCCAAACCATGTTGGTCGTCCTTTTCCTCGATAACCCTTATCCTCTCTTGCAGTTTCTTAAATTCTCCCGTAAACTCCTGCATTGTCCTGAGGAGGTCGTCAATCATACCGCCATCACGGTAGTTTGTTTCTTCAGCCGCAGCCCTGTCGGCCACCTCGCGGCTTCTGGTAGTCGCTTGCACAGACTGAATGTGCTCCGCCGCCTTCATCACGCCTTCGTCCATCAAGACGGCTAGGGGGTGTTCCCCACTTGTGGTAAAATTCGGGTCTAAAATTGTCGAGCCCGATTTTTCCCACATGGTAGTGGCTATAAATTCGGCCCGCATCTCTTCGCGCTTGACTTTGACTTCGTCATGGTCGTCAGACTCATCTTCAATAAAGTCCTCAGCCGAATAATTGCCGACCAGCCATTTTATCAGTCTGCCATGCCTTTGACGTGTCAAACCGTCTGACTTAAGCTGTAAGTCGCGTAAAGCCTCGTCGACTACATCTTCATCCTCAGCGATTACCCATGAATAGACTAGGTCTTCCTTCACTCGTTGATCCATCCTAAAAATAACAAAAAAAACCTAATCCCTCGTGACAGTACTTCCACACTCTAACTTAATTCAAATTTACAAACGCAATATGAAATAAAATATATTTTTCAATCTCCAACAATCCTGAAAGAAAGAAAAACAAAAGAAAATTTTATATTTCTGATTCTTCTATCAAATGCCTCAAACGGCTCAACAAATAGAAAATAATAATAATAAAAAAAAATATATTCACAAAAAAAAATCTCAACAACGATTAAATAAATTCAAACTAATAATTGTGTTTTGCTCTACTCGCACTTACTGTCACGAATTACGGGAATTTTACAAAGTGGAATATAAAACCAATCAGAACAATAACAAATCGATAAAAGAAAATACCACTTTGTAAGTACACGCTATATCGCATACATACACACCCATGTTACTTTGTTTTTCTCTAAACGCCGCGACTGGCCTTGAACCGATCGCCTACGGTATTTCGCTACCACGCTCGTCTTCACACACGTACACACACTATCGAGCACCGTGACGTAGGTACTCGAATTTAAAAACCCACCACGTTTTTGGGCGCCATATTATAGGGCGTTATTTAAACGAGCAGACTCAGGAGTACAACCCACGTAGATCTGCCGAGTTTATCATACAGCCTCTATAAGCTCTGCCGCAGTCGAGTACACGTCGACGAGTTTCCTGCACAAGGAGAAAATTCCGTCCACGATTATATATCCCTAAACGGTTTATTAATCGGGGAGGGCGCGACAGCTCGTTGATTTCGGTAGGTGGGCGCGGGCAAGAGGATTCGAGCGCGGGGAACACCGGTCAGAAAAATAATTGTTACTCTGAAAGTTAATTTTGAATATTTAATAAGAAAAAATTAACTTAAAAACTCATACAAAAATCTATGCTTGACACGGTGATAATTTATAAACAAATACTCATACGGTTGAGTATTTCAATCAACAACAAAGAGTTATCGGTGCTCTCTAAGTTGATTTGCGCGCGCACACAACAACCTGCTGCTATCGGCAGCTTACGCGCGCGAGAAAAACAAAGTATTTTACAACTGATTTTAATCACTCACACTCTCACACGATAATGATTATGGTCGCTTAACAAACAATAACTCACGAGGACGCCGTAGGTGCACCTGTTACAAGCCGTAAGGCTGAAACTCTAGCCTCCAAGCTAGATACCCAAATCGTAGACTGCCGTGTCTCGATGCCAGCGTACGGTCCAGTGTCGTCGTCTCGTTGTCGCAGGTTAACAAGTTGTCCAAGGATGACAATCCTGTCGAAGACTCGTTTTTGTCGCGACGATAACTCCCGAGCACGCACGACACAATAAAATTGACCTTTCACTCGTACTTTCTATAATTTCGCGAAGCTTCGAATCGGTACGATCTGTACTCGAACGCGTGCGGTGATTAGAATGACTCCTGTCCTCCTTCTCACCGGCCCGATATTCTACCGATTCCCGCGCGTTCCATTCCCACTCGTGCTGCGTTCTAACGGTCGCGCGGCGAACATGAAATTAATTTAATGTCGTCGCGATTAATTAACTCGACCGTTACACCGGATACAAAATTACGAAAAAATCGAGCTAGACTTTTTTCGGTATTTCATCACTTATTTCAGGTCGGGTTGAGCAGTTGAATTTTGACTCTGAGAAGTACTAATCAAATGTCAAAAGATTTTTTTGATTAAAATAACTTTCAATCAAGCAATAATTCTTAAAAGAAAGTTGTATCGTTTTTGAGCCGGGGAAACCTATCTTGAGACAGGTTGACAGTTTCAGATTGACCAAATATGTTTTAATCAAAATTTAACTTTATAAAAGGTATCTAGAGCTCAAAGATAATTTAAAAAAATTAAAAAAAATAAAATTTGCATGAATACTTTTTACTCGTAAAAATTTGATATCATTAAATTATTTTAAACTATTTTATTTTATTAAACTACTGTTCTTTTTAGCTATTATTATAAATATTTAAGTGTTTCTTCATCTGTAATTGTTTAAAAAATTAACGGAATCAAAATAAATATCATGTGTACTTATACTCCTGGCATTTACTTCTAAATATTTAAAAAAATTAAAATTTCAAATAACTCTTCTTAATTTCGTACAGAAACGTCTTCAAAAAATTAATTTTATTACTGAATATTCAGCAAAAGTATTTGAAAAAATTATATCAAATTAACTGTTGAAATTATTTGGAACCAAATTTCTTTGAAAATATTAGTTATCTCATAAATGATTATTCATTAACTTATCTTATGATTGTTGTGAAAAATTATTATTATTACTATTTTTTTTTTTTTATTTAATGAAAATTGATCTTATAAGTATTTGTTTCAAAAGATTCAGAGTTGCTTAATCATTATTTCTGATTGAAAGCAATGCAATCCTATACTTGTCTCAGTAATATTTCAACTTTCACAAAGCAATATCAATTTTGGAACACAACCTATGTATTTACATTCATATTTCTGATTAAAAACTACTTACCTCATGCTTAAAAAGTTTACGCTAGAAATAAAAAATATTGAGAAAAGGCTTGGTCTGGCCTGAAATAATTTTTTTTTTCATTTAAAATATTTTAAAAGACTTATTAGTTAAAAGTCAACGTCTTCTTAAAAAAAATGAAATTTTAATTCTTTTGACTTGGCTAAGTACTTGATGATGCTTCTTTATTTTATTCTATATTTTTTTAAAATAATAATTAATTTTTCGTAAGTAAAATGGAAAACATTCTTTGAACGATAATTAAAAATTTTTATCGTTCTTTTACTTCTTGCACTTTCACGTATTTCAAACGTAACCCCCGCGGGACTGAACTCAATGCTTCGAAAGAAACGCTCTTAACCTCGGTCTGATCATGCGTGAAAAGTTCCTGCTACATCATATAACCTTCGTTATTTTGAATGAAAATAAACCCACGTGCTTTCGCATGTCATATAAGGTTATCCACGGGCTTTTGTTTTTGCATAAAGTATATCAAATAAAACAATCCAAGTTACTATATCCACTACCCTTTCGGAATAAAATTTTTGAATCTGAAGGTACTTTTTAAATCCTTAATAACTTTTGAACCTATTAATAAAAAATTATAAATACTATTATTTTTGGAATCGGAAAAACTTTAGGAATCTAAATTTTTTCTCCTCGTCATTCCCGATGAATCACCGTGTATATAATTAAAAAACATCAGCTATTAAAAAAAAAGAATTTATAAACTGCAAATTTCTTGAACCTAAATGATTTTACTGGAAGTTAAGAATAAGAGTAAAAATTAATTAATCTTACAGGAGCTAGATTGGCTCGATGGTATGACAGTGAGCCTGTCACATAAAAGGCCTAGGTTCACATCCCGAGCAAATAAAAAAAAAAAAAAAATTCGACAACTGTGGTAATTTTTTTTTTTTTTTTTTTTTTTTCACGTTGCATATAAGCCTGCTAAGTGAACATCTGAAGTTAAAAAAAATTTGTAAAAAAAAAAAAAAATTTTTTGTCCTTCTAACCGAAAACAATGAGCGAAGTTCCGATTTTGAGGTTAGAAGGACGAAAAAACTTTTCTTTAACAACTTTTAAGAATAAAACAAAAATTGGTTTAAAAGCTGGCCCACAGAATAAGAACATAATTTCTTATACATTTTCTGATTGTTTGACGGTAAAAAATCTTTTACTACTTAAAAAGTACTCTTATAAGGAAGGCTTGATGCCTTTACTTAGGGTCAAAATTTATTTGACGACTTCCAGCTAACCCTCGTACAAAAAAATTTATTTTTTATTCAATTTTTGATTGAATGACGGTCAAAAATCTTTTACTTTTTGAAAAGGACTGTCCTAAGAAAGGGTTGATGCCTTTACTTAAGTCCAAATTTATTTGCTGAGTTCCCGAGGGCCCTCATAAAAAAAAATTAATTTTTTATTCACTCTCTGATTGTTTGAAGGTTATAAATCTTTTACTTTTCAAAAAGGACTGTCTTAAGAAAGGCTTGATGCTTTTACCTAGGGACCAAATTGATTTGCCGAGTTCCAGCTAAACCTCGTAAAGAAAACTTTATTTCTTATTCATGTTTTGATTGTTTGAGGGTCAAAAATCCTTTAATATTTAAAAAGGACTGTCCTAAAGAAGGCTTGATGCCTTTACTTAGGGTCCGATTGATTTGCCGAGTTCCAGCTAACCATCGTAAAAATAAATTAGTTTTTTATTCATTTTCTGATTAGATGACGGTAAAAAATTTTTTACTTTTCAAAGAGCACAGTCCTAAGGAAAGCTTGATGCCATTAGTTGGGATCTAAATTTATTTGCCGACTACCAGATGGCCCTAGTAAAAAAAACTTCATTTCTTTTTCAAATTTTTACAAGGACTGTCCGATGGAAGGCTTGATGCCATTACTTGGGGTCCAAATTTATTTGCTGACTTCCAGCTGGCCCTCGTATAAAAAACTTCATTTCTTTTTCATTTTCTGACTGTTTTTTGATCAGAACTCAATTACTTTTTGAGAAGGACTGTCCGAAGGAAGGCTTGATGCCATTACTTTGGGTCCAAATTTATTTGCCGGCTTCCAGCACGCCCACATAATAGGAACATCATTTCTTATTCATTTTCTGATTATTTGACGGTCAAAAATCTTTTTCTTTTCAAAAAGCACAGACCTAAGGAAGGCTTCATGCAATTAGTTGGGGTCCAAATTTATTTGCTGACTGCCAGATGGCCCACGAAATGAGGACGACATTTCTTCTTCATTTCTTGATTGTTTGACGGTCGAAAATGTTTTACTTTTTAAAAAGGACTGTCCTTAGGAAAGCTTGATGCCATTAGTTGGGGTCAAAAATCATTTGCCGACTTCCAGATGACCCTTGTAGAAAAAACTTCATTTCTTATTCAATTTCTGATTGTTTGACGGTCAAAAATCTTTTACTTTTCAAAAAGGACAGTCCTAAGCAAGGCTTGATGCCATTACTAAGGTTCCAAATTCATTTGCCAACTTCCAGCCGGCCCTCGTTAAAAAAAAATTCATTTATTATGACTTTTTGGCTGGTGAATGGTCAAAAATTTTTTATATTTCAAAACGGACGGTCCTAAGGAAGGCTTGATGCCTTTAATTAAGGTCCTACTTTATTAGCCGACTTCGAGATGGCCCTAGTGAAAAAAACTTCATTTCTTTTTCATTTTTTGACTGTTTGATGGTCAAAATAATTTTACTTTTTGAAAAGGACTGTCCGATGAAAGGCTTGATGCCATTACTTGGGGTCCAAATTTATTTGCAGCTTTCCAGCATGCCCACGGAATAAGAACATCATTTCTTATTCATTTTCGGATTGTTTGATGGTCAAAAATCTTTTACTTTTCAAAAAGGACAATCCTAAGGAAGGCTTGATGCCATTGCTTGTGGTCCTAATTTATTTGCCGACTTCGAGCTGGCCCACAAAATAAGAACGACATCTCTAATTCACTTCTTGACTGTTTGACGGTCAAAAATTTTTTACTTTTTGATAAGTGCTGTCCTTAGGAAGGCTTGATGCCTTAGTTAGGGTCCAAACTTATTTGCCGAGTTCCAGCTAGCCCACGGAATAAGAACATCATTTCTTATTCATTTTCTGATTGTTTGACGGTCAAAGATCTTTTACTTTTCAATAAGGACAGTCCTAAGAAAGGCTCGATGCCTTTACTTAGGGACCAAATTTATTTGCTGACTTCCAGCTGGCCGTCGTAAAAAAAAATCCATTAGATCAGAACTTTTTGACTGGTGGACGGTCAAAAATTTTTTACATTACAAAAAGGATGGTCCTAAGGAAGTCTTGTTGCCTTTAATTTAGGTCTTACTATATTTGCCGACTTCCAGTTGGCCATAGTAAAAAAAACTTCATTTCTTTCTAATTTTTTGACTATTTTGTGGTCAAAATTATTTTACTTTTTGAAATAGACTTTCCGATGGAAGGCTTAATGCCATTACTTGGGGTCCAAATTTATTTGCCGACTTCCAGCTCGCCCACATAATAAGAGCATCATTTCTTATTTATTTTCCGATTGTTTGACGGTCAAAAATCTTTTACTTTTCAAAGAGCACAGACCTAAGGAAGGCTTGATGAAATTAGTTGGGGTCCAAATTTATTTGCCGACTTCCAGACGGCTCACGTAATCAGAACGTCATTTCTTATTCATTTTCTGATTGTTTGACGGTCAAAAATCTTTTACTTTTCAAAAAGAACTGTCCTAAGGAAGGCTTGATGATATTACTAAGGTCCAAATTCATTTACCAACTTCCAGCTGGCTCTCGTAAAAAAAATTCATTTATTATGACTTTTTGGGTGGTGGACGGTCAAAAAATTTTTTTATTTCAAAACGGACGGTGCTAAGGAAGGCTTGATGCCTTTAATTAGGGTCTAACTTTATTTGCCGACTTCTAGATGTCCCAAGTAAAAAAAACTTCATTTCTTTTTCATTTTTTGACTGTTTGATGGTCAAAATAATTTTACTTTTTAAAAAGAACTGTCCGATGGAAGGCTTGATGCCATTACTTGGGGTCCAAATTTATTTGCCGCTTTCCAACTTGCCCACGGAATAAGAACATCATTTCTTATTCATTTTCGGGATGTTTGACGGTCAAAAATCTTTTACTTTTCAAAAAGCACAGACCTAAGGAAGGCTTGATGCAATTAGTTGGGGTAGAAATTTATTCGCCGACCTCCAGATGGCTCACGAAATAAGAACGACATTTATTATTCATTTTCTGACTGTTTTTTGATCAGAACTCAATTACTTTTTGAGAAGGACTGCCCGAAGGAAGGCTTGATGCCATTACTTGGGGTCCAAATTTATTTGCCGACTTCCAGCTCGCCCACATAATAAGAACATCATTTCTTATTCATTTTCTGATCATTTGACGGTCAAAAACCTTTTCTTTTCAAAAAGCACAGACCTAAGGAAGGCTTGATGCAATTAGTTGGGGTCCAAATTTATTTGCCAACTTCCAGATGGCTCACGAAATAAGAACGACATTTCTTATTCATTTTCTGATTGTTTGCCGGTCAAAAATCTTTTACTTTTCAAAAAGGTTAGTCCTAAGGAAGGCTTGATGATATTACTAAGGTCCAAATTCAATTGTCAACTTCCAGCTGGCCCTCGTAAAAAAAATTCATTTATTATGACTTTTTGGATGGTGGACGGTCAAAAATTTTTTATATTTCAAAACAGACGGTCCTAAGGAAGGCTTGATGCCTTTAATTAGGGTCTAACTTTATTTGCCGACTTCTAGATGTCCCACAGTGAACGGATCCGAAAATCGTTGGAAAGAATCTATTTATATGAAGGAAAATAAAGCTAGAGAGATGTGGTCAACGACAATCAAAAGCTAATTTAATAACAATCATAGGAAAAATATAAAAATTATAGGTTTTCCATTCCTAACCTGAAAAAAATGCAGAAAAAAAAAAAAATCACGAATGTGTAATTTTCGTCCAAAATCTGAAAAGAACGAATACGATTGTAAAATCAATTTTTTTTTAGTTTATGGCAAAAATAAATGATTCTATAAACATTTCTTCTACTGTTTTTAATTAAACATGTTTAAATCGTAATTATCGATAAAACAAACTATTTTTTAAACATAAAATTCATGTAACTTCATAAAATATACTATGTAATTAAAATATATTACGTGAAAAATGTAAAAAATCATACAACCCCATAACTGAATTCGTCAGACTTCTACAACCCAATAATCGAAATTATCAGGCTCTTACAACCCTATAACTGAATTCGTCAGACTTCTACAACCCAATAACCGAATTCATCAGGCTCTTACAACCCTATAACTGAATTCGTCAGACTTCTACAACCCAATAACCGAATTCATCAGGCTCTTCCAACTCCATAACCAAATTCGTCAATTTCCTACAACCCTATAACTTAATTCATCAACCTTCAATCCTTCAAACATACAACTCCATAACCAAATTGATCAGATTCTTACAACCCCATAACCAAATTGATCAGACTCCTACAACCCATAACTGAATTCGTCAAATACCCACAATCCTATAACCATGTTCGTCAAACTCCTACACAACCCCATAATAGAATTTGTCATACTTCTACAACCCTAACTTCGAAATCATCAGACTTCTATAACCTATAAAAGAATTCATTAGACTTCTACAACCCCATAACCGAATTAATAAAGCTTCTGAAACCAATAAGCAAACTTGTTAGACTTCTACACACTCATAACTAAATTCTTTAGACTTCTATTTATTCTTCAAGCCTACAACTCCTTAACCGAATTTGTCAGACTTTTACAACCCATAATTAAATTCATGAGACTTCTGCATATTCCTTAAGCCTAAAACCCCATAACCAGCACTTCTAAAACTCCATATCTTAATTCGTTAGAGTTCTCAGTATTTCTCAAGTCTACAATCCCGTTAACTGAAATAGTTTTAATTTTACAACCATATTCATCAAGCCCCTACAATCTTGCGACCAAATTTATCAGACTTCTACAACCCCATACTTGAACTTGTCGTATTTGTAGAACCTAACGGATTTCCCTTTACTTCTACAACCCCATAACCCAACTCATCTGACAAAAAAAATTGATTAAAATCAACAAAATTCGTAAAGAATTATCAATGATCTAAATCATTGGTTTTTAGACTTATGGTAAAAAAAAAAAAAAAAAAAAAAAAAATGATAAAGATGAGCCTTATGATCATTTTATGAATCTTTGGGATCTTTAAAAATGATTATAAGGATCATTTTGTGATACTCACAAATTCATCGGATCATTCCAAAAATTTCACAATCTTTTAAAATAATTCGTACAATTATCAACTAGGATCAAAACTTTGTTTTCCATGTATTATCTTTCTAAAATAATTGTTCATTGCTATTATCTTTTAAATACATTTTTACTGCGTAAACTTTATAATTAGAATCGGCAATAAATGGAAGTTTTCTATCATTGGAATTTTTTTTGTCTGCCGAAAGAAAATTTATTTTCTCTCTATGTAAAATATATTCGGCAATTGAAATTTCGATTGTTGGAAGTTTTCAATACTTGGAAACATTTCAAAATTTCTTAAGGACAATTTTTAACCACTTTAATTCGAAGTGATTTAGCTTGTCCTGACCATCTTTTGTTACGAAAAGTATGGCATACTCGGAAATTATTGAACTTGTGGACGCGTTAAATCTGATAAAGAAGATGATTGTAAAAAAATAATCGAAATAAATTGTAGAAATAAAACGAATTAGGTTATAGAGTTTTTAGCTTGAGGAATAGAAGGTTGGTGAATTCAGGCATGTAATTGGAGTTTGCTGAGTCGAATTATAAAGTTGTTGAAGTCTGATCAATTCGAATATAGAGTTGCAGGAGTATAAAAAATTCAATTATGAGGTTGTAGGCTTGAAGAATGGATTGTTGTTGGATTTGCGATCACTTATAGGGTTGTAGAATATTGACGGACTCAGTTATGGGGTTGTAGAATTCTGACGAATTTGGTTATGGGTTTGCAGACTTTAGGAATAGAAGTCTAAATAGGACTTCTAAAACCCCATAGCTTGATTCGTTAGACTTCTATGTATTCCTCAATCCTACAACCCTGTTGAATGGATTTGTCATAATTTTACAACCCTATAGAAATTTTTGATATACTCCTACAACCCTATAGCCGAATTCATCAGACTCTTACAACCTGTCTAGCTCCTGCAATCTCATAATTAACTTTATATGCCTTTGCAACCCCATAACTAGATTCGTTAGACCTTTACAACTGCATATCCAAATTCATCAAGCTCCTATAACTCCATAACTGAAATCGTCAAACACCCACAACCCTATAATCATATTCATCAGATTCCTACACAACCCCATCATAGAATTTGTCTGACTTCTTCAACCCTATACTCAAACTTATCTAACTTCTACAACCTATAAAAGAATTCGTCAGACTTCTACAACCCCATAACTGAATTAGCCGAATTCCTTTAACTCCATAACCGAATTCATCAGCCTTTTATTCCTCAAACTTGCAATCCCATTACCATTTTGATCAGGCTCTTACAACCTCATAACTTAATTGATCAGATTCCTACAACTACATAACTGAATTTGTAATTAAACGCTCAAAATCTTATAACCAAATACGTCCTTTATATGTAATTCTCAAGCCTATAATCCCATAAATGAATTCGTCAGAACTATATAACCCTAGAAGTATATTTGTCACATTTTCATTAAGTCTAAAAATCTATGATTTGGTGGATCATTGATAATTCTTGTTACACAGCAAATAATTATAAAAAAAAAGTTGAATGAATTCCACGATAAAGTGCAAAAAGAATGCAATAGTAATACAAAGTGCACAACAATCAAAATGACATGAGACATCGTTGTTTTACGAATTTTGTTGATTTCAATCAATTTTTTTTTTTTGTCAGATGAGTTCGGTTATGGGGTTGTAGAAATAAAGGGAATTCTGTTAGGTTCTACAAGTACGATAAGTACAAGTATAGGGTTGTAAAAGTCTGATAAATTTGGTTGCAGGGTTGTAGGAGCTTGATGAATATGGTTGTAGAATTTAAACGATTTCAGTTAACGGGATTGTAGACTTGAGGAATACTTAGAAATCTAACGAATTAAGATATGGAGTTTAAGAAGTCCTGGTTATAGGGTTTTAGGCTTAAGGAATATGCAGAAGTCTCATGAATTTAATTATGGGTTGTAAAAGTCTGACGAATTCGGTTAAGGAGTTGTAGGCTTGAAGAATAAATAGAAGTCTAAAGAATTTAGTTATGAGTGTGTAGAAGTCTAACAAGTTTGATTATTGGTTTCAGAAGCTTTATTTATTCGGTTATGGGGTTGTAGAAGTCTAATGAATTCTTTTATAGGTAATAAAAGTCTGATGATTTCGAAGTTAGGGTTGTAGAAGTATGACAAATTCTATTATGGAGTAGTGTAGGAGTTTGACGAATATGGTTATAGGATTGTAAGTATTTGACGAATTCAGTTATGGATTGTAGGAGTCTGATCAATTCGGTTATGGGGTTGTAAGAATCTGATGAATTTGGTTAAGGAGTTGTATGTTTAAAGGATAGAAGGTTGATGAATGAAGTTATAGGGTTGTAGGAAATTGACGAATTTGGTTATGGAGTTGGAAGAGCCTGATGAATTCGGTTATTGGGTTGTAGAAGTCTGACGAATTCAGTTATAGGGTTGTAAGAGCCTGATGATTTCGGTTATTGGGTTGTAGAGGTCTGACGAATTCCGTTATGGGGTTGTATAATTTTGATCATTTTTTACGTAATATATTTTAATTACATAGTATATTTTATGAAGTTACATGAATTTTATGTTTAAAAAATATTTTGTTTTATCGATAATTACGATTTAAACATGTTTAATTAAAATCAGTAGAAGAAATGTTCATAAAATCATTTATTTTTGCCATAAACTAAAAAAAAATTGATTTTACAATCGTATTCGTTCTTTTCAGATTTTGGACGAAAATTACACATTAGTGATTTTTTTTTTTCTGCATTTTTTTCAGGTTAGGAATGGAAAACCTATAACTTTTATATTTTTCCTATGATTGTTATTAAATTAGCTTTTGATTGTCATTGACCGCTTCTCTCTAGCTTTATTTTCCTTCATTTAAATAGATTCTTTCCAACGATTTTCGGATCCGTTCACTGTGTGTCCCTAGTGAAAAAAACTTCATTTCTTTTTCATTTTTTGACTGTTTGATGGTCAAAATAATTTTACTTTTTGAAAAGAACTGTCCGCTGGAAGGCTTGATGCCATTACTTGGGGTCCAAATTTATTGGCCGCTTTCCAGCTTGCCCACGGAATAAGAACATCATTTCTTATTCATTTTCGGATTGTTTGACGGTCAAAGATCTTTTATTTTTCAATATAGACATTCCTAAGGGAGGCTTGATGCCGTTACTAAGGGACCAAATTTATTTGCCGACTTCCAGCTGGCCGTCGTAAAAAAAATCCATTAGATCAGAACTTTTTGGCTGGTGGACGGTCAAAAGTTTTTTATATTTCAAAAAGGATGGTCCTAAGGAAGGCTTGATGCCTTTAATTTAGGTCTTACTATATTTGCCGACTTCCAGATGGCCCTAGTAAAAAAAACTTTATTTCTTTTCCATTTTTTGACTATTTTATGGTCAAAATTATTTTACAATTTGAAAAGGACTGTCCGATGGAAGGCTTGATGCCATTGCTTGGGGTCCTAATTTATTTTTCGACTTCCAGCTGGCCCTCAAAATAAGAACGACATTTCTCAATCACTTCTTAACTGTTTGACGGTCAAAAATTTTTTACTTTTTGAAAAGTGCCATTCTTAGGAAGGCTTGATGCCATTAGTTAGGGTCCAAATTTATTTGCTGGCTTCCAGCTGGCCGTCATAAAAAAAAATCCATTAGATCAGAACTTTTTGGCTGGTGGACGGTCAAAAATTTTTTATATTTCAAAAAGGATGGTCCTATGGAAGGCTTAATGCCTTCAATTTGGGTATAACTTCATTCGCCGACTTTTAGATGGCCCTCGTAAAAAAAACTTCATTTCTTTTTCATTTTCTGACTGTTTTTTGGTCAGAACTCTTTTACTTTTTGATAAGGACTGTCCGAAGAAAGGCTTTATGCCATTACTTGAGGTCCAAATTTATTTGCCGACTTCCAGCTGGCCGTCGTTAAAAAAAATCCATTAGATCAGAACTTTTTGGCTGGTGGACGGTCAAAAATTTTTTATATTTCAAAAAGGATGGTCCTATGGAAGGCTTAATGCCTTCAATTTGGGTATAACTTTATTCGCCGACTTTTAGATGGCCCTTGTAAAAAAAACTTCATTTCTTTTTCATTTTTTGACTATTTTATGGTCAAAATTATGTTACTTTTTGAGAAGGACTGTCCAAAGCAAGGCTTGATGCCATTCCTTGGGGTCCAAATTTATTTGCTGACTTCCAGCTGGCCCTCGTAAAAAAAACTTCATTTCGATTTGATTTTCTGACTGTTTTTTGGTCAGAACTCTTTTACTTTTTGAAAAAGACTGTCCGAAGGAAGGCTTGATTCCATTACTTGGGGTCCAAATTCATTTACTTGCTTCCAGCTGGCCCTCGTAAAAAAAATTCATTTCTTTTTCATTTTTTGACTACTTTATGGTCGAAATTATTTTACTTTTTGAAATGGACTGTCCGATGGGAGGCTTGATGCCATGACTTGGGGTCCAAATTTATTTGCTGGCTTCCAGCTGGCCGTCGTAAAAAAAATCCGTTAGATCAGAACTTTTTGGCTGGTGGAAGGTCAAAAATTTTTTATATTTCAAAAAGGATGGTCCTAAGGAAGGCTTGATGCCTTTAATTTGGGTCTAACTTATTTTGCCGACTTCCAGATGGCCCTACTAATTTTATCCGTTTGACGGTCAAAATCTTTTACTTATCCAAAAGGACTGTGTTTAAAAAAGGCTTGATGCCATTAGTTGGGGTCCAAATTTATTTGTCGACCTCCAGATGGCCCACGAAATAAGAACGACATTTCTTCTTCACTACTTGACTGTTTGATGGTCACAATTATTTTACTTTTTGAAAAGGACTGTCCGATGGAAGGCTTGATGCCATTACTTGGGGTCCAAATTTATTTGTCGACCTCCAGATGGCCCACGAAATAAGAACGACATTTCTTCTTCACTACTTGACTGTTTGATGGTCACAATTATTTTACTTTTTGAAAAGGACTGTCCTTAGGAAGGCTTGATGCCATTACTTGGGTTCCAAATTTTTTTGCTGACTTCCAGCTGGCCCTCGTAAAAAAAACTTCATTTCGATTTTTTTTTCTGACTGTTTTTTGGTCAGAACTCTTTTACTTTTTGAAAAGGACTGTCCGAAGGAAGGCTTGATTCCATTACTTAGGGTCCAAATTTATTTACTTGCTTCCAGCTGGCCCTCGTAAAAAAAACTTCATTTCTTTTTCATTTTTTGACTATTTTATGGTCGAAATTATTTTACTTTTTGAAATGGACTGTCCGATGGGAGGCTTGATGCCATGACTTGGGGTCCAAATTTATTTGCTGACTTCCAGCTGGCCCTCGTAAAAAAAACTTCATTTCTTTTTCATTTTCTGACTGATTATTGGTCAGAACTCTTTTACTTTTTGAGAAGGACTGTCCGAAGGAAGGCTTGATGCCTCTAATTTAGGTCTAATTTAATTTGCCGACTTCCAGATATCTCTACTAAAAAAAACTTAATTTCTTTTTCATTTTTTGACTGTTTGATGGTCAAAATAAATTTACTTTTTAAAAAGAACTGTCCGATGGAAGGCTTGATGCCATTACTTGGGGTCCAAATTTGTTTGCTGACTTCCAGATAGCCCAAGAGACAAGAACGACTTTTCTTATTCAGTTCTTGACTGCTTGACGGTCAAAAATTTTTTTTTTTAATAATGACAGTCCTAAGGAAGGCTCGATGCCTTTACTTAGGGACCAAATTTATTTGCTGACTTCCAGCTGGCCGTCGTAAAAAAAAATCCATTAGATCAAAACTTTTTGGATGGTGGACGGTCAAAAATTTTTTATATTTCAAAAAGGATGGTCTTTAGGAAGTCTTGATGCCTTAAATTTAAGTCTCACTATATTTGCTGACTTCCAGATGGCCCTAGTAAAAAAAACTTTATTTCTTTTCCATTTTTTGACTATTTTATGGTCAAAATTATTTTACAATTTGAAAAGGACTGTCCGATGGAAGGCTTGATGCCATTGCTTGGGGTCCTAATTTATTTTTCGACTTCCAGCTGGCCCTCAAAATAAGAACGACATTTCTCAATCACTTCTTAACTGTTTGACGGTCAAAAATTTTTTACTTTTTGAAAAGTGCCATTCTTAGGAAGGCTTGATGCCATTAGTTAGGGTCCAAATTTATTTTCCGAGTTCCAGCTAGCCCACGGAATAAGAACATCATGTCTTATTCATTTTCTGATTCTTTGACGGTTAAAGATCTTTTACTTTTCAATAAGGACAGTAATAAGGAAAGCTCGATGCCTTTACTTAGACACCAAATTTATTTGCTTGCTTCCAGCTGGCCGTCGTAAAAAAAAATCCATTCGATCAGAATTTTTTGGCTGGTGGACGGTCAAAAATTTTTTATATTTCAAAAAGGATGGTCCTATAGAATGCTTTATGCCTTCAATTTGGGTATAACTTCATTCGCCGACTTTTAGATGGCCCTTGTAAAAAAAACTTCATTTCTGTTTCATTTTTTGACTATTTCATGGTCTAAATTATTTTACTTTTTGAAATGGACTGTCTGATGGGAGGCTTGATGCCATTACTTAGGGTCCAAATTTATTTGCCGATCTCAGCTGGCCGTCGTAAAAAAAAATCCATTAGATCAGAACTTTTTGGCTGGTGGACGATCAAAAATTTTTTATATTACAAAAAGGATGGTCTTTAGGAAGTCTTGATGCCTTAAATTTAAGTCTCACTATATTTGCTGACTTCCAGATGATCCTAGTAAAAAAAACTTTATTTCTTTTCCATTTTTTGACTATTTTATGGTCAAAATTGTTTTACAATTTGAAAAGGACTGTCCGATGGAAGGCTTGATGCCATTGCTTGGGGTCCTAATTTATTTGCCGACTTCCAGCTGGCCCTCAAAATAAGAATGACATTTCTCAATCACTTCTTAACTGTTTGACGGTCAAAAATTTTTTACTTTTTGAAAAGTGCCATTCTTAGGAAGGCTTGATGCCATTAGTTAGGGTCCAAATTTATTTGCCGAGTTCCAGCTAGCCCACGGAATAAGAACATCATGTCTTATTCATTTTCTGATTCTTTGACGGTTAAAGATCTTTTACTTATCAATAAGGACAGTCCTAAGGAAAGCTTGATGCCTTTACTTAGACACCAAATTTATTTGCTTGCTTCTAGCTGGCCGTCGTAAAAAAAAATCCATTAGATCAGAACTTTTTGGTTGGTGGACGGTCAAAAATTTTTTATTTTTCAAAAAGGATGGTCCGAAGGAAGGCTTGATGCCTTTAATTTGGGTCTTACTTCATTTTCCGACTTTCAGATGGCCCTACTAAAAAAAACTTCATTTCTTTTTCATTTTTTGACTATTTTATGGTCAAAATTATGTTACTTTTTGAGAAGGACTGTCCGAAGCAAGGCTTGATGCCATTACTTGGGGTCCAAATTTATTTGCCGACTTCCAGATTGCCCTAGTAAAATAAACTTCATTTCTTATTCATTTTCTGACTGTTTTTTGGTCAGAACTCTTTTACTTTTTGAGAAGGACTGTCCGAAGGAAGGCTTTATGCCATTACTTGACGTCTAAATTTATTTGCCGACTTCCAGCTTGCCGTCGTTAAATAAAATCCATTAGATCAGAACTTTTTGGCTGGTGGACGGTCAAAAATTTTTTATATTTCAAAATGGATGGTCCTAAGAAAGGCTTGATGCCTTTAATTTGGGTCTAACTTTATTTGCCGACCCCCAGATGGCCCTACTAAAAAAAACTTCATTTCTTTTTCACTTCTTGACTGTTTGATGGTCACAATGATTTTACTTTTTGAAAAGGACTCTCCGATGGAAGGCTTGATGCCATTACTTAGGGTCTAAATTTATTTGCCGACTTCCAGCTGGCCCACGAAATAAGAAATTCATTATTCATTTGCTTTTTGACTGTTTGACGGTCAAAAATCTTTTACTTTTCCAAAAGGACTGTGTTTAAAAAAGGCTTGATGCCATTAGTTGGGGTCCAAATTTATTTGTCGACTTCCAGATGGCCCACGAAATAAGAACGACGTTTCTTCTTCACTACTTGACTGTTTGATGGTCACAATTATTTTACTTTTTGAAAAGGACTGTCCGATGGAAGGCTTGATGCCATTACTTGGGGTCCAAATTTGTTTGCTGACTTCCAGATAGCCCACGAGACAAGAACGACATTTCTTATTCACTTCTTGACTGTTTGACGGTCAAAAGTTTTTATTTTTTGAAAAGGACTGTCCTTAGGAAGGCTTGATGCCATTACTTGGGTTCCAAATTTGTTTGCTGACTTCCAGATAGCCCTCGTAAAAAAAACTTCATTTCGATTTGATTTTCTGACTGTTTTTTGGTCAGAACTCTTTTACTTTTGGAAAAGGACTGTCCGAAGGAAGGCTTTATGCCATTACTTGGGGTCCAACTTTATTTGCTGACTTCCAGCTGGCCCTTGTAAAAAAAAACTTCATTTCTTTTTCATTTTCTGACTGTTTTTTGGTCAGAACTCTTTTACTTTTTGAGAAGGACTGTCCGAAGGAAAGCTTTATGCCATTACTTTGGGTCTTAATTTATTTGCCGACTTCCAGATGGCCCTAGTAAAAAAAACTTCATTTATTTTTCACTTCTTGACTGTTTGATGGTCACAATTATTTTACTTTTTTGAAAAGGACTCTCCGATGGAAGGCTTGATGCCATTACTTAGGGTCTCAATTTATTTGCCGACTTCCAGCTGGCCCACGAAATAAGAAATTCATTATTCATTCATTTTTTGACCGTTTGACGTTCAAAAATCTTTTTCTTTTCAAAAAGGACTGTTTTTAGAAAGGCTTGATGCCATTAGTTGGGGTCCCAATTTATTTGCCGACTTCCAGCTGGCCCACGAAATAAGAAATTCATTATTCATTCATTTTTTGACCGTTTGACGGTCAAAAATCTTTTACTTTTCAAAAAGGACTGTATTTAGAAAGGCTTGATGCTATTTTTTAGGGTCTAAATTTATTTGCCGACTTCCAGCTGGCATACGAAATAAGAAATTCATTACTCATTTATTTTTTGACGGTCAAAAATCTTTTACTTTTCAAAAAGGACTTTGTTTAAAAAAGGCTTGATGCCATTAGTTGGGGTCGAAATTTATTTGTCGACTTCCAGATGGCCCACGAAATAAGAACGACATTTCTTCTTCACTACTTGACTGTTTGATGGTCACAATTATTTTACTTTTTGAAGAGGACTGTCCGATGGGAGGCTTGATGCCATTGCTTGGGGTTCGAATTTATTTTCCGACTTCCAGCTGGCCGTCTTAAAAAAAAATCCATTAGATCAGAACTTTTTGGCTTGTGGACGGTCAAAAATTTTTTATTTTTCAAAAAGGATGGTCCGAAGGAAGGCTTGATGCCTTTAATTTGGGTCTTACTTCATTTGCCGACTTCCAGATGGCCCTACTAAAAAAAACTTCATTTTTTTTTCATTTTTTGACTATTTTATGGTCGAAATTATTTTACTTTTTGAAATGGACTGTCCGATGGGAGGCTTGATGCCATGACTTGGGGTCCAAATTTATTTGCTGACTTCCAGTTGGCCCTCGTAAAAAAAACTTCATTTCTTTTTCATTTTCTGACTGTTTTTTGGTCAGAACTCTTTTACTTTTTGAGAAGGACTGTCCGAAGGAAGGCTTGATGCCTCTAATTTAGGTCTAATTTAATTTGCCGACTTCCAGATATCTCTACTAAAAAAAACTTAATTTCTTTTTCATTTTTTGACTGTTTGATGGTCAAAATAAATTTACTTTTTAAAAAGAACTGTCCGATGGAAGGCTTGATGCCATTACTTGGGGTCCAAATTTGTTTGCTGACTTCCAGATAGCCCAAGAGACAAGAACGACTTTTCTTATTCAGTTCTTGACTGCTTGACGGTCAAAAATTTTTTTTTTTCAATAATGACAGTCCTAAGGAAGGCTCGATGCCTTTACTTAGGGACCAAATTTATTTGCTGACTTCCAGCTGGCCGTCGTTAAACAAAATCCATTAGATCAAAACTTTTTGGATGGTGGACGGTCAAAAATTTTTTATATTTCAAAAAGGATGGTCTTTAGGAAGTCTTGATGCCTTAAATTTAAGTCTCACTATATTTGCTGACTTCCAGATGGCCCTAGTAAAAAAAACTTTATTTCTTTTCCATTTTTTGACTATTTTATGGTCAAAATTATTTTACAATTTGAAAAGGACTGTCCGATGGAAGGCTTGATGCCATTGCTTGGGGTCCTAATTTATTTTTCGACTTCCAGCTGGCCCTCAAAATAAGAACGACATTTCTCAATCACTTCTTAACTGTTTGACGGTCAAAAATTTTTTACTTTTTGAAAAGTGCCATTCTTAGGAAGGCTTGATGCCATTAGTTAGGGTCCAAATTTATTTTCCGAGTTCCAGCTAGCCCACGGAATAAGAACATCATGTCTTATTCATTTTCTGATTCTTTGACGGTTAAAGATCTTTTACTTTTCAATAAGGACAGTAATAAGGAAAGCTCGATGCCTTTACTTAGACACCAAATTTATTTGCTTGCTTCCAGCTGGCCGTCGTAAAAAAAAATCCATTAGATCAGAATTTTTTGGCTGGTGGACGGTCAAAAATTTTTTATATTTCAAAAAGGATGGTCCTATAGAATGCTTTATGCCTTCAATTTGGGTATAACTTTATTCGCCGACTTCCAGATGGCCCTTGTAAAAAAAACTTCATTTCTGTTTCATTTTTTGACTATTTCATGGTCTAAATTATTTTACTTTTTGAAATGGACTGTCTGATGGGAGGCTTGATGCCATTACTTAGGGTCCAAATTTATTTGCCGATCTCAGCTGGCCGTCGTAAAAAAAAATCCATTAGATCAGAACTTTTTGGCTGGTGGACGATCAAAAATTTTTTATATTACAAAAAGGATGGTCTTTAGGAAGTCTTGATGCCTTAAATTTAAGTCTCACTATATTTGCTGACTTCCAGATGATCCTAGTAAAAAAAACTTTATTTCTTTTCCATTTTTTGACTATTTTATGGTCAAAATTGTTTTACAATTTGAAAAGGACTGTCCGATGGAAGGCTTGATGCCATTGCTTGGGGTCCTAATTTATTTGCCGACTTCCAGCTGGCCCTCAAAATAAGAATGACATTTCTCAATCACTTCTTAACTGTTTGACGGTCAAAAATTTTTTACTTTTTGAAAAGTGCCATTCTTAGGAAGGCTTGATGCCATTAGTTAGGGTCCAAATTTATTTGCCGAGTTCCAGCTAGCCCACGGAATAAGAACATCATGTCTTATTCATTTTCTGATTCTTTGACGGTTAAAGATCTTTTACTTATCAATAAGGACAGTCCTAAGGAAAGCTTGATGCCTTTACTTAGACACCAAATTTATTTGCTTGCTTCCAGCTGGCCGTCGTAAAAAAAAATCCATTAGATCAGAACTTTTTGGTTGGTGGACGGTCAAAAATTTTTTATTTTTCAAAAAGGATGGTCCGAAGGAAGGCTTGATGCCTTTAATTTGGGTCTTACTTCATTTTCCGACTTTCAGATGGCCCTACTAAAAAAAACTTCATTTCTTTTTCATTTTTTGACTATTTTATGGTCAAAATTATGTTACTTTTTGAGAAGGACTGTCCGAAGCAAGGCTTGATGCCATTACTTGGGGTCCAAATTTATTTGCCGACTTCCAGATTGCCCTAGTAAAATAAACTTCATTTCTTATTCATTTTCTGACTGTTTTTTGGTCAGAACTCTTTTACTTTTTGAGAAGGACTGTCCGAAGGAAGGCTTTATGCCATTACTTGACGTCTAAATTTATTTGCCGACTTCCAGCTTGCCGTCGTTAAATAAAATCCATTAGATCAGAACTTTTTGGCTGGTGGACGGTCAAAAATTTTTTATATTTCAAAATGGATGGTCCTAAGAAAGGCTTGATGCCTTTAATTTGGGTCTAACTTTATTTGCCGACCCCCAGATGGCCCTACTAAAAAAAACTTCATTTCTTTTTCACTTCTTGACTGTTTGATGGTCACAATGATTTTACTTTTTGAAAAGGACTCTCCGATGGAAGGCTTGATGCCATTACTTAGGGTCTAAATTTATTTGCCGACTTCCAGCTGGCCCACGAAATAAGAAATTCATTATTCATTTGCTTTTTGACTGTTTGACGGTCAAAAATCTTTTACTTTTCCAAAAGGACTGTGTTTAAAAAAGGCTTGATGCCATTAGTTGGGGTCCAAATTTATTTGTCGACTTCCAGATGGCCCACGAAATAAGAACGACGTTTCTTCTTCACTACTTGACTGTTTGATGGTCACAATTATTTTACTTTTTGAAAAGGACTGTCCGATGGAAGGCTTGATGCCATTACTTGGGGTCCAAATTTGTTTGCTGACTTCCAGATAGCCCACGAGACAAGAACGACATTTCTTATTCACTTCTTGACTGTTTGACGGTCAAAAGTTTTTATTTTTTGAAAAGGACTGTCCTTAGGAAGGCTTGATGCCATTACTTGGGTTCCAAATTTGTTTGCTGACTTCCAGATAGCCCTCGTAAAAAAAACTTCATTTCTTTTTCATTTTCTGACTGTTTTTTGGTCAGAACTCTTTTACTTTTTGAGAAGGACTGTCCGAAGGAAAGCTTTATGCCATTACTTGGGGTCTTAATTTACTTGCCGACTTCCAGATGGCCCTAGTAAAAAAAACTTCATTTATTTTTCACTTCTTGACTGTTTGATGGTCACAATTATTTTACTTTTTGAAAAGGACTCTCCGATGGAAGGCTTGATGCCATTACTTAGGGTCTCAATTTATTTGCCGACTTCCAGCTGGCCCACGAAATAAGAAATTCATTATTCATTCATTTTTTGACCGTTTGACGTTCAAAAATCTTTTTCTTTTCAAAAAGGACTGTTTTTAGAAAGGCTTGATGCCATTAGTTGGGGTCCCAATTTATTTGCCGACTTCCAGCTGGCCCACGAAATAAGAAATTCATTATTCATTCATTTTTTGACCGTTTGACGGTCAAAAATCTTTTACTTTTCAAAAAGGACTGTATTTAGAAAGGCTTGATGCTATTTTTTAGGGTCTAAATTTATTTGCCGACTTCCAGCTGGCATACGAAATAAGAAATTCATTACTCATTTATTTTTTGACGGTCAAAAATCTTTTACTTTTCAAAAAGGACTTTGTTTAAAAAAGGCTTGATGCCATTAGTTGGGGTCGAAATTTATTTGTCGACTTCCAGATGGCCCACGAAATAAGAACGACATTTCTTCTTCACTACTTGACTGTTTGATGGTCACAATTATTTTACTTTTTGAAAAGGACTGTCCGATGGGAGGCTTGATGCCATTGCTTGGGGTTCGAATTTATTTTCCGACTTCCAGCTGGCCGTCTTAAAAAAAAATCCATTAGATCAGAACTTTTTGGCTTGTGGACGGTCAAAAATTTTTTATTTTTCAAAAAGGATGGTCCGAAGGAAGGCTTGATGCCTTTAATTTGGGTCTTACTTCATTTGCCGACTTCCAGATGGCCCTACTAAAAAAAACTTCATTTTTTTTTCATTTTTTGACTATTTTATGGTCGAAATTATTTTACTTTTTGAAATGGACTGTCCGATGGGAGGCTTGATGCCATTACTTGGGGTCCAAATTTATTTGCTGACTTCCAGCTGGCCCTCGTAAAAAAAACTTCATTTCTTTTTCATTTTCTGACTGTTTTTTGGTCAGAACTCTTTTACTTTTTGAGAAGGACTGTCCGAAGGAAGGCTTGATGCCTCTAATTTAGGTCTAATTTAATTTGCCGACTTCCAGATATCTCTACTAAAAAAAAATTAATTTCTTTTTCATTTTTTGACTGTTTGATGGTCAAAATAAATTTACTTTTTAAAAAGAACTGTCCGATGGAAGGCTTGATGCCATTACTTGGGGTCCAAATTTATTTGTCGACTTCCAGATGGCCCACGAAATAAGAACGACATTTCTTCTTCACTACTTGACTGTTTGATGGTCAAAAGTTTTTATTTTTTGAAAAGGACTGTCCGTGGGAAAGGCTTGATGCCATTACTTGGGGTCCAAATTTGTTTGCTGACTTCCAGATAGCCCACGAGACAAGAACGACATTTCTTATTCACTTCTTGATTGTTTGACGGTCAAAAGTTTTTATTTTTTGAAAAGGACTCTCCGATGGACGGCTTGATGCCATTACTTAGGGTCTCAATTTATTTGCCGACTTCCAGCTGGCCCACGAAATAAGAAATTCATTATTCATTCATTTTTTGACCGTTTGACGTTCAAAAATCTTTTTCTTTTCAAAAAAGACTGTATTTAGAAAGGCTTGATGCCATTAGTTGGGGTCCCAATTTATTTGCCGACTTCCAGCTGGCCCACGAAATAAGAAATTCATTATTCATTCATTTTTTGACCGTTTGACGGTCAAAAATCTTTTACTTTTCAAAAAGGACTGTATTTAGAAAGGCTTGATGCCATTTTTTAGGGTCTAAATTTATTTGCCGACTTCCAGCTGGCATACGAAATAAGAAATTCATTATTCATTTATTTTTTGACGGTCAAGAATCTTTTACTTTTCAAAAAGGGCTTTGTTTAAAAAAGGCTTGATGCCATTAGTTGGGGTCCAAATTTATTTGTCGACTTCCAGATGGCCCACGAAATAAGAACGACATTTCTTCTTCACTACTTGACTGTTTGATGGTCACAATTATTTTACTTTTTGAAAAGGACTGTCCGATGGAAGGCTTGATGCCATTAGTTGGGGTCGAAATTTATTTGCTGACTTCTAGATGGCCCTCGTAAAAAAAATTAATTTATTATGACTTTTTGGATGGTGGACGGTCAAAAATTTTTTATATTTTAAAACGGACGGTCCTAAGGAAAGCTTGATGCCATTACTTGGGGTCCAAATTTGTTTGCTGACTCTTAGATAGCCCACGAGACAAGAACGACATTCCTTTTTCATTTTTTGACTGTTTGATGGTCAAAATAATTTTATTTTTTGAAAAGGATGTCCGATGGAAGGCTTGATGCCATTTTTTGGGGTCCAAATTTATTTACTAACTTCCAGCTGGACCTCGTAAAAAAAACTATATATTTTTTTTATCATTTTCTGACTGTTTTTTGGTCAGAACTCTTTCACTTTTTGAGAAGGACTGTCCGATGGAAGGCTTGATGCCGCTACTTGGGGTTCAAATTTATTTGCCGACTTCCAGCTCGCCCACATAATAAGAACATCATTTCTTATTCATTTTCTGATTGTTTGACAGTCAAAAATCTTTTACTATTCAAAAAGCACAGACCTAAGGAAGGCTTGATGCAAATAGTTGGGGTCCACATTCATTTGCCGACTTCCAGATGGCCCACGAAATAAGAACGACATTTCTTCTTCACTACTTGACTGTTTGATGGTCACAATTATTTTACTTTTTGAAAAGGACTGTCCGATGGGAGGCTTGATGCCATTGCTTGGGGTTCGAATTTATTTTCCGACTTCCAGCTGGCCGTCTTAAAAAAAAATCCATTAGATCAGAACTTTTTGGCTTGTGGACGGTCAAAAATTTTTTATTTTTCAAAAAGGATGGTCCGAAGGAAGGCTTGATGCCTTTAATTTGGGTCTTACTTCATTTGCCGACTTCCAGATGGCCCTACTAAAAAAAACTTCATTTTTTTTTCATTTTTTGACTATTTTATGGTCGAAATTATTTTACTTTTTGAAATGGACTGTCCGATGGGAGGCTTGATGCCATTACTTGGGGTCCAAATTTATTTGCTGACTTCCAGCTGGCCCTCGTAAAAAAAACTTCATTTCTTTTTCATTTTCTGACTGTTTTTTGGTCAGAACTCTTTTACTTTTTGAGAAGGACTGTCCGAAGGAAGGCTTGATGCCTCTAATTTAGGTCTAATTTAATTTGCCGACTTCCAGATATCTCTACTAAAAAAAAATTAATTTCTTTTTCATTTTTTGACTGTTTGATGGTCAAAATAAATTTACTTTTTAAAAAGAACTGTCCGATGGAAGGCTTGATGCCATTACTTGGGGTCCAAATTTATTTGTCGACTTCCAGATGGCCCACGAAATAAGAACGACATTTCTTCTTCACTACTTGACTGTTTGATGGTCAAAAGTTTTTATTTTTTGAAAAGGACTGTCCGTGGGAAAGGCTTGATGCCATTACTTGGGGTCCAAATTTGTTTGCTGACTTCCAGATAGCCCACGAGACAAGAACGACATTTCTTATTCACTTCTTGATTGTTTGACGGTCAAAAGTTTTTATTTTTTGAAAAGGACTCTCCGATGGACGGCTTGATGCCATTACTTAGGGTCTCAATTTATTTGCCGACTTCCAGCTGGCCCACGAAATAAGAAATTCATTATTCATTCATTTTTTGACCGTTTGACGTTCAAAAATCTTTTTCTTTTCAAAAAAGACTGTATTTAGAAAGGCTTGATGCCATTAGTTGGGGTCCCAATTTATTTGCCGACTTCCAGCTGGCCCACGAAATAAGAAATTCATTATTCATTCATTTTTTGACCGTTTGACGGTCAAAAATCTTTTACTTTTCAAAAAGGACTGTATTTAGAAAGGCTTGATGCCATTTTTTAGGGTCTAAATTTATTTGCCGACTTCCAGCTGGCATACGAAATAAGAAATTCATTATTCATTTATTTTTTGACGGTCAAGAATCTTTTACTTTTCAAAAAGGGCTTTGTTTAAAAAAGGCTTGATGCCATTAGTTGGGGTCCAAATTTATTTGTCGACTTCCAGATGGCCCACGAAATAAGAACGACATTTCTTCTTCACTACTTGACTGTTTGATGGTCACAATTATTTTACTTTTTGAAAAGGACTGTCCGATGGAAGGCTTGATGCCATTAGTTGGGGTCGAAATTTATTTGCTGACTTCTAGATGGCCCTCGTAAAAAAAATTAATTTATTATGACTTTTTGGATGGTGGACGGTCAAAAATTTTTTATATTTTAAAACGGACGGTCCTAAGGAAAGCTTGATGCCATTACTTGGGGTCCAAATTTGTTTGCTGACTCTTAGATAGCCCACGAGACAAGAACGACATTCCTTTTTCATTTTTTGACTGTTTGATGGTCAAAATAATTTTATTTTTTGAAAAGGATGTCCGATGGAAGGCTTGATGCCATTTTTTGGGGTCCAAATTTATTTACTAACTTCCAGCTGGACCTCGTAAAAAAAACTATATATTTTTTTTATCATTTTCTGACTGTTTTTTGGTCAGAACTCTTTCACTTTTTGAGAAGGACTGTCCGATGGAAGGCTTGATGCCGCTACTTGGGGTTCAAATTTATTTGCCGACTTCCAGCTCGCCCACATAATAAGAACATCATTTCTTATTCATTTTCTGATTGTTTGACAGTCAAAAATCTTTTACTATTCAAAAAGCACAGACCTAAGGAAGGCTTGATGCAAATAGTTGGGGTCCACATTCATTTGCCGACTTCCAGATGGCCCACGAAATAAGAACGACATTTCTTATTCATTTCCTGATTGTTTGACGGTCAAAAATCTTTTATATTTCAAAACAGACGGTCCTAAAGAAGGCTCGATGCCTTTAATTAGGGTCTCACTTAATTTCCCGACTTCTAGATGTCCCAAGTGAAAAAAACTTCATTTCTTTTTCATTTTTTGACTGTTTGATGGTCAAAATAATTTCACTTTGAGAAAAGGACTGTCTGAAGGAAGGCTTGATGCCATTACTTAGGGTCTAAATTTATATGCCGACTTCCAGCTCGCCCACATAATAAGAGCATCATTTCTTATTCATTTTCTGATTGTTTGACGTTCAAAAATCTTTTACTTTTCAAAAAGCACAGACCTAAAGAAGGCTCGATGCCTTTAATTAGGGTCTCACTTAATTTGCCGACTTCTAGATGGCCCTAGTGAAAAAAACTTCATTTCTTTTTCATTTTTTGACTGTTTGATGGTCAAAATTATTTTACTTTTTGAAAAGGACTGTCCGATGGAAGGCTTGATGCCATTACTTGGGGTCTAAATTTATTTGCCGACTTCCCGCTTGCCCACATAATAAGAGCATCATTTCTTATTCATTTTTTAACTATTTTATGGTCAAAATTATTTTACTTTTGAAATGGACTGTCCGATGGAAGGCTTGATGGCATTACTTGGGGTCCAAATTTAGTTGCTGACTTCCAGCTGGCCCTCGTAAAAAAAACTTCATTTCTTTTTCATTTTTTGACCGTTTGATGGTCAAAATAATTTCACTTTTAGAAAAGGACTGTCTGAAGAAAGGCTTGATGCCATTACTTGGGGTCGAAATTTATTTGCTGACTTCCAGCTCGCCCACATAATAAGAGCATCATTCCTTAATCATTTTCTGATTGTTTGACGTTCAAAAATCTTTTATATTTCAAAACAGACGGTCCTAAAGAAGGCTCGATGCCTTTAATTAGGGTCTCACTTAATTTGCCGACTTCTAGATGGCCCAAGTGAAAAAAACTTTATTTCTTTTTCATTTTTTGACTGTTTGATGGTCAAAATAATTTCACTTTGAGAAAAGGACTGTCTGAAGGAAGGCTTGATGCCATTACTTGGGGTCTAAATTTATATGCCGACTTCCAGCTCGCCCACATAATAAGAGCATCATTTCTTATTCATTTTCTGATTGTTTGACGTTCAAAAATCTTTTACTTTTCAAAAAGCACAGACCTAAAGAAGGCTCGATGCCTTTAATTAGGGTCTCACTTAATTTGCCGACTTCTAGATGGCCCTAGTGAAAAAAACTTCATTTCTTTTTCATTTTTTGACTGTTTGATGGTCAAAATTATTTTACTTTTTGAAAAGGACTGTCCGATGGAAGGCTTGATGCCATTACTTGGGGTCTAAATTTATTTGCCGACTTCCCGCTTGCCCACATAATAAGAGCATCATTTCTTATTCATTTTTTAACTATTTTATGGTCAAAATTATTTTACTTTTGAAATGGACTGTCCGATGGAAGGCTTGATGCCATTACTTGGGGTCCAAGTTTAGTTGCTGACTTCCAGCTGGCCCTCGTAAAAATAACTTCATTTCTTTTTCATTTTTTGACTGTTTGATGGTCAAAATTATTTTACTTTTTTAAAAGGACTGTCCGATGGAAGGCTTGATGCCATTATCTGGGGTTCAAGTTTATTTGCAGACTTCCAGATGGCCTACGAAACCAGAATGACCTTTCTTATTCACTTCTTGACCGTTTGACGGTCAAAATTACTTTACTCGTAAAAAAAAAATCCATTTATTATGTCTTTTTGGCTGGTGGACGATCAAAAATATTTTATATTTCAAAACAGACGGTCCTAAGGAAGGCTTGATGTCTTTAATTAGGGTCTTACTTAATGTGCCGACTTCTAGATGGCCCTAGTGAAAAAAACTTTATTTCTTTTTCATTTTTTGACTATTTGATGGTCAAAATAATTTTACTTTTTGAAAATGACTGTCTGAAGGAAGGCTTGATGCCATTACTTGGGGTCTTAATTTATTTGCCGACTTCTAGCTCGCCCACATAATAAGAGCATCATTTCTTATTCATTTTCTGATTGTTTGACGGTCAAAAATCTTTTACTTTTCAAAAAGCACAGACCTAAGGAAGGCTTGATGCAATTAGTTGGGGTCCAAATTTATTTGCCGACTTCCGGATGGCCCTTGTAAAAAAAACTTCATTTCTTTTTCATTTTTTGACTGTTTGTCGGTCAAAATGAAGAAAACCATTTGTTTTTTTAACGATTTTGATTACGATATTCTTATCTATAAATTTATAATATTAAATAATTTAATGAATTATTTAATTATTAAAGTCTCTTACGATAAAATTTATTAATTTATTTATTTCAAATAATAATAGTAAAAATTTTGATGATGACGTGTAATAAAAAAGGGCTTGAATCTTAAAACTTCATCATAGACGAGTTTTAACTTCAAAATAAAGCCACGGATATTTACTAGTATTTTATAAAAATTAATTTACCACCAATTCATTTGTGAACAAATCTCACCTTACTCTACTTCTTTTTTTTAGCAGTTAGCAGAAACTGATTTAAATAATTAGTGTGAAATAACATAATAAATTATTAAAATTATAAATATTGGCGTAATTAAAATAACCGAAACCGGAACAAACAACCATCATAATTAAGCCGTTATGTTCAAGCCCAGAAAGGGCAAAATTTAAATATGAGCTCAAGCGTTAAATTTAGTAAACAGTTGAGTGGTCTCGTAGATGAAGTCATTGCGTTTCTTTTGCTAGTGCAGAGTTTAAATCCCGGTACCGATTTTTTTTTTGCAGTAAAATTATTGTATAATTGAAGTAAGTAAAAGTTTTGTCAGAAGAGATTTTTATAAACTTCATTCTTAAAACTGATAAAATCGAAACGTGTCACAGGGCTCGAATTAAGGAATTTAATTCCTCGGAGGATCGTGATTAATCACGAGAACCCGCGGCGATCGTCGTCCGCACTCCTCCGACCTGCTGACAAAATGCACTTTCTGTGCACACGACAATCCGTCAATTTTTCACCAATCCTGAAAATTGGGGGGAAGACGCATACGCGAACTAATGTTATTATTACACAGCACGGCTGCTCTCCTTCGTCGGTAGTGGCGTGAGTTAGCGTGGACCGATCGCAGGAACACGGGTTAATTAAATGAATAATCAGACGTAAATTTTAATAATTTTAATGAACAATAAAAATAGAAAAAGTGTTTCAATTTTAATTTTCACAAGCCAAAAGTCAGTCTTTAACTTTTACCTGTTTATTTGTTATTTCAAGTACCAGCATACCTTGCAAAATGAATAAACCAAATTCATTTGCTCAAATCCTTAGCGCACAAGTTTTAATCCGAAATCGAATCGTCACTCATTTCGAAATCTTCGAGCAAAAGGGAGCCTTGATGATTCGCGAGTTAGCAGAGAAACGCATCCTGCGTCTCGAACAACTCTGGCAAGATTTTGTCAAAAATGACCGAATTTTAAGGAACTGCCAGGATGTAGACCGTAACCACGACTACTTCGTAAAAGACATGTACTACCATACGCAGGACACCTTCGATGACGTGTGGTGTGACTACATCCAATTTCTTAAAATTAAGCCACCTGCGACACACCTAGTCCAGGCTCCGGCTATAAACTCAAAAAATCTGCCAGCTGAACAGCTCCATGTTCAGACTCCGGCACCTACCTACGAATTCAAGTCCTTGATTAAGGCACAGCCACCTGAACCACCTCAAGTTTGGGCTTCGGCGACCCCCTGCAAAATGGAATCATCTGAGACATCTCAAGTCCAGGGTCCAACGAACCTCTCCAAGAGCAAGCCACCTGCGGTTGTCCTGGCTCAGGCACCGGCCATCGCTTTCGAAATACAGCCACCTGAATTACTTAGAGTTCAGGCTTCGGCTACACCTTTCAAAATTCAGCCCCCTGCGACACACTTAGTCCAGGCTTCAGTTATAAACTCCAAAATTCAGACACTGGCAACGTGTCTTAAAGCTCAGCCACCTGCGACAGTCCTAGTCCAGGTTCCGGTTAACGACTCAAAAATTCAGCCACCTACGACAATTAAATTAATTAAAGTCCAGACGCCAGCTACCATGACAAAAGTACAGCCACCTGAACTAATCCAGCTTCAGGCACCGGCTATACTCTCAAAAATAAAGCCATCTGAGCCACTCCAGGTTCAGGCCCCAATAACGATCTCAAGCATTCAGCCACTTGAAGTGCCTCAACTTCAGGCCCTGGCTGTATCATTATTTAACTATTGGGTTTTCGACCCAGGAATTTTCCTTGGACAAAGCATCAGGCTCTTACCAAAATTGCCGAGTAAGCCCCTACGTTTGATCGTACGCTTGCTAACCACCCCAGACTTAACCTACAATTATTTTTATATATTACTTAATATTATTTTTATTTTTATTATGTTCACAGATATTATTTATCGACTACAGTCGATTAAGGCGGGTGAAATGTTTGAGATTTACCGCCTTTTATTGCCATCGGATTGGTCATGCGAGCGGCCGACGCCAGAGCTGCCCGGAGTGACCAGTTTCCGCCCTCACCAGTCTTGCTGCAAACTTGATGCCGCCATCACGCGTCACGGGACTTAACGCCGTCGTCGTAGATCGCCCGCCTATCTACGACGATTCCACCTAGTTTACCTGAGGTTGAGAGACTCCTGGCCAAAACGGCGAGCTCTCTCTCCTCATTTGTATATATAATTTAAATAAATAGTTTAAGTGCAGCATAAAAACTACAAGTGTTGTGCTTCCAAATACCCTCGCTTTTCACCTTTTCCGCTCCCTCGCGTTAAATTTTCCTCGACCTAAAGCGCATCCTCCGCGTTTTCCCAAACACAGTCGTTTACGAGTTCTGGCGAATTGAACAAAAAATGCGTGTATCGAGAAAATTTTAACTTTTTTGTTCAACCTGCAAGAACTCGTAGACGACTGAATATTTTTTAACGAAATTTTAGCAGCATATTATTGAACTCATCCCGCTGCCAACAGAACGGTCCAAATATTTTTAAAGTATTTCAGAGCCGAGTAATCAACTATTAATAATAAAAAGCTCACAGTTTCTAACCTAAAACTTTGGATTAAAAAAAAAAAGTATAAAAACTTATATTTGAAAAAACCTCCAGCAGAGAAGTTTTTCATTAGGCTTCGATGAATATTTCTGGAAAGTTTCAAAAGTTTTTCTCGAGCATCTCGAGCGCTAAGCGAGTTTGTGAATCAAGGCCCTCAATTCATCAACGGTTTTGTTAATTATTATTCTTATTATTATTTCTTTTCAGATTATTTCTTTCAAAAATTTGCATGAAAAAAAAATTTTTGCCTACTTTATAAATATTATGTCATTAAACTATTTTAAATTTTGGGATTAAAATCTCAACTAAAAATCTTTAAATTATTTTAAAAATACACTTCAAGGGTTTGTTTTTGTCGAGTCAGGCCGTTTATGAATACATGACGACGACGTCGAGTTCGACCAATCAGAGCAATCCCTCTAGTACTCACACCAGCTGCAGTACGTCCTGGACAGCAGGTTTTTCTTTCACCACTGAGAGTGGCAGTAAAGACACGACCAAACCGGAGTCGACCAGGAAGCGTAGGCCAGTGTTCCGACTCATGATGAGGAGGAAATTTTCACGGAGCTGATTTTTGCTGCCAGCAGCCACCTCAACTGACAGCAGCGATGTTTGTTTCCCTGGTTGGCTGATGGTCCAAAGCTGCAGGGTTGCTCGCATTTGAACGCGTCGGCGCCAAATTGGTGGTGAAAATAACAGAACCCACCTGGTGTAGCTGAGCGTGGCCGACTCCTGCTTCGGCAACGCGGCTGATGGGCACCCTCAGTTGGCCTTGGTTGAGTCCCACAGACGGCGCTTAGTATCAGGTCTTTGGACGCGTTGAGCTTTACTAGAGCGGCTCGTATGCTGGCGAGCTCATCTGTCAAGCTGGACCTGTGAGAGCCGGCCCTTGGGCATCGCCACGATGATGAAGAGACGGGCTGCGCTGCCTGTTATTTCTCACCACCTAAAGTCCTGGAGACACGTCGTGCATCTCGTTTGCTGCCTCGGCCAACTCGTCCAAGGTATTGTTACGCAGGACTCTGAGAGTACGTGTGACGTGCACGGGAAGGAGGTTAAGCCATTTGACCTTGAGCGCGTCATTGGCCACCTGCGTGCTGGCAGCCAGGTTGCGCATGTGGCGAAACAGCTGCAAGGGCTTGCGCCCGTCGAGCTCCACCCTGGTGAGGAGTTTGGTTAGCCGCTGGTCTGCGGAATCCAAGAGCCGGGACAGAACTTGAGTTTTCAGATGCTTGTATTTTCCATTTGCTGGAGCAGTGCGCAGGACATCCAAAAGGTCCTGGGTGGAGTCCTGGTCGAGGGAGGCGATGACGAGGTTATACTTTGTCAAATCTGAGCGGATGTTGCTCGCGACGAATAAAGCCTTAACCTGCATGAACCACGCTTCGGGGGAATGCTTTCAGAAACCCGGCAGCTTACATTGCGTGATAGCCTCTGGGATGCCATTTTGTTGATTTGGCGGTAGTTGGCCATCGGCCCCCCTGGCGAAATCCTCATTAACCATCACGGAATTTACTTGGAGAAGGTTTCTCGCAAGATTTGTGGCAAGGGAGCGGGAGAGCTCAACCTGCCTCAGCAATCTGGGCGTTTCCTTCGTTTTTTTTAACGTGACGTGGCGAAGGGTTACTTTAGTCGGGGTTATTACTATGGACTGAATAAGGTGCGGGTTTAAATAATAAAAATACAGTCCAGTTATTAACAATGTTCTTTAATGAATTAAAATTACAATGGCTCTAGGGCCGTTATAAAGCTTGTGTACGGAACGAGGTTAGCTGCCGTTCGTGACGTGGCTGGCACAAGACTGTAGGTGGCTATGCGTGGCTCGATTGTTCACGAGGTCGGTCCACAGTCACGGTTGAAGTTGCTGCTTGCGCCTGTGTCCGCGCGAAATGTTCTAGGGATCGATCCCTACAATTGTACTAACAATTTTTTCTAATATTATTATTTATTAGAGTTAGTTTTAGAATCATATTTTGCCATTACTCAATTTTGTAGAAAAGCATCCAATCATCTGGAGCTAACATACGTAGATGTGATCAACTTAAAGTCGGTCAGTTTGAGATACATAGTCTTTGTGGAGTAAATTCTGAAGCGTCAAATTAATTACTCTATTAATATTTTATTGGCGTTGATTAGTTTCATTATTATTTTTATACCCTTAAAATTAAAGCTCAAAATGCACTTATATATGATAAACCTTCATTTTGTTTCTAAATGGGACCTGCATGACAAAATAATCAAGTCTGTTCCGATATAAAAAACTAACACAGCTAGCCTTGCAGCTGCTACAAATTTTGGATGAAGAGTACTACAAAAATTCGGACATCCAAGGAATAGCTATAGTTAACAAATTACACGTAAAATTTGGTATAACTTGCAGCAACTATCTCTCTTGCACTCGTGCAAGAGATAGGATTTTGGTATAAGTTGTAGAGCGCCCTCTGTCAGGGCTTGGACATGCGAATATGTTTATTTCAATGGCATAACCTGTTACTACACAGAAAGCTGAAATTCATAACAACCAAAAGATTTTTGAGAGGAAAAATTAAAACATTTCAAAAATCAATTTTATCTTATTTTAATTTTTACTTACGACCATTAACGCTGAACTCAATAATTTGAGTTATTTTTCTGCACATAGTATACTTAGCACCTTCAACGTGTTCTGAGCAATCTTTTTTTAAAGCATCAGGTGGATGCTCTTCGGCACATCGACTGTCAATATGACTGTTGCACTCATAGCAGCGAAGAGCATGAGCAGCTTAAAAAAAATTTTTCAATTTAAATCAAAATTTGTAAAAGAATATTATATAAATTTTTCAATCAAATAATTTTATTTACTCAAGAGTAGCTTGAGATCAAAGATGTAAAGAAATTATACTGAAAAATTTGTGTTTTTTGACCTAAAAAAAAAAAAAAAAAGAGTATTACCCAGATAGCACAAAAAGTTTTCAGAACGTTCTGGCAACGTTGCACAGAAACCATTGCAACCTTTCGTTGAAAGGTTGCTGAACGGTTTGAGAAACGTTGTGACAATCGTGTAGATCTCCGTTTTTAGTTTCAAAGAAAACCTTCAATCAACGTTATGGCAACGAAGTTTGTCAACCATATTTTTTCAAAAGGTGACCACAAATTGTTCTGGCAACGTTTCTAGAACCTCATAGTAAAACGTTCCTTCATGGTTGCTACAGAGTGTTGACAAGGTTCCAAATTACCGATTTGAATTTAAAACGTTTTAGCGAGAACCTCAAGTTTGAGTAATTTAATTAAAAATACCTATGAATTTGAGGTAGAAAAATTTTATGTTTTTAAATTTTTTTGTAAATAATTCGACCAAAATTGGTACGAACAGCTCTCAGACTAGTCAAATCATTCAAAAATTATTGAAACGACTTTCAGTCGCTCGGCCGGAGTAACAAAATTTGGTGGTTTATATATCCACAGCTTGTTACTTTGCTGAGAGCTCAGTTCTAATGGTAAGCCACCTAGCGGATGGGACCCAAAACTACTCATTTCGCGTTAGCAGTCGTTAGATCTTAAAAAGCATTTGAAGTATTTAAATATACATGTTAAAAACATACTTAGTTTTTAGCTCTTAATTATAATTTTAATTTTTAGCTAGTGATAAATTGACGATAGTAAAAATAAGAAATTAAAAAAAAAGGAAGGTTTAATTTTTTTTTTTCATGAAAATGTAAACTAAAAAATTTTTAAATATTCATAAATAAATAAATAAACAAATAAATATGTGAAAATATTTGTTTAAGTTTATTATAGTTAAATAAATGAAATTTTATAATCAAGCCCCGAAGGGGCACATCTTAAATATTAGTTCTAATCCATCATCTTTAACGTTAGTGTGTGGTTTGGTGGCTAAAGTCACCGCTCTCTATTTTGCCGTCTCAAGTTCGATTCTATGTGCTTTTTTTTTTTTTTTTTTTAATAAATTATACGCTCTTTAAGTGTTTTTAAGGACATTTTCTAACTTTAAAAAATTTTTATTAATAAATGCATTGGTACACTTATTTTTAAAATTTTTAATTTTTTAATAACTTTATGGAGGATAAATGAATGAAAAAAATAATTTTTTCCGGGGAATATTTTTATTTTGCTAATAAATTTTAATAAATATAAGAAAATATTTGATCAAGTTTAATATAGTTAAATAAATGAAATTTCATAATCAAGCCCCGAAGGGGCACAACTTAAATATTAGTTCTAATCCATTATCTCTAACGATAATGTGTGGTTTGATAGCTAGAGTCACCGCTCTCTATTTTGCCGTCACAGGTTCGAATCTTTGTGCTTTTTTTTTTCAACAAATCATATTCATACGCTCTTTAGGTGTTTTTAAGGACATTTTCTAACTATTAAAATTGTTATTAATAAATGCATCGGTACACTCATTTTTAAAATCTTTAATTTTTTAATAACCTTGTGGAGGATAAATGAATGAAAAAAAATAATTTTTTCAGGGGCATTTTTTTTAATTTGGTAATAAATTTTCCTAACAATAAATGAACAGATTCATTATGATTCATCATAAAGATCAACAAATAACATTTCTAATCAAGCAATTAGTAATCCATTTTCATTGAAATAAAAGAAAATGTTTATTCAAAAATAAAGTAACTGTACTTAAAATGCCCCCCCTCTTCTTGGTATCTTGAATGTAAAGACTCTATGACCAGTGTGTCCGATTCCGGCCCAGGGGGTACCGAGAAATTTAAAAATCTTCCGTCGAAGATCAGGCAAACAAAAAACACCCAAAACCTTGGGCGGCTGGGTTCAATAAATAAATAAACGAATAAAAAAGTTAATAAATAATCCCCCAAACTTAACGACCCAAAAACCCTGGGCATTGAGATTAAAATAATCAATAATTAAATGAATAAATGAACCCCAAGCAAGACAACCCAACAACGCTGGTCATTCGTGTTTTTGTTTTTTTTTATTTTTTTTTATTTTTTTTTTATTTCTAAATAAATGAATAAATAAACCAAAAAAAAACCAAATCAATAACGCAGGGTGTTAAAGTTTTTTATGAACAATCAAAAATTAAATAAACAAACAAACAAAGCTAGACGACCCATCAGCGCTGGGCGTACTGGTTTTAATGTGAAAAAATGAAAAAATAAATAAATAATCCCTAAAGCATCTACAACCTAATAACGCTGGGCGTCCGGGTATTTTAAAATAAATAAATTAATGGACCGCCAAGCGCTTCAACCCCATTACGCTCGGCGTCCGAGTTTTTTTTTATTACATAATTTAATAAATAAATTAATGAACCGCCAAGCTCTACAACCCCATAACGCTGGGCGTCTGAATTTTTCTAATAAATAAATTAAAAAAAAAATTAACAAACTACCAAGCTCTAAAACCACATAACGCTTGGCATCCAAGTTTTTTAAATAAATGAACTCATAAATAAATTAACAAAACGCCAAGCACTACAACTCCATAACGCTGGGCTTCCGATTTTTTTAAAATAAATGAACAAATATGACAATGAACCACCGAACAATACAACCCCCTTCACTGGGCATCCGAATTTTTCTAATAAATAAATTAATCAATCGCTAAGCACTGAAACCCCATAACGCTGGACGTCTGAGTTTTTTTTTTTTTTTTAATAAAGTAACTAACCGCCAAGCAATAAAACCCCATAACGCTGAGCATCTGAGTTTTTCAAATAAATAAATTGATAAACCACCAAGCGCTACAACCCCATAAAGCTGGATGTCCAAGCTTTTTTTTTAAATAAATTAACTATTCATCAAGCAATAAAACCCCATAACGCTGGAAGTCCGAGTTTTTTTTTTTTTTTTTTTTTTTTTTTTTTTTTTTTTATAAATTAACTAACCGCCAAGCAATAAAACCCCATAACGCAGGACATCCGAGTTTTTCTAATAAAGTAATTAATAAATAAACTCATGAACCGCAGGGCATATCAACCCCATAACACTGGGCGTCCGAGTTTTTCTAATAGATAAATAAATAAATAAATTAACAAACTGCCACCGCTACAACCCCATAACTCTGGACGTCCGAGTTGTTTTGTTTAAAATAAATTAACTAACCGTCAAGCCCAAAAACTCCATGACGCTAGACGTCTAAGTTTTTTTTTTTAAATAAATAAATAACTAAATGAGCCACTAAACAGTACAACCCCATAACGCTGGGCGTTCTGGTTTTTTTTTTTTTTTTTTAAATAAATTAACTAATCACAAAGCACTAAAACTCCATATAGCTGTGCGTCCAAGTTTTTTTTAATAAATAAAATCATATATAAATGAACTACCTAACATTACAACCCCATAACACTGGGCATCCGAGTTTTACTAATAAATAAATTAATAAGCCGTCAAGCGTTGTAACCCCATAACAATGGACGTCCGGTTTCTTTTTTTTTTTTATAAATTATCTAACCGTCAAGCACTGAAACTCCATAACGCTTGACGTCCGAGTTTTTTTTTGCTAAATAAATCAATAAATGAATTAACAAACTGTCAAGCAGTACGACTCCAGAACGCAGGGCGTTCAAGTGTTTTTTTAATGAATAAATTAATAAATAAATTAACAAACTGTCAAGCGTCACAACCCCATAACGCTGGGTGTCCGAGTTTTTTTTTTTAAATAAATTAGCTAACCACCAAGCACAAAAACCCCATGAAGCTGGGCGTCCGAGTTTTTTTGAATAAGTAAATAAATATATGAATGAACCGCCAAATAATACAACCCCATAACGCAGGACGTTCGAGTTTTTTTTTGTTTTTTTTTTAAATAAATTACTTATCCGCCAAGCACTTAAACCCCATAACGGTGTGCTTCCAAATTTTTCTAATAAATAAATTAATAAACCGCCAAGCGCTACAACCCCATAACGCTGGACGTTCGAGTTTTTTTTAATGAATCAATTAATATTTATTTATTAGAAAAACTCGGACGCACAATGTTATGGGGTTTTAGTGCTTGGCGGTTAGTTAATTAATTTAAAAAAAATAACTCGGACGTCCAACGTTATGGGGTTGTAGCGCTTGGCGGTTTATCAATTTAATTATTTGAAAAACTCGGACGCCCAGTGTTATGGGGTTGTAGGGCATAGCAGTTTGTTAATTTATTTATTGAATTATGTAATAAAAAAATACTCGGACGCCGAGCGTAATGGAATTGTAGGGCACGGCAGTTTGTTAATTTATTTATTAATTTTTTTTTTAGAAAACTCGGACGTCCAGCGTTATAGGGTTTTAGTCCTTGGCAGTTTATCAATTTATTTAATTGAAAAACTCGGACGCCCAGTGTTATGGGGTTGTAGCGCATGGCAGTTTATTAATTAATTTATTGGTAAAACTTGGATGCCCAGTGTTATGGGGTTGTATTGTTTGGTGGTTCATTTATACATTTATTTATTTATTTAAAAAAACTCGGACGCCCTGCTTCATGGGGTTTTAGTGCTTGGTGGTTAGTTAATTTATTTAAAAAAAAAACTCAGACGTCCAGCGTTATGAGGTTGTAGCGGTTGGCAGTTTATTAATTTATTTATTAAATTATGTAATAAAAAAAACTTGGACAGTGAGCGTAATGGAATTGTAGGGCATGGATGTTTGTTAATTTATTTATTAATTTTTTTTTAGAAAACTCGGACGTCCAACGTTATGGGGCTGTAGCGGTTGGTGGTTTATCAATTTATTGATTAAAAAAACTCGGTCGCCCAGCGTTATGGGGTTGTAGTGCTTGGCATTTTGTTAATTTATTTATTAGTTCATTTATTTAAAAAACTTGAATGCCTAGCGTTATGTGGTTGTAGAGCTTGGCAGTTTGATAATTCATATATTAATTCATTTATTAGAAAAACTCTGACGCCCAGTGTTATGGGGTTGATATGCCCTGCGGTTTGTTAGTTTTTTTATTAATTTATTTATTAGAAAAACTCGGACGTCCTGCGTCATGTGGTTGTAGTGCTTGGCAGTTTGTTAATTTATTTATTAATTTATTTATTAGAAAAACTCGGATGCCCAGTGTTATGGGGTTGATAAGCCCTGCGGTTCATTAGTTTATTTATTAATTTATTAATTAGAAAAACTCGGACATCCCGCGTTATGGGGTTTTATTGCTTGGTGGTTAGTTAATTTATAAAAAAAAAAAAAAAAAAAAGTACTTCCAGCTTTATGGGGTTTTATTGCCTTGCGGATAGTTAATTTATTTTAAAAAAGAGCACGGACGTCCAGCGTTATAGGGTTGCAGCGCTTGGCGATTGATTAATTTATTTATTAGAAAAATTCGGATGCCCAGTGTACGGGGTTGTATTGTTCGATGGTTCATTCATATATTTGTTCATTTATTTAAAAAAAATTGGACGCCCAGCATTATGGGGTTGTAGTGCTTGACGTTTTGTTAATTTATTTATGAGTTCATTTATTTAAAAAACTTGGATGCCTAGCCTTATGTGGTTGTAGAGCTTGGTAGTTTGTTAATTTTTTTTTTAATTTATTTACTAGAAAAACTCGAACGCCCAGCGTTATGGGGTTGTAGTGCTTGGTAGTTTGTTAACTTTTTTTCTAATTTATTTACTAGAAAAACTCGAACGCCCAGCGTTATGGGGTTGTAGTGCTTGGCGTTCTGTTAATTTATTTATTAGTTCATTTATTTAAAAAACTCGGATGCCTAGCATTATGTGGTTGTAGAGCTTGGTGGTTTATTAATTTATTTATTAAATTATGTAATAAAAAAAACTCAGACGCCGAGCGTAATGGGGTTGAAGCGCTTGGCAGTCCATTAATTTATTTATTTTAAAAAACCTGGATGCCCAGCGTTATTAGGTCGTTTAGCTTTGTTTGTTTGTTTATTTAATTTTTGATTGTTCATAAAAAACTCTAACGCCCTGCGTTATTGATTTGTTTTTTTTGGGTCTATTTATTTATTTATTTACAAATAAAAATAAATAAATAAAAAATTAAAAAAAACGAAAACACGAATGACCAGCGTTCTTGGGTTGTCTTGCTTGGGGTATATTTATTCATTTAATTATTGATTATGTTAATCTCAATGCCCAGGGTTTTTGGGTTGTTAAGTTTGGGGGATTATTTATTTACTTATTTATTCATTTTTTTATTTATTAATGAACCCAGCTGCCCAAGGTTTTGGGTGTTTTTTGTTTGCCTGATCTTCGCCGGAAGATTTTTAAATTTCTCGGGACCCCTCTGGGCCGGGATCGGACACACTGGTCATAGAGTCTATACATTCAAGATACCAAGAAGAGGGGGGGCATTTTAAGTACAGTCACTTTATTTTTGAATAAACATTTTCTTTTATTCCAATGAAAATGGATTACTAATTGCTTGATTAGAAATGTTATTTGTTGATCTTTATGAAGAATCATAATGAATCTGTTCATTTATTGTTAGGAAAATTTATTACCAAAATAAAAAAATGCCCCTGAAAAAATTATTTTTTTTCATTCATTTATCCTCCACACGGTTATTAAAAAATTAAAGATTTTAAAAATGAGTGTACCGATGCATTTATTAATAACAATTTTAATAGTTAGAAAATGTCCTTAAAAACACCTAAAGAGCGTATGAATATGATTTGTTGAAAAAAAAAAGCACAAAGATTCGAACCTGTGACGGCAAAATAGAGAGCGGTGACTCTAGCCACCAAACCACACATTATCGTTAGAGATAATGGATTAGAACTAATATTTAAGTTGTGCCCCTTCGGGGCTTGATTATGAAATTTCATTTATTTAACTATAATAAACTTGATCAAATATTTTCTTGTATTTATTAAAATTTATTAGCAAAATAAAAATATTCCCCTGAAAAAATTATTTTTTTCATTCATTTATCCTCCATAAAGTTATTAAAAAATTAAAAATTTTAAAAATAAGTGTACCAATGCATTTATTAATAAAAATTTTTAAAAGTTAGAAAATGTCCTTAAAAACACCTAAAGAGCGTATAATTTATTAAAAAAAAAAAAAAAAAGAACATAGAATCGAACTTGAGATGGCAAAGTTGAGAGCGGTGACTTTAGCCACCAAACCACACATTAACTTTAGAGATAATGGATTAGAACTAATATTTAAGTTGTGCCCCTTCGGGGCTTGATTATAAAATTTCATTTATTTAACTGTAATAAACTTAAACAAATATTTTCACATATTTATTTGTTTATTTATTTATGAATATTTAAAAATTTTTTAGTTTACATTTTCATGAAAAAAAAAAATTAAACCTCCCTTTTTTTTTTTAATTTTTTATTTTTACTATCGTCAATTTATAACTAGCTAAAAATTAAAATTATAATTAAGAGCTAAAAACTAAGTATGTTTTTAACATGTATATTTAATTACTTTCAATGCTTTTTAAGACCTAACGACTGCTAACGCGAAATGAGTAGTTTTGGGTCCCATCCGCTAGGTGGCTTACCGTTAGAACTGAGCTCTCAGCAAAGTAACAAGCTGTGGATATATAAACCACCAAATTTCGTTACTCCGGCCGAGCGACTGAAAGTCGTTTCAATAATTTTTGAATGATTTGACTAGTCTGAGAGCTGTTCTTACCAATTTTGGTCGAATTATTTACAAAAAAAATTAAAAACATAAAATTTTTCTACCTCAAATTCATAGGTATTTTTAATTAAATTACTCAAACTTGAGGTTCTCGCTAAAACGTTTTAAATTCAAATCGGCAATTTGGAATCTTGTCAACACTCTGTAGCAACTTTGAAGGAACGTTTTACCATAAGGTTCTAGAAACGTTGCCAGAACAATTTGTGGTCACCTTTTGAAAAAATATGGTTGACAAACTTCGTTGCCATAACGTTGATTGAAGGTTTTCTTTGAAACTAATAACGGAGATCTACACGATTGTCACAACGTTTCTAAAACCGTTCAGCAACCTTTCAACGAAAGGTTGCAATGGTTTCTGTGCAACGTTGCCAGAACGTTCTGAAAACTTTTTGTGCTATCTGGGTATTCAGTTTATATTAGAGTAAGTCGAGAATAAAAAATTATTTAGTAGCAACAAATACATGATCATATAAATTTGACTTAAAATTAAATGAAAAATTTTATTTCACGTTGAAATGATTGGAGCCATTAAAATTTTATAAAAAGATTTGGGAAATATTAAATCGTGCGGGAAAAACAGTCACACGACATGCTACTGTACGAAAAAATAAGTCAAAATCACGAGAGAAATGTATATTAACAGAAAAAATAGTAGTTGAACGGTTTTTCAAAGTACGGAAAAATTAATATAATGCACAGAAGATTCCATTCTTTTCTAAACATCCAAGTAATTACTTTTTTCTTAAGTTTTCTTTCAAAGTGTATTTTCTTCTGTGCTTATTTTTTTAAAATAAATGCTAATTAAAAAAGAAAAAGAAAAAAAAGCACAGAAGAAAATACACTTTGAACGAAAACTTGAGAAAAAGTAATTACTTGAATGACAGCATTTATTTAAATAAAAAGCACAGAAGAAAATACACTTTGAATGAAAACATAAAAATAATGCTTTAGTGCTTTATTTACAAAAAAAATTTATTATTAAATTACAATTTATTTTTTCGTGTTTGAATAAAATTAAAAAAAAAAAAAAATCAAGCAATTTTAAGTAACTTGGAACAATGAAAAAGCTGACAGCTTGCTAAGAGATCGATAAAAATGTCTTTTATTAGTCTGATTATTTATATTTTGAGTAATTTAATTAAGTTTTAAGTATTTTAATTCTTTCATTGTTCCAAGTTACTTAAGATTACTTGATTTTTTTTTTTTTTAATTTTATTCAAACGCGGTAAAACAAATTTTAATTTAATTATAAATTTTTTTTGTAAATAAAGCACTAAAGCATTTTTTTTATAAAAAAACAATGCAAACTTGGTTTGAAACTATAATTTTTTAGTGCCTAAACTACTTCCTTCGATAGTCCAAAAGTTCTTTAAGATTCTTTAAGATGTCTCTATTTTATACAATAGCAACATTTTTAAATAATTGAATGCTTGTAACTTAATTACTAATGGAAATTAATGGGTAAAATTTTTGTTTGTTTGAAAGCTCTTTGTTTGAAAGTTCACCTATTACTAAGTATAGTAAAAAATGCAAAAAAAAAAAATTTTCTCGTTTACTCGAGAGCGCCAAGTATAAGTAATTAAATATACTTGTTAAGTAATTGCATTATCGCAAAATACTCTTATTATTTAGGCCCACCAACTTTTTTCAGAGCTTAAGGATGTTTGGCACTTGCCAAAAAATGCAGCCGTTTTGTTAATTTTGATCGGATTGATTTATGATTAATATCAAAATAATCATTGAATTTTTTGCCCTTTTTTTGTTCGATTTAGTTTTTCAAAAAATTTAAATATTTTTTTAAATACTTTAACCCAAACTCTTATGGAAATCAAGCAATTTTTTTCTTTGATCGTATGTCACTCTTGCAAAAATACAGGGATCGTTAAAAGAATTATTGGAATTTGTAGATTTTAGCTCGAAGAAGCTTTTAAGATTTTTTTTTATAATACCTTTCCGACCATTTGAAAAAGATAACAAAGAAAAACAAGCGCGCAGCGGTTAAATTCAATACGCGTCTGAACAAGAATAGTATATTCCTGTACAAGTAAGGGAAACGCGTCGTTTCCACGAGAGTTGGATGTTTCAGCACGAGACGAAGTCGAGTGCTGAAAAAATCCAACTCGAGTGGGAACGACAAGTTTCTCTTACTTGTACAGGACTGTGCTTTCTCAAATTTGATGGATAATCATTATTTAAGCATTTAAAGTATTCTCACATTCGATTGTGGTGCTGTGTTTTTTGTTTCTCAATTTTGTTGGTTATAAGTTCGAATGTTTTGGTCTGCTTAGCTTAATGTGTTGGTTAGTTGATTGAATCTGAGTGTCTTGCTTTAATCATTACTTTTGCTCTAAACAGCATTTTTTTATGTATTAAATAGTTTTTTTTTAATTGCATTTTATAAAACATTTGCTAATTTATTTTTGAGTTCTGTTGAAAAAGCCTCTTTGATAGGCACCTATGTATGTATACCTCAAGCTGTCATTTCTACCAGTAAATTTTTAACATTAGAGTTTCATTAGTTTTTAATAAATAACAGTTGTTCAAATTTGTTTTTCATCACTCTTTTACTGCGTGCGCGTAGCACACAGTGTGTTATGCTTAATGTTATTATGCTACTGGTTGTTTTTTTTACCCACCTGCGCGTTTTTTCTGTATGTATGAATTATTTTTAAAATTTTAGTGTTTATACTGATTCCCACGCGCGTAGTGCACTAAATTTTTTGTGAATTACCATATTATTTCATTTTTTTAAATCCAACCTCCAAATTGAAAAAAGTAATTTTTTAATCTGAAAAATTATTGAATTTTACAAAAAAAAATTTTGTTTTGATTGTTTTATACAATAATTTAAAGTATATTTTTATTGAAATTATTGACAAACGTTTTTACCAAAATCATTTAATTTTTAATCATTATGTTTTTGAGGTTATTGATTAGAAAATCTGTTAACAGCATCGTTCATGTTTTTTCCATGGGAACAAAAACTATGGTGGAAAAGGCCCGTTTCCACCCGTGTTTTGAGTGTGGAAACGTGCCGTTTCCATGATCAGATTTGAGAAACTTTTTTTCTACTGCATAATTTGATCTAAAAATTTGTACACAATGTCTTTAGGTCTTAATTTTTAATGTGAGATTTAAAAAGTTAACGTTTTTGAACTTTTGTCGCAGAGTCTTGTAAATTGAAAATTAGGTTATGTTTTCGTGATCTTTCCTAATTTTTAAAAATATTTTTCAAACATAAAATAAATACTACATGAAAGGAGAGACTTTTAACTATTTTGTGTAAAATTTTCATAATGATTCATTCATTACGGTCAAAGTACTGATGAGTTGAAAATAAAATCGTCTATTCAGGCGCGGAGCCCGTCCCTTCTCCTCTTTTCCCCTCACGAAAGAACCAAACATCCTTAATGGAGCTGGGAAAATTTTTTTTTTTTCAAAAATACAATTGAGAAAGAAAATCCCGCTTGCTAGACTCTGAGAGACCTTTTCTTCAATTTTTAAAAATTGTTAAAAAACGGCCAAAATGAGTGAAAAAATCGACTTTTTAGGCCCGTACTAAATTTATGTCGACACTATGGAACTCTGTAATCGTAAAAAGGTGTTTATTAGATGCATATTTATTGACACGACCCGGATGAGTTATGGGCCTCAAAATAATTAATTTTTATGAAAATCAAGCAGAATTTTTAAAAAATCATTAAAATAGCAAAAAATACGACAAAAATTTGCTCAAAAATATGCGTCTAAATATTTACAATTATATTTATGTGTTTACAAGTCATTAATTTTCATAATATTATTAGCATGAAATTTAAAATTAAAATACTATACTATAAACACTTCAATAGTATTTGCAGTACTTGCGATAATGACGTGAAGATCTTTCCATAAAAGTGTAACGATCAATTTTTCCTGTTTGGTACTTATACAGATTGCACTCTAACTTCGCTTTTTTCACCAGAAAATCGGCACGGTAAATTTCTCGTGCTTGTTTGGTGGCACTTCTCATGAATACAAATACCTCGTGTTGCTTCCTCATTAATACTTCAGAAAACGCAATTATGTTAGGATATGAATAAAAAAACTCAGTACCAAATTTAGCGTTGAACGTCTCGCATGCATTTGTTGTGTGATCAGACTGTAAGCTATTCGATGCCCACATGATGGGGGGGGGGGGGGGGAGGAACAAAGCATTTGAGTTTATGTAGTAGTCCAATAAATAATCACAAAATGGTATTATTTCTGGTGGTGCCATTGCCATCAGGTCATAAGCGAAGGAGTCTTCAACTTCTGAAGGGTCCAACAGAGACAGGCCAAAGCACCATTTTAGCTTCAACCCGATCTCCGAAGATTTGTTTTTATAAAGCTTTGCCAGTCCCAAATATAGAATTTTTCTCCACCAAGTTTGTCCTAGATGAAAATGGCAACTGTCTATATCTACAGTAGGCCATGTAGCACGAAGAGCTTGGTGGATTGCAAATTCGTAATCAACAACAACTGATGACGGGAAAAGAATTTCATCAATTTCTGAACAAAGTCTCAGTAAATACTGGAACAGAATTTTATATGTTTGGGTTTCTTTAATGGAGAGTACAAAAAACAACAAAGGCACATAGTTGCCATTTTTGGTGCCATATATCACAAACAGTTGTTTAAAGTGAGCTGTACAAAATTCAAAAGCCTCATCCATCAGTAATTTCTTTCTCCTGCACATGTATTTTAAATTTTTTTGAGTTCCAAAAACAATAATATTGTTAACCGCATCATTTACCAACAAAAAATTCTCTTCTCGACAAACTAGATCCATGTTACGTAGTGCTGCGTGTACATCAGCTTTGCATGTAGCCATTGCATCAAACTTGGATCGCCTGTACCACCAGATGGATCGTCTAGCGTTTTCGATATCCTTTCATAGTATTTCTTTGAAAATAAAATCGGGTAGATTTGCGAGTTCCCGGCAAACTATTTTCTTAGGCCTAGACGAGTTATCATTCTCAGCTTTTCTCTTGGCAGAGTTGGCCAGGTATTGGCGGGATAGTTTAGTTTCCTCTGTGTGAGTATGTTGTCTAGTAGGCCATTCCGAAAAAGCAGTTCCCTCAAGGTCAGTCAGAAAAGTCAGAAGAAAAGGTATGAAGTCAAACTTCTATCGCTATTAGAAGTCGATATTGGAAAATGACCCTAAAATTCCTCACCTTACTTCCTATATTACTCATCGAAAGTAGAAGAAAAATGAAAAAAGTCATCGAGACGCAACTTGACGTGGCCAAGGGGCGAGGGGGCAATAAACTAAAATTACTGTTGTCTGATTCCAGTTCAAATTTTTAAAAATTTGCAGTTGGGGTCTTAGAATTTTCTGAAAATGAAATATGCTTCTTCTTATGTTGTATAAAAAGAGACCTACATTATAGTTTTTTAAAAAAAAAATTTTTTATTCGATTTATGTGATATCACAGTTTTGATGTAAAATGATCAATTGTTTATGACTTCACAAGTCTACAAAAAAATAATGTTTTTGAGAAAATCAAGTTTTTCGGTTTTTTGAAAAATGGCTGCCATTTTGTTACTTTTTAAAAATTTTCAAAAATTCAAACAGGATTTTAAAAAGCAACAAATTTACTGTCAAACTCGAAAAACAGCTAAAAAAAATTACATTTTTTGACAAAATGGCAGTGGTTTGAAAAAAAAAATTATTTCTATTTTTCTAAAAATCGATCATTTTACTTCAAAATTTTTATATCACATAACTCGAATAAAAAAAAAAAAAAATTTTAAACTATAATATAGGTCTTTTTTCACACAACATAAGAAGAAACATATTTCATTTTTAGAAATTTCTAAGACCCTAACTGCCAATTTTTGAAAATTTGAACTGGAATCGGTCTGTTATGCAAAATAATTTGTTTTTTTATAAAAACTTTATTTAAACAGTTAAAAATAAAAATTCTGGAAAATAAATATAGACTTAATTTGAAACTACTCATTATGATGAACGACTTAAAGAAAGTTTATACCAATCCTTCTATAACGCCGCGCTTTTTTTTTAATCTATATCAAATTGCAATGCTTAAGAGAATAACACTTCGGGCTTACGCTTCAATTTTTTTTTTTTTTTTTTTTTTTTTTTTTTGTTACAGAAAAATATGTTAGAAATATCGTCTCATAATTAAAAACTTGCGAAGAAACGGAGTTATGAGTGATCGCAGTTTCAAGCCGGTCGAGAGCGTATCAGTTTTTCCGCAGACTTCGCGTCTTTCATCGGAAACTTCAATAGCAGTTAAGTTGATAACAATCATTTTGCCAGTAAGCTGGGAATTTAAAGTCTTTGGTTTTTGTTTCTACATAAGTAAATTTATTTTCTGGTCTGAAACATTCTGTAAATTTTTTAAAATTGTAGATTTTGTTACCAACCGAGACTAAGTTCCTGCCACATGCTATGGCCCACGCGTAGGCCTGAACCGCATGTGTTTCCCCCTTTTTCGTCGGTCACGCTGAGACCACGTAATCACCACTCTCCAAGTTTTAAATGAAAGCGCCTCTACGGCTGGCGGCAATGGGCTCTCCTAGCGAGAACAGCTTAACTCCCAAGCAGATTACTCAGCACCTAACGACACCAGCGCAACCAAGGCAACCACCTCAAGATACCTAACGGATGCTCTCCCACTTCTACAGCACTCTCTGGCGATGGACAAGGGGTTTCTCGGATATCCTCAGTAGCCAATCTCTAACGGCCAAGAAACTAGCTAATCTGAGGAAAACCTACTTAAAGAACGCATATCATCGCCTACTTGTGGCAAAGGGGTTTTTCGAAACTACCGGAATCGAACATCTCCTCCGTGTAATCCTGGTCCGGCACTTAGCAGCGACATTCTGCTGGCACCTCGTAGGGAGAGACAGCCGCCTTCCTTTCCCCTTTGAGAGGACCTTGCTGCGCTCCTAATAAATGACTACTGCTATAGGCCTGCTCCCCCGCTGGCCAAGGACGAAGAGTGGGACTTCTCCTTGGAGCTGCTCCCGAGGACAATCTGTTCGTTGAAGAAACGATAGAGAACGAACCAGCCCCGGTCAGCCCAATAGCTAACTGCCCCCCCAGTGAGATCAGTCGTCAAGCACGGAGAAAAAAAAATTAGAGTTTCTCCAATTTAAGATTGGATACACTGTGAACCTTACTCGATTGAAGAGTCTCCATACGGTTATTGGAGTTTCTCCAATTTTTTATTGTGATTCTCGCCAGCTCGGGGTGGTGTGTAGTATAGTGTAAACGACAATGCTTATAACTCCAAACTATATTAAAAATGGATGTAATCGTGAAAAATATTTTATCTGAATGGGACCTTGAGCATTTATCTGTTGAATTTGAAAGTGAGTTAATAAATATTAAATTTGATACTCACCTAACCTCACTTCCCAAATATTCTTTTCATCATCTCAGATCCAGAAAATGGAATCTATCAGTTACTAATAAATGACATTAGAGGTCTTTACTATGTACTTACAGTGTATGAACAAACACATGAACTAGACACAAAAGCTCTCTCTGATGTAATAATCCAAAACGAATTACTAAAAGCTCATAAAAAGAAAAAAATGAAGTAAGAAACTTTCTCTTGTTAGTAATAAAAAATGTATGATAATCTTTGCTTTAGTATTAAATGGTGCATGGATATTTTAATAAACCTAGTAAAAACTATTTTCATTGTATTAAATAACTTTTTTAGCATTCCACCTCAGTGGTTGAAAGAGCTTGCAATAAAGGCTCAACAAGTTTTTCCAAAAGAAGACTTTCGCTTGCTCTACTCAGAAAGACACAAGTCAGAAAGCAGTGACGAAACAGTGTTTTAGCCAGAGGAGTGTACCATAATAAATGGAATGACACTAAAAGAATTTTAAGAAACAAAAATATTATAGCTAAACCAAAAAAGAAATCTCAAGAAGAAGCACCAAGTAGGTTTATCTAAAAACTTCTTGCTTTTGAATATATATTTCTTGCTTTACCCTTTTTTCTGAGTACAAATAAAAAAAGTACCAGTAAAGCTGATGTATTAAATTCCTTCATAGTTCGAGCAAAGGTAATTGAAAATAATTTTTTTTTTTGTGTCCTGAATTGTTTAACAATAACAAAAATACTTTTCCAGTCTCATGAATATTATGAAAAGATTAAAGAGTCTTATGAAATACAATTGACTAAAGAAGACTGCGTTGTACAACCTATTGTTGTTGCGGTTGGCGACTTAAAAAATTTAATCAAAGCTTATGTGCTTTTAAATGGGGCCGAATATTCATTTAAAGGACTATTGGAAGCAATAGATATAGCTTTGGAGTTATTTGTAGCTCTGGGTATAAGCTTTCCGCTAATCACTAGTAATGTTTGGACATTTTTAAAAACTCACATTTGCCAAATACAAGATACACGCACACAATCTGTAATTAGATTTAGTTCTACTTTGGAAGAAATTAAAGCTTGAGGAGTCTCGAAATCTTTTCAATTGAATAGAAATCTATAAAAAAAAATTTTAACTTATACTAATATATAAGCGCAAGCCGTAATTTTCTATGAATGCGGTAAACTAGAAATCTACTCGACCGATTCGTATGAAATTTGGACAGTGTATTCTAAATGACAAATACAAGGACATAGACTACTTACAATCTTCTATACAAACATGTAAGCGCGAGCCGTAATTTTCGATGTATGCGGTAAACTTGAAATCTACTCGACCGATTCTTATGAAATTTGGACAGTGTATTCTAAAAAAGGACATAGGCTTTTTACAATTTAATAATAAATGTTAACGTATAGCATAAATAAATAATTTTTGGTGGATTTTGGAGCGCAGTAGCTCCAAACTCTTTTGGAGCAACTTTGTACCACCCACTTTTTACTAAGCTAATTTCAAAGCCGTTTAAACTCTTTTCAAAGTTAACTTCGTGTATGCGTGCTTTGTTGAGTACAGTACGGATCACAATAAATTTTACAATTTATTGAGTAGTGAATAAGTAGTGATTTTTGTGATTAATCGAATTTTTTTTTTACCCAGGTAATTTCTTGATTTTTTTTTATTATTTAATTTAAATTTTTTACTTTTTTATTTTCCTAATTTTTTTAGTTTTTACTATGGTTCGAAGAAAGTCTAATTTATCCGTAAAATCTAGAGTAGCCAGGTCAGCAAGCAATCTAAGACAAACTGAAACAGAGAATCAGCATCAATTACGTGTTTTGCAAAATGCCAAGCGTCGCTCAGTAAAGCATGAAGAAAACAACATTCCGACTACCTTTTACATGCTTCGAAGAGCGAATGGTAGTCGAGGCGATTATGATTACAGATTCGGGTTTTGTTATGAACCTACTTTTAATTATTTACGCTTAAAACCTATTCAAATAGGAGAAATGAATGAAGTTTGTGATAAGTGTGGTGCGAAAAAATGGAAAGACGAACCAAATACTTTATGTTGCAGTAAAGGCAAGGTAAAACTTCCGGCTTTTCAAAAGCTGCCAGATCAGATAAACAGTTTAATTTTAGGTACGCATCGTTTTTCAAAACATTTTTTAGAAATTCCAGGCGATACAATACACTATTTCAAATGACTTCCTTTGGCGCAGAAGAAATTAAAGAAGGTTACATGCTGACATTCAAAATTAAAGGTCAAGTATATCACCGATTTGGAAGCTTACTTCCAGACACTGGAAGTCCGCATCAGTTTCTACAAATTTATTTTATGGCAGATTCTGATCAAATATCCACACGTTCTAATTTAATTCCTGGTTTGAAAAAAGAAATTATTGAATTATTACAAAAAGTATCACAAGAAAATAACAGTCTTATACGAGCCTTTAAATATAATATAGAAAATAGTTTTTTCGACGGTTTTGAGAAATTTGAATTTATTTATACACGCTGAAAAAGTTCCTTCTGACAAACACAGAGGTCAGTATAATGCTCCTGTGGTGAATGAAGTTGCGGCATTGATTGTAAATGAAGACAGAGGAGAAAAAAGAGACATTGTTGTGCGATTACGAAGTAATAACAAACGGCTTTGAAATTAGCTTAGTAAAAAGTGGGTGGTACAAAGTTGCTCCAAAAGAGTTTGGAGCTACTGCGCTCCAAAATCCACCTAAAATTATTTATTTATGCTATACGTTAACATTTATTATTAAATTGTAAAAAGCCTATGTCCTTTTTTAGAATACACTGTCCAAATTTCATAAGAATCGGTCGAGTAGATTTCAAGTTTACCGCATACATCGAAAATTACGGCTCGCGCTTACATGTTTGTATAGAAGATTGTAAGTAGTCTATGTCCTTGTATTTGTCATTTAGAATACACTGTCCAAATTTCATAAGAATCGGTCGAGTGGATTTCGAGTTTACCGCATTCATAGAAAATTACGGCTTGCGCTTATATATTAGTATAAGTTAAAATTTTTTTTTATAGATTTCTATTAAATTGAAAAGATTTCGAGACTCCTCAAGCTTTAATTTCTTCCAAAGTAGAACTAAATCTAATTACAGATTGTGTGCGTGTATCTTGTATTTGGCAAATGTGAGTTTTTAAAAATGTCCAAACATTACTAGTGATTAGCGGAAAGCTTATACTCAGAGCTACAAATAACTCCAAAGCTATATCTATTGCTTCCAATAGTCCTTTAAATGAATATTCGGCCCCATTTAAAAGCACATAAGCTTTGGTTAAATTTTTTAAATCGCCAACCGCAACAACAATAGGTTGTACAACGCAGTCTTCTTTAGTCAATTGTATTTCATAAGACTCTTTAATCTTTTCATAATATTCATGAGACTGGAAAAGTATTTTTGTTATTGTTAAAAAATTCAGGACACAAAAAAAAAAAATTATTTTCAATTACCTTTGCTCGAACTATGAAGGAATTTAATACATCAGCTTTACTAGTACTTTTTTTATTTGTACTCAGAAAAAAGGGTAAAGCAAGAAATATATATTCAAAAGCAAGAAGTTTTAAGATAAACCTACTTGGTGCTTCTTCTTGAGATTTCTTTTTTGGTTTAGCTATAATATTTTTGTTTCTTAAAATTCTTTTAGAGTCATTCCATTTATTATGGTACACTCCTCTGGCTAAAACACTGTTTCGTCACTGCTTTCTGACTTGTGTCTTTCTGAGTAGAGCAAGCGAAAGTCTTCTTTTGGAAAAACTTGTTGAGCCTTTATTGCAAGCTCTTTCAACCGCTGAGGTGGAATGCTAAAAAAGTTATTTAATACAATGAAAATAGTTTTTAGGTTTATTAAAATATCCATGCACCATTTAATACTAAAGCAAAGATTATCATACATTTTTTATTACTAACAAGAGAAAGTTTCTTACTTCATTTTTTTCTTTTTATGAGCTTTTAGTAATTCGTGTTGGATTATTACATCAGAGAGAGCTTTTGTGTCTAGTTCATGTGTTTGATCATACACTGTAAGTACATAGTAAAGACCTCTAATGTCATTAATTAGTAACTGATAGATTCCATTTTCTGGATCTGAGATGATGAAAAGAATATTTGGGAAGTGAGGTTAGGTGAGTATCAAATTTAATATTTATTAACTCACTTTCAAATTCAACAGATAAATGCTCAAGGTCCCATTCAGATAAAATATTTTTCACGAATACATCCATTTTTAATATAGTTTGGAGTTATAAGCATTGTCGTTTACACTATACTACACACCACTCCAAGCTGGCGAGAATCACAATAAAAAATTGGAGAAACTCCAATAACCGTATGGAGACTCTTCAATCGAGTAAGGTTCACAGTGTCTCCAATCATAAATTGGAGAAACTCTAATTTTTTTTTCTCCGTGCACGACGACTGATCTCACTCGGGGGGCAGTTGGCTATTGGGCTGACCGGGGCTGGTTCGTTCTCTATCGTTTCTTCGTCGAACAGATGGTCCTCGGGAGCAGCTCCAAGGAGAAGTCCGACTCTTCGTCCTTGGCCAGCGGGGGAGCAGGCCTATAGCAGTAGTCTTTTATTAGGAGCGCAGCAAGGTCCTCTCAAAGGGGAAAAGAAGGCGGCTGTCTCTCCCTACGAGGTGCCAGCAGAATGTCGCTGCCAAGTGCCGGACCAGGATAACACGGAGGAGATGTTCGATTCCGGTAGTTTCGAAAAACCCCTTTGCCGCAAGTAGGCGATGATATGCGTTCTTTAAGTAGGTTTTCCTCAGATTAGCTCGTTTCTTGGCCGTTAGAGATTGGCTACTGAGGATATCCGAGGAACCCCTTGTCCATCGCCAGAGAGTGCTGGAGAAGTGGGAGAGCATCCGTTAGGTAGCTTGAGGTGGTTGCCTTGGTTGCACTGGTGTCGTTAGGTGCTGAGTAATCTGCTTGGGAGTTAAGCTGTTCTCGCTAAGAGAGCCCATTGCCGCCAGCCGTAGAGGCGCTTTCATTTAAAACTTGGAGAGTGGTGATCACGTGGTCTCAGCGTGGCCGACGAAAAAGGGGGAAACACATGCGGTTCAGGCCTACGCGTGGGCCATAGCATGTGGCAGGAACTTAGTCTCGGTTGGTAACAAAATCTACAATTTTAAAAAATTTACAGAATGTTTCAGACCAGAAAATAAATTTACTTATGTAGAAACAAAAACCAAAGACTTTAAATTCCCAGCTTACTGGCAAAATGATTGTTATCAACTTAACTGCTATTGAAGTTTCCGATGAAAGACGCGAAGTCTGCGGAAAAACTGATACGCTCTCGACCGGCTTGAAACTGCGATCACTCATAACTCCGTTTCTTCGCAAGTTTTTAATTATGAGACGATATTTCTAACATATTTTTCTGTAACAAAAAAAAAAAAAAAAAAAAAAAAAAAAAATTGAAGCGTAAGCCCGAAGTGTTATTCTCTTAAGCATTGCAATTTGATATAGATTAAAAAAAAAGCGCGGCGTTATAGAAGGATTGGTATAAACTTTCTTTAAGTCGTTCATCATAATGAGTAGTTTCAAATTAAGTCTATATTTATTTTCCAGAATTTTTATTTTTAACTGTTTAAATAAAGTTTTTATAAAAAAACAAATTATTTTGCATAACAGACCGATTCCAGTTCAAATTTTCAAAAATTGGCAGTTAGGGTCTTAGAAATTTCTAAAAATGAAATATGTTTCTTCTTATGTTGTGTGAAAAAAGACCTATATTATAGTTTAAAATTTTTTTTTTTTTTTATTCGAGTTATGTGATATAAAAATTTTGAAGTAAAATGATCGATTTTTAGAAAAATAGAAATAATTTTTTTTTTTCAAACCACTGCCATTTTGTCAAAAAATGTAATTTTTTTTAGCTGTTTTTCGAGTTTGACAGTAAATTTGTTGCTTTTTAAAATCCTGTTTGAATTTTTGAAAATTTTTAAAAAGTAACAAAATGGCAGCCATTTTTCAAAAAACCGAAAAACTTGATTTTCTCAAAAACATTATTTTTTTGTAGACTTGTGAAGTCATAAACAATTGATCATTTTACATCAAAACTGTGATATCACATAAATCGAATAAAAAATTTTTTTTTAAAAAAACTATAATGTAGGTCTCTTTTTATACAACATAAGAAGAAGCATATTTCATTTTCAGAAAATTCTAAGACCCCAACTGCAAATTTTTAAAAATTTGAACTGGAATCAGACAACAGTAATTTTAGAAGTCTTCTCTTGGCACTTTCGAGTAAACTAGAAAATTTTTTTTTTTTGCATTTTTTACTATACTTAGTAATAGATGATCTTTCAAACAAAGAGCTTTCAAACAAACAAAAATTTTACCCATTAATTTCCATTAGTAATTAAGTTACAAACATTCAATTATTTAAAAATGTTGCTATTGTATAAAATAGAGACATCTTAAAGAATCTTAAAGAACTTTTGGACTATCGAAGGAAGTAGTTTAGGCACTAAAAAATTATAGTTTCAAACCAAGCTTGCATTGTTTTTTTATAAAAATAATGCTTTAGTGCTTTATTTACAAAAAAAATTTATAATTAAATTAAAATTTGTTTTACCGCGTTTGAATAAAATTAAAAAAAAAAAAAAATCAAGCAATCTTAAGTAACTTGGAACAATGAAAGAATTAAAATACTTAAAACTTAATTAAATTACTCAAAATATAAATAATCAGACTAATAAAAGACATTTTTATCGATCTCTTAGTAAGCTGTCAGCTTTTTCATTGTTCCAAGTTACTTAAAATTGCTTGATTTTTTTTTTTTTTAATTTTATTCAAACACGAAAAAATAAATTGTAATTTAATTATAAATTTTTTTTGTAAATAAAGCACTAAAGCATTATTTTTATGTTTTCATTCAAAGTCTAAGTCCCTCTCCTACAGCTATGGTCCGCCTAAACTAATATAGGACCCGTTTCTTTGATGCCTCATTGGGTCAATGTCACTGACCGGAGGTCGTGGGGGTTTTTTTATGGCCTCCAGCCTCCCTGCCGCGACGCTCTATTGTTTGGGTCCGCTGCTGGCTTTTCCTTCACTCAGCCAGGCGTCCCGTGCTGACGCGTTTCTCTTGTCTTCTCCCGCTCTTCTTTTTCCCAGCTCCTGTTCGCTTTTCCTCTCTCTCTCTCTGTTTTTCTTCTATTTATTGTCTCTCTCTCTCTCTTACTTATACTTATTAATTTATCTTATTTAACTAATAATTGAATAATTTGTAAATGATTGAAGAATTATCTGAAAACTATTTTAATATTAAAAAGGGGAGCTGGTGCCGACACGACGAAGGTTTGGTTTTAATTGAGGATAAACTTCTGCATCAGTACAATAAAAACCTAAGTGACTTCGGATTACCAACGCCTGTTTGAAACCAACAAACACTTCCAGATCCACGAAATTCCATTTAATACAAGATTATAATATTGAAGAATTGCAAAATTTTGTACGAGATAATTCACCCAAATTAGTTCCTGATCAGCGCCTAGGTTTTAACTCGATTATCGAAAGTGTTGAAAATAATTTAGGAAAAGTGTTTTTTTAGATGCTCCAGGAGGAACTGGGAAAACGTGGCTTATTAATTTAATTCTTGCAGAAGTTAGATCCAAAGGAGGTATGGCATTGGCCGTAGCGTCGTCAGCAATTGCAGCTACTCTCCTCACTGCTGGACGTACTGCGCATTCCGAATTCAAATTACCCTTGAGTGTGAACTGTAGCAAGGACTTCTTCTCTTCAATCACAAAAAATGGGCCAATGGAAGACGTTTTGAAGAAAACCAAACTGATTGTATGGGATGAATGTAGTATCTATGAGTCATAGAGCTCATAGTGAAGCTATTGATAGGACTTTGAGAGATTCGAGATCTACAAATAAACTCATGGGCGGTGTTACTTTTGTTTTTGCAGGTGATTTCCATCAAACGCTGCCAGTCATACCTAATGGAACACGAGCCGATATTGTACAGGCATGTTTAAAAGTTTCTCCTATCTGGACAGATGTTATATCACTGAAGTTACGCACCAACATGAGAGCGCATCTTGAAGGAAGTAACACTGAATTCCCGTCTCAACTTTTAAAAATTGGAAATGGCATATACGATAACGAAGATGGCTGCATTACAATCGATGATAAATTAGGTCAAACCATTACTACATTACTAGATTTAATTAATAAAGTTTACCCAGACATTAATAACTTATTCAATAAATCTAACGAGTGGTTATGTGAGAAAGCTATTCTTACACCAACAAATGAATCTGCTGATGAGATTAATACTATTATATCAGAAATGGTACCTGGTGAGGTTAGAGAATATAAAGCTGTTGATACTATTTTGGAACAAAACGAAGCAGTAAACTTTCCAACGGAATTCTTAAATTCGTTAAGTACATCCGGATTTCCACCTTACAATCTAAAACTTAAAGTTGGTGTTCCCATGATGTTGTTACGCAATTTAAACCCACCACAATTATTTAATGGCACTAGATTGCAGACAAAAGTTTTGCGACACAATGTCATAGAAGCGATTATTCTTACTGGCCTGGAAGCAGGTGAGGTAGCACTTATACCAATAATTTCTATGATTCCAACAGATTTACCATTTCAATTCAAACGATTGCAGTTTCCAGTAAAAATATGCTTCGCGACAACAATCACAAAATCACAAGGTCAAACACTTAAATACGTTGGTGTAGATTTGCGAACTCAATGTTTCACTTATGGGCAGTTATACGTCAGATTGTCTAGAACAGGAAATCCACTTAATTAATTTATACTGGTTCAATGTGACGTGAAAATTGAAAATGTAGTGTACTCTGAGGTTTTGTAATTTTGTTTTGATTTTACTTTTTTAGAATAAACATTTTACTGTAATTAAATTTTAATTAATTGATTCTGACCAAACAAACTATTAAGTGTTATTATTTATACTACAAAGTCGGAGGCGAAACCAAGACGGAGGATGCTTGAAATTTTAATAAATTGATTCTGACAAACCAAACTGTCAAATGTTAATAAGTATAATACAAAGTTGGAGGCGGAGCCGAGACGGTTACGATCTATTATTTGAAATTTTATTATTTGCTTCATAATAATGTCATATGCACTTCAGTCAATGTGTAGCTTTATGTTTGTCAGTATTTTTAATTTTTAAGTTCTATTATTTTTATTTTATGTTTTAACTAGATAAAAAATTTTTGCTTTAAAAGATTTATGTAAGCGCATTCACTGCAAAAAATTTTCTTTAATTTAAACTAAGTCGTTGTAAAAATGTGCATTTTTGTATAAAAAGTAATTCATATAGCAATCGAAAAATTTTTTTTTTAAATGTGCGAGTTACAAGATAGTTTGTACGAAAATATTTTAAGACTTTTTCTAAATTTCGATAAAAATGTTTCTACAAATCGTACTTCTGTAAGTTTCTTTGTTAATAGTATAAGTTCATTTGTTGATTCTATTTATATACCCTACGTAAAAAATTGCATTAAGGATTCACAGTGATCATCAATGAATGAGTACCAAATGGATAAAATAATAGAAGTTCTTGACAGCTGCAAGGGTCAATTTGAACCATTCTCTACCAAACATAAAAGATTTCAAATTTATCAGAATAGATTCATATTTTCATTACCAGAATCATATCAAATAGGGATTACATAAAAATTTGTTAAGGTTGGAGACGCGCTAATAGAAGTTGATGAACCGGTGTATGGACAAAGAGGATCATTAAAAGTTTCTTTAAAATTATTATTTGAATTACCTGGTTTGTTTAAAGAGACAGTGGAATACATGGAACAACTTGGAAAAGAAACAAAAATAGTATCAAATATTACCCTGTAACAGGGGTGGATTTAAGGGTTTGTATGAGCCGATACAAATACCTACGGTGCGTACTAAATCCTTATCACCTGTACTTAGTGCTGATCCAAGCACTCGTCGAACTGCAACTCGTCGACCTGAAATAATAAAATGAGGAAATCGCGTCCGCGAATATTACTATACTTCGTGACGCGGTCGGCTAGTTCGTTTATCGGTAGTGGGTGCGGGTATTAAAACAGGATCGATTCGCAGGAACATTAGGTTTAATCAATAAAAATTAAATTAACAATTTAATAATTTATTAAAACAAATTCAAACCTAAAATACAAATTCCGAATTACGACTCGGTGTCGTTTAAACCAGTAAACAAAAGAATCTTCAATGCTCTCTAAATTGTTGCGCGCGCACACAAATTCCTGCTACTATCGGCAGCTAACGCGCGCAAGAGAAAAACAAAGATTATGACAATAATAGTGTACTAAGGACACTCACACGCATTCACACTCACTCGCACATTTACAATTAACTTACGGAGTCGCTAAGGTGCACCTCATACCAAGCCGTCAGGCTAAACAAAATGCCAGGCTACGATGCCGACCAGCCACAATATCTACCATACTCGAGTCGCCGTGTAGCCGTCGGAAAGCGGTCCAGGCGATGACGTGAAATGACAACTTCACAAATAACACCACACTCTCACACTACGGCTCTACCACAACGCGCGACGCGAATGTCAATAATTGCCTCGACTTCCGTAACGAGTAAGCTGCTTCAAGATCTGCCATGAATCGATCTCCAGATCTTTGCGTGTCTGCCGGACGTCGGTCAGGTTCCCCGACGTCCACGGCTTCCAAAAGCCGGTTGACTCGTCTAGACAGAAGAATGCTTCCCGGGCGATGACCATCGATCCCGCACCTTCTGTCTCTGCCAACTCTCTCTTCGACGACATTCCACTCCCGAGGAGTCCGGTTAGCCGTCGAACCGAGACGAGTTAAGTTCCATGTACGTGCGAACTCACGAACACGAAAACTAAGAGTCACTTCCCGATTCCCGCTCTATCACCTCAGAGGTCCGCTCTGAGCTGCGTTAGACAGTCACGTGATTCGCGCCAAATCCTAAATCGTTACCAACGATTTAATTACGATCACTGACTGTCACACTCCCCTCCCAGAGGTGACGTATCCAAAAAAATACGTCGCTTCGAAAAGCATGAACGCAGTCCGGGTTAATCAGGAACGCCCGCCACCTGATGCTCACTATCACCAGGATTTTCGCTCGCATCCCTCGCTGACTGATTTTCTTCGTCTGAAGATTCCGGTTCCACTCTTGCGATCCAATCTTCCAACCAATGAAAATTTTCCAGCCAGTGCAAGCTGTTATTACATCCGACTGTCCTACCAGTCGTCAGCCTTGGATACGATAGCTTACGGCTGTCACAAATTCTGGGTATTTTACAAAGTGGAGAATATAAGAAATCAAAACAACACAGCAAAATCAAAAATTGTCCACTTTGTAAACACAGAGTAAGAATCTAAATTCTCACACACACATACACACACACACACTCGTTATGCTAGGCCAAGCAATAACGAGCTCTTTGTTTTTCTCTGTTTACTTGGCCGACTTTGAACATTTCAGCTACCGTACGTCACTGTGTCGATCCTACGCACCTACACGAAAAGCCTAACATCACGAGATTTGTAGACAACCGTCTCGCGATCTTTCTTTCGCAGAAGATTCTAGCCTGCCTTTTGAATTTTGAGCGCAATGTAACATCGCTCAAACCTCGGCGACTTTTTCTCCCCACAAACGTTGGGTGCCATATAACACCTGGCACACACACGTGTGGAAAAATTAGCCTCCCCATTAAACGTTGGGCGCCATGTAACAGGGGTGGATTTAAGGGTTTGTATGAGCCGATACAAATACCCACGGTGCGTACTAAATCCTTATCACCTGTACTTAGTGCTGATCCAAGCACTCGTCGAACTGCAACTCGTCGACCTGAAATAATAAAATGAGGAAATCGCGTCCGCGAATATTACTATACTTCGCGACGCGGTCGGCTAGTTTGTTCATCGGTAATGGGTGCGGGTATTGTAAGGTGGTCGCTGTAGGTTTTTGCTTTTCAATTTTCATATTGGTTGGTGGTGGGTGTGGAGGTCCGCTGGAAGACGGAAGTTTGGTTGTCTGGCCTTCGATCTGATTGGATTTTCTTCCGTGTTGTTTCCATTTCCATCATGGGAAAAATGCGGGAGTCTTCATTGGCTTTGGTCTTGACTCTTTCAATGGATTTTCTGTGGTATTCTGGTGGTGTTCGATACGGGACCAAAAGGGGTGGTTCCCGGGATTTCGCTTCGAATTTGGGTCAGATAGTCATTCAATATTAGTTCTGGAGCAAGGTCTTTTCCTTGCCCCATGGTAGTTATTTGTAACACTTTTTGTGTACTTCCACCAACTGGTTTGAATGGCGTGCTAGGTTTTTGTTTTTGTTTTTGTTTTGTTTTTTTTTTTTTTTTGGTCTAACCCTGTAGGGTCTTATACATATTGGTAAAAAATTCTAGGCTAACTATCTCCTCACAAGGATCCTCTACATGATTGTGGCACCGTCGGGTGAGGTACATTATTTGGTCTCCTACTCCCAGAGTATGAAGCAGTTTCTCGGTCTCTACAGCAACGATTACCTTCTAATTGGCTCTTCTAGGGTGGACTTTTCCATAGTAGAGGCCAGGGTTGGTCTGGAATTGGGTAAGGTTATAGATCCAATTCCCGGCAATTAACGGTATTCCCTATATAATAAGGACTAGATAGGCTAACATCTGTAATCATACAAAAGAAATATTAATCATTCATGTCGACATTTCGGGACCGGACGGCCCGCTCATAAGTTCGTCCATGTGTTTCCGTATCCTTTTACCGTTGGGTAATTCCAGAATCACATTGTTCTTTCCCGCAATCTCAACAATTTTCAACGGCCTTTCGTAGTAGCAATCGAACTTTGAGATGCAGGGTTCGGACAAAACTTAAACGTATCCGTTCGGCCTACCAAAATTTTGACTTGAAATTTAGGTCATATGTGTTTTTGGTCTCTCCCCATCAAAAAAAAAAAGATAGGTTGTTTGGAAATCGAGGAGTTGTAAGGCTCAGGGTCAAGTCTTTTTGCGTCGGTACTTGAACCCTTGGTATTTGGTCCTCCATTTGATTCCAGCTTCACTAGTGACGAGGTTTCCTTCACTCGTAGCAAACTGATTCTGGTCCATGTATGCTCGATCCCACTTCTGTGTCATTCTCGAGCTTAAGGGTTTCCAAGATTCTTCCTTTCCAGAATGGTCCTGATAAGAGTTCTTACTGTTTCCCTGGTTCTCAAAGGTTGGACCTTCAAAAGTTCCGAGATAAAATGGTCTCCTAGGCCGTTTTACATGCTATACGGGTGTAATAACATTTTTCTCAGCTTTAACTTCTCCGAGCTTTGGTAGTGCTATCGGGGCTTGGTGATCAGTGCTGCCCCTCTCGCACTGTGGTCGACTTTCCTTTGAAAGGTTACTTTGGGATTCAATGAAGTCTTTGACGAAATTGCCCTCATTTTGATGGTTTAAGGTTGAAGTTTCCGTCAACTTCCCTACCATACCCAAAGGTACGAGGACATTAATTTTTTCAGCTGGGTTGGGTTTTTCGGGTGGAGTATTTTCTCCCCTCTCTAATACCTTTACATTTTGCAAAGTAATATGAAGGGAAGAGTGAAGTATTTCACAAGTATTCTGCCCAAGCACGTTATCTTCCATAACGCGTGGAGGTGTTTCTCTTGAAACTACAGACTCGTGCTCTAGAACAAACTCTCGATCAGCTTGATGATCCTTTAGGGTGTCCAGTCCAAGTGGTGTTGTGTGTTCCAGATATGAGGTCAGCTCTGATAGCGAGTCGGAGATTCAGCCTTCTACCTGATTCTCATCGGTTACAAGGATCTCTATCATCTTCTCTTGTCCTGAATTCAGTTCCATGGTTTCTACAGACGTGTTGGTTGTATTTTCCTGTGGAACAAGGGGGTCATACGGACTCGTTGGTTGTTCTACAACTTCGTTGACCCCTTGTTCGATCCAGGATGTCTCTCTTGATATTTCAAAATAGCTGCTTAACAAGTGCAGTAGGTCATGATGGTTGTTGAAATACCATTCTTCTGTCACTCGTCGGGCATCACTATGTAGATTAATCTGCACTTGGTTGAGGAAATAGGCATATGCATGCGAAGGAACAGTCCGTGCTTTGGAGTCTATAGCCTTGGCATATTCTCGGAAGTTCATATTATAGCCATCATACCAGGGTATTTCAGAAACCAGGTTATGGGTAGGAACGGCGAAGGAATGGTGACTGGATGTTGAGCAACCAGCTGAAGTTACCGTATACATCCAGTGACGGATCTCTTTTGTCCTTCCACTCTAAATCGTTGGCGGGTCGGTGACTTTTTTATTTTATTAGGTCCCGCTTCATTTAATAGGTCAAAAGGTTAATAGGTCGTATAAGTGAGTATAATTGTGAATTTGGTGAATATATTATAATTAACATAAAATATACAAAATATAATTACAATGGCTATTGCGAAGTAAAATTGATAATCGATCTATAATGGAGCAAAAGAACGTGTGTACAAAAATTAATTTCGATCAAATAACATTTATCGGTTTCACGAACGACGGCACAAAAGTAACCACGCTTAAGACTCTGTCAAATTTTCAAGTTTAAAATTACGTTTGATATATCAAAATTTACAATTAAAATTCTTTGCTTTTTTGTTTCTGTCTTTTCTTTCCTTTTCGTTCCCTTTCCAGATAAAAATTAAATAAAAAATAAAATTAAACGGACAAAAAAAATTTAGTTTGTTATCGCCAACTCCGGCGCTAAATAAGAGGATATAATTTGATGATTAATGAAAAAAAATAAAAATTGGTCTTTGTTATTTGGGATATTGTGTCGGTTTCTTTTCTGTTCAAGAAAAGAAGGAAAGAAAAAAAAATATTCGCGAATAAAAATTACTGGGTTTCTAAACCGCACAAAGACCGAATGTGCAACACTGTCAGCGATAAAAAAATAATGTAACTTGATACTTTTCGAGGTCTGGAGTTATTATTATTATTATTATTTTTTTTTTTTGCACACACTTGTTGACACTATAAAATTTATTTTAATTCGGTCTAAAATTAAAATTCCCCGCAATTCTATCGAATTTGATGATTCATTAAAAATATTTGTAAAAATCAATTAAAGTTAATAGTTTGTTAAAAAATAATAAGAATTCACACCAAATGAAGAATTATAAGAATTATTGCGTTGAAAGTTCGAATTTTGATTTATAAAATACTAACAAGACTAAATTAATATAATATGTAAATTAAATTGATTTAAATAAAACGTTTAAATTTAAATAAAGTAATTGAGCAAATCTCGAGCTTCAAATTAAATTCTTTCGACTTAAAATTATTGATGCCTTAAAACTACAAGACCGTTGGGCGAGCAACAATGTCTTAGCAAAATTAATTCCAAATTATTTATTCTTTTAACTGCTATTATCCTTACTATTGCTAAAGATTATTTCTATTTAATTTAACCTAAACTTACTCTACAGAACAGTAGCATACGCTCTATTCTGGCAAAATTCATAAACTAAAACTAAATTTTGTTAATTCTAAATTTAATACGCGTTCCGCGGGGGCCTAACTACGCAACTGCTACCATTTTGTTAAGTGTGCGTTAAGAAGAACGGCACGCTTAACCCCCTCCTTATGGCACAGACCCGGAAAGGAGGAAATCTTCTAAAGAAAACCGGGGCGGACTGCCACCCTTGTGTGATGACGGGAAAACACGCGAGCTACTAATCTAATAAAGTTAAAATTTTATACTAAACTTGTTACCTTAATTCTGGATCCAAAACTTGCAGGTAACTGGTCGATGTTTTCGTATTCTGTTTAGTCTCTCAGACGAAGGTACAATAGGTTCAATTATTTTATTCATTCACTGGCAAGTTTACATTTAAAATGTGCTTTATTAGGTCAAAATCAAATACACTAGGTTACAATTATCGGACGCTGAGATCAATGAATTTATGATTATTATAGAATAAAATCTAGAATCAAAATCTTAAAGGTCAAAATATGCAAGTATAGTATTAAGTACTTAGGTTAACTTTAATAATGCTCGCGATCTTTGTGCTATTTTATTCTATTTCATACTGTCGCGCCTCGTGGCCGCGCCCTCAGCCGAAGGCCCTACAGCAGCAGCTCCACCACCATCCCGTTTTCCAGGATAGTGCTGAGTCTGCACTCCGGGCCCACGTCGAGGGCACGTGCTGTGGCCCGACGGCGTCAAATGAATGCACCTGCATTTATTCATCGCCAAGTTATGTGACTTATTTTTGTTATATAGAATATGTCACATAACACATACAATAATTAGACCACATTGCGATATCATGCACGACGTCGGTTCAGCAGGTTAAGCGGCGTATGTCCTAAGAGACTTATCGAATCATTTAATTTATAAAGAAAAATTAATAAGTTAAGCAGACTTTAATAATAGCATTCAAGATTTTCCGTACAATGCTGTATGAAAACCAAATAAGCAGCCAATATTTCAAGAAGATGCATTGCTACCTACCGGTTAACCGAACTTTTAAGACGATTTCAAATTGACAAAGTTTATAAACCTATTAATTTTAATCACAAAATTTTTTTTATTGTTTATCTTCTGGGATTAAAAATTAAATTTTTTGTGAATAAATTTTATATGATCCTCTATTTCAAGTATACAAAATTTTTCTTATAATTTGTTACTAATATCTGTACCGCATAAAACTTTGCTAGTATTAAAATAAAAAATCAAGTTTTCAATTTTTTTAATAATATGATTAATACTAAGCAAAAAACATCTTTATTTATATATCTTATTAGAAAATTATAACTTGCTTTAGCTACGGCTAGTTCATATTTAAATTTTGATAAATTTGACCAATCTTGAAGTACGCTGGACAAAGTATTGACCCTGTGTATTGTAGATATTTTGGTAAAAACCTCTAACTATTTTTTTCAAGATTTATTTTCGATATCTATGGCCACAAAGTTTCTATAATTACTTAACTACTAAACATTCAATTGGTTACTGAAATATTTTTTCTTTAATTTTTATATTTTGTAACGGCTAGCGCGTTGATTAAATTCGAATTCGGCGCTAACTGTTATGGAACGCAGATGCGGATCGGTAAGTCAGGTGATGACGAGATCTACCGATCAGCATTACTCTAATTTCGGCGCTTGGCGCGATCACACGTGTGTCCGAGAGCAAATATAGAATTTACTTTTTTTGTGTTGTTAGATAACTGTATTGGAGTGTGTAAGATAAAGTTATCAGTGAGAAGTTGTGAAGATTTTCCTGTGATCCAGTTGTCATTGGATCGGAGCGGGGAAGACGAACATCTCACGGAAAGTCAGTGTGCGGCCTTGGAAGGCATTGTCGTCTTGTGTAAAGCCATTCGGGCTAGTCGTAATTATTATAATTATTGTTACATCAAGCGAAGGTGCACCTGCTAGAAAAGTAAGTCCGCGTAGCGGTTAAACATTGTATGTTTGCTTGTGTGATGATTAGAGTCAGAGTGTGTGCGAAGTACAGGAAGTACTTAGATTTTTGTATCGGAGTTAGTCCAAGCCTTTGTTCTTTTGGCGCGCTGCAGCAAGCAGACGTGCGCGAGTGTGTGTGTGTGTGTCGGTGTGTTGATAGCGACCACAACACAGACGACGAACTTTATTTTTGTAGAATCAATTTTCGTCGACTTAAGATTTAGAGTCATTCGGGTTGGATTGTTTGTAAACAATCAGAACTAATTTGGAATATTATGTAAATTTTTGATTCATTTATTTTTATTGTTAATTAAAATTATTAAAATTTACATTTTATCATTAATTTAATTAACCCGTGTTCCTGCGATCGGTCCACGTAAACTCATGCCACTACCGACGAAGGAGAGCAGCCGCGCCGCGTAATAAAAACATTAGTTCGCGTACGCGTCTTCCCCCCTCTTTTCAGGTATTGAAGAAAAATCGACGGATTGTCGTGTGCACAGAAAGTGCATTTTGTCATCAGGCCAGAGGAGTGCGGACGACGATCGCCGCGGGTTCTCGGGTTCAATCACGATCCTCCGAGGAATTAAATTCCTTAATTCGAGCCCTGTGACAATTGGCGCCCAACGTACGTGTAGAGGTCGTAGACCAAAACAAAGATTGTTAGTGTGAGAGAGTGATCGCAGGTGTGCGCTGTCCGACGGGGGGTTCAAGGCCGGTCGGCAGAGTCAATTTTAAAATCAAAAAAAGGTGAAGAGTTTGCTACTGCTATAATTAATAGCATAGCAAATTAAAATTTCTTTTTGGTATTGTTAATTGCTCGGTAGAGTACGAATAGTTGCTTGATTTTGATTGAGATCGGTAATTTGTGTTTTTCTCTTTTTCTCGGGTTTGAGAATTTGAGCAGCACGAAATTAAATTCGCATCGGAGTTATTTTTTTTTTGGACCGTGTTGTCACACGGTGAGGTATTTGTTTTAAGGCATAGCCGTAATGTAATTCCGACGCGGATATTTCGGGCTGCATTATTTCGATTTTAGATCAGTTTTTTCGGTTTTTAGAGCAAGTACTCCACCAAGCAAAACCTAGACGTGACAGTAGCGAGAGTTGAGCGCTAGAATATTAAGTTATTATATTATTATTGTAAAATATTATTTTACTCGCAGGCTGTTATCGACTAACGTTCGGTAACAACTGTAACTTATATTTCTGAGTAGAAAAATCGGGTTTTGACACGGGTTAAAACGATTGATTTTTTTAGTTATTTTGAGTCTGTCGTGGCTTCAACGGGTGATTCGTTTTTAGCCAATCGGGAGTTTTTGCTAAAACCAAGCGTGGTTGGTGGACCTTTTGGTCATTTCGGATTATTGCTGTTGAGATCAGTGAATCGATTTTGTTTTTTTTTTGTTTTCTTACATAACTCAGAAATATAATTGAAATTTTGTTATCTATTTCAGGATTGCGAGATATATATTTTGTGTAAAATATTAATAAATTAGAGTGTGTTGAAACTGTCACGTGGGTAAGGGTACTGTTTTCTTTGTAAGCTAGGTGACATCGGACGCAGTTATGATGCAGGAACTTACAAAAGAAGACTTGGTCTTTTCGTGGATCATGGCCGAAGGGGCAGATGTCGTGTCAGAGGCTTTGAATGAGCTTGAGCTCAAGCCTGAAGGTACGCTGATCGATAAAAGTGGTAGGCTGCTGAAATGGCTGTGAGGCAATTATTCAGCGGAAGACTTTCTTGCAACCGAGTCTGAAGAGGCAGACGAGGTTAAAATTAAGCGCGAAAGTCTAAGAGCCACCTTCATAGCGACAACAATGTGGGAGAAGTCTGGATCGACAATAATCGATCCAAACTACACCACAAGCGGCACACACCCCTTTGCTGTCCTCATGGACGAAGAAATAGTCCGAGAGGCAGCTTCAAGACTCCAGGAGGAATACTCGGGCATTCGGGAGCATGATCGAAACCCGGAACGGGGGAATTTGTCTGAGCATGGACAACCGGACCGGGAGGACGACATTAACGCCGAAGTGCTCAAAGCCATAACAGCGGTGGCAGAAGAGCTTAAGGCGTTGAAAAGGTCAAATGAGGATACCGAGGCAAGATTGGCAGCAATGGAGGCTGATAGGTACCGCCAGCCAGATCGGAACCGAGGACCGGGGGGCCCGGTTTCCTCGACAATCAGACCGGAAATGCAAAACTCGTTAAATGACTGCAGTATGTCGACTGACGGTCAATTACCGCACGCTAGAGTCAACTTAGGTGAGACATCAGTGCGAGACGCGAGAGATAGTTCCAGTCCTATAGTCGCGAGACTGGACAAGGTACAAAAACTGGAATAACAAATTAAGGCCTTGCAAGCCGAACTCGAACAGTTGAGAAGCCATGAGCAGACGGCTGATTTAGCCACTCAGGAGTCAATCCAGGCTCAAGGCAACCCGATGAAGCCAGTCGACGTCGGCATAATTGTTCGAAGGTGGAATATTAGATTCAGTGGCGATAGTGAATCTAGTATTGAGCAGTTTTTATTGCAGATAGAGGAATACAATAGACTCGCTGGTTTGACCGGTTCTCAATTACTGGATGCATTACCAATGATGCTAACCGGTGTAGCAGCTACGTGGTTCCGTAACGTGCGAGACACGATCAACTCATGGGAGAACTTTTGTCAAGAAGCTCGTGAGTGGTACCGAGCTGGAGACTACCAGCAGACCGCAAGGACGGAAGCAACAACCCGGACTCAAGGAGAAAACGAGCCGGTGCGAACCTACTTGACATGCTTGCAGTCTTATTTGCTAAAAATTAGACTGATACCGACCGAGAGAGAACAAATTGACTTTATGTTGACGAACATGTTGCCTCGATTGCGTAGACAGATCAGGCGTGAAGAGGTTAAGTCAATTAAAGGCTTATTAAGCCAAGCGGTCGAGGTCGAGAGAATTACCAATATGGAATTGGTGTATAAGCCACCTCCATCACCGTCTATGTCAGTATGGCCTAATCTGGCTTATAGAGATGATCGAGCTAATAGAATACCGAAAGTTAACATAGCCGCAACGGCTGTGGAAGGCAGGTCTGCCGAGACTTCGGTTATTAGCCGTCTCGAGACTGTGCTTAACAAACTCGAGACTAATTGTATGTCGTTTGGAAAGCCTACGGATCCAAGGCACCAAGGTTCATACAAGGCCAGAAGGACCAAAGCAAGACGTAAGTCGATGGATGACGAAGAGGCTAGAAGCTCATCTCCAGGATCGAGTAAGAGTGATGGAAGTAAGGGAAGTCCTGGCAAAGGTTCTCCAGTTAAGTGCTGGAAATGCGGGCAAAGAGGGCACATAAGGTTTAGTTGTCCTGAACGGCCGGAAAACGAACAACCGGCGGAGTAGAAAGTCATAAATTCTACTCCGCCAAAGTTGCGGCCGAGCCATCACTCGGAGATGGCACCCAAGCTTGTCCAGTTAGTCAGATAAATACTGAGCAAGCTAGTAAACATAAGATGGCAGCAGGTATCTGGAAAATTCAATTGTGGGTTATTAAGAAATTTAACCTCAAAGATACAGCTGTGGTTATGACCGAATTAACGAAGTCAAGGTTAATCGGTCAGGCTGACAAGTGTTTGCTGAGGAAGAATCTGACTGATGCAGCCATAAGCTATCTAGTCAGAGAGCTGGACGGCTGGATATTGAATGAGGTTTTAAGTCAAGAAAAACCTAGAAATTTTTTAAGGTTAGGAGTCGTGGATGACGGGCTTAGCGATTGTAAGCCCAACGACTTGATTAACCAGACAGTCGGTAATTACAATATCTGGCTGAAAACTTGGATCGCAAGACTGGAGCAAGAACCGTCGGAAGAGGAATTTCAACCACCGAGGGATGCGTCCGAAAATCCTGACACTCGCAAGTGTCAGGTAGCGTGCGATCGGGTGTTATGGGGATTGTTTTAATCTGGGCCCTGTGACGATATGGGAATTGATGTAATCCCTACTTAAGTAAGCTGCGTTCTTGGGATTGTCGAGGTAACGAATCCCGGATACGTCACCTCTGGGAGGGGACTGTAACGGCTAGCGCGTTGATTAAATTCGAATTCGGCGCTAACTGTTATGGAATGCAGATGCGGATCGGTAAGTCAGGTGATGACGAGATCTACCGATCAGCATTACTCTAATTTCGGCGCTTGGCGCGATCACACGTGTGTCCGAGAGCAAATATAGAATTTACTTTTTTTGTGTTGTTAGATAACTGTATTGGAGTGTGTAAGATAAAGTTATCAGTGAGAAGTTGTGAAGATTTTCCTGTGATCCAGTTGTCATTGGATCGGAGCGGGGAAGACGAACATCTCACGGAAAGTCAGTGTGCGGCCTTAGAAGGCATTGTCGTCTTGTGTAAAGCCATTCGGGCTAGTCGTAATTATTATAATTATTGTTACATCAAGCGAAGGTGCACCTGCTAGAAAAGTAAGTCCGCGTAGCGGTTAAACATTGTATGTTTGCTTGTGTGATGATTAGAGTCAGAGTGTGTGCGAAGTACAGGAAGTACTTAGATTTTTGTATCGGAGTTAGTCCAAACCTTTGTTCTTTTGGCGCGCTGCAGCAAGCAGACGTGCGCGAGTGTGTGTGCGTGTGTCGGTGTGTTGATAGCGACCACAACACAGACGACGAACTTTATTTTTGTAGAATCAATTTTCGTCGACTTAAGATTTAGAGTCATTCGGGTTGGATTGTTTGTAAACAATCAGAACTAATTTGGAATATTATGTAAATTTTTGATTCATTTATTTTTATTGTTAATTAAAATTATTAAAATTTACATTTTATCATTAATTTAATCAACCCGTGTTCCTGCGATCGGTCCACGTAAACTCACGCCACTACCGAAGAAGGAGAGCAGCCGCGCCGCGTAATAAAAACATTAGTTCGCGTACGCGTCTTCCCCCCTCTTTTCAGGTATTGAAGAAAAATCGACGGATTGTCGTGTGCACAGAAAGTGCATTTTGTCAGTAGGCCAGAGGAGTGCGGACGACGATCGCCGCGGGTTCTCGGGTTCAATCACGATCCTCCGAGGAATTAAATTCCTTAATTTGAGCCCTGTGACAATTTAACATTATAATTTACGAAAAAAATTTTATATTACATCATATTTAGTAAAACTGTGACCTTTATAATGTTAACTTGTAAAGATACTCATAAAATATTGTTCTTAATAAATGGCCTGATAAAGTTGATTGTCAACTAAGTATTGCAAATAAAATATATAGTGGTTTAGTAATCAACTGCAAGGACCAGCCCCTAAAAATCTTATATAAATTTGAAAATAAAAAGGTTTTTCATATTTTTAACTAATGATATAGTCATAATCATAAAGAAATGTATATTTTCTGAACAGGCAAGAAAAAAATACACCACGCCTAATAGTGGTATCACAGTGGCGTGACAGCTAGTAAAATTTTAAAAATTAGTGCCAGGCCCGCTGTAACGAATTGGATGCCATAACATTATTAAAAGTAGCAATAGAAAAGAAAATATGACAAGTACTAAAATGTCAAAAAGTTGCATAATACAAAGGCAACTAGAAAAAAAAACTTGAAAAAAAAAATTAATTTGATAAACAAGAATGTATTGATTGTAGAAATTAAGCATGCGCTAAATTTTTTTTCTGCGCATAGGGTTGAGAAACTTCTAGAGGATTACTCTCACCTATGTATAAGTTGAGTGCAGACTATAAGGTGTCACAAAATTCGATGAAAAAATTATATATTACAGAATTGAAACTAATTGTTGCATTGTACAGACGCACGATGCAGATTTCACCCTAAGAGTCTAATATGAAAAACAATATGCTTCAAAAAGTGTGTCAGTAGCCTCGAGCAAAAATATCTAAAAAGAAAAAAAAGTATGGTGAATTAGAAAAAGTGAATAGAATTTTGCTAGTTTGTTTCTAAAATATACAATTGCATATTATGCATCTCCACAGGAAACATCTTGGTATAAAACGCATCTTAATGCATGATTTATCGTGATGATCAATGCGTCATATGGAATTGAATTACATAAGATGACAGTCGATCGCATTTAATCCCGTAGAATTACAATAGGACCTCGCATTGCATTGTTTAAAAATATATCTGACTGGATTGCAGCGTATTGCATTTTAAAAATTACATTTTGCCGGATCGCTTTGGATCATGATGCATCGAATTAGACTGCGTTGTATTATTTTGGATTGGCTTGGATCACCTGAATACTGTTGAATCGAATTGGGCTTTAGTTCATCACTTTTTATTCATTGCATTGTATTCGATGTATTTGGATCGCATTGAGCTTGAGAGAATCACTTTTTAATTGCACTTGGCTGAAGGTTGACTTTGGATTATAATGAATTGTATCTGATGACGCTGTACCACTTTGAATTGTATTGAATTCGATTGGATTGGATGGGATTGTATTGGATTGAGTCGCATCAGATCGCATTGAATTGGATTGGATTCGATCGCATCGGATCGGATTGAATCGCATTGGGTCGCATCGGATTCATCGCATCGCATCGGATCGCACTGGAGCGCATTGGATCGCATTGGATCGCATCGGATTGAATTGGATCGCATCGGATCGGATTGAATTGCATTGAATCGCATTGCATCGCATCGGATCGCATTGGATTGGATTGGATCGCTTCGGATCGGATTGAATCGCATTGGATTGTATTAGGATCGGATCGTATCGGATTGGATTGCATTGCGATCGGATCGGATCGGATTTGTATTAAATTAATTAACGTACAACTGGAAAATAATGAGTCTGAAAGAAAACTTAACTTTCTCACCCAGTAGCAAAATAAATAAAAGACAAATTTGAGATAATTATCGGCTGGACATTGATATTTAAAATACCGAAAAAAAACTTTCAAGCATTCTCGCAGTGATATATCAAGATATTTTCCGGATCTTAAAAATGGAATACCAAGATATTTGATTATGAGTACTTAATTTCATAAACGACCTTATGATAAAATTATTCAGTAATATAAGTCATTTTTTAAAGTTTAATTCAAATTTTAGGGATTGGCATTGAAAACGGAACAAAAATGAAGAATTATTCTTCATTTTTGAAAATATCTTAATACCTCACTGCTAGAATGCTTGAAAGTTTTTTTTTGGTATTTTAAATATCAATATCCAGCCGGTAATTATCTCAAATTTGTCTTTTATTTATTTTTCTACTGGGTGGGAAACTTAAGTTACGTTTAGACTCCTTATTATTTTCCAGTTGTAAGTTAATTAATTTAATACAAATCCGATCCGATCCGATCACAATGCAATCCAATCCGATACGATCCAATCCTAATGCAATTCAATGCGATTCAACCCGATTCGATGCGATCTGTTACGGAGTGGACCACTATTCGCTCGTAAATATTTTGGCTCATTCACTCAACTTTAAATTGATAGACTACATGGCTCCATCTATGAGTCTAGGCAGGGACTTTAGTCCCAATTCTCACTCCCGCGCGCTGTAGTGCTGGGCAGTACCGCTGTCGCCGTTGCTGCTGCCACAGGCCTCGCGTGCTGGCTTCTGGTTTTGGTGCTCAAGTGTGTGCGTGTGCAGCAGAGAGTTCTCCTGGCTTTTTTACGGTTCTTCTCAACGGCTCTTCTCATCGCCTTTTTCACCAGATAGTCCCGGAACCTGCCTTTTCACCGTGCACCAGCTCATCCGGACGACCACAGACAGTAATTCTGTGATCATCAACAACCTCGGAGCCGCGCCATTACCACGTGTACCAGCTACTCTTCATCGGTGGTCCACGGAGAATTTGTCTGGTTCAAGGACAATCCTCACTCATCGAACATCTCCAGGTATTCAGGTGCAAGGAACAGTCATTTCCTTGCCCCTTCTCACTTTTCATTTTCTCTAGCACAGAATTTACGACTCTGTGCTGATTTCGTCTATCTCAATGTGCACAAGCACGTAGCCATTTCGGCCATTCTCTCTCTCTCTCTCTCTCTCTCTATCGGGTTATCTCTCTCTATTTTCAAGGCCACTCTCTGCTGCTACTCGACCAACGCTCACATCTTTTAATGTAAATAAGAAAACTCATAATTCAAGTTCAAATCAATATCGATGTTTACATTTACTTATGACTTGACTGTTACGCTCGGGCCTCTCTCTCTCTCTTCAAGACAACGCTCGTGAATAGACGGTTTCACTCGCCATTTTGTGAAACTTCTCTGGTTTCTTTTGGTTCTTTCTCGTGACTCTTTCTCATCATCCTCAACGTAGTCATCTCATCAGTACAGTCAACTCGACGAATCATCTACTTAGTGTTGGCTCAACTCAGAAGACATTTGATCTTCAATTAACTCAAATGGCTCGGCTCAATTCAATTCTTGGGTTAATTGCTCAGCAAGGAGAGCCTTCACGGCGTGACATCTTCAGGTATTTTGCTCAGAACCGGTAACAATAATTTACCGGTGCTTTTACATTGCCCTTCTCACAGCCAGAAAATCAATAAAATTATTGTGCATTCTCTTGCTCTCTCTCTCTTTTCTTTGTGCTGTCTTACACGCAGCCATTTTCTTTTCTACTCTTTTCAAGGCCATTCTCTGTTGCTTTGTTTACCTCAACTGTACTCAAGCAAAACTCGTATTTATGGTTTGAATTAATATAATCAAATTCGTCAAGAGTTTTGACTAGGCGATTTCTCAAATTAGTTAAATTTCTTTACACGAAAATTAATGCTGGCAATTCTCAATTCAACATATTCTCATATCTTAGTTTCTCTCTTTAATCAGTTATTATTCTCTCTCTCAAGCTCATTCTCAGCTCATTTGCATTAATTCATGAAATTCAACTCAACCTTCTGGATAGTTCTCTTAAGTATACTACACTGATTTATTTTATCTCATTTTACATTTCAACTGGACCTGGCTAAATAGTGATTCTCCATAATTTATAATTAAATTATTTTATACTTTGATGATTTGTCTTATTCTATTTTATAGTAATGAGCTCATGTTATCAACATCAAACTTATTAATCTGTCAATACACATTAACTACTTAAATTTCATACTTGTTGATTAATTATGAAGAGATTTAGTAAAAGTTATTAAACTTGAACCTTTTTTTGTAAATAACAATATATTCTTAGAAAATAAAATTCAAATAAACTTAATTAATGGTCTACTCAATTATTTTGGCAACCCTCCCCTACCAGCTTTTAATCCGGCAAATAAAAATAAAATTAATGAAGCAGTAAATCCGCAACACGATCCAATCCAATCCGATCCAATGCGATCCAATCCAATCCAATGCGATCCAATGCGATTCAATCCGATCCGATGCGATCCAGTGCGATGCAATGCGATCCGATGCGATCCGATGCGATCGAATCCACTCCAATTCAATACGATCCGTTGCGACTCAATCCAATTCAATCCCATCCAATCCATTCGAATTCAATACAATTCAAAGTGGTACGGCATCGTCGGATACGATTCATTATAATCCAAAGTCAACATTCAGCCAAGTGTAATTAAAAAAAGTGATTCTCTCAAGCTCAATGCGATCCAAATACATCGAATACAATGCAATGAATAAAAAGTGATGAACTAAAGCCCAATCCGATTCAACAGTATTCCGGTGATCCAAGCCAATCCAAAATAATACAACGCAGTCTAATTCGATGCATCATAATCTAAAGCGATCCGGCAAAATGTAATTTTTAAAATGCAATACGCTGCGATCCAGTCAGATATATTTTTAAACAATGCAATGCGAGGTCCTATTGTAATTTTACGGTATTCAATGCAATCGACTGTAATCTTATGTGATTCAATTCCATATGACGCATTGATTATCACGATAAATCATGCATTAAGATGCGTTTTATACCAAGATGTTTCCTGTGGTGATGCATAATATGCAATTGTACATTTTAGAAACAAACTAGCAAAATTCTATTCACTTTTTCTAATTCACCATACTTTTTTTTCTTTTTAGATATTTTTGCTCGAGGCTACCGACACACTTTTTGAAGCATATTGTTTTTCATATTTGACTCTTAGGGTGAAATCTGCATCGTGCGTCTGTACAATGCAACAATTAGTTTCAATTCTGTGAATATAATTTTTTCATCAAATTTTGTGACACCTTATAGTCTGCACTCAACTTATACATAGGTGAGAGTAATCCTCTAGAAGTTTCTCAACCCTATGCGCAGAAAAAAAATTTAGCACATGCTTAATTTCTACAATCAATACATTCTTGTTTATCAAATTAATTTTTTTTTTTTCGAGTTTTTTTTTCTTGTTGCCTTTGTATTATGCAATTTTTTGACATTTTAGCACTTGTCATATTTTCTTTTCTATTGCTACTTTTAATAATGTTATGGCATCCAATTCGTTACAGTGGGCCTGGCTCTAATTTTTAAAATTTTACTAGCTGTCACGCCACCGTGATACCACTATAAAAGTTCTCGTAATCATTTTGTATAACTGAGTAAGTTTTAAAGCTCATTATGGACGTTTTACTTGAAAAATTAATAGCGGTTAAAAAATTATGAGAAAATGGGGAAATTTAAAATGAAGCACACTTAACTTCCTGTTGAAATCTGGAAACAATTAGGAGTCTAACAACTGAGATATTAATAATTATTTTTTATGTACTTTAACATGGTGTCTTATGTGAAGGCAAACTTTTTCATGCTTATGTGAAAGATTCTCAACAATGGACACACAAAGCACAGTTTTTTTGAGTTGTTAAAAGAGCATTTGAGGATTATTTTAAGACGTTTACGGAGACGATTAGGAGAATATTAATAATAGAAAAGAATACTCAAAGAAAAAAAAAGTACTTTCGGGGTTAGGTTGGACTCGAGCAACCAGTCAGCGTGTTTCTATATCGGAAAAATAGTCATACGAGAAGACTTGACTTAAGTAGTCAAAGTTGAACGTCCATAAAAAAAAAAAAAATTAGAAAACCCTGACAAAAAAGCATCCTAGACTCAAAATTTGGTGCCTCTAATTTTTTTCGTTTGATAATGCTTTTTTTGCCCTATTTCAAACTGATACATACTCAGAAAGAGAGCGCAATGTAAGTGATGGTTTCAGAGAGCTTTGAAAAATAAGTGACTGTCACAACTTTCTGCGCAGAAATTTCTGTGCCTTGCTCTAATTTTTCAAGGCACTGGTTTTTCTAAAATTGGACATTGTCGATAAAGAAATAATCCTTGTTGTTGTTTTTTTGCAATAATAAACTAAACTGAACATTGATTAATTAATTCCCTGTTTCTTTTTTTTTTTTTTTTTTTATTAATTTTAAATCTACACAGAGATTTATTTAAACAGATTTCGGTACATTACAATACATTATTTATTTCATTGATTCTTCATCTGGTAAGGCGAAGAGGCTGTCCAAGTTCCATAAGTTCTTGATGGTGAACGATAATGGGTGAAATGTCCTTTTACCTTATCAGCTGTGATCAGAACAATTTTTTTGATGAACAATGGTCCACCCATCAGCGGCCATCTCCTGTTATCTTCCAAGTTAGCCATTATTCGATCAAAGAATTAGGATTGTATGGTGCAGTGATAGGTTCAGTATTATTGGTTCAATAATTGGTTCAGTAATTGGTACAGTATTTTGGTACTGGTCGCAGATCTTTTCACTATGGTCTCGATTAGACTCATAGGATACAACAAGCACGCTTTCATGCCTAACCAGACTCCTAGGAAAGATCCAGTTTAAAACGTCTTTTATCGTACTTGCAGACCATAGGAACCAAGCAGACCAAGCGCCCTGACGGAACACTAAGGAAAATTCGAGCGCGCGGGGAATCGATCCAGCGACACTCAGCGCCGCGCATTGTATCGAGCAGGTAAGGTGTAAGCATTAAACAACTGAGCCAACGATGCTTCCCTGTTTCTGAAAAGTCCTTTATAAATTTTTTATTAAAAAAAAAATATTACAAATAATTTTTTCAAAACAAAAATAATAAATTATTGAAAAAATCGTTGTGTTGTTAGCAGACACACACCAATGTTTCTCAGGACGAGAGGAATTGGGGCCTGAACTGATTTTTCGGTGTTCGGAAGACTTTTTACACTACTTCGTTCTTTGCGTGTACACTAGTAGTGCTTAGATTCTGAACCCCCCTTAAATTCTGGTGTCATGTATCAATCTCCATAAAAATCCCACATTTCCAAGTTGCAACAGACTTACTTATAATCCGCCTGAAAGGAGTTAGTGAAGGGGCCGCGCAAACTGCAACTAAGCACTTTGTTAGCTGACGCCTCCGCTCTGCTTGAACAGGTGGGGCGAAGTAGCTTCCTTCCACTACTTAGCCGCGATCCCAAACCACTCTCGTCCCCGACACTTGAGTGGTTTGATCGCGAGTAGCCAAGCGATTTAAGCCACGTGAAGCACACCTGGACAAGTAGAGCCAGAGCCGGCAAGGATCCATTAGTGCAAGATCGCCTTCACCATCGCAGTAGGTTAAGGTCCCGGAAGGCCCAGAGAACCTTCCAAAAACATCGAACAGCCTGGACAACTCCGGTAGTTTATAAGGTATTTTATTGTAATCTTTAACTCTGTCGGAGGACATTAAACTCATCATTAAATTGGAAACTTTCACTCCTTCTATTAAACAATACTTCTAAATCATTCTATTATCTTTTACTCTACTTTATTTTATTCACATATTAAGACTCAGATAACCAGGAGACGGGGCAACTGCGTAAGTAGTTGTTCTAAAAAGACGAGGATCTCACCCCTTTTAAAAATAACTACGTCAAGGATTATAAATCCATGACATAAATGGCATCCCTTGTGGGGATCTTAAACCTTGTTGCCTGACTATCTTAATTGGTTTTCTCTTAATAATGTAAATTAAAAACCTAGTTAAAATTGTTAATATATTTCTTAAAAACAGAAATTAATTAATAATTTTTCCTTTCGAAATTTATAATACTAAAAATAAAAAAAAAAAAAAAAAAAAAAAGAAAGGAAAAATCTTTTATTATCTGATACTTTTCAATTTTGACGAATGGTTTAAAGAAAAATTCTCTGACACTGGAAATGATGACTTAAACTTTCGTCGAAAAAAAAGTTGTTGGTGCCAACTTTAATATTCGCGCAAATAAATTATTTATGTTGGTTAGGTAGGAAAAATAGGTTACCGCCTTTCATCCAATGAAAATAAATAAATATTTGAAGAAAATTCAAGTCTTTAGAGTTGATCAGTTATCAGTTATGTAAAAAATTAATAAATATATTTTAAAAAATAATTAAAAAAACGTTATCTTAAGGATCGGAGCGATCACGTTGATTCATGCACGCATAAGCAAGATCCAATGCAAGTGAAGTCCCAGATGATGCTTGTGACTTTAAATTGTTTGTATACAATGCAACTTTATATTGAAATAAAAATACGTACAGTAATGAAAACCAGTTTTAAATAAGATATCTTCATTTCGATTGTAAGCGAACTCATTAAAGTCATTGACATAGCATGGAGTCTCAAAAATCATAGCTTTAGTCTTACTAGCATTCAGTACCAGCTGGTTAGTAGCAGCCCAGTTAGCGACGTGCTCAGCACCTCGGCTCAGTCTTCTCAAAGTGGAATGTATGTCCTCAAGTCAGTCTCGCTCGTAAATTTGCAGATCATCTGCATATATTACACAACAGCCACCTGGCCAAGACCTTGAGCGACATCAACGATAAACCGAAGGAAGAGCAGAAGACCAAATGTTGAGCCCTAGGGCACACCTTTATTAAGGGAACGGAAAGAGGTTGAACTGCCGTCCCCTGCCCTTATCGCCTGCGAGCGGCTGGTAAGATAAGAAGCAACTAACCTCAAAAACCTATCAAAAGAACCCAAGGATTGTAGTTTCCTGAAAAGTGTTAAGTGAGAGACCGAATCAAAAGCTTAACTGAAATCAAAAAGTATTAGCGTGGTCATTTGTCATCTGTCCGTACCTAATGTCATTCGTGAATTTCAACAGTGCTTTCTATAAACTACGTCCCGCTCTGAAACTTGCCTGATAATCATCCATTAGTCCCTACGATTCAACAAAAGTAGATCTGGTCATGGACCACTCTCTCAAGGATCTTTGACATAAAACTGAGCAGCGAGATAGAACGAAAATCATTCAGGCAAGTTAGAGAGGGAGTTTTATTGAGTGCGATCATTATTGACTTCTTGCATTGTTCAGAAAAAGTCAATGTGGCTAGAGTCTATTAGTATCTCGGAATTGCTTCAAACGGTTAGCAACAAATTCGGGAAGAAGTTGTTCACACGAAACGTGGGGAGAAAGAATAACCTAAAGCTGTGGGTATAGAGTCCCACCAAGCAGCTAATAAATCCAATCGTGTCTCACGTCAATTGTACTTATATTTATATATATGATTTTCAGTTTTGGTACCCTCGGCAATTAGATCAATTAAATTTATTTGAATGACTTATTTAATACTTTTCGTTTGAATAAGTTGACGCGCTAATAGATGTTTAGGAACTGAAGCACAAGAAAAAATTTTCGAGTTCCCGCATCTTCTAGCTACTGTGCTTAGGAAGAAAAATACGTCAGCAAAGACACTTTGAAATGGCCGGCACCTCGAACAATCCATGAAAGGTCTGGCGTTAGAATGGTAAGTGTACACTAATAACTCGAACACGAATTTACTTTATGACAGAAAAAGAATTATTAACGTTTAAATATGCGTTGATTCAATATTGCATTTACATTCTTAGGAGAGAGTAGTCGTAAGGACGAATCATAAAAGCCTACTTCACATACAAGCATCTCTCGGGTAGGCTGTATCGTTGGGCAGTCTTGATTTCTGAGTACATGCCACGTTTCGAATTTATTAAGGGCAAAGATAATATAGTGGCAGATGTCCTCTCGCAGCTGAGGCACCCCAAGACCGACAGAGGCTCGAAAGCTCTCATAGCAGCCGCGATTTGGGAAGAACCAAGTGCCACCATGAGTAGGCTGAGAGATTTCCCAAAAGCACAAATGGAGGATGAAAAATTGGTGGTTATTTACGCTAAATTGAGAGGGAACATTGCAGTACCAGGGTAAGAGCTAATTTGGGATTTGCTCTGTAAAACCTTTAAAAATTGGAAACCGATCGTGGAAGCTGCAAAAAAGGAAAGGACAGCCGAAAAACTACTGAAGAAACAGTCAATAGGCACGCTGGTGCCAAACCTCTTTTAAGAGAAAAAAAATCAACAATGTAGACTTACAAGATTGGTTAACTCCATCGACCACATTACTGACCATCAAAAGCAGGTAATACTCGGCAAAAGGTTGGAAAAAGTTTGACGTATGAGAATTTTCATGCGTGAGAAAGTGCTGACACTTTGCCAACTGTACCCCCCCCTCCCCCCCAAAATATCAAAAATTTTACGATTTTTGATATTTTTTGAAAATTTTTTTGGCCCTTATGAGGGCCGTGTAGGGCCCTTTGCCTTTTAGCCCCTATTATCTCCGAAAATACGCAATTTTCGTATATATAGCACATGTAGTGTAAAAGTTTTATGAAATTAAATTTACGTTTTAGTGGGTCCTATCAAAAAGAGCCCGGGCCCTTATCTTGGGCCCTACGGACTCAAACTTCATTTTTTCTAATGGGGACCCCTATTTTTGACCCCAGATTTGAAAAGAACGAAAAAACTTACGATTTTTAGGTATTTTTTGAAAATTTTTTTTGGCTCTTATTAGGGCCCTGTAGGGCCCTTTGCCCATTAGTTCCTATTATCTTCGAAAAAACGCTATTTTCGTAAAGCAAAATCGGCCCAGGCCCTTTTTCATAGGGCCCACTAAATCGTAAATTTAATTTCAGGAAACTTTTACATTACATGTGCTTTAATAAGGGCCGAAATTTTTTTTTAAAATACATAACATTGTAAAATTTTCCATTCTTTTTGAACGTGGGGTCAAAAATTGGGGTTCTCATTTGAAAAAATAAAGCTTACGTCAGTAGGACCCAAAGTAAGCGCCCGGGCTCTTTTTCATAGCACCCACTTAATCGTAAATTTTATTTCCGGAAACTTTTACATAACATGTGCTATACTAAAATTGCATTTTTTTCGAGTAAATCAGGGGTTCCGGTACTTTTTCTACACCCTGTATGAATCGTTTTTGATAGAATTACATAGCTCAATCAGCAGTCATTGTTAAAGTACAACAGATGAAGAGAAAGAAGCAAGAGACTCTGTACATTTAATTAAAACAATTCAAGATCCTATCTCTGCTCTCAGACGATTCTGAATATTGTACAGGTAAACATAAAACACAAACATTTTTTATTAATTGATTAAAGCATGATTAATTGTTTATTCAACGCTTGTTTGTCCATGATTTCCAAAATCAGTAAGGTACGAGTAAATGTCTAAAGGCAGATTGTACACACTTGGATAGAAAGAAGGGCACACTTCATAATTGATGACTTTAGAGAGCCTCAAAAAATGAGTACCGTATTGTCCGGCGTATAAGGCCCCCTATAGAAGCCCCCAAAATCGACTGTTAAAATTAAGGGGGGGCTTATACACCGAGTACACAATTTTATAAAGTTTCGAGCTGAGTCTAAAATCAAATAAAAACGATAATTACTAATAAAATTATTAAATTTTTAATTTAGAAACACTTGTTTTGTACATAATTTATTTTATACATAAAGTTTCATTTATAAAAAATTTCATTATTTTTAACACACCAAGTTTCAACATAAAATTTATTCAAATATCACCTCATCAGCTATCTTTTACATGTAATCATTTTAATAAGGATGATCAGTAGTACGCATCCCACTCCTATTTTATCTTCAACTTTAAGCGTTGCACTTTCTTCAGTGTCATCGTTCCACAAAATATCGTCTTCACTACCGTTGAAGGTATTTGAAATGCAAAATTTCTTAAAGGCTTTATAACGCTTTTAGTTTTTACTTGATTTCGAGCTTTTATAATAAAAGTGCAGTTAATTAAAAAGTGTAATTAAGTCTCTCTTATTATTTTTTTTCCATTTTATTTATTTATTGATTTAAAATCTAACCAGATCATTTCTGATCTATACAGCTACATAAAACAATTCGATAATATCAATTATTCTTGAGAAGAGTCGACGATCATCTCGTCTCCTTCTTCGTCGTCGGATAATTTATCTATATTATCTATTAGACCTTTTATTCTATTGACAAATTTTTTATCCACTTTGTCGCCACACCAATAAATACAATACTTTCCAGGCTATCGATTGTAATATCAGGTTGAATATCAAACTCCTTTAATAGACCTCCCAGATCTTTATTTTTCCTAGCTGCGACTATCAGTTCGATACATCCGAAGAAAGATAAATCAATTTTTTCTTCTGTATGAGTCGCTATTGCGATTTTTCAAGGAAGTAATTGGGTGTATAGTTTCTTGAAGTCTTTAATACGGTCTTTATTCTCGCCGAATAATTTGACAAGTTCCTCATTGGATACAGTATCTGAAATGCTTGAACTTGATTCTTGTTGTTGGCTTCCTTCAGGGCCGACTGGAAGATCCTCAACTCACATCAGTCCTAAAATTTTTCCTAGGTTGCGCATCACTTGACGAATCTGATGAATTTTTTATTATTTTATTAAACCTCAATGTCTGCCAAACTACTGTAGATTCCGAGCTAAATTTCTCTTCTGTGTTTACACTAAAGACTTTTTCATTCTGTTTTTGTTTTGACAGATCCGAAGAATCTTTCACTCTTTTGTTTTTCCGCGATGTTTGCTGCTCGATTGCAGATTCCGAATTTGGACCAGATTGGTCCAAGTGATGATATTCACAAGTTTCAAAAAAAATTCCAAATTCTGGAGATTCATTGAATTTTATTAAACATTTATGTCCATTCATTTTTTGTTGAAAAAAACTTTATTTTTAACTGCTCATTATGTCCCATAGCTTCAGACATAACAAACTATTCTTAATTGTGGAGAAAAAAGAAAACTTCATCTCTTACATTTTTCGAAATTCTGCATAACTTAATTACTTCTCAAAAACTTAATTTTTTTCACCACTAATACTACTTTGACTGTTGAACAAGTGCCTAACTGCAAACTTGACTATTTGCTCTTCACTTTTTAATTCACTCTTGTCTAGCCGTGTTTTTTTTGTGTAAAACTTCAGTTACAATGTCAACTTTCTTCAAATGTCTTCTTGAAATGCAAGTTTATGCTTTTCACCAACGCAAATATCGGAGAAGTCTTTGAGAATTTTATATTCATTTAAGTGAAAGCATTATAAAAGAGAGTTATCGCCATCTTGCGTAAACTTTTATTGATGAGCTGATAGGTAGAGAAGATATTAAAATATTCGAAAAGTGCAATTCGAGTTTACGATTGTTGTTTTTTTTTTTTCTATGCACGCTAGCAGTGGTGTTAGAGGTCCTATTACTTTAAATTGTTGTTTTTGGTTGCGTCGTTCGCGAAAAAAAAAACCATATAAGGATGATTATTTTTCCTCGATAATATATTCTACGCAAAGCCGATGAAAATATCTTTGTGAATCTTTGAGAATCTTCGTGAATGGTTGTGAATCTTCGAAAATCTTCGTGAATTTTTGTAAATCTTTGTGATTTATTCACGATAAAGATTCACGAAGTTTTTCAAAGATTCTCAGAAAATATAACTATAGATTAGCTTATAATTTTTAATTTATAGCTTATAATTTTATTTATAAAAAATTTATGAATAAAATTTATTTTATGATATAAAATTTTTTTTTACATTGTAATAATGATTAATTTTCTTTTTTTTTTTCCATGCTGTTGGCATATATGAAAAAAAAACAACTGCTCCTTAGGCCTACTTTTTTAGTTGAAATTAATTTTTTATCATTTTTCACCTTATTATGGCAAAGAGCAGGTGATTCAGATGTCATCATTTCGAACTCTATAAACTCGTTTAAAAAATATTTGAGCAAGAAAGACATGCTATCCAGAGTAGATGGTTAAATTCAGGTTTATACCCCAAATTCTGAGACTTTGCTTATAGGTAGGGTCGCATGGATTGCCACCTGGCAGTGTTTGTAGAAATTCTACCAATGCTTGTTATTTATTGAATTCATTTTTTTATAGTTTTACAGGAAGTCTTGAGTGCAGAGTGTTCAAGACAGACATCTGATACATAGGACGGCGATTTCACTTTGTGGATGGTTTTCCCAGGAAGTTTTGACTGCCAAGGGGCCTAGACTGGTATCTGAGGCATAGAACGGTGATCTGTTATTGATTAATCTGTAGATGATTTCTCCAGGAAGGTTAACATCTAGAGGGGCCAGGGTAGACACCTGGTGTAACTGCGCAGGACGACGATTTTTTCTCTTGATGATTTCCCCAGGAAGTTTGATTCCAGAGAGGCCAAGGTAGGCACCTAGTGCACCAAGTGATGGTGATTCCTCGAACGTGACGTCTCTCTAGGGTAGGCTGATGATTCATACCTTTCAAGTCAAAACTTCTTGGAGAATCTTCGTAGCGGTCGTATTCGCCATCCTATACACCAGGTGTCCGTCTTGGCCTCTCTGGAGTCAAAACATCCTGAGGAAATCATCTCAAGAGTCGAGTTATGTCTATATGCATTAAGTGTCTTCCCTGACCGTCCAAAGTAAAAACTCCCTAGGTAAGCCATCTACAGGGCGTAATCACTGTCAAATGATGTTTTTAATTGGGATTGACTAATTTTTTTATAATTTATTGATTATTTTGTTCAAATGTTTAGAAAAAGATAAAAATTATTGAAGTATGCAATTTACGTGTTGTCCACGTGTGGCCGTACAGCAGGGTACACTGGTATACATGGAACAACATGATAGTTAATATACAATAGAAGTTTTTTTACAATTCAATAGTGTTTGAGATTTCGCAGCTCTTTTTGACAACTATACTGATCAGCTGAGCGACGGACGCCATGAAAGTCCCGGCTGCCGACATTCGCCCGCACCAGTCTCGCTTCGCCCGTGATCGCGGCTCATCGCATCGTGGGTCTTGCGAGGGCGACTCGTTTCTACGCCCTTGTTCGGCATATCAGAGAGCTCGAGACCTCCCAGCCAAAACGGCGAGGCTCTTGACTCACTTTGTATATAAAGTTCAGTTAATTATAATTAAAGTGTTTGTTATTAAAAGTGCTTTTCTTATTTTTACCCTTGATCACACACCTAAATCCTAGAGTTCGTTGCCTCTCACAAAAAGGCAACTGGTCCTTCGATAAACTAATCTAGATCTCGAACATTTGGTCCTAGCCGAGCCAGATCAGCCACCCTTTTTTACAGTGTACTTTGAGGTATGTGTTTAGGTGAAGTGCTTTTGTGAAGAACAGTGCCACACTACCCTTGCCATGTACGAGAGCAAGCGGGAGACCTAAAATCTAAAATCATCGAAAGAAGGACGCTGCCCTTTGCCTTTTTCTCCAGAGCGTACAGTGCGACGCCGCTGGCACGACAAAGACGAAGAGAGCAAGGAGCAGCTTACTTATCATCAACTGACTATCTTGCGCCATTACTTCAAACACACGGCAAGGAACGCCGTGCGCACATAATTTCGGAGCAAAAGCGGCCATTTTGTGCTTCATGGGTCCTGCCCAGCAGAAGCAATTAAGCAACTTGGCGCTGGGCACAGTAGCAGCAGTGACGTCATTCACAGCTCTGAGCAGCGAAGTTGTGACGTCAGACCATCTGACCCCCCATGATTGGGTCTTCGGCCGCGCCAGGCACAGCAGTTGGCGCGCGCGGGCAGCGGTGCCAAACCCCCCACAAATTCATCGATTCAAGACGATGAGCTGACGGTGGTTTCTCTACGCGTCGTGCGGACCACACAGCTTACTGTAAGAGCGAGAGAGACAGCAGCAGCAGTGCTGTGGGTACTTGGACACAGCGCACGCAACAGGTCGCGTGCTAGTTTTTCGGCGTATCAGCGTGCAACGACAACTACAGCAAAGCTCATCTGCAGCACTAGTTGGCGTCGTTGGATTGTACCTATTTTCTTTTGGTGTGTTCATTCTGATTTTTACTATTTATTAGATTCCAAATCTAATGTTGCTTACATTTTGTTATAACGTCTAAGGTCATATTTACATGTTTTCTCTCACTAAATTTCTAACCTCAAAGTTTGTTTACATTTTCAGTTTGTTCCTTTTCGCACTATAGTTGCCCTTTTTTTCTCTAAGCTTAATAAGATTGTTTTTGTTTTCTTCTGTTGTTTAGCCTTTGGTGTATAGGTTGAATATTTACATTTACATTATTTTTAAAGATTTTAGTTCTTAACCTTAATTCTTTTTGCAGCAATCTTTTGGAGAAACTTTTTGTAACTAATTATTAATAATTTTGAGTTGAATTAAATTTAAGTTGGATTATTTAGAGTGCAACACTCTTGTTTATGAGCAAATTAAATTCAAACTTGTTAGTTTTTACCATAAACTTATCAAGTTTTAATAAACAATAATATGAATATTGGCATATTAGCTAAATTTTTGTTAAAATAAAGACTGATTCACACTGAATTTACAGGTTTACTCCCTGTTTATGAAATCTGCACACCTTGAAGCTGGATCCAGACACTAAAACATCTCAAGTGAAGGATCAACAAGGGCTTTCTTCACCACTGGGTAGTCCTGCTTCTTCGCTGCTTTGGGTTACTGATCCATCCTCCTGCATTAGTTCTTCAAGCCATCAGACAAGCTTCTGATTCACTTGGGTTGTCTATCGAGCACCTTATCTGACTTCAATTGATTGTTCGAAGGAATCATCAGGCTACACTGGGCTCCTACAAGTTGATTTTCAGTATCGTATAGCCTTCTTAATTTGAATTTTTGCTTACAGCTATTCTAGTGAATTTTGTTTGAAAATTTTAAGCCTCTTTAATCTTATTTTTTTTCCAAAATTTCTGAAATTGTGTTTTTCTTGCAGGATTAATGAAGACTGACTCAAGCAAAATCAAACCCCCAATTAATTAACTAACACGTGGAGATTGGGAAGTCATCTAAAATTATTTATCAGATTTGTTAGAAGACAAATCTGCTGTATTTTTCCAAAACTTTACTGTGCCTTGCACATTTTTTGGATTACTAACCTCACTTGCAACGATCCCGTTTGCAGGGTACCAAACGTGTACCGAATTTTATTGTATAAAATTCTGCCTTTTTCTTTATATTTATATATTTTATATTAATTAGGATAAAAATATATTGTATTAAAATAATTAAAGTTTTGAGTTAAATCGAGCAGTGAGCGGCGCGTTAATTTATAAAGTTGGTATCACCGTAATCCCACTCGGCGAACGATGACGCAGAGTAGGGATTGATAAGCATGCTGCTTATCCTCGCGACGCAGGTCCTAATTTTATGGGCACCCAATTCAATACCCGCGCACTCCCTCTTACATTTATAGCCAGTACCGAGGTATTCTGCCGACCTCGGTACACTACGAGAGGCACTTCAGTTCTACTCGTCAAATCTTCAAGATCAATCAAACCTTATACTTTAAAATTAGACTTTGATTGGAAGATTTTGTAGGCATAACTTACTAAGTTTTTTTCTAAACGCGTCGTGAATTTAAAATCCGTATTCCGGGTTGACTTGAGCCGCTGCTCGTCCCCGAAACCGAAAGAATTTGTGCTGGTTGTAGAGCTACCCATAGAGGCCATTCCGAACCCCAAATCCTGACGGGGTCGTGAGCCCGAAGCTAGTTCCGGCTGCGTAAGTTCGTGAACACAAATTGGCGAGAATAACATTTTTTTTCTTTCTCTCTTTGTTTCATCGTTTATTCTCAGCTCAAGTTAAAAACGGTACACTCGTACGCCAGTTTCAACTGAGTGGGAGATGCTTGCATCTCCCAGGGAACTTAAACGACGACAAGCCTACTAACCTGGTACACTCTCCCCTAACTCATAACCGATAAAACGCGTCGTATTATTTATTTGGGTTCACGCATTGATTAATCTCGAATCAACCTGATACTCTTATAATCTTTTTTTTTTATCTTCTTCCGTACGTTCTTGAATAATGCTCACTGCACGATACCTAGCTAGTTACTTTTAAGGATTGAGACAAGGTATATTTATATAAAATACGAAACTTTGTAACCGCAATGTCGGAATGGAATTACGTACTGAATAAAAGAACTAAATTTAATTGATATGTATCAAACCCATTCATTTATACATACCTAGTCTACCGTAGTTCTTTTTTTTTAGAGAAACGGTTTAGCTGATATAAAATTAACTTCACTCATAAATAAATAATTTATTAATTACGTTGCTTGCGTCTGAAAACGAATTTATCAATTTTTTTTTCTTCTTCAATTTATATGATCAATTTATTTTATTATCGTGGCTAAGCGACCACTGTAAATTTCATTATTTTTTTCTTTTCCTTTTTTTTTGCATGCACTAGCTAAAACTAACGATTCAACTAGAATCACTCATAAATATTTTTTTTTTCTTATATAAACAATCGAACCAGCGCTCAAGAAGACGTGCAAAAGGGAAACTCTGGCAACTTGAACATATAAGGTAGCCAGGAGCCTCCCACACTATTCATACTACACATTACACCGACACCCTCTAGCATTTTTGGTTAGGATAATCATAAGATTTTTCACTGAAAAGGTGAAATTTAGTTTTTTGGTTAAAGATTCATTCAATTTAAGCCACCAATGTGGGATAGTTGATTGTTATAGATCATACCCCTTGTTTTATATACACGCACTCATATGAGTAAATTATGAAAGACTGATACACGAGTTTCCATTATTTAGTTCCAGTAAGAAAAGTCTTGTACTTCCAATCCCTGTTCTTGATGCAAGTTTTTTGCAATTTGTGCCTTGCCACATTTATCTGACATTTGTCAAATTTATTAGTACGTCTAATAAATTATCTCATTTTAGTTGGTTGTTTCCGTGTAACTATCAACTAAATCATAATGGATAACGCCGTGATAACTCAGAAAATTATCCTAAAAAGGATAAAAGAACATTATTCACAACAAATAGTCTGGATTTTCTTCTTTTGGTCACTTTTAGTTAACCATTGTAACTAAAATTCAATTCAAGTTTAACTCAACTTAGTTTACCCTCGCTTAGCTAAGGTTTCATTTAAGTCAGGTCCTCTTGGCTAACAATTGCGTAGTTGAGGTTGTGGCTTTTCGACGCAAATACATATTTTTAGTTTAGTTGACCCTCGATCAGCTAAAAATTCATTTTTTTTATTTAGTTGGCATTCGCTCAACTAAAAATACTCAGTTTTGGCTTGGTTGAGGCTCAGTCGGCTAAAGCTCACTCTTTAGATAGTGTTGATAATTATTCAACTGCTCCTTTTTAGAATTTCACATCAAATTCACCTTTCTTAATTCTCAATTAAGACCCAACATTGTGCACTACCACGCATCGTGCTAAGCCTTGCTTAACTCAAATCCATTCAGTTTGACTTGTACTTCAACGAGTAATTTTGCAAGTTTCAAACACGGAAGCTGCTATTTCCAAGCAGTACACTACCTTTAACAGGATTTTCAATCACTTTTACAATTTTATAGCCATGGATGCAGAAGACCTTACAATTCTTTTCACGGAAGTGCGAATTCAAAGGCTAGACCAGCAGTAGCAAGGCTTCGTCGATCTTCACAAGGACATACGCTTGTGCACTGACTGCGATTTTAGTCATGATTATTTTACAAAAGATATTTATTATAAAGCTCAAGATGCCTATGATCTCAACAAATCAAGGTACTTGGCATTTATTTATAATCCAGATGCTAAGTTGTTTACATTTTTATCGATTCAGCCCGGTATCAAAATTACAACTACTCGTTTTTAAAAAAATCAGGTACCTAGATCATCAAGCGTTCACACTCTAAACACAAAGAGCCTGGAAATCATCCAGTGCAATTCAGTTTTGAATCAGATTCATACAGACAAGAATTCTGATGTACAAATAATTTCGGACGACACAAGTCGTATTACCCTTTTAAAACTTCAATCTTTGAATTCTTATGAAGTACCGACAGAGAAAGCTCCAGACAATCTAAGCTTTCAAATTAAATACATTAATGCTAATTCAAAGCTCTCACGATTGACAGCTTATAATACTCAATCCCAGTCTAGTTCACCATCGTTTTCCAAACAATCTGCTGAATTTTCTCACATTTGTAAATTTATTCACAATCTTACTCTCACAAACTCTATTGCAAATTCCGATTACCCTACTAGTTCACATTATTATGATCAGCTTTTCAATGGGTTTCACAAGGTGGATGAAATAGACTTAGTACCAATCCACCATTCGTGCAATTTTTACTTTTTTCAGTGGGTATTCGACCCTGGAATATTTTCGTAAAGAGCTTTACGCTCTTGCCTCCAGCCAGCTCTTGCGCCATAAAAGCTGGATCTTCGACAAGGATTTGTTATTTGTTAGCATAATACCTTTTGTACCAACCTCGACCGTTAATGGTCAGGTAGCTCTTGCGCTGCAAAACCTGGACTTTAACAAACGTCAGTGCCATTAACGGCCATCACTTTGTAAATATTGTTAGTATTAGAATTAAGTTTTTTTTCAAATTTCAGCAGCTGAGTCCTACCTCAGTGCTAACTATTCCATATTTTGATGCAAACTCAAGCTTGCGAGCTTTCACTCCTCTATATTGCCGTCAAGTTTCAGTTGCAAGTTCACAACTTGTAGTTTTCAATCTCATAGGTATTTTGAATGATTTCCGCTATGTTTGGATCTTTATATTCAGGTTTTGTTGCAAGTTCAAGCTTGCTAGCCTCTCATTACTCTTATTGCTGTTAGGATTTAAGTTGCAAGCCCACATCTTGCAATATTTCAAACTATACTTGAAATTAGGCAAATTACTATAAAATCTCTTACCTTATCCTTTACTTAATCAGGAAATTGGTTTGTTTTTTATTTTTACAGATATCAGTTAATCGCTTACCTGGAAGCGATTAAGGAGGATCCAGCGATTTGGTTAAAACTGCATGATTCACCCGAAAAAAATCACAGAGATTCCTTGAACTCTGACAATAAATTATCTATAAAAAAAAAGTGGGGTCATCGATGAAAATTTAAAAAATCGTTGAAAAAATTTTCTCACAACACGGTTTTATATGGGAAGAAACAGGATAAAAATTCTCACGTTGTTTAAAACTGCACGATATGGATTATTTTGTGATCACTATATGACAAAAATTTCAAGGGTCATTTTAAAATCTTAAGAATATAGGGTAGCTGGATTAATTATTGAGAAAAATAATAAAATGTGCGAAAAAAATACTCATTTAGACGCGTGTTCAGCCATGATCAAGGTTGTCGTCTGCCGATGCGGAGACGTTGCAACCTCGCAATTTCAGGCAAGCAGCTGCTTGTAAACACTCTTAGTGGAACAAAATTCGATAGCTATGATTTATAGATAATATTTGTGTATGAAGTTTAATTTTTTATCAATAATCCTAATAATTATAACTTGTTAAATAAAATTCATGTTAATAATTGAGTGATTTATATTGATGATAAAAAAAATTTTTTTTAATGTTTCATTGAAGCTAACCTAGTTTGAGAAAAAATGTTTCAATAAAACTTCAGAAGTGTAATTCAGTAAGTTTCAATGTGTTAATATATTATTTTCATAACGTAAACAAATAAGTACTGGCACTTTCGACTTTTGATGACTGCGAATAGTCAACCGATTGGGACGTGGCCACGTTTCGAAAAATTCAGTCACGTACTAGATTATGGGGTGCAATAGGGCATTTGTAAAAAATATTTTTTTTTTACGTATTAATTTTTCGAAATTAATATCTAGATACGTTTAAATAATTATTTTTACAGCATAGCAACGTAAACATATGATATTTCTTAGATTGCACCCTAAAGGGGCCCCAGCTTGATACGGTGCAGGTCGCTGGATCCACCTTAAAGGGGGCGGAATGTTTGAGATTTCGCGCCTTTTTTTGACAACTACACCGGTCAGCTGAGCGACGGACACCACGAAAGTCCCGGCTGCTGACATCCGCCCGCACCAGTCTCGCTCCACCCGTGATCGCGGCTCATCTCATCGTGGGTCTTGCGAGGGCGACTCGTTTCTACGCCCTTGTTCGGCACACCAGAAAGCTCAAGACCTCCTGGCCAAAACGGCTAGGCTCTCGACTCTCTTTGTATATAAAGTTCAGTTAATTATAGTTGAAGTGTTTGTTATTAAAGGTGCTTTACTTATTTTGACCCTTGATCACAGTACAGTACCGTTACCGGAAAAAATAAAAAACTTGCGAAAAATTGCAAAAGGGATTCTGACTGTGAAAATGAGTTGTAAATATTATTTGAATTGCAGGAAAAAAATCTTACCAGTGTAGCATTTGCAATGACGGAATGGGGTGGTTTTTTAGGGGTAGAAAATCGTTTTTTTCATTTTTTGAAAAAACTATTGATTTTATCAAAAAAGTTTGAATGTAAAAGTTGTAGATAACATAAAAATCTACATCTTTTGTTCTATACATTTTTTTTCACAACCTCAAAATTTTCGAGAAAAAAGCAAAAAAACGGTTTTTTTTGGTTTTTGATTTTTCCTGGCCACAAAAATCATTTAATTATTACCGTTGTAAGCAAAAGTAAAGCATTTTATATGTTAAATAAGTAGTTTTTTTTTTGTTTAAAAATATTTAATTTTTTACGAAATATTAACAAAAAATGCAAAAAAATTTTTTTTTTAAGCCATTTCCCGCTTAAACTTTTTTAAATAGAAAGTCCAGGTTGGTCTCATTTTGTTTGTTTAATTTTAAATTTTTATTAAAAAAAAAAAAAATTATGACCTCACCAGAGGAAAACATTGAAAAAAATCCAAAAAAACCGAAAAATTTAATATTTTTTCAATAAAATTGATTTATTTGTTATAAAGGTATTGTTTAACAATATTTATGGTATTGATTTATGTTGAATGCTAAGTACAATTTCCAACTAATAATTACAATAGAATCAAAAGTGATTGTTAAAAAATTCATCTTAAAATAAACAAAAAAGTATATTGTATATGGTATATACTCTTAGTACGAAATTTTAAAAATCAGAAGTAACATTTTATAAAATCTTTTCCTCGTCTCTTTGTTTAATGGTACGGGCCCCCTGGGGTGGCATTCTGTAAAGCGCAGGTAAGGTTACGAACGTTAAGGGAGGTAAGAACCATAAATATAGATATAGTTGGCTACAGAAAAATCGGTGGTGGGGTAAAAATGCTACTATCAAATCCGAATTTATCAACTTTAGCAAAAAAATTTTATAATTCTTCAGAAGAAGATTCTAAACTTATTGCAAACAGTGGATGTGACCTTATAGCTTGGATGTACTCTGGCAATAAAAAGAAGAAAAATTTACCACTCAACGAAGTAAGATATTTGAACTATTCAGCTAAAACATACAAATCTGGATTCTCGCTAGACAAACTTCCACCCACTGAAAGAGTTGCTGAACAACACAGTTACAGAGTTTACTTCCAGATTAAAAAATGGCTTGGCTTTCACAAATCTGCACTAGATTGGGGCTGGAAATATGATGCAGAAAATAATTTAAGACCAAAATTCATTTGCCCAGAAATTGATTCCAGATGATTTACTAAAAAAAGTTAGCTGTAGTTGTGAAACTGGTTGCGAAAAAAAAAAGATGTGGATGTCGGAAGCACGGCTTAAAATATACTAATTTATGTACAAAGTGCGACCATGAATCATGTTAAAACTTTGAAGAAGAACAAGAGGTAATCCCAGATTTGAATGATTTAAATGAAGATTATCACGTTCCATACGACTTGGTTCGTTGCCTCTCACGAAAAGGCAACTGGTCCTTCGACAAACTAATCTAGATCTTGAACAAATAGAGTATGATAATTTTATTTGTATTAATACACTTTTGCTGCAGACGAAAAAAATAACTACTGAGTTCAGACACTTACAAATATGAGTTGCTCCACGAAGCTATTTATTATTAGAATATGATTTAAGTTATTCAAATATTTTAGTATTTTGAATAATAATAAATAAAAAACAATGAAAATTAATCTTATAAATAACATATTTGGATTTATATATATCCTACTTTATTATATAGTAGTTTTCGTTCTTTCCTGCCCCTCCCATGCCCTCTCCATGCCCTTTTTTTTCCATTAAAAAAAATGCGTATAAGTAAGTAACGGTAAAACTGTCGCAAAATATGCTTTTCTTTATTTTTTTATTTTTCTTATGATTATCTTCCCGTGCATTCCCTTCCCATGCCCTTTTTGTCACTCATGCCTCCCATTTTTCATATTTTTTTTTCAAAATTTTGTCTTAAAAATTAAATTTTAAAATTACTCTAATCATTTTAATCTAAATGTTTATATTCATTAAATTAATAATTTTTTTCTATATTTTATACCAGCGAAAGTACATGTGTCGCTACAAAATTAGTATTCACAAAGGTTCGTATGAGAGTATATAAAGGGGTAACTACAAATTAGGTATAAAGGTAGAAACAAGGTTACGAACAAGAGTAGGCACAATCATACGTACAAAGGTATGCACGAATGTAGGTACACGGATACGGACAGGGGTAGATACAAGTTTAGGGAAGAGTGTAGGCACAGGAGTGGACACGAGAGTAGGTATGGATTTAGTACAAGGGAGGATAAGATAGTAATTACAAGAATAGGCACAGCAGTAGAAGTTAGGATAGGTATAAAGATATACACAAGGGTGGAGCAGAGAGTAGATACAAGGGTATGCGCAAGACTAGATACAAAATTAAGCACGTGGGTAGGTTCAGGGTTAGAATTTTAAGTAGAAAAAAAGTTAAGAACAGAGTAAGTACAGTAGTACGAAAAAATATAAGAACAATAAAAAAAGAATCAGTAGAAACTTAAGTAAAAAAAAAGGAAGTTATAAGGAAAGAAACCAGTGCATGAACAGAAGTAGGCTCACAAGAATAGGAACAATATGTATGGTACCAGGATAAGCACACGAATACGAACCAAAAAAAGAACAAAGGTAGGAATAAAAGTAGGTACAAGTGTAGCTACAAAGGTAGTAAAAAGGTAGGAATGAGGTTATTAACAAGGGTAAACACAAGGGTTGGCGCGAGGGTAGCCACTAAGGTTCGAACGAGGGTAGGCAAAGGAGTAGCTACAAAAGTAGAATCAACGTTAAGAAAAATAGTAAGCACGATGATACGTACTAAGGTATGCACTAAAATAGGCAGACGGGTACGCACAGTGGTAGACAGATGGTTAGGTAAGAGGGTAGGCACAGGAGTGGACACCAGGATAGGTACAGAGTAGGTACAAGGGAAGACAAGGTGGTAGGTAGCTGAATAGACACAACATTGGACATGACAGTATGTACAAGGGTAAACATAAGGGTGTAAGAGGGTCGGTTCAGGGTTAGAAGTTTAAGTATAAAACGGTTAAGAAGAGAGAAAGCACAAAAATACAAACAGACATAAGAACAAGAAAAAGTTAATTAGTAAAAACTTAAATAAAAAAAGGAAGGTACAAGGACAGAAACTAGGGCATGCATAGAGATAGTTACAATAGTATAGGCTCCGGTATGCATAATTATGATAACAATAGTTTTGTTACGAGGGTAAGCACGTGAGTAGGACCGAAGATCATAACAAAGGTAGGCACGAGAGTAGGTACGGGTGCAGCTGCAAGAGTTGGTACAAGAGTAGATACAATCATGGGCACAAGGTAGGTGCAAGAATAACCTCAAGGTTAGGTAAAAAATTGATTGATGTTGGAAATCGAATTGAAAATCGTTTAAGGCGCATCATGATGCAGAAGCAAGAGTAGAAATATGTGGAAAAAATGTAGAAGCATGCGTAGAACCATAAGTAAATAAAGGTGTATGTACTATGTCAACATCAAGGATAGAAACAATGGTAGGCACGAGTGTCATTACAGGGGTAGCTAGAAAGTAACATAAGTAGAAACAAAAATAAGAATAAGGGTAGGCACAAGTGTGTACATGGTTACGCACGAGGGTAGGTACAGAAGTCAGACACAGTTGTAGACTCAAGGTTAGGCAAGATAGTAGGTACATTGGTAGATTCAAGGTTGGGCAAGTTAGTAGGTACAATGGTTGGTACAGGATCAGACACAATAGTATAGAAGATGATAAGTTCAGGGTTGGATGTTCAGTAGAAAAAAGGTAGCAACAGAGTAAGCATAGAAGTACAAACAGATGTAAAAACAAGAAAAAGTAAATCAGTAGTAACCTAAGTAGAAAAAATGTAAAGTGGACGTATAGAAATCTGGGAACTCACAGAGGTAGCTACAAAAGTGAGCAAAACTAAAGGAACAGTAGCTATGTTACTGGGTATGCCCCGACATAAATTGGCGAAGCATTATTGAAGTTTTTCATTTTTGAAAGAAATTAAGATGATTTAGCACCATTTTTTTGGTCAAATAGATAAAAAAAAAATTTTTGTGACATTTTATAAATTAAATGAAGATTTCAATAGCTTTTAATTCCCTTTATAACTTTCAAAACGATAGTTTTAATGGAAACCAGAGGTGGAATTTAATTTATTCGACGAATAAAATAGTGGAAAATTTATTCGACGAATAAAATTTCGAATACTTCCGGTTTTTTATACAGTTGAGTTAGAAAAGTTCTAGAACGGATTTATCCATAAAAATCCGGTCGAAAAATTCGTTTTTTAAAAAATTTATTCGAAATTCTTAGCGTCCGAATAGTGCCCACCTCTGGCATCAAGTACATTACAAAGTGTTAACGTCGTTTAAAATTAACGTAAAGTATGATTTACTTTTAGATATTATTTCAATAATCACTCAGAAATGATATATAATCAGATCAATTAAAAATTCAGTATGTAACATGGAACCTTCTGCATTTTTTTAAGCAACTACCGATCCAATCGGAAAGGTCATCGTAAGATGCAAGCCTGAAAAAAAATTTCAGTCTGCGATCATTTAAATTTTTATTGACAAATAATTTATGCAAATTAATTTCAATTATTTAAATATGTTTAATTGATCTTAATTATGGGAAGTAATACTTCTGATGCGCCTAAGAAGGCCTAAAAATAAAAAATAAACAAAATTTTAAAAATATTCGAAATTTTATTCGTCGAATAAATTTTTGAATAAAACGATTATTCGAAATTTTATTCGTTGAATAAATTTTCGAATAACGCAAGTATTCGAAAATTTATTCGACGAATAAAATTTCGAATACTTCCGGTTTTTTATACAGTTGAGTTAGAAAAGTTCTAAAACGGATTTATCCATAAAAATCCGGTCAAAAAATTCATTTTTTAAAAAATTTATTCGAAATTCTTAGCGTCCGAATAGTGCCCACCTCTGATGGAAACCACAGATCAATTTACAGCTTATATTCAAAAAAGTCTGGAAAGCTGGATATGTATTTATATATTTTTTTGGTAGGAAAAGTGACTTTGTATTGATGATCCAGGCACAATAATAACATGATGTAATTTGTTATCAATTTTTTATTGCAAAACGTTTCAAGGGCCTTGTCCTCCTCTTCAGGTGTCATACAATTAGAAAAACATCACAATAATCTAAATGTATGGCACCTGAAGAGGAGGCACAAGAGTAAATAAAGGGATAGCTACAAGAGCAGAAACGATGGTAGCTACGAAGGTTGCCACGAATGTAGACACTGAGGTAAGCACAAGCATAAAATTCTGGGAAGTTGGTGAGCGTTTCTAAACAGACACTTATGACAACATGTTGGCAAAAGTGTCCTTAAATATATAAAAAGCACTTATGCCAACATTTTGCCATATTACATTTGAGGACACTTATGCCAACATAAATATACTAACCAAAATAACCCAATTAGACATTCACTTATCCTAAAAAACCCGTCTAGGTTTAAGCGGTAACTAGGTTTCATTTTCAAACCAATAACCCATCCCAAATAACCCTCCGAGGTTCGCCTGAGTACTAGGTTTAACCTCCAATCCGATAACCTATCCCAAATAACCCTCCTAGGTTCGCCTGGATACAAGGTTTAATCTCCAAACCAATAACCCATCCCAAATAACCCTCCTAGGCTCGCCTGGATACTAGGTTTAACCTCCAAACCAATAAACCATCCCAAATAACCCTCCTTGGTTCGCCTTGATACTAGGTTTAACCTCCAAAATAACCCTTTTACGCCCTCCTGGTGTAAGAATCATCCCTTTTTATCCCCTGCTAGAGTAATAATCATCCCTCTTTTTCCCCCTACTAGTAAACCAAAATAACCCTTTAAAACATCCCTTATAACAGGGGGAAAAAATAACCCTAACCCTTTTTCCACCCCACCCGTACAACCCCTAATTCTCATACGCCCCAAGACATATTTTTATAGTGGTTTTTGCGTGTAACTATATATACATATGGGTCAAAATAATACTTTTCGGCAAATCAGCCCGCATGAGGTTCACGGATTTTATTGCAATTTTTTTTGGCAAAAGTACTATTTAATAGAAGACTTTTGCCACAAACAAGAGGTCTCTATCTTATCTCTGCTTGGTGCTAGATTTTTTCAAAGATTGAAAAATGTCCTATTTTTAAGCTATTTTAAGCAATTTGAAGGTATTTTTCGAAAAATTCTAACTTTTGATCAAAATGAGATAGAAACCTCTAGTTTGCAGAAAAATTTTGTTCAAAATAAGTTCTTTTTTGTAAAAAAATTTTGACAGCATAGTTTGGTTATTTTTATAATGATACAGTCCTACACAGATATTGTTATTTTTTCTCATTTGCTAGTATCTTCAAACGACCGTAGCTTTTTCTAGGCTAAATTTTTGTGCATATTAAAAAATTGTTAAATTTTTTTTATGAAAAAACAAAAATTTTGCGACCAACCGGAACCTTGTATGATCTTTCGCTTCCAAGATACAGCTGTTTAAAGTTGTCAAAAAACACAAAAAACGCGTTTTTTACGATCTTCACACGCATTTTTGAACGGTTTCAACCTTTTTTTCTCTCAAAAATATGTGGAATCTTCTCTTCATATGTTTCCAAACGAGCTCCCTTAGTAATTGTAGTGCGGATTTGGGGTTTTAGTTGATGCCAAAGCATACACTTTTGACACATTTTATGTGCTAAACTAGTGTTTTTTTAACAATATACACGCTACATTTAACTTTTTCGTTCATTATGGATGTTTTGAAATTATTTTTTGACTAAAAACTATTTAAATTCCAGCCAAAATTAGGTCACCTGCTATGAAAAATTGATACTCAACGAAATATTGATCTTAATATCAAAATAATATACTACTTTTATTCAGTTTTTTAGTTTTTTGATTCGTTAAAGATCTATGTTCAATATTGTAAATACTATACCACTTATTTATTTATTTTTTTCTATTTTTGAAAATTACAAATAATTGATTATAATGTATCAATTATTCTAATAAAACAATCATGGAATACTATTGCTTCCTCTGAAAAAATGAGTCCAAATTAAAAATGTTATTTTTTGAATGCTATGAAGCATAAAACAATCTACCAATCTACTTTCTACTCATAATTATATCCACTTATGAAAAAGAGAATGAGAGATTCGATTAGAAAGTCGAGTCGATACATCGAATCAAAACTTAAACATTGATTCTTGGAGCAAGAGCGCCCCCTTTCAGGCCTCTCAAAAGTGTGAACTAGCCGGACGCTCCAAATTTGAAATCTTCAGGCATGCCTGATTTGAATTTTTTTTTTTTTTTTTTTTTTTTAATTCATAAAGTGAGTAACGAGATTTACATTTTTAATAGACAAATAAGCGGACAAGCTCACAACCTTATAACCCTAGGCGTAGTGAATAACAAATAATTAACTTTTGTAATAAGCAAATAAGCCGATAAGCTACAACTCCAAAACACTGGGCGTACTTAGTAAAAATAATTAATTTTTTTAATAAACAAATAAGCCGATGAGCTACAACCCCATAACCAGGGGTATGGCTAAAAAAAATTTTAATTTTTTTAATAAACAAATAAGCCGAGGAGCCACAACCCCATAACATTGAGCGTAGTGAATGAAAAATAATTAATTTTTTTAATAAGCAAATAAGCCGATGAGCTGCAACCCCATAAAATTGGGCACGGCTCAAAAATTTTTTTCTTCCATGCCCAAGGTTGTGGGGTGGATAAACTTGTTTGCTGGGTTGTTTATTTAAATATTCACATATTTTATATTCGCTACGCTTAATGTTATGGGGTTGTAGCTCATCGGCTTATTTGTTTATTAAAAAAATTAATTATTTTTACGAAGTACGCCCAGTGTTTTGGAATTGTAGCTTATTGGCTTATTTGCTTATTACAAAAGTTAATTATTTGTTATTCACTACGCCTAGGGTTATGGGGTTGTGAGCTTGTCCACTTATTTGTCTATTAAAAATGTAAATCTCGTTACTCACTTTATGAATTAAAAAAAAAAAAAAAAAAAAAAAAATTCAAATCAGGCATGCCTGAAGATTTCAAATTTGGCGCGTCCGGCTGGTTCACACTTTTGAGAGGCCTGAAAGGGGGCGCTCTTACTCCAAGAATCAAAGTTTAAGTTTCGATTCGATATATCAACTCGACTTTCTAATCGAATCTCTCATTCTCTTTTTCATAAGTGGATATAATTATGAGTAGAAAGTAGATTGGTAGATTGTTTTATGCTTCATAGCATTCAAAAAAAATATTTGAACATAGATCTTTAACGAATCAAAAAACTAAAAAACTGAATAAAAGTAGTATATTATTTTGATATTGAGATCAATATTTCGTTGAGTATCAATTTTTTCATAGCAGGCGACCTAATTTTGGCTGGAATTTAAATAGTTTTTAGTCAAACAATAATTTCAAAACATCTATAATGAATGAAAAAGTTAAATGTAGCGTGTATATTGTTAAAAAAACACAAGTTTAGCACATAAAATGTGTCAAAAGTATATGCTTTGGAATCAACTAAAACTCCAAATCCGCCCTACAATTACTATGGGAGCTCGTTTGGAAACATATAAAGAGAAGATTCCACATATATTTGAGGGAAAAAAAAAGGTCGAAACCATTCAAAAATGCGTGTGAAAATCGTAAAAAACGCGTTTTTTGTGTTTTTTGACAACTTTAAACAGCTATATCTTGGAAGCGAAAGATCATACAGGGTTCCGGTTGGTCGCAAAGTCGTTACAAACAAAATGGTAAATTTTAAAAAAAAATTTATCGATTTTAATCAAATTATTTTGTGAATAACAAATTCGTATGGAAAATATTTAAATTCATATTTTTATTTAAACAAACGTTAAGTACATAAAAATCTTCTATCTTCTACATCTTCTATCTTCTACATTATACGCAGCATCCGTATTTTTGTCCGTCCGTCCATCCGTCCGGCATCAACTTTAAAAATTTGACTACAACGCTCCTAATCATCGGATTCAATTCAAATTTGATATATGGATATTTTCGAAGATGTAGATTATGAATCTCACTTCCGTTTTTTTATTTCTATTTTTTTTTTTTAAATGACAAGCATTTCTGTTTTATACATTTTTATCATCAGTTTTATTTTAAAAATTTAACATGGTTCTTCCAATACATCCGATTTTTAAAAAATTACGATTACTTAAATAAAGTGCACTGAAATAAGGTGAAATTATAATTCTCTCCTAATATGTTGGATTTGTATGAAAATTTGTTTTCGATGTCTTTTTACGAATCTGATTTTCAATTTTAAATTTGATGACTCTAATTGGTCTTTACTCAAAAAAAGTTAATGAAATTTTTGCCCCATAATATCTGACTCGTAATAAGTTTTTCACCATCCGATCGTCAAAAGTACGCACATTCCTCCCCGATTTCTCAGTCGAAAGATCAACATTCCCTCCTTGCTAGGTTACCTAGGTTACTGACATAGCAGCAGGGAGGAAAAATATCTCGAGCTCCACGCGTATTAACAGCTGTTGCAGCCGACGGGCGATAACTGCCGTGTACCGAACTGAGCTCACTGACCGTTGCATTTTTGTAAACAAAAGTTTCCGAGAATAATTATTGTTTTTTTGATAGTTATAATTACGCTGTTCTAAATATTATCGAAAACATAACATCTACTAGTTTTACAATAATTTATGTTTAAAAAATTTATGTTAATATTATTATCAAGACTACCGACAGTTACATATTAAAATCAGAATAATGAATTTAACGGGTATCACTGTCCAACTATAATTCTATCCCTTTCATTCCCACTTAGAAGCAAAGGCTTCCCAAAGCGAAAAGAGAGATTTTTTAGAAAAATAAGTAAATTAAATAAATTAAATAATTCCCTAACCCCCCAAGAATTAAAAAATGAGAAAGAAAAAAATTCGGATCACCCCAGCCAGGAATTGAACCTGGATCTTCTACTCTCGCGGTCGGTGCGTTAACCATTACGCTACAGGGGATCGACGATTCATCACTGAGTGGGAGCCTATTTATTTCTTTTCTCAAATTTTAACTTTATTTTTTTTTATTTTTTTTTTTTCAAAGACGTATTATTCCCAACGTCAATAAATGATCCGAATTTTTTTCTTTCTCATTTTTTAATTCTTGGGGGGTTAGGGAATTATTTAATTTACTTTATTTACTTTTTTTTCAACAAAATCTCTTTTTTCGCTTTTGGGAAGCCTTTGCTTCTAAGTAGGAATGAAAATAGAATTATAGTTGGACAGTGATACCCGTTACCCGTTAAATTCATTATTCTGATTCCGATAAAAAATGTATGGCTAATAAGTTAAAATATGCATGGTTAAAAATCGTAGATGTTTTTTTTAAATAAGTGTTGATGAATAGTCTAGTGTCACTAAAGTTGCTTGGCCTCAAAGAAATGTAGGATTTTACTTTATTATAGAAATCTGAACTAATTAAAAATTGCCGAGGATCATCATTCTTGGACTCATTTATAGATACTAGAAATCTACTGTTACCAATGTCCTCAATATCAGACAATTCTAATTTAACAATTTCATCACACCTCATTGAACTACAAATACCAAAGATCAACACAACCTAAAATATGTATAATTTTCAATATGTGTATGACCAGCGTTTATTCTTCACTTCCCTGCTTCCCCCTACATTTGATTGCAAAAAATGAAAATATCTTTCTTTTTACAATTGGTCACACAAAGTATCATAAAGAATTTCATAATGAAGTATTTTTCTCAAAAACAATCGAAGATGTTAAAAAGTTGTCAGAAGAGGGGTTAGTCTTAAATATAAATTCCTCTGAGCATAAAATTTTTTTTGATTGCATATTACTGGTTGGTGACAACAAAGGTCTAAATAGAATATGCGGTTTCGTAGAGAGTTTTAAGGCTCATCATCATTGCAGAATCTGCAATGCAATCTTTCAAGAGTGTGAGGAAATGGTCGGTGAAATTCATAATAAACTCTGAAAAGTTGAGCAATATAATCAAGATCTTGCTTTAAATAATTCTTCACAAACAGGGCTTACAGAAGTTTGTGTTTTTCACAGGTGGAATAAGTACCACGTTTACAAAAATATTACTTGCGATCAAAAGCATGATATTTGGGAAGGTTTGGCCATTTTTGTAAATTTTGGAGGCCTTAATAAAATTTGGTGTTTTCAATCTTGATGTTTTAAACAACAGAATAGATACTTTTGCTTATAACGAAGTTGACGAACAGTACAAACCGCGACCAATCACTTTTGAAACGTCAAAAAAAGGCGTTAGCAAATTTAAAATTAAACGGTCAGCTGCCCAAATGTTATGTTTGACAAGAAATTTGAGTTTGATGATCGAGGATTTAATAGTTAATAAAAAATGTGAGTACTGGAAGCTATGTCTTTACCTAAGATAACTGACCTAGTTACTTCTCCTCAATTACGTAAAGCCGAAGTGAATAATTTAGCTGAGTTAATACAAAATCATCACAAACCATATTTGAAATTGTTTGACCATTTGAAGCCTAAGATACATTTTCTTGTGCATTACCTTAGAATCATCAAACTGTATGGTCCAGTTGTACATTTTTCGGCAAATGTTTTTGAAAGAAAAAATAAAGTTTTAAAAGAATTTGCTGCAGCATCATCGAATAATTTGGATCTGCCTCATACAATTAGTTAAAGACATGAGTTGGAACTGTGCTACACTACTGATTTTTGTCCTGTTAAAGAAACTGCAATAGAACTGGGACCCGATGCAAAAATTTCTGACAAAAATCAAATTTATAATCAATTTGCCAAGTTTATACCATCCAATTCAAGTATTTTAAAGTTAAAATATATTCGATGTTTAGAAAAAAATAGATGGAACAATTTTTGTGTCGAATGTAGGCAATTTTCCACAATCTTCAGTCGTAATACCCCTAGTGCTTCACAATTGTCGATAATTTTCCAACTGTGTTTTGTGCAACGAGGGGGGCCAGTTTGGCAGGTTAAAAATCACGAGCGCGAAGCGCAAGTTTTGAGCCGAAGTTTTGACTCCGGAGAGATCAGGGCGAAACCTAGTGCAGCTGACTATAATTACGCTTTGTAGATGATTTTCCCAGGACTTTTTGACTCCCAAAGGGTCAGAGAAAATACTTGGTGTGCCTGGTAATAATTACACTCTGGAGATGCTACTAAGCCATGAAAGATGAACTTGATTCGTTCCAGGTCAACTAAACGAAATGGACTCTAGTTGAAAAACAAAAATACGGTCGAGTGTAAATAGGTTTTTACAATGATTTTGATGAAGTTGAAAATCCTGTTAGATTTAAGACTGGAATTAGTCTTTGTGTGGTTTAAAACAATCGGCCAGATGTTGGTTTGAAACTTTTGAGGAAAATTTTTACTTAAGTTAGGATTTAAGAACTCTGTAATTTTGTATGTTGACGATTAACTTATTATTATTGAAAATATTGTTAGTATGAATAGATTTTAAATGTATGAATCAGATGAATGTACTATTTGTTTGAATACTAAAAACAGCGCTCTGTAGCTGACTCGTCTACCGCTCAAAACAAATGCGCTCAAAAAGCTGGATAGAAACAGATAGAAAAATTGTCAATCCACTTCTATACGGAATCTTAATACCGTTTTATGAAAAATTATTCATCTAGATTAATTTTCAATCTATTTCAATGATGTTTTTTTGAAGAAGTTCAATCTATTTTAATGCAGATGAACTATTTCACTACATTAATCTATCCCTATGATAGAAATTGGAATTAAGATTCCGTATGAAAATATATAAAAATAATATTTTTATTGGTTTTTATAGATTCTTATCCATTTCTATTACACATACGATATTACAAGTTTTTTAATCCATTTTAATCATGATTTTTCGCATTGATTTAATATGTTTCAATTCATTCAAATAAAACTTAATAATTATTTTTATTTAATCGGATGGAAAAAAATAGTGTGATTAACATTTTATCTTTAGGAAGATACACAAACTTTTTAGCATTTTAAATCTATGTTAATCGGCATCCATCACAATTTTTCTTGTTTTGAAAACGATTCATCCATAGTATTTTCTTGACCAAGCATGAGAACAGCGGTATTTCTACGAGAGTTGGAGATATTCTGTACGAGACAGTCATTTTTTCAAATGCGCTGCGCGCGCAGCGTGAATATCTCCAACTCATGTAGAAATACCACTGTTCCATGCGAGGTCAAGAAAATACTTTCCCAAATTTGATGAATCATCATCATAAATATATATTTAAATCATTTTTTACTTAAAAACAAATTTTATTAATTAATATTCAGTCGTTTTTTCAAATGTGCCGCGCGTATCTGCTTGTCACTGCACGTGAGCAGCAGCATCTGCGCTAGGTATAACTGTATATACGATCCACACATATAGGTATACATCAAACGTCAATGTGAGCTGAACTTGTGATCTTTGTAAATCTTATAGTTTGCATATCAAATGTAAAATAAATGTATTCAATCAGTTCATTCTAAATTGCTGAATCAAATTAAATGCATATTATTTTGATTTTCGAACGTTAAGCCTCATTTTATTCAATAAAATTTTTTGAGGTGAAGAGGCATCGGTATAAAACAGTGCGTAGCAGACTAGCGTTCTGGTGTATTGTTTTGAAATTGAGAAACAAAAACTGACGAAGAACCACGTTTCTTCGTGAGTTTCATTTTCTATTCGAACCAAACGAGAACAGAGACGTTTCTCGTAGAAAAAACAACATCGGAATCGGGGTAAAGTACGTATCAGATTTGAGAAAATGAATTTCTCAAATTTGATCATGGAAACGGCACGTTTCGACACTCAAAACACGGGTGGAAACGGGCCTTTTCCACCACAGTTTTTGTTCCCATGGAAAAAACATGAGAGATGCTGTTAACAGATTATCTAATCAACAACCTCAAAAATATAATGATTAAAAATTAAATGATTTTGGTAAAAACGTTTGTAAATCATTTCAATAAAAATATCATTTAAATTATTGTATAAAACAATCAAAACAAAATTTTTTTTTGTAAAATTCAATAATTTTTAAGATTAAAAAATTACTTTTTTCAGTTTGGAGGTTGGATTTAAAAAAATGAAATAATATGGTTATTCACAAAAAATTTAGTTCACTACGAGCGTGGGAATCAGAATAAACACTAAAATTTTAAAAATAATTCATACATACAGAAAAAACGCGCATGTTGTAACCTTTTGTTACACTGCGGTCGGGAGGACCGTATAATTAATAAAACAATTAATACAATAATAATGAACGGGTTCGTAAGGAAGTTGTAAAGAAAAACCACTGGAGTAGTTACCTTTTGTAACACTGTAATTTTATTAAGTAATTATAAACGGTTAAAGGACCGTGCAAGCGAGCAGGGGGTTTAACCCAGTGAGCGAGAGAGAGAAAGTTCGAAGACTTACACGTCGGCTCCTGAAGTTCTTAGCGGCGGTTCCGGGTATACAATGATGCTCGACGACGTTGTCGGCACCCTGGCGCAGAGCCGGAGGTTGAGGCAGCAAAATGTTGCAATATTTCCACGTGAACCATGCACTAATTAACGACGCGTACAATATTTGGCGGTCGCGATCTCAACGTGGGCGCTGCTGCTACTCAACTCCCGAGCCTGCTGCCAGTCAGCCGGCGCGTAGCTTCCCCTCTCTGTCTCTCTCACTCTCGTGCTCCGCACTCGCTCGAGCTGCTGCTTGCCGGTGTTGACAAGGGGTTAGCGTGAATGCTAACTACAATTTTATTTATGTGAGGCCCAGGGGAGATGTACCGGAGTAACCCGTTACAACAGAACTCAAAAATAAATTAGCAAATGTTTTATAAGATGCAATTAAAAACGAACTATTTAATACATAAAAAAATGCTGTTTAGAGCAAAAGTAATAATTAAAGCAAGACACTCAGATTCAATCAACAAACCAACACATTAAGCTAAGCAGACCAAAACATTCGAACTTATAACCAACAAAATTGAGAAACAAAAAACATAGCACCACAATCGAATGTGAAAATATTTTAAATGCTTAAATAATGATTAATAATTTAAATGCTTAAATAAATAATTATTATACTCGACTTCGTCTCGTGCTGAAACATCCAACTCTCGTGGAAACGACGCGTTTCCCTTATTTGTACAGGAATATACTATTCTAATCGATTTCAATGATGTTTTTTAGTTCAGTATATTTTGATACAATTAAATTCTATATTTGTACTTATTTATTGTTTTAAAAAAAAACGTTGGATCAACATGACATACTTGTGGTTCTTCATAACTTTTATTCCGCAGGATAATTTGTTCACAAGTGCAGTACCTAATAAATCTTTACAGCAAACATCAATTTTAATGTTTTTATTTAAAAATTTTACAAGTAAATAATATTAATTTTTGCCCAACAGTCAATATTATTCATACAAATTTTTAAGCATGGGACGTGATTAAAATTTGGCAAATTTATAATTTTTTCTTAGTCACGGAAGTTTTTTAAAAATAAATTTATTTTAATAAATGTGTCTCGAAAAACCAAGTAATTTAGATTCTCGTACTGGAAAAACCCTCAAAATTATTCCCAAAAAAACCCTGAAAACCACTCTCGACTGGTTACCCTCAATTGAGTCTTGTCACGATCAGTGAAAACATCCGTCCACACGATCGATATTGATTATCCGTGTGGACGTGGGCCAGCAGCTGACGCTCAGCAGCTGGCGGACCATTCCGGAACGGACCGACCGTTAGAGGTCGGACCGGGTAGAACGGGATGGAAGCGCGTCAGTCGTGTGTAGAACGTTAGCACGGACGTTCGACTTTCTTTCAACGTCAGAGAGAAAAAGTACTGTAATCGCAAGTCGCGTTGAGGTTTTCGTTAAACACGACATCGCGAGGGATGAGTGCTGTAAAAGAGTGTGTGCTGTTTTCGTAGACCACCCGTCTTCGCTTGGAGATCTCCACCCGCACCTGTAAAGGTTTGTGTAACCGCGTTCGAGTGCAGATAGAGTAAAGGAGTGTGTCGCGGTAAGGGAGAGAACTTGTCGATTTTTCTCTCCCTATCTGGATTTATTTCCGAAAGGTTCTACGCGTGAATTCTTGTCAGAAATCACGCGTAGAAACTTGCGAGCCCGCGAGCGTAGCCCGGCAGGTTCCTTGTTTACCAACACGTCTCTTAGTTCGGCCGCCTGCGCGATCGGCCGAACTTTAAATTCGAAGATCGCGACCGATTTTGGATCAATCTTTGTTATTTTTTTGTTGTTTTTATTATTAATAAATTAAAGATTAAAATTGACTTTCTTCGAGTTTGTTATTGAAAACTAATCTCTTTCCTCCGCTCGACATTTCCTCGCTTAGGACACTTTTCTGAGAAATTTGGTTATTTTCTTTTTACATTTAGCTTGGGGAATTTAACCCCGCCCACTACCGGCATTTGAAAGCTAGTTCGCGTGCGCGTCTCCCCAAGCATGTCTGATTGGTTATTTACAGGTATCAACGACGACAGCAGCAGTACTCAGGAGACAGTACTCGAAAGTTTATTTGTGCACGGTTGTTAGTCCGACAACGCGGATCGCCGTTGTTTTTCCCCGGACGAGCACCGTAACAGTCTATTACTAATAGTATTCAAACATCCCTCAACTTAATTGAAGGATTTTATTGAAAGAGTAAATTTTGTCGGATAATTTTTTTTAGCTATACTCTGAACTTTTTTGAGAGTAACCCTCAACAATATCCCTAAATTGAGTTAAGGGATATCCGAATATAGACTCAATTGAGGACAAACAATTTTTCGAGAGTGTTACTCTCAAAAATGTTCAGAGGACAGAACATCGCCCTTTACTTTAAAGTACTTAGTTGAGACTTGAAAATAAGGAATTCTAAAATATTAATCAAAGTCTAAATTTTTCATGCGTAAAATAATACTTATAAATCTGCGAATATTTCTATATTTTTAAATTAAACTTATAATACCAATAAAAATAACGTAAATATTTAGGTGATTTTCAGCTTGATTATTAGATTCTTTTTGTTTTTAATTCTAACAAAGTAATTTTTAGATGATTAGTTATTCATTTGCTTTAAATAGAGATTCTTTTACCTCGTTTACCTAAAAGCAATAACAGTAAATTATCATTTATATTGTGACTTGAATTTTTATATTTTCAATCAGTTTTATCCAGTTTTAAGTTTAAATCTAATAGATTAAATTTACTTCAAAAAAGATTTTTAATTTATAAAGAAAAAGAAAAAACCATGAGAGACCAGAACTACGTAAACGAGGTACAAAAGTGTCTTTGAAGGTGCAATGATTTTTATAAAATTACTGGTTAAATAAATAAAGAATTAAATTTAAAAAAATGCAAGTCATGTATGACAGTTAATCAAACATGATCAGATATTTATATTAGTAGAAATTACTCAGCGCGCAGGCGCGCACGGACCCTTATTTATTGCTTTTGCAAAAGAAATTTTTGTTAAAAAAAAAAAAAAATTCGAACTCAATCAGTTATTAAGCGCGCATAGGAAAAAAACAAAAATAGTAACCTCAAATGCATTTTTCGAATATTTTAAAAACTTTTTCACCAATCAGGTCACGAATAAATTGTTTACGCAAGATGGCCATAGCTCTCTTTTGTAAAGGGATACTCATTAAATGAACCTGTTTCAAAATTTTATTTCACATTACAGCTCATCAAATTAAAAAGAATATCAATTATTTGTAAATAATGTTTTATGATTGGGATATGACAGAGAAAAATTGAGAAATAGATATTATTAAAAATATTCATAGATGTTGACAGCAGATTAATTAAGCACGGGGAGGTAAGGGTGAAACACAATAAAGCTACGGTAATCTCGGTAAACTCATATTTATTCGTTAAGTACTCAACTCTGGGATAGCGATCCCTGCACAAACGTTAGCCTTGGTGGCCATACTCGAACTGCCCTTTGCGGGCTGGGGACTTACCAAGCGCCTGCCGCGCAGGAGCTCTGAGTCTCCTGCTGCTGCTGCAGCATAAGAGCTGTTGACTGTGTTGGATAATAAATCCACTGCCAACACTCCCTCCAATTATTATCCAACAATAATAAATCCGTCAACCTCAATTATATTACCTAAAATCAAAATAAAACAATCTCAATTATTATAAACAAAAATTCTCAATGGGAAATCAAAATAGCTATAAATTATACAATGCAATGTTTAAGCTAGAAATTGAAATTGTAAATGAAATCAACATCACAAATCACATTAGTCCATAAAATCACAAAAACAGAGTTTTTTTATCGCTAATCTTCCATCTGTAATGTGGTTGTAATTGTCTCTCCTCAACAGACTGCTTAGGTAAACCTGTAACATAATAAATCAAAATATTCCTCATGAACTCATTGTATACATCTCATGTACATCCTCATTCATACACACTCAACTCAAAAATCTTAATTTAAGTCTTTTGAAATTGCCTCGGTGAAGTGGCTTGATAAGGTTATCGGCCATCTCGAACTTTGTATTCATTCCACTCACATCAATTAACCCTCAGCAACGCATTGCTTTACAAAGTTCCCATGAGCCTACAACAGAAGTTTTTCAGTTGCCCTTCAACTTCCAGTACCTCGGATTTTTCCTTAATACCTTAATACTCTTATCATGATGTTTAACATGACTCTATTTGCGAGCCGTCAACCGTGCACAGATTATCACTGTTGATCTTTACTGGGTAGAATGTCCAAATCATTGTGTCTCGAAATACCTTGTCCAAACTGATGATTCAGCTGCATGAACCTTTCGATGCAGCGTTGTACCCGGCGTCTCTCAAAGATCTTGTTATCGGGGTTTGCTTCTCTTTGCGATTGATGTCTCCAAAAATACTCATTCAGATAATCCTCGGTTGATCTCGATACCTCGCAGATTAATAATGAAAAATCCTTTCTGCGTAATTCCAGCAATTCTCCGTAAGGTTTAATTGCTATCTTGAAAGCACATTGACCGCATCGGCGTTGTCAGGCCTTACAGCATCAGTAGCTTCAGGCTGGACATATCAATCAGCTTACTGCTCTTCTGAATGGAATTATTTTAACTTGAGAGTTATTAGACTCGTCAAATTGTATTAACTCAAGAGACCTCAACTCATGATTACGCACTTTCCTCGTTATTGTTGGTGTGTCATGAGAAGTGCAATCTCTCAGATTGAACTTCTCAAGGTTCTTGCCCATTCAGTTTATTAGGGTTACACTCATGAACCTCTTTTCCCATACTCGAGTGATTTTAGTTTTTCAGAAAGACATAGCACTCAAACTCACCTCAACTTCGCTCAGTTTTTGCTCAACGTTGCTCTCAATGAGCATTTCATCGACATAAAGTACGATGAGAGCAAGTATAGTTTGATAAACCCAAGTAAACAGACAAGATTTATTACTGTCGTGACTGAAAACAAGTTTCAGTATCTCGGCGTTGACTTTTCCACTCTACCTCCTGGGACTTGTTTTTAACTCATACAGAGATTTCCTCAGTTTACACACCACGTTAGCTCTCGTGACGTCTCCACACAAGCATCCATCAGGAAGCGTCGTCCTCGAACTCATCATTCAGAAGGCTATCTTGATCTCCATCTGACAAGCGTGTAATTCAGTTTGTTATACTCAGACAGCGCAGCCCGGACCAAGACAAGTATTGAGACAGGAGCGTATGTCTCACTCATACTCTCTCAGAAACTCGCTCTCAATCTCAGATCTGTCAACCAAATCTCACACATTTTTTTCGCTCATCGAACTCAGTTCCTCTCTGATAGTAAAACGTTAGATCTTTGTTTGTACTGGCTAACAATACTAACTTTAACTCATCCTCTTCAAGATCCAACTCTTCCTGTAAAACCTCTAAATGTTAATATTTCATTAAATCTCACATTTCTGGAGATAATGAATTGTTGTGTGAATAGGTGCCATTAAACATAGCAATTAGTCCTGCAGCAGACAAAAGCAACTTTAATTGCTCTTGGTAGAAACTCAAACTCAAACCTCTCTCGTGGTGTTCTCTTATATTCATCAACAGCTACCTCAGATGCCTGACACCACATACACATAGGTCACCAGAGTCTAACCTTAAAGCACTTTTCGTCCTGCAAAGTCTGAATAAAACTCTCGGCTATGCCGTTCTTTGCGTTTTGTGTTCACGTGTAAAGTCGCTATCCCCTCACTCATCATCAACTCTCTTAATTTACCCTCAAAATCATTTTCTCTGTCAGCTCTTATGAAACATGCACTCCTGCTTTCACTTACATTGTTCCTCGTCATTCTCAAAAATCTCTCAAGACCCATTCCGGAATTGCTCTTATACTTTACAGAATAAGTTTTAGCAGACTTGGAATAATCGTTAAAACCTCATGACTGCACAAGTGTCACTAGGGTACAAAGCAGGTTTTGTCCAACCCATGGTGTTCGTGCGGATCAATTATGATGCCTTCCAGCTCTCATTCTAACCTCGCCAAATAACAATCTCTCTATCTTTATTAACGTGAAAGTTTCACAGTCACTGATAGTGTCCTCAATTTCAACTTCCTCAAATACTCTAGCATCTCAATTTAGATATTTTCACTTTTCACAACGAGTGACCTAACCTTGCAAGCCTTAAGATTATTACATCTGGTTTTCTGGCTTCGCTTGGATTATGTGCTTACTCAATTGCAAATTAACTCTTCTAGTTTACTCATGCCATGAAGGTTACTCGTGTTCAAAGCAAGATGCCAAGAAACGAATTACCCAACTCTCAATCCAAGCATTTTTCAATTTTCCCACCTTGTGAAGATTTCTCTCCATTCTCCCTCCCAGTCTCAGAATTCTACGACTCGCTAATGAGCTGTGAAGCTCCCTCCTTAATTTTGCATCAAGATCCTCAAGTCCATTCTGTGACTGATCGAGAAAATTACCAAGTGTGGCAAAATTGACCTTCCTCGCATACTCGTTTCTCTATCGTAGACATCTAAAAATGTCATTAAAAGAAACCCAGTTCTGCCTTAGCAAAATCCTCAAAAATATCTAAAACCTCAAAACTTTCAAAAAGCTTTTCTATAGAAAATCATTTAGTGACCAGCACAGCTGATAATCACAAAGTGTTTTTCAAAATGCCTTGCATATAAAATTCCAAACAATCAACTTGTTTCCGCATTCAAGTTTAAATTGCTGCCTCGTTTTTGCTCGCCTCTGAACTTCTGAAAGTTTTACAATGTAATGTTTGCATTAACAATGTGCTTGGTAGCACATGTATCAGCCTCGAACAAAAACTCATTTGACTATTCGCATTCTTTCTAAAATCAAGTGCCTGAATAATACTCTGTCCTCACTCTAGAAACATTGCTCTTGCTTTTGTCGTTTTGTTTCATTACCTTGGTTTGACCAGCCTCATTTTGTTTAAACCATTAAGTCCTTCGTCCCCTCTATCCCGACCATTTTTAACTATTTTTACTCATATTTTCCTAAACAATGAATCTACCTTCACCTCGGTTTTCAGCTAAAGTTTCCTACAGTCATTAAGTGACCAGCACAGCTGATAATCACGAGAAATTCAAGATACTTTAATTTGCCCGACCATCGTTGTGATAGGCGTTTACAGATAACCTACACTACTCATCTCTTTCATCCTCACCACGACTATCTCTAGAAGCATGATTATTATTTTCTTCACCTCTCTCAAATAAACAGACGTCTTCTTGTGATTCATAGTTTTTGTTACAGACTCGGCAGTACCACTGATTTAGTAGATTTGGGTCGGACTGACCAGTGACCGTTAATCCTGCATTAGCGGCTGAGATGAGCCTTTACTCAGCCTCTATTGCCTCCAAGTATCTCAGTTCAGATAAGCTTCCTCCATTTCTCCCTTTGTCCTCAGAGATCTTTTCCTTTTACTCTGTAATTAAAGGTTACCTCACTTGAATGTTTAAGCCTCACTCTCGTTTTCAATGTGTGGTACCACTACCTCACTCAAACTCAATTTTAATTACAAGGAAAAATTCTTTTGCATGTGGTTGTAAAATATAATTAATATTATACATCCTTGATCCCAGGCCATCTGATCAACACCAGGTGGTGCCACACCTAATGATTTACCCTTTTGATATTTGTCCTGATTATGCTATTGGCTAGCATGTCCACTCTACTCGACTCAAGGACTGGCTCAACCTGCTTGAGAGTTGTCCTGTGGCGTGACACATCTCAGCAGCACCAGCTCGTAATATCTTCCGTCTAGTGTATTGTAGTTTTACTTCCTCAAGCCTCCTTTCCTCTAAATAAAAGAAACATTCAATTAATTAGGGTCATTTGAATTAAAAATCGCTCATCCTGACACAGCTTAAGAACGAGCTCATTTTAATTTCAGACAACAGTTTTCAAAAACCACCACATATTGCTTGCACACCTTTCTTTTGTATGTGCGGTCCTAATTAACCACACGGCGTACGGAAAGGCCGATCGAGCGCTTACAGCACACAGTGATTCTCTACGACTAATGACCAAACAAAGCAAACAGATGCTTTATGAGAAAAGAGTTTGATCGTTAGTTTTGCAAAATTTTAAGAAATAGCGCTCTCGCCATCTCCTCCCTTCTTTTTTAGCAAAAACAACTCGTAAACTCAAACCTCACGATCAACTTCAATCCTCAGGCACATATGAATCAATCCTCATACCAAACCTATATTTTTTCAGATTTATCACGCTCTTCAGATTTCTTAGATTGCTCTAAAATTCCTCAAAAAAAACTCATGCAATCCTCAGTATAGTCACAACTCAGCAGAATTCTTAAAAAAATTTCAAAATTTAAAAAAAATTTGCAAATTTTCTCGAAAAATTCAAAGAGTGAAACAATCCGAGACTCTGATTCAAAAACTCAAAGAACAGAAAACTCAAAAAAATTCAAATTAAAATTTTGAAACAGATATTTTTAAGAAAACTTAAGGACTCAGAGAAATTTTGAAAAAAAATATTTAAAAAAACAAATTTTCGAGTATAAAACTTAAAAATAAGTCTTCCAAATCAAAGATTTCAAAAGAAACTTTGAAAACATCTTTTAAAAGGAAATCAGTGACCAGCACAGCTGATAATCACTAAATAATCCGGATAGAATGATTCTCTCAACTCACGAAATTCCCTGAAAGTTTTCTCTCACTCACTAAATTTCTCTGAACAGAAATTCTCAATAAAACCCAGTGAATTTAAATTTGAAAAAATGTCAAGAAATTTTCAAAAATAAAAAATTCACTCAGAAAAAACCCAGAAAATCACGAAGATTTCCTAGAAAAAGAATTCACTAAAAATTCACTCCTCAAATCTGAAAAAGAATCGGTGGTCAGCCAATCTTTAAAGAAAATCCAATTTCTCAACCAGCACACCCTGCTGTATAGCCACACGTGTGCCACACGTAAAATGGACTTGAGCAAATTTTTTTAAAGTTTGCTAAACATTATAACATTATGAAGTCAGGGTGGACACCAGGTGCACCTGGTGATGATAACGCCTCGAAGATGACTTCCCCAGTAAGTTTTGACTTCAGAAGGGTCAGGACGGACACCTGGTGCACCTCGTCATAATAACGCCTTGTAGATGATTTCCCCAGGAAGTTTTGACTCCGGAGGGGCCAGGGCGGACACCTGGTGCACCTGGTAATACTTACGCCTAGTAGATGATTTCCCCAGGAAGTTTTGACTCCGGAGGGGCCAGGGCGGACACCTGGTGCACCTGGTAATACTTACGCCTCGGAGATGATTTCCCCAGGAAATTTTGACTCCGGAGGGGTCAGGGTGGACACCTGATGCACCTGGTGATACTTACGCCTCGGAGATGATTTCCCCAGGAAGTTTTGACTCCGGAGGGGTCAGGGTGGACACCTGATGCACCTGGTGATACTTACGCCTCGGAGATGATTTCCCCAGGAAGTTTTGACTCCGGAGGGGTCAGGGTGGACACCTGATGCACCTGGTGATACTTACGCCTCGGAGATGACTTCCCCAGGAAGTTTTGACTTCAGAAGGGTCAGGACGGACACCTGGTGCAACTGGTCATGATAACGCCTCGGAGATGACTTCCCTAGGAAGTTTTGACTCCAGAGGGGTCAGACCGAACACCTGGTGCACCTGGTAATACTTACGCCTCGGAGATGATTTTCCCAGGAAGTTTTGACTCCGGAGGGGTCAGGACGAACACCTGGTGCCCCTGGTGGTAATAAAGCCTCGGAGATGATTTCCCCAGGAAGTTTTGACTCCAGAAAGGTCAGGACGAACACCTGGTTAGCCTGGTGATAATAACGCCTCGGAGATGATTTCCCCAGAAAAATTTGGCCTCAGGGGGGTCAGGATGGACACCTGGTGCACCTGGTGATGATTACGCCTCGGAGATGATTTCCCCAGAAAACTATCTCCGAGGCTTTATTACCACCAGGTGCACCAGGTGTCTTTAGTGACCCTTCTGGAGTCAAAACTTCCTGAGTAAATCATCACCGAGGCGTAAGTATCACCAGGTGCACCAGGTGTCCGTCCTGAGCCTTCTGAAGTCAAAACTTCCTGGGGAAGTCATCTCCGAGGCGTAAGTATCACCAGGTGCATCAGGTGTCCGCCCTGACCCCTCTAAAGTCAAAACTTCCTGGGGAAGTCATCTCCGAGGCGTTATCATGACCAGGTGCACCAGGTGTCCGTCCTGACCCTTCTGAAGTCAAAACTTCCTGGGGAAATCATCTCCGAGGCGTAAGTATCACCAGGTGCATCAGGTGTCCACCCTGACCCCTCCGGAGTCAAAACTTCCTGGGGAAATCATCTCCGAGGCGTAAGTATCACCAGGTGCATCAGGTGTCCACCCTGACCCCTCCGGAGTCAAAACTTCCTGGGGAAATCATCTCCAAGGCGTAAATACCAGCAGGTGCACCAGGTGTCCGCCCTGGCCCCTCCGGAGTCAAAACTTCCTGGGGAAATCATCTCCGAGGCGTAAGTATTACCAGGTGCACCAGGTGTCCGCCCTGGCCCCTCCGGAGTCAAAACTTCCTGGGGAAATCATCTACAAGGCGTAAGTATTACCAGGTGCACCAGGTGTCCGCCCTGGCCCCTCCGGAGTCAAAACTTCCTGGGGAAATCATCTACAAGGCGTTATTATGACGAGGTGCACCAGGTGTCCGTCCTGACCCTTCTGAAGTCAAAACTTCCTGGGGAAGTCATCTCCGAGGCGTTATCATCACCAGGTGCACCTGGTGTCCACCCTGACTTCATAATGTTATAATGTTTAGCAAACTTTAAAAAAATTTGCTCAAGTCCATTTTACGTGTGGCACACGTGTGTCACACGTGTGGCTATACAGCAGGGCAGCATGTGAAGAGAAACGAATAATCTCGAGCGTGAGAAATCGTCCAAAGCATATCTAAACATAAACTCACTCTAGTCAGCACCCCAAATAAAAACTATCCGCACGCGTAAAATAAGAAAATTATCAAGTAAGAGAGAGAGATAATCAAGTGACTTGTAGCACAACTGATAATCACCTAAATGGGAAACCGAAGTAAAAAGAGAAAATATCAGCACAATTATCATGGCTAAATTTGTGCTGAAAAAGAAAGAAACGAGCGTATGTAAATACGCAACTGAAAACATCTGACTCTGCAGTGATTGTAATTAAAAAAATCCCGAACACGCTTGGGTTTATTCCGTTCCAGGAATTACCTCCCCTATTCAGCGTAGCGTGCAGGCTGCACACTCTCTTCTTTTTCCCATCGATTACAAAAAAAACTCACTTTTCATGGTAAAAAAAACTTCAATCCAGCCTCCAATCCTCCCGTCATCCATCTTGAAATCGATGAAAATGTCCTTGGTGGTCCTCTTGTCCTCGTAAACAAAACGACAAAATTACCTCCTCTCGTGCCAGCTGATAAAATCACTCCTTTTTTTTCGAATAAAAAACACAAATCCTCAGATTTTATCACTGTAGCACAAACACAGAACGTAAAAACGAGCTGCTGCGGTGAGTGCAGCAAAACCGCGTGCGCGAGTTAACCGGCTTTTTCCTAACCTCCCGTCACGTGCCCAAAAGTACACACAAGAAAATACGATGCTGGAGCCCATGACCTGTTGACAGTAGATTAATTAAGTACGAGGAGGTAAGGGTAAAACACAATAAAGCTACGGTAATCTCGGTAAACTCATATTTATTCGTTAAGTACTCAACTCTGGGATAGCGATCCCTACATACGCGTTAGCCTTGGCAGCCATACTCGAACTGCCCTTTGCGGGCTCGGGACTTACCGAGCGCCTGGCGCGCAGACGTTCTGAGTCTCCTGCTGCTGGTGCAGCATAAGAGCTGTTGACTGTGTTGGATAATAAATCCACTGCCAACAATAGAATCAATAATGAATTTTTTTATTGCATAATTGTATGATCATGAATCATTATGAAAATAAAATTTATTGAATGAGAGTTTTTGTTATTTGTAAAAAAGAAAATAGTAGCTTAGAATTTAATAAAAACTTGGCGTACAAGATATGATTTAAAGGAATAGATACTTGAATTTTTTAATAAAAAATTGTTAAAACTGTGAGGTTCATTGCGAATAATTTTTTCTTTGACAAGTTTTACTATTAAAATCATTTATAATTTTCTACTTATTTATAAAGTAAGTTAAAGATTTAAGTAAGCCTTTTACTGATTCACTACTCTTGCACAGCTAGCTTAAGATATTTTTATGTTATGAATGAAGCAGCTTGATTATACAAATAATAAAGATGCTAAGAAAGAAGATAATAAAAAAAAAAAAAATCATTAAATAAAAAATAAATAATACCATCTTAAATAAACTTGTACTGCTTACTAACAAAATTTTATTATAGGATACTCGCAAAGACAGAGGGGCCCAAGCGATGAAAAAATCTTGATCAAATGATTTAAGTTGAAAATCAATAGAAAAAACTCAAATTATCTACTAGAGGAATTGAATTTCACTTCAAAGTTAAATAAGCACAATTCTTAATACTGACAATTACAATCTTATTCGAAGCACAGTAATTTTTTCTTATTAAATCTCTACAAATTTATACTTGAATTTAAGTGAGCGTAGTCTGAAAGTAATCCAAATAAAAGTATTTTGCTAAATTGACTGTGTTACGGTGCTCGTCCGGGGAAAAACAACGACGTTAACTCTCGCTGTCGGACCGCTCCGTAAACAATTAAAAATCCTCGAGTACTCTCTCCTGAGTACTCCTGCTGTTGATACCTGTAAATAATCAATCAGACATGCTTGGGGAGACGCGCACGCGAACTAGCTTTCAAATGCCGGTAGTGGGCGGGGTGAAATTCCCCAAGCTAAATGTAAACAGAAGAAACCAAATTTCTCAAAAAAGTGTCCTAAGCGAGGAAATGTCGAGCGGAGGAAAAAGATTAGTTTCCAATAACAAATTCGAAGAAAGTCAATTTTAATCTTTAATTTATTAATAATAACAACAATAACAACAAAATAACAAAGATTGTTCCAAAATCAACGGTCGCGATCTTCGAATTTAAAGTTCGGCCGATCGCGCAGGCGGCCGAACAAAGAGACGTGTAGGTAAACAAAGAACCTGCCGGGCTACGCTCGCGGGCTCGCAAGTTTCTACGCGTGATTTCTGACAAGAATCCACGCATAGAACCTTTCGGAAATAAATCCAGATAGGGAGAGAAAAATCGACAAGTTCTCTCCCTTACCACAACACACTCCTTCACTCTATCTGCACTCGAACGCGGTTACACAAACCTTTACAGGCGCGGGTGGAGATCACCAAGCGAAGACGGGTGGTCTACGAAAACAGCACACACTCTTTTACAGCACTCATTCCTCGCGATGTCGTGTTTCACGAAAACCTCAACGCGACTCGCGATTACAGTACTTTTTCTCTCTGACGTTGAAAGAAAGTCGAGCGTCCGTGCTAACGTTCTACACACGACTGGCGCGCTTCCGTCCCGTTCTACGCGGTCCGACCTCTAACGGTCGGTCCGTTTCGGAATGGTCCACCAGCTGCTGAGCGTCAGCTGCTGGCCCACGTCCACACGGATTATCAATATCGATCGTGTGGAGGGATGTTTTCACCGACCGTGACAACTGATTCTGGATATTGTGCAGCTCAGGGTTAAATTCAGATTGTTGAATCAAGTTGTAACTGTTAATACTCTAAACCAACTCTTCTTTGATCTCATATAATTAAACGCATTTTTTGAGCTGAATTTAGCCTTCTACCATCTCAACTTTCATAAATCTTCATCTAAAATACTTGCTAAAGTATCAAGTTTAAAAAATTTTTTACAAAAAAAAAAAGTTTATTTTATATTTTGAATTAATAAAATATACTTATCTGAGGTTTATATGCTCATAACCCTGATTCATCGTAGACGATTTCTTTTAAGCTGTATGTACAATTTATATCATACCGATAAATTTTTTCAGTGAAAGATTCATAGAGTACAACTTTACACTAACGACAGTAATTACTAGCAATTTTTCTAAAAAATAGTTGTAAAAAAACGAATTTTTTTAATTTAAGTTGCAATCAAGCATGTAATATGAACCGCCGAGTGCCGAGCGAGACACGTCTGCACAAGTATGACTAACACGGCGCGAAAAAGGCAAAGTACAGTAGGGGAGAGCGTTTTTTTTTAGTTATTCTGTAGTAAAATGAGTTTACTTCTTCAAAATATTAGGTAAAAATCACATGGAAACGCATATTTTATGTCATTTTAACAAATTCATTAAGAAACTTACAAAATAAAATAAAAATATTATATTTTTTAACTTATTTACAACATTGATACCTTTTTGAAATCAAAACGTGTCTTTTAAAATTCAGTAAATCAAAACAACATATTTTTTGTTATAATTATCATTAAATAATTAGAAGTATTTATTTAACAGTTCAATAATTTGATAATTACGTGTATACAAATACAAAACAACATAACAACATTTATTCAGTATTTAGTGGCCCCTCCTTTAGCTTTATAGCAGGCTTTTATTCTTTTTACCATAGATTCTGCAAGTTTCATACAATAAGTTTTACTTAAATTTGGCCAAGCAAGAGCTATTTCTTTTTTTAACTTATTTAAATTGTGCACATGTTTGTCTTCAATCATTTTCTCGATTTGGTCCCAAGCATTTTCTATGTTGTTTAGGTCTGGGGATCGAGCAGGCCAACTCAAAATAGGAATCTGATTGTCACTCATCCATTTTAAAGTTTTTTTGGATGCATGACATCGATCGTTATCTTGCTGATAATACCAAATTTTACGTCTTCCAAAGACTTTTTTTTTCGAAGGAAGCATATAATTCTCCATGATACTAATGTATTTGTCGCTATTTACTGTACCTTCTATAAAATGCAGTTTTCCTGTTTCTTTTCCTGATAATCATCCCCAAACCATTATAGAAACCTCCGCCTTTCTGCACTTTTGCGGCAAGCCAGTCGCTGTTGTATCTTTCACTATTCGTGCGTCTTACTCGTTGTGGTCGATGAGAGAAGAGTTGGAAAGAAGATTCATCACTGAAAAGTACCAAATTCCACTTTTCAACATTCCATGAAAGTTTACTTTTGCACCAGTCAAACCGAGCTTTCCGATTTTTGGCCTTCAGTAGGGGCTTGAGAGTAGCAACTGCAGACTTCAAGTTATTTTCAAGTAAACACCTGTTAACCGTTTCTCGAGAAATTTGTACTTTTAATTCTTGATTAAGTTGAATTTTTATTCTGTTCGGTCTTTTTTTGCTTTCTGAATAATTATTCTATCTGTCCGAGTGCTTGTTACTCGCGGTCTAGCAGCTCCACTTTTAGTTTTCATCGTATTTCTGTTTTGATACGCAGAAATTGTATTTCTAACACAACATCTAGTTACGTTTAATATTCTTGATATCTGTGATGAATTTTTTTTTGCTTTAAATAAGCCAATTATTTGGCACTTGACAGATTCTGGTACTGATTTTCTACCCATAATTGCTTATGCAAATGCATACTATTGTAAAAAACAGTCTACTCAAATAATTAACATCGATAAATATTTAATACTCATTACTTACAAGTAGGTAGCGCTGTGATCGCATTTTTTTGAATTTCGAATTGCTTCACATTTGACTGATGTAAACAATGCAGAATATCCAGTTTATGTTCGCTTTTTATTCAATAAAATGAATGAGTATAAATGAATATTCATATTACATAATACGAAATTAATTTAAATTTACTATTGAAAGAAAAGGTTTTGAAAAAGGTATCAATGTTGAAAATAAGTTAAAAAATATAATATTTTTATTTTATTTTGTAATTTTCTTAATAAATTTGTTAAAATGACATAAAATATGCGTTTGTATGGGATTTTTACCTAATAATTTGAAGAAATAAACTCATTTTACAACAGAATAACTAAAAAAAACCAAAAATAGCTAAATTTGTTGTACATATAAATTCTCATTATTTGCCTGTGGTTTGAACAATTTTTGATTTAAGATCTTAAAAATTTTTCTCGTTATGCGTATAATACGGAAAAATAAAAACTGTATAGTTAAATTTTCATAATAATTTTTCCGAACACATGTAAACTATGAAGAAGACTAAAATTTGCTTTTTTTCGAAAAACAACTTTTTAAATTAAATTGAAGTAAAAAGTTAGAAGAAAACAATTTTAAGGCGAAGTAAATATTGTTTTCGAAGTATTTGGGTAGTATTAGTAAAAAAAACCTTTGAACAAACATAATTTAATGGTTTCGACGTGCGCGGTCTTGTCAAAGTTAAAATTTTTAATTAAAAAGAAACAGAATCAGGGGATGTCGTATAATTTTGACCACTACTGTATGATTTTTGAAATGTTTGTTATTGCTATAAACTGCAATTCATTTAATAAGAATGTAATCATTATTTTTTAAATCGGGTTGAAAAATGTCTAGTAGTTAAACAAATTTTTTAAGTTATAATCAAAATTAATAAAATACTTGAATATAAAATAAATAATAATAGTTAATAAGAAATTCTGGAAAGCTGAATTTTTCTAACTTGTTATTTTTAAAGTAAGGTACCTGTACCTAGTATGGCCCCCCTAAGCGAGAATCGACGTTGTGGCGAATCAAATCAATATTTTTTGACGTGTAAGGTCTCATTTTAAAGGTGAATTCAAGAGCTTTGAAATGAGACCTTGCGCGTTCGATTTTGATCAATGAGCTTGAAATGCCAGAGGATTTACCAAAACACGTTTTTTTAAGACATCAAAAATTTGTGTACCTAATATGGCCCCCTTGAAGTTATTTATTAATTGCGATTTGTTCCTATTTTTTAGGTCAATAAGGAAATAAGATTTAAAAAACTTAAAAATTTTTATTATTTTAAAAATTTTTTATTTAAAAATTGAGCCTTTTTTAAATTTTTTTGAAAGCTTTGCAATGAGTCGAAAAATTTCAACTTCAAACTTCTATCCAAGTTTGATTTTGAGATAGAAGGTTTTAAAAAGTTATAAAATGAAAAAAAGCTTTGAAATAATTAAATTTATTTTACTTAAAAAACATTAGGAAAGGTTTTTCTAAAAAGTAAATATGAAACTAAGGGCTCTTAATATCGGTATTTCTACTAATTTGCGGGGGGCCATATTAGGTACACTGCAGAAAAAAAAAGTTATTTAAGAATAAAACCCGTTAGAAAACGAGTTGAACAAAAACTAAAATCGCATTTTAAAGCTGAAACAATAACGAATCGAAGCTACTTATGAAAATTTTGGTCAGGTGCGTCTAAATATTTTGGCAAACCATTTTATCACAACGTAAAATAATAACGAAGGTATACGAAACGAGTCTTAGCTATAAGGCGTGCGCAAAAATAATTTTCAAATGTTTTAAACAACTTAAAACTTCATAATTCAGTGTTTTTGACTACTTCCTACCTTGTAGAGATGCCGCATATAGAGCATATTCAAAATAACAGGGGGGGGGGGGGGCATATTAGGTACACCTACCTCATATTAAACGAAAATTTTTTTTCAAATTATAATGATTTTTGGAACGAAGTTCCTTATCGCAGGTTCTGGCGCAGAGGGCTACGAAAAAAAAAATCGTAAGTAAAGCCGATCACAGAAACTTTGCGTCTACGCAATTGCGTCGACGCACCGACGCACCGACGCAACGACGCCTGAGCCAAGTGTATGTTTATAACCTATACATGTTCAGCCGTGCCGGCTGCAGTCAGTAATGGGTTAACTCAAAAGCAAGTGAAAAAAAGTATTTTAGTAGATAAATTACATAAATAAAGTGACTGGGAGTCATCAAAAGTTCAGTACGTATCAATTATTTGAATATTTATTTGTGATCTGATAAAAATTATCATTATTTTATACTTGCACTCTTTTATGAATATCAGTCGTATTTAAGTAAACATCTGTTGTGTAGAGCTCGACTATAAATTGTTTGAAGTTCAATTAAATGATGAACATAAATATTCTTTGTATAATGTACGTACTAGTAATAATTGTTTTTTATATGACTAATGTCAATGAAAAAAAATTATAAAGTAAATTTATAAAAACAATTCATGCCATGAAAAAAAGTTTTGTACTTATTTAGTCAGATGATGTTTGTTTAAATTTGTTAATAAATTAATATTTTCAGCAAAATGGAGACTGAAGAAGTTGATGATTCTGAGTCGATGGAAATTGACGAAGACAATTTACCAAAAAAGTACCAAGTGGATAAAAGCTCATTGATTTTAGCGGTTTTTAATAACAAACCATTATGGCAGATGGATAGTAAGTTGTATAAAGATAAAGACATAAGAAAACAAATTTGGGCCAAGCTTTCAGAATCTTCAGGTATACCAGGTAATATACTTCTGGATTTTTGAAATTAAAATTAAAAATAATTTGAATATTTACTATCTTACAACTGTGACTGCAGCTCCTGTTTTAACAAAAACCTGGGATAATCTGAAAAAAAGTTATAATAAAGAAAGAAAAGCTAGAAAGGAACACGTACAAAAAAGTGGAGGTCCAGGAAAAAGAGAAAGAAGAGGGTTTGCTCATTTTGAGGAGATGCAATTTCTCGATAAAGTAAATAAATCAAGAAGGTAACTTTGAAAAATAACAATTACATTTTAAAATATTTAATAATTATTTTTTTTCAGAATTTTGACTAATGTTCCAAGTACTTCAACTCCACCAGTACCTGCTCTAGCAAGCACTTCATTTATAGATGAATCAGATATGATCTTGGATAATCCAGATGTATCTCTTGGTGAACCAGATATACCTGAAAGAAAATTGGAGTTAAGCAATTCAGTAGCTGGTGAAAATTCTCCCGATACTATTGAACCTGTACCTTGTGTTGGTGATAGTACAGTTATCGATAGTCCATTGGAAACTATTGGTAATGATCAAAGTGAAGTTGAAGTACAGATCTGTGAGAAACAGCAAGCCAATACAAGAAGTACAAGTTTAGCTAGTGTAAACACAAGCATAGTCGATACTTCAAATTCTACTGTCAGTTCTCAAAAACCACTAAACACATCTGGTATATCTGCTTGGGTTCCTCTTCAAAAGAACTCTCTTAACATTCAGCCTATGGCTTGTTTTTCCCAAAACGTTCAAAAACATCAGAAAGAAAAAAAAGATCCTGTGGCATCCAGTTTGATAGAACTGTCTCAAATAGTTACTAAAACTTTGAGTCAAGAAAGTGAAATGGAAAAAAAAAGTGATGTATTAAAGAAAGTTCCTGCAGAAGATCAATTATTTGGTAACACAGTGGCAGCTGAGCTTGGGAAAATTGAGGATGGAATAGCAAAAAAACAATTAAAACAAAAAATAATGCTGACTATTTTTAGTTCCGGTTCAACAGGAGATGAATTGTTTCTCAATACTGTAGCAACAAAACTTGAGCAAATAGAGGACCAGGATTTTAAAAAAAGTCTGAAAAAATCTATACTTGCTGACATAGATAATCATCTATATTCGTTAATGTGATTTTTCTTTGAGTAAAACATGTATTTTTTAAGTATATTTAGTGTTTAATAACTTATATGATTTTATTGTGTGATATTATACTTGTTGTGATTTAGAAAAACACGTATAGAAACTTGAAATTTTAAAAAGCTAAAGCTTTTTGGATAGTCAACTACCCTGTGTTATTGACAAAACTGCTTACTCACGGGATAGCTTGGGCATTATCTTTGACATTAACATGAGAGCCAGTTTATTCATTAGGGTCAACAGTGTTGTCGACAAGAGAAGTTTTTAAAAAGTATTTGCCTTCAATTTGTTAAGAGTGTTTAGTCAAGAATGCATGCATTTGAAAGTTTACTAACTTTATGATTCATTAAGTACATGGTCTCTAAATGGCTATAATTTTGATTAGTGTTGTTAAAATTTTTGAAAATATTGTAGGGATTCAACCAGATCTTAAGGTTTAAAAATATTTATATTTAAAAATTGACTATTAAAAAGTTTTTAATATTGTTATGTAGATTAAAAATAAAATGTATATTATAACTAAATTGATTGTTGTAATTTAATTTAGTAAATTAATAGTTTTCACTATTTTAAATATGAGTAAAAAAAAATATATTGACTTTAAATACTGTTTGAAGAAATTAAGAAATAAAAAAAGACTATGAATTTTTTAAAAACTGTTTTTATTTAAATTTAATAAATATTATTGGAAAAATCGTCATAATTTTTAGACTGTTGCAATATTTTTTACAATAATTAATTATCCATGTCAATGACATGCCAATCTTCAGGCTTGTAATTTACTGCATCCTTCTGCCAAGGAACTTCTCCAGCAGGGGTTTGGAAATAATTTATTAAAAAATCTTGCATTTCTTCTGCGTCGTGTGGAACGTAAACTTCGACCGAGTCTTGTGGTACAAATGACGGAGGATTGTAAAAATGCTCTTGATGATTCTTGTTCAACTCTCTGATGCGAAGAAAATTATGTAAACAGACTCCTGCTAAAATAAGCGTATCGACTGAATCAGGAAGCATGTTGATGATGTTTCCGAAGACTCTGAAGCGGGCTGCCAATATGCCAAAAGCATTCTCAATGACTCGGCGAGCTCTGGAGATGCGGTAATTATAAATTCTCTGTTCTTCTTCCAGCTGGGCAGCAGAAATGGGTTTCATCATCGTTTTTGACAATGGAAAGGCGTCGTCGCCGACGAAGAAACATGGGAGGGCAACATTACTGCCTGGTAGTGTTGCTACTCCTTCTGGTAAATTGATTTGTTTGTTTTAAATTTGCTCGGCAAATGAATCTGTAATTTAAATAAGTCAACTTTATTTCATGAATGTCTCTTACTTACATAATTAAATTATTTTTTAAAATTTCATCACAGGAAATTTTATTCTACTTTCTAAGTAAAATAAAAAATAAAAAAATACTTACTAGCAAATATTCCTGCATCACTGTTACTGCCCATTTCTCCAACACGTACCACAGTGAAAATATAATTAGCATCACATATAGCCAAAAGCACCAGACTGAAAGTACCTTTATGATTATAATAAAGACTTCCAGAGTGAGGTGGACATCTTATTTGAAAATGCTTGCCATCAATTGCACCCACACAATTTGGCCAATTGCATTTTTCCAAAAACTTTGTAGCTATGTACTTCCATTCTTCTTCACTGGGTATTCTAACGTAAATTGGTTGCAATACTCGAACTAATACTTCACATACTTCTTTAATAACAGATGCCACAGTTGATTCGCCAATTCTATGCCACAATGCAATGGTAAATAGTTTGTCGCCAGAGACCAGATATCTACAATAGTAGTAAAAGAAATAAATGAATAATTTAATTTTTTTAAATAAAGAAACACAATATTATTTCAAAATTTATTATTAAGTAAAAATTTTTTTTAGATTGATACATAAATTGATGAGATGATTAAAAATCTTATACTTGATTTACTATTGACCTTAAAGCTATGATGAGCCTTTCTTCTGGGCATAAGGCAGCATCATGATTTTTTTGCAAATGTCCTGAAACCAAATTAAGTAACACCTCAAAATCTTCCTAACTCATTGAAGTATACCGGTGGAACAACTTTAGGTATTGTTTCAATTCTTGCCATTGAGTATTGAAAAATCCCAGAACTGGTCGCAGCTGATTTATAGGGTGTCTGGCATGTTCACGGTTTAAGCATCTGTCACTTCTTCTTCTTATCATGACAAACATCATGACGCACAAAAGAATTAATCTTAGAATAACACCTCTCATGGTAACAATAAAGCTGAAATAAGTTAAAAAGTTTTTATTACATGGATAAAACCTGTAATTTACTAATATTACTAACTTAACTAGTTCATAATTATATCCTAATTATTATGATGCAGTCTCTAATTTTCTTTTTTTTTATTAAATAAATATTGAAATTTGACTATTACATTAATAGAAATCACATAGAATTTTTTGACTCTAATTACAATGAAATATTATTTATTTATTTTTCAATAATTATTTGGATGTATATTTTTTTAAATACAAAATAATGTATCTCTATGTTTATTTTCAATAAAACACTTCAAAAAATTTTAGGTTAAATTAGGAACTTACTTATCATTAGGATAATATTGCAGACTGATACTGTACAATAATATAAGTATTTAATTGAAAAAAAATTTTTCTACATTTTAACAATAGTTAAATAGTACTTACATTGAAAAAAATTTGATTTTTGTTTTTTATTTTTCTCATTCAACAGTTCACTTCTAAAAGCGGTGTAAAACCTCGCATAAATACATAGCAGCCGGCACTCGAGCGCTAGCCGTGGCGTCGTTGCGTCGGTGCTTCGGTGCGTCGACGCAATTGCGTAGACGCAAAGTTTCTGTGATCGGCTTTAACGACACCAGGCGAAGAGTGGGGGGTGACCGCCGCGTAGCCAGCAGGCTCTCTCTCTCTCTCTCTCTCTCTCTCTCTCTTTCTCTTTCTCCACGCAGACGCCTGATGCGGCCGCGCGCGTCTGGGCCTGCATGGAGACACAAGTCACAAGAGAGACAGAGAGAGAGAGAGAAAGATACGCACAGTCTTACTTAGATTATTCTATTAATAATAATAATCATACTAATAATAATAATAATAATTGAGATCCCGGATGTTGAAACCGCTTGGGCGTCCGGGACACTCAAAAATCGGCTCGAGCATGCCCAACCGCTTTTTCAAAAATGCTGTAAATTTTTTCCTATTTGAAATACTGCTTTGAAAATTTGCAGAAAGCTTTTTCAAAGCCTAATGAAAAACTTCTCCACTGGATTTTTTTTTCAAATATAAATTTTTATAGTCTTTTTTTTAAACCAAAGTTTCAGGTTGGAGACAGAATTTTTTACTTTTAATAATTTATTGTACACTTCCAAAAGATTTTAAAAATATATAAACTGTGCTATTAGCAACAAAAAGCGTTCAAATATACGATGCTAAAGTTTCATTAAAAAATATCCAGTAATTTCCGAGATCATGCGCCGAGTTGAACAAAAAGTTAAAATTTTCTCGATGTATGCATTTTTCGTTCAACTCGCAAGATCGCGGAAACTACATCTATATTTTATAATTAAACCTTAGCATCATATATTTGATTTCTTTCCGCTGCTAATATAATGGCTTAGATATTTTTAAAACGTTTAACAGCCGTATGATAAGCTATTAAAAATCAAAAATTAGCAGTTTCTAACCTAACTTTGGTTTAAAATAAAGAGTATAAAAATTTATATTTGTTAAAACATCCAGCGGAGAAGCTTTGCATCAGGCTCTGAATAGTATATTACACACCGGGCGCTGGAAAGTATTAGCAAGCCCTAGCAAACCCAAATTGACGCCCGAGCCGAAGGCGAGGGTGTTAAGGGTACTTTTCCAGTGTCGTGTGTAATGTTTTTTTCATAACGACGGGAGGAAAACCCAAAGTCCCGCTCCGAACCGGGGAGGGAATTTGGTGTTTTCGTCCCGGAGGTATGAAAAAAGTTTTCTGTAATGTTTCAAAGCAATATTTCAAGTTAGAAAAAAATGACAGCATTTTTGAAAAAGCGGTTGGGCCAGCCAGAGCCGATTTACGAGAGTCTTGGCCGCTAAGCAGTTTTAACATTATTATTTATTCCTTACTTTTTTTAAATATTATTCCAAATTTAACTTTTATACTTTATTATTTTCACGCGCTCATGCAGTTTGAAAAACTCTTTCTCAATTTATTAAGCTTAAAAAATTTTTTTTAATAACTAATGATACCAAAATTATAATATTTTTGCACTTGATACGTACTACACAAAAACTAGATTGGAACTTCGTTCCTTCCGTGGATCCCGAGATCCACATGCCTTTTTATTATTTGTTTTTTATTTTAAAATCGTTATTAATAAAAATCTTAGTAAGAATAAGAGTTTAACAGAAATAAAAATAATTTTATTTCTAAATTTGAAACTGAAACAGAAACCTAATTAATTTTTGTTCTCATTTTGATACCGCAGTAGGTAAGAACTGAAATCAATTTTGTTAAAAATTAAAATATTTTGGTACCGACAATTAAAAAAATTTTGATTTTAGTACTTTTGCCAACCTGATCTTAATGTTTTAATGTTTTTTTTTTTTTTTCAATTTTATTTAATTTTTTTTTAATTTTATGTAATAATTTGATATTATTTTTTCTTAGTGAACTGATTAACAACAAATCGAGACTGATTTATTTATTAATGATTAACTGTGAAAATTTATTCAACTGCCATAAAATCAAAAAATAGATTTTAAAAGTAATTAAAGAAAATCAACAATTTTGGTTTAGAAGAATTTGATTTATTGTACATGAGTCAAATATAATTTCTAATGATTGATGAAAAAGATATTAAATAAGATTAAACTGGATTCAATTTTTATAATTCTTTAAAATTGTATCGATTCAAATTAATTGATATGTGTAATTACAAATCTAAAATCCAGCTGGAAATCCAGCCGTCATATTGGAACTGAAATCCAGCTGGATTCAAAAAAAAAAAAATTTCGTTTATACTGCTCAAAATCAAGTTATTATTCATTTTTCAATGATTTTAAAAAAATTGAACTTATTTTTTTCAAAATTTTCCAGCTCAATTTGTCCAGCTAGATTTCCAGCTGGGCAAATCCAGCTGAAAAATTTTGAAAAAAACTAAGTTCAATTTTTTCAAAATCATTGAAAAATGAATAATAACTTGATTTTGAGCAGTATAAACGAAATTTTTTTTTTTTTTAATTCAGCTGGAGATCCAGCCGTTATATTGGAACCGAAATCCAGCTGGATAGCCAGCTGGAAATCTATGTGGAAATCCAAATATGAATAAATTCATAAAAACGTAGAAAACGATTGAAAAAAATTCAAAAATTAGTAATAGTATCATGACTTTTTGTAAAAAAAAAATTAATTAATGTTAATGCCCTGGAGGGCAAAAAAAAGCAAATTTTTCATGATTTTTCTCGAGCAAACGTCAAAAGTTATTTAATTTATTAATAGTGTACATAATAAAGTAACATTTGAACTTTGAACTACTTTCTGTAATTTTTTTGAATAAAAATATTAAAAAACAAGCCGATGCCAGTGCTTTTTCGGAGACGCCTTCGCTCGACGATTTTTTCCCGTAGTAAACGCAATTTTGTCCATAAACATCTGAAACCAAAATTTCAGGAAGATTCTGTTTGAAGATAAATTTTTCCTGGTAATAACACGAGGATTTTTTTTTTTCACTTTTTGATGATTTGGCAAGTGACATGTTTAGTCGAAAAATGACCTTTGACTTCAAACAGCCGCCAAATCGTCAAAACGTGAAAAAAAAATCTTCGTGTTATTACCAGGAAAAACTTCTCTTCTAACAGAATCTTCCTGAAATTTTTGTTTCAGATGTTTATGGACAAAATGGCGTCTACCACGGGAAAAAATCGTCGAGCGAAGGCGTCTCTGAAAAAGCACTGGCATTGGCTTGTTTTTTAATATTTTTATTTAAAAAAATTACAGAAAGTAGTTCAAATGTTACTTATTATGTACACCAAGCGGACAACTTAACATTTCGCTGTTTGAATTTGCCACTCGAAGAAGATGGCCGATGACCCCCAAATTTTTATGGGGTGCCAACCGTGCTAGAGGAAAAAAAATACACATAAGGCTTTTTCATAGCAGACTACATCTAGCAGAACATAGAATAACCAAAACGATATAAGTCAGTTTTATTTAATTTCATGACCTTTATAATTTTTTGTATTTGTTATTTTCCAATCTTATCATGATTTTCTGTGATTTTGACAACTTCATTGAAAAAAGATCTATGCTGTTATTACTTTTTCGTCGATTGAAAGTCTTCGCCGACCCCGAGCATTTTTGGTCAAATGCTCGGGGTCGGCGAAGACCTTCAATCAACTCTAAAGTGAAAAGAGCATAGATCTTTTTTCAATGAAGTTGTCAAAATCACAGAAAATCATGATAAGATTGGAAAATAACAAATACAAAAAATTATAAAGGTCATGAAATTAAATAAAACTGACTTATATCGTTTTGGTTATTCTATGTTCTGCTAGATGTAGTCTGCTATGAAAAAGCCTTATTGTGATTTAGGTTGTCTCTACCTAGCTTTGTACACTACTACAACACTACTAAATAATCTATCCTCAAGCCGTAATTATCATTACCTATCAACCGTACTTGAATCACGACTCGCAAATTTTTAATATGTATTTTTTTCCTTTAGCACGGTTGGCACCCCATAAAAATTTGGGGGTCGTCGGCCATCTTCTTTGAGTGGCAAATTCAAACAGCGAAATGTTAAGTTGTCCGCTTGGTGTACTTTATTAATAAATTAAATAACTTTTACCGTTTGCTCGAGAATCATGAAAAATTTGCTTTTCTTTTGCCCTCCAGGGTTTACCCCCCCCCCCCCCCCCCCCCAATAAGTATGAATGTTTGAAAACTTTTCAATTTAATAGAATTTAATTGTCTCAAAATTTCAAACTTGTATAAAATAGATTGTTTTCCCTGTTTTTTTTTTTTACAATAAAAATTAATTAATCTATAATTTATAATTCATTAAGAATTCAACTTCAAATTCATTTCTAAAGTTGATAAAAAATTTATACAATGAAGAGATTTTATAGGACTGTTTTTTAACAAACTTTTTTTTTTTTTTTTTTTTTAATAAAAATCAATCGATTTCAATAAACTGTTTTTGAAATTTCAACTGTCACGAAAATTATAAATACTTTAGAAAAAATCGATATCAATTTTTCTGTCAATAAAAATCAACTGATTTCAATAGACCCCCTACTGGAAAAGATCCATTAATTTCGACTCAACCGATTTATGACTGTCAAATCACTTAGAAAAAAATGCATCATTATTATCAACTCTTTTTTTAAGAATTTTGCACGAAATTCATAAAAGTTAAGGACGTTCTTTCACGTTTTAAAATCCATAAGAATCGTCTGAAAACTATTAAAATCTTTAAATTTAAGTATAAAGAATAACATATCCAAATTTTAAGAAGACTCCCAACCCGGTTATTGATATATTTTAATTCAAAGTTGGGCTAAAATCGCTCTAAATCGGGTGGTTTAACACAGTCTCTTATATAAAAACCATGCTATTTTTTTTTGCTGTAGTTTTTGAACCAGGTTGCAAATCATCTTGAAATTCGGATGTTGTTATTCCTTAAGCCTTAAGGAACAAATTGCTATGTTTTGGGAAAATTTCTTATGGGTTTTTAAGCAATTTCAGCATTGTTTTGTTATTAAAAAATCAGTAAAATGTTTGCTGATTTTTCCTAGTTTTTTAAAAAGTGATTTCAACTTTTGATTTACACTGTCAGAAACTAAAAGTTTTCAGTAATTCAGTGAAAAAGATTAATCTGTATCAGCAAAAACCTAATTGATTCTAATTGCTTCTAAAATAATTTAGAAATATGCGATTAAAATAGATTTATTTCAATCCGTAAAAACGGATTCAGTTTGATTTGGATTAAAACATATTAAAGTAGATTCAAGTTCAATCCGCAAAAATCTTTGACTGGATTGAAAGATACAAATTTTCAATCTGATTCAATCATTTCCTATCCAGCTTTTTGGGCAGGATGGAAGTTAAGTATCATTATTTTAGAGCACAGGTAGAGAGATAATATTAAGTTAGGACATATCGTGAGCAAGGAACAGATGGCTGATATGTTTCGAAGTTTAATCATTTTTGTTATTTAAATTTATGAGGGTGCATGTTGGAAATTACAAAAATTAAATCAGATTTTGAATAAGAACGCGCTTAGCTTGGCCGACTGATGAGTAATACTTATGAGTTTAATATGAATGTGTAGTGAGAATCTGTGTGACTGATACAGAGCTGCGTCGCTGGACCGCGTGTAGGCTGGTGCCTGTTCGGCTTGTGCTTCGCTCCCGATAACATAGATCTTAGCTCTCTTGATTGAATAAAAGTATTCCTATAGTTACTTGATGATTATTGCTTCAATATTATTTATTTACCCTAGCCTTTCCTACAGGATACATTTTAACAAAAATCAACTCTGTTTGAAAAATTTTTACAGCTGGCTTTTGTTAAAATACATCAAATATTAATTTTATAGATTCTGTTAGTTTCTTTTTTTATTTTTATTTTATTTTTTCTAATCATACTTTGAAGGTTTAAAAGGGCCTTTTAACCTTTAATTCTAAAAAAAATTGCCTTATTCAAAACAATTTATTTCAATTTTGAAAGCAAAATGAAAAAAAAACTTGGGTGAAGTATGCATTTTTTAAAGTTATTCAAAATTTAAACAATAAAATGCGTTTTTTGAAATCTAATTTTTCAAGTTTTTTCAACTATATAAATTTTTTGCTGAGTCTTATAAAATCTTTATTAATACTAGAGTAATAATAAAAAGTCAATGTAGAGCACTTAAAAAATATGTTTTTTATTGAGTTATAAGCTAACATAAATGCTGACAAACTAAGCCAGTTTCGTTTTTAGATTAAAAAAAAAAAGATTGAATTCTAATCAAAATTTCAAATATTTGTCTAATGATCCTGCAAATCCACAGTCATAAGAAAATATTTAATATTAATTTTACCCCGGTGAATAATTAAAACACTAAATACACTTTTTATGTAAAAATTATACTCGCACACAAACACACGCGTTCCCTATGTATATATATTCTATATTTATGATGGATTTATACTTGGGAGTGCTTGCATATGCGCGCGTGAGTGTATATATACAGCTTGTGTGTATATGTGTAAATATAACTTTGGGTGGGTTATTGAAAAGTTATATATATATATATATATATATATATATATATATACATAACTTTGAGAGTATATGCGTGATCTCATCTATTTTTATTTATTAAGTTATATTTGTCATTTAAAATTTTATAATAACTACTTACCAAATACATGCATGCACGCAACAAAACATAAAGTTAAAACTAAATTTTTCATTTTTAATATTTTTTGTAAAGATTTAAATGTAATTATAGTAAACTGAATATCGATAATTTAGAAAATTTTATTAATTATAGTTTGCAATTTTTTTAGTTTAGTTGCTTTAATATCTTCTCCGACCTCAAACCAAAGTCGTCTGTTACTCAAATCATAATGAAACTGACCAACATATTTGAAGAAGTTCAGAGAAAATTTAATAGATGTCTCTTAGTGAAATAGACATTATATTTTTGATATTTTTATACTTACACGTGACAGGTCATTTAAAATTAACAAGCTATTATTAAACTCATAATTATTTTGTTTATAACAAAAATTTTGCATTACATTTGTTCTTAGCATTTTATTTTGGCAGCTATTGATTGGAATGCACTAAGCAAAACATAACAAGAGTTTGTTACTAATATATGTACATAGCGTAATATATATATATGTGTGTGTGTGTGTGTGTGTGTGTGTGTGTGCGCGCGTGTGTGTGTGTGTGTGTGTGAAATGATAAAACTTTTTACGTGTTCGTTAAAATTTTAGAAGAGATTTTTCAATTATAAAAGCATTCTTTCCCACTTTTAGGTATCCAAACTCACAAAATACATACCTATCGAAGAATCAAACATGTGTGCATTTCAAAAAAAAGAAAAAAAATTATTTGGTCGGAAAAAAATTTCTTACTTAAAAAAGATGATTTTTCGTGAATTAATTGTCATCAAAGTTAATTCAATTTTATTTTACAAGTTATTTTTTTTACGGGGAGATTCACACTTTCTAATTATAATATTTTCAGAATGTTCTCGATTTTTTATGAATTTTATGATTTTTAAAATAATTTTCGTTTCAATATTGCCGGAGATATCATTTTTTGAAAATAAGTACTCGTGACGTCATCACTACCATTTTACATTGAAAGAATATTCTATGTACATGATTATTTTTGAAAAATATTAAGAAATGTAAAATATAAACATCGGGTTTTGGTTTTTAACTTACTATTTGCAACTACGCAATCATCAAATTTTAAAACACTTTTTGAACTTATTTTAGATTTCCTTATAAGTATCAACTAAATGAAAAAAATGGAGATTATAAAAAAAAAAAAAAAAAAAAAAAAAGATTTTTTTTATGTATTAAACCATGTACACCAGACGGACATCGAATCGTTTCCCCTTTCTAAATTGCCACTCGGAAAAAATGGCTGCCGTCCTACTGGTTAGGAAGGGAGGTCAGCCATTTTTTTTAGCGCTAATTCAAAAGGGGGAAACGATTCGATGTCCGTTTGGTGTACAATTAAGATGTTTTTCGTCATTTTTTCATTTTAAATATCTCAATTTTACATGGTCTAATACATAAAAAAAATTTTTAAATAATTATTTCCAGAAAGTACTTGGAAAGACGAAAAAAATGCGAGGTTCCGGAATTCTGTAAGTGTAATAGGGTCTGAGCAATATTTTTTTGAAAATCAGGTCAAAACAGCTTTTTATTGAAAAATGATAATAAAATGCTGATTTTTTAACATGGGGTGTAGAGGAAACATGACTTTAAAAGGCCCATTCAGAGAAACCGACACTTGGAGGTTTCTTTTGGGCATATTTGGAGCCCATATATCAAGTTTTAGCCAAATCCATGACCCAAATGTCTGGCCCTCTGCTTGTAAGTTAAACGCTAACTAACATTAACTAACAAGGAGAGGCTACACCCTGCGGGTCACCGATCATGACGAAACTTTGGGGATCGTTTTCTAATATCAAAAAATGAAAAAATCCATCAATAATTCCGTCCAATGGGGCCTTGATATCGATTTGCCATGGCTCATATGGCATTTTTAGCACATTTTCGGTTTTTTAGCTAATTTTTCAAAAATTCCTCTTCGAAGCCCATTGCACTTACAATATTCTGCAACATCGCATTCTCTTTGTTTCTTCATTTACTTTCAAGGAAAAATATTTTTAAGTTCACTTTTGATGAGTTTGACCCTGGGCTAAGAGGATTTCTAAAAGCATTTTTTAGGGTTTTTTTGGATTTTTTAAAATTTAATTTTACGTTAACAACTTTATCAAAATGATGTATCAAAATACTTTAAAAAGAAAGACCTTTAAAAAGGTAAGAATTTACGGCGAGTGGTTTTTTTTTGGACAGAACTAAAACAAAAGTATATATGTTGTTACTTTCAGATCTATGTTAATATTAATGAATTTATCCCGAAAGATACGAACAGATGAATAAAATAAAAAAATAAAATAAAAAACCATCTTTCAGTAGAGTTACAGTGAATTCTGTTCATTTTTTTAAACTTTAATTATAAATTAATTCGAGTATCTACTCTGATTTTGATATTATGTTTTCGGGGATACGAACAGATGAATGAAATGAAATCAAAAATCATTTTCCGGACGAGTTTTTAATAAATTTTTTTCAGTTTTATTTCTTTAATTAATTTTTACTCAAATTATTTAAAATTCCTACTCTGATTCTGTTGATATTTTTTTGGAATATGAACAGATGAAGGAGATGAAATCAAAGAATCATCTTCCGGACGAGTTTTAAGTAAATTTTTCTTTTCTTTTTTACGCATCTTTTTTCTTTTTTTTTTTTTAAACTTGAATTCAATTTTTTTTTAGTAAAAGTTTACTATCAATTTATTCAATTTAGGTGTCGTTCAATATCGTTAAAATCATTCGGACTCGACGGAGCCGCAGATTTATTAATTAGAATAATATTACTTTTCAAAGAATCAATTAAAAAAAAAAGCTCTTAGATTTTTAAGTCTTTTTATTTTTAGTTACCCTAATACAGTTTCTGCTTTTCGGTGATGCATGAATATCTTTGGTCGACTGTTAATCGTTAATCTGCGGCTCCGTCGAGTTCGAATGATTTTAACGATATTGAACGACACCTAAATTGAATAAATTGATAGTAAACTTTTACTAAAAAAAAATTGAATTCAAGTTTAAAAAAAAAAAAAGAAAAAAGATGCGTAAAAAAGAAAAGAAAAATTTACTTAAAACTCGTCCGGAAGATGATTCTTTGATTTCATCTCCTTCATCTGTTCATATTCCAAAAAAATATCAACAGAATCAGAGTAGGAATTTTAAATAATTTGAGTAAAAATTAATTAAAGAAATAAAACTGAAAAAAATTTATTAAAAACTCGTCCGGAAAATGATTTTTGATTTCATTTCATTCATCTGTTCGTATCCCCGAAAACATAATATCAAAATCAGAGTAGATACTCGAATTAATTTATAATTAAAGTTTAAAAAAATGAACAGAATTCACTGTAACTCTACTGAAAGATGGTTTTTTATTTTATTTTTTTATTTTATTCATCTGTTCGTATCTTTCGGGATAAATTCATTAATATTAACATAGATCTGAAAGTAACAACATATATACTTTTGTTTTAGTTCTGTCCAAAAAAAAACCACTCGCCGTAAATTCTTACCTTTTTAAAGGTCTTTCTTTTTAAAGATTTCATTTCTTTCGCAAGGTATAAGGTGAAACTAAAAAAAAAATGGTAAAATTTACCAATTGATACCTGAGTAGAACAAAAAACTTATGACTCCATTGAGATGAATGATTTTATCGATATTGAAGGACAATTAAAATGAATTGATTTTATTGTAAACTTTTTTTACTGATTTTTAAACATCAAGTATAAAAAAAAATTTTTATTTTGATAATTCTGTTATAGCAACTATAGCAGTAAAAACCTAAGTTGCCGTTGGTATCTTACATTTTTAAAAGTTTTTTTTTTTTTTAATTTTATTTATCTCCAGGCTTTAAAAAAAAAAATGATATTTTAATAACTATTAATTTTTTATTTTTCAAACTATTTAATAACTAGGAATAAGGTGAAACTAAAAAAATTGGTAAAATTTACCAATTGATTCCTGACTAGAACAAACAACTTATGATCACCATCACATTTGAATGCGGCAAATGTCAATGACCAAGTTGAGGTAGTTGGTACACAGCGGATAAAACTGAAATGAAACTTGATAGTCAGACAAATTCATCTTGGAAAATAAACTGAGAACAATAAACCTTATCCGTGTTGGTGTATTGACTCAGAATTTATAAGTTCCAGTAATGATTTAAATGTATTTACTTGCCTGACAATTTGAATAATTCCATGAGACATTGATCACACTTAAACTACCTCAACTTGGTCATTGACATTTGCTGCAGCAAGTTAAGGTAGTTGGTATATAGCGGATAAAACTAAAATTAAACTTGATAGTCAGACAAATTCATCTTGGAAAATAAACTGAGAACAATAAACCTTATCCGTGTTGGTGTATTGACTCAGAATTTATAAGTTCCAGTAATGATCTAAATGTATTTACTTGCCTGACAATTTGAATAATTCCATGAGACATTGATCCCACTTAAACTACCCCAACTTGGTCATTGACATTTGCTGCAGCAAGTTAAGGTAGTTGGTATATAGCGGATAAAACTAAAATTAAACTTGATAGTCAGACAAATTCATCTTGGAAAATAAACTGAGAACAATAAACCTTATCCGTGTTGGTGTATTGACTCAGAATTTATAAGTTCCAGTAATGATCTAAATGTATTTACTTGCCTGACAATTTGAATAATTCCATGAGACATTGATCACCATCACATTTGAATGCAGCAAATGTCAATGACCAAGTTGAGGTAGTTAGTACACAGCGGATAAAACTGAAATTAAACTTGATAGTCAGACAAATTCATCTTGGAAAATAAACTGAGAACAATAAACCTTATCCGTGTTGGTGTATTGACTCAGAATTTATAAGTTCCAGTGATGATTTAAATGTATTTACTTGTCTGACAATTTGAATAACCCCATGAAACATTGATCACCATCACATTTGAATGCAGCAAATGTCAATGACCAAGTTGAGGTAGTTGGTACACAGCGGATAAAACTGAAATTAAACTTGATAGTCAGACAAATTCATCTTGGAAAATAAACTGAGAACAATAAACCTTATCCGTGTTGGTGTATTGACTCAGAATTTATAAGTTCCAGTGATGATTTAAATGTATTTACTTGCCTGACAATTTGAATAGTTCCATGAGACATTGATCACACTTAAACTACCTCAACTTGGTCATTGACATTTGCTGCAGCAAGTTAAGGTAGTTGGTATATAGCGGATAAAACTAAAATTAAACTTGATAGTCAGACAAATTCATCTTGGAAAATAAACTGAGAACAATAAACCTTATCCATGTTGGTGTATTGATTCAGAATTTATAAATTTCAGTGATGATTTAAATGTATTTACTTGTCTGACAATTTGAATAATTTCATGAGACATTGATCACATTTAAACTACCTTAACTTGGTCATGATAGTCAGACAAATTTATCTTGGAAAATAAACTGAGAACAATAAACCTTATCCATGTTGGTGTATTGATTCAGAATTTATAAGTTCCAGTAATGATTTAAATGTATTTACTTGCCTGACAATTTGAATAATTCCATGAGACATTGATCACACTTAAACTACCTCAACTTGGTCATTGACATTTGCTGCAGCAAGTTAAGGTAGTTGGTATATAGCGGATAAAACTAAAATTAAACTTGATAGTCAGACAAATTCATCTTGGAAAATAAACTGAGAGCAGTAAACCTTATCCATGTTGGTGTATTGACTCAGAATTTATAAATTCCAATGATGATTTAAATGTATTTACTTGTCTGACAATTTGAATAACCCCATGAGACATTGATCACCATTCACATTTAAACTACCTCAACTTGGTCATTGACATTTGTTGCAGCAATTTTCACTGGATAAATAAATCTCTACAGCACCAGCAGAAGGTTTCACAAGTTCAACTCACTCTAACTCATAGATGATTATCATAGGGAGACTTTAGATATTTTGTTTTGAAAAATTATAGCCAAATATTTTTCTATAATTATTGATGGTTAACGGTCATAATATTTATTAATTAAATTATGTTAATAGTGAATTTAGCGTGATGCCGCTGTATATTTTATTATATCCTACTTTTTTAATTACTTAATTATTTCTAAATCATGTAATAAAATAATAATAATTATGACCGCTGTCTTTTGCTCAGCTGCTCGGGTCTCGGCGGCTTGGCCTCTTGCGTGCGCGCACCTTACCTGCGCAGCCTGCTCGCATGCCTTGCTGCAGGCTGCAAGAGTGAGACAGCGTTACGTAAGATCCGGTTTAAGCCACATGCAGCGCATGTAGAGAAACCGGATGCTCAGGGACTGGAAACGAAAAAATTTCTAAAGGAAATCACCGTTTCGAATTTTGAGACGGTCATAACTTCTTTACGCAGAAATTTTTCAGGATGATTTTTTTTTTAATCTTCTCAGGGGATCTTAGGCTATGCGTAGAATATATGGTCAAGGAAAAATAATCATCCTAATAGTGTTTTTTTCATGAACGACCTAACCTAAAACCAAATTTCAATGTATATAAAGCGTACGCTTTAACGGCAGTCGGTTAAAAAAACCTACTCGCCGTCAAAGTGCTACCGCACTTTAGGATTTTTTCTCCAAAATTCATAAGAACACAAAAAGAATGCAAGGCTGCAGAATTCTGTACGTGCGATAGGCTTTGTACAGGAATTTTTGGAAAATTAACTTGTTTAGACACTTTTAGAGTTTTTATTTTAGCTAATTTTCCAAAAATTCCTGTTCAAACCCTATTGCACGTACATAATTCTCGCATTCTTTTTGTTTTCAAGGCCCCATTGGATGGAATTATTGATGGATTTCTTCATTTTTTGATATCAGAAAACGATCCCCTAAGTTTCGTCATGATCGGTGACCCGCAGGGTGTAGCCACTCACTCCTTGTAAGATTAACCAGTTTGAGGTTAATTACATGCCATGGTATTTTTTGGTTAACTGTTATTGTTAGTTAGCGTTAACCCTTGTTAACCTTAGTATAGAATTGCACCCTTGAACCATTAGGTATATAATTAAATTTATATATTATTTCTGTAAATAGTGTAACAAAAAATTTTTGACCTTTTTCCATATCTATAAAAGAGACTAAACGCTATATGCCTAGAAAAAAGTGCGGAGGCAGCGGAGGCAATCGTATAAGATAAATGCGTGTACTTGCATACCCTCAATTTTATTATTATTATTTAAATAAACCGAATAACCCAATTCTATTTTAATTTTTAACTTTCTCTTTATTGCTTAAAAAACCAAATAACCTGATTCTATTTTTTTATCTCATTGTATTATTTACAAAAAGCCAAATAACCCATGTCTCTTTTTATTATTTAAATTATATTATTAAATAAAGGCCAAATAACCCATGTCTCTTATTATTTAAACAAACCAAATAACCCAATTCTATTTTTATTTTTAACTCTCTTTACATTTTTTTTTAAAAAGCCAAATAACCCAGTCCTCTTTTTATAATTTAAAAAAAGCCAAATAACCCATGTCTCTTATTATTTAAACAAACCAAATAACCCAATTCTATTTTTATTTTTAACTCTCTTTACATTTAAAAAAAAAAAAGCCAAATAACCCATTCCTCTTTTTATAATTTAAAAAAAGCCAAATAACCCATGTCTTTTTTTATTATTTACATACCAAATAACCCAATTCTATTTTTATTTGTAACTCGCTTTTGATAAAAAAATTTTTTAAATAAAAAATTATTTTTATATCTTTAGATAATTTTGAGATAATTTTTAAAAATCTCACTCAATAAAAACGTAAAAAAAAACTCTCTAAATCTGGAAGAGTGATTTTTTCACTCTAGTTGTGGAGTGATTGGCTGAATCACTCTTATTAGAGTTATACTTTGTTCAAAATGACACTTTATTGAGTGATTTAAATCACTCTTCAGCAAAGAGTGATTAAATGACTCGATTTTGATGGTTGATTATGTTCACGAGGTTTGAAATCACTCTTGCAAAGAGTGATAACTTTGTAATAACATAACCAAAAATTGTAAGTATCACTTGGTAACCTTTATGCATATATAATTAAAAACAAAATATTGATTGCATAACTCTGATACCAATAAAAAATAATAATAATAATAAACGATCATTCTTATTTATAAAATTATTGTTTCATAATATATCGAGACCAAGATATAAATTCAAATTCAAAGTCAAAATAATTTTTTTTTCTTTCTATAAACATTTCAGTCAAGCTTAAAAAAATTATTAAAAAAAAATTTTTATTTATCAATCGCATTTTGATATTATAAAATCGTATTCAAATAAAAATTAAGATACTTATATCCCAAAAAAAATGATTATTCAAATTTAACAAATAACCTTAATAAGTTTTAAAAAATTAAATTTTAAACCTTTCTAAGGATTGCAACGAGGTTTTCAATTTATATACGCGCTTAAAGACGATATTGACAATTGAAAACGGTAGCTGAGTGGTTATAGTGAGGCGTTCCAGACAATTCAAATGACGAGGTAACCTAAGGATCAAGGTTCAAATCCTGGTCACTATCTTTTTTTTTCTTTTTTTTTTTTTTTTTTTCATTAGTATTATAGTTAAAATTAACATTTGCAATAATAAAAATTCAGAAAAATTTTAAAAATTATTAAAATAAACAATCATTTTGCCTATTTCTAATCACTTTTCGAAAAGTGAAAGATCACTCTTATTAGGGTGACAGAAATCACTCTTTGAAAAAGTCATTTATCACTCAAGTACTACTGGCTCACTTTTTTCTAGATGAAAGAGTGAAAAATCATTCCTATGGAGTCATTTTTCACTCATCCAGATTTAGAGAGAAAGAAAAAAGAAAAAATAAAAAAATTAGAGCACTAAGGTTCGACCCTGCGAACCTTAGCAATATCATCTTAACCATTCGCCTAATCTAGTTGCTGGTGTAAAGAGTTTATAGAATACAAATATTCAGGTTAAAGAATTGATACATGCGCCACCTATACATACAATCGTTGTTACTACTCACTGCAGTTCATTCTGCTCCCTCCGCACTTTTTTCTAGGCATATAGCGTTTCCCTTTATAAAAGAGAGCTAACGCCATTTTGGTGAGATTTTCAATGTAAGATTTTATTCGTGAGCTGATTGGTGTACAAGTTTTTAAAATATTCGAAAAGTGCCTTTTGAGGTTACAATTATTGTTTTTTTCCTATGCGCGCTTGCAGCGCGCTGAGTGGTACTAGTTGTATAAAACAGAGGTAGCGCCATTTTGGTGAGATTTTCAATGTAAGATTTTATTCGTGAGCTCATTGGTGGAGAAGTTTTTACAATATTCGAAAAGTGACTTTTGAGGTTACAATTTTTTTTTTTTTCCTATGCGCACTTGCAGCGCGCTGAGTGATACTAGTCTATACTTGTAAGTATCAACTATTCGCTATATGCGCGACTACAGCGCTACCTAGGAAGCCCAGCAGATTTTCGGTCGGAATATCGACTTTTCAGGCCAAAAGTCAATACTTCGACCGAAAATCTGCTGGGCTTCCTAGGTAGCGCTGCAGTCGCGCGCATAGCGAATATGAAAGAAATGAGATCTGTATTAAAAAAAAAAAAAGGAACGCCATCGTTCTACGTTAAATATACGTCGCAGCAGGTTAGCTGCTGTCAGCTGCTGCAACTCAACTGACTTGAAGTTAGTCACTCCTATGAATATCAGCTGAGTGGAGGCGATGACTTTGTAGGCTTTTACAAAAATTTCATGTTGCAAAATATAATTAAAAAATTACAATTTCAATAAACAAATTTAACGTTATTTTGATATTTTGCAAACAAAAAATTAATTTTGAAGCAATTACTCTTTGTTAACTTTAATTTTAATACTAAAAATATTAAATTAAAATTGCCTTCTGATGTTAAGTTTAAATTTTGTTTACTCATTTTAAAAAGTTAGTTTTTGAGATTAGTTGATTATTTTCATTTCGTTTTACTTGAAAAAAGTATTAATAACTGTGAAATTAATTTAGTTCTTTTTTTTTCTTCATCATAAAATATAAAAGTGTATTAAAAATGTTGAAATTAATACTCTTAAATTAAATTTTTTTTTTTCAAATTTGAGTTTGATTAAATAATTGATTTTGTTATTCATTCATAAGTTTTTTTTAATCAAATTCTGAAAATCCATGAAACTTTCTCTGACTTCTTTGAAAATACTTAAATTTTTCAAAACTTCATATGTAAGAGTTATAAATTTTATCTTTTCTAATATCTCTTCTAAACCTTCATTAAATGTATTAAAATTTTACTAGCATAAAACGCTCGCTCGCGCATAGACAAATATATTCATAATATCATATATTATGATATTATGATATTACGTAAATGATTAAATTTTATTTAAAGTATAACTTTAATCAAAAATATTTTAAAACAAAAATCTGCAACCATATTACTGATGAAAAAAACAAAAAAAGTCTTTCAAATGTCTGGGCTTATTCGAATATGGATACATACATACCTAAAATGAGCAACCTTAGACATCCCAGTACAAAAAACTTATGTATTACGAGTCAGATTTATGGAGCAAAAATTTCAAATTAACTTTATTTGAGTATAGACCTTATAAAAGTCATTAGATTCAAATTGAAGTTCAGATTCATAATCTGGACCCTCAAAAGCCAAAGAATAGAAATTTTCGAACAAATACAATGTATTAGGCGCGAATTATAATTTTACCTTATTTAAGTGTACTTGAATATTGAGGCAAATTAAAAATATTTGAGGCAAATTAAAAGTTCAAAGTGATACGAAATTTCTGATTGTTCTAATATAGATTGAGAACAAAGGAAAATTTTACCTAATATAAGTAAACTTCATCTAGGGTAAAATAAAAATCTACGGTCATATTCAAAATGAGGAGCATTAGAGATCCCAATACACAAAACTTATTACGAGTCAGATGTATGGAGCAAAAATTTTAAATTAACTTTATTTGAGTATAGACCTTATTAGAGTCATCAAATTTAAAATTGAAAATCAGATTCGTAATCTTGACCCTCTAAAGACATCGAAAACAAATTTTCGTACAAATCCAATATATTAGGAGAGAATTCTAATTTCACCTTATTTAAGTGCACTTTATTTAAGACAAATTAAAAATTCAAAGTGATATTTGTAATCAGCACCCATGAAAACATACATATACGTAATTTTTAAAAAATCGGATGTATTGGAAGAGCAATGTTAAATTTTTAAAATAAAACTGATGACAAAAATCGATAAAATAGAAATGCTTGTCATTTAAAAAAAAAAATAGAAACAAAAAAACGGAAGTTAGATTCATAATATACATCTTCGAAAATATCCGTATACCAAATTTGAATTAAATCCGATGATTAGGAGCGTTGTAATCAAATTTTTAAAGTTGATCCCGGATGGACGGACGGACAGAAAATACGCATGCTGCGTATAATAATGTAGATTCGATAAACAATTTAAAAAACAATGTTATGATTTTTAAAATCAATTTAAATTTTTTTCAAACTTTTAAATTTATTTAATTTCTAATTTTGATTGATATTTGAAAAATTTTTGAGCTCAAGATCTTTTTCGTAAATTTAAAAACGATATAATTTTTTAATTAAGATACTTTAAATTAAATTTTTTTTAAACTTAAAGTTTTATAATTTTTAAAAATTCATCATCTTTATAATTATCTAAATTGTTTTTAGTGGTGACGAATTTTTGGCACTCGTGTATTACAAAAAAATGTTCGTAACTCGGGCGGCTGCTAGACCTCTTCGTTCCAGCATTTCATTTCATGCCAGTGCAGAAAAGGCCTAGCAGTCACACTTGTTGCGAAAAGAACTATTGACACCTATGGGGTCAGGGTGGACACCTGGTGCACTTAGTGCTAGTTACGCCTCGGAGATGATTTCTCTAGAAAGTTTTGACTCCGGAAGGGTCAGGGCAGACACCTGGTGATAATAACGCCTGGTGCACTTAGTGATAATTATAGTGCCTTTACAGTGACACCACGGAGGGAACTATTCAGGGTCAAAGACAGTGAACAAAAATCGCTCACGCTCCCGAAGCCTGCGTTCACGGTAAAATCTAGTGAACCCTAAGCGATCACTGAAAAATCCAGTGAACAACACTACAATACCCGTGTAGAGAGCGCGCGTTCACATAAAAAGATGACGCCGAGCACAACGCAGCACGCTGAACGATCTACTGCTTTGACTGTGATTGCTGATCACTGAAAAACACAGTGAATTGTTCTCTCTGTGACGGCAGCGAACACAAACTTTAAAATTAATTCAAGGCAATCGGCGGGTCAAACATGTTAAAAATTGAAAAAAGAATAAAAAACAACATCAAAATTATAGAGGGATGTATACAATTGATATGAATATAAAAATACCAAAATGAGAGTGCATAGTTTGATAATGACCAATTTATTCAAACATGGGTAAAATATTCCAGGTAATCTTGAATTATTCTATTAGAAACGTAATGAACCAACCCTTTGAAGAAAAAATCGGACGCGTTATGAAGAGTCGTGCAATTAAAAAAACTTCTAAAATTATTTTTATTAAGTAAATTATGCATTTTTCTGCGATTACATATCGAAGTTCAAAATTAATTATTCGTTACTATCCCAAACAATTGTACAGTTTGTTCTATAATTTGTGCAATAGAAGAAGAACTAATTCTGCACGACGAAGCAACTTAGAAAATTTGCAAAGATTTTTATTATAAGAAATAATAATTAAAAAACAAAAACAACCTGCCACCTATTCACTAAGTAAGCTGCAATATTCAAAATAAGAAAAAAAAAAAAAAAAAAACTGGAAAAAAAATTGATTTCGCTCAATCTAACTATACCAAAAAAATCATACTTATGTAAATAAGACACTTACTATGTTTATTTTATTTTATTTTTTGTAAAATATCATTCAATTTAGCTTCACATCACCTCGTACTAAATTAAATTAATTTATTTTGCATTGTTACGCTTACTAAAATAGGAATATATTTATTAGCAGCGCATAAAACTGTTTTGGCGTTGCAATGTATCATTTTCCAAAAGTTCCATTAATTTGATTTTCTTTGCAGTGCAGCGTTTGTCATGCGCTACACCAGCAAGGCCAACCCTTGCACCATTTTGCTGGAATGACATTAATAGTCATGCACTGCCCCGCACTGTATGCCAGGTTAGGGCATGTTCTGCACGGCATTTCATCATTTTGTCTTGTAATAAACTAAACATCGCGAATAAAGTTCAATGGGTCGGGAAGAACCGCAATAATGCACAGTATTACGAATTGGGGTGCACTGTTTTGGACTATTTCATCATTCACCGCACTGCAATGCACAGTATTCAGATTAAGGTGTACTATATTGCACAAATTTGTCGTGCACTTTGGTGTTTTGATTGTGTACTGCGCAGCAATGCAATGCAACGCGGCAATGCAACGCGGCAATTGAGCTGATTAGCCGTGCACTGCACCGAAATGAATTGCACTGCACTAATTCGCTATGCGCTGCACCGCAATGCACTGCACTGCACTGATTCGCCGTGCACTGCACTGATTCATCATGCACTGCATTTCAATGCACTGCACTCTACTGATCCTTCGTGCAATGCACCGCAATGCACTGCACTGCACTGATTCACCGTGCCCTACATCGCAATGCACTGCACTGCACTGATTCGCCGTGCAATGCACCGCAATGTACTGGTTTGACGTGCGCTGCACCAAGACGCATAGGAATGGAATGTTTCAAAATTTTTCAACTTAACTTAAATGAATTTTATGGAATGTATGCACACATGATACATGCTTTTCTGATAAGTAAAATTGAAATTTTCAATGACTCGGAATTCAAATATTAATTTTTTTAGTATTTTAATAAAAAAAAAACAAAACGTTTTAAATTCTAGATATTTTGCTTTTGTTTATTCAAATCTCCTACGACGTCTTTGGCTCGAGAAAAATGATCGATCGGTCATTCCAAGTTTATCAAACTCGGCGCCCAGGGTTTGGGTGGTTTAAGACTTGAGGAGTAACTGACCGATTATTTATCGAACTCGGGCGCCCAGAGTTTTCGATGCTTAGAGCTCGGGGAATGTTCGATCGATCATTTATCGAACACGGCGCCCAGGGCTTTAGGGGCTTAGAGCTTGGGGGATAGCTGCTAAGTTTTTATGTTGAACTTGACGCCCAGGGTATTTGGGGGTTTACAGCTTGGGGGATAGCTGATCAGTTTTTTTATTGAACTCGGGCGCCCAGGGTATTTGGGGGTTTACAGCTTGGGGGATAGCTGATAAATTTTTTTTTTAACTCGGGCGCTCAGGGTATTTGGGGGTTTACAGCTTGGGGGATAGTTGATCAGTTTATTAATTGAACTCGACGCCCAGGGTTTCGAGGGCTTAGAGCTTGGGGGATAGCTGATAAGTTTTTTTTTTTAACTCGGGCGCTCAGGGTATTTGAGGCTTGGGGAATGACCGATCGATCATTTATGTAGCTCGGCGCCCAGGGTTTGGGGGTTTCAGGCTTGAGGGATAACTGATCAATGGTTGGTTGAACGCGCCTGGGTCTTGATTTCTAGACCCGGAATTTCCCGGGGCGGGATGCATCCAGACCCACTATAAGGGAAATAACGCCCCTGAAGAGAAGGTGTCCAGGTCAATAACGTCATCTAAAATTTGGTAAAGAATGCCTAACATCATTTTTTTTAAATTTGACCCGATTTCTCGAAGATTATCCCCAGGTATCCCTGTCATCGGTGACTTGGTTGTCCAGGTCGAAAAGATCATCAAAAACCAGTTTTTGAAATCTATAAGTTCATCATAAAAAAATGAACTCGATATCTCGAAGATGATTCCCAGGTATCCCATCATCGGCGACCTAGTTGTCGGGTTCAAAAACTGAACATGAATTTGTATTGTCATCTAATCCTGAGGTCCTTACAAAATTTTAGACCTCTAGGTCAGATTTGAACCAAAAATGAACGACGGAGAGTTAAGGAAAAGCGTGTAAAATCAAATAATGAAATTGTTTGTGATTATTGATACAGGTACTTTATGAATGTTTTGAAAAAAAGAATAACCAAAGTCTAATTTTTTTCTATTTTTGTGCAAAGCTGCATTCAAATCTGTGAGATATAAATTAAGTAATTGCAAGATTATTAATTTTCTCATAAGAGCCAAGGTCAAGTTGTAAAGATTTAAAATGTTTCTAACTTTTTTCACAAGCTCCTCCTCACTTCAAAAATAGTTAATATTAAACTTTGTAAAGTTTTGGAACGTTTAAATATTGGTATTATTATATATATATATTTTTTATTTATGTTTTTTTTTTTTCGAGCCAAGGACGTCATAGGAGATTTGAATAAACAAAAGCAAGATATCTAGAATGTAAACGTTTTTTTTTAAATTAAAATACTAAAAAAATTAATAATGGAATTCCGAATGATTGAAAATTCCAATTTTACTTATCTGAAAAGCATGTATCATGTGTGCATACATTCCATAAAATTCATTTAAGTAAAGCTGAAAAATTTTGAAATATCCCATTCCTATGCTTCTTGGTGCAGCGCACGTCACCAGTACATTGCGGTGCATTGCACGGTGATTCAGTGCAGAGCAGTAAACTTCCTGAGGAAATCATCTTCAAGGTGTACCTATCACCAAGGGCACCAGGTGTCCTCCCTGACCCCTGCAGAGTCAAAACTTCCTGAGGAAATCATCCCCAAGGTGTACCTATCACCAAGGGCACCAGGTGTCCACCCTGACCTCTCCAGAGTCAAAACTTCCTGAGGAAATCATCCCCAAGGTGTAACTATCACCAAGTGCACCAGGTGTCCGTTCTGACCCCTCTGGAGTCAAAACTTCCTGAGGAAATCATCCTCAAAGGTGTACCTATCACCAAGGGCACTGGTCGCCGCAAGCGGACGAACGCAAGCGGTAAGCGGCCGTAAACCTGCCGTAAGCCTGCCGTAGACTTTCTTACAGCTCACGGCTTTATTCATGTGGTCCCCTTAAGCAGTGTATACCTGTTGAAGCCAAAGGTACACATAATATTTGCATCTGCAAAACGCATGGCAATATTCGATTTAGAATGGCAGGACTCCAGCAAGAATTTGCCCAGAAAAAATTTAAGTATGAAGAGACTTATTGTGATTACTTGAGAGACATCGTTTACCCCAACCCAAGTGCTGAGTTTTTTTGAACAAATTTAAAAATTGCCCAGGCACAAGTAAGGCCCTTCAAGATTTGGGCAGACCTTTTTTTACACACATCACGATAGATCACATTATTAAAGTACGGGATGAATTAAATTTTATTAATTCTTCACGATGTATTTTTGATTATACACAATAAAAATAAGTAATTAATCAAGTTTTAATTATTCACATTGTTTTAACACGAAATTTAAATTTAAAAATTGATTGTACACAATTGACTTTAAAATTAATCAACGATTTACACAACTGTTATTGTACACCCAATATTGTACACGAAAAAATTAAATTTTAATTAATAATTTCTTAATCGTACACAGCTTAATTGTTCACAGTATTATTGTTCACAATACAAACACGCGTGTATGATAAAATTATTATTGTGAACAATAATTTATTGTAAAATCAATCTGTGAACAATGCAATATTTATTAAATATATTATTGTGTACAATAATTTAGTGTAAAACCATACTGTGTACATACAATATATAAAAATTTTAATTTATTGTAAAATCAATCTGTGAAGAATGCAGTATTAATTAAATATATTATTTTGTACAATAATTTAGTGTAAAACAATACTGTGTACAAAAAATATATAAAAATTTTTTATTTAATTAATTAAAATATTTTTTTGAGAGTTTTCCACTTTAAAATTTTTTATCAATACGAAAATTAAAAAAAATACGTAGAAATGATAGATTTTTTTACTTTTTTATTTTTTAATTAAATTTGATATTTATAGTTATAATTAATATGCCCTCGGCTGTGTCGGTCTGGTCTCCTGCTGGCCCGAGCAAACATTTTAATGCGGCGCGACTTCGGCCCGAGTTCGTATCCGAACTGTCCTAAGCGATGCCGAATTCGGCTGCAGTTCGGTCGGGGGCGCGGCTGGGGTTTCGGCCTAAGTGCGCACTACTGCATCTAGCCGAAGTTGTGGTATAAAGATGATTCCTACAAGAGGTTAGAAATCCAGTGTAGTCAAGGTGGACACTTAGTGCTCCAGGAAATATCTTCCCCCAAGACGTTTTGACTTCAAGAGGGTGGACATCTGGAGCACCTGACGGTAAGTATCCCCGAAGATGATTTTTCCAGTAAGATTCGACTCCAGAAGGGTCAGGGTGGACACCTCGAGCACCTGGTGATAGTTACACCTTGGAGATGATTTCCTCGGGAAGGGTCATGGTGGGCACCCAGTGCATTTGGTGATAGTTACGCCTTGGAGATGATTTCCCCTGGAATTTTTGACTCCAAACGCACTGGGTACTCTTCCTGACCCTTCCGGAGTCAAAACTTCCAGGGGAAATCATCTCCAAGGCGTAACTATCACCAAGTGTACCAGATATCCACCCTGTCCATCAATTTGGTCATCCAAATCCATCAATTTGGTTGCAATGACAGCGGTCACCCACTCAAAAGTCATACCACTTTACTGGCGCTGGCGTGTACAAAAATAGTAAAACGCACCTTTGCCACCCTTGACTTATCCCTCTTATTTTAGAAATTTCTTACTTTACAGGCTTAGGTACGTGATTTATTAATTGCGTCAGGTAAAAATATTCCAAATTTATCAAAGTCTATTGAGCATCGATCCTTGGTACGAAATAGATTTTCTTATGAAGATATAGATTATGTATATTATCGAGTTGACTCAGTATAATATATATACTCAGTTAATACATATTCTTACACGGTTACGTATACGTAATATAAGTCTTTAAGAGTTTTATGTAACTAAAACTTATTCCCTTACTTCGGATTCCTATTTTAGGTCTTAATAAGAATAGATACTAACTTGTTCATTCTAGCTTTACTATTGTTTTTATATGATTCTTAATGTAAAAGATTTTCTCTTTCAGATCATCGTATGGTAAGTAACAAAGTTTTTATCATTTTTTAAACAATATTAGCAATTTTTCATTTTTTTTTTTTTTTTTTTTTAATTGAATATATTTACGTATATATGATCTTTTTTATCAACAAACTGTGTGAATGAAAATAGATACACAAAACTTTATAGGTTCATCCATCGCAGTGAATTCTGCGCATATTCGAAACATGTCATGAAACTATGATATATTGTTATACATGGGAGGCAAGCGCCACATTGACGTCGAGAGAGGAATATTCGGCTAGCGGCACGAGGTGGAGGGGGAGTCAAAGTATAGAGAGCATGGATCTTGAAGGGGGCGTCAATGTTGCACTTTGCTCCCAGAGAGGGCACATCGAAAAGTACCAATTGAATGCCGCAGTGAAACAAAAACAATTTTCATACCTCCGGGCCGAAAACACCAAATCCCTGGAGCAGGACTTTGGGTTTTCCTCCCGTTGTTATGAAAAAAACATTACACACGACACTGGAAAAGTATTAGCAAATCCCTAGCAAACCCTTAACACCCTCGCCTTCGGCTCGGGCTTGCTAATACTTTCCAGCGCCCGGTGTGTAATACACTATCGAAAAAAATAACATCATATTTTTTTCAAAATCATTTACTCTAAAATAAAATTACATGTAACCAAATTGAAAAATTTTTCGGAGAGAAAGATGCGTACTTTGGACTATCTGATGGTTAAATATAGTACATTTTGAAATGTTCTTTTCTGCATGAGACACCGAAAACAAGTGGTAAAGGTCGGATTTTGAGGTTAGAATGTGGAAAAAAACATTTGAATATAAGTATAAATATTTTTGAAAGAATCGGATATTGTATTTTTCGGTCACCAACCAATTATCGGTGCTTTATTCGTGCTGTTTTCTGACCAAATAACAAGTGATAATATATCATTGTCTGTTTTGCATACCAAATATTTTCCGTTATTTGGTCTGTTTTCCGATGTTTGGTCTGTTTTGCAGTCGCCATCTATAAGATCGTCAACAAACTTACTTAAAAAACGAAAACGAGTAAGGTGGCGTAGGCTTTGAGGTTGGAACGCGGCTGCACAGTTTATGACTGGACTTGCTTACTTACTTACGGAAAAGAAAAAAAAAAAAAAAATTGGAAACTTATTAATATAGTCGAGTAATTTTATTTACAAATATATAACAATTTTAATATAGCTCGTCCAAAAGGTTTTCCAAGGTCCCTGGAGGGTCAGGTCGAGGTTGGGCGACATTCCTGAAAAGTAGCCGCACGTTCCTTGGCTCAGCTTGTCTCTCAATCACATTGTTTGTTGGCAGTTCTTGCTGCACTGGAGCAAAAACTGCCTGGTTCTGGTTGAGCTGTGCTCCTATGATTTCATTTTTCTAAAAATAAAATATTAAAAAACAATAATTAATGTTTTAAAATGAAAATTATAATGATAAATTTAAGAGCACTTTTTTAGATTACTACACGGTATGATATATTGTTATATATGGGAAGGAAGCGTCACATTGACGTCGAAAGAGAAATTTTCGGCACGAGGCGCAGCCAAGGGTGAAAGTATACAAAAAGTTCGGAAAATGTAATTAACCCTTTTACAGCCCGAAGGTTTTTGGAAGTCAGGAGAAGAAACGGATTGCATTTTTGGTGTTTCCGATACTTTCTGAACACGGAACTACTGTTAGTTTAAAAAAATTCATGTTGTTTCATGTCAAAATTTCGGACAAAAAAAAATACTACCATCATCTACGTTCAATTTCATGATGAAAGTATAGAACTGGTTTTTTTTGCTAAAACACTCCCTTTTTGAGTAAATCATCAACAAAGATTAAAACTTTGGATCCTACTCAAGTAAAACTTCGTACTCCAGGCCGATGAAGAGGGATGACTTTTTTAAAATTGTGAAGAGATTTTTTGAAGTTGTTTTGCTCGCTGATCATGAATCTGTCATTAGTTTTGAAAAATACCTATTGACAGCCGAGATATGACAGCTGTCAACACTTGAATATCATAATTTCGGACAAAAAAAAAATACTACCATCATCTACGTTCAATTTCATGATGAAAGTATAGAACTGGTTTTTTGCTAAAACCCTCCCTTTTTGAGTAAATCATCAACAAAGATTGAAACTTTGGATCCTACTCAAGTACTTCGTACTCCACGCCGATGAAAAGAGAGTGTTTTAGCAAATAAACCATTTCTAAACTTGAATCATGAAATTGAACGTAGATGATGGAAACATTTTTTTTAGTTCGAAATTTTGACATTCAAGTGTTGACAGCTGTCATACCTCGGCTGTCAATAGGTATTTTTCAAAACTAATGACAGATTCATGATCAGCGAGCAAAACAACTTCAAAAAATCTCGTTACAATTTAAAAAAAAAAAAGAAACTAGAAAAAACAATCCCATCCGAGTAAATAATTTTTTGTATATTTTTAGTTCATCTGTCTGAAAATTTTTTGAAAAATCACATTTTATAAGTAATGATCTAAAAGAAATAATGCAAGTTATCTACATTGAAGGTTAAAATGTTAACTTTGAAAAATTATCAATTTTCTTTAAATTAAAACCTCTTACTACTCTAAGCTTATGAAATTCGAAAAGACAACTTGAAAGTATGTCTAAAAAAATTAATAACTCAAAATCAAACAGTTATAAAGTTACGGAGGTTTTTACTTCAGGCGGCAGTATAGTCCTGCGAGCCGCTAAAACACTAAGTGTTCAGCGAACTACCGACGGTGCGCGAACAGTCTACATTCGTTCATCAGCTGTACTAATCTCATACGACAGCTGCGACGCTACAGCAACCAACACCTAAAATTTTTACCGTGTATTTAAGAAAAATTATTTATGTTCAAATAAATGCCGAAAAGCATTATTAAAACAATAGTCTAGGAGACAAATGCGTTTCGTAGCCTTTTCAGTTTGAATGGAATATTTCTGCGTATACTTATATTTCGACCCCACCGAACTCGAATTTTTCGGTTGGAAGTTCGAAATCATGTCAGTTTAAAAGTTATTGACAGATTTGACCTGTCAAAAAATTTTTTTTCATTTTCTTCGAGTCAATACAAACATAAAAGGTGCCATTTTCAAAGCCGAAAAACAACTTGAAGAACGATTAATTATTGAATAACTTTAATAAGCCTAGCGTATTCTACAAGGCTTGTTTAACGGGTTACCATTTAGCTACTAGAGGATTTTTCAACTTTTACCAATTAATTCTGATAATTAATTTAGCGCTTGCAGGCTGTCATGGCGCTCTTACCTCGTATAACATATATGTATAACTGCCGAGCGCGCGCGCTTGGTTATGATTTGAATTGTATTATTTTAAAGTAAAAAAGGATCGTATCTTCGTAGGAAGTTACTAAAAATTTAATAAAGAGTAAGTAAAGACTAGGTATCAGAATGAGTAACCTTAACTATCGTTTTAACTCCTCTTTAATCGAAGAAAATTTAAATATTTTTTTTGATAGGTCGAATCTACCAATAACTTTTAAACTGACATGATTTCAAACTTCCGACCAAAAAATTCGAGTCCAGTGGTGTCAAAAACTTAATTCCATTCAAACTGAAAAGGCTACGAAATGCACTTGGCTCCTAGACTACAACGCGAGCATGTCGCGTAAAACCGATCAACAGCAGCAGAGCTAAACCGTACGCGCACGCAGTTCGCGCAACGCTCCGTCTGAATGTTCTCGTGCTAGCTTGCGAGCTGACGGCAGACAGTCTGGCTGCACACCGCGATTCGCTTCATCGTCCGCAATCGTGATCAAAAACCAATACCCTCCTTTTTTTTTGAAACCTCGTTTCCGTGGCTCGTCGCCGAACACGTGATCGTCATTCTTTTTCTCGCGCTTATGCCTCACAATTAGTCACCTGCGTGTGGCATTGTACATAAATAAACCGACGTTAACCACACCTTCACTTCCTTTCTTTCACCCGAATTGATGCTTTTCAACTCCTGCACCCCTTATCACACTGACGCCCTTTCTCGTGTCTTTTACACGAGAAGGGACTAAGTTTAAAATTAAAATTTTAAAATTTACATTTATTTTCAAATTTGTATTTTTTTAAATTTGTACACAACATCTTGAGGTCTTAGTTTTTAATGTGATATTTAAAAAGTTAATCTCCCTATATTATATTTCCGTTTTTGATTCTGATCCCCTAAATTGGATCCCCTAAATTGGATCTTCGAAAATCTGAAATTCTTAAAAACACGGTCAAAACACAGTTAAATATCGCACTTTTCTGATCCCCTAAATTGGATCCCCTAAATTGGATCTTCGTCGAAAGTATTGGATCCCCTCAGTTGGATCCCCTTTTTTTCAAAAATCCCCTTTTCAAAGATCCCTTTTAATTCTTCGTTGAAAGTATAATATAATTTAAAATCCAATAATTATTTATATATATTTATATACAGATTTAAGATCAACGAACGATTGGATTTTAATTTATATTATATATATTAATTACTAATTTATATTATTTATATTAATTTATATAACCCATACCTAACTTAATACCAATGTTTACTTTTTGATAAAAATCATTTACTTAGGAATACAAATTTGTGCGGTACTAGAAATTTTTACGGGTAATCAAGGGACACTTAAGTGGGCAGATTTACGCAATCCCAAGCCAGCTGGTTAGATAAGCGAGATACGTTAGTTTAGTGAGAGCTAATAATTTAAGTCGATTCAGGTTAGTAAGGTAAATAAGGTTGGTTAGGCGGAGGTTATGCGGGAGGAGGGTGGAAGGGGAGATGAGGTGAGGAAGGGTTTGTTATTTTACTTAAAAATATTAATAGAGCTTTTTCAAAATTTAAAGTACTTCAACAAAACTTTAAAGTTAGTGGCTGAGTTGATGAATACGGTGAGTAGGATTCGTTGGTAGATTGGATGAAATAAGTTTGGGAGATCCCTACCCCTTAAATCCAGCTGGACTTCAAAAAAAAATTTTTTGGTTAATATCGCTTAAAATCAAGTTATTGTTCATTTTTCAATTTGTCCAGCTGGATTTCCAGCTGGACAGATCCGGCTGGAAAATTAAAAAAAAAAAAAACTAAGATAAATTTTTTCAAAATCATTGAAAAATGAATAATAACTTGATTTCAAGCAATATTGATTTTCACCAAAAAATTTCTTTTTGGAAATCCAGCCTTTATATTGAAACCGAAATCCAGCTGGATAGCCAGCTGGAAATCCTGCTGGAAATCCAGCTGGATTTAAGGGGTAGGGATAAAATACGGTATTTGAATTAAATTAAATTAGTGAGGTCAGTAATGTGGCTAAGATTAAACTAGGTCATGTAGTTGAAGATAAAAAAATTCGAAGTCTTAAGGGGAGTTGCAGAATTTGCGAAAAAAATCATTTAAAATTAAACGAAAACGAAAATAAAAAAACTTCCTAAAGATTCAATAAATATAGATGTATAGCAAATGCTATTAAGATACAAAAATTTACAAAACTGTTTCCCATATTCTGACGTTAATTTTGATCCGATTTTGATGGGGTTGGGCTTAAAAGATATATTAAGATAGTAGCTCCAGCGGTACAGAGCCCTTTTTTCATTTTCATTTTTAATTTTACTGAATCTTCAATTTTTTGTTAAAATGACCCTAATGACTTCGCCTTAATACGGGTGAGAATAGTAAAGAGACTTAGATGGGGTGAGTGATGGTTGTGTGGTTGTGGGCTGGTATGGACATATTAAAATTATAACTTTGGCTCCAATGAAAATTTTCATATAAAATTATGTATGATAAAAAAGGTCTTGAGCTCAGCTTTCTAATTAAATCATTCAAATTTTTATTAATTAGTAGATTACTACAATCGGCTGCGCCTCGGCCGAAAATAACATGTGATCTGAGACATTTATCATTTTCGTGGCCACGTGTGGTATAGGTACTACTATTTTTCTGCTCGACGCATTTTCTGGCCTCTGAGCGCGCCAGTTTTTGCTACTTCCCGGCCGGAGTGCAGAAAATACTTTTTGTTGTCATGACTCTCATGAGAGGGTGCTGAACAAAGCCGTTTATCAATTAGTCGGTTCAAACGCAACTTAGCAAGCTCTTACTATAAATGAAATACGTTCATCTCATGAAGAATCTGTAAAATAATTTTGAAGAAAATCAAGGTTCGCTTGTACGAGTTTGCAAAATTTGAAAAAAATCTTGATTTTTTTTATCATTCGGCAAATTACTAGAGTAGTTTTCAGGATGGGGAGTATAAGCTAGAGATCTAAGATGAGTCAGATCAAGAATGAATAAGGTGAGTAGGGTTTGTTGGTAGAGTGAGTGAGAGATGAGTTGGGAATTATTTACGGTATTTGAAGTAAGTAAAATTAGTAAGGTCAGTAATGCGGCTAAGATTAAAATAGCTCAGGTGGTTAAAGATGAAAGATTAAGTAAGGTTAGTAGGGTTCTCCAAATGGGTGAGATAGTGAAGTAGGTTAGATAGTTAATGTGATTAGGTGAGTGACACTTGTGGGCCGGCAAATATAATAAAGTTTGTAATATTGATCTGAAATGAATCTATTTAATATGCCCGCCATAAGCAAAAGAAGCTCTAAAAAATATTTTTGTGTGTGTAAGATCTAATGAGATGGTTCAAAATACCAGTGGGCTTACTAAAATTTTTCTTATGAGTCATCAAAAATTTATGTATGTACCTTACATGAACGCTCTAACTATTTTAAAATTGATTTATAATTTCATTTTTCTATTTTAGATCTATTTTAGCCCTGGATAGATTTTGACTAAAAATTATTAAAAAAAGGAATAAAATTCTATACCTCATGATTTTGCTTAAATAATTAAAAATTTTTCTCTGTAAGTCTGATTTTATGAATCAAGTTATTATGAGTAAGTAAAGTTCAAACTGAACTCTCGTGTCTAATTTTTATTGATTTTGAGCGCTTTAGTCTTTTGATTATTTTACCAAACATAGAGCTTACGTATTGTTTCGATTAATTTTTCTATTCATCAATTATAATTAGGGGGTTGGCGAGCGGAGCGAGCAGGGGGGTACCCCCCCTAGTGTTTTTATAATTCTGTTTCAGAGTTTTTTAAACTGAAAATTAGGTTATGTTTTCGTTATTCTTTCTGATTTTTCAAAATAATTTTTAAACATATAACTAATACTAAATAAAATTAAAGACTTTCAACTTTGCTGTGTAAAATTTTCAAAATGATTCAGGCTTTTTCATAAGAAACGACGTCTTTCAGCTTGAGTTAGACGAAACAATATTTTACAGTTTTATTTATTTTTTCATACTTTTCCTATGCTTTTATAAATTATTTTCAAATCATTTGACTTATTATTTATTTCTGACAACTAAGTTGTAGAAAAATTCATTTTTTTACTACTCAAAAGACTTTTTAAATTAAAAAGTAATCTAAGGTGTATAATAAGATAAGTTTACTAACCTTCACTTCAAACATTCTTCTGATCGGACACATTTCAACTGAAAAATAAAAGTATAAATGAACGCTAAAAATTAATTTTTTTTTTTAATTTTTATTATAAAGCAATCTATATCAAATTCTTACCTATTATAATCAAAAGGCTGCTAAAGAAAGATAAGAGTGCTGCCTACCTCGGAGAGAGTTACAAATTGTTCGTGGCGCCATCAAATAAACAAATGGCCAGAAAAAAAAGTAATCGATCTAATATGACGGAAGGAAGGGCCGACGCTCGCTGAAAGCATTGAATGGGTGAGCATAGGAATTTGGGCTCCAAAAAATTTTTAGTTCAATTGAAAAATTATTATCGGAGCTATACATAAAAATAGTTGGTGTTTCAATAATAATTATTAATTTTATTTTTTTTTTTCTTTCTTACTCTTTTTTGTCGTGAGCATGTGATTATAAATTAGTACTCACTAATAAAATAATACATTTACTCTATAAAAAAAAAAAACTGAAGACTTAAAGCTATTTTTATGTTTCAATTCAGTTAGAATTTAGAAACTATCTTAATAAATTATTCAGATTTGGTTCAAAATCAATCAGTTATATTCCATATTGACTATCGGCGACCGGCGTTGGGCCGAGCGACTCGCAGCTATTATTATACACGAGGTTGGCCGACTTCGGCTATCTCCGTTTTCTTTCCACGAATTGGGCCTTGGTGCCGCACCAGCTGCTCCATTCAGGACAAACCGAACGTGCTCCAATTTCTTTTATTTATTACTATACGGCAAACGCTCACTCCGCAGCGATTCACCGACTCAGCTGTTCGGCACTCCCCACTCGGACTTGTTTTCTCAATCGGAGGGTACCTTTATGTTGACGGTTCCAGCGAAAAAAAAAAACTTAGGCCAAAAGCTGCCAGGTAAAGAGCTCGAAGGAGGGCTTGCCACGATTAATAAAATCAAAAACCCCTATTTTACCCGAAATTTTCATGTCACGATAAGAATTTAAGCTAATCACCCCCGAGCCAGGAAAAGAGCAACAATACCCCCCGTAGCCAAAAATGCTTTCCTGTCACGATTAATGAACGCGGACAATTTCATGTCACGTTAAGAATTCGAGCTTCTCGCGTCCGTAATAACCACGATTATAATCAATTGAAAATATCGACTCCCTGCCAAGTAAATAACGCGACAAGTCTTCCCAGCCTTTTTTGACCTATCACATGCCAAGAAAAACGTATCTCTTTGTTATGTCGAATCGCTGCCACGAAAAATATTAAAGACAACATTAAAAACTTTTTCTTATGTTTCACAACCACGTAAAAAGTAATAAACGCGTTTTTCGTGATAATTCAATGTACGCGCGAGCGCGTGCCACGAAAACGGTACTGCCATACAAGTTTCTTTTTATGATCGTTTTTTTGGCCATACTTCTCTTTCGTCTTATTGTCCTTGCATTATTGTGAAAGATTATTTTTTTATTATGATATTATGATTTTATTAGATTATGTTCATGGTTTTGTTTCTAAAAATTTTATTCAACTTATTAGATATTTTTTTTTAATAAAAACATTTAGTAAATCATTTGACACTAAACGCTGTATGCCTAGAAAAAAGGGCGGAGGGAGCAGAATGAATGCAGTGATGACGATTGTATATAGATGGCGTATGTGTCAACTCTTTAATTTAAATCTTTGTGCTCTATATGCAACAAGCTTAATGGCTTAGTGGTTAAGGTATAGGATTCCCATAGTCCCATGCCTAGGGTCGTGGTTCGATCCACGTACCCAAAATTTTTTTTTTTTTTTTTCGTTATTTTACATGTATATTAGATAGATTTTTAAAAAAATATCTCATAATTATTCAGCCTTTTTTTTATTATAAATAATATAAAGAGAGTTCAAATTATAAATGGAATTGGGTTATTTGGTTTATTTAAATAATAAGAGAAATGGGTTATTTGGTTTTTAAAGCAATAAAAAGAAAGTTAAAAAGTGAAATAGAAATGGGTTATTTCGTTTTTTAATTATAATAAGAGAGTTACAAATGAAAATATAATTGGGTTATTTGGTTTATTTGAATAAAAAAAAAGAGACATGGGTTATTTGGTTTTTTAAGCAATAAAAAGAAAGTTTAAAAGTAAAATAGAAATGGGTTATTTGGTTTTTTAATTATAATAAGAGAGTTACAAATAAAAATATAGTGACTTGGTTTATTTGAATAAAAAAAAAAGAGACATGGGTTATTTGGTTTTTTAAGCAATAAAAAGAAAGTTTAAAAGTAAAATAGAAATGGGTAATTTGGTTTATTTAAATAATAATAATAATAATAAAATTGAGTTATTTTAAGGTATGCAAGTACACGCATTCACAGGGGCGTTATTACATTTTGGGCCCGGGTCTGGATAAAGTTCGAACCCCCCCCCCCCCCAACTAATCTTAATATTTTTTAACTCTGAGCAGTTCAGTACCTAATTTATAAAAAAAAAACTCAAACCTTGAACCCCCCACAACCCTGGGCGCCCGAGTTCAACAAAAAAACTGATCAGCTATCCCACAAGCTCTAAACCCCCAAAACCCTGGGCGTCAAGTTCAATGAATAAACTGATCAGCTATCCCCCAAGCTCTAAGCCCCCAAATACCTTGGGCGCCCAAATTCAACAAAAAAACTGATCAGCTATCCCCCAAGCTCTAAACCCCCAAAACCTTGGGCGTCGAGCTCAATAAATAAACTAATTAGCTATCCCACAAGCTGTAAACCCCCAAATACCCTGGGCGCCTGATTTCAACAAAAAAACTGGTTGGCTATCCCCCAAGCTGTAAACCCTCTAAACCCTGGGTGCCCGATTTCAACAAAAAAAATTATCAGCTATCCCCCAAGCTCTAAACCCCCAAAACCTTGGGCGTCGAGCTCAATAAATAAACTAATTAGCTATCCCTCAAGCTGTAAACCCCCGAATACCCTGGGCGCCTGATTTCAACAAAAAAACTGGTTGGCTATCCCCCAAGCTGTAAACCCTCTAAACCCTGGGTGCCCGATTTCAACAAAAAAAATTATCAGCTATCCCCCAAGCTCTAAACCCCCAAAACCCTGGGTGCCCGAGTTCAACAAAAAAACTTATCAGCTATCCCCCAAGCTGTAAACCTCCAAATACCTTGGGCGCCCTAAAACAACGAAAAAACTGATCAGCTATCCCCCAAGCTCTAAACCTCCCAAAACTCTGGTTACCGAGTAGAATAATTTTAGAAGTTACGCGTACTTTATATAGTATTTGAATATCAAGTCCATGAAAAGTGTTTTTTTTTTTCTTGTTCCACAATAAGGTATTGATTTTATTTTCTAGTTAAAAAAAAAAAAAAAAATTGTTGATAGCTTTTTTTGTTGAAGTTGGGCACCCAGGGTTTTGGGGGTTTAGAGCTTGGGGGATAGCCGATCAGTTTTTTGTAGAACTCGGGCGCCAAGGGTATTCGTGGGTTTACAGCTTGGGGAACAGCTGATCAGTTTTTTTATTGAACTCAGGCGCCCAGGGTATTTGGGGGCTGAAGGCTTGGGAGATAGCCGATAAGTTTTTTTGTTGAACTCGGGCGCCCAGGGAACTTGGGGGTTAAGAGCTTGGGGGATAGCTGATATGTTTTTTTATTGAACTCGGGCGACCAAGGTAATTGGGGTTTTAAGGCTTGGGGAATGACTGATCGATCATTTATCGAACTCGGTGCCCAGGGTTTGGGGGGTTTCAGGCTTGAGGGATAACTGATCAATGGTTGGTTGAACGCGCCCGGGTCTGGATTTCCAGATCCGGAATTTCCCGGGTCTGGATGAATCCAGACCCACTATAAGGAAAATAACGCCCCTGCGCATTCATCTTATATCACGCGCGCACTCGATTGCCTCCGCAGTCCGCTCCCTCCGCACTTTTTTCCAGGCATATAGCGTTAAGTGGTAGAACGTAATTTTTTGTTGTCGATACTCTAACCGCAAATTTGAGCATTGTGAAATTTGTGAATCAACATTCAACTATGGTAGAGGTTGTTAGAAAAATTATTTTCAAGGTAAATTACTTTAGTTAAAACTTAATTTCATATTTAAAAAAAAAATAATAGTAATAATAATTTAATTTATTATTTAAAAAAGAAAAATAGCAAAAATGACGAGCAACCAACACCTCCAATCCACGGCCGCAGCGTCCCTTTATATTTAAATGAAACTTTGATTTGGATGAATCGCACGCAGAGATTACAAAGAGATGGAACTTTTCTTCAGCCACCTATTAATCATAGATAAAAAATGTAATTTTTTGAATAAGATTTAAAAATTAGTTATTTTTTATGATAAAAAAGTATATTGGAACGGGGATGGTTTTACTTAATTAAACCTTGACAAATCATATGTTTTCGGGAAGATATTGAAAAAAGGAAGTTTTCTGCGTGAATCGCGACTCGATCACTTCAAAACTGCCTTTACGCGATTCAAAAAAGCAAATAATAAATCAGTTTCCAATCCAGGAGTATGTCTTAGCTTTTTTGTGGAACGGAGATGGTTTTACTTGATTATACCTTGACAAATCATATATTTTCAGAAAGATATTCTAAAAAGGAGGTTTTTTGCGTGATTTGCACCTCGATAACTTAAAAACTGGCTTTACGCGATTCAAAACCAACTAAAAAATTAGTTTCCAATCCGTGAAAATTAGCTTTTTCACGGAATTGAGATGATTTCAATTGACTATACTTGGACAAATCATATTTTGCCGGAAAGATATTCAAGAAAGGAAGTTTTCTGCGTGAACCGCACCTAAATAACATAAAATTTACCTTTACGCGATTCATAAAACCGACTGAAAAATCAGTTTTCAATCTGTGAAAACAAGCTTTTTTGAGGAACGGAGATGGTTTTACTTGATTATACCTTGACAAATCATATATTTTCAGAAAGATATTCAAAAAAGGAGGTTTTTTGCGTGATTTGCACCTCGATAACTTAAAAACTGGCTTTACGAAATTCAAAACCAACTAAAAAATTAGTTTCCAATCCGTGAAAATTAGCTTTTTCACGGAATTGAGATGATTTCAATTGACTATACTTGGACAAATCATATTTTGCCGGAAAGATATTCAAGAAAGGAAGTTTTCTGCGTGGACTGCACCTAAATAACATAAAATTTGCCTTTACGCGATTCATAAAACCGACTGAAAAATCAGTTTTCAATCTGTGAAAACAAGCTTTTTTGAGGAACGGAGATGGTTTTACTTGATTATATCTAGACAAATCATATATTTTCAGAAAGATATTCAAAAAAGGAGGTTTTTTGCGTGATTTGCACCTCCGTAACTTAAAAACTGGCTTTACGCGATTCAAAACCAACTAAAAAATTAGTTTCCAATCCGTGAAAATTAGCTTTTTCACGGAATTGAGATGATTTCAATTGACTTTACTTGGACAAATCATATTTTGCCGGAAAGATATTCAAGAAAGGAAGTTTTCTGCGTGAACCGCACCTAAATAACATAAAATTTGCCTTTACGCGATTCATAAAACCGACTGAAAAATCAGTTTTCAATCTGTGAAAACAAGCTTTTTTGCGGAACGGAGATGGTTTTACTTGATTATACCTTGACAAATCATATAGTTTCAGAAAGATATTCAAAAAAGGAGGTTTTTTGCGTGATTTGCACCTCGATAACTTAAAAACTGGCTTTACGCGATTCAAAACCAACTAAAAAATTAGTTTCCAATCCGTGAAAATTAGCTTTGTCACGGAATTGAGATGATTTCAATTGACTATACTTGGACAAATCATATTTTGCCAGATGGATATTCAAAAAAGGAAGTTTTCTGCGTGAACCGCACCTCGATAACTTAAAAATTGCCTTTACGTGATTCAAAACCAACTAAAAATTCAGTTTTCAATCCGTGAATATTAGCTTTTTTGCGTAACGGAGATGGTTTAACTTGATTAAACCTTGACAAATCACATGTTTTCGGAAAGATATTGAAAAAAGGAAGTTTTCGCCGTGAATACCACCTCGATAACTTAAAAACTGCCTGTACGCGATTCATAAAACCGACTGAAAAATCAGTTTTCAATCTGTGAAAGCAAGCTTTTTTTCGGAACGGAGATGGTTTTACTTGATTATACCTTGACAAATCATATATTTTCGGAAAGATATTGAAAAAAGGAGGTTTTTTGTGTGAATCGCACCTCGATAACTTTAAAACTGCCTTTACACGATTCAAAACCAACTAAAAAATTAGTTTCCAATCCAGGAGTATGTATTAGCTAATAATATAGAATTTTTTTTTCTGTTAGCGTGATAATTCACAATTCGATTTTTTTTACCTTTTTTGGTTATGTGCAACCCTTAAATTTTATCCTAATTGCAAAAATTTTTTTTGTTTGATTTGTTTCTTCATAAACTAATTCTTAGGAGGTCAGGCCTCATTTTATTTTGCCTACAAAAAATTCGCTCCACCCTAATATATATATTTTTTTTTAATTTTGAATTCGAACAGCGAACAACTGAAAGTTAAGAGTGTCGGTTGGTATGTTAACTCAAATTTGAGTTAATAGCACTGAAAAATGACTGGACGATTAGTTGCCTCGTCTTACAAAATAACGAAATTGCCCAGAAAACAGAAGTCCAGCTTCCAATACGTCTTCAAAGGACACATATTTTACAAAGACGAAGAAACTTTGCGCTGTAAATATAGAGGTATTAAAGAATACAGTTGCCCGAAAATCATCTTGGTGCAAAGTTACCATGATATAGAAAAACAAACAGTAAGTATGTAAAAAAAAGCAAGCGGTAAAAAGATAAGTTAACAAGCAGAAAAAAATAAGTTCCCGACGTTTTGATTCTTGAGTGATGTGAGTGGATTTGAGTGAAGCCGGGATAAAAAAAAAAAAACCAGTGGATAAAAGAGGCGCGTAATATTCAATTTTTCAGGCTGATTTACCAACGATTGGCTCCAGCTCTTTACTTTTTTCTCCTCGGATTGTTTTTTTTTTTTTTTTTTTTTTAATCTTTCGTTTGTAACTTAAAAAAGCCAGCGTCAAATGTTTAGACATCAAAGAGTGCATGAAATTACCAGTTTTTTTACTTTTTAGAAAGAGCTTTGCTGGAAAATTTTAATAACGTCATTAGGAAGCTCAAATCAAGCGTACTCGCCTTCGGCTCGGGCATCAATTTCGGTTTGCTAAGGGCTAACTAATTTTTGACTCCCTCAGGTGTGTAAAATACTATCTATAAGTCGATCGTTGATGTAGTTCATGCTCGGTCGAATTTAGATGTATTCGATCAACATTTTTTTTTTTTTTTTTTTAAACTCCGTATTTTAAATTTATTAAAAATTTTTTAAAATTTTTCTCCTGCGGGCTTGAGGGTTCGATTTGTCTGCAAGAGGTTTTGCAACGTGGTGACCATAGAATCACTCTTGCCCTGAGGAGGAATATTATTTTTTCGCCGAACCGATGAATCGAAAACATAGAGTCGAAAAAATCGATTTCTATACTGTAACATCAAAATCGACCCTTCACTCCTTTTTTTTCGGTTCTCGGACCAGGCTGGCAGTAGTTCTATTCTTAAAATAATTTTTAATAATATACATAGGTCCGCCCTTTCAGACCAAGGTTTGCACAATTATACACTTTCCATGTTCGTAAATTCGACACGGTAAGATTGATTATTTATCGATTAATTCATGAGTGATTGTTCTAAAAGTGTTTTCTTTCAGTTACAAAAAAAAAAAAAAATATTATTATTAAACCCCATAAATCAATTTATGAATTATGAAAATAATTTAAAGAAAAAATAATTATCATGTACACCTACTGGAAAACGCTACTTTCCTGCCGGTAGAGTCAGTAGCGTTCCCCGGCGCCGTTGTGCTAAACATAAACTGTCAATTAAATTATATTTTTAATTTAAGAAAACAACCAAACCAACCCTGAATCGTATAGATCGAAAAAAATCAAATGCTCTGAATGAGTATAAAAAAATTTTAATCAATTATTTTTAGACAGAAATAAAACACTGTTATGACAATATATACATAAATAAGATCAGCAAGTACGCTGTCTGAATCAATCTGCAAGTAGTTTGATAATATCTCAATCTTTAATTACGATTGCTATAAAGAAACTTGATATGGTTTCTTAAGTTTTGTAATTTTTTTTTTTATTTTTTTTTTTGGTAAATAATTAGCAGTTGACAGTGCACTTTCTTATCTTATTTTACATCTTTAGAAAAAAAAATAAAAAAATAATAATAATAAAAAATAAAATAAAGTTGAGGATATAAATTTGATATCTCTTACTCGTATCTTTTGAGTCTTTTTCTTCAAAATACTCGAATTATAAATATATTAGGGTAACCAAAGCCTTATTTATGGGATATCCATTACTTGTGGTACTTTGAAGCTGAACCCTCAAAAGATACGGGTAAGAAGAACCGCAAAATTTAAATTAAATTACCATTAAAAGGGGTTCCCAGTAATATATGCTCTGGCAACTCACAAAACTGAACTGTGCTATGACGCAATCTGGAAGTTTGTGTTTAAATTAGTGCCACCTGTGGAAAAAAATGTTCATGGATTGATGATTGACTTTGAACAGGCACAAATAAACAGTGCAAAAAAAATTTTCCAGATATTAATGTCACTGGATGCCTGTTTCACACAAAACAAGTATTTGCTTTTTATTTTTTCTAATACAAATACTACAACTACGAAAAACTAAAATAAAAACAAATGAATTGAAAATTAAAAGTAATTATTACATTATCGATTTGAATAAAATAAAATTACTACGTTAGAGCGAGTAAAAAACCTTACCTGGTTTAAGAAGACTCCGACACTTCGGTAGATTTACTCCCTAGAATAAAATTATTCCGTTGAGCAGGACTCATGATGAGTTGTAAGTGGTGTTGAGAGGTATATACACATCACAACCATACCACACTGGTATACAATATATATCGGAAAAATGAAACCGATGTGAGCATCGCAAACTTTGCGATAGCTAGCGTGCGGGTGGCCGCGTGGCTGTCGGAAACATACGGAAGCTTGTAGAGACCCCCGCGCGCCGCCGCGGCGCGCACCATTTTTTTGGTAAATTCGTCGCGGGCGCCCAAATTTCAAACTGCTTAATTTTTTTATTGTCTGCTCTGCTTTTAACATATGATTTCTAACCCAACCTGATGAAGATTGTTTATGTTTAGATATTGTTAAATGTACCTTCTGTACATACCATCTGAAGCTTCAGGACCGATGACGAGTATACCCGGGTACTTAAAGATCATCTTCGAGGAAAAATAAATGAATTCTCCAATATATCTTCGTCAACCATGGACACGTTTTGCAACGACTTTGTGTACCTGGATGACCAGGGCACCGATGACGAGTATACCCGGGTACTTGAAGATCATCTTCGAGGAAAATTGAAAAAATTCTTAAAAATAACTTTGTTCCTGGTTTTTGCACAAGTAATATTTAAGAATTTTCCTCGAAGACGATCTTCAAGTACCCGGGTGTACCCTTCATCGGTGTCCTGGTCATCCAGGGACACAAAGTCGTTGCAAAACGTGCCCATGGCTTACGAGATCATTTTTGAGAATTTTTTCAATTTTCCTCGAAGATGATCTTCAAGTACCCGGGTGTAGTCGTCATCGGTGTCCTGGTCATCCAGGTACACAAAGTCGTTGCAAAACGTATCCATGGTTGACGAAGTCATTTTGGAGAATTCATTTATTTTTCCTCGAAGATGATCTTTAAGTACCCGGGTATACTCGTCATCGGTGCCCTGGTCATCCAGGTACACAAAGTCGTTGCAAACGTGTCCATGGTTGACGAAGTCATTTTGGAGAATTCATTTATTTTTCCTCGAAGATGATATTCAAGTACCCGGGTATACTCGTCATCGGTCCTGAAGCTTCAGATGGTATGTACATAAGGTACTTGTAACAATAAATAAACATAAACAATCTTCATCAGGTTGGGTTAAAAATCATATGTTAAAAGTAGAGCAGACAATAAAAAAATTAAGCAGTTCGAAATTTGGGCGGCCGCGACGAATTTACCAAAAAAATGGTGCGCGCCGCGGCGGCGCGCGGGGGTCTCTCCAAGCTTCCGTAGAAATAAAGTAATGTTGTTTCACTCGTGCGGCTCTGCCAGTAGCTCCCGCGCGAGGCGCAGCCGAGCCGAGCAATGTACCTTTTTTTTTTTTTTTTTTTTTTTTAATCAATGACGTCACGAATCTACGGCCTGAAAATTGTCCTCTTTTTTAATGGTGTAATTTTTAACTCAAGAACCAATGATCTGAAATCAAAAAGTAAAACGGATTCTTAATCTGTAGAGATTTGGCTATATCTGGTACTAGTATCAGACATTTTTATTGAAAATAAACAAAATGACGTACATTTGAATTAATTTAAAAATTAAAAAAAAAAATTAATGTCCGTCATTTTGTTTTTTTTTCAATAAAAATGTCTGATTCTAGTACCGGACATAGCAAAATCTCTACAGATTAAGAATCCGTTTTACTTTTTGATTTCAGATCATTGGTTCTTGAGTTAAAAATTTCACCATCAAAAAAGAGGACAATTTTCAGGCCGCAGTTTTGTGACGTCATTGAATAAAAAAAAAAAAAAAAAAATTCTTGACAATTTGACTTATTTACTTTAACCTGTAAAAAATTTGAAATCCTTAATTAATTTTAAGTATGAATTAGTATATTATTCCCTTAGGCTCGAGGGTTTGATTTAACCTCCTCGCTGCAACCCTCGCCTTCGGCTCGGGTCGCAAACCTCTCGGAGGCCAAATCGAACCCTCGAGCCTAAGGGAAATATACTATTTTTCGTCCTTCGAACCGAAAACAAGGGGCAAAGTTCCGATTTTGAGGTTAGAGGGACAAAAAAAAATTTTTAGAAAAAAAAAATGATTTCATGAAAAATAAATCATTTTAAAACTTTTTTACCTGCACTAAATTAAATTAAAATTATTTCTCCCAGGCAATGAGCAAAAAATTTAATGAACTGGGTATTCCAATTGAATATGAATATCTTCTAGAGCATGCTTATGCTCTGGCAAATCTACCCCTGGATCATCGAATGAAAACTGGTTTCGAGTTATTATCTAAATTGATAGATGAAATCATATCACAACTTGATGAGCAGGATTCTTTATTTTTAAAATTAAAAATATTTGATTTGTATATGAAAAACTACTGGTACTGAATGAGGGAGGTAATGAGCGTTTTTAAAAAACCAATAAAAAAAAACAACTGCTGTGAGAACTTTCACCTTCATTTCGCCAAGATACTGGGAAAACACCCAAACATATGGAAGTTCTGCGGTAATAATAACTGTTTTTTTAAATATTTTAATTTTAATTTTTTTTCAAGCAATAGTTAATTTCATGCTTTATGCGATATAACATTTTTAAAGCATCTTAAAATGTCACAGTGGCTGAATTAATTTAAACAACCAGGATCAAGTTCGAGAGATATGACTTTTCTCTCTCACCTCACACACTCGATTCGATTACACATGCTAGCACACAATCGGTTGACAAACATTTTAAGCTTGGTGATCACCACACAAAACACACAAGTCCAACGACGCTGTGGACTTACTTTTCCCGCTCGCTGCCGCTAAATGGCCGTAGACAATGGCCTGGGTGCCGGTTGCCCTTGCTGGAGTTTCCTGACTGGATCCTGCCAAAACTCAGCACTGACACAGCGTACCGTTCACCTCAATCAAATCGTAAAGCGTTATCATACGCCAATCGCGGTTGATAACAATTATTTATCACGTATATCGACAGATAAACAATAATCGGCGTGAGCTCTAAAAATCCGTGTCTGGCGGTTACGAACCCGACGAATCGAATGCCCGCCGTCTGCTCGATCTTATGTGCTTACTGTATCGACCGTCTGGTCGGTACGGTACTGATTCGCGCGCAAATCATTTCGACCTGAGGATGTCCGCAGATCCTACTGGGCACATCCTTGGATCAAAATTTAGCAAACAACCATATTCACTCAACGAGCGTTACACTTCTCTCCCAGATGCAGCGTATCCCGAATAACCGCTTCGATATTACCCGACGCAACATAGCCGATTAGGGTGACGGAGGAATAAGGGTAGGGTGAATGAATATGGAAAAAAAAAGGTTTTATTTTCAGACCAATTTTATTTCTTCCTATACACTGGCCAGTGGTTTGGCCTTGACCACAAATATTCCTGGCCTACTTTTTCTTTTCCAAATACTTGACCATGATAGCATGTTCTGCCTGATCTGGGCACATCCTTGGATCGTCGACCTGAGGATGTCCACAGATCTTGCAGGATCTCCCATATTGGGCACGGTACTTATCTTTGGCCTTTCTTCTGGCAGCCATCATCGGGTCTATGATTTTGGCTCGCCTTGCACAGTCAATTTCCACTTGGCATGTCTCTCTTTGATTTAGGCCTGTTCCAAATCCACTCTTGCCCGTTCCAAATCGGCTTCAGCAAGTTCCTTCGCTGCTCTGTCCGCTGTCCTTTTGGCCCGGTGATCCTTGAGAAGCTCTATTTCGGCGCGCCGGTTAGCGATTGGTCGAAAATTTTGACCTTTGGCCGTGGAACCTTGCCTTGTCGGAACTTCTCGTAACGTCGGACCGCCTCCTGTTCCGCCTCATGTTGCAACTGCAGGCGTTCTCCAACCTCATCCATCATCTCGAACGCCTGTTCCCACACCGTTAACATTGTTGGAAGGTTGCCGCATTGCAAACCTCGGGGCGTTTGCATGTATACCGAGGTGCCGGTGACCTGGGTGGCCATACCAATCTCAGACTGGGTGCCCATATCCTTGAAGGTTGGACTATGGCTCAAACCTGCCTTGGGCATCAGCTGGGATTGTTCTTCCTTCTTCCCTCCTAGGAATGTCTGGTCTGTCATCTGAAACAAAAAGGATGGGAAAGGATAAGAAGGGAATCAAATACTAATCGTTGCATTTCGCGCGAGTTCTACGTGTCGACTGCGTTGCTACGTGAACCACCACTCTCTTCCTTGATCCCCTCGGCTTCCCTCGACCCCTTTTCGCGGGTAACGACTTAATCTGATTGGCCTGATCGTCAACTGCGACATCTTGACGATCGGCCTGACTCTCTGCGTCTGGATTCGAACCTAAGCAAAAACTACTCTATTTTGTATAGTAAATATTGCTTCAAGGTAGTCGAGCAATGATTGCTCGACAGGAGAAGCAAGTGCAGCCGGCGGTCTACCGTCTACTGTTGTTTCGCGCATATGATTTGTGGTTAGGTGCAGTTTTGTTCTTGAATTCGAGTGATTTCATACTTGTTGAAAAATCATTTAGTAATGTTCGAGTTTTAGGTTGTTTTACTTGAATAATCACACCAAAATCCACAAATTTATTAATGCTATAAAATTATATGCTTCAAATAATAACAAAAAAGAAATTCATACTCTTGCTTTAACTTAGGAAAATAACGTTAATTATCAGCTATTTTACATAAACGATTAACTTTTGTAAAATATGAAATAACTTTTTTTTCCTTCACGTAAATTTAAAAATCAAATGAAAGTTTTGTAATAGACATTTTTATAGTCTTGATACCTTACTTAAAAAGTTTGTATAACAGGTATCAGATGTTTAAAAAATAGTAAAAAAAGATAATGAAAATATAATAATAGATCAAAGACAAAACTAATTATGTTCTAGTTTTATTATGCTTCATTCCATAAAATTAAAATACAAACTTTGTCTTATTATTGAACACATGAAATTCTCTATTTGCTAAAAATCTTAAATTCTAATTTATAAAATTTTAATTCAATATAATCAGTACTCTCTTAATAATTACGGTGAACAAGTTAAGATCTTTTTTGAACAAATAATAACATTTTAATGCAATTATAAATCTATATAGAACAAAACTGCACCTAACCACAAATCAAATACGCGAAACAACAATAAGTAGACGGTTGACCACCGGCTTCACTTGCTTCTCCTGTCGAGCAATCATTGCTCGACTACCTTGTAGCAATATTTACTATACAAAATAGAGTAGTTTTTGCTCCTCTCTCGTTTCAGTGATAATCCTACATACTTAGGTGCAAGATTAGCTATGTAACCTTTGACCTTGCTTGACAGGACTTTGTTCTTCCTCCAAACCATGTCACCTTGCTGGAAGACTACTTCGCGGTGACGTTTGTTGTAGTGCTCTACCACCCTGTCTTGCTGTACCTTAGCGTTGTCTCTTCAGGAAGTTTCTCGGCACCGACTACCTTGCTACGTCACTCGTCAGGTGCCTATTCTTCGTATTTCCTCACGGCTTCCTCGGCCAGGCCTTTGTTGACTACGCTACAATCGGCTGTTTGGTGTAGCATATTTAATATGGCAGGACTCATTTTTGTAGCAGAGTGTTCTGCCCTGTTGTAAGTACAGATCAGCTCTGGAAGGTGTTCATCCCAGTCCTGCTGATTGTCCTTGATGAAGCATCGGATCATGGTCTTCAACGTCCGATTCAGCCTCTCTACACCACCATTGGACTCTGGATTATTTGTCGGTAAGTTCGCATGTTCAACGCCAAGTTCAACCAATTTGTCGTCGATCACGTGGTTCTTGAACTCAGACCCTTGGTCCAACAAAAATAATTCCGGTTGTCCCCATCTCAATATCACGTCAAGCCAAATGTGATTCCAGATAGAGACCCCATCCGCTCGTCTTAACTGAGTTACTTCTGCCCACCTAGTGAACAAATCCGTCAAGACTAGGATGTACTTATTGCCGTTTTTGCTTCGGGTGTAGGGTATGTCATATATCTTTACCAAGTATATCACCCGAAACAGCTTGTCATGGCCTAATTATCACGTGCTTGCCCATTAGTCCTCCGGGTAATCGCTGCTCGACCTTTTGCATTTGGGAAACCTGGCATGATCTGGCATAGGCTTCTATGTCTTTCTACATGTCAGGCCAACAATTTTCTTGGGCCAGCCTCTTTAAGGTCTTGTCGCGACCCAAATGGCCTACCATAGGCTCGTCATGTCTCTCCTGAATCACCGTCTGTCGCAAAAACAATGGCAAGACAAGCTTCCACGCATTGTCATCCCTGACAGTCTCTTCAATCAAGTCATCGGATTTATAAAAGTAGTAGAGTTTCCCACCAACGACTTTCCACCTGAGAAATTTGCCAGGATTTCTCTATACTACCTTGATTTTGTTGAGATACTAGTCATCTAGCTCTCCGACAGGATAGCTTAGGCTGCGACAGCCGTCTCATTGTCTTCCTCAAACACTCTTGACAATACGTCGGGCAAGACGTTTAGTGAGCCCTTACGGTACTTCGTCGTAAAATCATGGCCTTGGAGCTCTAGCGTCCACCTGGCCAGCCTTCCCGTGGCATTTGTCAACTTGGTTAAGTACATGAGACAATTATGATCTGTGATGACGTGAAATTTGAATTCTTCGACGTAGCATCTAAATTTCCTGATCGCTTCCACCACAGCCAAACATTCTCTCACTGTAACACTGTAGTTACGTTGTGTCGAATTCAAGACTCGACTGAAGTATTCTATGACCCTTTCTTGGCCATCAATTTCCTGGGTCAAATAACCTCCAATTCCAATGTTCAAGGCGTCGGTCTTAATTGTAAACGGCTTTGTAAAATCTAGCCTTTCTCGTGCCGGGGCTGAAGCCAAAAGCACCAAGATCCTTTCGAATGCTTCTTGCTGTTCCGCCTCTCATTTGTAGCCTACCCTAGTACTAGTGAGTCTCGTCAGCGGCTCAGCCATTGTGGCGAAGTTGCTGATGAGCTTGCAATACCACGAAGCCATTCCCAAGAACCTCTTAAACATCTTTCGGTTCTTTGGGGCCTTAAATTCCAAGATTGCCTCTGCCTTCTATGGACACGGTTTAATGCCATCTCTGCTGACGATGACGCCTAAGTACTTGGCCTCTGACTGGCAGAATTTGCTTTTATCACGGTTTATAGTGAGTCCAGCTTCTCTAATTCTGGCCAGGATGGCCTCGAGAACTCTTAAATGAGTCTCAAAATCTTCTGTGGCGATTATAATGTCGTCCAGATAAGCATACGCATACTCTCCGAATTCTCGGATGATCATTTTAACCAGCCTCTGAAATGTCGCTCCTGCATACTTAAGACCAAATGGCATTCTCTTGAATGGATAGGTACCATGGTCAGGCACAGGAGATGTTGTCGTTCTGCACATTTTGGTCTAATATGTCCCTCCTTTTTGCAGAAGTAATATGTTACCGGTGTATCTTTGTCACCCTTCTTTCTCTTGCCATTGCTCTTGTTTAACTTTGGGGATGGAATCTTAGCCTTGTCATCATCTTCGGACTTGCGTCTTGGTTTAGCCTGTCATCCTTTGCTAGAATTATGGGGCCTGGGGCCCTTTGGCCTCTCAAAATTCTTCGTTAAAGCCTCAAGTTTATCCATAAACGAATTGAGGCGACCAACAATCAAATCTTCAGCTGACTTGCCGTTTATATCTGTCGCTGCTACATCAACAATTTCTTGTTGGTCTTGTTTTCTTTATAAGCTAAACATGACCACATCGACACCGAAGGGGATGGTGGTGGCTTGTACGTTACGTCGTTGAGAGAGGCTCTCTCAATCTCAACTGCCTGACTCATTTAACCTTTAACAGATTTAATTTCGTTGCGTCGAATCTGCCAACGTAAATCTGGCAGCATATTTCTGAGCATGAAATCAATTTGTTTCTGCTCAGACGGTAGGAGTCTTATTTTCAATAAATATGACTGCAAATCCGTCATAAAATCCCTGACCGGTTCTGACTCACACTGTGTTCGAGCGAAAGCTTCAGCTCGAACACTTTGTTGGTAGTCCTCGATACCGCCAATCTCGAGCTTTTCGGCAAAAGTCTTCCCAACAATTAATCCTGCCCCTATTGTTCCGGTACCAAGTAGTCGCAACACCTGTCAGTAACATTTGTAATGCATCTAGCAATTGCCTGTCTGACAAACCAGTTGTTGTGGTCGTCAATGTCCATCAGAAACTTTTCTAGGCTCGATTCAGAACCTCCAGAGAACTTTAAGTTCCATTTTCTGACTATGGCACTCACATCAACCGGCTTGAAGGAATTTCTAACCACTGACGTTGGCTCTATATAATTGGCTGCCTCCCGGTCCAATTTCTCTAGCCGCTCTTGCAAGGCCTGCAACTGCTCGCGAATAACCTGTCGTTCATCGCTTGGCCTTGACTGAATAATAGGGCTCGACGTATTGCAAAAATTAACCCTATTCGTATAGCCAGCATTCTCTGTTGAAATGCTGTAGTCATTCAAAGAGTTTTGGCCAACCAGTTCCGGCCTTATGGTACTCGAAACTGGGGCCTTATCTTGCTAGTGGCCTGTCTGGCGATTCCTCTCCCGGTTTTCACGCTCCATGGCATCCATTCTGGCATGCAACCGTTTTAATTCGCCAGACAGATCCTGGAACATTCTCGACGTCTCGGTTGCAATGTCTAAGCCATGTTCTCTCTCGACGTCTTGGCCATTGCTACCATGGTCACCGCTGTTCAACGTGCTGTCATTATGCTGGCCATAATGACAATCGGACCGTCAAAAAACTTACTCAAAAATGAAAACGACCAAGGTGTCAGGCTTTGAGGTAAGAATGCGGCAACACAGTATATGACCAAACTTGCTGTCATTTGTTCAGAAAACAACACTCATAAGGCACCTAAAATTGATTGGAGCCCGAATAAGCATATATTTGAACATGTTCGATTATGGGGGTCATATACGGGCGTGTGTTTCTAGGCAATGCCGCATGCTGGGATGGCGCGCGCGCAGCATGTCCAAATAAATACTATACTACACTGGTGCACCATCTTCACCAGGGCGATTTTGAGACACCGAGGTTGGAGCGAGGCGGAGCCCGAGGTTCTCGAAGAAGCCCTGGTGACTTGGTGCACCAGTGAACTAATGTATTTTCAAGCATGATAACCGAAAATAAGGAAGAAAGTTTCAATTTTCAGGTTAGAAAGCGGGAAAGATTATTCATCGTTTCGTAGTTATATTCAACATTTTATTCTTTATATATTATTATTTTTTTTTAATTGAGTGAAGTTTATTTGATATCAGTGATAAAATATATATGAAAATAGAAATTTATTTCAGATGATTTGAAAAAATACCAAGAAGACGGAGAGTCTAATTATCAAAGAATGATTAGAGGAAAAGCAGCAAAATCACCTCGAACAGCCAGCATGATAGATGCAGAATTTGTAATTAGAAAATTGGAGAACGAACTTTTTGAAGAAGAGTAAGAATTTTTTCAGATTTTTTTCAATTAAAAATAAATTCTTATCTTATGTAACTACTTGTCTTTTGTAACTATTTGTCCCAGTATTGCAGAAGAATTTTAAATTATTTAACTTAAAATGTGGACCACATTAATTGATGAAAATAAGCTCTTCTTATTACATTATTTTGTTAGTGTTGTGATTAATAAAGTATCAAATGAATATAAACTTTTGACTCTTAAAAGTTGCTTTGAATCATCATTACAGCTTAAGTCTAAAGTATTTTTGATTAAATAAAATAAACAAACAAACAAAACAATGAAAATAAATTAATATACTTTCTTTATTCCATTTTGTGGGTTGTAAAGCATCAACTAACTAGATCTAAACTTTTTATTTTTAAAAAGCGCTTTAAGTGCAGATAATAGAAATTTTACTGTAAATTTAAAAAAAAAAAAAAAAAAAAAAAAATTAAAAAAAACATAATCACAAATATTGACAAAGGAACGTTCACAAACCACGTGGCCCAAATAGGGGGGGAGGGGGGGGGGGGTGATTAAAAGGCTACGAAAGGTTACGTGGGGGGGGGGGTAGGGCTGTTGATTCAGAAAAGCACGTGGTTTTTAAAGTGCATGAATCGATGTTTCGATTCATAATATTTTACTGTCGAACGTTAAAGTCGGCTATCCCCCAAGCTCTAAACCCCCAAGACCCTGGGCGCCCGAATTCAACAAAAAAACTAGTCGAATATCTCTCAAGCTCCAAACTCCAAAGACCCTGGGCGCCCGAGTTAAATTATTCCAAAAATATGAGTGCATTTTAATTAATGAAATAAATAATTTTGTAACGATACTTAACTACGCTGAAGTGGTGCAATTATATCATGAAGTTATTAGTCTGAAATTTTGAACTCCAAAATGGGGTTGTTGATTAGGGAAACGCTATAAATTTTTACTTATTGGTGAACTCTTCGTTTGCAACATTATCAACAAATTTTTTTATTAACTATAAATTAAATGCTTCTAAGAAGCAGACACATTTCGAAAAAAGTGTAAGAAATGTTTGTTTATTAGTTTTTTTTTTTTTTTTTTTTTTTTTTTTTCTTATCTTTTTATTATTTTGTAATATTTCCAAGTGATGTATATTAAAGTACACCACAACCTTTTTGTGGAACAAAAAAAAAACACTTTTTTATGGACTCGATATTCAAATATAAAGTACGCTTTGATTATAAAATTATTTCACTCGGTAATAAGAGTTTTGTGAGGTTTAGAGCTTGGGAGATAGTTGATCAGTTTTTTTATTGAGCTTGGGTTTCCAGCAAGGGGCTATGCTCTCCAGAATCATTGATGATTCTTTCGATTCTTTCTTGATTCTTTTGGAAAATTTAACATATTTTGAGCCTTGGATCCAATTTCAATTGATATTTTGTTAAAAAATATTATTTTTCGAATATTTTTACTTGAAATGACATTGATATTTTATTGATTAAATATTGATTTTCATGTGTGATTCTTTTTGTGATTCTGAAGTGCATAGCCCTTCGGTTTCCAGGGTTTTGGGGGATTCAGAGCTTCAGAGATAACTGATCAGTTTTTTCTTTGAACTTGAGTTTAATAAATAAACTGATCAGCTATCCCCCACGTCTTGAACCCCCCAAACCCTGGGGGCCCGAGGTCAACGAAAAGACTGATCAGTTATCCCCCAAACTCTAAACCTCCCAAAACTCTGGTTACCAACTGATCAGTCTTTTCGTTGACCTCGGGCCTCCAGGGTTTTGGGGGTTCAAGACTTGGGGGATAACTGATAAGTTTTTTTGTTGAACTCGGGAACCCAGGGTTTTGGGGGCTTAGAGCTTGGGGGATAGTTGATCAGTTTATTTATTGAACTCTACGCCCAGTGTTTTGGGGGATCAGAGCTTTGGGGATAATTAACCAGTCCATTTATTGAACTCATCTTTTTTTTTTTTTTTTTTCTCGACGTCAGTTTTATTGGGGGGGGGGGGGGGTAGACCTCAGGACACCCCCTAGCTGAAAGGAGTTGTTGCGCCCCTGGTATTAAATCATTAAATTATAACTTAAAAAATTAAGGTTTTAAAAAACTAATAGTATTCATATTTACAATTTGAAATCGTAAAAAAACCACGTGAGTTTAGGGGGGGGAGGGGTCGAAAAATTGATAAAAATACTACGCTGGTCTTCATGGGAGGGAGGGCCCTTCAAAATCTTCGAAAAAATGACCACGTGGTTTATGAACGTTCCCTAAGCTGAAATTAATGAAAAGAGTTTTTTATTACTTTACTAATTAATATAATAATTAAAATATGAAAAAGTTTTAAATCTACTGCGGTTAGCTGCTGTATGTGCTTGTCAGCAATCCGCTGATTAGCAGTGAGAAAGAAACTAGCTGTCTCTCTCACTGCAAATAAATAAAATAACCTCATCAACACACACACACACACACATATATATATATATATATACACTAGGGGGTACCCCCCTGCTCGCTTCGCTCGCCAACCCCCATAAAAATAGTTATAAAATATGGAGTTTTTTGATAGTTAATATTTAACATGTTTTTTGAGTTGAGTTTGTGTATTGAATAAAAGTTCAAACATGTTTAGGTAAAATTGTTGAATATGATTTAAATTGAAAAAAGAAAATTTTATTATGGTGAGTCTAAAAAAATAGTTATAAAAATTAAATAGTAAGTTAAAATACTTCAAGTACTTTAAACATGTAAAATATAATATTTTTTAACCGTTTTGAAGTACTCCTTTAAAAAGGTCTTTTAAAATTACGACTCCTCTAGGAAAAGCGCCCTTCAAAGAGGTTAAATATGGAGTTTTTTGACAGTTAAGGTGCTCGTACAGGAGAAGCTCCTATAATTTAAAATCAACTCCTCCGGGAGGAGTCCCTTAAAACATGTTGAATATAAGGTTTATTGAAGGTTTTGAGGTGCTCCTCCGGGAGGAGCTCTTTAAACTACGGCTCCTCCGGGAGGAGCCCACTTCAAACATAATAAATATAAGGTTTTTTGACGTTTTGAGGTGCTCCTCCGGGAGGAGCTCTGAAAATTACGGCTCCTCCGGGAGGAGCCCCTTAAAACATGTTAAATATAAGGTTTTTTGAAGGTTTTGAGGTGCTCCTCCGGTAGGAGCTCTTTAAACTACGGCTCCTCCGGGAGGAGCCCACTTCAAACATAATAAATATAAGGTTTTTTGACGTTTTAAGGGGCTCCTCCGGGAGGAGCTCTGAAAATTACGGCTCCTCCGGGAGGAGCCCCTTGAAACATGTTAAATATAAGGTTTTTTGAAGGTTTTGAGGTGCTCCTCCGGGAGGAGCTCTTTTTTTTGGCTCCTCCGGGAGGAGCCCCTTAAAACATGTTAAATATAAGGGTCTTTGACGTTTTAAGGTGCTCCTCCAGGAGGAGCTACTAAAATTGGCTCCTCCGGGAGGAGCTTTTAAAATTAAGAGCTCCTCCCGGAGGAGCACCTCAAAACCTTCAAAAAACCTTATATTTAACATGTTTTAAGGGGCTCCTCCCGGAGGAGCCGTAATTTTCAGAGCTCCTTCCGGAGGAGCCAAAAAAAAAGAGCTCCTCCTGGATATAACTATATAATATAGGAAGATATATATATAAGATATATATATATATGTTGCGGTCACTATCCGGACATTTCATATATACAGCGGTTACTATCCGGACATTTCAACACTATCCGGACAGTCAGGATAGTGTTTGGTCCCATTTTTTCCGAGACCAAATAAAAATGAGTTCCAGAAATTGGGTGATGGGTTATTTGGGATGGGTTATTTTGGTTGAACCGCGCAAACCTAGAAAATTTTTTTATTGATGGGTTATTTTGGAAAAAAAAATAAAAAAAAGATGGGTTATTTTGGTTTTTTTGAATACGTGGGTGGATTGCGCGTGATTTGCGCTTTAAGAGGGTGTATTATTGCTTTAGTAATTTATCATGCGGTATGTACAGTGGTCACTGTCCGGCCGAAGGCCGGACTATATATATATAGTATTTTTTACATCAAAGCTAAAACGAAAAAATACGCATGCTCATGTAACTAGACTCACCTGCGGTATAGTAATAACCTAGTAAACATGAATATATTAAATTTTTTATAATTTAGTTACTGATTGCGCATTTTCGGGTATTCGTGAAATAAAAACATATTAAACTTCTTCCAAAAGCCTCGCTCTTTCGACCAGGGAAACAGAATGTAATATTAAATAGTCCGCAATCCCGGAATAAAAAGTATCCGCGTCGCGTAGCTGAGTATTTGAGTTATCGAGAAGGGTAATTATTATAAAAAATACCGCTTATCGAAGGTTCACCGGCGAAAAAAGACTGAGGTTGTCGGTATTTGAGTCGGGCATGGCATTGGTGGCACAGCTGACCAGTGTACAGGTTAAAAAGAAGAGCCAAATATTGAATGAGCTCTTTATTAGAAATAAAAACTTTTAACTTATAGAACTAGAATGTATTTTCAATAATTTTCTAATAATCAATATATATATATATATATATATATATATAATAAAAAAATTTATTATATCAGAATAAGTGTGGCGGATTATATAGAGGCCATCATGGGCCAAAGACGCGTCGCGAACATTAGATGTGAGTTATTTTATAGTATCTTTAATAAAATTTTATAAATTGATAATATACTAAGATTGTTTTTCAATATCGTTATCAGGTATAATTGAAAAACACATGTATAAAATCAAGAAAATAATTGATGATGAAAATGCTCAACCTCCCCCATATGCCCCTCCTCCAACCGCTGATTACTTGATTGAAAATTTGAGTGAAGACACCGGGCCGGGCGAAGTGTTCGAGAATACTGGTTTTCACAGTATGAACCGCCGGCTCATACCTAGTAATTGAATATAATTTTTATTATTATTCTTTTTAAAACAACTTTGTTTTTCATCGCCTAGATCATCAATACAAAGTCATTACTCACTTTAATGAATATAATTTTAATGATGAATCTGAAACTAGCCGGAGTCTGATACGCCGGAGTATGGTCGCAGCCACCCCCAAAGTCGCGAGTCAGCCTGCCTCGAGCGAAATAAAGTCAAAATTTCGAGCTTTTTGGCCGTAAAACAGTAACGAGAAGTATTCCCCCGCTGTAACTTGACCAATTTATTGTGCTTGACCATTGAAACAAGTATGCTCAGTTACAGAGAGGGTACACAGAGAGGGTACAGCTCACGTTTTCGTTTTACAGTCAAAAATCACAAAATTAAATTTTTTTTTCGTTCTAGGGTGGTTGACTTTAGACTTTGGGGGCGGCTAGTATCGGGGGCTGAAACGTCCTTGTAATTGAACGTATTTATCATTTTTGTTTTTTGTCATAGGTTTTAGATGTTTTTTTAGGTTAAAACAAAAAAAAATATTTAGTTGGTTGAGCACTACTGCAACCATAGTCCGGCGCGTCAAACCCCGGCTAGATTTAGATTCATATTTTCATGTTATGTCTAGGTAATACCGCCAAGTACTGTACACAGTGCACGGTACACAGCAATAGTACCTACACTGCAAATCCTAGTATCTTAAAGTGTCATGTTTTTAAGACACTTGCAGTCTTATGATTTTAAGACACTTAAACGTCTTATTTTAAACACTTGCGTGTTTAAAAATGTCCGCCGTTTTTCCAGTGCCCATCAGCAGCAAGGCCAAGTAACCTACCTAACCGTTAATTAAGCCAATGTGGATTTTAGTTGGGGCTCTGGAACCTAAAGGATCGTGAACCAGGAGTTTACAATAACATCTTCAGGCGCTAGTGGCCCTTCAGCAGCCGATTGCTTGAGCCGAAGCTCCTTGGCGAGGTTATGTCGTGTTCGTTGCAGCAGTGGCACGGGGCTCACTGTACACCGAAAGTACTAAAGATTAATAAGTATTAATTAAAATAAATATCTTGTTTATTTATTCACCAGCTTTAAAAACAGGTATCCTTTGATATCGTTAATCAGTAAATTAATAAATATTTTGTTTCTTCCCCAAGACTTAAATCCAAAGTACACATGGAGCCGATATTAATGAATGAATAGTTTGTTTACCTCTTAGTTTAAAACCACAAAATCTAGGCGCTTAAATAAATAATTTTTGAAATAATTTTTTTTTTCATACCTTAGTAAAATTGGGGTTCCATGATCAAATAATAAATAATTTATTCGTCACTCTTTGCTTAGAAAACGTCTAGAAAAAAAAACTTGATAATTCAGAGTCCGAGATTGATAAATAAAAGATTTTTTATCTTTGCATGATTTTGATTGATCCAACTTGAATATCAAGTTTTTTTAATTAAGGCTTTGAGAATAAACAAAGTGTTAATTTTTTTATAACATGTTATATTGCTGCAATTCAAAAGTGAACTCGGGAATACAACTCTCGAAGGCTCGTTGTCCTTGATGCCAGCGACTATAATCTCCTGTCACAGTCGGCTCCGTGCCGACCAACTTCCTGAACTAGGGAAAAATACCGTCCGCGTTTATAAATCCCTACACGATTCATTAAACCGGGGAGGGCGCAACAGCTCGTTATTTCGGTAGGTGGGCGCGGGCTATGGGATCGAGTACGAGGAACACTGGTTTAGAAATAAGTAGTTTCGCACAAGTTAATTTTCAATATTTAATAAAAAAAGAAATTAACTTAAAAACTAATACAATATTACTAACTAACACGGTAACGAATTATCAATTGCTCGCAACCGAGCATTTAAACTGATAACAAACAAAATAGTCGATGTTCTCTAAATCAGACTGCGCGTATACACAACAACCTGCTGCTATCGGCAGCTTACGCGCGCGTGAGAAAAACTAAGATTATTACAATAACAGTGTACTAAATACACTCACACGCGTTCATACTCACTCGCACATATACAATGAACTAACGGAATCGCTAAGGTGCACCTCATACCAAGCCGTCAGGCTAAACAAAATGCCAGGCTACGATGCCTACCAGCCGCAATAGATACCACACTCGAGTCGCCGTACAGCCGTCGTAAAGCGGTCTAGGAGTTGACGTGAAATGACAACTTCACGAATAAACACCACACTCTCACACTACGGCTCTACAACAACGCGCGACGCGAATGACAATAATTGCTTCGATTCCCGTTCACGAGTAGCTTCTTCAAGACCTGCCATAAATCGATCTCCAGATATTCGCGCGTCTGCCGGACGTCGGTCCAGCTCCCCGTCGTCCTCGGCTTCCAAAAGCCGGTTGACTCGCCTTGACAAAAGAATGCTTCCCGGGTGATGACAATCGATCCCGCACCTTCTGTCACTTACAACACTCTCATCGACGGCGTGTTACTCCCGAAAAGTACAATCATACGTCGAACCGAGACGAGTTGAATTTCATGTACGTCTTCACGCTCGGACACGAAAATTACGAGTGGCTTCCCGATTCCCGCTCTACCACCTCAGAGGTCCGCTCTGATCTGCGTTCGACAGTCACGTGACTCGCGCCAAATAATAAATCGTTACCGACAATTTAATTACGATCACTGACTGTCACATACAACGTTCAAGGTTTTGTAGTTTTATTCATTCATTAATATCGGCTCCATGTGTACTTTGGATTTAAGTCTTGGGGAAGAAACAAAATATTTATTAATTTACTGATTAACGATATCAAGGGATACCTGTTTTTAAAGCTGGTGAATAAATAAACAAGATATTTATTTTAATTTATACTTATTAATCTTTAGTACTTTCGGTGTACAGTGAGCCCCGTGCCACTGCTGCAACGAACACGACATAACCTCGCCAAGGAGCTTCGGCTCAAGCAATCGGCTGCAGAAGGGCCACTAGCGCCTGAAGATGTTATTGTAAACTCCTGGTTCACGATCCTTTAGATTCCAGGGCCCCAACTAAAATCCACATTGGCTTAATTAACGGTTAGGTAGGTTACTCGGCCTTGCTGCTGATGGGCACTGGAAAAACGGTGGACATTTTTAAACACGCAAGTGTTTAAAATAAGACGTTTAAGTGTCTTAAAATCATAAGACCGCTGCAAGTGTTTTAAAAACATGACATTCTAAGACACTAGGATTTGCAGTGTATATATTTATTTATAATATTTATTTATATATATTTATTTCTAATTTTAAACGAGTATAAATTTTATCTAAAATTAAAACACATATTTTATCATTGTTTAATAGTAATTGACAATGAATGGCAGGCAATGGGTAATGTTGCTCCTGAAGCACCTAGCCGGAAACGGAGGAATTCTCAAATTGGAAGGACTGATGGTAGAAAAACCAATATATTATACATATAATATATTGGTTATATTATACTATATCATAATAATATATTATAATATAATGTATATTACAATATATACATATTATACTTAATATGATTTTTTTTCGAGAATAGGTGAAAAAAGGCCTCGAGGCAGACCACCAAGCAGACCCAGAAGAGTCTCAGGTATTTATTATTAATTTATAACAAACTCCCTAGTAAGAGCCTTAGCTAAATGCTCAGCTAGGCTTATTAGCGTTCAGCTAATTTCATCACTGAATTTTCACTTAACAGGCCTATGTAAGTCCTATAGTGAGCTCAGCTTAGGTTCAGGTAATAATTAGAATTGTTGGGGCATGGCTCTAAATCATTTACGGAGAATCAGAGTACAGCATAGGTACATACGTTTATAGGCATACACACGGATAAAAAAAAAGTGAATTTTTCCATTTAAATCAGGAGGCGCCGTGAACCTCATTTGATTGGAAAATCTCCTAGCAAAAATAGGAGTTTCTCCTATCTTTTTCTGAAATTATCAGTTTAAAATTAATCCCTACTGACTAGGTTAGAATTTTCGAAGATGGTTCTCGTGAAGATGTAGGAACTAGAAAATAATCTTCCAGACCCAGGTTAGCATATAGGTACTTGGAGAGTCTACCTAGGCAAACCAGGTCGCCAACGACGGGTGTACCCGGGGATCATCTCCGAGACTTCGACTCAAATTTTCTTTGAGGAAATTCTGGTGTTCATTTGCAAATCCTAAGGTATAAATTCAGAGCTGGACAACCAGGTCACCGATGTCGGATGTAACTGGGGGTCATCTCCGAGTACTCGAATTGAATTTTCTTTGAAGTGACTGAGATGATCGTTTTCATGTGATTCTGCACTCGAACTCCTGGAGATGATCCCGGGTATACCCATCATCGGCGACCTAGTTGTCCAGGTCTAGCTTCCTGCTTCAGTAATTACCAACGATCATCAAAGTCACTTCGAAGAAAATTTGAGTTGAGTTCTCGGGGATGATCCCCGTGTATACCCGAAATCGGCGACCTGGTTATCCAGGTCTAGCTTCGTGCCTCAGCAAATGCAAACGATCACCAAATTCACCTCGAAGAAAATTTGATGCTCTCCAGGTGTAGCTATACCATCTGCGATCTGTTAATCCAGATTATGGAAATTGTTTTTAATTTTCTATACCATCACGAGAATCATCTCCAAGAATCCTAATGCCTCGTCTACACTGGTGGTTAAACTGCGTCTCGGCTTAACTTTGTTTAAAGAATTTGGCTATGTTGTCATTGGAATCGAAGTTCAAGATGTAACCATCTTAATCTTATAAATTATTTCCTATTTTTAAAGTACAAATTAATCCTTCAACCGTGCGGGAACATTGTAAAATTCTTTAAACAAAGTTAAGCCGAGACGCGGTTAAACCGCCAGTGTAGACAGGGCATAACCTAGCCCACCTTAGCTGAATCTTCTCTGTATTATGCAGTGAAAAATCGTTTCATAATTAGCTGAATCTTCACTGAAATTGTGGCTAGTTCTTAAATTTTTAGCCATTTTTCAGTCCATATTCAGTGAAGATTCTTACCATGAAAAGCTTTTTAGGCAGTATTGTCACGCACCTACAACAATGAAAACCGTTTAATAATTAAAAATAATTTACTAATTATAAATATCACAATTTTATCGAGGAAAGATGCTACCTCTCAAGAAAAGCGGCCACGAGGCAGACCTCGAAGGATAGCAGGTATAAATTATTAATTTATAAACTTTTTGGCAACCACGGATTTTTTTAAGTTAAGTTAAAACTTGTTTATAAATTATAGCCGTGGTCGAACAAACAAGTAGCAACCAAATCAGTCCTAGAGTGACCAGGAGCCGAAGTAGAGGTAAATGACCATCTAAGTTTAAAAAAAAAAAAAAATCTTTATATTAAGGATGATTGGAACTTACGAGAAATATAGCCGTTTTGTTAATTTTGATCGGATCGATTTATAATTAATATCAAAATAATCATGAAACAAATTCTTATGGAAATCAAGCAATTTTTTTCTTTGATCGTATGTCACTCTTCAAAAAATTCAGAGATCGTTAAAAGAATCATTGGGATTTGTAGATTTTAGCTCGAAGAAGATTTCAATATTTTTTTTATAATACTTTTCCGACCATTTGAAAAAGATAACAAAGAAAAACAAGCGCGCAACAGTTAAATTCAATACGCATCTGAACAAGAAATGCTCTAACTTTTTTTCTACTGCATAATTTGATCTAAAAATTTGTACACAATGTCTTTAGGTCTTAATTTTTAATGTGGCTTTCGTCACAGAGTTTTGTAAGTTGAAAATTAGATTATGTTTTCGTGATTTTCATAATTTTTTAAAATATTTTTTAAACATAAAATTAATACTACATGAAAGTAAAGACTTTCAACTATGTTTTGTATAATTTTCATAATGACTCATTCATTAGGGTCAAAGTACTGATGAGTTGAAAATAAAATCGTTTAGTCGGGCGCTGCGGTGCCCGTCCCCTCCCATCTTTTCCCCTCACGAAATTACCAAACATCCTTAATTTTGATGAATAATTATTTCAGTCTTTAGAATCCTGTACGAAAAGCGCTCAAAAAAGCTTTAATATTAAAAAGCTTTTAATATTCTCAAAGCTTAACTCTCAGATTTTACTCTTCAAACTTAAAAGTTTATTATCAATTTCAAAATTTTTCGCACAACTATTACACGGAAAAAAAAGTTACGGTCTCGCCCGTGCTAAGATGCACGGTCAGAACCCGTACGGCGGCTGAACTAGCACGTGCGATATTGCACAGGTACAGTCCGCGCACGCAGGCGATGAACCGGTGCGAAGGGCGGACTTAATATAAACAATCGCGCACGCGGCCCTGCAAGACGAGCTTAGAGTACAAACAGTTTTTTCCAAGAAATTTTTTCAGGCGCACCGCCGCTGCGAACTATGAAATTTAAGGTAGTACCCAGATAGCACAAAAAGTTTTCAGAACATTCTGGCAACGTTGCACAGAAACCATTGCAACCTTTCGTTGAAAGGTTGCTGAACGGTTTTAGAAACGTTGTGACAATCGTGTAGATCTCCGTTATTAGTTTCAAAGAAAACCTTCAATCAACGTTATGGCAACGAAGTTTGTCAACCATATTTTTTCAAAAGGTGACCACAAATTGTTCTGGCAACATTTCTAGAACCTCATGGTAAAACGTTCCTTCAAAGTTGCTACAGAGTGTTGACAAGGTTCCAAATTACCGATTTGAATTTAAAACGTTTTAGCGAGAACCTCAAGTTTGAGTAATTTAATTAAAAATACCTATGAATTTGAGGTAGAAAAATTTTGTGTTTTTAATTTTTTTTGTAAATAATTCGACCAAAATTGGTAAGAACAGCTCTCAGACTAGTCAAATCATTCAAAAATTATTGAAACGACTTTCAGTCGCTCGGCCGGAGTAACAAAATTTGGTGGTTTATATATCCACAGCTTGTTACTTTGCTGAGAGCTCAGTTCTAATGGTAAGCCACCTAGCGGATGGGACCCAAAACTACTCATTTCGCGTTAGCAGTCGTTAGATCTTAAAAAGCATTTGAAGTATTTAAATATACATGTTAAAAACATACTTAGTTTTTAGCTCTTAATTATAATTTTAATTTTTAGCTAGTGATAAATTGACGATAGTAAAAATAAGAAATTAAAAAAAAAGGAAGGTTTAATTTTTTTTTTTTCATGAAAATGTAAACTAAAAATTTTTTAAATATTCATAAATAAATAAATAAACAAATAAATATGTGAAAATATTTGTTTAAGTTTATTATAGTTAAATAAATGAAATTTTATAATCAAGCCCCGAAGGGGCACAACTTAAATATTAGTTCTAATCCATCATCTCTAACGTTAATGTGTGGTTTGGTGGCTAAAGTCACCGCTCTCTATTTTGCCGTCTCAAGTTTGATTCTGTGTGCTTTTTTTTTTTTTTTTTTAATAAATTATACGCTCTTTAGGTGTTTTTAAGGACATTTTCTAACTTTTAAAAATTTGTATTAATAAATGCATTGGTACACTTATTTTTAAAATTTTTAATTTTTTAATAACTTTATGGAGGATAAATGAATGAAAAAAATAATTTTTTCCGGGGAATATTTTTATTTTGCTAATAAATTTTAATAAATATAAGAAAATATTTGATCAAGTTTAATATAGTTAAATAAATGAAATTTCATAATCAAGCCCCGAAGGAGCACAACTTAAATATTAGTTCTAATCCATTATCTCTAACGATAATGTGTGGTTTGATAGCTAGAGTCACCGCTCTCTATTTTGCCGTCACAGGTTCGAATCTTTGTGCTTTTTTTTGTTAACAAATCATATTCATACGCTCTTTAGGTGTTTTTAAGGACATTTTCTAACTATTAAAATTGTTATTAATAAATGCATCGGTACACTCATTTTTAAATATTTTAATTTTTTAATAACCGTGTGGAGGATAAATAAATGAAAAAAAATAATTTTTTCAGGATCATTTTTTTATTTTGGTAATAAATTTTCCTAACAATAAATGAACAGATTCATTATGATTCTTCATAAAGATCAACAAATAACATTTCTAATCAAGCAATTAGTAATCCATTTTCATTGGAATAAAAGAAAATGTTTATTCCAAAATAAAGTGACTGTACTTAAAATGCCCCCCCCCCCTCTTCTTGGTATCTTGAATGTATAGACTCTATGACCAGTGTGTCCGATCCCGGCCCAGAGGGGTCCCGAGAAATTTAAAAATCTCCCGGCGAAGATCAGGCAAACAAAAAACACCCAAAACCTTGGGCGGCTGGGTTCAATAAATAAATAAATAATCCTCCAAACTTAACAACCCAAAAACCCTGGGCATTGAGATAAACATAATCAATAATTAAATGAATAAATATACCCCAAGCAAGACAACCCAACAACGCTGGTCATTCGTGTTTTCGTTTTTTTTATTTTTTATTTATTTATTTTTATTTTTAAATAAATAAATAAATGGACCCAAAAAAAACAAATCAATAACGCAAGGCGTTAAAGTTTTTTATGAACAATCAAAAATTAAATAAACAAACAAACAAAGCTAGACGTCCTAATAACGCTGGGCATCCGGGTTTTTTAAAATAAATAAATTAATGGACTGCCAAGCGCTTCAACCCCATTACGCTCGGCGTCTGAGTTTTTTTTATTATATCATTTAATAAATAAATTAATAAACCACCAAGCTCTACAACCCCATAACGCTGGGCGTTCAAGTTTTTCTAGTAAATAAATTAGAAAAAAAATTAACAAACTACCAAGCACTACAACCCCATAACGCTGGGCGTTTGAGTTTTTCTAGTAAATAAATTAAAAAAAAAATTAACAAACTACCAAGCTCTACAACCACATAACGCTAGGCATCCAAGTTTTTTAAATTAATGAACTCATAAATAAATTAACAAAACGCCAAGCACTACAACCCCATAACGCTGGGCGTCCAATTTTTTTTTAATAAATGAACAAATATATCAATGAACCATCGAACAATACAACCCCGTACACTGGGCATCCGAATTTTTCTAATAAATAAATTAATCAATCGCCAAGCGCTGCAACCCTATAACGCTGGACGTCCGTGCTTTTTTTTAAAATAAATTAACCATCCGCAAGGCAATAAAACCCCATAACGCTGGAAGTACTTTTTTTTTTTTTTTTTTTATAAATTAACTAACCACCATACAATAAAACCTCATAACGCGGGATGTCCGAGTTTTTCGAATGAATAAATTAATAAATAAACTAACGAACCGTAGGGCATATCAACCCCATAACACTGGGCATCCAAGTTTTTCTAATAAATAAATTAATAAATAAATTAACAAACTGCCAAGCACTACAACCACATAACGCAGGACGTCCGAGTTTTTCTAATAAATAAATTAATAAAAAAACTAACAAACCGCAGGGCATATCAACCCCATAACACTGGGCGTTCGAGTTTTTCTAGTAAATAAATTGAAAAAAAAAATTAACAAACTACCAAGCTCTACAACCACATAACGCTAGGCATCCAAGTTTTTTAAATTAATGAACTCATAAATAAATTAACAAAACGCCAAGCACTACAACCCCATAACGCTGGGCGTCCAATTTTTTTTAAATAAATGAACAAATATATCAATGAACCATCGAACAAGACAACCCCGTACACTGGGCATCCGAATTTTTCTGCGTCTCTGGTAACCGATTTCAGCCCGGAGGCCCGCGAGCAAATTTTGCTCAGCGTGGCCCGGAAGGATAACAATTCCCGTCGGGTCCCGTAGCGAGTCTCCTATGGGGAAACTTTGAGGTAGGATAGATTACGGTAACAGCAGTTGCTAAATTTTGTATTCGTCTTCTTCTCTCCTCGCGATCGGTCGTGGGCTCGATCGCACCGACGGCCTTTTGAATTTTACTTCTGTCGTAGCTACGGAGAGCCACGTATCTCGCGCGCGCGAATCTAGTGAACGAGTTAACAGGAAATTCGAGAAGTGCGGTGATTGTGCAAGGAGTCGCGACAGCTCGCCCTCTCCTTCGTCAAGGACGAATCCAGCCAGCCAGGTACGAGAGGACGAGATCGGTGATCGCGAGGATCGCACCTCTGAGCCCGACTTCAACTACCGCTCCAGCGCCATCCAGAGCAACGCGGTCCGACAACCAGCGGAGGACGCGAGCCACGGAACGAGCAATTCATCCTCGTGGGAGGAGCAGCGGTCGAAAAACTTGGGTTGTGTGGATCATCGGATCAAGATGCGTACTGGGCGTGGCCCGGTAATTTGTAGTTTTAAGTAGCGACGCGTAAACTCCTTGCCACCCGAGTTCTTTTTTCTATTTTTATTAAATCGAATGAACAGTGGACTTAGAGTTTTTTCTTTCTGTTAATTTAATGTCCTACCCCTTTGGCATCTCTCTCTAGCATAACCGTCGGCTGCCCGAAGGTAGCAGACGCGGCGACGGCAACCCTTTGCGGAGTCATCAGCAGCAGAGCAGTGGATCGTCGAGTGACAACGGCGCGGACCAGCCCACCGGCGAGCTAGCGGGGCCTTGGTCCCCAGAAAAATTACGGCCCTCGCGTTTTGTTTATTTCGAGGAGTAGTAGTGACCGGGGAAACGATTTTGTGACCCTGAGGGCTTTGTCGTTTTCGTGTCTTCTTTTTGGTAATTGAGCTCCCCTGTCGCGACTACATTCTCGTTATATGCCCTACAATCCCATTACGCTCATGGTCCGAGTTTTTTTTATTACCTAATTTAATAAATAAATTAATAAACTGCCAACCGCTACAACCTCATAACGCTGGACGTCTGAGTTATTTTTTTTAATTAATTAACTAACTGCCAAGGACTAAAACCCTATAACGCTGGACGTCCGAGTTTATTAAAAAAAACCCCGTTATGGGGTTGCAGTGCCTGGCAGTTTGTTAGTTTATTTATTATTTAAAATATTTAAAAAAATCTGACGTCCAGCGTTTTGGAGTTGTAGCGCTTGGCGGTTTATTAATTTATTTATTAGAAAAATTTGGAAGCACAGCGTTATGGGGTTTAAGTGCTTGGCGGATAAGTAATTTATTTAAAAAAAAAAAAACAAAAAAAAAACTCGAACGTCCTGCAATATGGGGTTGTATTATTTGGCGGTTCATTCATATATTTATTTACTTATTCAAAAAAATTTGGACGCCCAGCTTCATGGGGTTTCAGTGCTTGGTGGTTAGCTAATTTATTTTTTAAAAAAACTCGGACACCCAGCGTTATGAGGTTGTAGCGCTTGACAGTTTGTTAATTTATTTATTAATTTATTCATTAATAAAAAACACTTGAACGCCCTGCGTTATGGAGTCGTACTGCATGACAGTTTGTTAATTTATTTATTGATTTATTTATCAAAAAAAAACTCGGACGTCAAGCGTTATGGAGTTTCAGTGCTTGACGGTTAGATAATTTATAAAAAAAAAAAAGAAACCGGACGTCCATTGTTATGGGGTTACAACGCTTGACGGCTTATTAATTTATTTATTAGTAAAACTCGGATGCCCAGTGTTATGGGGTTGTAATGTTAGGTAGTTCATTTATATATGATTTTATTTATTAAAAAAAACTTGGACGCACAGCTATATGGAGTTTTAGTGCTTTGTGATTAGTTAATTTATTTAAAAAAAAAAAAAAAAAAACCAGAACGATCAGCGTTATGGGGTTGTACTGTTTGGTGGCTCATTTAGTTATTTATTTATTTAAAAAAAAAAACTTAGACGTCTAGCGTCATGGAGTTTTTGGGCTTGACGGTTAGTTAATTTATTTTAAACAAAAGAACTCGGACGTCCAGAGTTATGGGGTTGTAGCGCTTGGCAGTTTGTTAATTTATTTATTAATTTATCTATTAGAAAAACTCGGACGCCCAGTGTTATGGGGTTGATATGCCCTGCGGTTTATGAGTTTATTTATTAATTACTTTATTAGAAAAACTCGGATGTCCTGCGTTATGGGGTTTTATTGCTTGGCGGTTAGTTAATTTATAAAAAAAAAAAAAAAAAAAAAAAAAAAAATTCGGACTTTCAGCGTTATGGGGTTTTATTGCTTGATGGATAGTTAATTTATTTAAAAAAAAAGCTCGGACACCGGCTTTATGGGGTTGTAGCGCTTGGTGGTTTATAAATTTATTTATTTGAAAAACTCAGATGCTCAGCGTTATGGGGTCTTATTGCTTGGCAGTTAGTTACTTTATTAAAAAAAAAAAAACTCGGACGTCCAGCGTTATGGGGTTTCAGTGCTTGGCGTTTTGTTAATTTATTTATGAGTTCATTTATTTAAAAAACTTGGATGCCTAGCGTTTTGTGGTTGTAAAGCTTGGCAGTTTGTAATTTTTTTTTTAAATTTATTTATTAAAAAAATTCAGACGCCCAGTGTTATGGGGTTGTAGTGCTTGGCGTTCTGTTAATTTATTTATTAGTTCATTTATTTAAAAAACTCGGATGCCTAGCATTATGTGGTTGTAGAGCTTGGCGGTTCATTAATTTATTTATTAAATTATGTAATAAAAAAAAACTCGGACGACGAGCGTAATGGGGTTGAAGCGCTTGGCGGTCCATTAATTTATTTATTTTAAAATACCTGGACGCCCAGCGTTATTAGGTTGTAGATGCTTTAGGGATTATTTATTTATTTATTCATTTTTTCACAATAAAACCAGTACGCCCAGCGCTGTTGGGTTGTCTAGCTTTGTTTGTTTGTTTATATAATTTTTGATTGTTCATAAAAAACTTTAACACTCTGCGTTATTGATTTGGTTTTTTCTTGGTTTATTTATTTATTAATTTAGAAATAAAAAATAAAATAAAAAAAAAAATAAAAAAAAACAAAAACACGAATGACCAGCGTTGTTGGGTTGTCTTGCTTGGGGTTCATTTATTCATTTAATTATTGATTATTTTAATCTCAATGCCCAGTGTTTTTAGGTTGTTAAGTTTGGGGGATTATTTATTTACTTTTTTATTCATTTATTCAATTATTGAACCCAGCCGCCCAAGTTTTTGTGTGTTTTTTGTTTGCCTGATCTTCGCCGGAAGATTTTTAAATTTCTCGGTACCCCCTAGGCCGGGATCGGACACACTGGTCACAGAGTCTATACATTCAACATACCAAGGAGAGGGGGGGGCATTTTAAGTACAGTTACTTTATTTTTGAATAAACCTTTTCTTTTATTTCAATGAAAATGGATTACTAATAGCTTGATTAGAAACGTTATTTGTTGATCTTTATGAAGAATCATAACGAATCTGTTCATTTATTGTTAGGAAAATTTATTACCAAAATAAAAAAATGCCCCTGAAAAAATTATTTTTTTTCATTTATTTATCCTCCACACGGTTATTAAAAAATTAAAATATTTAAAAATGAGTGTACCGATGCATTTATTAATAACAATTTTAATAGTTAGAAAATGTCCTTAAAAACACCTAAAGAGCGTATGAATATGCTTTGTTAAAAAAAAAAAAGCACAAAGATTCGAACCTGTGACGGCAAAATAGAGAGCGGTGACTCTAGCTATCAAACCACACATTATCGTTAGAGATAATGGATTAGAACTAATATTTAAGTTGTGCCCCTTCGGGGCTTGATTATGAAATTTCATTTATTTAACTATATTAAACTTGATCAAATATTTTCTTATATTTATTAAAATTTATTAGCAAAATAAAAATATTCCCCGGAAAAAATTATTTTTTTCATTCATTTATCCTCCATAAAGTTATTAAAAAATTAAAAATTTTAAAAATAAGTGTACCAATGCATTTATTAATACAAATTTTTAAAAGTTAGAAAATGTCCTTAAAAACACCTAAAGAGCGTATAATTTATTAAAAAAAAAAAAAAAAAAGCACACAGAATCAAACTTGAGACGGCAAAATAGAGAGCGGTGACTTTAGCCACCAAACCACACATTAACGTTAGAGATGATGGATTAGAACTAATATTTAAGTTGTGCCCCTTCGGGGCTTAATTATAAAATTTCATTTATTTAACTATAATAAACTTAAACAAATATTTTCACATATTTATTTGTTTATTTATTTATTTATGAATATTTAAAAATTTTTTAGTTTACATTTTCATGAAAAAAAAAAATTAAACCTTCCTTTTTTTTCAATTTCTTATTTTTACTATCGTCAATTTATCACTAGCTAAAAATTAAAATTATAATTAAGAGCTAAAAACTAAGTATGTTTTTATCATGTATATTTAAATACTTCAAATGCTTTTGAAGATCTAACGACTGCTAACGCGAAATGAGTAGTTTTGGGTCCCATCCGCTAGGTGGCTTACCATTAGAACTGAGCTCTCAGCAAAGTAACAAGCTGTGGATATATAAACCACCAAATTTTGTTACTCCGGCCGAGCGACTGAAAGTCGTTTCAATAATTTTTGAATGATTTGACTAGTCTGAGAGCTGTTCTTACCAATTTTGGTCGAATTATTTACAAAAAAAATTAAAAACACAAAATTTTTCTACCTCAAATTCATAGGTATTTTTAATTAAATTACTCAAACTTGAGGTTCTCGCTGAAACGTTTTAAATTCAAATCGGTAATTTGGAACCTTGTCAACACTCTGTAGCATCTTTGAAGGAACGTTTTACCATGAGGTTCTAGAAACGTTGCCAGAACAATTTGTGGTCACCTTTTGAAAAAATATGGTTGACAAACTTCGTTGCCATAACGTTGATTGAAGGTTTTCTTTGAAACTAATAACGGAGATCTACACGATTGTCACAACGTTTCTAAAACCGTTCAGCAACCTTTCAACGAAAGGTTGCAATGGTTTCTGTGCAACGTTGCCAGAACGTTCTGAAAACTTTTTGTGCTATCTGGGTATATTTTAAAGTAAGATATTACAATTCAAAAATTTAATTGTGGATCAGCCAACCTTAGGATGATCCTACAGTATCAGCAAATTCAAAAAAACACATTCATGCACAAGCACTAGAACCTTGGCATTTCCACTCGAGTTGGATTTTTTCAGTACGAGGCTGTCGTTGACGAAAAAAAAAACGGTCGAAACATATCAAACTCTCGTGGAAAAGCCTCGGTTCCAGTGCTTGTGCAAGAATATACTTTTTACATGTGTATTTAAATAAGTATTATATTATACAAATAAGTATTTAATTAAGTATAAAAAGGTGTTGTTTCAGATCCAGTGAATCAGGACGATGTGCGAGACGATGTGTATGTTACGGAAATGGATGCAACAGCTGATCCTTCAGATCTTTACGACTACGGTAATATCGTTTTATTTAATAAAGTCATTTTTACATTTAACTAGTACCACTCAGTCCGCTGCAAGCGCGCATAGAATAAAAAAAACAATGATTGTAACCTCTTAAGACACTTTTCGAATATTTTAAAAACTGCTCCACCAATCAGCTCACGAATAAAATCTTACATTGAAAATCTCACCAAATCTCAACATTACGGTAATGTTGTTTTATTTGATAAAGCCTTTTTTACATTTAATACTAAATTATTTACCGTTTTGATTCTAAATTTAACTCAACATCCAAGTAATTTTCATATATTCGGGGATTTACCAGTTGAGAACAAACAAACAAAAAATATACCGGTTGAGAACACCCCTTGGTGTTAAATAAAATTAATTAATTAATTCAAATTTATTAATACAGAATTTTCTTCAATGATATCTAAATTTAAAAAAAGGGTTATATATGTACATATATATACACACCTGTTATAAGGGCTTCATTTAAGAAGCAAAAAAAGGTTATATTGATGCTTTAGTTATGGGTTATAGATAATAATTTTTAACTAGGAAGGTTATATTTGAATCAAAAAAGGGTTTTTTTTTCCCCCTGTTATAAGGGATACGTGTGAGAAGCAGAACAAAAGTTATTGTATCGATGCTTTACTATCATTTTTAAACTTGTTTTTATAATTTAAACTATAATCTTATTGATTTTAATGCTAATATTCTAACTAGATACAAAAGTGCTTTATTTTAAACTAATATTATTTAAAACTAATATCAAGCAATTGATAATTGAACTACGCTTCGGTCGACCGTAGTTGTTCTCAACCGGTATATCGAGAGTAAAACAAATTTGTTCTCAAACGGTAGTTCGAGGGGTACCAAAGGTTGTTCTCAACCGGTAGTTCAAGGGGTACCAAAATTTATTGTTTTGTTCTCAAACGGTATATCACCATATATTCTACCTAGAATTTTTTGCAAACAAAGAAATTTATTGTTTTCTTACTAAAATCTTTTGTGTGTGTATTTTATAAAAAGGTATTGGTTCAGATCCGGTGAATAAGGACGATGGGCGAGACGATGTGAATCTTACGGAAATGGATGCAACAGCTGATCCTTTAGATCTTTACGACTACGGTAATGTCATAATGATCTTAAATATTTTTTAAAGTATATATACTATATTTATAATATAATCCTTTATAGTAACAGATAATCTGTCTTTTAGGATCAGATTTACATGAAACTTTGCACATAACATCCATTCATCATAAAAATAGGCCCTTGATTTTTTTTTTTTTCCAGAATGGGCTCTTTCTCACCAACTTCTCATACATCCCTATGTTAAAAAGTTTTCTGTTTCCATTAAAAAGGCGTTCTTGTGCTCATTTTTAAAAATTCCTAGTTGGACCGTATTACATTTAGAAATATCTAGAACCTCGAATTTTTTTTGTCTTACAATGTACTTTTGGAAAAAAATTACTACAAATTTTTTTAGAATTATATTGCCTATGTAACATTAAGGTTTCTAAAGCCAATTTTAAGACCGTATGGGTTACAATTTACATGAACAAAATCATCCAAAAAAATTTTGTAATAATTTTTTGCAAAGAGTTTTTTTTTCAGATTTTTAATTTTTTTTCGGAGAGGTGAATTACTTTGAATATTTTAAAAATTAATCTGTTAGAAAATTATAAGAGAGTACACATGAAATTTTTTTTTTTTTTTTTTTCTTAATAGACCACAATCTTAGTAGGTACTATTCAAGTGTTCATAAAAATCAGAATTTTGAAATTGGATTAGTGATTGTTGTATTTTGTAAGTTTTCATTTAAAATAGTACAGGTTAAATAATACTAGCTATTCTGAGCGCGCCCCAGCTGTAAAAATCCATATGGAAATCCGTAAGGAAACCCGTACGGGAACCCATAAAGGTTCTCGTAAAGGACCCCATACGGGATCCCGATACTGATATTTGGTCAGGGTTCCCGTACGGGTTTCGATACGGGTTTTCATACAGATTTTTTTTTTTTTTTTTCTTTTTAATGCTTTTTTTTATTTATTTAATATCATAATTACTTACCAATATTATATTCTTCAATAGATTTATTACGATGGTAAAATTATTTAGAATAAAATTATCAAAGAAAAAAATTTGGTTTGACTGGGATTCGAACCCACGACCCCAGGCATGACAGGCAGACACTCTACCACCTGAGCCATTGAGCTAGCATGCACCAAGACTTTAATTAAACCCTTTTAATATACAACTTAGTCGGTTAAGCCCTTTAATTTAAATGAAGCTTTGACAAGATTTGTTTTAGATTTAGATAATGTAATACAATTGCTCGCCCTTGCGCACTGAGAGAGACTAGTTAAAAATAAAATATAAAACAGTTGTTAAAGTAGTTTAATTAAAGTCTTGGTGCAAGCTAGCTCAATGGCTCAGGTGGTAGAGTGTCTGCCTGCCATGCCTGGGGTTGTGGGTTCGAATCTCAGTCGAACAAAATTTTTTTCTTCTATAATTTTATTATTAATAATTATTAATAATTGAATCTAATAAAGAATAATATATCAATATCTAATAATAATATTAAATAAATTAAAAAATAGTGTGAAAATAAAATCAAAAGAAAAAAAAAACCCGTATGGAAACCCGTACGGAAACCCTGACCAAATATCAGTATCGGAAACCCGTATGGGGTCCTTTACGGGAACCCTCATGGATACCCATACGGGTTTCCTTACGGATTTCTATATGGATTTTTTCAGCTGGGGCTTCAAGCGCGCATAGGAAAAAACAATCAGAGTAACCTCAAAATGCATTTTCGAATATTTTAAAAACTTCTTCACCAATCAGCTCACGAATATAGTATATTATTCACCGAGGGACTAAAGTGTGCCGGGGAGGCCCGCTGCGGTTGCAGCCCGAGCCGAAGGCCCCGGCACATTATTAGTTCCGAGTGATATATACACTTTTTAATCTCGTATCGCAAGATTTAACTTGATTTGCTCTCTGCACATAGCAACCAGCGCGCATCTCACAGCAGATCAGTGTGTGTCTCCCTGAGCCGCAGGCAAGGGGAGACAGCTAATCTGCTATGCGCACTGGTCGATTGCGCAGGGAGCCCCCGCCGCTCTTTTGGCTCTCATCGGAGGGACTCAAGTTATTACTTGCGATGCACGAGGTTAAAAAAAATCTTACACTTACGCAAGATGGCGATAGCTCTCTTTTATAAAGGGATAAATAAATGAATAATTTCAGGTGAGCAAGATGCGGGATCCGCACTAGAAATTTCAAAAGGTATAATTTTAGATCCAGTAATAAATGATGAGACACTTCAAGGAAACACTCCAGCTGTTCGTTCAGATGCTACGAAGAACAATGGTAATATCATAATTATCTAAGTATACTATAATAATAATAATATTATTTAAGTATACTATATAATAATATTTGATACGATTAAGCCAGTTTTGTGAATATACGTATCGATAATAGGTTTTATTCCTCTCAGCCATGTAATTAGCACTTTTCGATGTGTCAGTTCTGTGGACAAAGTTTTACATTCCTACTATGCCAAAAAATAAGATGAGAATGTGAAAATTCCACCTCGATCGATAGATTTGGACGCATTGCTGTTCCTTTTTTTGTTCTTAACTGAGAGTTTTTTTTAAATTTGTAACCTCACTCTTTTATGATCATCATCTGGATCATCATCACTACTGTGCGTGTAACAAATAATTTTAAACAGCAAGTAAACAATGCCAAATTAGCCGATAAAGCGAGAATTAAATTTATGCCTTAAAATAAAAAAATTAGAAAATAGAATTCTTAGTACAGCGTCAAATTTTTCTCAAAACTAAAGTACCATTTTTTTGTGTAATGAGTACTCGCTTTTAAAATTTATGATCTCGTACAGAGATGACTTCTTAATTTTTCTTTTTTCAAGCAATTTTTAAATTTCAAAATTTTATTCTTAACATCTCGTGTGAGTATTTAATTCCATCTATGATATCTTTTTTGATCCAACCTATAAGTTGATAATTTTTTTTGTGATAAAAATGCCTTTTTTATTCTCTTAAAAGCTAAAATTCTTTAAATAAAATGTATTTTTACAAGGAAGCTTCTTGATAAACCGTAATTTTATTTATTTATTACATTTACAGGGAAATAATATTATTGTAACTTTTTTATAAAAAGATCCACTATTGATTTGGTTATCTCAAAGTGCCAATTTACATGACCGAGAGGAATAAAATTTATTGTTAAACATAAGGACAAAGTTTTTCATAGCCATCTCGAGTGAATCGCCCCACTCGGCTTCGCCTCGTGGGTCAAACTTTGCCCTTTTGTTTAACAATATATCATTACAATTCTTAAATATTTTTGCAACTAATTTTTAAAAAAGTAGATAAAAAAATATCAATTCAAAATTTTAGTTAGTAATTAATTAATCATCAATACTTTAATACAGCAATAGCATTTATCTTTATTTAGGTATTTTTTATATAATAAAAGGTTTTAGTTGTTACAGTTCAAGAAGTGGGAGTATGTTGTAATAACTTTATTGGTAAAGTATGATTTTGGTTTTAAATCAGGTAATAGATATATTACCAGTTTAAAGCTTGTTGTTATGTCATTGTTAATGTATTTACTTTATTATATTTTTATTAGAGAGAAAACCGGGTTGTAATATGTTCAAGTTCAATAATTTATTACTTAATTTAAATCTTCCTAAAAAGTCGAATAAAAAGTTTAATTTTTTTTTTTCTTTCAAATAATAAAAAGAGATTATGACTAGAAAAAATTTTACTCTAAAAATATAATTAATAACAATAAATTAAAAATTTAACTGGGTTTTGTTTTTTATATATCATTATTAATATGGAGCTACATCAAGTAACACTAGAAACTTTAATAAATTATAATTACTATAATAAAAAACGTTCAACTTCAAATTTTCATGTCAAATTCTCTCGCATGAGTGTTATTTAATACAGCGTGGCTATTAAGTAACAAATGGGCTGAATACCTATAACACTTTTAACGTAAGAGTTACTTCTTACAAAATTTAGGATTAGATGAGCCAGACAGAATAGGGCCCGAGCCCTTACTGTGGGCCCTACGGACCCTAAAACCATTTTTTCAAGTGGAAAACCATAATTTTCACCCCAGGTTCGGAAAGCGCGGAAAATTTTAGGCTCGTATTGGACTTTGAAAAAAATTTTCTAGTCCATTCTGAGGCCCCGTAGAGGGATCAACAGCCCTTTAACGGTAGTACTCGAATAACTTGGAATAAAATCACTTCTCCGACTAACCTTGCTCTAGCAAAGTTTTTTTTTACAAAATTGAGGATCAGATGGGCCCGACAGAATAGAGCCTGGGCCTTCACTGTTGGCCCTACGGACCCGAAATCCATTTTTTTAATTGTTAATATGTTCAAACAATTACAAAACTTATTACAGGCTCCGGAATTGTGAGCTCCGCGGTAAGGGCTTAGAGGTTATGGGTTTGAGGGATGAAGGTTTTGTAGTTAGGGGCTTTGCGATTAAGGGCTTCGAGGTTTGTGGGCTAGAAAAGCTTGGGAGTTGTAAGCTCGGGGGCTAAGGGCTTCAAGGTTATAGTATGGTAAAATAAAGGTTTTGTAGATACGGGTTTGATGAAGGTTGTAAGCTCAAGTGTTAGGTTTTCAGTAGGGCTTCACGATACGAGACGATATCGATATTTTGAATTATATCGGTAACGTATCGACGTATGGGCATGTTTATCGTATCGAGTATCGTATGGACGATATTTTACTATAAATTTATCTATATCATCTCGGCTCAATCCCGAGAATCGAGGAATATCAACTCAAAAAATTTCATCTACAAATCAGTTGTTAATTATATTATATTCATTAAACACTTTTATATCATAAATTACAGTAATTATATTATATATTTTTATTTGAATTATCATTTATTTTAAAAATACAAAATGAGCAAAGAAAAAAAAACTAAAAAAAAAAAAAAAGATAGTTACTAATCATGAATTAAGTCCGTTAAACATAATTTGTTTCTAGTATTAAAAGAAGACTTTGACCACGAATTCAAACATAAAAGTGCTATTAGAGAATCGTCTTTTAACAAGTTCTCGTATCACTCACGACGAGAGAGCCAGTTCTCAAAAAACGCTCAACCGCAACAGCTGCAAACCCCCAAATACCCTGGGCACCCGAGTCCAATAAATGAACCGATCAGCTACCCCCAAAGCTGTAAGCCCCCAAAACCTTGGGCATCAAGTTCAATAAAAGAAACTGATAAGCTATCCCACAAGCTCTAATCCCCCAAATACCCTCGGCGCCCGAATTCAATAAATAAACTGATCAACTATCCCTCAAGCTGTAAACCCCCAAAAACCCTAGGCGCTCGAGTAGAATAAACAGAACAATCAGCTCTTCCCCAAGCTGTAAACCCCCAAAACCCTGGGCATCGAATTAAAAAAAATTGATCTTCTAAACCCCCAAATACCCTGGGCGCCCGAGTTCAATAAATTAACAGATCAGCTATCCCTCAAGCTGTAAGCCACCAAAACCCTGGGCGCCCAAATTCGACTAAAAAACCGATCAGCTATCTCCCAAGCTGTAAACCCCCAACACCCTGGGAGCCCGAGTTCAATAAATAAACAGATCAATTAACCCCCAAAGCTGTAAAACCCCGAAACCTTGGACATCAAGTTCAATAAAAGAAACTCATCAGCTATTCCCCAAGTTCTAAGCTTCCAAATACCCAGGGCACCCGAGTTCAATAAATTAACTTATCATCTATCCCTTAAGCTCTAAACTCCAGAATACAATGAGCGTCGAGTTAAAAATAATTGATCTTCTAAGCCCTCAAATTCCCTGGGCGCCATAGTTCGATAAATAAACTGATCAACTATCCCTCAAGCTGTAAACCTCCAAAAACCCTAGGCGACCGAGTTTGATAAATTAACTGATCAGCTATCCCTCAAGCTGTAAACCCCCAAAACCCTGGGCACCCAAATTCAACTAAAAAACCGATCAGCTATCTCCCAAGCTGTGAACCCCCAAAACCCTGAGGATCGAGTTCAAAAAAATTGATTTTCTGAACCCCCAAATACCCTGGGCGCCCGAGTTCAATAAATTAACTCATCAGCTATCCCTCAAGCTGTAAACCCCCAAAACCCTGGGGACCCAAATTCAACTAAAAAACCGATCAGCTATCTCCCAAGCTGTGAACCCCCAAAACCCTGGGGATCGAGTTCATTAAAAGAAACTGATTAGCTATTCCCCAAGCTCTAAGCCCCCAAATACCCTGGGCGCCCGAGTTCGATAAATAAACTGATCAACTATCCCTCAAGCTGTAAACCCCCAAAAACCCTAGGTACCCGAGTTTAATAAACAAACCGATCAGCTATTCCCAAAGCTGTAAACCCCAGAAACCCTGGGCATCGAGTTCAAAAGAATAGATTTTCTAAACCCCCAAATACCCTGGGCGCCCGTTCAATAATTTAACTGATCAGCTATCCCTCAAGCTGTAATCCCCCAAAACCCTGGGCACCCAAATCCAACTAAAAAACCGATCAGCTATCTCCCAAGCTGTGAACCCCAAAACCCTGGGGATCGAGTTCATTAAAAGAAACTGATTAGGTATCCTCCAAGCTCTAAGCATCCAAATACCCTGGGCGCCCAAGTTCAATAAATTAACTGATCAGCTATCCCTTCAGCTGTAAACCCTAAAATACCCAAGGTGTCCCAGTTTAATAAACAAACCGATCAGCTATTCCCCAAAGCTGTAAGCCCCCAAAACCTTGGGCATCAAGTTCAATAAAAGAAACTGATCAGCTATCCCCCAAGTTCTAAGCCCCCAAATACCCAAGGCACCTGAGTTCAAAAAATTAACTGATCATCTATCCCTTAAGCTCTAAACCCCAAAATACCCTGGGCGTCAAGTTCAATAAAATTGATCTTCTTAGCCCCCAAGTTCCCTGGGAGCCATAGTTCATTAATAAACTGATCAGCTATCCCCCAAGCTGTAAATACCCAAAACCCTGGGAGCCCGAGTTCAATAAATAAACAGATCAATTAACCCCCAAAGCTGTAAAACCCCGAAACCTTGGGCATCAAGTTCAATAAAAGAAACTCATCAGCTATTCCCCAAGTTCTAAGCTTTCAAATACCCAGGGCACCCGAGTTCAATAAATTAACTTATCATCTATCCCTTAAGCTCTAAACTCCAGAAAACCCTGAGCGTCGAGTTAAAAAAAATTGATCTTCTAAGCCCCCAAATTCCCTGGGCGCCATGGTTCGATAAATAAACTGATCAACTATCCCTCAAGCTGTAAACCCCCAAAAACCCTAGGCGACCGAGTTTAATAAATTAACTGATCAGCTATCCCTCAAGCTGTAAACCCCCGAAACCCTGGGAACCCAAATCCAACTAAAAAACCGATGAGCTATTCCCCAAGCTCCAAGCCCCGAAATACCCTGGGCGCCCAAGTTCAATAAATTAACTGATCAGCTATCCCCCAAGCTGTAAAACCCGAAATACTCTAAGCGCACGAGTTCAGTAATAAACTGATCAGCTATCCCTTCAGCTGTAAACCCTCAAATATCCAAGGTGTCCGAGTTTAATAAACAAACCGATCAGCTATTCCCCAAAGCTGTAAGCCCCAAAAACCTTGGGCATCAAGTTCAATAAAAGAAACTGATCGGCTATCCCCCAAGTTCTAAGCCCCCAAATACCCAGGGCACCCGAGTTCGATAAATTAACTGATCATCTACCCCTTAAGCTCTAAGCCCAAAAATACCCTGGGTGTCAAGTTCAAAAAAATTGATCTTCTTAGCCCCCAAGTTCCCTGGGCGCCATAGTTCGATAAATAAACTGATCAGTTATCCCCCAAGCTGTAAACACTCAAATACTCAAGGTGTCCAAACTTAATAAACAAACCGATCAGCTATTCCCCAAAGCTGTAAAACCCCAAAACCTTGGGCATCAAGTTCAATAAAAGAAACTGATCAGCTATCCCCCAAGTATGAAGCCCCCAAAAACCCAGGGCACCTGAATTCAATCAATTAACTGATCATCTATCCCTTAAGCTCTAAACCCCAAAATACCCTGGGTGTCAAGTTCAAAAAAATTGATCTTCTTAGCCCCCAAGTTCCCTGGGCACCATAGTTCGATAAATAAACTGATCAGTTATCCCCCAAGCTGTAAACACCCAAAACCCTGGATGCCCGAGTTCAATAAATAAACAGATCAAATAACTCCCAAAGCTGTACAATCCCAGAACCTTGGGCATCAAGTTCAATAAAAGAAACTGATCAGCTATTCCCCAAGTTCTAAGCCCCAAAATACCCAGGGCACCCGAGTTCAATAAATTAACTTATCATCTATCCCTTAAGCTCTAAACCCCAAAATACCCTGGGCGTCGGGTTAAAAAAAATTGATCTTCTAAGCCTCCCAGTTCCCTGGGTGCCATAGTTCGATAAATAAACTGATCAACTATCCCTCAAGTTGTAAGCCCTAAAAAACCCTAGGCGACCGAGTTTAATAAATTAACTGATCGGCTATCCCTCAAGCTGTAAACCCCCAAAACCCTGGGCACCCGAAATTCAACTAAAAAACCGATCAGCTATCTCCCAAGCTGTGAAACCCCAAAACCCTGGGGATCGAGTTCATTAAAAGAAACTGATCAGCTATTCCCCAAGTTCTAAGCCCCAAAATACCCAAGGAATCCGAGATCAATGAATTCCCTCCCAGTTCCCTGGGTGCGATAGTTCGATAAATAAACTGATTGACTATCCCTCAAGTTGTGAACCCCAAAAAACCCTAGGCGACCGAGTTTAATAAATTAACTGATCAGCTACCCCTCAAGCTGTAAGCCCCCAAAACCCTGGGCACCCAAATTCAACTAAAAAACCGATCAGCTATCTCCCAAGCTGTGAACCCCCAAAACCCTGGGCGTCCGAGTTCAATAAATTCACTGATCAGCTATCCCCCAAGCTGTTAACCCCGAAATACCCTAAGCGCCCGAGTTTACCAAATAAACTATTCAGCTATCCCTTCAGCTGTAAACCCTCAAATACCCAAGGTGTCCGAGTTTAATAAACAAACCGATCAGCTATTCCCCAAAGCTGTAAGCCCCCAAAACCTTGGGCATCAAGTTCAATAAAAGAAACTGATCAGCTATCCCCCAAGTTCTAAGCCCCCAAATACCCAAGGCACCTGAGTTCAAAAAATTAACTGATCATCTATCCCTTAAGCTCTAAACCCCAAAATACCCTGGGCGTCAAGTTCAATAAAATTGATCTTCTTAGCCCCCAAGTTCCCTGGGAGCCATAGTTCATTAATAAACTGATCAGCTATCCCCCAAGCTGTAAATACCCAAAACCCTGGGAGCCCGAGTTCAATAAATAAACAGATCAATTAACCCCCAAAGCTGTAAAACCCCGAAACCTTGGGCATCAAGTTCAATAAAAGAAACTCATCAGCTATTCCCCAAGTTCTAAGCTTTCAAATACCCAGGGCACCCGAGTTCAATAAATTAACTTATCATCTATCCCTTAAGCTCTAAACTCCAGAATACCCTGAGCGTCGAGTTAAAAAAAATTGATCTTCTAAGCCCCCAAATTCCCTGGGCGCCATGGTTCGATAAATAAACTGATCAACTATCCCTCAAGCTGTAAACCCCCAAAAACCCTAGGCGACCGAGTTTAATAAATTAACTGATCAGCTATCCCTCAAGCTGTAAACCCCCGAAACCCTGGGAACCCAAATCCAACTAAAAAACCGATGAGCTATTCCCCAAGCTCCAAGCCCCGAAATACCCTGGGCGCCCAAGTTCAATAAATTAACTGATCAGCTATCCCCCAAGCTGTAAAACCCGAAATACTCTAAGCGCACGAGTTCACTAAATAAACTGATCAGCTATCCCTTCAGCTGTAAACCCTCAAATATCCAAGGTGTCCGAGTTTAATAAACAAACCGATCAGCTATTCCCCAAAGCTGTAAGCCCCAAAAACCTTGGGCATCAAGTTCAATAAAAGAAACTGATCGGCTATCCCCCAAGTTCTAAGCCCCCAAATACCCAGGGCACCCGAGTTCGATAAATTAACTGATCATCTACCCCTTAAGCTCTAAGCCCAAAAATACCCTGGGTGTCAAGTTCAAAAAAATTGATCTTCTTAGCCCCCAAGTTCCCTGGGCGCCATAGTTCGATAAATAAACTGATCAGTTATCCCCCAAGCTGTAAACACTCAAATACTCAAGGTGTCCAAACTTAATAAACAAACCGATCAGCTATTCCCCAAAGCTGTAAAACCCCAAAACCTTGGGCATCAAGTTCAATAAAAGAAACTGATCAGCTATCCCCCAAGTATGAAGCCCCCAAAAACCCAGGGCACCTGAATTCAATAAATTAACTGATCATCTATCCCTTAAGCTCTAAACCCCAAAATACCCTGGGTGTCAAGTTCAAAAAAATTGATCTTCTTAGCCCCCAAGTTCCCTGGGCACCATAGTTCGATAAATAAACTGATCAGTTATCCCCCAAGCTGTAAACACCCAAAACCCTGGATGCCCGAGTTCAATAAATAAACAGATCAAATAACTCCCAAAGCTGTACAATCCCAGAACCTTGGGCATCAAGTTCAATAAAAGAAACTGATCAGCTATTCCCCAAGTTCTAAGCCCCAAAATACCCAGGGCACCCGAGTTCAATAAATTAACTTATCATCTATCCCTTAAGCTCTAAACCCCAAAATACCCTGGGCGTCGGGTTAAAAAAAATTGATCTTCTAAGCCTCCCAGTTCCCTGGGTGCCATAGTTCGATAAATAAACTGATCAACTATCCCTCAAGTTGTAAACCCTAAAAAACCCTAGGCGACCGAGTTTAATAAATTAACTGATCGGCTATCCCTCAAGCTGTAAACCCCCAAAACCCTGGGCACCCGAAATTCAACTAAAAAACCGATCAGCTATCTCCCAAGCTGTGAAACCCCAAAACCCTGGGGATCGAGTTCATTAAAAGAAACTGATCAGCTATTCCCCAAGTTCTAAGCCCCAAAATACCCAAGGAATCCGAGATCAATGAATTCCCTCCCAGTTCCCTGGGTGCGATAGTTCGATAAATAAACTGATCGACTATCCCTCAAGTTGTGAACCCCAAAAAACCCTAGGCGACCGAGTTTAATAAATTAACTGATCAGCTACCCCTCAAGCTGTAAGCCCCCAAAACCCTGGGCACCCAAATTCAACTAAAAAACCGATCAGCTATCTCCCAAGCTGTGAACCCCCAAAACCCTGGGCGTCCGAGTTCAATAAATTCACTGATCAGCTATCCCCCAAGCTGTTAACCCCGAAATACCCTAAGCGCCCGAGTTTACCAAATAAACTATTCAGCTATCCCTTCAGCTGTAAACCCTCAAATACCCAAGGTGTCCGAGTTTAATAAACAAACCGATCAGCTATTCCCCAAAGCTGTAAACCCCCAAAACCTTGGGGTTCAAGTTCAATAAAAGAAACTGATCAGCTATCCCCCAAGTTCTAAGTCCCCAAATTCCCAGGGCACCTGAGTTCAATGAATTAACTGATCATCTATCCCTTAAGCTCTAAACCCCAAAATACCCTGGGCGTCAAGTTCAAAAAAATTGATCTTCTCAGCCCCCAAGTTTCCTGGGCGCCATAGTTCGATAAATAAACTGATCAGCTATCCCCAAAGCTGTAAACACCCAAAACCCTGGCAGCCCGAGTTCAATAAATAAACAGATCAATTAACCCCCAAAGCTGTAAAACCCCAAAACCTTGGGCATCAAGTTCAATAAAAGAAACTGATCAGCTATTCCCCAAGTTCTAAGCCCCCAAATACCCAGGGCACCCGAGTTCGATAAATTAACTGATCATCTATCCCTTAAGCTCTAAACCCCAAAATACCCTGGGCGTCAAGCTCAAAAAAATTGATCTTCTTAGCCCCCAAGTTCCCTGGGCGCCATAGTTCTATAAATAAACTGATCAGCTATCCCCCAAGCTGTAAACACTCAAATACTCAAGGTGTCCAAACTTAATGAACAAACCGATCAGCTATTCCCCAAAGCTGTAAACACCCAAAACCTTGGGCATCAAGTTCAACAAAAGAAACTGATCAGATATCTCCCAAGTATGAAGCCCCCAAATACCCAGGGCACCTGAATTCAATAAATTAACTGATCATCTATCCCTTAAGCTCTAAACCCCAAAAACCCTGGGTGTCAAGTTCAAAAAAATTGATCTTCTTAGCCCCCAAGTTCCCTGGGCGCCATAGTTCGATAAATAAACTGATCAGCTATCCCCTAAGCTGTAAACACCCAAGACCCTGGGGGCCCGAGTTCAATAAATAAACAGATCAAATAACCCCCAAAGCTGTACAACCCCAGAACCTTGGGCATCAAGTTCAATAAAAGAAACTGATCAGCTATTCCCCAAGTTCTAAGCCCCAAAATACCCAGGGAATCCGAGATCAATGAATTCCCTCCCAGTTCCCTGGGTGCCATAGTTCGATAAATAAACTGATCGACTATCCCTCAAGTTGTGAACCCCAAAAAACCCTAGGCGACCGAGTTTAATAAATTAACTGATCAGCTACCCCTCAAGCTGTAAGCCCCCGAAACCCCGGGCACCCAAATTCAACTAAAAAACCGATCAGCTATCTCCCAAGCTGTGAACCCCCAAAACCCTGGGGATCGAGTTCATTAAAAGAAACTGATTAGCTTTCCCCCAAGCTCTAAGCCCCCAAATACGATGGGCGCCCGAGTTCGATATATTAACTCATCAGCTATCCCTCAAGCTGTAAACCCCCAAAACCCTGGGCACCCAAATTCAACTAAAAAACCGATCAGCTATCTCCCAAGCTGTGAACATCCAAAACCCTGGGGATTGAGTTCATTAAAAGTAACTCATTAGCTATCCCCCAAGCTCTAAGCTACCAAATACCTTGGGCGTCCAAGTTCAATAAATTATTAAATCAGCTATCCCTTAAGCTCTTGACCCAAAATACCCTGGGCGTCAAGTTCAAAAAATTTGATCCTCTTAGCCCCCAAGTACCCTGGGCGCCATAGTTCAGTAAATAAACTGATCAGCTATCCCTCCAGCTGAAAACCCCAAAATACCCTGGGCGTCAAGTTAAAAAAAATTGATCTTCTAAGCCCCCAAGTTCCCTGGGCACCCGAGTTCAATAAATTAACTGATCTGCTTTTCCTTAAGCTGTAAACCACAAAATACCCTGGGCGTCGAGTTAAAAAAAATTGATCTTCTAAGCCCCCAAGTTCCCTGGGCGCAATAGTTCGATAAATAAACTGATCAGTTATGCCCCAAGCTGTAAGCCCTCAAATACCCTAGGTGCCCAAGTCCAATATATGAACCGATCAGCTATCCCCCAAATTCTAAGCCTCCAAGTACCCTCGGCGCCCGAATTCAATAAATTAACTGATCAACTATCCCCCAAGCTGTAAACCCCCAAAAACTCTAGGTGCCCGGATTCAATAAATTAACTGATCTGCTATCCCTCAAGCTGTAAACCTCCAAAACCCTGGGCACCCAAATTTAATTAAAAAACCGATCAGCTATCTCCCAAGCTGTGAACCCCCAAAACCCTGGGGATTGAGTTCATTAAAAGTAACTCATTAGCTATCCCCCAAGTTCTAAGCCCCCAAATACCCTGGGCGCCCGAGTTCAATAAATTAACTGATCTGCTATCCCTCAAGCTGTAAGAATCCAAAACCCTGGGCGCCCAAATTTAACTAAAAAACCGATCAGCTATCTCCCAAGCTGTGAACCCTCAAAGCCATGGGGATCAAGTTCATCAAAAGAAACTGATTAGCTATCCCCCAAGCTCTAAGCCCCAAAATACCCTGGGCGCCCGAGTTCAATAAATTAACTGATCTGCTATCCCTCAAGCTGTAGACCTGCAAAACCCTGGGCACCCAAATTTAACTAAAAAACCGATCAGCTATCTCCCAAGCTGTGAACCCCCAAAACCTTGGGCATCAAGTTCAATAAAAGAAACTGATCAGCTATCCCCCAAGTTCTAAGCCCCCAAATTCCCAGGGCACCCAAGTTCGATAAATTAACTGATCATCTATCCCTTAAGCTCAAAACCCCAAAATACCCTGGGCGTCAAGCTCAAAAAAATTAATCTTCTTAGCCCCCAAGTTCCCTGGGTGCCCTAGTTCCATAAATAAACTGATCAGCTATCCCCCAAGCTGTAAACACTCAAATACTCAAGGTGTCCGAACTTAATAAACAAACTGATCAGCTATCCCCCAAAGCTGTAAACCCCCAAAACCTTGGGCATCAAGTTCAATAAAAGAAACTGATCAGCTATCCCCCAAGTTCTAAGCCCCCAAATTCCCAGGGCACCCGAGTTCGATAAATTAACTGATCATCTATCCCTTAAGCTCTAAACCCCAAAGCACCCTGGGCGTCAAGTTCAAAAAAATTGATCTTCTTAGCCCCCAAGTTCCCTGGGCGCCATAGTTCGATAAATAAACTGATCAGCTATCCCCCAAGCTGTAAACACCCAAAACCCTTGGGGCCCGAGTTCAATAAATAAACAGATCAAATAACCCCCAAAGCTGTACAACCCAAGAACCTTGGGCATCAAGTTCAATAAAAGAAACTGATCAGCTATTCCCCAAGTTCTAAGCCCGAAAATACCCAGGGCATCTGAGTTCAATGAATTCCCTCCCAGTTCCCTGGGTGCCATAGTTCGATAAATAAACTGATCGACTATCCCTCGAGTTGTGAACCCCAAAAAACCCTAGGCGACCGAGTTTAATAAATTAACTGATCAGCTATCCCTCAAGCTGTAAACCCCCAAAACCCTGGGCACCCAAATTCAACTAAAAAACCGATCAGCTATCTCCTAAGCTGTGAACCCCCAAAACCCTGGGGATCAAGTTCATGAAAAGAAACTGATTAGCTATCCCCCAAGCTCTAAGCCCCCAAATACCCTGGGCGCCCGAGTTCGATATATTAACTCATCAGCTATCCCTCAAGCTGTAAACCCCCAAAACCCTGGGCACCCAAATTCAACTAAAAAACCGATCAGCTATCTCCTAAGCTGTGAACCCCCAAAACCCTGGGGATCGAGTTCATTAAAAGAAACTGATTAGCTATCCCCCAAGCTCTAAGCCCCCAAATACCCTGGGCGCCCGAGTTCAATAAATAAACTGATCAACTATCCCTCAAGCTGTAAGCCCCCAAAAACCCTAGGCACCCGAGTCTAATAAACAATTCAATCAGCTATTCCCCAAGCTGTAAACCCGAGAAACCCTGGGTATCGAGTTCAAAAAAATTGATTTTCTAAATCCCCAAATACCCTGGGCGCCCGTTCAATAAATTAACCGATCAGCTATCCCTCAAGCTGTAAACCTTCAAAACCCTGGGCACTCAAATTCAACTAAACAACCGATCAGCTATCTCCCAAGCTGTGAACCCCCAAAGCCCTTGGGATGGAGTTCATTCAAAGAAACTGATTAGCTATCCCCCAAGCTCTAAGCCCCCAAATACCCTGGGCGCCCGAGTTCGATAAATAAACTGATCAACTATCCCTCAAGCTGTAAACCCCGAAATACCCTAAGCGCCCGAGTTTACCAAATAAACTATTCAGCTATCCCTTCAGCTGTAAACCCTCAAATACCCAAGGTGTCCGAGTTTAATAAACAAACCGATCAGCTATTCCCCAAAGCTGTAAACCCCCAAAACCTTGGGGTTCAAGTTCAATAAAAGAAACTGATCAGCTATCCCCCAAGTTCTAAGCCCCCAAATTCCCAGGGCACCTGAGTTCAATGAATTAACTGATCATCTATCCCTTAAGCTCTAAACCCCAAAATACCCTGGGCGTCAAGTTCAAAAAATTGATCTTCTCAGCCCCCAAGTTTCCTGGGCACCATTGTTCGATAATTAAACTGATCAGCTATCCCCCAAGCTTTAAACACTCAAATATTCAAGGTGTCCGAACTTAATAAACAAACCGATCAGCTATTCCCAAAAGCTGTAAACCCCCAAAACCTTGGGCATCAAGTTCAATAAAAGAAACTGATCAGCTATCTCCCAAGTTCTAAGCCCCCAAATACCCAGGGTACCTGAGTTCAATAAATTAACTGATCATCTATCCCTTAAGCTCTAAACCCCAAAGTACCCTGGGCGTCAAGTTCAAAAAAATTGATCTTCTTAGCCCCCAAGTTCCCTGGGCGTCATAGTTCGATAAATAAACTGATCAGCTATCCCCAAAGCTGTAAACACCCGAAACCCTTGGGGCCCGAATTCAATAAATAAACAGATCAAATAACCCCCAAAGCTGTACAACCCCAGAACCTTGGGCATCAAGTTCAATAAAAGAAACTGATCAGCTATTCCCCAAGTACTAAGCCCCAAAATACCCAGGGCATCCGAGTTCAATGAATTCCCTCCCAGTTCCCTGGGTGCCATAGTTCGATAAAAAAACTGATCGACTATCCCCCAAGTTGTGAACCTCAAAAAACCCTAGGCGACCGAGTTTAATAAATTAACTGATCAGCTATCCCTCAAGCTGTAAACCCCCAAAACCCTGGGCACCCAAATTCAACTAAAAAACCGATCAGCTATCTCCTAAGCTGTGAACCCCCAAAACCCTGGGGATCGAGTTCATTAAAAGAAACTGATTAGCTATCCCCCAAGCTCTAAGCCCCCAAATACCCTGGGCGCCCGAGCTCGATATATTAACTCATCAGCTATCCCTCAAGCTGTAAACCCCCAAAACCCTGGGCACCCAAATTCAACTAAAAAACCGATCAGCTATCTCCCAAGCTGTGAACCCCCAAAACCCTGGGCACCCAAATTCAACTAAAAAACCGATCAGCTATCTCCCAAGCTGTGAACCCCCAAAACCCTGGGATCGAGTTCATTAAAAGAAACTGATTAGCTATCCCCCAAGCTCTAAGCCCCCAAATACCCTGGGCGTCCGAGTTCAATAAATTCACTGATCAGCTATCCCCCAAGCTGTAAACCCCGAAATACCCTAAGCGCCCGAGTTTACCAAATAAACTATTCAGCTATCCCTTCAGCTGTAAACCCTCTAATACCCAAGGTGTCCGAGTTTAATAAACAAACCGATCAGCTATTCCCCAAAGCTGTAAACCCCCAAAACCTTGGGGTTCAAGTTCAATAAAAGAAACTGATCAGCTATCCCCCAAGTTCTAAGCCCCCAAATTCCCAGGGCACCTGAGTTCAATGAATTAACTGATCATCTATCCCTTAAGCTCTAAACCCCAAAATACCCTGGGCGTCAAGTTCAAAAAATTGATCTTCTCAGCCCCCAAGTTTCCTGAGCACCATAGTTCGATAATTAAACTGATCAGCTATCCCCAAAGCTGTAAACACCCAAAACCCTGGGGGCCCGAGTTCAATAAATAAACAGATCAATTAACCCCCAAAGCTGTACAACCCCAGAACCTTGGGCATCAAGTTCAATAAAAGTAACTGATCAGCTATTCCCCAAGTACTAAGCCCCAAAATACCCAGGGCACCCGAGTTCGATAAATTAACTGATCATCTATCCCTTAAGCTCTAAACCCCAAAGTACCCTGGGCGTCAAGCTCAAAAAAATTGATCTTCTTAGCCCCCAGATTCCCTGGGCGCCATAGTTCAATAAATAAACTGATCAGCTATCCCCCAAGCTTTAAACACTCAAATATTCAAGGTGTCCGAACTTAATAAACAAACCGATCAGCTATTCCCAAAAGCTGTAAACCCCCAAAACCTTGGGCATCAAGTTCAATAAAAGAAACTGATCAGATATCTCCCAAGTATGAAGCCCCCAAATACCCAGGGTACCTGAGTTCAATAAATTAACTGATCATCTATCCCTTAAGCTCTAAACCCCAAAGTACCCTGGGCGTCAAGTTCAAAAAAATTGATCTTCTTAGCCCCCAAGTTCCCTGGGCGCCATAGTTCGATGAATAAACTGATCAGCTATCCCCAAAGCTGTAAACACCCGAAACCCTTGGGGCCCGAATTCAATAAATAAACAGATCAAATAACCCTCAAAGCTGTACAACCCCAGAACCTTGGGCATCAAGTTCAATAAAAGTAACTGATCAGCTATTCCCCAAGTACTAAGCCCCAAAATACCCAGGGCATCCGAGTTCAATGAATTCCCTCCCAGTTCCCTGGGTGCCATAGTTCGATAAATAAACTGATCGACTATCCCTCAAGTTGTGAACCCCAAAAAACCCTAGGCGACCGAGTTTAATAAATTAACTGATCAGCTATCCCTCAAGCTGTAAACCCCCAAAACCCTGGGCACCCAAATTCAACTAAAAAACCGATCAGCTATCTCCTAAGCTGTGAACCCCCAAAACCCTGGGGATCGAGTTCATTAAAAGAAACTGATTAGCTATCCCCCAAGCTCTAAGCCCCCAAATACCCTGGGCGCCCGAGCTCGATATATTAACTCATCAGCTATCCCTCAAGCTGTAAACCCCCAAAACCCTGGGCACCCAAATTCAACTAAAAAACCGATCAGCTATCTCCCAAGCTGTGAACCCCCAAAACCCTGGGGATGGAGTTCATTAAAAGAAACTGATTAGCTATCCCCCAAGCTCTAAGCCCCCAAATACCCTGGGCGCCCGAGTTCGATAAATAAACTGATCAACTATCCCTCAAGTTGTGAACCCCAAAAAACCCTAGGCGACCGAGTTTAATAAATTAACTGATCAGCTATCCCTCAAGCTGTAAACCCCCAAAACCCTGGGCACCCAAATTCAACTAAAAAACCGATCAGCTATCTCCTAAGCTGTGAACCCCCAAAACCCTGGGGATCGAGTTCATTAAAAGAAACTGATTAGCTATCCCCCAAGCTCAAGGCCCAAAATACCCTGGGCGCCCGAGCTCGATATATTAACTCATCAGCTATCCCTCAAGCTGTAAACCCCCAAAACCCTGGGCACCCAAATTCAACTAAAAAACCGATCAGCTATCTCCTAAGCTGTGAACCCCCAAACCCCTGGGGATCGAGTTCAATAAAAGAAACTGATTAGCTATCCCCCAAGCTCTAAGCCCCCAAATACCCTGGGCGCCCGAGCTCGATATATTAACTCATCAGCTATCCCTCAAGCTGTAAACCCCCAAAACCCTGGGCACCCAAATTCAACTAAAAAACCGATCAGCTATCTCCCAAGCTGTGAACATCCAAAACCCTGGGGATTGAGTTCATTAAAAGTAACTCATTAGCTATCCCCCAAGCTCTAAGCTACCAAATACCTTGGGCGTCCAAGTTCATTAAATTATTAAATCAGCTATCCCTTAAACTCTTGACCCAAAATACCCTGGGCGTCAAGTTCAAAAAATTTGATCCTCTTAGCCCCCAAGTACCCTGGGCGCCATAGTTCAGTAAATAAACTGATCAGCTATCCCTCCAGCTGTAAACCCCAAAATACCCTGGGCGTCAAGTTAAAAAAAATTGATCTTCTAAGCCCCCAAGTTCCCTGGGCACCCGAGTTCAATAAATTAACTGATCTGCTTTTCCTTAAGCTGTAAACCACAAAATACCCTGGGCGTCGGGTTAAAAAAAATTGATCTTCTAAGCCCCCAAGTTCCCTGGGCGCAATAGTTCGATAAATAAACTGATCAGTTATGCCCCAAGCTGTAAGCCCTCAAATACCCTAGGTGCCCAAGTCCAATATATGAACCGATCAGCTATCCCCCAAATTCTAAGCCTCCAAGTACCCTCGGCGCCCGAATTCAATAAATTAACTGATCAACTATCCCCCAAGCTGTAAACCCCCAAAAACTCTAGGTGCCCGGATTCAATAAATTAACTGATCTGCTATCCCTCAAGCTGTAAACCTCCAAAACCCTGGGCACCCAAATTTAATTAAAAAACCGATCAGCTATCTCCCAAGCTGTGAACCCCCAAAACCCTGGGGATTGAGTTCATTAAAAGTAACTCATTAGCTATCCCCCAAGTTCTAAGCCCCCAAATACCCTGGGCGCCCGAGTTCAATAAATTAACTGATCTGCTATCCCTCAAGCTGTAAGAATCCAAAACCCTGGGCGCCCAAATTTAACTAAAAAACCGATCAGCTATCTCCCAAGCTGTGAACCCTCAAAGCCATGGGGATCAAGTTCATCAAAAGAAACTGATTAGCTATCCCCCAAGCTCTAAGCCCCAAAATACCCTGGGCGCCCGAGTTCAATAAATTAACTGATCTGCTATCCCTCAAGCTGTTGACCTGCAAAACCCTGGGCACCCAAATTTAACTAAAAAACCGATCAGCTATCTCCCAAGCTGTGAACCCCCAAAACCTTGGGCATCAAGTTCAATAAAAGAAACTGATCAGCTATCCCCCAAGTTCTAAGCCCCCAAATTCCCAGGGCACCCGAGTTCGATAAATTAACTGATCATCTATCCCTTAAGCTCAAAACCCCAAAATACCCTGGGCGTCAAGCTCAAAAAAATTAATCTTCTTAGCCCCCAAGTTCCCTGGGTGCCCTAGTTCCATAAATAAACTGATCAGCTATCCCCCAAGCTGTAAACACTCAAATACTCAAGGTGTCCGAACTTAATAAACAAACTGATCAGCTATCCCCCAAAGCTGTAAACCCCCAAAACCTTGGGCATCAAGTTCAATAAAAGAAGCTGATCAGCTATCCCCCAAGTTCTAAGCCCCCAAATTCCCAGGGCACCCGAGTTCGATAAATTAACTGATCATCTATCCCTTAAGCTCTAAACCCCAAAGCACCCTGGGCGTCAAGTTCAAAAAAATTGATCTTCTTAGCCCCCAAGTTCCCTGGGCGCCATAGTTCGATAAATAAACTGATCAGCTATCCCCCAAGCTGTAAACACCCAAAACCCTTGGGGCCCGAGTTCAATAAATAAACAGATCAAATAACCCCTAAAGCTGTACAACCCAAGAACCTTGGGCATCAAGTTCAATAAAAGAAACTGATCAGCTATTCCCCAAGTTCTAAGCCCGAAAATACCCAGGGCATCCGAGTTCAATGAATTCCCTCCCAGTTCCCTGGGTGCCATAGTTCGATAAATAAACTGATCGACTATCCCTCAAGTTGTGAACCCCAAAAAACCCTAGGCGACCGAGTTTAATAAATTAACTGATCAGCTATCCCTCAAGCTGTAAACCCCCAAAACCCTGGGCACCCAAATTCAACTAAAAAACCGATCAGCTATCTCCTAAGCTGTGAACCCCCAAAAACCTGGGGATCGAGTTCATGAAAAGAAACTGATTAGCTATCCCCCAAGCTCTAAGCCCCCAAATACCCTGGGCGCCCGAGTTCGATATATTAACTCATCAGCTATCCCTCAAGCTGTAAACCCCCAAAACCCTGGGCACCCAAATTCAACTAAAAAACCGATCAGCTATCTCCTAAGCTGTGAACCCCCAAAACCCTGGGGATCGAGTTCATTAAAAGAAACTGATTAGCTATCCCCCAAGCTCTAAGCCCCCAAATACCCTGGGCGCCCGAGTTCGATATATTAACTCATCAGCTATCCCTCAAGCTGTAAACCCCCAAAACCCTGGGCACCCAAATTCAACTAAAAAACCGATCAGCTATCTCCCAAGCTGTGAACCCCCAAAACCCTGGGGATCGAGTTCATTAAAAGAAACTGATTAGCTATCCCCCAAGCTCTAAGCCCCCAAATACCCTGGGCGCCCGAGTTCAATAAATAAACTGATCAACTATCCCTCAAGCTGTAAGCCCCCAAAAACCCTAGGCACCCGAGTCTAATAAACAATTCAATCAGCTATTCCCCAAGCTGTAAACCCGAGAAACCCTGGGTATCGAGTTCAAAAAAATTGATTTTCTAAATCCCCAAATACCCTGGGCGCCCGTTCAATAAATTAACCGATCAGCTATCCCTCAAGCTGTAAACCTTCAAAACCCTGGGCACTCAAATTCAACTAAACAACCGATCAGCTATCTCCCAAGCTGTGAACCCCCAAAGTCCTTGGGATGGAGTTCATTCAAAGAAACTGATTAACTATCCCCCAAGCTCTAAGCCCCCAAATACCCTGGGCGCCCGAGTTCGATAAATAAACTGATCAACTATCCCTCAAGCTGTAAACCCCGAAATACCCTAAGCGCCCGAGTTTACCAAATAAACTATTCAGCTATCCCTTCAGCTGTAAACCCTCAAATACCCAAGGTGTCCGAGTTTAATAAACAAACCGATCAGCTATTCCCCAAAGCTGTAAACCCCCAAACCTTGGGGTTCAAGTTCAATAAAAGAAACTGATCAGCTATCCCCCAAGTTCTAAGCCCCCAAATTCCCAGGGCACCTGAGTTCAATGAATTAACTGATCATCTATCCCTTAAGCTCTAAACCCCAAAATACCCTGGGCGTCAAGTTCAAAAAATTGATCTTCTCAGCCCCCAAGTTTCCTGGGCACCATAGTTCGATAATTAAACTGATCAGCTATCCCCCAAGCTTTAAACACTCAAATATTCAAGGTGTCCGAACTTAATAAACAAACCGATCAGCTATTCCCAAAAGCTGTAAACCCCCAAAACCTTGGGCATCAAGTTCAATAAAAGAAACTGATCAGCTATCTCCCAAGTTCTAAGCCCCCAAATACCCAGGGTACCTGAGTTCAATAAATTAACTGATCATCTATCCCTTAAGCTCTAAACCCCAAAGTACCCTGGGCGTCAAGTTCAAAAAAATTGATCTTCTTAGCCCCCAAGTTCCCTGGGCGTCATAGTTCGATAAATAAACTGATCAGCTATCCCCAAAGCTGTAAACACCCGAAACCCTTGGGGCCCGAATTCAATAAATAAACAGATCAAATAACCCCCAAAGCTGTACAACCCCAGAACCTTGGGCATCAAGTTCAATAAAAGAAACTGATCAGCTATTCCCCAAGTACTAAGCCCCAAATTACCCAGGGCATCCGAGTTCAATGAATTCCCTCCCAGTTCCCTGGGTGCCATAGTTCGATAAATAAACTGATCGACTATCCCCCAAGTTGTGAACCCCAAAAAACCCTAGGCGACCGAGTTTAATAAATTAACTGATCAGCTATCCCTCAAGCTGTAAACCCCCAAAACCCTGGGCACCCAAATTCAACTAAAAAACCGATCAGCTATCTCCTAAGCTGTGAACCCCCAAAACCCTGGGGATCGAGTTCATTAAAAGAAACTGATTAGCTATCCCCCAAGCTCTAAGCCCCCAAATACCCTGGGCGCCCGAGCTCGATATATTAACTCATCAGCTATCCCTCAAGCTGTAAACCCCCAAAACCCTGGGCACCCAAATTCAACTAAAAAACCGATCAGCTATCTCCCAAGCTGTGAACCCCCAAAACCCTGGGCACCCAAATTCAACTAAAAAACCGATCAGCTATCTCCCAAGCTGTGAACCCCCAAAACCCTGGGATCGAGTTCATTAAAAGAAACTGATTAGCTATCCCCCAGGCTCTAAGCCCCCAAATACCCTGGGCGTCCGAGTTCAATAAATTCACTGATCAGCTATCCCCCAAGCTGTAAACCCCGAAATACCCTAAGCGCCCGAGTTTACCAAATAAACTATTCAGCTATCCCTTCAGCTGTAAACCCTCAAATACCCAAGGTGTCCTGGTTTAATAAACAAACCGATCAGCTATTCCCCAAAGCTGTAAACCCCCAAAACCTTGGGGTTCAAGTTCAATAAAAGAAACTGATCAGCTATCCCCCAAGTTCTAAGCCCCCAAATTCCCAGGGCACCTGAGTTCAATGAATTAACTGATCATCTATCCCTTAAGCTCTAAACCCCAAAATACCCTGGGCGTCAAGTTCAAAAAATTGATCTTCTCAGCCCCCAAGTTTCCTGAGCACCATAGTTCGATAATTAAACTGATCAGCTATCCCCAAAGCTGTAAACACCCAAAACCCTGGGGGCCCGAGTTCAATAAATAAACAGATCAATTAACCCCCAAAGCTGTAAAACCCCAAATTCTTGGGCATCAAGTTCAATAAAAGAAACTGATCAGCTATTCCCCAAGTTCTAAGCCCCCAAATACCCAGGGCACCCGAGTTCGATAAATTAACTGATCATCTATCCCTTAAGCTCTAAACCCCAAAGTACCCTGGGCGTCAAGCTCAAAAAAATTGATCTTCTTAGCCCCCAGATTCCCTGGGCGCCATAGTTCGATAAATAAACTGATCAGCTATCCCCAAAGCTGTAAACACCCGAAACCCTTGGGGCCCGAATTCAATAAGTAAACAGATCAAATAACCCCCAAAGCTGTACAACCCCAGAACGTTGGGCATCAAGTTCAATAAAAGAAACTGATCAGCTATTCCCCAAGTTCTAAGCCCCAAAATATCCAGGGTATCCGAGTTCAATGAATTCCCTCCCAGTTCCCTGGGTGCCATAGTTCGATAAATAAACTGATCGACTATCCCTCAAGTTGTGAACCCCAAAAAACCCTAGGCGACCGAGTTTAATAAATTAACTGATCAGCTATCCCTCAAGCTGTAAACCCCCAAAACCCTGGGCACCCAAATTCAACTAAAAAACCGATCAGCTATCTCCTAAGCTGTGAACTCCCAAAACCCTGGGGATCGAGTTCATTAAAAGAAACTGATTAGCTATCCCCCAAGCTCTAAGCCCCCAAATACCCTGGGCGCCCGAGTTCGATATATTAACTCATCAGCTATCCCTCAAGCTGTAAGCCCCCAAAACCCTGGGCACCCAAATTCAACTAAAAAACCGATCAGCTATCTCCCAAGCTGTGAACCCCCAAAACCATGGGGATGGAGTTCATTAAAAGAAACTGATTAGCTATCCCCCAAGCTCTAAGCCCCCAAATACCCTGGGCGCCCAAGTTCGATAAATAAACTGATCAACTATCCCTCAAGCTGTAAGCCCCCAAAAACCCTAGGCACCCGAGTTTAATAAACAAACAATTCAGCTATTCCCCAAGCTGTAAACCCCAGAAACCCTGGGCGTCGAGTTAAAAAAAATTGATCTTCCAAGCCCCCAAGTTCCCTGGGCGCAATAGTTCGATAAATAAACTAATCAGTTATTCCCCAAGCTGTAAGCCCTCAAATACCCTAAGTGCCCAAACCCAATATATGAACCGATCAGCTATCCCCCATATTCTAAGCCCCCAAATACCCTCTGCGCCCGAATTCAATAAATTAACTGATCAACTATCCCCCAAGCTGTAAACCCCCAAGTTCCCTGGGCACCATATTTCGATATATAAACTGATCAGCCATCCTCCAAGCTGTAAACCCCCAAATACCCTGGGTGTCCGAGTTTAATAAACAAACCCATCAGCTATCCCCCAAGCTGGAAACTCCCAAAACCCTGGGGATCAAGTTCATTAAAAGAAACTGATTAGCTATACCCCAAGCTCTAAGCCCTAAAATACCCTGGGCGCCCGAGTTCAATCAATGAACTGATCCGCTATCCCTCGAGCTGTAAACCCCAAAAACCCTAAGCGCCCAAATTAAACTTAAAAACCAATCAGCTATCCCTTAAGCTCTAAACTTTAAAATACCCTGGGCGTCAAGTTAAAAAAAATTGATCTTCTAAGCCCACAAGTTCCCTGGGCACAATAGTTCGATAAAAAAACTGATCAGCTATCCCCCAAGCTGTAAACCCTCAAATACCCTAGGCGTCCAAGTTCAATAAATTAACTGATCAGCTATCCCTTAAGCTCTAAACCCCAAAATACCCTGGCCGTAAAGTTAAATAAAATTGATGTTCTTAGCACCCAAGTACCCTGGGCGCCATAGTTCAATAAATAAACGGATCAGCTATCCCCCACGCTGTAAACCCTCAAATACCCTGGGTGTCCGAGTTTAATAAACAAACCGATCAGCTATTCCCCAATCTGTGAACCCCCAAAACCCTGGGCATCGAGTTCAAAAAAATTGATCTTCTAAGCCCCCAAATACCCTGGGCGCCCGAGGTTCAATAAATTAACTGATCAGCTATCCCTCAAACTGTAAACCCCCAAAACCCTGGGTGCCAAAATTTTAATAAAAAACCGATCAGCTATCTCCCAAGCTGTGAACCCCCAAAACCCTGGGGATTGAGTTCATTAAAAGTAACTCATTAGCTATCCCTCAAGCTCTAAGCTACCAAATACCCTGGGCGTCAAAGTTCAATAAATTAACAAATCAGCTATCCCTTAAGCTCTTGACCCCAAAATACCCTGGGCGTCAAGTTAAAAAAAATTGATCCTCTTAGCCCCCAAGTACCCTGGTCGCCATAGTTCAGTAAATAAACTGATCAGCTGTCCCTCAAGCTGTAAACCCCAAAATACCCTGGTCGTCAAGTTAAAAAAAATTGATCTTCTAAGCCCCCAAGTTCCCTGGGCACCCGAGTTCAATAAATTAACTGATCTGCTTTTCCTTAAGCTGTAAACCACAAAATACCCTGGGCGTCGAGTAAAAAAAAATTGATCTTCTAAGCCCCCAAGTTCCCTGGGCGCAATAGTTCGATAAATAAACTGATTAGTTATGCCCCAAGCTGTAAGCCCTCAAATACCCTAGGTGCCCAAGTCCAATATATGAACCGATCAGCTATCCCCCAAATTCTAAGCCTCCAAATACCCTCGGCGCCCGAATTCAATAAATTAACTGATCAACTATCCCCCAAGCTGTAAACCCCCAAAAACTCTAGGCGCCCGAGTTCAATTAATTAACTGATCTGCTATCCCTCAAGCTGTAAACTTCCAAAACCCTGGGAACCCAAATTTAACTAAAAAACCGATCAGCTATCTCCCAAGCTGTGAACCCACAAAACCATGGGGATCAAGTTCATTAAAAGAAACTGATTAGCTATCCCCCAAGCTCTAAGCCCCAAAATACCCTGGGCGTCAAGTTCAAAAAAATTGATCTTCTTAGCCCCCAAGTACCCTGGGCGCCAAAGTTCAATAAATAAACTGATCAGCTATCCCCCAAGCTCTAAGCCCCCAAATACCCTTGGCGTCCGAGTTCAATAAATTAACTGATCAGCTATCCCCTAAGCTCTAAACCCCGAAATACCCTGGGCGTCAAGTTAAAAAAAATTGATCTTCTAAGCCCCCAAGTTCCCTGGGCGCAATAGTTCGATAAATAAACTGATCAGCTATCCCCCACTCTGGAAACCCTCAAATACCCTGGGTGTCCGAGTTTCATAAACAAACCCATCAGCTATTCCCCAAGCTGTAAACCCCCAAAACCCTGTGCCTCGAGTTAAAAAAATTGATCTTCTAAACCCCCAAAAACCCTGGGCGCCCGAGTTCAATAAATTAACTGATAAGCTATCCCTCAAGCTGTAAACCCCCAAAACCCTGGGCGCATAAATTTTAATAAAAAACCGATCAGCTATCTCCCAAGCTGCATACCTCCAAAACCCTGGGGATCGAGTTCATTAAAAGTAACTTATTAGCTATCCCCCAAGCTCTAAGCCCCCACATACCCTGGGCGCCCGAGTACGATATATTAACTCATCAGCTATCCCTCAAGCTGTAAACCCCAAACACCCTGGGTACCCAAATTCAACTCAAAAATTGATCAGCTATCTCCCAAGCTGTGAACCCCCAAAACCCTGGGGATCGAGTTCATTAAAAGAAACTGGTTAGCTATCCCCCAAGCTCTAAGCCCCCAAATACCCTGGGCGCCCGAGTTCGATAAATAAACTAATCAACTATCCCTCAAGCTGTAAGCGTCCAAAAACCTTAGGCACCCGAGTTTAATAAACAAACCCATCAGCTATTCCTCAAGCTGTAAACCCCAGAAGCCCTGGGCATCGAGTTCAATAAATAAACAGATCAATTAACCCCCAAAGCTGTAAAACCCCAAAACCTTGGGCATCAAGTTCAATAAAAGAAACTGATCAGCTATTCCCCAAGTTCTAAGCCCCCAAATACCCTGGGCGCCCGAGTACGATATATTAACTCATCAGCTATCCCTCAAGCTGTAAACCCCAAACACCCTGGGTACCCAAATTCAAATCAAAAATTGATCAGCTATCTCCCAAGCTGTGAACCCCCAAAACCCTGGGGATCGAGTTCATTAAAAGAAACTGGTTAGCTATCCCCCAAGCTCTAAGCCCCCAAATACCCTGGGCGCCCGAGTTCGATATATTAACTCATCAGCTATCCCTCAAGCTGTAAGCCCCCAAAAAACCCTAGGCGCCCGAGTTTAATAAGCAAACCAATCAGCTATTCCCCAAGCTGTAAACCCCAGAAACCCTGGGCATCGAGTTCAAAAAAATTGATTTTCTAAACCCCCAAATACACTGGGCGCCCGTTCAATAAATTAACCGATCAGCTATCCCTCAAGCTGTAAACCTTCAAAACCCTGGGCACCCAAATTCAACTAAAAAACCAATCAGCTATCTCCCAAGCTGTGAACCCCCAAAACCCTGGGGATCGAGTTCATTAAAAGAAACTGATAAGCTATCTCCCAAGCTCTAAGCCCCCAAATACCCTGGGCGCCCGAGTTCGATATATTAACTCATCAGCTATCCCTCAAGCTGTAAGCCCCCAAAAAACCCTAGGCGCCCGAGTTTAATAAGCAAACCAATCAGCTATTCCCCAAGCTGTAAACCCCAGAAACCCTGGGCATCGAGTTCAAAAAAATTGATTTTCTAAACCCCCAAATACACTGGGCGCCCATTCAATAAATTAACCGATCAGCTATCCCTCAAGCTGTAAACCTTCAAAACCCTGGGCACCCAAATTCAACTAAAAAACCAATCAGCTATCTCCCAAGCTGTGAACCCCCAAAACCCTGGGGATCGAGTTCAATAAATGAACTAATCAGCTTTCCCTCAAGTTCTAAACCCCAAAATACCCTGGGCGTCAAGTTCAAAAAAATTGATCTTCTAAGCCCCCAAGTACCCTGGGCGCCATAGTTCAATAAATTAACCGATCAGCTATCCCTCAAGCTGTAAACCTTCAAAACCCTGGGCACCCAAATTCAACTAAAAAACCAATCAGCTATCTCCCAAGCTGTGAACCCCCAAAACCCTGGGGATCGAGTTCATTAAAAGAAACTGATTAGCTATCCCCCAAGCTTTAAGCCCCCACATACCCTGGGCGCCCGAGTACGATATATTAACTCATCAGCTATCCCTCAAGCTGTAAACCCCAAACACCCTGGGTACCCAAATTCAACTCAAAAATTGATCAGCTATCTCCCAAGCTGTGAACCCCCAAAACCCTGGGGATCGAGTTCATTAAAAGAAACTGGTTAGCTATCCCCCAAGCTCTAAGCCCCCAAATACCCTGGGCGCCCGAGTTCGATAAATAAACTAATCAACTATCCCTCAAGCTGTAAGCGTCCAAAAACCTTAGGCACCCGAGTTTAATAAACAAACCCATCAGCTATTCCTCAAGCTGTAAACCCCAGAAGCCCTGGGCATCGAGTTCAATAAATAAACAGATCAATTAACCCCCAAAGCTGTAAAACCCCAAAACCTTGGGCATCAAGTTCAATAAAAGAAACTGATCAGCTATTCCCCAAGTTCTAAGCCCCCAAATACCCTGGGCGCCCGAGTACGATATATTAACTCATCAGCTATCCCTCAAGCTGTAAACCCCAAACACCCTGGGTACCCAAATTCAACTCAAAAATTGATCAGCTATCTCCCAAGCTGTGAACCCCCAAAACCCTGGGGATCGAGTTCATTAAAAGAAACTGGTTAGCTATCCCCCAAGCTCTAAGCCCCCAAATACCCTGGGCGCCCGAGTTCGATATATTAACTCATCAGCTATCCCTCAAGCTGTAAGCCCCCAAAAAACCCTAGGCGCCCGAGTTTAATAAGCAAACCAATCAGCTATTCCCCAAGCTGTAAACCCCAGAAACCCTGGGCATCGAGTTCAAAAAAATTGATTTTCTAAACCCCCAAATACACTGGGCGCCCGTTCAATAAATTAACCGATCAGCTATCCCTCAAGCTGTAAACCTTCAAAACCCTGGGCACCCAAATTCAACTAAAAAACCAATCAGCTATCTCCCAAGCTGTGAACCCCCAAAACCCTGGGGATCGAGTTCATTAAAAGAAACTGATTAGCTATCCCCCAAGCTCTAAGCCCCCACATACCCTGGGCGCCCGAGTACGATATATTAACTCATCAGCTATCCCTCAAGCTGTAAACCCCAAACACCCTGGGTACCCAAATTCAACTCAAAAATTGATCAGCTATCTCCCAAGCTGTGAACCCCCAAAACCCTGGGGATCGAGTTCATTAGAAGAAACTGGTTAGCTATCCCCCAAGCTCTAAGCCCCCAAATACCCTGGGCGCCCGAGTTCGATAAATAAACTAATCAACTATCCCTCAAGCTGTAAGCGTCCAAAAACCTTAGGAACCCGAGTTTAATAAACAAACCCATCAGCTATTCCTCAAACTGTAAACCCCAGAAGCCCTGGGCATCGAGTTCAATAAATAAACAGATCAATTAACCCCCAAAGCTGTAAAACCCCAAAACCTTGGGCATCAAGTTCAATAAAAGAAACTGATTAGCTATCCCCCAAGCTCTAAGCCCCCACATACCCTGGGCGCCCGAGTACGATATATTAACTCATCATCTATCCCTTAAGCTCTAAACCCCAAAATACCCTGGGAGTCAAGCTCAAAAAAATTGATCTTCTTAGCCCCCAAGTTCCCTGGGCGCCATAGTTCAATAAATAAACCGATCAGCTTTCTCCCAAGCTGTGAAGCCCCAAAACCCTGGGGATCGAGTTCATTAAAAGAAACTGATAAGCTATCTCCCAAGCTCTAAGCCCCCAAATACCCTGGGCGCCCGAGTTCGATATATTAACTCATCAGCTATCCCTCAAGCTGTAAGCCCCCAAAAAACCCTAGGCGCCCGAGTTTAATAAGCAAACCAATCAGCTATTCCCCAAGCTGTAAACCCCAGAAACCCTGGGCATCGAGTTCAAAAAAATTGATTTTCTAAACCCCCAAATACACTGGGCGCCCGTTCAATAAATTAACCGATCAGCTATCCCTCAAGCTGTAAACCTTCAAAACCCTGGGCACCCAAATTCAACTAAAAAACCAATCAGCTATCTCCCAAGCTGTGAACCCCCAAAACCCTGGGGATCGAGTTCAATAAATGAACTAATCAGCTTTCCCTCAAGTTCTAAACCCCAAAATACCCTGGGCGTCAAGTTCAAAAAAATTGATCTTCTAAGCCCCCAAGTACCCTGGGCGCCATAGTTCAATAAATTAACCGATCAGCTATCCCTCAAGCTGTAAACCTTCAAAACCCTGGGCACCCAAATTCAACTAAAAAACCAATCAGCTATCTCCCAAGCTGTGAACCCCCAAAACCCTGGGGATCGAGTTCATTAAAAGAAACTGATTAGCTATCCCCCAAGCTCTAAGCCCCCACATACCCTGGGCGCCCGAGTACGATATATTAACTCATCAGCTATCCCTCAAGCTGTAAACCCCAAACACCCTGGGTACCCAAATTCAACTCAAAAATTGATCAGCTATCTCCCAAGCTGTGAACCCCCAAAACCCTGGGGATCGAGTTCATTAAAAGAAACTGGTTAGCTATCCCCCAAGCTCTAAGCCCCCAAATACCCTGGGCGCCCGAGTTCGATAAATAAACTAATCAACTATCCCTCAAGCTGTAAGCGTCCAAAAACCTTAGGCACCCGAGTTTAATAAACAAACCCATCAGCTATTCCTCAAGCTGTAAACCCCAGAAGCCCTGGGCATCGAGTTCAATAAATAAACAGATCAATTAACCCCCAAAGCTGTAAAACCCCAAAACCTTGGGCATCAAGTTCAATAAAAGAAACTGATCAGCTATTCCCCAAGTTCTAAGCCCCCAAATACCCTGGGCGCCCGAGTACGATATATTAACTCATCAGCTATCCCTCAAGCTGTAAACCCCAAACACCCTGGGTACCCAAATTCAAATCAAAAATTGATCAGCTATCTCCCAAGCTGTGAACCCCCAAAACCCTGGGGATCGAGTTCATTAAAAGAAACTGGTTAGCTATCCCCCAAGCTCTAAGCCCCCAAATACCCTGGGCGCCCGAGTTCGATATATTAACTCATCAGCTATCCCTCAAGCTGTAAGCCCCCAAAAAACCCTAGGCGCCCGAGTTTAATAAGCAAACCAATCAGCTATTCCCCAAGCTGTAAACCCCAGAAACCCTGGGCATCGAGTTCAAAAAAATTGATTTTCTAAACCCCCAAATACACTGGGCGCCCGTTCAATAAATTAACCGATCAGCTATCCCTCAAGCTGTAAACCTTCAAAACCCTGGGCACCCAAATTCAACTAAAAAACCAATCAGCTATCTCCCAAGCTGTGAACCCCCAAAACCCTGGGGATCGAGTTCATTAAAAGAAACTGATAAGCTATCTCCCAAGCTCTAAGCCCCCAAATACCCTGGGCGCCCGAGTTCGATATATTAACTCATCAGCTATCCCTCAAGCTGTAAGCCCCCAAAAAACCCTAGGCGCCCGAGTTTAATAAGCAAACCAATCAGCTATTCCCCAAGCTGTAAACCCCAGAAACCCTGGGCATCGAGTTCAAAAAAATTGATTTTCTAAACCCCCAAATACACTGGGCGCCCGTTCAATAAATTAACCGATCAGCTATCCCTCAAGCTGTAAACCTTCAAAACCCTGGGCACCCAAATTCAACTAAAAAACCAATCAGCTATCTCCCAAGCTGTGAACCCCCAAAACCCTGGGGATCGAGTTCAATAAATGAACTAATCAGCTTTCCCTCAAGTTCTAAACCCCAAAATACCCTGGGCGTCAAGTTCAAAAAAATTGATCTTCTAAGCCCCCAAGTACCCTGGGCGCCATAGTTCAATAAATTAACCGATCAGCTATCCCTCAAGCTGTAAACCTTCAAAACCCTGGGCACCCAAATTCAACTAAAAAACCAATCAGCTATCTCCCAAGCTGTGAACCCCCAAAACCCTGGGGATCGAGTTCATTAAAAGAAACTGATTAGCTATCCCCCAAGCTTTAAGCCCCCACATACCCTGGGCGCCCGAGTACGATATATTAACTCATCAGCTATCCCTCAAGCTGTAAACCCCAAACACCCTGGGTACCCAAATTCAACTCAAAAATTGATCAGCTATCTCCCAAGCTGTGAACCCCCAAAACCCTGGGGATCGAGTTCATTAAAAGAAACTGGTTAGCTATCCCCCAAGCTCTAAGCCCCCAAATACCCTGGGCGCCCGAGTTCGATAAATAAACTAATCAACTATCCCTCAAGCTGTAAGCGTCCAAAAACCTTAGGCACCCGAGTTTAATAAACAAACCCATCAGCTATTCCTCAAGCTGTAAACCCCAGAAGCCCTGGGCATCGAGTTCAATAAATAAACAGATCAATTAACCCCCAAAGCTGTAAAACCCCAAAACCTTGGGCATCAAGTTCAATAAAAGAAACTGATCAGCTATTCCCCAAGTTCTAAGCCCCCAAATACCCTGGGCGCCCGAGTACGATATATTAACTCATCAGCTATCCCTCAAGCTGTAAACCCCAAACACCCTGGGTACCCAAATTCAACTCAAAAATTGATCAGCTATCTCCCAAGCTGTGAACCCCCAAAACCCTGGGGATCGAGTTCATTAAAAGAAACTGGTTAGCTATCCCCCAAGCTCTAAGCCCCCAAATACCCTGGGCGCCCGAGTTCGATATATTAACTCATCAGCTATCCCTCAAGCTGTAAGCCCCCAAAAAACCCTAGGCGCCCGAGTTTAATAAGCAAACCAATCAGCTATTCCCCAAGCTGTAAACCCCAGAAACCCTGGGCATCGAGTTCAAAAAAATTGATTTTCTAAACCCCCAAATACACTGGGCGCCCGTTCAATAAATTAACCGATCAGCTATCCCTCAAGCTGTAAACCTTCAAAACCCTGGGCACCCAAATTCAACTAAAAAACCAATCAGCTATCTCCCAAGCTGTGAACCCCCAAAACCCTGGGGATCGAGTTCATTAAAAGAAACTGATTAGCTATCCCCCAAGCTCTAAGCCCCCACATACCCTGGGCGCCCGAGTACGATATATTAACTCATCAGCTATCCCTCAAGCTGTAAACCCCAAACACCCTGGGTACCCAAATTCAACTCAAAAATTGATCAGCTATCTCCCAAGCTGTGAACCCCCAAAACCCTGGGGATCGAGTTCATTAAAAGAAACTGGTTAGCTATCCCCCAAGCTCTAAGCCCCCAAATACCCTGGGCGCCCGAGTTCGATAAATAAACTAATCAACTATCCCTCAAGCTGTAAGCGTCCAAAAACCTTAGGAACCTGAGTTTAATAAACAAACCCATCAGCTATTCCTCAAACTGTAAACCCCAGAAGCCCTGGGCATCGAGTTCAATAAATAAACAGATCAATTAACCCCCAAAGCTGTAAAACCCCAAAACCTTAGGCATCAAGTTCAATAAAAGAAACTGATTAGCTATCCCCCAAGCTCTAAGCCCCCACATACCCTGGGCGCCCGAGTACGATATATTAACTCATCATCTATCCCTTAAGCTCTAAACCCCAAAATACCCTGGGAGTCAAGCTCAAAAAAATTGATCTTCTTAGCCCCCAAGTTCCCTGGGCGCCATAGTTCAATAAATAAACCGATCAGCTTTCTCCCAAGCTGTGAAGCCCCAAAACCCTGGGGATCGAGTTCATTAAAAGAAACTGATAAGCTATCTCCCAAGCTCTAAGCCCCCAAATACCCTGGGCGCCCGAGTTCGATATATTAACTCATCAGCTATCCCTCAAGCTGTAAGCCCCCAAAAAACCCTAGGCGCCCGAGTTTAATAAGCAAACCAATCAGCTATTCCCCAAGCTGTAAACCCCAGAAACCCTGGGCATCGAGTTCAAAAAAATTGATTTTCTAAACCCCCAAATACACTGGGCGCCCGTTCAATAAATTAACCGATCAGCTATCCCTCAAGCTGTAAACCTTCAAAACCCTGGGCACCCAAATTCAACTAAAAAACCAATCAGCTATCTCCCAAGCTGTGAACCCCCAAAACCCTGGGGATCGAGTTCAATAAATGAACTAATCAGCTTTCCCTCAAGTTCTAAACCCCAAAATACCCTGGGCGTCAAGTTCAAAAAAATTGATCTTCTAAGCCCCCAAGTATCCTGGGCGCCATAGTTCAATAAATTAACCGATCAGCTATCCCTCAAGCTGTAAACCTTCAAAACCCTGGGCACCCAAATTCAACTAAAAAACCAATCAGCTATCTCCCAAGCTGTGAACCCCCAAAACCCTGGGGATCGAGTTCATTAAAAGAAACTGATTAGCTATCCCCCAAGCTCTAAGCCCCCACATACCCTGGGCACCCGAGTACGATATATTAACTCATCAGCTATCCCTCAAGCTGTAAACCCCAAACACCCTGGGTACCCAAATTCAACTCAAAAATTGATCAGCTATCTCCCAAGCTGTGAACCCCCAAAACCCTGGGGATCGAGTTCATTAAAAGAAACTGATTAGCTATCCCCCAAGCTCTAAGCCCCCAAATACCCTGGGCGCCAGAGTTCGATAAATAAACTGATCAACTATCTCTCAAGCTGTAAGCCCCCAAAAACCCTAGGCACCCGAGTTTAATAAACAAACCAATCAGCTATTCCCCAAGCTGTAAACCCTAGAAACCCTGGGCATCGAGTTCAAAAAAATTGATTTTCTAAACCCCCAAATACCCTGGGCGCCCGTTCAATAAATTAACCGATCAGCTATCCCTCAAGCTGTAAACCTTCAAAACCCTGGGCACCCAAATTCAACTAAAAAACCAATCAGCTATCTCCCAAGCTGTGAACCCCCGAAACCCTGGGGATCGAGTTCAATAAATGAACTAATCAGCTTTCCCTCAAGTTCTAAACCCCAAAATACCCTGGGCGTCAAGTTCAAAAAAATTGATCTTCTAAGCCCCCAAGTACCCTGGGCGCCATAGTTCAATAAATTAACCGATCAGCTATCCCTCAAGCTGTAAACCTTCAAAACCCTGGGCACCCAAATTCAACTAAAAAACCAATCAGCTATCTCCCAAGCTGTGAACCCCCAAAACCCTGGGGATCGAGTTCATTAAAAGAAACTGATTAGCTATCCCCCAAGCTCTAAGCCCCCACATACCCTGGGCGCCCGAGTACGATATATTAACTCATCAGCTATCCCTCAAGCTGTAAACCCCCAACACCCTGGGCACCCAAATTCAACTCAAAAATTGATCAGCTATCTCCCAAGCTGTGAACCCCCAAAACCCTGGGGATCGAGTTCATTAAAAGAAACTGATTAGCTATCCCCCAAGCTCTAAGCCCCCACATACCCTGGGCACCCGAGTACGATATATTAACTCATCAGCTATCCCTCAAGCTGTAAACCCCAAACACCCTGGGTACCCAAATTCAACTCAAAAATTGATCAGCTATCTCCCAAGCTGTGAACCCTTGAAACCCTGGGCATCGAGTTCAAAAAAATTGTTTTTCTAAACCCCCAAATACCCTGGGCGCCCGTTCAATAAATTAACCGATCAGCTATCCCTCAAGCTGTAAACCTTCAAAACCCTGGGCACCCAAATTCAACTAAAAAACCAATCAGCTATCTCCCAAGCTGTGAACCCCCAAAACCCTGGGGATCGAGTTCAATAAATGAACTAATCAGCTTTCCCTCAAGTTCTAAACCCCAAAATACCCTGGGTGTCAAGTTCAAAAAAATTGATCTTCTAAGCCCCCAAGTACCCTGGGCGCCATAGTTCAATAAATAAACTGATCAGCTATCCCCCAAGCTCTAAGCCCCCAAATACCCTTGGCGTCCGAGTACAATAAATAAACTGATCAGCTATCCCTCGAGCTGTAAACCCCAACATACCCTGGGCGTCAAGTTAAAAAAAATTGATCTTCTAAGCCCCCAAGTTCCCTGGGCACCCGAGTTCAATAAATTAACTGATCAGCTATCCCTTAAGCTGTGAACCCTCAAAACCCTGGGCACCCAAATTCAACTAAAAAACCGATCAGCTATCTCCCAAGCTGTGAACCCCCAAAACCCTGGGGATCGAGTTCATTAAAGGAAACTGATTAGCTATCCCCCAAGTTCTAAGCCCCCAAATACCCTGGGCGCCCGAGTACAATAAATTAACTGATCTGCTATCCCTCAAGCTGTAAGAATCCAAAACCCTGGGTGCCCAAATTTAACTAAAAACCGATCAGCTATCTCCCAAGCTGTGAACCCCCAAAACCCTGGGGATCGAGTTCAATAAATGAACTAATCAGCTATCCCTTAAGCTCTAAACTCCAAAAAACTTAAGGTGCCCGAGTTCAATAAATTAACTGATCAGCTATACCTTAAGCTCTAAGCCCCAAAATACCCTGAGCGTCGAGTTAAAAAAAATTGATCTTCTAAGCCCCCAAGTACCCTTGCCGCCCGAGTTCAATTAATTAACTGATCAGCTATCCCTTAAGCTCTAAACCCTAAAATACCCTGGCCGTTAAGTTAAATAAAATTGATGTTCTTAGCCCTAAAGTACCCTGGGCGCCAAAGTTCAATAAATAAACTGATCAGCTATCCCCTAAGCTGTAAACACCCAAAACCCTGGGTGCCCGAGTTCAATAAATAAGCCGATCAGCTAACCCCCAAGCTGTAAACACCCAAATACCCTGGGTGTCCGAGTTTAATAAACAAACCCATCAGCTATTCCCCAAGCTGTAAACCCCCAAAACCCTGGGCATCGAGTTCATTGAAAACACTGAATAGTTATCCCCCAAGCTCTAAGCCCCCAAATGGCCTGGGCGTCCGAGTTCAATAAATTAACTGATGAGCTATCTCTTAAGCTCTAAACCCACAAATACCCTGTGCGTCGAGTTAAAAAAAATTGATCTTCTAAGCCCCCAAATACCCTAGGCGCCCGAATCCAATAAATGAACCGATCAGCTATCCTTCAAAGCTGTAAGCCCCTTAAATTCTTGGGCATCAAGTTCAATAATATAAACTGATCAGCTATCCCCCAAGTTCTAAGCCCCCAAATAACCTCAGCGCCCGAATTCAATAAATTATTTGATAATTTATCCCTCAAGCTGTAAATCCCCAAATTTCGTAGGCGCCCGAGTTTGATAAACAAACCATTCAGCTATTCCCCAAGCTGTAAACCCCAAAAACCCTGGGCATCGAGTAAAAAAAACTCGATCTTCTAAGCCCCCAAATACCCTGGGCGCCCGATTTCAATAAATTAACTGATCAGCTTTCCCTTAAGCTCTAAACCCCAAAATACCCTGGGCGTCAAGTTGAAAAAAATTGATCTTCTTAGCCCCCAAGTACCCAAGGCGCCATAGTTCGATAAATATACTGATCAGCTATCCCCCGAGCTGTAAACTTCCAAATACCCTAGGGGCCCGAGTTTAATAAACAAACCGATCAGCTATTCCCCAAAGCTGTAAACCCCCAAAACCTTGGGCATCAAGTTAAATAAAAGAAGCTGATCGCTATCCTCCAAGTTCCAAGCCTTCAAATACCCTCAGCGCCCGAATTCAATAAATTATTTGATAATTTATCCCTCAAGCTGTAAATCCCCAAATTTCGTAGGCGCCCGAGTTTGATAAACAAACCATTCAGCTATTCCCCAAGCTGTAAACCCCCAAAACCCAAGGCAACGAGTTCAAAAAAATTGATCTTCTAAACCCCCAAAAACTCTAGGCACCCGAGTTTCATAAAAAAACCGATCAGCTATTCCCCAAGCTGTAAACCCCCAAATCCCTGGGCATCGAGTTCGAAAAAATTAATCTTCTGAACCCCCAAATACCCTGGGCGCCCGAGTTCAAAAAATTAACTGATCAGCTATCCCTCAAGCTATAAACCCCCAAAACCCTGGGCGCCCGAGTTCAATAAATTAACTGATCAGCTATCCCTCAAGCTGTAAACCCCCAAAACCCTCGGCGCCCAAGTTCAACAAGAAAACCGATCAGCTATCTCCCAAGCTGTGAACCCCCAAAACCCTGGGCATCAAGTTCATTAAAAACACTGAATAGTTATCCCCCAAGCTCTAAGCCTCCAAATACCCTCTGCGTCCGAGTTCAATAAATTAACTGATCAGCTATCTCTTAAGCTCTAGACCCCAAAATACCCTGGGCGTCGAGTTATAAAAAATTGATCTTCTAAGCCCCCAAGTACCCAAGGCGCCATAGTTCGATAAATATACTGATCAGCTATTCCCCAAGCTGTAAACCCTCAAATACCCTGGGTGTCCACACTCAGAGAAAGATTTGATTGGGTCAACAATATATTGTCACATCTAAGATGCTGTAATTGATGAAGATACAATGATGCACATTTTAGCAGTAAAAATATCATGGTAGCGCTGACTAAATGCGTATTAAGGGCTAACATGGTTCTAGTTGCACTGGTATAGCACAACTTAATTTTAAAAAATTTCCTTTTTGTGATTTTGGTATCATTAATGTATTTGATGAATAGTTTCAATGTTAAAAAATTTACAACTGATTATCAAAACCACAATATTTAAATAATAATGTTTTCAATTAAGATTTTAAAAAAAGGCCGTCGATGGCTCAGTCGGTTAAGACACACGTCTTAGTTGGCCGAAACATCGCCGCGCTGAGGGACGCCGTTTCGATACCCCGCCGGCTCATTTTTTCGAGCGCAGCGAGGAGAGCTGTGTGACCCGCCTTGGACTAGACAAGAATTCTGGTCGAATACTGATTTGTTCTGAGGAACAAAGTAGATGGTCACCGAAGAATTAATTAATGCTCACTGAGTATTATAAAGAATCACACCAGATAAGGCTTAGGACCGTTTAACCCTTCACTGCTAACCATCTATAGCTGATGGAATATTTGATGGCATCTTCGCCTTATCAAGATGAAGTATTCAGAACTGATACACCCGGAAGACGCAATTAAATCTAAAGTTAAAACCCTATTGTACCCCACGGTATTATATGTTTCATCTGAACTGTATCTAATAACCATGAATGGTAATAAAGATTAATGAACAAAAAAAAAAGATTTAAAAAAATAGTTAGGTTAAGTTAAATTTTTGCATATTTGCTTTACTACAGTCGCAACGATATGTTTTATTATCCTTACCATACGTATTGTAACTGCTACAATATTCAGACTATTGAGGGAACGAAGAATATTTAATTGATCGAATCAAATCTTTCTCCGAGTGCAAATTCAACAACTAAACTGATCAGCTATCCCCCAAGCTGTATACCCGAGTTCAACAAAAAAACTTATCGGCCCACCGCCCAGCTGTAAATAATTTTGTAACAATACCTAAATAACGATTCACTGGTGCAATTATATAACTGATCAGTTTTTTTTATTGAACTCGGGCTTTCAGGGTTTTGAGGGTTTAGAGCTTGAGGGACAGCCGATCAGTTTAATTATTTAACTCGGGCGCCCAGGGTATTTAGGAGTCTACAGCTTGGGGGAAAGCTGATCAGATTATCTATTGAACTCGAGCACCCAGGGTATTTGGGGATGTACAGCTTAGGAGATAGCTGATCAGTTTTTTTGTTAAATTTTAGCGCTCAGAGTATGGGGGGGTTTATAGCTTGGAGGATAGCTGATCAGTTTATTTATTGAATTTGGGTGCCTAGGCTATTTAGGGGTAAATAGCTTGGGAGATAGCTGATCAGTTTTTTTGTTGAACTCGGGCGCCCAGGTTATTTGGGGGTTTAAAGCTTGGAAGAAAGCTGATCAGTTTATTTATTGAATTTAGGTGCCCAGGGTATTTGGGGGTAAATGGCTTGGGGATAGCTGATCAGTTTTTTTGTTGAACTCGGGTGCCCAGGGTATTTGGGAGTTTAGAGCTTGGAGTATAGCTGATCAGTTTATTTATTGAACTTGGGTGGCCAGGTTATTTGGGGTATATAGCTTGGGGGATAGCTTATCAGTTTATTTATTGAATTTGAGTGCCCAGGGTATTTGAGGGTAAATAGCTTCGGGGATAGCTGATCAGTTTATTTATTGAACTTGGGTGGCCAGGGTATTTGGGGTATGTAGCTTGGGGGATAGCTGATGAGTTTATTTATTGAATTTGGGTGCCCAGGGTATTTGGGGTATATAGCTTGGGGGATAGCTGATCAGTTTATTTATTGAACTTGGGTGCCCAGGGTATTTGGGGGTAAATAGCTTGGGGATAGCTGATCAGTTTTTCTGTTGAACTCGGGCGCCCAGGGTATTTGGGAGTTTAGAGCTTGGAGTATAGCTGATCAGTTTATTTATTGAACTTGGGTGGCCAGGTTATTTGGGGTATATAGCTTGGGGGATAGCTTATCAGTTTATTTATTGAATTTGAGTGCCCAGGGTATTTGAGGGTAAATAGCTTCGGGAGTAGCTGATCAGTTTTTTTGTTGAACTCGGGCAGCCAGGGTATTTGGGGTATATAGCTTGGGGGATAGCTGATCAGTTTTTTTGTTGAACTCGGGTGGCCAGGGTATTTGGGGTCTATAGCTTGGGGGATAGCTGATCAGTTTATTTATTGAACTTGGGTGCCCAGGGTATTTGGGGATAAATAGCTTGGGGATAGCTGATCAGTTTTTTTGTTGAACTCGGGCGCCCAGGTTATTTGGGGGTTTAAAGCTTGGAAGAAAGCTGATCAGTTTATTTATTGAATTTAGGTGCCCAGGGTATTTGGGGGTAAATGGCTTGGGGATAGCTGATCAGTTTTTTTGTTGAACTCGGGTGCCCAGGGTATTTGAGGGTAAATAGCTTCGGGGATAGCTGATCAGTTTTTTTGTTGAACTTGGGTGGCCAGGGTATTTGGGGTATATAGCTTGGGGGATAGCTTATCAGTTTATTTATTGAATTTGAGTGCCCAGGGTATTTGAGGGTAAATAGCTTCGGGGATAGCTGATCAGTTTTTTTGTTGAACTCGGGCAGCCAGGGTATTTGGGGTATATAGCTTGGGGGATAGCTGATCAGTTTTTTTGTTGAACTCGGGTGGCCAGGGTATTTGGGGTATATAGCTTGGGGGATAGCTGATCAGTTTATTTATTGAACTTGGGTGCCCAGGGTATTTGGGGGTAAATAGCTTGGGGATAGCTGATCAGTTTTTTTGTTGAACTCGGGCGCCCAGGGTATTTGGGAGTTTAGAGCTTGGAGTATAGCTGATCAGTTTATTTATTGAACTTGGGTGGCCAGGTTATTTGGGGTATATAGCTTGGGGGATAGCTTATCAGTTTATTTATTGAATTTGAGTGCCCAGGGTATTTGAGGGTAAATAGCTTGGGGGATAGCTTATCAGTTTATTTATTGAATTTGGGTGCCCAGGGTATTTGAGGGTAAATAGCTTCGGGGATAGCTGATCAGTTTTTTTGTTGAACTTGGGTGGCCAGGGTATTTGGGGTATATAGCTAGGGGAATAGCTGATCAGTTTCTTTATTGAATTTGGGTGCCCAGGGTATTTGGGGTATATAGCTTGGGGGATAGCTTATCAGTTTATTTATTGAATTTGGGTGCACAGGGTATTTGAGGGTAAATAGCTTCGGGGATAGCTGATCAGTTTTTTTGTTGAACTCGGGTGGCCAGGGTATTTGGGGTATGTAGCTTGGGGGATAGCTGATGAGTTTATTTATTGAATTTGGGTGCCCAGGGTATTTGGGGTATATAGCTTGGGGGATAGCTGATCAGTTTATTTATTGAACTTGGGTGCCCAGGGTATTTGGGGGTAAATAGCTTGGGGATAGCTGATCAGTTTTTCTGTTGAACTCGGGCGCCCAGGGTATTTGGGAGTTTAGAGCTTGGAGTATAGCTGATCAGTTTATTTATTGAACTTGGGTGGCCAGGTTATTTGGGGTATATAGCTTGGGGGATAGCTTATCAGTTTATTTATTGAATTTGAGTGCCCAGGGTATTTGAGGGTAAATAGCTTCGGGAGTAGCTGATCAGTTTTTTTGTTGAACTCGGGCAGCCAGGGTATTTGGGGTATATAGCTTGGGGGATAGCTGATCAGTTTTTTTGTTGAACTCGGGTGGCCAGGGTATTTGGGGTATATAGCTTGGGGGATAGCTGATCAGTTTATTTATTGAACTTGGGTGCCCAGGGTATTTGGGGATAAATAGCTTGGGGATAGCTGATCAGTTTTTTTGTTGAACTCGGGCGCCCAGGTTATTTGGGGGTTTAAAGCTTGGAAGAAAGCTGATCAGTTTATTTATTGAATTTAGGTGCCCAGGGTATTTGGGGGTAAATGGCTTGGGGATAGCTGATCAGTTTTTTTGTTGAACTCGGGTGCCCAGGGTATTTGAGGGTAAATAGCTTCGGGGATAGCTGATCAGTTTTTTTGTTGAACTTGGGTGGCCAGGGTATTTGGGGTATATAGCTTGGGGGATAGCTTATCAGTTTATTTATTGAATTTGAGTGCCCAGGGTATTTGAGGGTAAATAGCTTCGGAGATAGCTGATCAGTTTTTTTGTTGAACTCGGGCAGCCAGGGTATTTGGGGTATATAGCTTGGGGGATAGCTGATCAGTTTTTTTGTTGAACTCGGGTGGCCAGGGTATTTGGGGTATATAGCTTGGGGGATAGCTGATCAGTTTATTTATTGAACTTGGGTGCCCAGGGTATTTGGGGGTAAATAGCTTGGGGATAGCTGATCAGTTTTTTTGTTGAACTCGGGCGCCCAGGGTATTTGGGAGTTTAGAGCTTGGAGTATAGCTGATCAGTTTATTTATTGAACTTGGGTGGCCAGGTTATTTGGGGTATATAGCTTGGGGGATAGCTTATCAGTTTATTTATTGAATTTGAGTGCCCAGGGTATTTGAGGGTAAATAGCTTGGGGGATAGCTTATCAGTTTATTTATTGAATTTGGGTGCCCAGGGTATTTGAGGGTAAATAGCTTCGGGGATAGCTGATCAGTTTTTTTGTTGAACTTGGGTGGCCAGGGTATTTGGGGTATATAGCTAGGGGAATAGCTGATCAGTTTCTTTATTGAATTTGGGTGCCCAGGGTATTTGGGGTATATAGCTTGGGGGATAGCTTATCAGTTTATTTATTGAATTTGGGTGCACAGGGTATTTGAGGGTAAATAGCTTCGGGGATAGCTGATCAGTTTTTTTGTTGAACTCGGGCGGCCAGGGTATTTGGGAGTTTAGAGCTTGGAGTATAGCTGATAAGTTTATTTATTGAACTTGGGTGGCCAGGTTATTTGGGGTATATAGCTTGGGGGATAGCTTATCAGTTTATTTATTGAATTTGAGTGCCCAGGGTATTTGAGGGTAAATAGCTTGGGGGATAGCTTATCAGTTTATTTATTGAATTTGGGTGCCCAGGGTATTTGAGGGTAAATAGCTTCGGGGATAGCTGATCAGTTTTTTTGTTGAACTTGGGTGGCCAGGGTATTTGGGGTATATAGCTTGGGGGATAGCTGATCAGTTTTTTTGTTGAACTCGGGTGGCCAGGGTATTTGGGGTATATAGCTTGGGGGATAGCTGATCAGTTTATTTATTGAACTTGGGTGCCCAGGGTATTTGGGGATAAATAGCTTGGGGATAGCTGATCAGTTTTTTTGTTGAACTCGGGCGCCCAGGTTATTTGGGGGTTTAAAGCTTGGAAGAAAGCTGATCAGTTTATTTATTGAATTTAGGTGCCCAGGGTATTTGGGGGTAAATGGCTTGGGGATAGCTGATCAGTTTTTTTGTTGAACTCGGGTGCCCAGGGTATTTGGGAGTTTAGAGCTTGGAGTATAGCTGATCAGTTTATTTATTGAACTTGGGTGGCCAGGTTATTTGGGGTATATAGCTTGGGGGATAGCTTATAAGTTTATTTATTGAATTTGAGTGCCCAGGGTATTTGAGGGTAAATAGCTTCGGGAATAGCTGATCAGTTTTTTTGTTGAACTCGGGCAGCCAGGGTATTTGGGGTATATAGCTTGGGGGATAGCTTATCAGTTTATTTATTGAATTTGGGTGCACAGGGTATTTGAGGGTAAATAGCTTCGGGGATAGCTGATCAGTTTTTTTGTTGAACTCGGGCGGCCAGGGTATTTGGGGTATATAGCTAGGGGAATAGCTGATCAGTTTCTTTATTGAATTTGGGTGCCCAGGGTATTTGGGGTATATAGCTTGGGGGATAGCTTATCAGTTTATTTATTGAATTTGGGTGCACAGGGTATTTGAGGGTAAATAGCTTCGGGGATAGCTGATCAGTTTTTTTGTTGAACTCGGGCGGCCAGGGTATTTGGGAGTTTAGAGCTTGGAGTATAGCTGATAAGTTTATTTATTGAACTTGGGTGGCCAGGTTATTTGGGGTATATAGCTTGGGGGATAGCTTATCAGTTTATTTATTGAATTTGAGTGCCCAGGGTATTTGAGGGTAAATAGCTTGGGGGATAGCTTATCAGTTTATTTATTGAATTTGGGTGCCCAGGGTATTTGAGGGTAAATAGCTTCGGGGATAGCTGATCAGTTTTTTTGTTGAACTTGGGTGGCCAGGGTATTTGGGGTATATAGCTTGGGGGATAGCTGATCAGTTTTTTTGTTGAACTCGGGTGGCCAGGGTATTTGGGGTATATAGCTTGGGGGATAGCTGATCAGTTTATTTATTGAACTTGGGTGCCCAGGGTATTTGGGGATAAATAGCTTGGGGATAGCTGATCAGTTTTTTTGTTGAACTCGGGCGCCCAGGTTATTTGGGGGTTTAAAGCTTGGAAGAAAGCTGATCAGTTTATTTATTGAATTTAGGTGCCCAGGGTATTTGGGGGTAAATGGCTTGGGGATAGCTGATCAGTTTTTTTGTTGAACTCGGGTGCCCAGGGTATTTGGGAGTTTAGAGCTTGGAGTATAGCTGATCAGTTTATTTATTGAACTTGGGTGGCCAGGTTATTTGGGGTATATAGCTTGGGGGATAGCTTATCAGTTTATTTATTGAATTTGAGTGCCCAGGGTATTTGAGGGTAAATAGCTTCGGGAATAGCTGATCAGTTTTTTTGTTGAACTCGGGCAGCCAGGGTATTTGGGGTATATAGCTTGGGGGATAGCTGATCAGTTTTTTTGTTGAACTCGGGTGGCCAGGGTATTTGGGGTATATAGCTTGGGGGATAGCTGATCAGTTTATTTATTGAACTTGGGTGCCCAGGGTATTTGGGGGTAAATAGCTTGGGGATAGCTGATCAGTTTTTTTGTTGAACTCGGGCGCCCAGGGTATTTGGGAGTTTAGAGCTTGGAGTATAGCTGATCAGTTTATTTATTGAACTTGGGTGGCCAGGTTATTTGGGGTATATAGCTTGGGGGATAGCTTATCAGTTTATTTATTGAATTTGAGTGCCCAGGGTATTTGAGGGTAAATAGCTTGGGGGATAGCTTATCAGTTTATTTATTGAATTTGGGTGCCCAGGGTATTTGAGGGTAAATAGCTTCGGGGATAGCTGATCAGTTTTTTTGTTGAACTTGGGTGGCCAGGGTATTTGGGGTATATAGCTAGGGGAATAGCTGATCAGTTTCTTTATTGAATTTGGGTGCCCAGGGTATTTGGGGTATATAGCTTGGGGGATAGCTTATCAGTTTATTTATTGAATTTGGGTGCACAGGGTATTTGAGGGTAAATAGCTTCGGGGATAGCTGATCAGTTTTTTTGTTGAACTCGGGCGGCCAGGGTATTTGGGGTATATAGCTAGGGGAATAGCTGATCAGTTTCTTTATTGAATTTGGGTGCCCAGGGTATTTGGGGGTAAATAGCTTGGGGGATAGCTTATCAGTTTATTTATTGAATTTGGGTGCCCAGGGTATTTGAGGGTAAATAGCTTCGGGGATAGCTGATCAGTTTTTTTGTTGAACTTGGGTGGCCAGGGTATTTGGGGTATATAGCTTGGGGGATAGCTTATCAGTTTATTTATTGAATTTGAGTGCCCAGGGTATTTGAGGGTAAATAGCTTGGGGGATAGCTTATCAGTTTATTTATTGAATTTGGGTGCCCAGGGTATTTGAGGGTAAATAGCTTCGGGGATAGCTGATCAGTTTTTTTGTTGAACTTGGGTGGCCAGGGTATTTGGGGTATATAGCTTGGGGGATAGCTTATCAGTTTATTTATTGAATTTGAGTGCCCAGGGTATTTGAGGGTAAATAGCTTGGGGGATAGCTTATCAGTTTATTTATTGAATTTGGGTGCCCAGGGTATTTGAGGGTAAATAGCTTCGGGGATAGCTGATCAGTTTTTTTGTTGAACTTGGGTGGCCAGGGTATTTGGGGTATATAGCTAGGGGAATAGCTGATCAGTTTCTTTATTGAATTTGGGTGCCCAGGGTATTTGGGGTATATAGCTTGGGGGATAGCTTATCAGTTTATTTATTGAATTTGGGTGCACAGGGTATTTGAGGGTAAATAGCTTCGGGGATAGCTGATCAGTTTTTTTGTTGAACTCGGGCGGCCAGGGTATTTGGGGTATATAGCTAGGGGAATAGCTGATCAGTTTCTTTATTGAATTTGGGTGCCCAGGGTATTTGGGGTATATAGCTTGGGGGATAGCTTATCAGTTTATTTATTGAATTTGGGTGCACAGGGTATTTGAGGGTAAATAGCTTCGGGGATAGCTGATCAGTTTTTTTGTTGAACTCGGGCGGCCAGGGTATTTGGGAGTTTAGAGCTTGGAGTATAGCTGATAAGTTTATTTATTGAACTTGGGTGGCCAGGGTATTTGGGGTATATAGCTAGGGGGATAGCTGATCAGTTTATTTATTGAATTTGGGTGCCCAGGGTATTTGAGGGTAAGGGAGCGTACACAAACTTCATAGCCTAATTTTAGGAGTATTTCGACCCCCCCCCCCTACCCCCATGTGACTCAATGAAGATTTTTCGTCGACCCCCCCCCCCCCAGTAGAACGTAGATTTTTTTCTCAAAAAATTTTTACTGTTTCTTATAGAATTAAAAACTTTTGATAATGATACTTACATTATTTTATTTATAATATTATATCTAACATTTACTTACATTTTTTGAAGGACAAGCTTTTTTCAACTAATTATAAATAATTGTAATGAGATCACAAACTTTAATTCAGAAATAAGTTCAATCTAGTCTATGTCTTCCGTGAATATCACCATGACTCAGGGGCGTTATTTCCCATATAGTGGGTATGGATGCATCAAGAGCCGAAAAATTTCCGGTCTGGAAATCCAGAACCAAAAGTCGCGCTGGGATCCAAGAATAATCAATCAAGTATTCACCAAGCTTTAAACCCCAAAAACACTGAGCGCTGAGTTCAATAAATGATTGATCAGCTATCCCTCAAGCTCTAAACCCCCAAACACCCTGGGCGTCGAGTTCAACAAAATAACTTATCAGCTATCCCCCAAGCTCTAAGCCCCCAAAATCCTGGGCGCCCGAGTTCAATAAAAAAACTGATCAGCTATCCCCCAAGCTCTAAACCCCCAAAACCCTGGGCGTAGAGTTCAATAAATAAACTTATCAGCCAACCCCCAAACTGTAAACCCCTAAATACCCTGGGCGCCCGAGTTTAACAAAAAAACTGATCAGCAGTCCCCCAAGCTCTAAGCCCCCAAAACCCTAAGCGTCGAGTTCAACAAAAAAACTGATCAGCTATTCCTCAAGCTCTATACCCCCAAATACCCTGGGCGCCCGAGATCAACAAAAAAACTGATTAGCCATCCTCCAAGCTCTAGACCTCTGAAACCCTGGGCGCCCGAGTTCAACAAAAGAGCTGATGAGCTATCCCCCAAGCTCTAAACCCCCAAAAACCTTGGGAGCCCAAGTTGAATTATTCCAAAAATATGACTGCATTTTAGTTAACTTAAGCATGAAATGAATAATTTATAACAATACCTAATTACGACGCACTGGTGCTATTATATCATAAAGTTTTAAATCTAAAATTTTTAATTCCAAAATGGCGTGGTTCACTAGAAAACGCTATAAGTATTTACTTATTGTTTAACTCTTTGTTTGCAACATTATTAACAAATTTTTATTTTTTTTTAACTATAAATTGAATGTTTCTACGAATGAGACACTTTTCGAGAAAAGCGCAAAAATTTTTGTTTGTTTAATGGTCATTTATTTTTTTTATTTTATACTGATTTTGTATCATTTTGTAATATTTTCACTCGGTAACCAGAGTTTTGGGAGGTTTAGAGCTTCAAGGGGAACTGATCAGTTTTTTTATTGAACTCTAGCTTCCATCGTTTTGGAAATTCAAGGCTTGGGGGATAATTAACCAGTCTATTTATTGACTTAACGCCCAGGGTTTTGAAGGCTTAGAGCTTGGGGAATAGCTGATAAGTTTTTTAGTTGAACTCTGGCGCCCAGGGTTTTGGAGGTTTAGAGCTTGGGGGATTATTGACCAGTCTATTTATTGAACTCAGCGCCCAGGGTTTTGGGGGCTTGGAGCTTGGGAGATAGCTAATCAGATTATTTATTGAACTCGACGACCAGGGTTTTGGGGGCTTAGAGCTTGGGGGTCCTCTGATAAGTTTTTTAGTTGAACTCTGGCGCCCAGGGTTTTGGAGGTTTAGAGCTTGGGGGATAATGGACCAGTCTATTTATTGAACTTGGCGCCCAGGGTTTTGGGGGCTTAGAGCTTGGGGGATAGGTGATACGTTTTTTAGTTGAGCTCTGGTGCCCAGGGTTTTGGAGGTTTAGAGCTTGGGGGATAATTGACCAGTCTATTTATTGAACTCGGCGCCCAGGGTTTTGGGGGCTTAGAGCTTGGGGGATAGCTAATCAGATTATTTATTGAACTCGATGCCCAGGGTTTTGGAGGCTTAGAGCTTGAGGGATAGCTGATCAGATTATTTATTGAACTCGTGGCGCGTCATTGAAATTTTATAGTAAAAATTTTTTTTTTCCAACAGCAGCTCCCTAAAAAAAAGGCATGCGATATAGCTCTGCCCCCCCCCCCCCCCAACGTGGCCCAGCGTAGACATTCATGAAACCCCCCCCCTCCCCTAAATAAGGCAACGTAGTTTGTGTACGCTCCCTAAATAGCTTCGGGGATAGCTGATCAGTTTTTTTGTTGAACTCGGGCGGCCAGGGTATTTGCGGTATATAGCTTGGGGGATAGCTGATCAGTTTATTTATTGAATTTGGGTGCCCAGGATATTTAAGGGTAAATAGCTTGGGGCATAGCTGATCAGTTTTTTTGTTGAACTCGGGCGGCCAGGGTATTTAGGGGTAAATAGCTTGGGGGATAGCTGATCAGTTCTTTTGTTGAACTCTGGCGGCCAGGGTATTTGGGAATTTAGAGCTTGGAGTATAGCTGATCAGTTTATTTATTCAACTTGGGTGGCCAGGGTATTTGGAGCATATAGCTTGGGGGATAGCTGATCAGTTTATTTATTGAACTTGGGTGGCCAGGGTATTTGGGGTATGTAGCTTGGGGGATAGCTGATGAGTTTATTTATTGAATTTGGGTGCCCAGGGTATTTGAGGGTAAATAGCTTGGGGGATAGCTGATCAGTTTTTTTGTTGAACTCGGGCAGCCAGGGTATTTGGGGTATATAGCTTGGGGGATAGCTGATCAGTTTTTTTGTTGAACTCGGGTGGCCAGGGTATTTGGGGTATATAGCTTGGGGGATAGCTGATCAGTTTTTTTGTTGAACTCTGGCGCCCAGGGTATTTGGGAATTTAGAGCTTGGAGTATAGCTGATCAGTTTATTTATTCAACTTGGGTGGCCAGGGTATTTGGAGCATATAGCTTGGGGGATAGCTGATCAGTTTATTTATTGAACTTGGGTGGCCAGGGTATTTGGGGTATGTAGCTTGGGGGATAGCTGATGAGTTTATTTATTGAATTTGGGTGCCCAGGGTATTTGAGGGTAAATAGCTTGGGGGATAGCTGATCAGTTTTTTTGTTGAACTCGGGCAGCCAGGGTATTTGGGGTATATAGCTTGGGGCATAGCTGATCAGTTTTTTTGTTGAACTCGGGCAGCCAGGGTATTTGGGGTATATAGCTTGGGGGATAGCTGATCAGTTTTTTTGTTGAACTCTGGCGCCCAGGGTATTTGGGAATTTAGAGCTTGGAGTATAGCTGATCAGTTTATTTATTCAACTTGGGTGGCCAGGGTATTTGGAGCATATAGCTTGGGGGATAGCTGATCAGTTTATTTATTGAACTTGGGTGGCCAGGGTATTTGGGGTATGTAGCTTGGGGGATAGCTGATGAGTTTATTTATTGAATTTGGGTGCCCAGGGTATTTGAGGGTAAATAGCTTGGGGGATAGCTGATCAGTTTTTTTGTTGAACTCGGGCAGCCAGGGTATTTGGGGTATATAGCTTGGGGGATAGCTGATCAGTTTTTTTGTTGAACTCGGGTGGCCAGGGTATTTGGGGTATATAGCTTGGGGGATAGCTGATCAGTTTATTTATTGAACTTGGGTGCCCAGGGTATTTGGGAGTTTAGAGCTTGGAGTATAGCTGATCAGTTTATTTATTGAACTTGGGTGGCCAGGGTATTTGGGGTATATAGCTTGGGGGATAGCTTATCAGTTTTTTTGTTGAACTCGGGCGCCCAGGTTATTTGGGGGTTTAAAGCTTGGAAGAAAGCTGATCAGTTTATTTATTGAATTTAGGTGCCCAGGGTATTTGGGGGTAAATGGCTTGGGGATAGCTGATCAGTTTTTTTGTTGAACTCGGGTGCCCAGGGTATTTGGGAGTTTAGAGCTTGGAGTATAGCTGATCAGTTTTTTTTTGAACTCGCGTGGCCAGGGTTATGATGTTTGTAATGGATGGAAGAAGGGAGGGAAGGGCCAGCTTGAGCATTGAGGAGGTGATGTGGTCAGGACCCATTCCCTTTGGATTGTGCACCATGTGAAAGTGCATAAAAAAATTTATATAATATTCAACATAAGTGAAAAGTTCTACACGACCGTCGAGAGTTTGATGTACTGCACGAGGCGGAGAGACACACGCGCAAAGCGCTCGTAACCGAGCAGAGCACATTCAAAACTCGAGATTGCCAGTAGAACTTCTTACTCACGTTAAGTACCATATTTTTTTCAATAGAGCATATATTAAATAACTTTGAGAAATATTGACGATTCTCAGAATGCAACACCTACATTTTAAAGTGGAAACAGATAATTTGAAAAAATTTATGGGTAGGAGTCATCAAATTTTTATGTGTTTTTTAACAACGCGCAATAGTCGCTCACCGACTTACCTCGACGGCCTTTCTTACTTTCTCATCTTCCGTGGAGAAAAATATACAAGGCCATCGAGCTGATCAACGGCATTGTAATACTTGTCCCATCGTTTTTTCAATCGAAAAGTACCCTAATACATGCTCAACAAAAAATAATAATAATAATAATAAAATCTCAATTCGTGGTCTTCTAGTCAAAATTTTGCTAGAGCACTTATTAAGAGTCAATTATAATATCCCAAAATTTAATATATTGAATTTTCTAAAGGTTATTAATTTTTGAGTTGAACGTCTTTAAAAAAAAAAGATTTAAAAATTATACTATTATTTATGAAATCTAATCTGTACTTATTACAAGGAACAACTCTTGTATCTACCTATGTTTAATACTTTTCATTCATTAATTTAATTTTATAAAGAAAAAAAATTAAGGATCATCACATAACTAATCAATACTCATTTTACATCATAATATTTATATATATTCAGAAAAATATTTACAGAAAAAGTGAAAAAAAAAAACACGACAAGGCGGCAAAAAAAGCAGTAATTATTCTTTCAAATATTGTACTGTAAAAAAAAGTTATCATATCGTTTGTACAAGCGTTGATAATGAATAATTACTAACATGCTGTGTATTTAACTACTTATCAATTAACAAATTTTTAAAACTTCTCAATTTATTTTGCTTTTATGAAAGTAATAGCAAATACACACTATTTAAGTTAATATATTTTTTTTCTTCATTTTTTTAAAAGTATTGGCAACTAAGTGTAATGGAACGAAGCCCATTACAAGGGGATCTCCAACCACATGTGTGATGGACCCCACGCCACCTAGTCCAGAGCGTTTTTAACAGTAAGCTTTTTCCAAAGCAGAAGACTAACCTTTTGTTAAACATTGAAAAAAATGCTAATTATATCGGTTTAATCATGAATCTGGTTAAAACTTTTTGTCTCATTCAATTTTAGTAAAAGACAATTATTTAATTATGTTATATCTGACGATGGCTGCTATTATGATGGAAAAGTGATAAATAAATAAACGCAATTTGTGAGCCCAAATTAGAATAGTTTATTGGCTCGTTACAAGGAGAGGAAAAGCCTTCGCGTCGGCATAAAAACCTCTCGAATTTGGCTACAATGCTGCGAACTCGCTTAACAGCGACCAAGTATGGGGGCTTCTCGCAGATAATGGACCTCCCTATTCGCTATGTGCGCGACTGCAGCGCACATAGCGAAGTACACTAGCCGGACACCATATCGTTCCGAGGTTTGAACTGCCGCTCGAAATTGACCGTCAGCCTAAAATTTTTTTAGTACCAACCTCGCATCAATGCACTGAAAAAATTATCTTGCTCAAAATGAGGTTAGAGAGCCAATGTAAATGATAGACATTGATCTCTATTTTTTACTTCTCAAGCTAAGTTATTAAAAAATTAATTATTATTGATTGATTGAGTTTGAGTTTCCTTGATCAAAGCATTTAAAGTAAAATTAAAAGAAAAATAAAATGCGTAAATTTTTTTAATTTCAATTTTGATACGAGTCAATAAAATTAATAAAAAAACTAACTAGAGTAGCTAAATATTTTTTAACTAAAGTAGTTGCTATTGTGACGTCACGGACGTCTTATTCACGAGATCAATGTCTATCATTTACATTTTACATTGGCTCTCTAACCTCATTTTGAGAAAGATAATTTTTTCAGTGCATTGATGCGAGGTTGGTACTAAAAAAATTTTAGGCTGACGGTCATATTTCGAGCGGCAGTTCAAACCTCGGAACGATATGGTGTCCGGCTAGTGTACAGTACGAAACTGTAACAATAATCAAGTAATCTGTAGGTCTATTGGAGACGATTCCCAACATATTTAATGCATAACTTCATAATATTTTTTTAATGTACATTACTAATAATAATACCTATAGAAAAAAAAATATATCAACGATATGGTAACAGTTTAAAAAAAGTAAAGATGAATTTTATTATTGCAAACCGATTCCTAGTAACACTTATAAAAGTCTTCGTTCATAAAATAATTTATCGTCAAGTTAGAATATTAGCATCAAAACTCTTACACATAATCTTTTTCAATTTTAATGGTAATAAATAATTTCCACGAAAAATTAAAATTTTTGAGTCAAAAAAGTAAACTTTGTTTTAGTTTTGATAAAATTAGTCTTTGCTTTTTTATTTATAAATTTTTTAAAATTAAATTAACAATTTTTGATATCATAAACTAAAATAATTTTCTTTATTCTTTGAATCTTTCTTGAAGCGTGCTCAGTATGTGGAGGAAAACAAAAAGTTCTTAAAATACACCAATGCACTCATAGAATTTGTATTACCTGCGGCGAAAGTCTACAAAAAAGAAAATGCCCTGAATGCAAGATAGAAGATATCACATGGTTGCCACCACACTTGATGCCTCCACTTTTCGTAGCTTCCAATGATATAGTTGAAATATAAAAAGTATGAATACAATAATAATAATAATAATATATTAGTAAAAAAATTTCATCAGATAATATAAAAAATTAAAAGTATACATTAAAAATTAAACTCATCTTGCTCTCTCAACATTTGTTTACGGTTACAATGTTACATATGTTTTTTATACTGCTTATGCACTTTTCTTTTTTTTTTTTTTTTTTTTTTACATTATACAAGATAATAAAATTATTTGTTGCAAAAAATTGTTGCGCGATGAAATTTCATGAAATTCATTTATATGATTGTTACAAGGTCCCATTCAAAGAAAGATTGTTATTGTTTTTTTTATATGTATGTTATTGTTATTGCGTGATGAAATGTTATGAAATTTATTATTTACATGATTTTTTACAAGGTTTTTTCGAATGAAGAATTGTTACTATTTTTGTAATTGACATTATTTAAGATTCAAAATTTGAGAATTGTTTTGTGACTAAGTGTTATCCAATTTTTTTTTATATGATTGTTATAAGGTTACTATTAAAGAACGATTGTTATTGTTTTTTTATATGTATGTTTATATTGTTATTGTCATAATTTAAAGTTTATACAAACACTATCCAAAAAATAAATAAAAACTAAAATTTAAATTAAATCTAAAATTTGTTGGATCTAATTTTTGTAAGATAAAAGAGTAAAAAAGAATAATGAAAGGAGAATAATACCCGAGACTGCTGCACAATACTCAAATTAACCTGAGGCATGCAAGGAGTAACGAAGTAAAGCGATTATCAGAAAAGCTTTTTTTAAGGATGCATTTTGAGTAATAATAGCTGAAATAATTTTAATTTAAAATTTATCTTCAACGGTGATACAAAAAAACTGATTGATACGGTCACATTTTCAGAGCGTGACCAGCAGAAAAATGGGTTTTTAGAACAACAAAACTAGAAAATTTTATGATATAATCGGATTAAAAATTTTCAAAACGATAATTATTAATTATTATAATATCAAAAACTCTAAAAATTTGTGTGTATGTACAATTAAATTTTTTTTTTTAATTTTTTTAATGAAAAATTATTCTTATAATGGACTTCTGATACTGAATTTTTCTAAAAACATATCATTCTAAAAATAGTCATTCCTGAAAATGTCACAGATCTCGTAAACAGAAACCGGTAAAAAAGCCCATTTTTAGACAGTGTTAATGCTTAAAAAGTTCAGGAATTCCTTTAAAAAATCTTAAATAATAACTAGTGTGATAATAAAAAAGTAAAAAACTAAGTTATCGTAAAATCTGCTAAAATTTTATGTGATTATTAATATTATAGACAAATTTGTAAATATCGTGATAAATATCGTTTAATAAAAAATTTAAAAACAAGACCGTTTATTATGTTCTAGTAGGTTCACTTACCACAGAACATTTTTTTGCCATAGCAATGAAAATTTGTTTTACTTTAAAAATTTTTTTTAATTAAAAACTACTGGGACTTACAAGTAAAAAAATAATTACAATATTCTGAATAACTTTGTAAAAAACCCCACTGAGTTTTTTTTTTACAAAAATTTGGATCAGAAGTAGACAGAATAGGGCCTGGGTCAAATTTGAGTTGATAATTAGTTTGTACCAAAAAAAGATAATTTTACATAGTCATCGGGCTCACACCTAGGGATTTACGGGGCCCTACTACAGGCTAAACTTCATAAAAAAATTATTTCAAATCTCAGTTTAACGTGAGTTGTGTTTTTTTCAGAGTTATTCAGATGTCATAATGAGTGGGGGGTTGTGGACCTCCACCAAGACTCAGGCAATTCCTTTAAAATATTGTAATTATTATTTTACTTGTAAGTCCCAGTAGTTTTTAATTTGATTCTAAATTTCAAGTTTATTTAAAGCGATTTTACTTTACACTCTTTAGGTCCTAAAGTAAAGGCCCGGTCCTTATTCTTTTGGGTCCTATTCTGTCGGACACATCTGATCCAAATTTTTGTAAAAAAAACTTTGCTGGAGCTCGGGTAGTCGAAAAAAGTATTTTTTTCCTAGTTATTCGAGTACTACCGTTAAAGGGCTCTTTAGGCCCTCTACGGGACCTCAGAATGGACTAGAAAAATTTTTCAAAGTCTTACAGGAGCCTAAAATTTTACGCTCTTTCCGAATCTGGGATGAAAAGTATGGGTTTCCATATGAAAAAATGGATTTCGGGTCCGTAGGGCTCGGGCCCTATTCTGTCGGGCCTATCTGATCCAAAATTTTGTAAGAAGTAACTCTTACGTTACATTTGCTATAGGAAAATTGCATATTTTCCAAGTTATTCAGCCCATCTGCTACTTAATAGTCACTCTGTATGTAAAATATTCAATTTTTTGTTGATTTGATACCTCAGAGACGGATGGCCGGATGATTGATTAAATTTTTCTAGCCTAAATTCATTGTGTGTAAGCGTAGAAGTTACACCATCTACTTTAGCTAACTTGCTGAACATTTTATTTATTTTTTTTTTTGTTTTTTTTTGTTTTTTTTTTAACACTATTCTAACAATTTTAAACACATAGTTAACACAAGCACAGAACCCAGTGGCTCCGGGCTAGAGCACGCGACTCCTGATCCTGGGGTCGTGGGTTCGATCCCAGGTCTCGGCGGTTTTTTCGAGTGTTTTTTCACGCGTCAAAATTGTCGGGATTGAGTCCACTGTGGCTTAGGTGAGGTAGGATACCCTATATCACTTATTCCAACTCGGACATCCAATGGCCGATTAAAATTCTCTCTGATACTGTGACTTTGGGTAGTGCGTCCGATCCAGAGGAATAAAGTAGACCGATGACCGACCGGAAAAAGTTTGTAAGGTTGACTACTTAACCGGGTTGAGCTTGAGTAGTATCCCGATACGCTTACGGCTACTAGGGTCGACTGAGTCCCCGAAAACCAATATGCAAGCATCGCTCGAGAGATTCGCTCAATCGGAATTCGTTAAGGGGGTTATTAGAGTAGGGACAGAGAATGAGTATTGGGCCGAAACCACGTTAAAAAGCACCAGAGAGGAAAACAGAGTAAACTGTATAAAAACAATTTAGAGTAGGATGGCATAAGCCCCCTCACAGAGGTGGTGTGGGTGCCCCCGCTATTTGGCTTTATATAGGCTGTAGAGGGTAATGAGTATAAGAAAAAAAAAAAAATTAACACAAGCACATAAACTTACATCCGAAGAAAGCTCTGAAAAGCTGGTACAACTTTTGTGTACAAGAATTAAAACATGAGTTAGAGCTATGTGTAATGAAGAAGATTAAAAAACCATTTGTGTTTTTAACAATAAATTGAAAAATTTAGAAGTATATATACAGCTCTAATTATAATAAAGTTCAACACAATTGAAGAAGTGTATTCTTGAACTCTTTGCGGTGATAATGAAATGGTTTTGATATTTTTATTTTGTTTCAAAGCTGAGTAATAAATTATTAGGAATAAAATTTTACCATTTTTAACCTCAAACTTTGGATTAAAAAAGTACATATGTAAAATTAAGAGTTTAATAACCTTTCAGCAAGTGAGTTTTTCATTAGGTCTGGAAAAAAATTTCTGAAAAGTTTTAAATTGGCATTTGAAACAGATAAAAAGTTACAGCATTTTTGAAGTAGCGGATGGGCCTACCTGCAGCACGGTAAGCGTCCCGAGTAGAGCGGTCGTTGGGTCAGTGGTTAGCGTGCTCGCTTCTGAAACAACGTCGTTAGAGGGGTCTTGGGTTCGATTCTCTGCGCAACTAACTTGGAATTATTTTCTTCGTCCGTTGCGTCGGTTATGTCGATCCCTACGTTCACCCCGACTGCTTTAAAGTCGGTTTTACCAGGGGCCATCATTTCAGCGCTGGTCGTAAGTTTATCTCGACCGGGGGCAATATTTGGGGCATACCTTCCCAGTGAGCCTTACCCGCTTCGGCACTGGTCTAATCCAAGACTATCTGATTGGGGGCGATATGTGGGATAAAAAGTCCCAATGAGCCTGCTGGTTCAGCGCTGGTCTTACGATTAACTCGAATGAGGCACATACCCTGGGTTTCCCGTACTCCACATGGTCCATATGGGCCATGGGCTAATGCGAAGCAGTGTAGGGACAAAGTCGTCAATAAGCCCTTACGGAGCATAAAAAGTCGCGACTATAAATAAGTATTAAAAAAAAATCAACAAATCAAAAATTTGGGTACGCACATGACGATATTAGGGCATACTAGGTATACCTGCTTTAATTTTTTATTCTGAGCTTTTTCTCAAGTAACTTGTAAATAATAATGACGTTTCGTTTGCAACCTGTAACTAACTTCAGATCGATATTTTTGAGGGTCAAAGTTTGAAAACATTAATTTTATAATAATGGAGATTATCATTTTATTTTCCAGAATTTTACATAGAAATTTTTTCTATTTTATATAAACAAAATATTCAATTATTCAAAAAATTATTGCAAAAAATTTTTAAAAACAAAGTATTCAACATCTTAAATTCAATTATTAAATTAAATGTTCTCGACCAATCACATCAATTATAAATCAAGGACATTCGATCATCGTTCAGCATTATACAAAGGGATCTAACCTTTTTAAAAAGAAGTCAATTTAAGTACCTAGCCTAGCTCAAAATGAGTAAGACAACTAGTATTGCTTTCAAAAGAATCAGCAAAGAAATATACCGGATAGGTAAAGAAAAGAAGGTAAGGTATAAAATTATATTTAAGGTAGTTCTAAATGCCGTTGGATCAGTTGAGTGCTTAAATTTGCGGAATAAAATTTAAAACGGAACATGGAATATTTAAATGTGAAAAGAATTCATTTTATGCTAAAAAGGGATTTTTCAAGAATTTTTTAATAAGCACAAGGTAATTATTGTTTCGAGTAACTATTGTTTAAAGGTCTTGACTTTAAACAATAATTACTCGATAAATAAATATTTGAAATGAAAAAAATACATTTTGATTCCTTAAAACCTTAAAATTAACCTTAAAAAACGGTTAGTTTTTTTACTAAAATTCAAAATGCTCAAAAGTAGTGGTTTTGGTGGACCACAATTGGGTCCGTTACATTAATTAATAATTAAATACATCAAATTTTAAGGATGAAATATATCCCGTAAGTTTCATGATGATTGACGATAAATGAAACCATCTCCAAGGCCTCATCACGGGACCTAAGGACACACCTTATGACGGAGGAGTATTCAAACTGGAAATTAATATTCCAGAAAAATATCCATTCGAGCCTCCAAAGGTAATCTCCTAATTTTTCAAATGTTTACACGGAAAAAATAAAACCCATGCGTGGATAGCTGAATTAGCGATACGTGCATTTAGGTTATATTTTTTACGTGCAGAATAATCGTAAAATAAGGGTGCATTTATTTAATATTCTAAAAAAAATTTACTTAAATTGATTTATTTTTTGTTTGTGTAGTTCATTTTTTAAAATCTTTAATACACCGAAAAAGAGCGTGCGGTAATCATGACCCATATATAAAAGAATAACCAAAGATTTGCTTTACATGTTAATCAAAATTAATTTATTTCAGGTGAAATTCATGTCAAAAATATGGCATCCAAATATCTCCTCTTCAACCGGCTGCATTTGTCTGGATGTTTTAACTTCAAAGGAGTGGTAAAAAATTAATGGCTTATTTCTTTATTTTCATACCTTCGGGATGAAAACACCAAACTCCCTCTCTGGCTCGGAACGGGACTTTGGGTTTTCCTACTGACATAATGAAAAAAACATTACACACGACGCAGGAAAAGTATTAGCCAACCCCTAGCAAATCTTTGCCACCCACGCCTTCGGCTCGGGCTTCAATTTGGATTTGCTAGGGCTGGCCAATACTTTTCCTGCGCCCGGTGTGTAATATACTATTAAAGGATATGGTTGGTTAAGCAGGAGGGAGAAGGGGGAGGAGGTAAAGTGTCCACTTAGAAAAACGATACTACATATGTATATATATCATTCGAAAGGACTTACAGTAGGACCTCGCGCATTGTCCAAAAATCAAAGGAGCCACCATGGACCATTCTCTAGGTTCTCGGTCCCGATGGATAGACAATGCGCGAGGCCCTACTGTAATAAAAGAAAACTTTTGACTTCTTTCTTCTAGTCTATTCTTCTTCTTCCAAAGTATTGGCACCAATATAGCATGCGCGGTCCAAAATAGTGCTTTTTTAACTTTTAATCATGTCTCCTAGTATATTGTCGGTTTATAGTAAGAACCTGCTATCTCAGCGAGCCAGAGCAAAAACCTACTATCCCGGGCCCATTCAAAAAAATGGCATCAAATTTTTTTTTTCTTTTTAGAAGCGTAGCTTTTATACATACGTTATAACTTTGTTACGCTTCAAAAAAGACAAAAATTTTGTGTATAGAATTGTGAAGTTGGAGTGTTATCAAAAAGGTAAATTGATACTAATTTTTATTAGTTCTCAATAACTCAAAATTTTCTTTAAAACTTTTTAGTGATAGTTATTAACAACAACAAATCACCCTGATACTTTCCGCATCATAGCTAGAAACTAATGAAAGATTAATATGATTTCATTCATCATAAATCTCTGTTTATTTGTAAACACTGGGAAACTCTAACCTCACTTGCGCCTTGCACCTCGAATATAATAAATTTTTTTTCCCTAGCCTGGGTTGGCAAACCACAAAAATATCGACTCTCGCGGCCATCTTCTTTCCGCGGCAAATTCAAATGCGAGAAAGTTAAGATGTCCGCTGACTGTACTTAGTAAGAATAATTAATTTTTTTTAATAAACAAATAAGCCGATAAGCTACAACACCATAACCTAGCGCATGGCTGAAAAAAATGTTAATATTTTTAATAAACAAATAAGGTGATAAGCTACAACCCCATAGCCTTGGGCATGTCTAAAAAAAATGTTAATATTTTTAATAAACAAATAAGGCGATGAGCTACAACCTCATAACCTTGGGCATGGCTAAAAAAAATGTAAATATTTTCAATAAACAAATAAGGCGATGAGCTACAACCCCATAACACTGGGCGGAGTGAATGAGAAATAATTAAATTTTTTAATAAACAAATAAGCCGATTAGCTACAACCCCATAACATTGGGCATGGCTCAAAAATTTTTTTTATCCATGTCCAAGGTTATGGGGTGGTAAACTTGTTTGCTTAGTTGTTTATTTAAATATTCACATATTTTATATTCGCTGCGCCCAATGTTATGGGTTTGTAGCTCATCGGCTCATTTGTTTATTAAAAAAATTAATTACTTTTCATCCCCTACGCCCAATGTTATGGGGTTGTGGCTCATCAGCTTATTTGTTTATTAAAAAAATTAATTATTTTTCATTCGCTACGCCAACCGTCATGGAGTTGTAGCTTATCGCCTTATTGGTTTATTAAAAATATTAACATTTTTTTCAGCCATGCCCAAGGTTATGGGGTTGTAGCTCATCGGCTTATTTGTTTATTAGAAAATTTAATTATTTTTCATTCACTCTGCCCAGTGTTATGGGATTGTAGCTCATCGCCTTACTTGTTTATTAAAAATATTAATATTTTTTTTAGCCATGCCCAAGGTTATGAGGTTGTAGCTCATCGCCTTATTTGTTTATTAAAAATATTAACATTTTTTTTAGCCATGCCCAAAGTTATGGGGTCGTAGCTTGTCGCCTTATTGGTTTATTAAAAATATTAACATTTTTTCAGCCATGCCCAAGGTTATGGGGTTGTAGCTTATTGGCTTATTTGTTTATTAAAAAAAATTAATTATTTTTACTAAGTACGCCCAGTGTTTTGGAGTTGTAGCTTATCGGCTTATTTGTTTATTACAAAAGTTAATTATTTGTTATTCACTACGACTAGAGTTTTGGGGTTGTAAGCTTGTCCGCATATTTGGCTATTAAAAATTTGAATTTCGTTACTCACTTTATTAATTAAAAAAAAAACAAAAAATTCCAATCAAGCATGCCTGAAGATTTTAAATTTGGCGCGTCTGGCTGGTTCACACTTTTGAGAGGCCTTTAAGGCGGTGCTCTTGCTCCAAGAATCGAAGATCAAGTTTCGATTCGATATATCGACTCGACTTTCTAATCGAATCTCTTATTCTCTTTTTCATAAGTGGACATAATTATAAGTAGAATGTAGATTGGTAGATTGTTGCATGCTTCATAGCATTCAAAAAATAACATTTTTAATTTGGACTCATTTTTTTCAGAGTAAGCAATAGTAATCCATGATTGTTTTATCAGAATAATTGATAAACTATGATCAATTATTTGTAATTTCAAAAATAGAAAAAAATAAATAAACAAGTGGTATATTATTTACAATATTTTAACATAGATTTTTAACGAATCAAAAAACTAAAAAACTGAATAAAAGTAGTAAGGTAAGTATGCCTAATATGGCCCTGTGCCTAATATGGCCCCCCCTGTTATTTTGAATATGCTAGGTATGCGGCATCTCTGCAAGGTAGGAAGAAGTCAAAAACACTGAATTATGAATTTTTCAGTTGTTTAGAACATTTTAAAATTATTTTTGCGCTCGCCTAATAGCTAAAACTCGTTTCGTATACCTCCGTTATTATTTTACGTTGTAATTAAGTGGTCTGCCAAAATATTTAGACGCACCTGATCAAAATTTGAATAAGTAGCTTCGATTCGTTATTGTTTCAGCTTTAAAACGCGACCTTACTTTTTGTTCAACTCGTTTTCTAACGGGTTTTATTCTTAAATAACTTTTTATTATGCAGTGTACCTAATATGGCCCCCCACGAATTAGTAGAAATACGGATATTAAGAGTCCTTAGTTTCATGTTTACTTTTTAGAAAATCCTATCCTAATGTTATTTAAGAAAAATAAATTTAATTGTTTCAAAGCTTTTTTTCATTTTATAACTAAAAAAGCATTCTAGCTTAAAAAAAAAACTTTGACCAAAATTTAAAGTTGAAATTTTTCTACTGGTTGCAAAGCTTTCGAAAACATTGTAAAAAAGGCTCAATTTTTAAATAAATCATTTTTAAAATAATAACAATTTTGAAGTTTTTAAAATCTTATATCCTGATTGATTTAAAAAGTAGGAACAAATTGCAATTAATTAATTACTTCAAGGGGGGCCATATTAGGACACAAATTTTAGGTGTCTTCAAAAACCGTGTTTTGGTAAATCCTCTGGCATTTGAGGCTCATTGATCAAAATCAAACGTGTAATGTCTCATTTTAGAGCTCTTGAATTAAGCTTTAAAATGAGACCTTACCCGTCAAAAAATATTGATTTGATTGGCCACAACGTCGATTCTCGCTTAGGGGGGCCATATTAGGTACAGGTACCTTATATCATTTTGATATTGAGATCAATATTTCGTTGAGTATCAATTTTTTCAAAGCAGGGGACCTAATTTTGGCTGGAATTTGAATAGTTTTTAGTCAAAAAATAATTTCAAAACATCTATAATGAACGAAAAAGTTAAATGTAGCGTGTATATTGTTCAAAAAACACTAGTTTAGCACATAAAATGTGTCAAAAGTGTATGCTTTGGAATCAACTAAAACCCCAAATCCGCACTACAATTACTATGGGAGCTTGTTTGGAAACATATGAAGAGAAGACTCCACATATTTTTGAGAGAAAAAAAAAGGTCGAAACCGTTCAAAAATGCGTGTGAAAATCGTAAAAAACGCGTTTTTTGTGTTTTTTGACAACTTTAAACAGCTGTATCTTGGAAGTGGAAGATCGTACAGCGTTCCGGTTGGTCGCAAAATTTTTGTTTTTTCATAAAAAAAATTTAACAATTTTTTAATATGCACAAAAGTTTAGCCTAGAAAAAGCTACGGTCGTTTGAAGATACCTGCAAATGAGCAAAAATAGCAATATCTGTGTAGGACCGTATTATTATAAAAATAACCAAACTATGTTGTCAAAATATTTTTACAAAAAAGAACTTATTTTGAGCAAAATTTTGCCGCAAACTAGACGTTTCTATCTTATTTTGATCAAGAGTTAGAATTTTTCGAAAAATACCTTAAAATTGCTTAAAACAGCTTAAAAATAGGCCATTTTTCAATCTTTGAAAAAATCTAGCACCAAGCAGAAATAAGATAGAGACCTCTAGTTTGTGGCAAAAGTCTTCTATTAAATAGTACTTTTGCCAAAAAAATTGCAATAAAATCGGTGAACCTCGTGCGGACGGTTTTAAAAAAAAGTATTATTTTGACCCATATATATACAGGGTGGCGTAAATTAATCGAAACGCGCATATATCTCGAAATGGAAGCTTTGTGGAAAAAAGTTATTAAGATAAAAGTTGTTTGGTTTGGAGGGGGAAAGAAAATAGTGGCTTCGGGTTTGGGCCCGGGGCCTTATGTTGGGCCCTACCGACTCAAAGTCCGGTTTTTTAAATGGGAACCCCTATTTTTTTTACCAAATTCGGAAAGAGCGGAAAATTTTGCGATTTTAAGGTATTTTTTCAAAATTTTTTTGGGCCTTGTGGAGGCCGCGTAGGGCCCGTTTCTCTTTTACTCTGCTTAAATCCGAAAAAACGCCTTTTTTGTAAGGCCCATGTAATGTAAAAGTTTTTTAGTTTAAAATTTCCAATAAAATGGGCCCAAAAAATTGGGCTCGAGATCTCATATTGAGCCCTACGGACCCAAGTCCAGTTTTTAATTGGGGACCCCTTTTTTTTACAAAATTCGGAAAGAGCAGAAAATTTTACTATTTTTAGGTATTTTATGGGTCCTAATGAGGCCCAGCGAGCTCCGAAAAATCACATTTATCATTGACAGCGTTATTTTCGAGAAAAAGTATTTTTTGTGAAACAAATGCACAAAAAGTGGAAAAAAAGTAAACGCGAGCATTCAGAAAAACGGTGTCCAGTTCGAGCAATTACTGAATGGATAATTAAAAAAAAATTAATTTATTTATGTATCAAAAATTTTACTTATGTATCGTGTGCAACTAAGTTCCTATTTACTTTTGTATCGTGCGCAGTTTGCAGGCTTTCAGATTATAGAGAATAATAATGTTTGTTTGTTGTTTATTTTTACTTTTAATTTTTCCACTCAATTGGGGCTTGCTGGACCTAGATAGGGTCCAAAAAACTTTTTCAAAATAATTTAAAATCTTGAAATTGTTCGCTCTTTCAGAATCTGCTGAAAAAAATTGGGTTTATGTCCATAAGGCCCAATAAGAGGCCCCGGCCCAATTTTTTTGGGCTAATCATATTGAAAATCTTGAACTAAAAAACTTTGTGCATGTGTTTCACAAAAGATACTTTTTCTCGAAAATAACGCTGTCAATGATAAATGTGATTTTTCGGAGCTCGTTGGGCCTCACAAGGGCCCAAAAAAAAATTTCAAAAAATACCTGAAAATAGTAACATTTTCCACTCTTTCCGAATTTTGTAAAAAAAAATAGGGGTTCCCATTTAAAAACCGGACTTTGTGTCCGTAGGGCCCAATATGAGATCCCGAGCCCAATTTTTTTGGGCCCATTTTATTGGAAATTTTAAACTAAAAAACTTTTACATTACATGTGCCATACAAAAAAGGCGTTTTTTCGGATTTAAGCAGAGTAAAAGAGAAACGGGCCCTACGCGGCCTCCACAAGGCCCAAAAAAAATTTGAAAAAATACCTAAAAATTGTAAAATTTTCCGCTCTTTCCGAATTTGGTAAAAAAAATAGGGGTTCCCATTTAAAAAACCGGACTTTGGGTCCATAGGGCCCGACATAAGGCCCCGGGCCCAAACCCGAAGCCACTATCTTCTTTCCCCCTCCAAACCAAACAACTCTTATTTTAAAAACTTTTTTCCACAAAGCTTCCATTTCGAGATATATGCGCGTTTCGATTAATCTGCGCCACCCTGTATGTTGCGGTCACTATCCGGACATTTCATATATACAGCGGTTACTATCCGGACATTTCAACACTATCCGGACAGTCAGGATAGTGTTTGGTCCCATTTTTTCCGAGACCAAATAAAAATGAGTTCCAGGAATTGGGTGATGGGTTATTTGGGATGGGTTATTTTGGTTGAACCGCGCAAACCTAGAAAATTTTTTTATTGATGGGTTATTTTGGAAAAAAAAATAAAAAAAAGATGGGTTATTTTGGTTTTTTTGAATACGTGGGTGGATTGCGCGTGATTTGCGCTTTAAGAGGGTGTATTATTGCTTTAGTAATTTATCATGCGGTATGTATATGTATATATATATCTTATTTATATATATATATATATATATCTTATATATATCATATAAATGGATAAATTACCAATTTCCGGGTCTTTTTTGCATAAAAAATTCTAATTTCCGGGCCTGGAGACTAATTACGGGCCGGCCCGGAAGTTGTCGGTAAAAAACGCAAATTTCCGGGACTTTTTTTTTTTTTCTTTTTTCCCTGTCATAGGGAATAAAAATGAGTTTCCACATAAACCTAGTATCCACTTAAATCTAGAAGGGTTATTTGGGATGGGTTATTGGTTTGAAGGTTAAAACTAGTATCTGGGTAAACCTAGGAGGGTTATTTTGGGTTATTAGGGCGAAAAGAGGGATATTTTTGCTTTAGAAAGGGTTATTTGATTTAAAAATAGGGTTATGTGGCTTTTTGAAAAAACATATATAGGCAGTCGCTGTAAAATATGTTATATATATGGGTCAAAATAATACTTTTCGGCTAATCGGCCCGCACGGGGTTCACGGATTTTTTTGAAAATTTTTATGGTAAAAGTACTATTCAATAGAAGACTTTTGCCGCAAACTAGAGGTCTCTATCTCACTCCTGCTTGGTGCTAGATTTTTTCAATGTTTGAAAAATGGCCTATTTTTAAGCTATCTTAAGGTATTTTTTGAAAAATTCTAACTTTTGATCAGAATAAGGTAGAAACCTCTAGTTTGCGGGAAAATTTTTTTTGGAACAAGTGCTTTTATGCGAAAATATTTTTATTACTTGATTCGCTTATTTTTATAATATTAAAGTCCAACAAAGATATTTATATTTTTGCTCATTTTTAGGTATCTTCAAACGACCGTAGCTTTTTCTAGGCTAAACTTTTGTGAATTTTAAAAAATTGCTAAATTTTTTTCGTATAAAGACAAAAGATTTGCGACCGACCGGAACTCTGTACGACCTTCCGCTTCCAAGATACAGCTGATTAAAGTTGTTAAAAAACGCAGAGTTGTAAAGTGTTAAGCAAATTTTCTATGGTATGTATGTATAATGGTGACAGAAATATAATCACTTTTGAATTTTGATGTAAAAAATAGAGCAGGTTACAGCAGTCCAGTAGCAGAGAAAAAGCAGAAAGAGCGGCCTGTGGCAGTCTAAGATTTGCAACAGATCACTGAATCAGTTTGCTTATACTAGAAGCTTTTTACCGTCTTTAAAAATCTTTCCTGCCTTAATAGCCTAAAATGAGTGCACAATTTTTTATTTAAAAAATGTGATTTCTAATCCCACTATAAACGGGACTGTCGGACGTGCCTTCCTTGCAAGAAGCTTTACTTACAATGCGGAGGTGTTTTTGTTCAAATATTAATTGAAGTATAATTTTTTTTTTCAATCAATTGTGTATTGATAGTTTCATTTTGCAATAACTTTGTTGGCGAACTTTGTAACGAACTTCCCTCGCGGATCAGCGTTAGAAATAACGTTTGAAAAAGTCAACAAAATTTCAAAGGCTGGCTTCAATTAGAAGTGTGTTTTTGAATACTTGCATAGTTTAAAAGTTTTTAGAAATTGCCCATGTATAGGTTATTAGCATCTGCAAACTTGGAGTATAAATTCCAATTTTTTTTTTTTTATTTGAATGCCCTGGAGTTGTGGCTTTGTAGCTTGGAAAATTAAAAAAAATTATTAGTTTATTGATGCCGATGCCCTGGGTTTTTTAGTTTTCATGAAGCTTGTCACGGTCGGTGAAAATATTAATCCACACGATCGAGATTTTTCGTGTGGACGCGGGCCAGCAGCAGACGAACAGCTGCTGGCGGACCATTCCGGAACGGACCGACCGTTGGCGGTCGGACCGACTGGAACGAGGCGTAAGCGCGCCAGTCTTTTCTATCAGCTGAGACTAGACACCTCGTCGTCGTACGATTTCTTTGTCGCGATAAAAGAAAGTTTTTTTGTTAGCTTGATTCGCGGTGTGAGTGTGGCAGTTTTCGCTACGACTAGCGAAAACGCAGAGTGCGACGCTTTCGAGTGTGTGTGTGTTGTCGCAGGTGTGTCTGCAACACAGAAATCCGCTACAAGGAGATCTCCACCCGCGCGGCTCAAAGGTTTGTGTCAACGAGCGTACCGGTGTGCAGGTGTGTAGCGTGATAAGGGAAAGAGTTGTCGATTACTCTTTCCCAATCGGGTAATATTTAAGAAAGCTTCTACGCGTGAATTCTTGTCAGAAATCACGCGTAGAAACTAGCGAGCCGGCGCACGAAGCCGCCCGGCAGAGCGTTTGTTTACGCTTTAATTTCTTTGTTCGGCCGCCGCGCGATCGGCCGAACTTTAACTGTCAACAACGCGAGGTAATAATTGTAGTTTTTTTTTTTTTGTTTGTTGTTTATATTTTTTTTTTTGTAATAAATTAAGATTGAAATTAAACCTTCGCGTAGATTATTTTTTTTTTACCGAATGAAAATATCTCTCTTTCTCCTCCGTTACCTTCCTACGGTTAGGATAGTTGCTTTTCTCCCTGATTTTCTTCTTTTTAGCTTGGGGAAAATTACCCCGCCCGCTGCCGGCATTTGAAGGCTAGTTCGCGAACGCGTCTCCCCAAGCATGTCTTGATTTTCCGTTTCCAGGTGCACGTACGACAACGGGAGTACTCGGAAGGGAGTACTCCGGGATAAAAAAAAAAATTGTTTACAGCTCAGTCCGACGGCGAGAGTGCAAGGCCGTGTTTCCCCGGACGAGCACTGTAACAAATTGGCGCCCAACTTGTGTGGAGATTTTTTGATCGTAATTTTTGTTAAAATTACGTAGCGGTCGAGCTGCGGGACACAGCTCGACACGGAGGAAGAGAGAACGCGGCGGCAGCGTGTTAGCCGCAGGTTTGGAATTAATAACCCAACTGCACGGGTTATTATTCGCGCGCACAGTGACCTTGTCCACGCTCGGACAAGGACACTTTTATTTCGGGGAATAATAGCGTGCGAGCGTTAGCGGTTCGAATTATAATTCGACCTGCTCGCTAGTTGTTTGTAAACAAAGCAACTGTGAGGCCGTTCAAAATAATTTTTCTAGTTGCTGACTTTAAATTTTCGTAGCTAATCCCGGAGTTTTATTTTCGCGGATTTTGCGACTCGAAAATTAATTTCGAGACGCGCGAGTATTTTTCCGGGGATTTAGAATTTTTTTTTGTCCTGACGGCAGATTTTTTTTTTTTTTTTTTTTCTTCGTATTTATTTTTTTTTGTTGCTTTTTCCCTCACACTTGCTTGTATTGTGTGGGAATGAATCCGTGACAGTACGGCGCTTGAGTGAACTGCGAATATTGATTGATTCGATATATTTTTTTTTGAATTCCTGTAATTATTTATTTGTTATACAGCGTACTACTAACTAGTGTTAGTAGCAACTGAAATTGTAACTTTGAGGTATAATTGCTGCATTCGTGCATTACTTTTTTTTGATTTTTATTTTTTTTATTTTATTTTATTTTTTTTTTACTTTTTGCTTATTTGTTGTTTTTATTATTAACCTCAAAGTTACGAGAGAATTTTTCTTTCCTCCGATACATTCTAGGTACACCGGATGAAGATTAGTTTAAATAAGTTAGAATAGGGATTGAGTACTGTCACGAATAGATAGAATTTATTCTTTGTATCCTTCGCGCCCACAGGAAGAAAGATGTCGGGCGAAGATAAGGAAGACAGGATTTTCTCCTGGATTTTGGCGGAGGGCACTGATGTAGTTATGGACGCCCTGGCCGAGCTAGAACTCAAGGCCGACGGATCCGTCCAAGAACGGTGCACTCGTCTCCAGAAGTGGCTGCTGGGTAGTTACTCAGCGGACGACTTTGTAGCCACTGGAGACGATTCTGTCCAGGACGCAGCTGCTGTGCAGATTAAGCGCGAGCAGATACGTGCGTCATACATCGCCACCACGATGTGGGAGAAATCTGGGTCCACGATTTTGGATCCAGACTACACACATTCGGGTGAGCATCCTTTCGCTGTCTTGCTCGAAGAACCCCTAGTTCAGCAAGCAGCGTCGAGGCTACAGGAGTCCCACACGAGGGACTCACGATCGTCAGGCCTGGAGGGCATTCGAAACCGTTCGATACCCAGTGAGAGTGACGCAGAGGCTCAGGGCATGTTAGCCAACCCTGAGACGCTAGATTTGTTCAGAGAGATATCGACTGAACTAAAGAGGCTGCACGATCGGATAGACAAGATCGAGGGCAGACTCAGGGTCGAGGAACCTCGGCCAGAAAGAAACCTACACTCGAGAGGACCAGTCTCGAGTACCATAAGGCCAGAGCTATTGGCAAATAACTCGATGGCCGATTACAGCATCTCCACGGAGAATGCTGGACAGTCGAATAATAGGGTCGGTTTTCGCGGCGCTCCAATTACAGACAAGCGAAACAGCTCCAGCCCTATTAGAGACGCATCTGTTCCTGATGAAAGACATCTGGTACAGGAACAAATACAAGCGCTACAGGAAAGGTTACTCAGGTTGGACCAAGAATCAACCATTCCTGTAAGAACTCCACCGATTGTTAGCGCTCTAAAACCGGTGGATGTCGGTGCAATAGTCCGGCGCTGGAACTTGAAATTCTCCGGTGGTCCAGAGTCCAGCCTGGAGCAATTTCTGTTGGACGTTGCGGACAACAACAGTCTAGCCGGACTGACGGATAAGCAGCTTTTAGATGCTTTGCCGTTGCTTCTGACTGGGGTTGCGACCACTTGGTATCGCAACAACAAGAAGCATATCGCTTCTTGGGACGATTTCTGTCGTTTAGCCCGAGAATGGTATGGTGTTGAAGACTACCAACAGTGTGTGCGAGCCGAGGCTTTCGCTCGCACACAGGGCGAGTCCGAACCAGTCAGGGACTACATAACTAACTTGCAGTCGTATCTGTTGAAGATCAGACCTGAACCGGGTGAGCCTGAACAGATCTACTTCATTTTAAGAAATATGTTGCCGAATCTGCGCAAGCAGATCCGACGCAACGAGATTAAATCGGTGATAGGTTTGATGAACCAGGCCGTTGAGATCGAGCGCACCTCTCTCAACGAGGTTAATTATAGGCCACCACCATCACCTTCAGCGTCTATGTGGCCTTATCTCGCCTATAAACAAAATAAGACTGACAAGAAAACGAGAGTCAACGTCGCAGCAACTGCTGTTGATAGCAAGCCAGCTGCTGACTCGATTGTCAGCCGCCTCGAGACTTTCTTGAAAAAGCTCGAGAGCAGTAAGAACTTTGGGAAGCCAAAGGGCCCAAGGCCCCAGAGTTCAAACAAGGGCGAGCAGTCCAGAGCCAGACACAAATCTGAAGGTCATGGAAGAGCCAGAAGCTCATCACCGAAGCAAGGCTCGAGTGATGATGGCAGGAGGAAGAGAGACAAGTCACCAGTTCGCTGTTACTTCTGTAAGGAAGAAGGGCACATCAGACCCAAATGCCCAAAACGCCAGGGAAACGAAAAACCGGCGGAGTAGAAAATAACTATTCCGCCGACACAGTTTCCCAGTCATCACTCGGAGATGACGCTCAGGCTTGTTCAGTGGATCCTAAGGATACTGAACAAGCGACAACCCAAGATAATTCAGTCGCAGCGGACTTAGACGCGGAAACCAGATGGTGGTTGCCAGTGAATATTGGTGATTTCCGTGTCAGAGCGTTGTATGACCCCGGGGCATCACGTACAGTGATGGGGTCATGCGCTATTCAGATTGCAGCGGCGTGCGACCGAAAGATTGAAAGTTATGCTGGCAAAGGCGCAAGGGTAGCTGACGGGCGAAGATGTCCTATCGCCGGATACGTCACCTTACCATTTGAGGTCGCGGGAGTAAAACGCGATCTCAAGATAGCCATCATGACTAACCTGGATGCTGATTGCTATTTGGGAGCAAATTTCATCCGAACTTTCAAGGCAGTTCTTGATCCTACTACAGACGAGTTAGAGGTCAGGATTGCAGGTAAAAAGGTTAGCCTAGAGGTCGCCAGTGTACAGGCGACCAAGCTGACATCGTTAGCCTCTATAGGTTTGGCTGACGTACCAGCAGAAGACCTCGAAAGACTCAAGCAGATGCTTGATAGAGTCCTTCCGACCACGGACGAACCTTTGGGTTGCACCTCCTGGATCGAGCATGAGATCGATGTAGGAGACGCAAGACCGATAAAACAAAGGTACTACCCAGTTTCACCGGTAGTGAAGCTAGAGATGTGGGACCAGGTGCAAGAAATGCTGGATAAGGGCATTATTGAGCCTGCACCTAGGTCCGGATGGTCGTCACCCGTGGTCATGGTCAAGAAAGAAGACGGGACGAGGCGTTTTTGCATCGACTTTCGCAAGGTCAATGCAGTCACCAAGTCGGTGGACGCGTACCCGATCCCGTACATGGACGACATCTTGAGCAAATTAAAAAAGGCTCAATACATCACGACTCTGGACTTAAAATCGGCTTACCATCAAGTACCGTTAAAACCAGAGTCGAGGCCAGTAACGGCGTTTACAGTGCCAGACATGGGCACATTCCAGTTCAAACGAATGCCGTTTGGCTTGAGCTACGCAGGAATGACTTTTCAGCGTCTGGTCGAGATGATCATCAGGGAGTTTGGCGAATACGCTTACGCCTACCTTGATGACATAATCATAGTAACCGAAGATTTTGAGACGCATCTCAGAATCCTTGAGGCAATCCTGGCAAAAATTAGAGAGGCAGGCCTGACAATTAATCGGGACAAGTGTAAGTTTTGCCAGCCAGAGGCAAAATACTTAGGCGTCATCGTTAACCGTGACGGTATTAGACCTTGTCCCGAAAAGGTCGAAGCCATTCTGAAATTTTCGGTTCCGACGAACCGTAAGAAGTTGAAACGGTTCCTCGGAATGGCATCTTGGTACCGAAAATTTATCAATAACTTTGCCACGGTTGCAGAACCGCTCACGAAGCTCACCAGCACAAGGGTGTGTTTCAAATGGGACGACGAGCAACAGGAAGCATTCGAAAGAATATTAGTGTTACTCGCGTCCGCTCCGGTCCTGGCGAGACCAGACTTTACAGTACCGTTCACAATTCAGACCGACGCCTCCGATACTGGGATCGGTGGCTGTTTGACTCAGGTCATTGACGGTCAAGAGCGAGTTATAGAATACTTCAGCCGAGTACTGAACCCAGCTCAGCGAAACTACACCGTCACTGAACGGGAGTGCTTAGCTGTAGTGGAAGCAATAAGGAAGTTTAGGTGTTACGTCGAAGGCTTCAAATTCCACGTAATCACAGACCACAATTCCTTAAAATGGCTGCATAAGATGACCAATGCCACTGGCAGATTGGCAAGATGGTCTCTAGAGTTGCAAGGCTACGACTTTACGACAGAATATCGTAAAGGCACGTTAAACGTGGTTCCAGACGCCTTGTCACGAATGTACGAAGCAGACGACCCGACTGTCGTTTCGGCCGTAAGCTACCCGGTCGAACAACTAGACGACTGGTACCTGAATAAGAGGAAGATAGTTCAGAGAAATCCGAACAAATTCCTCAGGTGGAAGGTCGTGGGTGACAGACTTTATTACTATAAGTCTGACGACGTCATCGAAGAGACAGTTGGAGACGACGATGCTTGGAAGCTCGTCGTGCCTTTGTATCTACGGGCAACCGTGATACAAGAGAAACACGATGAACCGATGGCAGGCCACTTGGGCCGAGATAAAACTCTTAAGAAAGTGACCCAAGAGTATTTTTGGCCTGGCATGTACAAGGACATCGAGGCATACGTAAAATCATGCCAGATTTGCCAACAGCAAAAGGTTGAGCAACGCCTACCCGGTGGCCTAATGGGTAGACGTGTGATTGTAAGACCCTGGCAAGCAGTTTCGGGTGATATATTAGGCCCATACACCCGAAGCAAGAATGGCAACAAATACGTGCTAGTCTTAACGGATCTGTTCACCAGGTGGGCAGAAGTGACGCCGTTAAGACGAGCGGACGGTGACTCCATCTGGAAACACATCTGGCTCGATGTAATCCCAAGATGGGGCCAGCCAGAGCTGTTCCTTTCGGACCAAGGTTCAGAGTTCAAGAATCATGCTATAGACGACAAATTGGACGAACTTGGCGTACAGCATGAGAACTCACCGACTCACAATCCGGAATCGAACGGTGGAGTCGAACGGCTTAATCGGACATTGAAAACAATGATCCGATGTTTTGTAGCCGACAACCAGCAAACGTGGGATGAGCACCTACCAGAGCTGGTTTGCGCATACAACAGGGCAGTACACTCTGCAACTAAAACGAGCCCTGCCATGTTGAACATGATGCGCCAGCCAAATGACTGTAGTACGGTCAGCAAACACTTGGCAGAAGAAGCCGTCAAGAGGCACCAAGATATGGCACTCGAGGACTGGCAGGACAAGCTCGAGGGAGCTGAAAAGCTCCGAGAATTGGCCAAAGAAAACGCTCGAGAGCAGCAGGATCGAGCTGCGGCACACTACAATAAGAAACACCGAGCAGTAGTGTTCCAGCCAGGTGATATGGTCTGGAGGAAAAATAAGGTTCTCTCGAGCAAGGCCAAAGGCTTTACTGCCAGCCTGGCAGCAAAGTATGCTGGTCCTTATGTGATCGTGGAAAGGTTGGGTTCCAACACTTACGCAATCCAAGATCAGAACGGGAACGACCAAAGGCCAGTAGCGGTTCAACAACTAAAGAGGCACATCCGGCGAGACATCGAGGAGTCTTCAAGCGACGAGAGTCTACCGCCGAGGGATGCGAGCGAAAATCCTGATGCTAGCGAGAGTCAGGTAATTGTAGAAAATGTGCCGGAGACCAGCGGGCCTCCGGCTGAAGCGTCCGTACCTAGGTTAGAAACCGCGAGCGAAGCCGATCGTTCGAGCGAAGACATAAACGATCAGGCTCGAGCAATAACTTCGATTCCCGTGAAAAGGGGTAGAGGGAGACCCCGGGGATCGAAGAGAAAGGGAATGATTCGCGTGGGAACGCCGTCACCACGTCGAACCCGTGCGAATCGGAAACACTAGTTTCCTTTTCCTTTTCATTATCCTGTTAATCCACTTTTCCTTTTTTTTTTTCCTTGTATTTTCCAGATGGCAGAGAAGAAAGTGGAGGAGCAGAATCTTCAATTGGTACCTCTCGGGGGAGTCACCGCAAGAGTGCCAGAACCTAGAGTCTGGGCACGAATGGTAGCCAAACCTTGCCAGGCACTAGAGAGGTTGCTATACGCCTCTGAGGTCCTGGCAAAGGCAAGGCACTCAAAAGTGCTTAACGGCAAGGCAAGAGCCGTAGATAGAGTCTCCGCCTCAACCCAGACGGAGACCCGATTTGCTTTCGGATTGCCGATCTCCCCTCCCGAATCCTGGGGAGAGGCTTGCCAGACGTTGGACGTCGTCTGCCAACAACTGGACGGCCAGTTGGCGGCAGAACAGGAGGCAATTCGCCTGTTCAAATCTTTCAGCGCAACTCAAGGCCGAGAACCGAATTGGGTCCGCGAGGACTACTCCTCGTGGATAGAGGAGCGGCAGGAAGAGCTCCGCATCCTGAAGAACCATCGCCAGATGGTCGAAAGGAAGAAGGAGGCCGCTAGGGAGGCCGAAGAGGAGTTAGCCCAAGCACGAGAGGCCCTGCGGAAAGCCAGGGAGGCTGAAAACTTGGCCAGGGAGAAAATAGCCATGGCCAAAATGAGGGCTATGTCGGTTTCTGGCCAACCTACCAAGAAGATGGCCAGGAACTTTTATCGGGCAAAGTTCGGCAACAACTGCCGAATCTGTGCGTTCCCCAAGGTTGACGACCCTACAAAATGTCCCAACATTGGGGAACACGAAGATTTCCTCCGACTCGGGAGGAAATAACGGGTGTTTGAGTTTCGTGGTATGGCCAAGCCACGGCCGCCTATGTATATTGGCAAAATAAAAATTGGCAAACCAACAGTATTCTTCCTGTCATTTCACCAACCCTGTGATTCCTCCGAAATCCTCATTCGACTAGGTTTCGTCGGGTATTATCGATACAACGTCGACACGTTGTATCTAAGGGGGGGTTGTCACGGTCGGTGAAAATATTAATCCACACGATCGAGATTTTTCGTGTGGACGCGGGCCAGCAGCAGACGAACAGCTGCTGGCGGACCATTCCGGAACGGACCGACCGTTGGCGGTCGGACCGACTGGAACGAGGCGTAAGCGCGCCAGTCTTTTCTATCAGCTGAGACTAGACACCTCGTCGTCGTACGATTTCTTTGTCGCGATAAAAGAAAGTTTTTTTGTTAGCTTGATTCGCGGTGTGAGTGTGGCAGTTTTCGCTACGACTAGCGAAAACGCAGAGTGCGACGCTTTCGAGTGTGTGTGTGTTGTCGCAGGTGTGTCTGCAACACAGAAACCCGCTACAAGGAGATCTCCACCCGCGCGGCTCAAAGGTTTGTGTCAACGAGCGTACCGGTGTGCAGGTGTGTAGCGTGATAAATTAAGATTAAAATTAAACCTTCGCGTAGATTATTTTTTTTTTACCGAATGAAAATATCTCTCTTTCTCCTCCGTTACCTTCCTACGGTTAGGATAGTTGCTTTTCTCCCTGATTTTCTTCTTTTTAGCTTGGGGAAAATTACCCCGCCCGCTGCCGGCATTTGAAGGCTAGTTCGCGAACGCGTCTCCCCAAGCATGTCTTGATTTTCCGTTTCCAGGTGCACGTACGACAACGGGAGTACTCGGAAGGGAGTACTCCGGGATAAAAAAAAAAATTGTTTACAGCTCAGTCCGACGGCGAGAGTGCAAGGCCGTGTTTCCCCGGACGAGCACTGTAACAAGCTCGAGTGATAAATCAATTTTTTTAATTTATCTCAGTACTTGGAATTTTCTGCCTTACAGCTGAAGAGATAAATGAATTTGTTAATTTTTTTTAGTGCCCAGAGTTTTGTTTTACAACTTGAGGGATAAATAAGAAAAATTATTTATTTCGCGTGTTCGAAGTGGCGCGAACAGACTTGTTGCGCCATGTTTGTTGATCACCTATACGGTTATATCCAGGATTATTATGACATAGCTCTGAGCTTAAAGCTAAGATTATTATAATTTAATTTTGAAAAGTGTAACCAGAATGATACGGACAGTGAGTGAAAAAAAATGTACAAAATTTTTAAGTTACAAAAACTTTTTTTTTCAAAATTTAAATCCAAGAGGAAGTTTACTTTTTGGAATAACCTTTACAGGTTAAAATTGGAAAAAGTAAGTTTATACTAAAAATTTTCAAATAAAATGAATAAAATAAATTTTATTAAAAAACAATTTATAATAAAAAATATTTAAAATAAAAATATAACTGTTTGAGATTTCGCGCCTCTTTGTCACCACCACCGGAGTGGCGCGCGCATCACCGCCGCGCAGTCACACTTCATCAGCAAGCAGTCGTCGTGGGAGCAAGAGAGACGGACCCGTCCGCCGCGTCTCAAGCCCAGCGCACACAGCTGGCCCAAGCACCGCAGCAGCACATCAAGCCGATCGACGCTCGGAGCAGCGCTCGTATCGCCTCGCCGCGCGCATCAGCAGCGAGTACCAGCCGACAAGAGCTATCACCTTGTTGGTGCCACCATCTAGGATACCTACCCTGGAGTCACCTTGGCTAACAAAGCCATACCACGCGGTGCCGCGACCGGGCAACCGCTTATCAGCGACGGCTACCAGCGGCGTGCGCATCAACGCTCAGTCGTCGTGGGCGAGAAGCACGATTACCTGATCGCATCGTGCTTTACTCCAACTCCAGCAACAACAACACTTCACCCGCCAACAAGAGCAATCATCTTGTTGGCCCTCCATTCGCAGCACACCGCCTGCAACCAAACCTGGACAACTGCCTTCACTCGGCGAGACGGCCTGGAACAACAGGAAAGCAACGCAGCCCGAGGAAGCAGTGGTCAGACCAGTCAGCTGTTCGCAACCAAGCAGCAGCTCGGCGACCAGTTCACTTCATCGCGCAACCATACAGGAGCTCATCCGCAGCAGTACCCTGGCGTCGATGGAACAGCGGATCTGGTGTGTCCGACTCAATTTACTTTTTCTAGTTTTTCTTGAAACTAATAACTTGTTTCATTTCTGTTTAGCTCCAACGCGGCAGAGTAAAGTAACTTTTTGTTTACTTTTTTCTTAACCTAAGATTTTATTTGTTTACCTTTTTCTTTCACTCAGCCACAAAGTAAACCTAAAACTTTTTTTACATTTACAACTTTGTTTACATTTTGCCTTATACTTAAACTTAAATACCTTTGAAAATTAATATCTTTTCTCAATGTTAATATTATTTATCATGAATCAAAGAGTGCAACCAACTCTTGTTATCAAATAAGTTAAAGCTTAGAAATTTTATCAATAATTTATCAAGCTTTGAAAAGCCATGAGTTTCAAACTCATTTTGTGAAATTTATTATCACATTAAAATCATTTTTGTAAACAAACGCCTTACACCACTTGAATTTTACAGATTTACAACCTGCATTATTCATCACACCATTACCTTGGCTTGGTTGGACTCCAGGTACCCTCATCGCATAACCACCATGGACTTTCTTCACCATGTACGGGTAGTCCTGCACCTATAGTGGTTCAAGCAACATCCAGTCAACTCATCGAGCACCCTGGTGGTCCATCCAGTCTTTAATTCAACCATCGAGTAACCTCTTCAGCTTCATATCAGTTCTGGGTTGTCTATTCGAGCACCTTATCTGAGCCAAACACTCCAGTGAACAATAACCAGGGCTTCGCTGGAACCTAATACACACTCTACTTGTATCGTATAACCTTATTTTCGCTTTTCAACTATTAGTAAAGTAAAATCAGATTATTTCTAGTAGCCAATCTCTTGTTGATATTTTTTTTCAAATTTATATTTTCAAAAATTCTAATTGAATTTTTTTCATTTTTAGGTATTTGTCAAGATTAATAATCAAATACCATAAACCACCTACTGCCACTATCTCTTGCTTACTTGCCTTTTTTACAAAATCAAATACTTTCGTTCTTTATATTTGATTACCAAACCTGCTACATTTAGCTTACAACTAGATTTAGTAGCTATTCGCTCAATCATTATTGATTATTTAGTTGCATATTTCTGAAACTTACATCTCAAATTTAATATTATTAATTTGTTTAGTCTTCAAAAATTTGAACCTCATAAAACTTTAGATCTTGTCCATGAGATCTTTTTACTCTTATTTTTATCTCTAACCTCACCTAGCTGAACACTCGCTTTTCGGCCATCCAAATCAAAATTTAATTTAGATTTTTCACTTGTTGAATTTTATTTTTCAAAATTCAACCCCAGTATCAATTCAAAGCTGCAACATGAACACCTCAGCTTCGTTTGCACACTTCATAACGCTTCAAAACAAAATCCAAACTCGAATTGACATCCATTTTGTTTTTTTGAAGCCAAAGGAGCCAGGATGACTCGCGAGTTGGCTGAAACTCGCATCCTGCGCCTCGAACAACTCTGGCAAGAGTTTGTCAAAAATGACCAAATTTTAAGAAACTGCCTGGATGTAGACCGTGGCCACGATTACTTCGTCAAAGACATGTTCTACTATACGCAGGACACCTTTGATGACGTGTAGGATGACTACATCCAATTTCTTAAAATTAAGCCACCTGCGACACACCTAGTCCAGGCTCCGGCTGTAACCTCAAAAAATCAGCCAGCTGAACAGCTCCATGTTCAGACTCCGGCACCTACCTACGAATTCAAGTCCTTGATTAAGGCACAGCCATCTGAACTACCTCAACTTCGGGCTCCGGCGACCCCCTTCAAAATCGAATCACCTGAGACACCTCAAGTCCATGGTCCAACGAACCTATCCGAGAGCAAGCCACCTGCGGCTGTCCTAGCTCAGGCACCGGCTTTCGCTTTCGAACAAGAGCCACCTGTTCACGATACACACTAATGTATCCTTTGATTTCATTTTTTATTTAGCTTGTACTTTACCCTCTAATTTTATTTACCTTTTCTTTAAACTAACTTTCTTCAGATCAGGTTAAATTTTAATAATTTTTAAATTACTTATTTTTTTAAGGCGATTAATTAACTGATAGTATTTGAATTTATAGGTTATATCCAACAAATTGTTAGACCATGCAACCTTCACCTAGTTCTTTAATTACCTGATCCATCAGATTCTTGGTGACTAAGCGAGCAACCTATCTGATAATATGAATATATATTTCAGCCAAATTACTTAAACTAATTCAACATTTATTTTATAAATTAATTAATTCTGATTTTTCAATTTCAGGTTGGTTTAACAGAAAACTGAACTAACTCTAACCTATCACTAACATTTTTTTTTTTCAACATTATCTCTATTTTTTTTAAATAAAATCTCAATAGCAGATTATAGTTAAATTCAGCAAATATCAATAACCTTTCTAGTATATATTTTTCACATTTTAATCTCAAAACCGGATCTTAGCCACGTGTTTTTTTTTTTTTTTCTGTCACTGGTACAAAGACACATGTTTTTGTAAGTATAAGATTATTTTTTGCGATATATATTAAATTAAATTACGAATTCATTAATTTTTAATTATCAGTGTAAGTTTTAAAACAAAAGAGGAACCACCGGATAATTTACAGCCTATGTTTAAAGGGCTACTAAATTGAACATTTTTTTTAACTTAAAAGTTGCTTATCTACAAGCAGTTCGATTTATAAAATTAGATGTGAATTAAAAAAACGCTTGTATCGTATTTTTTTAGTTTTTTCATTCTTTCGGGGGTGGTAAATAAATATAAACTGGAAAAAATTATGAATGTTATAGAATGAAATTTACAGAAACATAGAAAATTTTAAGTCTTGTTTTCGAAATTATCATTATTATGACAAATATCTTACTGGACTTAATACTAAAAAAGGAAAATTTTTAAAAATAAATAATTTCAAAAAATAAAACTTTTTTTCATTAACTTTTTTAATTAATTTAATGATTTTACGCACTGTTTTGACGTAAAAGTATCAATTGAGCCGTTGTTCATGATCGACTGGGAGTTTTTTGAAAAAAGGACTTGATACTTTTTTTTGCTTTTTATAATATATCATTATTTAATCCTATCTTTTCTTTTTGAGCGAAACTTGTTTTGACTTGGTAAGATTAATTTTTTTTTTTTGTTTAGATTATTTCTATGAAATCGACTGAAAAAACTTTTTATTTATCTATCTGAAAACGTGCAGAGATTTTGTAAACCGTTCTACTTTAATCAATTTCATTAAGAACTATGATAATATTAATTATCTTAAATTTCGGACGTTCTATCGTGGTGTCGTGGTGGGGGGAGCCGTCTATAGTTAGGCACGGGAACAGCTGACACGCGCTGCAACCAATTGACAAAATTATTTTATTTTCAACTTGTTGGAACTAGAAATTGAATAAACGAATCTTTCTGAAATTTTTACAGAATACTACTAAAAACTTCTTGATTCTAACAGTGTAAATCGAAAGTCCAGAAAACTTTTTAAAAAATTAAGAAAAATTTGCAAAATTTTTTCTGATTTTTTAATTGCAAAGCAAAGCAGAAATTGTTTAAAAAACCCATAAGAAATTTTCCTAAAACACAGAAATTTGTTCCTTAAGGCTTAAGGAATAACATATCAAAATTTCAAGATGATTCACTTCCTGGTTCAAAAACTACAGCGAAATGAAAACAGCATGGTTATCCCATAAAAGCCTATGTTAAATCATCCGATTTGGAGCGATTTTTGTTAGGTTTTTTTGAAATTTTTGAATTTGTAGGAGATCACCAAGAACATTTTTATCATTTAAAATTATCGAAGATTTTTTGAATTTTCTAAAACTGTTCAAAAATCTTCAGAACTGATCAGGGACCTTATTATGTAAAACGATATCTGCTAGAGGAAGGTGTATCGGGCGATATATGCGTACATATTGTGAAGGCAGCTTTAAGGTAGTCGAGACGAGAGGTTAGGCTTGCCAGATTTGGTTGAAATAAATTAATGACAACAATTAAAACATTTTTTCATCATCGTATTAATAGATCTGGGGGCTAGCAGTCGACCCCGACTACCTTAAAGCTGCCTTCACAATTTGTACGCATACATTGCCTGATATACCTGCATATAGCGGATATCGTTTTACATAATAAGGCCCCAGGACAATCTAAAAGGGTGCAGTACTGTTTGAAAAATTTCAAGATATGTCTGAGATAATGTGTTCATTAAGTATTTTTTGGTATTAATTTTTATTTTATCTAATTATTTATTTACTTGTCTTAAGGTTAAAACCCATTACAAGATGTCGGAGTGGGTCGACTTTGACATAGACAACACCATCATTACACAATATATAAAATCAATGAAAAAGAATAAAATTATAACAGCAGTTGTACACACATCAATAGCAGTCATTTAGCACAAATAATCTTCTCTCCAGCATATTCTTCACGTAGTGGTAAAAGTTTCTCAATTGATCTTTCGATGAGTAGCTTAGGATCTCGTACAGACCATGAGCGTCCAAGTATTTTTCTCTGGGGTTTTTATGCATCGGGCAGTCTACCAGTAAGTGGGAGATTGACTCTGCACTGGTTTCGTTGCATAGTTGGCAGTCTTTCGTTAGGTCAATCTTACATGCATACCTTCCATGATGCAGAACAAGATAGATGGATCCAGAGAGCCGGAAATTTGCTAGGCTCCTTTGAAGTGCTATAGAAATGTTTAGCCCAAGATAAGGAGTTACGTGTAGGGAGTCGAAGTCTTTCAGATTCTTGTAAAGATGGCAGAAGTTCGATCGTTGGACTCTTTCGGCGTACTCAGAGAAACTAAGGCGACTTACCCCTGGAAAAAACCGGTGTAAACATCGAATTTTCAGTGTTAACACTGATTTTTCGGTGTAAACACTAGATTTTGAGTGTAAACACCGAAAGTTCGGTGTTGACACTCAACTGTTGGGTGTTGACACCCACAATTGGGAGTTTACATCTAATAGGTTCAGTGTTAACACCAAAGTTAAGTGTTGACACTCAACTGTTGGGTGTTGACACCCACAATTGGGAGTTTACACCCAATAGGTTCAGTGTTAACACCAAAGTTAAGTATCTACACTCAACTGTTGGGTCTTGGCACCCACAATTGGGAGTTTACACCTACTAGGTTCAGTGTTAATACCAAAGTTAAGTGTTGACACTCAACTGTTGGTTGTTGACACTCGCAATGGGAGTTTACACCCAATTTGTTCAGCGTTAACACCGAAGTTAAGTGTTAACACTTAACTTTTGGGTGTCGACACCCACACTATTGCGAGTTTATACATAAAAGGTTTAGTGCTAACAACAAAGTTAAGTGATAACAATTATGTGTATTACACCTAAAAGAATTAGTGTTTACACCAAATTTAAAAGTTAGTTGGAATCCCTTATGGAAAAAATCGGTGTAAACACCGAAAAATAACACTGAAAATAACACCGAACTTCTACACCGCATTGGGTGTGATTTCGCACACCCAATGCAGTGTTACACCCAAATGGAGTGTTACACCCAATGGAGTGTAACACCCAAAGGAGTGTTACACTAAACCGAAAAAAAAAAAAATTAGCCTCATGGGGATTCGAACCATTGATCTTCAAGTTGACGAAAATTTACCGACCACTTTATCCACTTAGCCACGCTCTTGATTGAAAATACTATGTTTAAAATAATATATAAACATTGAAACAAACTTTTTTTGATTATTTAGTTTGCATATGATTAAAAAACATTACTTTTAACTTGTTTATAAAAACTATATTAACAATTATTAAAATAAAAATTTCAGTGTTAACACCCAAAATTCGGGTGTTTTTCATAAAAATTCATTTTTTTATTTTTTTTTGGCAGAAATTAAAACAATTAAACCACCTTATTTCTTTTTTGATAAATTGATTTGAACTTTTTATTATTAATTTTATTTATTCTCATGATTTCCTTTAATTCACAAAGTTTCGATCGCGTCATCAACGTCGTATGTCCTAATCTGCCAATAGCACTATAGTTTTGAGCCTACGAGACTTAGAGGTCTAAAATTTTATAGACGGTATAAGTTTGAATGTCGATACGTTAATGTGCAGTCTTGGCCATCCAGGTTACCGATGCCGGGGGTACCTGGGGGTCTTCTCCGAGCAATCGGGTCTTATTCTTTGGATGTGATTTTTGGATGTGAATTTTTAATAAGTACGTCAAAATATAGTACTTTTTAAATAAAAGCATGTTAAAAAATTATTATTATTTTTATCATAATTGACTAACTATTGATTGGTTTCAAAAAATTTCAAATATTTTCATTTTTTTATCCGTTACTATTTTTTTCTAAAATAATCATTTTTACCGCTCCTTTGGCCGAATATATACTTTTAGTTCTTAACTTAAAGGTTCATGTATTTTTTACAAGGGTTTTTTCATTATTTCAGTTCGGACGTAATTTTCCAACTAAAAAAATGAATTTTGAACAAATTACTTAAAAAAAAAAACTTAAATGTTTAACGATAAAAATTTAATGAGTTATTCGAATTCTGGAATAATTTTTAGTAATTAATTTCATTTTTTTGTATTTCAAGTACTGTCTCAGACGTTTTGTACTTACTTTATAGTACACGACGAACTCACGATATATCTGTGCAATAATAAAGAATTTCCAGTTATGGTATTTATTTTTGATCCTAGTGATTAAGCATATCATCATCTATTGAATTCTTCATTAATTTTTTATTAAAAACGGGTTGAGCGTCAAAATTCCATTTTGAGTGTAACATTCCAACTAACTTTTAACTTTGGTGTAAACACTAATTATTTTAGGTGTAATACCCATAATTATTATAACTTAACTTTGGTGTTAGTTACATAAACCTTTTATGTATAAACTCGCAATAGTGTGGGTGTTGACACCCAAAACTTAAGTGTTAACACTTAACTTCGGTGTTAACGCTGAACATATTGGGTGTAAACTCCCATTGCGAGTGTCAACACCCAACAGTCGAGTGTCAACGCTTAACTTCGGTGTTAACGCTGAACATATTGGGTGTAAACTCCCATTGCGAGTGTCAACACCCAACAGTCGAGTGTCAACGCTTAACTTTGGTGTTAACACTGAACCTATTGGGTTTAAACTCCCAATTGTGGGTGTCAACACCCAACAGTTGAGTGTCAATACCGAACTTTCGGTGTTAACACTCAAAATCTAGTGTCTACACCGAAAAATCAGTGTTAACACTGAAAATTCGGTGTTTACACCGGTTTTTTCCATAAGGGTATGTTACACTCAAAATGGAATTTTGACGCTAAATCCGTTTTTAATAAAAAATTAATGAAGAATTCAATAGATGATGATATGCTTAATCAGTAGAATCAAAAATAAATAACATAACTGGAAATTCTTTATTATTGCACAGATATATCGTGAGTTCGTCGTGTACTATAAAGTAAGTACAATACGTCTGAGACAGCAATTGAAATACAAAAAAATTAAATGATTTACTAAAAATTATTCCAGAATTCGAATAACTCATTAAATTTTTATCGTTAAACATTTAAGTGTATTTTTTAAAGTAATTTGTTCAAAATTCATTTTTTTATTTAGAAAATTACGTCTGAACTGAAATAATGAAAAAACCCTTGTAAAAAATACATAAACCTTTAAGTTAAGAACTAAAAGTATGTATTCGGCCAAAGGAGAGGTAAGAATGATTATTTTAGAAAAAATTGGTAACAGACAAAAAAATGAAAATATTTGAAATTTTTTGAAACCAATCAATAGTTAGTCAATTATGACAAAAATAATAATAATTTTTTAACATGCTTTTATTTAAAAAGTACTATATTTTGACGTGCTTATTAAAAATTCAAATCCAAAGAATTAGACCCGATTGCTCGGAGAAGACCCCCAGGTACCCCCGACATCGGTAATCTGGATGTCCAAGACTGCACATTAACGTATCGACATTCAAACTTATACCGTCTGTAAAATTTTAGACCTCTAACAAGGAGAGGTCACACCCTCCGGGTCACCGATCTTGACGAAACTTTGGGGATCGTTTTCTTATACCAAAAGATGAAGAAATCTACCAATTATCCCGTCTAATGGGCCTTTTATACCTAGTTCCTACATAGCTTATATCGTATTTTTAGCTCTTTTTGGGTTTTTTTGCGAATTTTCAAAAAATTCCTGTTCGAAGCCTATTACACTTACAAAATTCTGCAACACCGCATTCTCTTTATTTTTTTATCTTCTTTTGAGAAAAAATATTTTTAAATCTAATTTTGAAGAAATAGTCCATGTAAAATTAAGGTAATCAAAAGCATTTGTTTACTGTTTTTTTGGTTTCATGAACTTAAACTGTACGTCATCAGCCTTATCAAAATTATGTCTAAAAATATTTTTTCTAAAAAATTCATAAAAAAACAAAGAAAATGCGGGGTTGCGGAATTCTATCAGTGCAATAGGCTTTGAGCAGGAATTTTTTGAAAATCAGCTTGTTTTGACACCTTTAACACTTTTGTGCGAATTTTGTGGTTATTTGTGCCAATTTTCAAAAAATTCCTGCTCAAAGCCTATTGCACTGACAGAATTCCGCAACCCCGCATTTTCTTTGTTTTTTTATGAGTTTTTTAGAAAAAATATTTTTAGACATAATTTTGATAAGGCTGATGACGTACAGTTTAAGTTCATGACACCAAAAAAACAGTAAACAAATGCTTTTGATTACCTTAATTTTACATGGACTATTTCTTTGAAATTAGATTTAAAAATATTTTTTCTCAAAAGAAGATGAAAAAATAAAGAGAATGCGGGGTTGCAGAATTTTGTAACTGTAATAGGCTTCGAACAGGAATTTTTTGAAAATTCGCAAAAAAACCCAAAAAGAGCTAAAAATACGATATAAGCTATGTAGGAACTAGGTATAAAAAGGCCCATTAGACGGGATGATTGGTAGATTTCTTCATCTTTTGGTATAAGAAAACGATCCCCAAAGTTTCGTCAAGATCGGTGACCCGGAGAGTGTGACCTCTCCTTGTAAGTCTCGTAGGCTCAAAACTATAGTGCTATTGGCAGATTAGGACATACGACGTTGATGACGTGATCGAAACTTTGTGAGTTAAAGGATATCATGAGAATAAATATAATTAATAATAAAAAGTTCAAATCAATTTATCAAAAAAGAAATAAGTTGGTTTAATTGTTTTAATTTCTGACAAAAAAAATAAAAAAATGAATTTTTATGAAAAACACCCGAATTTTGAGTGTTAACACTGAAATTTTTATTTTAATAATTGTTAATATAGTTTTTATAAACAAGTTAAAAGTAATGTTTTTTAATCATATGCAAACTAAATAATCAAAAAAAGTTTGTTTCAATGTTTATATATTATTTTAAACATAGTATTTTCAACTAAGAGCGTGGCTAAGTGGATAAAGTGGTCGGTAAATTTTCGTCAACTTGAAGATCGATGGTTCGAATCCCCATGAGGCCAATTTTTTTTTTTTCGGTTTAGTGTAACACTCCTTTGGGTGTAATACTCCATTGGGTGTAACACTCCATTTGGGTGTAACACCGCATTGGGTGTGCGAAATCACACCCAATGCGGTGTAGAAGTTCGGTGTTATTTTCAGTGTTATTTTTCGGTGTTTACACCGATTTTTTCCATAGGGGTATCACCCCGTTTAACACTGGGAGTGCGAGTTTAATTGTCTCTGCGTCCTCACTGTGCCTATAATGTACAGATAATCATGGTGTGTTCGATCCAAGGTTGTTAGAATTTTTTTTGGTATGTCCGTAACAGCTTGTGATTTTTTTTCTTCTGGAGTTGTTCGAGTTTTTCTTTGAATTCTTTTATTTATGAACTTCTTTAATTCATCTGGGTCTGTTTGAAATGTTCTCCATTCGTTTGAAACCGTCCAAGACTGTCGAGAATTGTTATATCGTCTGTCATCGTCTGGAATAGTTCGAAATTTTTTTACATTTTGTCTATAACTGTATAAACCTTTTTCTTTTTATCAAATATAAAGAATTTCGAACAGTTCTTGATAATTAAAACTCCCACAAAAGTTTTATATGATATAAAAAAGATCCTGATGATTTCCTACAAATCAAAAAAGTTCAAAACAATCTCGAAAAGCGTATCAAAGTGTAAAACTTTCATTGATCTTCTCAAAAAATTATTGATAGTTATGAAAAGTCATGAATGATACTGAATGATTTTCAAATGTAATTAACGGTTTTAGATAGCCTTGATAGCATATTGATTCTTAAAAAAAAAAAAACTTTGATCATTCAACCCTTATGGTACTTATTCGTTATTGCACGTTTCTGCAAACGAAGGTATCCTAATTTTGAAGAGTTATCAAAGACCTACTTTTGTTACTCAATTATGATTATATTTTTCGTTCTCTGCAGGTTTCTGCGAACGAATATATCGTCATTTTAAAGTCAACATATAGTAGAATATCAGTATTTTTAATTTAAATAAGTAGTATATGTACCGCTTTGGCGAAAGTAAACAAACATGATTCATTTACTTCGCCAGGCGCAGTGCTCGGCGGCGGCTGCCTCGTGTGTCGCGAGCGGTGTGGTCGGGGAGCGCGTGACTGCTTCTCGCAGCCGATGCTGACTCTGCATGAAAGAGAGCATCATCATATTAGCTTTTTCGAGGTGGCGGCTCGCGGTTGCTGCGGGAGGGGGTGCTCGGGGCCGCTCTGGAAGGAGGAGGAGGGCTTCCTGGTGCGGTGACGCGGTCGAGGCGGCGGCTCGCGGGTGCTGCGGGAGGTGGTGCTCGGGGTCGCTGAGGCGGCTGCGCTCGGACGTCGTGACTGCTGCTGACTCTGCAGGAGCTGCTGCTGCTGCGGCATCTGTATCTTGTTCTATTCTTCAAGAGATTATTTAATTCTGGATCGGTCATTTTTAAATTAATAAAATAGTTTAAGACATCAAAAAAAATTAGAAATTAATAATACTAATTTTTAAACCATTGAAAAAAATACTTTGAATATACTTTGATACTAATTAATTTTACTTTTTAATAATTTTTATTCCTTTGAAAAATACTTTGATTTTACTTTAATACTAATCAATCTTACTTTTATAATAATTTTTAATCCTGATAAAAATGATTCAAGTCCGGAGAAGGATATTTAAAAACAAGTGAAGTATATATTTTTTAACTTTTTTTTCCATTTATTGAATGTTTACATTATTTCATTACATTTACATTTCATTACAAAACTTTTTTTTTTTCACACTTAGTCATTGAAAGTAAAATCGAACTGAAAATTGTCCATGTAGGTGGCATAAAATTTTTCCTTTTCTACATTATCTTGCACTTTTTCCCAAAAGAAATTGCGCTTGGTCAGAGCATCCGAAATTTTTTGAGGCAGATAAATAGCAAATTCGTTATCAAAGGTAGCCAAAACTTTGCGTCCATATTTTGTTGTCGTCTTGTTTACAGATATCACTTTGTATTTGTGATTTATGTCCAGCTGCTTTAAGTTTTTACGGGGTAAATCAGGTGCTTGAGATATACTGTTAAGCCAGTCGATGCCTACTTCTTCTGCAGCCATATTTTTAAGCCTGGAACAAATTTTTTTTGATTAATTTAAGAAAATTAATAAATAAAGTGTAAAAATAATAGAGGTCGCCAAATCTACTTACAAGTATTTTCAGGAAGATGACTTGCAAAAATCCAAGAGCTTGTTTATTGGCTTTTGTTCGGCTGGTAAAGAGTAGGTGGTCAGTTAAGTCGAGGGCTGTACACTTTGTGACTGATGGAAAGACTGACTTTCGTCGTGCAATTTATAGGTATAAATTATTTAAAATAAATATTGTTAGCCCCGCAAATGCAGCATTGGCGTTCTACAAAGTCCTGACAACGTGATTTTACAATAAAGACATTTTCGCACTACTACTTTGTAAACAATGTATGACACAGCCGCCGTTACCCGTAAATTGATAATTATCACGTGATTTGTGTTTAGTAAAAGATCTTGTAATACAATCATTTTTTTTCAAGTCATCAGAAAAATTATTTAGAAAAGCTTCGAAACCCAATCCATTAGTCATATTATGTAAAAACATTAAACAATATTGACCACATACGTCGGATGTCTCACTCTGAAGTTGTTTAACATTCCATCTTAAATGCTTACAATTTTTGCGCAAAGTTTTAATATGATTGGGTATGAACGGGGGTATACCGTAGCTATCTAGATAATGCCCAAAACCGTGTGAATCTACATGTATAGCAACCCAATGCATACCAGGCTGAGTGTAATTATCAGTGTTAAATACAAAGGCCGTCGGTTTCATCCATACCCATGGAATCCGATCCGCAGGGAACACACCGATAGTATGTGAGGGCATCAGCGATAACTTGTTTAGAATCTGCAGGCTGTTCATTGTAAAATATTACAGGTGAACTTAAAGGGAAATCGTTATCTAAGCTTTGAGATTTAGATAGCAAGTATGCTTTAATTCGGCAGACGTTATTTAAAGCACAAGCAAATTTTAAATAATTATTTTTTACAGCGTGATTTATACAGTACTTGTCGCTCCAGGGTAGGTTATTAAATGACAGACAGTTCGTATCGTACTCTAAATTAATAACTTCTCTAGTAGTCATTTTATGAAACATTAAACACTTTTCTTTACCCCTAACATAAGTTTTATCGACACTTTTAAAAATATCGCTGAGCGTACGATTGAGCGTTTTCAAAGTCACACTCCCTTCTAAATAATCTATGCCGTGTTGATTCCTTGTCAACCAATTATTCTCTTTACGAACTTCACAAGGTAGCGAATCTACTCGATGCACAGCGCTAACAATCCAATGCGCGACAAATTCATTTTTTAAAGATAAAAAAGCTATTTCTTTAGGTACCAACTTGTTATTTTTATCTTTGAAAAATTGAACATCTGCAATGAGCTCCATTGTAGGACTCTATTTCGTTAACTAACTCATTTTTTAACGAGACTAACTTTATATACTTAAAAAGCGACATCTAGTGATTCAACCGCTAAAATCTACAAGAACCTGCCTCGACGCGTCAATTTCTAAAATATTTTCATATTCCGAATAAACTATACAATTTACTGTTTCGGTCAGAGGATCGTCAAATCTAACATCTATTCTAATGCTACCGTGTTTAATTAAATTCCAATGAGTACACTCGTTTGCAGATAAGTCAGGCGTTAAATCGAAAGCAAAAAGGCAGTAGCCATCAGGGTAAGACTCGCGAGGTATGTTATTACCTTCGTTAAGAAAATGAACACCGGTACCCGAAAATAGAGAGTGATAACAATCTATATACGCACCGTTTTTTTTGAAATCAGGCTGCAAAGGTTTCGACGGTACCTGCACACCGTCAACATACAGACATAGAAAATTAATGTTAAAATTTTTAAAGTTGAAGGGATTAAGGCGACGATCACCGTTGAAAGCTTTATTATTAATAAAACCTGAAATTATTCTTTTTAAAAGTTGCCCTAAAATGACCTTATCTAAGGTCTCACCGTGAATACCGCTGTGCATCGTAATAGATTTTGTTTCTACGCGCGTAAGGGGATACTTACTAGTTGACTTTGAAAGCGCTCTAGCATGAGCTAACAAAACACTAGGACTGATTTTTACACGGCGTACTAATAAAGACGCTTCTTCGATATGAACAGAGTAGCATCCTACAAGATCCATAAGACTAAAAGCATCTCTCGATTTTACCAAGCGAACTCTCACTTCGACGCCATTTATTAATAATTTTTCTTGATTGAAGACATCTCCGTGTAAATGACCAATCAGGTCCACAGATTTTTTGTAGTTGAAAAGTTTTCTACGAGCTTCGAGGCCACTGTTTGCTGTTCCTAAGTCATCCATATTTTTAGCTGTATCGTCGTACCAAAGAACGCTTGTCAAATGAGATTTTTTGGCAGCGGGGCCGTAGTTTCTATGTACGCTCTATAAGCGTAAGCATGATTGGGTGGCAAAACAGCTTTTTGATTGAAAAAGACATCCACTTGGTTAAACAGGGAGTGCATAAAATTGTTAACAGGTCCAACTTTTTTTGCTTCTTCCTCTGAAGATTCTTTTGGAACTGTACCTTTTAAAGCTACTCTCAAACTCAACATCGTGTGGGTTAAATCGAGATATTCGTCTCCTGTACCAGTGATAACAAACTCTATAGGTGAATCGTCAGTGAGCGAAGATATTGGCTTATATTGAACGTACTTTGAACTTTCCATAGCTGTTAAGGTTGGAGGAATATCGAATAACAAGAGCTCCGATTTTAAACACTCGCACGATTGAGTATGTAGAAACGCCATTTTGCTGATTAATCAAAAATATCTCTTGCACTTCTTTTCACAATTTTTTTCTTTGTTTTCTTTACTTTATTATTATTATTTTTTTTTGTACTTCTCTTAAGTGCTTTTTTTTATTTTTGATTTTCTCTTGCGCTTGCAAACAGTCTCAGAGTCGGTTAACAACTGCAAAGCGCTCATGCCGCGAGGCCTTTTATAACCTGATCCTTCCATCATCATAGCATCCAATTTATCTTCGGCTTTACGCTTCAAGATCATTCCAGACTCACGTATGCGATTGCGCAGTGACTCTTTTACCGGAGTATTTTGAGTCACGTCGGTCACAACGTTCATACCAGCACGAAAAGCTTCTTTGCCAACGGCTCGAGCACCACTCGATAGTAAAGGTAGAACTCGCCGAAAGATGCCCGCAAGAAAAGATCCTATGCCTCCATGACCTCTTTGATAGGGAGATCCGATAAAAATATGACCAACACCTTTTCCAACACCTCCGCCATTTTGAAGAATAAAAAATTCGTCGTAACGATCCATATCCATTTTTTTCTTTTTTTTTTTTTCAATAGTTTAATCCAAATGCTTGAAATGCAGTGTCACTGCCAACGTACCAAAATTAAATGGTATTGGTTCACCGTGTTCGTCTCTTATATCGATTTCGATAGTCTCAAAAGAATTAAATAGTAGATCTAAATACATGGGTGGGGAGAAACTTTTGATTCGAAGACCCCCGTAAGTGTATTCATCGGTACCCAGCGAGACAACGCGTAGCAGTCGAGTTTGCACGTCACCTGTAAACCATCACCTAAAAGATGATGTAAAAGTTGATGGTTTACACTGTCTGTGTAAACCATCAACATCGATGGTAGACAATTTGAAAGATTAGCAGGACGAATTCCAACAATCGACTAGTTTGATTCAAATATATTGACACTGTTGACGTCCAAGCCAAGAATAGTTTTTATTCGCGCAGAGAGATTGACTTTATGGTTGGAACCTGCACACTCTGTTTCAGTGCAGAGACGTTTAACAGATACATAATCACCGCGTTCAATGCCAAACTCTAGATGATTTTTTGTACAAGCCAAATTATTGAGTTCGTGAATAAAAGTTTTTATATCTTTACAAAACCCCGGCGATACAGTTGAAGTCGAAGCCGTATTTTCTTGATCTTCTTCACCTGTGTCAGAGGTTAAATTAGTTTCATAAGCAGCAGTCAAAGCCTGTGTTTTTTTTTCTGCGTCGAGTAACAAGTAATCTATCGTCGGTTTCTTTCGGTATCGTATTACAGAAATTAATCTCTCTTCACGCTCAAGTGGAATGTGCTGAAAGGTCAATGGAATCCTTATCTCCGTGAAAGCGACTGCCATGGTACCGTGTAAGCGTATTTGCTGAGGTAGCTGCGTGACGAAGCGAACTGTAGTATTGTCAGGGTAATAATGCATGCTACTGTTACTGGGAAGAACAATATAAAATTGGTCCTTCATTTTAGATTTTTCAATTGACTTGCTTTGATCCAAGAGCAAAATTTTTCTGGATAACCGCGCCACCGAACAAAATATTCTTTCGAGCGACCACTGGTTCTAGTTTTTAAAATTTTTTCGTCGTCAGAAAAAACCTTTTTTAAATCTTTTTTTACGCGACTAAGCTCTTCCTCGTAGAAAAATCCATCGATTTCTTCATCGGCTAAATCTTTTAGGTGATAAACAGGAGGATAACTAGTCAAGGATATCCGAGAAATCTTGAATAACTCCAAGGTCCAACCACTCTCGTAACCTTTCGCAAAAACGTTTCGAGCTCGACTGACGCGCATCAGGTCGTTCACGTTATATTTAGGAACTCTGACGATAGGACGTTCGTAACGATGCTTGATGTTTCTACGAGCTTCGGCAGCGTTATCAAGGGTAACGGACGCCGGTGTCATTTTTGTAGCTGTGTGTTTAGTATGATTATAAGCTTCTACAATGTTAGGCAAAACATCTAAATATCTATGCGTGTTTTTATGCGTTAAATATCTGTAAATTCGCTCTTTTATCGATCTTATAAATCTCTCTACGATCGCGGCTTTAACATCGGGACTACGGACAACGCGGTACAATATATTTTTGTTTTTCAGGTAAAGTTGAAACTCGCGATTTACAAACTCTTTACCTTTGTCGAATCGCATGGAAACGGGAACTCTGTTGTTAACCTTTTTAAATATATTATCAAAAGCAAGAATTACGCTTTTTGCAGATTTGTCTTTTATCGGCTCAACCCATGAATATTTACTCACAACGTCTATAACGGTAAGAAGATAAGCGTAATTATTGTTGTAAGATTTTAGGGACCTCATGTCCATCAAATCAATTTCCCATACATCATCCATGTTACGAACGTTGTAATGGCGTCGAGGAAATCGTCTTCTCACCTGCTTATGTAAGTTATAGGTATCTTGACCTTCTAGCCAACTTAAAACCTTCGGTTTATTATATTGCTTTCGTGTAGAGTGTAAAAGATTGTTTGCACCTGCGTATGCCGTGTCGCGAGGTAGGCCGTAATACAAGCTTTGCAGTCGTCTATGCATTTTTTTTATCGCTCTTTTTATTATTCTTCTTCTTCTTCTGCAAAGGTTGACAGTTTACTGACTTTGTCTTCTTCTTGTCCTTCCACTTGATAGCTTTTTTTATTCGATTGAAAATTTTTTCAAATGTAATCTTGCTGACCATGCAGCAGGCCGTCATCATTGCAACTGTTCTTTCATCGGGAGGAGTCTCACAGGCTAACAAGCGAGAAAACGCTTTTTCGGCAAGCACGCGATCAGCTTGACGGTGGTTGGCCTTTTTATCGGCGTATGCTATATCGTGTTCACGACACGCTTCGTCTAGAGGATTGATGCCTACGTCACCACGATTCAAACGCTCGGACAATTTTGTACCTGGACCGCAAAACTTATAACCTGGTACATGCATTTCAAAAGGCATCAGGTCTACGATAGCATCCAAAGCACTTTTTTCTTCCTCTTCGCTCTTGGTGAGAGTAGCGTTTTCTACAGAAACTTCCATCTTCCCTGGTTATTTAATTTTTGTTTTTTCGGAGTTCCGGTAGCAATTGAATTTTTTTCCAATGCCTTTTTAGCGTTTCTCTTTTGCCGACTCGACAAACTTTTTTCAAAATTGTCACTTTTTTCGAAAGCACTACTTCGGTCTTCGGTAATATCAGCTGGTGAAATCAAATGAGGTCGTTCCCCTCCTGAGTTGTAGCCATGAGCCAAAATATCCGAGGAAGGAGAAGAAGTAGCACTGGATGACTGACTATGAGCACTGGAAACGATTTGCTCCCACAGTTGATTATTTCCGATAAACTCGCGCGGTGTGTTCGCCTCTCGAAGAGCAGCAGCAAACTGTTTACGACCGGAAAATATGTTTTTCTTTTTCGGAAAACGGTGCTCTACGTTTACGAGCCATCACAGTGAGGCGACTGGTACGAGATTTGCTTTGTCACCACCTTTTATATTTTTACGCGGCACGTAAACGTACTGCCACTCGTCGTCGGGGAAAATAGTTGTCCGAAATCTGCAGTTTTCCGGAGTATTTTGTTTCAAATCCAGTAGCAGATATCCGTAGGGCTCAGAAGTAGCGTCCCAGTATGCTTCCTGCAAAAAACGCGGATCTTCGGGACACAGTTGACGCGAGAGATGCGTAATCTGAGCGCGATCGCGAGGTTTCTAAAAACAACGATGTACTGCGCGTTCAGCGATATATCGCGTTGACCTCGGGCTTGATGAAAAATATTCTGAGTAATGAATATTACCGACAAGTTATTGTGGTGACTCCCTTTTGTAAATAAATCGTTAACTGCGCCTCCTGTGCTCGATTCGCGCATCAAGTCGTCAACAATTACGAGTTTTGGTCTAGGGTCGCTTGCGTAATCCCCGCTTTGAGGCAGTCCCTCGCGAAATTCAGTCTTTTCACCGAGTTCGCGATAGCCGTTTTGCCACTCGGCGTAATGCAATATTATTCGTTGAAAGCGAGTGTCGCACATACGATCGATGAATTTTAAAAATTTTTTCACAAACACAGTTTTTCCACACCCTGTGGGACCACTCAGAATTGACGTAAACGGTCGCTCCCACTGTAAGGTCATCGTTACAACTGACGCGATTTACTCGATTGTCTAAATTTTGCCGCCCCGCCGGAGAGGGAGACGCCTGGTCTCCGACAGAGCGCAAGCGCCTGATGCTCTTTTTGCTTGAGCTAGAGCTTGAGCTAGAGCTTGAGCTTGAGCTTGAGCATTTGCTTGAGCTCGAGCATTTGCTTGAGCTTCTATGTTTGTTTTTGTTTATATCAATAATATTTTTAAAAAGAAAATGAAGACTGTTGAGACTTAAAATTGCTGCTTTTTTTTTTAATTATTAAAACATGAAAGTTAAAAATTTTGAACTTTTTCAGTAAATAAAGAAAACAGGAGAGGGAAAAAAAGGGTTTTTGCCAACAATAGATTTATTTTGCTTTTTAATTCATTTACACATTTTTTTTTTTTTTGGACCAATTTTTTTTTACAATACTTGTCAGCATACCCACTGCGCTCGCAACAACCGAGCACTGCGCCTGGTCTTACCTTGAATAAGTCACTTCAAAGAGCTGCAGTTTTTTCTATAGCACGCGTGTTCCGCGAGAATCAGTGTAAAGTTATGTCGCGAACCGTGAGTAGCTCTTTTAGAGTAGCTAAGCACCCATATTTACGATTAAAAAGTGAAAATCAAAATTGTAGGAAGCGCAAACTAGTGAAAAAACGTAGACGCTTGATGGACGGTGTCGATGTGTTAGGTCATGCCGTAGAAGAAGAACTAGCTCGTCATCTAAACCAAGTGCACGGAGACCCTCAACAAATTCAAGATCTTTTTGATCTTGAACCTTATGAGACTGATGAAGAAGAAGATGCCCTGGCCGACCTGGATGGAGAAGCACAGTTTATTGGCCGTTATAATTATGCGATACCTCAACTACAAAGCCTTTACAATGACTCGATCGTATTCGGCATACCCGAACCAGATGACTGTTTAGAAAAAGGGAACGAAACAATGCTGACCAAAAAATTCTTACAACCTTTGATAATTAGTTCTGTGGTACTTCGAATAGTTAAGCAATTACTTAGCCTTTCTCTGTTGATCTCCGATTTTAGAACTTTACATAGATTGTTTCAGTATGAAACATCGCAATTGTTACTATTTTATGGAAAAAACTTACCCAGCACAAGACGGAGACTTTTAAAAATGCATGTAATGCAGGTAAAAAAACTGTTTACGTGTTCGATTAAATTTTTAGATTCAACTTCTCCGTGACCTTACAAGGTTGTATTAAAAAACATCCTTTTGTCTTTGTCCAAATATATGAATCCTTTTGCACCTTTGTATAGTATTCGTGTAAGACACTGTTGTGATGCTTTAACAAGTTTAGCTGACGATATAAAATATTGTTACTGACTCTGTACATTCCTGTGAGGCAAGCAAGATGTCTCACATGTAAAACAATCTCCAGCTGCTCTTATGGGACTGTTACTGTCTACATCAGAAGGAAAAGGTCTTCCAGAGTGTGAACATCTCTGTTTTTCTTTTAAAAATGGCTAATACAATTGAAATTGTGAAGGTACATCTTGACGAAACGGATGAAACTATCGATGTTGGAGGCCCTGAGGACTTACCAAACGAGGGTGACTCCCTTCCAATCGAAGTAGAAGAGGAAACACGCAAAGCCTACGAAGATACACAGCAGTTGTCAATATCCGTAGAGTATTGCTCAGAAGATGATGCTTCATCATCCTCGTTGTATCCTGCAGTGCTTATTAAAGAAGAAGTTATAGTTAGTGATTTTGAGTCAGATCTTGACGATGAAGATTTTATCGGTTTTACAAAAGACGAAGTGGGTTTTTCAGAAAATAAACGAGACAATTTTCACAATTCCCTTATTCGCATTTTAAGTAAAGAAGCATCAGAACTGTTACCAACGAAATTAAACTTGAACAACAGCACCAGAAAGAGCAGAAGGACATCAAAACCAATACCGTTAAATAAGAAGAAATTAAACTTAAACGTCCATAGCATAATGGCTACAAGACCAAGACTGGTACCAGAAAAATTAAAATCAAGCTTAAACGCCCGTGACATAATGGCTACAAGACCAGGACTGGTAGTGGAGAAATTAAGATCAAGCTCAAACAACAGTAGCATAATGGCTACAAGACCAAGAGTGGTACCGGAAAAATTAAGATCAAGCTTAAACGTCCATGACTTTTTGGCTACCAGACCAGGACTGGTACTGGAGAAATTAAGATCAAGCTCAAACGACAGTGGCAAAATGGCTACAAGACCAAGACTGGTACCGGAGAAATTAAGATCAAGCTTAAACGTCCGTGAAGTAATGGCTAGAAGCCCAAGAGTGGTACTGGAGAAATTAAGATTAAGCTCAAACGACAGTAGCAAAATGGCTACAAGACCAAGACTGGTACCGGAGAAATTAAGATTAAATAGTGAGACGTCGTGTGTTATGTGTAATGAAAATTATGTGTCTGGAGAAGAAGAAGAATGGTTTATGTGTCACCACGATTGTCGCGGGTGGCTGTGTCAATTATGTATTGCAGAGTGTGAGTGGTTATTTCCTCGTGGAAAAAAAAATGACCGTTTGTAAAAATCGTATTTTAAATAAATAATTCTGTTGAATTGTAAGAGTGTAAACGTAAAAAAAAGTTTTATCTAAATCAACATTTTAATGACTTTCGAAGACTAAGTGTGAAAAAGTTTTTATGTAGATTTATCAAATATATGCTTATTAAATAAATTGTAATGGGAATTTAACCGTGTATTTAAATGAAACAAAATATATGTATAGTTGTGAAAAAGCCAATTTTTTATTTTAACCCGTACCTCTAAAATTTATTCCTTGATAATTAATGTATTTTTTATTAAAAATTAAAATTTAAAACTTTCTAATTCACTTTTAAAAATATTTAAAAATAAAAAAATGTTAAAATAGTGAAAAAGTAATTAAATTTCCTGTAAAAAATAGATACCAATTAATTTTAATGTTTTTAATTTAATTAAAAAATTTAATTTTAATTTAAAAGCTAACTATGATGATGCTCTCTCTCATGCAGAGTCAGCATCGGCTGCGAGAAGCAGTCACGTGCTCCCCGACCACACCGCTAACCCTACTGCGCTCGCGACACACGAGGCAGCCGCCGCCGAGCACTGCACCTGGCGAAGTAAATGAATCATGTTTGTTTACTTTCGCCAAAGCGGTACATATACTACTTAAATATTCATTCTATTTATTAGATGGATGGAAAATTAATTAAATAGAATTTCCACTTTCTCACTTGTGAAAACGATTATTTTAGTTCATAAACAAAAATCAACTTTGATCATTCAACCCTTATGGTACTTATTCGTTATTGCACGTTTCTGCAAACGAAGGTATCCTAATTTTGAAGAGTTATCAAAGACCTACTTTTGTTACTCAATTATGATTATATTTTTCGTTCTCTGCAGGTTTCTGCAAACGAATATATCCTCATTTTAAAGTCAACATATAGTAGAATATCAGTATTTTTAATTTAAATATTCATTCTATTTATTAGATGGATGGAAAATTAATTAAATAGAATTTCCACTTTTTCACTTGTGAAAACGATTATTTTAGTTCATAAACAAAAATCAACTTTGATCATTCAACCCTTATGGTACTTATTCGTTATTGCACGTTTCTGCAAACGAAGGTATCCTAATTTTGAAGAGTTATCAAAGACCTACTTTTGTTACTCATTTATGATTATATTTTTCGTTCTCTGCAGGTTTCTGCAAACGAATATATCCTCATTTTAAAGTCAACATATAGTAGAATATCAGTATTCTTTACTTCACTATTAATTTTAAGTATTAAAGACGTATTGAGTAATGCAAAAAAAAACTTGAAAATTACAGAGTAATAGATTTTTTTGTCATCTATTTAAGGTAGGACCGCACAAACTAGAAAGAGATGTGTTAAAAATCTAAAACTTTAGGAAGTCGAAGATAAATATAAAAAAATGATGCCACTAAATTTTCAGAACCTGGGGGTTTTTCGTTTTTGAGTAATTTAATATTAACATCGCGTCGATTTAACCCGTAGTCTTATGGGAGGGCACATTTTTTATACAATTTTTACATAATTACATGTGATCAGGTTTTCAGAAAAATTGTCAGTTTAACTAGAATGCACAAGAATCACATAGAATTAATTAAATCATACATTCGGTTCCTCTAAGTATTAATAAAAAACAAAAATTTGTGTTTTAGGTTAAAAAAGCTTCTGCTGCTAATGCATTTCTATATCTATATACGCGTGAAGCTAGTCAAATGTTTAACCGAAAATGCATCTTGACTAGAGCCGTAGGTGCGGTCCTACCTTAAGGTTGTTGGGTCGGTGCGAGAGAGAAAGAGATACTAGTGCGAGTCGAACGGAGAGATTCGCGGCACTCTCGGTCTCTCTCGCACTCGTGGCACAACATAGCACCTAACCTAAGATTTTAGTGTTTGATTATTTCTTTCTCAGCTCATAAGGTCCACTGGTAATTTCATTTAATTGAGAAGTGTTTCAAAAATTTTTTTCTATTGCCCTGAATTTTTTCATTAAAATATACTTGTCAGGTCCTATTTAACTTTCAAGAAAACAGTGATTCCCATAAGCTTACGTGTTAAACAAATTTGACAATATCTTTTCTCCCAAGGTTCATTTTAACCCAAAAATTTAGTGGCATCAATAAGAAGGAATTACCTACAAAATGAGTACTTTTTTGTTAGAATCTACTTGTTAGATCATGGACCGACCCAACAACCTTAATGAAAAAAAAAAAATAAATAAATAAATTAAATAATATAAACATAGCAAGTGGGACTTGTTTTTGAGTTATGACATGTCAAAGTTCGGTAGTTTTACATGGGATGTAACGTGGGTCAACGAATTTTTCGGACTTTCGTAACGATTGCGAAAAAACCAATCGCTACAAGATTTTGAAAAACAACTTATGATGCAGGGCTTGAAATGAGAAACATTTTAAGATTTATTTAAATACGACAACCAGGCCTACTTTTTAGTGGTTGAGTGGTATGGTCGCCTAGCCTGCTCTATTCGGAAACACAAAAAAAATATTCATAACTCTGGAAACTTGAAAAAACGTAAAAAATTATTAAACTTGTATTTAGAGGTGCCGCAAAACGAGACGAGACGAGATTTTGGAACTTCTCGTCTTGAGTCTCGAAAAAATCGAAAATCGACAGTCTCGTCTCGTCTCGAGAGTCTCGTCGAGAGTCGAGACTTAATGTTATTCTTTTAATGACTCTACCTAATGTTTCTTATAGAAAAAAAACTCGAATACCAACTACTGTAATAACTGACTATGCATTTTATAAAAAATTAGAAAAAGTTTTTATTTTAAAAATTAATTTTTCAAAAATTAAAATAATTTTTTTTTTTTTTTTTTTTAAAGAGTATGAATGAAGTAGGAATATTGGAATTTTTAAATTAATTTCTGAAATCAATATTAACTGAACAAAAAAATTTTAACAAAAAGAAACAAATGCAACGCCAAACCTTGTGAAAAAACGGGTTTTTAAAAAAAAATTTATTGGAAAGATTATTATTGTCCGAAGATTAACAAAAAAGCAATTGGCACCTGGTTCTGTGAGATAAATAAGTATTTGGAAGGTGATATTGTTGTTCTAAGTCTCTTGCTGTAAACATTTTTTTTTTTCAAACATGTCTGATCTCGGTAAAACTAATACTCGGTCCCATCTCGTGATTCGTTTCGCCAATCTCAAGACGAAACAAGACGAGATGAGACGAGATTTTTCTCATCTCGGCGGGACCCCTACTCGTATTTTAATTTTTATTAATATCGCAAAAAAAGAATCATATACTATGGGATTCAGTCAGTAATCAAAGGATAAACAAATAGACTTAAATCAATTATTAACAATGAATAATTGATTTAAGCAGCTGTTTCTATACCTATATTTTAGGTAGCCGACGCACCGACGCCGGACCGCCGCGTATATGCAAGTATACAATAGTTATTGTTTTTCTCATGGCAAGTACCCGTTAAAATATGCTCTTAGGGCCTCCACATGAATAAATGCCTTGAGCCGTAAGAAGTTTTAAGCAAGCTTAATGCTGGCTTTACGACACCTTAACACAACACTAAACCTAAACTCACTTTATTTATCCGATAAAAACTCAAAAATTAAAAATTTAGGTCCCTCTACAAAAAAGATGCGCATTTTAATTTTATATCAGCTGATATCAATCAAAATCGATTTAAAAAATATGCTGATCAGACCAATGCACTAAGGTTAGCATTAAGCTACCCTAAAGCCAGCTTCAAGCTTGCCTTAAACCTCTTACGGCTCAAGGCATTTATTCATGTGGAGGCTTTAAGTCTTCAATAATCGAACCTGCAAGACACTACTCCGACAATATTGCTGTTCCATCTATAAAAGAGAGCTAGCACAATTTTGGTGAGATTTTTAATGTAAGATTTTATTCGTTAGCTGATTGGTGGAGAAGTTTTTACAATATTCGAAAAGTGCCTTTTAAGGTTACAATCGTTGTTTTCATCCTATGCGCGCTGAGTGGTACTAGTCAAGACTTAAAATGGTAGATACAAATAAAAAAAAAATTTTCAAAGTGATTAAACTTATTTTTCTGTTTTATTTCATTCTTTTTATTAAACGATAAGTAGTTAATTTCAAAATTAATTATTCTTACAATGAGTTTATCTACACTTGTTTTATTCAGATAAACAATTTTTTTTTTTTTTTTTTTTTTTTTCAATGCATATTTCCATTGCCCTAGGGTACTTTTTTGATTTTAGAAAACGGTGGGACAAATATTGCAATGCCGTTGTGTTTTCTCAGCTCGACGATCTTGTATATTATTCAACACGGAAGATGAAAAAATAAAAAAAAGCCATGATTAAAATAAAACTTATAATCATTCAATTCCGCACTTAATGAATTATTCCCGCTTAAAAATACAGGCATTGCACTCTGAGTTTGTATATGTATCTTCTGTTTTTCTCAAATTCGCCCTTTATCAATTAAAATTTCATAAATTACAAAAAGCTACTCTTTTTTAATTTATTTATTTATTTTTTTTTTTATAGAGAATATTGAAATAATATACTGATGTATTTTTTTTTTTACAATATTATAACCAACATTTTTTTTTTATATGTAGAAAAATCAGATAGCTGTCTCGCAACAACAGTCGAGGAGAAACAATGCTTTGCTCTTGGAGTTTCTATTAAGGTTTGATCGAGTATTCCGCGACCGCGACCTCACCTACAATGACGCAACATACCGCCATCCTCCTAATAATCAAGGACGATAAAAAGTGCAGTTTCCCTGCTATTTGTTTTTTTTTTGTTTTTTTGTTTCATTTGTACTTATTTTATTAATATAAAAAATATTATTATTTGTATTTTAAAAAAAAATGTATTAAAACAAACATCTTAATATGGATTTTTTATATTTTACATTATATATATTTTTTTATTTTCTTATATTTTTTTTTTTTTTTTTTTTTTTTTTTGGGAAGAATACTATAGAGTAAACACGTCTAAGGAGCTAAACTAAGGTATTTATTTGAACATTTTCGACTATGGGGATTATGAGAGACAAGCTGGACCAAACATACAGCTACTTCCCCGGAATGGCACCCGACCTCGCCCTGAATCTCAACGGACCTTAGAACAACTTTTGGACGAACTAGATTAAAATTGTTATATATTTGTAAATAAAATTACTCAACTATATTAATAAGTTTCCAATTTTTTTTTTTTTTTTTTCTTTTCCGTAAGTAAGTAAGCAAGTCCAGTCATAAACTGTGCAGCCGCGTTCCAACCTCAAAGCCTACGCCACCTTACTCGTTTTCGTTTTTTAAGTAAGTTTGTTGACGATCTTATAGATGGCGACTGCAAAACAGACCAAACATCGGAAAACAGACCAAATAACGGAAAATATTTGGTATGCAAAACAGACAATGATATATTATTACTTGTTATTTGGTCAGAAAACAGCACGAATAAAGCACCGATAATTGGTTGGTGACCGAAAAATACAATATCCGATTCTTTCAAAAATATTTATACTTATATTCAAATGTTTTTTTCCACATTCTAACCTCAAAATCCGACCTTTACCACTTGTTTTCGGTGTCTCATGCAGAAAAGAACATTTCAAAATGTACTATATTTAACCATCAGATAGTCCAAAGTACGCATCTTTCTCTCCGAAAAATTTTTCAATTTGGTTATATGTAATTTTATTTTAGAGTAAATGATTTTGAAAAAAATATGATGTTATTTTTTTCGATAGTGTATTACACACCGGGCGCTGGAAAGTATTAGCAAGCCCGAGCCGAAGGCGAGGGTGTTAAGGGTTTGCTAGGGATTTGCTAATACTTTTCCAGTGTCGTGTGTAATGTTTTTTTCATAACGACGGGAGGAAAACCCAAAGTCCTGCTCCAGGGATTTGGTGTTTTCGGCCCGGAGGTATGAAAATTGTTTTTGTTTCACTGCGGTATTCAATAGGTACTTTTCGATGCACCCTCTCTGGGAGCAAAGTGCAACATTGACGCCCCCTTCAAGATCCATGCTCTCTATACTTTGACTCCCCCTCCACCTCGTGCCGCTAACCGAATATTCCTCTCTCGACGTCAATGTGGCGCTTGCCTCCCATGTATAACAATATATCATAGTTCCATGACATGTTTCGAATATGCGCAGAATTCACTGCGATGGATGAACCTATAAAGTTTTGTGTATCTATTTTCATTCAAACAGTTTGTTGATAAAAAAGAACATATATACGTAAATATATTCAATTAAAATAAAAAAAAAAAATAAAAAAAAAAAAAATGAAAAATTGCTAATATTGTTTAAAGAATGATAAAAACTTTGTTACTTACCATACGATGATCTGAAAGAGAAAATCTTTTACATTAAGAATCATATAAAAACAATAGTAAAGCTAGAATGAACAAGTTAGTATCTATTCTTATTAAGACCTTAAATAGGAATCCGAAGTAAGGGAATAAGTTTAAGTTATATAAAACTCTTAAAGACTTATATAACGTATACGTAACCGTGTAAGAATATGTATTAACTGAGTATATATATTATACTGAGTTAACTCGATAATATACATAATCTATATCTTCATAAGAAAATCTATTTCGTACCAAGGATCGATGCTCAATAGACTTTGATAAATTTTGAATATTTTTACCCCACGCAATTAATAAATCACGTACCTAAGCCTGTAAAGTAAGAAATTTCCTAAATAAGAGGGATAAGTCAAGGGTGGCAAAGGTGCGTTTTACTATTTTTGTACACGCCAGCGCCAGTAAAGTGGTATGACTTTTGAGTGGGTGACCGCTGTCATTGCAACCAAATTGTTGAGGGCTGAAAATACGTGGATCTCCTTCTGTACAATTAAGTCCTGAATGATGTATGCACTTTTTTTACAAAGTTACTTTTTTACTTTTTATCACAAATTCTTACTTGATTTCCTGCGATAAAAGCATAAAGAAGAAGTAAGTTGACTTTCACGCAAAATCAACGAACTCACAGCTACACGGACAGAAAAAATACAGAAATTTACTGTGGAGGACACGAGAAACTTGTGTGCTGCTAAAGCACGTAAATTTTCTGCGAGCGCCACACATAAAAATCGTGTGTTAGCTTTACGCAGAAAAAATCTTAAGCGCACTGTATTGGAGCCAATCAAAATGACTCCGGTCGCACCTGATTGGTTCCGCTACAGTGCCGCTTAAGATTTTTTCTGCGTAAAGCTAACACACGATTTTTATGAGTGGCGCTCGCAGAAAATTTACGTGTTAGCTTACCACAGTAAATTCCTGTTTTTTTTCTGTCCGTGTAGCTATCCCCGGAGCTAACACTGCAATGCGTCTGCCGAAGCTGCGAAGTCGGACCGAATTCGGCTTCCGAACTTGGAACGAATTCTGTCGGCGCAGGTGCTCGAGGTGTCCACCCTGACCCTTCTGGAGTCGAATCTTACTGGAAAAATCATCTTCGGGGATACTTACTGCCAGGTGCTCCAGATGTCCACCCTCTTGAAGTCAAAACGTCTTGGGGAAGATATTTCCTGGAGCACTATGTGTCCACCCTGACTACACTGGACTTCTAACCTCTTGTAGGAATCATCTTTATACCACAACTTCGGCTAGATGCAGTAGTGCGCGCTCGGGCCAAAACCCCAGCCGCGCCCCCGACCGAACTGCAGCCGAATTCGGCATCGCTTAGGACAGTTCGGATACGAACTCGGGCCGAAGTCGCGCCGCATTAAAATGTTTGCTCGGGCCAGCAGGAGACCAGATCGACACAGCCGAGGGCATATTAATTATAACTATAAATATCAAATTTAATTAAAAAATAAAAAAGTAAAAAAATCTATCATTTCTACGTATTTTTTTTAATTTTCGTATTGATAAAAAATTTTAAAGTGGAAAACTCTCAAAAAAATATTTTAATTAATTAAATAAAAAATTTTTATATATTATTTGTACACAGTATTGTTTTACACTAAATTATTGTACACAATAATATATTTAATTAATACTGCATTCTTCACAGATTGATTTTACAATAAATTAAAATTTTTATATATTGTTTGTACACAGTATGGTTTTACACTAAATTATTGTACTTAATAATATATTTAATAAATATTGCATTGTTCACAGATTGATTTTACAATAAATTATTGTTCACAATAATAATTTTACTATACACGCGTGTTAATATTGTGAACAATAATACTGTGAACAATTAAGCTGTGTACGATTAAGAAATTATTAATTAAAATTTAATTTTTTCGTGTACAATATTGGGTGTACCATAACAGTTGTGTAAATCGTTGATTAATTTTAAAGTCAATTGTGTACAATCAATTTTTAAATTTAAATTTCATGTTAAAACAATGTGAATAATTGAAGCTTGATTAATTACTTATTTTTATTGTGTATAATCAAAAATACATCGTGAAGAATTAATAAAATTTAATTCATCCCGTACTATAATAATGTGATCTATCGTGCTGTGTGTAAAAAAAGGTCTGCCAAGATTTGGAACGAAATTTGCAAAGATTTAAAATAAATAAAATTTCTTATGAGCAATGGATATCAACTGACAGGTATGAACCCACTACTTGGATATTCTGTTGTATATAATAGTATTTATACTACTCCTGGTCACTTTAACCTCGAAATCAAATCTTTGATTCGAGCTTTCGGTTATTCGTACTATAAAATAGTATATAGTATTAAATAAATATAACATATACCTCTCATTTCAAATATTTTTTTTTTCACAGGCTCATCACTGGAATTCAGACCAGGCATCGTTACACGTATACGTAATATATAATAAAAAAAAAAAATGTCGTGCAAAATTTAAATTTCGTAGTTCTTTCGGAATGTACAGACCACGAAGCAACTGGAATTCATTTATACAACTCAAAAATGATTGGTTATTTAAAGAAAAATTTGGTGCACGTAATGTAAACAAAATTTTTTACTTCTCGGACGGAGCAGGGTCTCAATATAAAAATAAATCAAATTTAAAAAAAAAGATTTTAAAGAAAAAAGATAAAAAAGATTTTAAAGCGGCAGCAGAGTGGCATTTTTTCGCAACAAGCCACGGAAAAGGTGCTTGTGATAGAATAGAAGGTTGCGTAAAGAGACACGCGTATCGAGCGAGTCTTCAAAATAAAACTATAGTTTCCGCTCGAGAACTGTACGAATGGGCATGTGATGTTTTTTATAATATAGATTTTGATTGTTGTAGCTTATCTGAGTACCAAAGTCACGTAAAAAAGTTAAACAAACGATTTGCTACAGCGAGTTAAATTGTAGGGACATGCTCTTACCACTGCTATAAGCCATTTAATAATAATTCATTAGAATGTAAGATTTTTTCAAGTAATTCTAATTCTAATGTAATAAAAATTAAAAAGTAATTGTTGTAAAATAAACTAAATGTTAATATTTATAAAAACTAGCATAAAACGCTCGCTCGCTTCGGCGAAAAATGGCCTATTTTTAAGCTATTTTGAACAAATTTAAGGAATTTTTTGAAAAATTTTAACTTTTGATCAAAATCAGATGGAAACCTCTAGTTTGCGGCAAAATTTTGTTTGGAGCAAGTCATTTTTTGCGTTTTTTTTTTTTCTTTTTTTTTTTTTAAATGACAAGCATTACTATTTTATAGATTTTTGTCATCAGTTTTATTTTAAAGATTTAACATGGTTCTTCCAATGCATCCGATTTTTTAAAAATTACGTGTACGTATGTTTTCCAGGCTGCTGATTACAAATATCACTTTGAATTTTTAATTTGTTTTATATAAAGTGCACTTAAATAAGGTGAAATTATAATTCTCTCCTAATATATTGGACTTGTACGAAAATTTGTTTTCGATGTCTTTTGAGGGTCAAGATTACAAATCTGATTTTCAATTTTAAATTTGATGACTCTAATAAGGTCTATATTAAAATAAAGTTAATTTGAAATTTTTGCCCCATACATCTGACTCGTATAAAGTTTTGTGTATTGGGATCTCTAATGCTCCTCAATTTGAATATGACCATAGATTTTTATTTTACCCTAAATGAAGATTACTTATATTAGGTAAAATTTTCCTTTGTTCTCAATCTATATTAGAACAATCAGAAATTTCGTATACACCTGTTTTCAAGGGTGCTGATTACAAGTATCACTTTGAATTTTTAATTTGCCTAAATATTTAAGTACACTTAAATAAGGTGAAATTATAATTCGCGCCTAATACATTGGATTTGTTCGAAAATTTCTATTCTTTGGCTTTTGAGGGTGCAGATTCATGAATCTGACCTTCAATTTGAATCTTATGACTTTAATTAGGTCTATACTCAAATAAAGTTAATTTTAAATTTTTGCTTCATAAATCGAACCGTAATAAGTTTTTTGTACTGGGATGTCTAAGGTTGCTCATTTTGGGTATGTATGTATATGGGTCAAAATAATACTTTTCGACAAATCGGGCCGCACGAGGTTCGCGGATTTTTCTAAATTTTTTTTTGGGAAAAGTACTATTCAATAGAAGACTTTTGCCGCAAACTAGAGGTCCCCATCTTATTTCTGCTTGGCGCTAGATTTTTTCAAGGATTAAAAAATGGCCTATTTTTAAGCTATTTTGAACAAATTTAAGGAATTTTTTGAAAAATTCTAACTTTTGATCAAAATCAGATAGAAACCTCTAGTTTGCGGCAAAATTTTGTTTAGAGCAAGTCATTTTTTATAAAAATATTTTGACAACTTGATTTGTCCATTTTTATACTAGTACAGTCTAATACAGTTATTGTTATTTTTGCTCATTTTTAGGTATCTTCAAACGACCGCAGATTTTTCTAGGCTCAACTTTTGTGCATATCAAAAAATTGCTAAATTTTGTTCATGAAAAAACAAAAATTTTGCGACCAAGCGGAACTCTATGCGACCTTCCACTTCCAAGTTACAGCGGTTCAAAGTTATCAAAAAACGCTAAAAACACATTTTTTTACGATCTTCACATGCATTTTTCAACGGTTTCGACCTTTTTTTTTTTTCTTAAAAAAATGTGGAATCTTCTCTTTATGTGTTTCCAAATAACTTCTCATAATAGATATTGTGCGGATTTGGTGTTTTAATTATTTCCAGAGCACATACAATAGACGCATTTTATGTGCTAAACTAGTGTTTTTTTTACAATATAAGCGCTATGCTTGACTTTTTTGTTCATTATAAATGTTTTTCAAATATTTTTTGACTCTTGAATATTAAAATTACAGCAAAAATTAGGCTGTCCGCTATTGAAAAATCGATTCTTAACGAAATATTGATCTTAAAATCAAAATAATTTACAACATTTATCTTATTTTTTAGTTTTTTGAAACGTTAAAGATCCATGTTTAAATATTATAAATGCTATACCACTTATTATTATTATTATTATTTTATTTAGAAAACAATGATATTTGACTATAGTTCATTAATTAATATAATAAACCAATCATGTATTTTTTATTTATTACTCTAAAAAAATTAGTCCAAATGGAACATGTTATTTTTTGAATGCCATGAAGTATACAACAATCTGCGTATAAGGCTTTTTCATAGCAGACTACATCTAGCAGAACATGGAATAACCAAAACGATAAGAGCCAGTTTTATTTAATTTCATGACCTTTATAATTTTTTGTATTTGTTATTTTCCAATCTTATCATGATTTTCTGTGATTTTGACAACTTCATTGAAAAAAGATCTATGCTCTTTTCACTTTACAGTTGATTGAAGGTCTTCGCCGACCCCGCGCATTTGACCAAAAATGCTCGGGGTCGGCGAAGACTTTCAATCGACGAAAAAGTAAAAACAGCATAGATCTTTTTTCAATGAAGTTGTCAAAATCATAGAAAATCATGATAAGATTGGAAAATAACAAATACAAAAAATTATAAAGGTCATGAAATTAAATAAAACTGGCTAATATCGTTTTGGTTATTCTATGTTCTGCTAGATGTAGTCTGCTATGAAAAAGCCTTATTGACTTTCTGCTTATAATTATATTGAATTATAAAAAAGAGATTGTCAGTTTCGATTTGAAAGTTGAGTCGATAAATTTAATTGTGACTGAAACTTTGATCCGGCTATTTGTATAGACTAGCTCTTCTGAGCGTGCATAGAAAAAAAAACAATAGTTATTAACCTCAAAATGTACTTCGAATATTTTAAAAACTTCTCCACTAATGAGCTCATGAATAAAAATCAAACACTTACGCAAGATGGTGATAGCTCTCTTTTAAAAAGGGACAACCAGTGTTGAAAACGATTCTACTGCCCTCATATGAATATTATTATTGACAATAATAATAATAATTTGCAGGCTAGTGATCTTATGAGCAAGGTTGACGTCATTGCTACGAGCTTGGCTTAACGGCTAATCTACTCCAAGTCATAGTTACCCGAGAGTTCCCAGGTGCTGTCAAGTGGTCAGCACGGGTATACGTTTGTTAATTTTTCCTAATTGACAACTAAAACTGTTTATAGGGTGAAATTTCTCAATTTAATTTTCTGGTAATTAATCATTAATGTAGAAGTAAATTCTACGAATAAAATCAGGCTGTGAAAGAAATTGTTGACTAGATGAAAATTGCAAGGAAAGTCAGGTAGCATAACATTATCATTTTATGATAAATGTTGAGAGCTTAAAGTTCTGCTGTTCAGGCAGAGCATGAAATCAGGTTGGTTGTGAGAGTCTTTGAGGTCAGAGATTTATTTACGTTTACTGTAGAATACTATTCTACTGTTAATATCTGTAATTGCAATTTTTATTCTTATCTAATTTATAGATAGGTTGGCAGGAAGTGAATACAGTTTTCTTGATGAAATATTGAGTCGAAAATTGCTTTAGATACCGATTACAGTTATACTGTGAGAATCGAGGAGGAAAGATCAGTTTCAAATCTAACGCAGGTTCTGTGTGTGTTTGAAAATTAGTTCTGAACCAGAAAATTAATTTTTAAGTCAGTGAAAAATATAGTTTAACAGGAAGGAAGAAAATCTCTTACTGAGATGTTTATTTTGAGACTGAATCTGGAACGGCAGAGAGGAAAATCCAAATCGATGGATTGAGTTTGATTGGTCACACTGTCAGGGTGCTGGAAAGATTTTCTGAATCAAAACTTTGTGGATACTGTTGGTGATAAAGCAGATCGTTATTCAGATTGAAAACATGCGAGAGAATGTGTCAACTGCAGGACCACGTTACAATGAATTAAAATCATTTAATTTATTGTTATTTATCGTTTAAATTTCCATATCGATATCGTTTAATATACAGGCATTTTCAGGCAAAACTTGCCTTACAGATATCGTGGACAGAAATCTGTTCGATATTAAGTGTGAAAAAGAGCTGGGAGCAGGCAAAATTTCTAAATTTAAAATACAGCAGGCTGAAGTCAACAAATGTTCTTGTAATAATCTGAGATTGAAAAACGTGAAAGATTGTTTATGACTTGAATTTTCTGTTGAATATTTCATGGCGGTATTACAGCTTGAAGTTCTGTGATCAACTGAAAGTAGCTCTGTCTACGTGATAGACTGAGCTTGTGTACTAGTGCTATGTAACCTAGGCGCCGTATATGTTGATTTGTCAGGAAGTGATGAACTTGATTATTCTCTCCGTTCTAGCTAGATTAATCAGGATTACTATCCGTTTGAATTTTAACAGTCGGGTAGAGAGTGTATTGAAATTGAACGGGAACTTACAGGTGATTGAGTTCGTGTTGATATTGCTTTTGAAAAATAAAGCAGGTATTTCTGGAGAAACACTGACTCGTGCCACTCACGAAGGTGAATTTGACAGGACGAGATTTGAATTTAAGTTAGAAACTAAGTTTTGTTTATTGCTAGGTCCATATTTATTTTGTAATGTTACAGATCTCGGACTTATTTGGGACCTTTCCGGAAAGAAGTCATGCGGTGAAATCAACCTAGTCAACATTTTGGAAATGATGACCATCTACACATTTTATCTACGAATGGGAGAGACGAGCAGTTGTCCTTTTTGATAGACAAAATACAAAGAGTGAATCTTCAACAGGAGGGAGTGTTGGGAATATGTGTTGTGCGCTTCAATCTCAACTGACTCGTCCCGCTGCACCTGAGATGCGCGCGCCACGCGCTGCTGCTCTCGCAGGGCCTTACAATTCCGGTTCGTGCTGTCATGGCGATCAGACGCTCTCGCTCTCCCGGTACTCGCGGTGTTTGTGCTCTTAGTTACTTATTTAATTTACTTAATTCTGGTCGTTGTTAATTACATAATAAAGTTTCAATCAGTTCAAGTAAACTTCCTCGCCTTGTTATTTAAAATAAAACCCTTGTCCCCGACAGATTGACAAACTTCAGGCTCTACAAAAGATATTTACCCCCAATGATCGACTTGACTTAATTTAAAAAAAATTTAAAGTTCGATTTCTTAACTTGGAAATATCTATTTATTCTCTTTTCATATTATTGTTATGATAATCTATCGATAAAAATCTCAAGCTTTTCGAAATTTAAGTTGTTATTTAGTTTAAATAAGTAAAAGAAAATAAATGAAATTTAGAAATTCATCACTGATTATCATATAATATTATCAAAAAAATTATAATTTATAAATAAAATTAATTCCAACATACAAATTTTTCTGGATACAAAAAGATTAAAACATTTTCAAAGTAAGACATCTTCGATGTGAAGTTAATCACGTGGTGGAGGAAAACTTCTTTTGTGTAACTTGAAGTTCGTCAATCAGGAGGGCATAAGAATCGTTTTCAACACTGGTTGTACCTTTTTAAAAGAGAGCTATCGCCATCTTGCATGAGTGTTAGATTTTTATTCATGAGCCCATTGGTGGAGAAGTTTTTAAAATATTCGAAGTACATTTTGAGGTTAATAACTATTGTTTTTTTTCTATGCGCGCTCAGAAGAGCTAGTCTATACTGTGACAGTCAGTGATCGTAATTAAATCGTCGGTAACGATTTAGGATTTGGCGCGAATCACGTGACTGTCGAACGCAGCTCAGAGCGGACCTCTGAGGTGGTAGAGCGGGAATCGGGAAGCCACTCGTAGTTTTCGTGTCCAAGTGTTCGCACGTACATGGAACTTAACTCGTCTCGGTTCGACGGCTAACCGGACTCCTTGGGAGTGGAATGTCGTCGAAGAGAGAGTTGATTTGATTTTGATTTTGATTTTGATGATTTTATTAATTGTACATTATGTTGTACAAAATACATAAGGTGAAAAAGTTATACATAAAATTAAAATTACAAAATAAAATAAAATAAAATAAAACAAAATAAATAAAATAAAGGTATATAAAAGGTATGTAAATATAGATAATATAAAATAACAATAACAGTAATAAACAATAATCATAATAATAATAGCATTAGTAACAGTAAGATGAATGTGCAACAGGTACACAATTTAACAACGGCGTACCAGACTCAGTCTTCTCCCTCAGCAGTAAAGATATGTGATTTGACGAGATGTTTGAAACTGGACAGGGATGATGATTGGCGTATATGAGGAGGTAGTGTGTTCCATGAGTAAGTAGCCAGTATATGAAAAGAACGTTTCAGACAGTCCGTACGAGCAAAGGGGACAATCAACGAATCAAGTGCATGCGGGTTCGCCATTCTCAAGGGACGTGAGCTGAGCTTCTCAACAAACAAATTCGCCAAATAGGAGGGAGTACCTGTGAGAAGGATTCTATAGAGCAAGCAGGCAGCAAAATAATCCCTGCGGCCCGCTACTCGAAGCCAGCCAAGCTCACGTCGGTAGGGTGTAACGTGATCACTCTTTCTAATCCCAAAGATGTACCTGATCCCACGATTGAGCAAACGCTGTAGTATGAGATCCTGCCCACCCGAGATATTACAGTACACCAGTGAACAATAGTCAATAATAGGAAAAAGCAAGGTCTGCACGAGGTGTTTACGCAGTTCAGAGGTGGTGCTGCGTCTGAAATGGTTAAGACGGTACAAAATAGAGTTGGCTCTACGACAAACATACCGAACATGGTCTTTCCAGTTCAGCTTAGAGTCCAGCACTACCCCCAAACTACGCGCAGAGGGGACAAACGGGACTGTGCAGCCACCAAACCGCAGGTCTCGAATACCCAAATCGTTAAAGGCAATGACATAGAACGGGGTCCCAAAAATCATTGCCTTGGTCTAACCAGCATTCAACACCAGCTGATTAGTGGCAGCCCAGTCAGCAATGTGTTCAGCACCCCGGCTCAGTCTTCCAAGAGTGGCATGAATGTCCTCAAGTCGGCCCCGCACGTAAATCTGCAGGTCATCCGCATAAATCACATGAAAGACACCAGGGCCAAGGCCTAAAGCTATGTCAACAACAAACAGAAGGAAGAGCAGAGGACCCAACACGGAGCCCTGGGGCACGCCCTTATTAAGGGGGCGGAAAGAAGTAAAACTGCCGTCCTCTGCCCTTACTGCTTGCGAGCGGCCAACCAGATAAGAGGCAACCCATCTCAAAACCCCATGCGAAAAACCCAAGGACTGTAGCTTCCTGAGCAACGTTACGTGCGAGACCGAATCGAAGGCTTTACTAAAATCAAAAAGCAACAGCGTGGTCATTTGTCTTCTGTCCATACCCACCCGAATGTCGTCCGTGAGTTTCAATAGTGCTGTCTGTGTGCTATGCCCTGCTCTGAAGCCCGCCTGATAATCGTCCATCAAACCCTGCGATTCAACAAAGGCAGTAATCTGGTCATGGACCAGTCTCTCAAGGATCTTCGACATAAAACTGAGCAGAGAGATAGGACGAAAATCATTTAGACAAGACGGAGAGGGTGTCTTATTGAGAGGGATCACTATTGACTTCTTCCACTGCTCAGGAAAGGTCGATGTGGATAGGGAAGTATTAAAAATATTGCAGATGAAAGGACTGATGGAAGGAAAGGCTGACTGAATAAATCTCTGTGGTAGGGAGTCAATGCCCACCGCCTGGGATGTCGACTGGCACATAACGCGTGCTATCTCGCCCACCGTCACATCCACAAACGCAAAGCCACCATGATCTGTCTCTTTTTCCAAGTTATTCAGAAAAAGAGAGAGATCTAGTGCCATATTATCAAAAGAGACAGAGGCAAAGTGAGCATTGAGATCCTCCACCGAGAAGCTACCCAGATTGGAGTCTGCTTTGGAAGAGATACCAAGATGCCTTAGTTCCTTCCAGAGCTGTTGAGGATCAGTGATATTCTTAAGCCTTTGCCAATAGAAGTCGAGTCTCGCAGACTCAATCCTCTCATGTGCAAAATCACGCGCTTGCCTGTATAAAAGTAGTTCAATATCGAGTCTCGAGCGTCGGTAACGTCTGTAGAGTCTGTCTCTTTCAGTCAATAGGTCACGGTGGTATGCAGTAAACCACGGATGACGATTCTTTCTTTGTTTGAGGGTTTTCAGAGGAGCAAAAATATCAAGAGCAGCGTTGAGGTTAGAGTACAAGCAACCCACCCTCTCACTAAGTGACTGCGTTTCATCCGTGAATACTGACCAATCACACCCTAGCAAAAATTGATTCAAAGCTCTAGCATCAACAGATTTGAAGTCTCTGAAAGTAAAGTCATTCGTCAAAACTTGGGGGGTTTGAATGTCAAGGGTGACTGTCATCAGGTCATGTCCCGCAATAAAAGGTGTCTCTGTCTTCCAGTAGCTAGTCACAGTGTCCAGTGCGTCAACGAGAACCAGGTCAAGCCAAGTATCCGAGTGGGAGGTGTGATGTGTAGACCTAAATGGGACCGAAAACAGAGAATTCTCATCAATAAAATCACGCACAAAAATCGCATCAGGCGAGTCCGAGAGCTGGTCTGCATTAAAATCACCAAGGATGACCTAAGTGCCATAATCATGCATATTATCACGCAGGTCGAACACAAAGTCAGACCCGAGGACAAATGGGGCATGCGGGGGCCTATACACCACACCTACAAATATGGGGTCAGTGCCTCCAAGAGAGACCTCAGCTAGAAGATACTCAGGATGACCGGGCCTACCGTTCCACTCAGTGGAAGACGAGCAGAGGTGTTTGACTGACAGAGATTGATGAACATAAAGCGCCACCCCACCCCCCTGGTTATTACGGTCATGCCTTAGAAGAGTATAACCCTCTAAAGCAACAAGCGCATCCTCAATCGAAGGACCAAAATGGGATTCAGTAACAGCGATCACGTGTATCATGGGCTGTGATAAAAGAAACAGCCTAACCTGCTCGATATGTCCCTTAAGGGAGTTAACATTGAAATGGCAGACACGCAGCATCATGCCCTTGCCACGCACGGACCTCTGGTGTAAAGAGTGTGTAGGAGGCTGGGAGAATGATTGAGAATGAGATGAAGAAGAACTAAAGAGTAGCGGGTTGAAATAGGATGTAGTAGAGGAAGAAGTAGTTACATGTGAGGTGAGAGATGAAAGATGCATACTGTGAAGAAGACTGAAGTGATAATATGAAAATGTAATATTATCGCGAGAGAGAAGATGTGTCAGCATACCTGTTATTACAAATAACGATTCAAATCTTCAATGCTGGAGATGAGTGTAGGGGTGTCTCCCTTCTTCCTGCGAACGTAGATTCGGCCACTGCGGATGAAGCTGATGAATCCAGAGTCAGATTGTCTCGTCTTCTCACGTACAGCACGATGCAAATCAAAAACTTCCTAAGGAAGGAATTCATTCAGGTTCAGCAGTCCAGGCAAGATTGAGTTGGGATCAATCTCAGGGAGTAAATTCGATGACAATGCAGAGGTGTGCAGCTTACCCAACTAAATTTTGCTCTGGATAATTTCTAGCATGAGTGCTCTGGAGTGAAGTGTAACCATAATCGATGGTGGGCGACTTTTCTGACGATTCGTAGGCGAGGTTGTGGTTGGAGGTTGAGTTAAGGACGTTGCAGCGTTTGAAGTGGAAGTTGACGTTGCTGACCTTGTGGTGGCCTTGCTGATGAGCATCCTTGCACCCACTATATCACGGGCTTCAGTATCCGGACGCAGAGTCTTGAGTACTGAGAGAACAAGTGATTTCACGTTGGCACCAGGAGGAGTAGCAAGACCTCCAATTACCAGCTCCGAGGAATTTGTAGCACGTGTCGTCGCGTTCAGTCGAGCAAGATCAGAGCTGAGAGCGGCATTCTTTTTCTCAATTTGTTGAATTTTATTTAACAGCTCAGTATCACAGTGGAGGGTGGCAGACAGTTCCGGATTTTCAAACTTCTCCTTCAGCTCAGCCAGTTCACCTTTTATATCTTCCAGCTGGTCCTCAACACTGTGTCAACTCGAGCTACCAACTTTGGGATGACATCCAGATCAGCAAGTTTGTTGTCAATTCCATCGAAGCGCTCCTTGAAGGAAGTCTTCAGGTTTCCAAGCTCATTCAGGATACTTCTCAAAAGTGCCTCATTGGCTACTGGCTCAACATTCTCCGAAGTTACGGCATTCGAGGTATTAGATGAACCAGATGAGGCTGAGTTTGTGCGCAGACGAGTGTTCGGTGCGTCGTTCAACCTAGTCCTGTCAGGCGCGGCCTGGGTGATGCAGAACGTGCAGGCTTTCGCTTGCTTACCATGCAGCATAACAGTTGCTAATTTAGCACACTGCGAATGGTAGAGCTTGCTGCAATCGTCGCAACAGTGTAGTTTCGCATTTGTGCGCGCGGGCCCGTGACAAGAGCCGCAGAGAGGAGTATCTTTCCCGTTCATGACTGAAGTTTTAAGTATCACTGGCTACTCTTAACCTCTCAAGCACGCAGTACTGCACAAAGAGCTAGCGAGATGACGGACAAGAAGTACTAGTCAACCTGTGGTCAGGCCACAGGTAAGTGAAAAGGCCAAGAATTGGTCAGACCACTGTGTGGTATAGACCACCTAAAGAGGCTAGCAAGTAGTAGAAGACTATGAATAGTCAGGCCGTACAACCGCAGACAAGGGGTGACAGTTGCCAAAACAGTCAACCAGTGTAAGTTTATAGTACACCGTACAGGCTCCAAGGTATGCTGGGTTGCCAGGTATCAATTGCGCAGCCTATCTATAATTCAAAAATTCGCAGCGGATTTGCTATGGCTATGAGCGCACTATTGTAGATAGAACTTAAGGCACTTTGCGCGGCTAAACACTGATGCCGCCAAAATTTTGCACTAACCTCACTTTGCACTGGTGTAATTTAATAAGTTTTTTCAAAGTTAAATTACTATGAGCAACACCACAGTAAACAAAAGTCAATCAATCCACTTAAAGTAGCACGAGAACCGCTACACTAGAAAAAAATCTCTCAGTGAACACGGGAACGAGACTCAAACACTAGGAAAACAACCGAGAGCGTGTGTACGTACGTCCAGCCGAGCTCGATGTCGTAGAGTTTCGCTTGGCAGAGTTGGCAGAGACAGAAGGTGCGGGATCGATGGTCATCACCCGGGAAGCATTCTTCTGTCTCGACAAGTCAACCGACTTTTGGAAGCCGTGGACGTCGGGGAACCTGACCGACGTCCGGCAGACACGCAAAGATCTGGAGATCGATTCATGGCAGATCTTGAAGCAGCTTACTCGTTACGGAAGTCAAGGCAATTATTGACATTCGCGTCGCGCGTTGTGGTAGAGCCGCAGTGTGAGAGTGTGGTGTTATTTGTGAAGTTGTCATTTCACGTCATCGCCTGGACCGCTTTCCGACGGCTACACGGCGACTCGAGTATGGTAGATATTGCGTCTGGTCGGCATCGTAGCCTGGCATTTTGTTTAGCCTGACGGCTTGGTATGAGGGGCACCTTAGCGACTCCGTAAGTTAATTGTAAATGTGCGAGTGAGTGTGAATGCGTGTGAGTGTCCTTAGTACACTGTTATTGTCATAATCTTTGTTTTTCTCTCGCTCGCGTTAGCTGCCGATAGCAGCAGGAATTTGTATGCGCGCGCGACGATTTAGAGAGCATTGGAGATTCTTTTGTTTACTGGTTTGAACGACACCGAGTCGTCATTCGGAACTTGTATTTTAGTTTTAGACTTGTTTTAATAAATTATTAAATTGTTAATTTAATTTTTATTGACTAAACCTAGTGTTCCTGCGGATCGATCCTGTTTTAATACCCGCACCCACTACCGATAAACGAACTAGCCGACCGCGTCACGAAGTATAGTAATATTCGCGGACGCGATTTCCTCATTTTATTATTTCAGGTCGACGAGTTGCAGTTCGACGAGTGCTTGGATCAGCACTAAGTACAGGTGATAAGGATTTAGTACGCACCGTGGGTATTTGTATCGGCTCATACAAACCCTTAAATTCACCCCTGTTACAATACAAATAGCAAGATCAAAGTTTCAGTCACAATTAAATACATCGACTCAACTTTCAAATCGAAACTGACAATCTCTTTTTTATAATTCAATATAATTATAAGCAGAAAGTCAATACGCAGATTGTTGTATACTTCATGGCATTCAAAAAATAACATTTTCCATTTGGACTAATTTTTTTAGAGTAATAAATAAAAAATACATGATTGGTTTATTATATTAATTAATGAACTATAGTCAAATATCATTGTTTTCTAAATAAAATAATAATAATAATAATAAGTGGTATAGCATTTATAATATTTAAACATGGATCTTTAACGTTTCAAAAAACTAAAAAATAAGATAAATGTTGTAAATTATTTTGATTTTAAGATCAATATTTCGTTAAGAATCGATTTTTCAATAGCGGACAGCCTAATTTTTGCTGTAATTTTAATATTCAAGAGTCAAAAAATATTTGAAAAACATTTATAATGAACAAAAAAGTCAAGCATAGCGCTTATATTGTAAATAAAACACTAGTTTAGCACATAAAATGCGTCTATTGTATGTGCTTTGGATATAATTAAAACACCAAATCCGCACAATATCTATTATGAGAAGTTATTTGGAAACATATAAAGAGAAGATTCCACATTTTTTTAAGAAAAAAAAAAAAAGGTCGAAACCGTTGAAAAATGCATGTGAAGATCGTAAAAAAACGTGTTTTTAGCGTTTTTTGATAACTTTGAACCGCTGTAACTTGGAAGTAAAAGGTCGCATAGAGTTCCGGTTGATCGCAAAATTTTTGTTTTTTCATGAACAAAATTTAGCAATTTTTTAATATGCACAAAAGTTGAGCCTAAAAAAATCTGGGGTCGTTTGAAAATACCTAAAAATGAGCAAAAATAACAATAACTGTATTAGACTGTACTAGTATAAAAATGAACAAATCAAGTTGTCAAAATATTTTTGCAAAAAATGACTCGCTTCAAACAAAACTTTACCGCAAACTAGAGGTTTCTATCTGATTTTGATCAAAAGTTAGAATTTTTCAAAAAATTCCTTAAATTTGTTCAAAATAGCTTAAAAAAAGGCCATTTTTTAATCCTTGAAAAAATCTAGTGCCAAGCAGAAATAAGATGGGGACCTCTAGTTAGCGGCAAAAGTCTTCTATTGAATAGTACTTTTCCCAAAAAAAAATTTAGAAAAATCCGCGAACCTCGTGCGGCCCGATTTGTCGAAAAGTATTATTTTGACCCTTATACATACATACCCAAAATGAGCAACCTTAGACATCCCACTACAAAAAACTTATTACGGTTCGATTTATGAAGCAAAAATTTAAAATTAACTTTATTTGAGTATAGACCTAATTAAAGTCAAAAGATTCAAATTGAAGGTCAGATTCATGAATCTGGACCCTCAAAAGCCAAAGAATAGAAATTTTCGAACAAATCCAATGTATTAGGCGCGAACTATAATTTCACCTTATTTAAGTGTACTTAAATATTTAGGCAAATTAAAAATTCAAAGTGATACTTGTAATCAGCACCCTTGAAAACAGGTGTATACGAAATTTCTGATTGTTCTAATATAGATTGAGAACAAAGGAAAATTTACCTAATATAAGTAAACTTCATTTAGGGTAAAATAAAAATCTATGGTCATATTCAAAATGAGGAGCATGAGAGATCCCAATACACAAAACTTTATACGAGTCAGATGTATGGGGCAAAAATTTCAAATTAACTTTATTTTAATATAGACCTTATTAGAGTCATCAAATTTAAAATTGAAAATCAGATTCGTAATCTTGACCCTCAAAAGACATCGAAAACAAATTTTCGTACAAATCCAATATATTAGGAGAGAATTATAATTTCACCTTATTTAAGTGCACTTTATTTAAAACAAATTGAAAATTCAAAGTGATATTTGTAATCAGCACCCTTGAAAACATACGTACACGTAATTTTTAAAAAATCGGATGCATTGGAAGAACCTGTTAAGTCTTTAAAATAAAACTGATGACAAAAATCTATAAAAAAGAAATGCTTGTCATTTGAAAAAAAAAAAAAATTGAAACAAAAAAACGGAAGTTAGATTCATAATCTACTACCTCGAAAATATCCGTATATCAAATTTGAATTGAATCCGATGATTAGGGGCGTTGTAATCAAATTTTTAAAGTTGATCCCGGACGGACGGACGGACGGACAAAGAATACGGATGCTGCGTATAATAATGTAGATTTAAAGTTGATCCCGGACGGACGGACGGACGGACGGACGGACAAAAAATACGGATGCTGCGTATAATAATGTAGATGTAGATAGATGCAGATAGATGTTGTTTATTACATGAAATTATGAATATTGTTTTTAAAACCTGTATGCGAAGGCAGCGAAGTAAGCACGACGTATGGCAGGTTGCGTCGCAGGGCGCTGCTCACGCAGCTCGGCTGCTGCCGAGCGCACGCGCTACAATGTTTATACTTTCATAACTTTTTTTCTAATTGAGAATGTAGCATTTTTTTTTTACGATCGTCTAGGGGAGAGCGCAAGGAACGATACTGTAAAAAAAGTTTTAATTTTAATGGAGGAGAAGTTACCGAAAACATAATTAATTTTGCAATAAACAAATTTATTGCTAAATATTGATATTTTTATCGAAAACTATTTCATTTAGTTTAATAGGTATTTCCGATGCTGTCATTAAATTTTTGTAAAGTTTCAATAAAAATTAATCAAAATATAGAAATTTAAAATAAAACGTGGCTTAAGCTTCATTTGTTTATAACATTTTCAAAAATAGAAATTTTCAAAAAATATTTTGGGGCGTTTGGAAATTTTGAAGTACAGACCTTACAGAATATACAAAAATATATATATATATAATTTTAAAGCTTCAATTTTAGTGGCTAAGTTCAGATAGTCTGATAGGCTCATATTTAATACTAAACAATTCATTCATTAATTTTTGAAAAGTCCTCAGGGAATCCAGTAAACCAAAGGCATTCTTTCAAAAATATAAAAACCTTTGCCCTGAAAAGAAAAACCAGTATATTTTTTGCTTTTCTCTGCCATTGGAATCTAGAAATATGCCTGCTGTAAATCGATGGGCTAATGTACTTGGCTTTTCTTAATTTATCCATAATTGAGCCCATTGATGTCTCTGAAGTCTATACAAAAACGATATATATCGTCTGGTTTCCTCACCATGACTGGAGCAATCGAAGATTTGCTACATGCTTCTTCAATGATACCTTCTCTCAAAGTCTGTCAATATCTTCAGTAGCTGCCTTTTCATTTACAGGAGACATGCGTCGAGGCTTATGCCAAACTAGTTTTTGAGACATTACTTCGTTAGTATTCGCTATGTGCACGTGACACTAAGCGATCATGGTGGCATTTTCTGACAGTATAGACTTGGAAAAATTTTTGCAAAAATTTCACAATTTGGAAAAAAATTTTTTTTATCAAATTCTTTGTATCAAAAAAAAGACAAAATATTCTTACAAGTTTTTCTCTAAAGTGTATACTTTTTCAGTTAAAAATCAACAAAGTTTCAATGAATATAGCCTTTTATGATTCTTAACTCAAAAATTATGCACTGTACAGAAAAACTTGTAATTATATTTTATCTTTTTTTTTGTGCAAAGAATTCGATATCATTTTTTTTTTGCAAGTTATGAAATTTTTGCAAAAAATTGTTTATAACAAATTCCCAAACCACTTTTAGCATTTATAAAATATTTAATTGGATAAAAAATAATGAAATAAGTCTGGAAAAATTATGAATAACTGATATTAGCTTGTATTAGCAATTAATCTAATCATAAAAAATTCTCAAAAAATTTTTGTTGCCTAATCTCGGCTAAACTCCAAGTTCGATACTTACAAATGTGATCACTTCTTGGCTAGCGCTGCGGTCGCGCACATAGCGAATATTCAATCAAGTTTGTTAATCCGAATTCTTTTTTTTGTTTGGATAATATCTTTTCAACCAATTTGTCTACTCTCCGTCGCTCTTCCCTATTTAACTCGGAAATCCCAGCACATTTTGCATTAACAACTACTTCTTTCTCTTTATCACCACTAACAAAAGTATGCAATTCACCTTCTCTCACACGCCATTACCGTTGGCCAAGTCTCACGTCGATGTCGAAAGCTAGACAAAAATAGGGTTAAGTCATGTTCCAATTCTCGAGCTTTTTTAAAAGAAATCACTCAACACTCATTACCCCCTCAAGTGATATTTTTAGGGCGCCCACGGTTTGACTGATGGATCCAGTAGCTGTACGCACAAGTGAATCAGTAGTAGTCTGTTATTAAATTTCTTAGCCAATCGAGGAACAATTAATGGCAACGTGGCTCCCGGGTCTAAAAATGCTTTGTACGGTTCATCGTTTAAAATTACGGTCAAAAAATTTCTATCATCGCAGCTAAATACAGCTTCTCTTCTTTTCTGATCACTCGTCTCTGGAAAATCTTCTTTATTAAACTTCTTGATTGCTCCTTTCTTCTACTCTTCTTCTTCACCAAAAAAAAAATTGTACTATTTTATAAATTTTACCTAATTTTTCGTAATTTTCCTCTTCTTCTCCGTCATTTTTTAAAAAACCATTCTCTTCAACTTTTTCACCAACCTCTTGTTCTTTTTTGTGACTTTGCTTAGTTTCTCTTTTTTTATTTAATGTTCTCTCATTTTCAAAAAAATTTTTTACAATTTTTGTTATCTCTTCTCCTGGGTTTTTTTTTTAAAGTTAAAATTTTCATTACCAAGGCTCTGTAATTGTGAAGGAACAGCTTTTAATTCTGTCCCCCACCTGGAGCATTTTCCAAACTTTGTCTTAATGATTCACAATTTGGACATTTATTGAAAACGCAACCTTGCATATCACAAACTTGACATCTTGGCCTTTTTCTTGTTATATTTGAGCAACTTTTAGCCATATGGCCAGGTTGATTCTAAGCATAGCATGTTGCAGAAGGACACCGTGATTCTATATTACCATCAAGCTTACAATGATAACAAGTACCTTTGAATCCATCTCGTTTTTCTGCTTTCTCTCTTTGACCGAAATTTGGAGTCCACTGGCCTCGATTTTCAGTCTGTCGTTGTACATCAGCTTTAAATAAATTCCAATCTTGTTAGAGTTTTGGTTGAAACTGCTGTTTAATGTTGTACTTGAGGTACCCCTTGTTTTTGAGGTTGACCTTGTTGTTGAGGTTCTGATTGTCAATTTGGTTAAAAACTAGTGTTTGGTTAGGATAACTTTGCCTTCTTATTTATGTCTGTTGTGGTTGATTCGTTGAAAAACTTAAATCCACCTGCGAATCTGTCACTGTGTTTGAATATTAGTTTGCGGGTTGCGTGTGAAATGGGAAGGTTTTGATGCTTAGTCAATAACACTAAAACTTTTCGGTAAAATATAAAAAAGTGTACATTATCTATAATTTATTAGAAATTTTAATAATTAATAGCAAAGAAATAAACTAAAAGTATGCGGCGATGATATAGCGTGCGACCGTTCCATTGCGGGGTACGATCACAACTGCTCCAAAAATGGGACCATCAGCACGGCGTCAGTTGCCAGCGCGTTGACTGTTCCACGTACTTTAGGGGTCTGGAAGAAGCGCGCGTGAATTTGAAACACAAAACTGTCTCCGTCACTTCATTTTATTTATCTATTTATTTATTTGTTTAGTTAAGTACAGGCCGAGGCCCGAAATATGTAAAATTTTTATGATAGATTGTAAGGTGGTGTGCGGGTATCACTCATGAAAAAAATAGTTTGCTCATCATACAATATTAATTAATTAACAATGAGATAGTTCAGATAAATCAATATTCGATAGCTAAATCTTATGTAATCAACAATAGTCTATAAAATACAACAGTAGAGATTAACAGTCATTTATTTTATTTATTTTTTTTATTTTATTTTCAATTTCCGAGCATAGAGCTGTGCTCTGCCATGCTCGTAGGAGTTTTACAAAAGTTAACAGTATATAATATCAATATAAATGTAAATACAAAGGAATTAACATTATTACAGATTTATAATATAGAATTAACGTAACAGTAATATTTAGCATAAAGTAACAAGTAATAAAGGTCCATCTCATGTTCCTTCCCTTAAGGGGCAATAAATGTTCATGCGATTTGTAGACACTTGAGTTCATATTCTGGCTGGTGATCCACTAGAACCTCTCGGTGATTGTAACATAGCAGGGGTGTAAAAGTGTTAGTTCAATAATAAGGTGTGTGTGTGGTTCCCATGCCCAGCGGGGGATAATTAGCAGCGAGTGAGATGAGAGAGTAAATTTTTAGCCAACTAGAGTAAACAGGTTTGATGATTCAAGCGAGGTGTGATAGCTGCGGCAATTTTCCTGCGAGGGGGGTGGGAACAAGTGTAAACCCAGTGATGTGAGAGCGTACAATCCACTCGTCACATTCACGACGTAACAAGAGTCTTTTGAAAGCTGTCTTGAAGGAGTCGATGTCGTGGCTGCTAGTAAATAGCAGGGCATGACAGTTCAGTTCGCCTGTGGAGTAGTAGATGAACGAACGCTCATATGTCCTGGTGTTTCGTGAGGGGTACAGCAAGGGCGGTCGTGGACGACGTTTGGAGCGCCAGAGGGCTACTTCCCCTGGATCCAGCGTGAACTTCTCAAAAAGATAGGCTGGTTGTCTGACCATAAGAACGGTTGCAGCCAGGGTAATTGTCAGGTACGTTCTCCGTGATGCGGCTGACAGCCAACCTAGGGCTAACCTGTAGGGGGTGACGGGTGCATTCCGAGGAATCCCTCTATAAGCGAGTCTGACGCAAGTGTTGTGCAGGACGTGCAATCTGTCAACATCGGTCTGCCTCAACGATGTCAGCAGGGGGGCGCCGTAGTCGAGAAGAGAAAGAACTAGGGATTCTACAAGTTTGACACGCGTGTCGCGAGACAGAGCCTTGTAAAACCGGCGAAGCGTGTAGAGCGAGTAGTGAACTTTCCTCGAGTATATGTTTATTTGCTTGCTCCAGTTCAGGGTGTTCTCGAGGTGTATGCCCAGGAGCTTGATCGAGGTTGAGTAGGGAACTACGACTCCATCAAGTTCAAGCTGGGGTAGCTCATGAAGTTGGAGCTTGCTTATGTAGGAGTGGTCGCCGACGATCATGACTCTTGTCTTCCCTGCATTCAACCTCAAATCGTTATCGCGCGCCCATGTTGAAACGGCATGCGCCTCCCTGAATAGTTGACTGAGCATAAAATTGAGCTTCTCGATGGTCGCACTCAGGTGAATTTCGGTGTCATCAGCGAAGATATCATAAAGGGCCAGTAGAAGGCATGAGGGTAGATCGTTTATGAAAACCGAAAAAAGTATGGGGCCAACGGAGCTTCCCTGTGGGACACCGGAAAGTATGTCAAGCCATTCCGTGTAGGAGCCATCGAGCTTGCGAACAGCTTGCTTTCTGCCCTTGAGGTAGCTTGAAAGCCAGCAGATGACCCTGTCTGCGCAGCCCATTTTCCTGAGTTTGCGAAGGAGTTTTACATGTGATATTGTATCAAAAGCCTTGCTGAAGTCAAATGAAATGACAGCTGTGAGTTGGCCCTTGTCCATCGAGTTTCTGACGTCCTCCAGCAGGCGTAACAGAGTGGTATGTGTAGAGTGGTGTTTCCTATACGCGGATTGGTACTCGTTTAACAGGTCGTTTGCAGAGAGAAACTGTAACAGCTGGGCGTGCATCACGCGTTCAAGGAGCATAGAAAATTGTGGAAGTTGGGCAATAGGTCGAGTATCCGAAAGCGATTGTGGATTGTTGTTTTTCGCCAGTGGAGTTATGGATGCCAGTTTCCAGTTTGTAGGGAAGATGCCATGTTCTAACGACGTGTTCATTATGCTCGTAAGCTGTGGAAGTAGTGGTTTGAGCGCCATCTTGAGCATAGTGGATGACACGCCATCGTAGCCCATTCCTTTCGAGTCAGATTTGAAGAGGGAGACAAGGGTTTCCTGCGTGACTGGATGAAAGTCGAAGATGGGTTTGCCTGACTCAAGTGGAATTGCAAGGGTCTCGAGTATGTCAGTATTTGTGAGGGGTGAGGCGGATTGGGTGACTATAGCGTAGTAAGAATTAAGGGTGTCAGCAGAAAACTTGGTCAATGGTGATGGGTCGTCTGGCGCCATCACGCCGGCTTTGCGTACAGCCTTCCATTTGGCTGCCTGCGTTTTCTGTGCTTCTATGTCCCGCAGAATGTAGGAGTCCTTGGCTGTCTTGATTTTGAGGGTGAGGGAGTTCCGAAATTTGCGGAAGGTATCCCATGCAGACTGTGAGTTGGATCTGGAGGCTCTCTGGTGCAGTCTGTCCTGTTCCCTCCTCATCAGTCCTAGATCATGTGACATCCAGGGGAGAAGTTTCTTGCTGAGCTTGATGAGTTTGAGGGGTGCCAGTGTATCGAAGGCGCCAATGGTGGCCTCTGTAATAAGCGTTATTTTGCTATCGAGTTCTTCGAGTGCTAGCTCGTGATTCGCGGGGTTGAAGGATTTGAAAGAGATCGGGTGGTAAAGATTTTCCCGGTGGTTTGCAGAGAGAGGTGGAAGCAGCTGTATGATGCTTGAGCTAATCAAACTATGCAGCTCATCTATGTTCACGTTTTTCAGCTTCCTGGCGGTGAAAAATTTGATGGGGGGAGGGGGTGTGGCTATTTTGTAGTTAAGAGAGATAAGGCTATGACCGTGAATGAAACTGAGTTTGCGGGATTTGAAGTTTGCACAAAGGTTTAGGTTTCGCGTGATAAACAAGTCAAGGCAGGAGGAGTAAGGCCCGTCTGCACGGTTCAAGTAAAAAGTGGGCGCTTTGCTAACTAGGGTCAGAAGGAGGGCATGAATTTGCTGCTCTAGCGCTCCAGCTGTAACTGTGCTTTTGGCCATGTCCTCGTTGAAATTAAAGTACACGAAAGTCTATCAATAATCAATCACAGAAATCTCTGATAAATTTGATATCAACATTCATACTTATCATCATATAAAAAAAAAAAAAATTCTATCAATAGTACATAAGAAACTTTTCTCTCGCTATCGTTTTAAAGCTAGATATGTTATATTCAATAAGGTCGTAGAAACTCAATTCAGAGTTATTCAAAGTACGAACCGCTCTATCAAGAACTGATCTATTCGAGATGGTGATTCTATTATATCTGGTAAGCGCGGAAATCTTTGAGAGTCTCAACATCATTGCGGGGACTGGATCATGGCCAGAAGATCAAGAGAATCAACATAACCCCTCATAATCCCAAAAAGATACAAAATATCCTGATAATCATAAAAAGACATCAACTTGCAGATATCAAACTTCCACGATACCACCTCAAAGTCATGATCAAAGATATTCATCGATTTACCAGCAGCATAGGTCAAAATGCTAAGAAATTAATTTACACACTCTCGATCACAGAACGACAAATTTTTAATTAAGAGGTGCCCAAATAACTGAGGCGTACAGTAGAATTGGTCTGACAAGAGTAAGATGCAGTGTTTGTAACGTGTAAACATTTCTAAAATCGTGCGATTGTCGAAACATATAAGATAATAATCTCGTTGACTTATTCACAACAAATCTGACATGATATGCGAAAGACAAGCGCTCATCAAAATAAACCCCATTTAGTTTCTTTTTCGATTTATTCTTTTTACCAGACATCTTTTTTCCCAACTCTGCTATTTTACCTTGAATTTTGTCACCGTCTAATGCTTGTGTTTGACCTCCCGTTTGTTGATTTGTTGCTTTTATTTTAAAAGTTGCTCCTTTTATTCTCATCTTTTCAACTGTTGGTGGAGCTGTATAACGGCTGTCAAGTTTAAGCTGCTTTTCCCAGCTGCGACCATATTTTTCAATATTAGTGAAAGAAGTAACCAAAATGTTCGACATTGCCTTTCTGTAGGATGGTAATAAATTTCTATATGCAATTTCAACTTGATAACGACGAGCTGGAGGATAATCGAATTTTAAAAATATAAAAATGAAACGAATCAAAAAATCTGAGATCTTTTCCCCTTTGCCTTGTGTTTGTTTTCTCAGTTCATCCAACAAACCTTCTCTGTCGTAGACACTCATATAATGATTGTAGAAAACTGTCTTAAAATCTTTCCATGTCTTCAAATCTTTTCTGACAGTTCTGAATCAAATACTTGCATTTTTCTTCAAAACACGAGGTAAAGCTTAGAATAAATCTAAATCGTTGACTCCAGCTGTCGCTCTACAATATTCAAGCTCATCTAAAAATTCTTCAGTATCTTCATCTTCTTGACCATAAAATTTGAGACACCAATTTCTTAAAATTTTTACTGCTTGAATTTTCTTGAAATCATGTCTCTTCTCTTCTTGAATCTTGAATTTTCCTATAATTTCTCTTTTCAGGTACAACTTCTTCTGGTAAGTATATTGGTAAATATTGAAGTAAGTATTTTTGTTTTTGTGTTTTATTTTTTTCAGGTTGTTGAATTTTTGATACACCATCTGGACGACTCTGCGGTGTAAAATTCTGTTGAATATTTTCATAATTATTTTTAGGAAATTCTCAGCTTTTCGTTCTCAGATCTTTTTTCGACTCTGTCTGTCTCGATTTAATTTGTAATTTTTTACTCGATGTAGTACTTCCAAATTCTGATAAATCACTCTCGTCGTTATTTTCAATAAAATAATCACCATCGTCAATCTGTATTTTTTCTTTTAAATTCGAACCAACCATCGGCCTTTTTCGATTAACATTTTGATCCATTGTAAATCTTACTTATGTTAAATTCTTCAGTATTTTCAAATAATTATTCTTCAGTCTCATTCTCAGATGTTGACGTTTTTTGTGGTCAATTGACAATATTTTGCACTGGAGAAAACCATTTTTCTTTCCCGTCACAGGCATGCTTAAAGGTATCTGGTGTGAAAAATTATCCTGTCTTCTCCTTGATGTGATGAGCTGAGCTTGCTCAAATTCAACTTTACTGACCCTTAACATATTTGAAAGTGTAAAAATCCATTAGCCACTCCATTTGTTGTTGTGATCATTGAAAATATTGCTGTTGGATTTGCCATGTGTGTGAACTACATTCGTTGTAGCTGTCGTGACTGTCAACCTAGGGACAGCTGTTACAGGAGTTGGTGATGGTACCACATGCAGACTGCTCGCTGGAGGTTCCAGCATATCTTCCTGAATCTGAGAGTAAGTCTCTGCACTCGTCTGGACTGAGAGCAAACCTGGGGTAATACTGTCATCTTGACAAAGTTGAGAAAATATTCAAAACAAGGAGCAGTTCCAAAAACAAAATTACAAACTATTGAAGAAGAAGATGAAGAGGTGGAAGAAAATTTGATAAAAGATAGTAATGCAGCAGAAAAAGAACTGGAAGACTACATGAGAAAAGACGTCAGTGAACCAGACAGAGAAAATTTTAAAAAATGATGAAAGTAAAGAAAATCAAAATCAAAGAAAAGTGTCTATAGCTACTAATGTTAGGTAAACAAGTAATCTAAAATTTCTGCCAGTAATAAGCAACCAAAGCAGCCAAAATGATGAAGAAAATTGGGATGCCGATAAAGACAGTCAAAGAGATGTGACACCAATAGTTTTTAAAATACAACAAAAACTAAGAGAAGCTTTTGACAGAAGAAGAGTTATTACCAAGAAGTGTAAAATCGAAAATAGTCGTCCCAAATAAAAATTCGTTGGCAGACAGAATGAAGAAAGAAAAAGAAAAAGCGTAGGGAACTTCGTTTCTTCCGTGGACCTCGAGTTCCGCTTGTTTTTTTTTTTTTTTTTTTTTTTTTTTTGGCTATAAATTTGAACAACTGAATTCAGAAATATCAAATTTTATAAATAGCAAAAAATAAATAAATGAGGAACCCGGTGCAAGAACGACCTTAGCGCTCGAGACGCTCAAAAATCGGCCCAGGCAGGCCCAACCACTATTTCAAAAATGCTGTAATTTTTGACCTATTTTGAAAATTGCTTTGAAACTTTGCTTCTTTAAAAATTAATAAAAAACTTTCTTGCTGAAAGTTTTTTAAAATTTAAATTTTTGATCTCACTTTTTTAATTCAAAGTTTTAGGTTAGAAACGGTCAAATTTTGATTTTTAATAATTAATAACTCCACTTTGGAGTACTTTATAAATATCTGGATCATTCTAATAGCAGTGGAAAGAATTCAAAAATATAATGCTAAATTTGTATAAAAAAACATTGAGTAGTTTATGAGTTCTTACAAGTTAAATACAAAATGCGTATTTTGAGAAAAATTTGAGTTTTCTGCTAAACTCGCAAGAACTCGTAAACCACTGAATATTTTTTTATAAAGATTTAGCATTACATTTTGAAGTCTTTTCGCTGCTAGTAAAACGATCCAAATATTTTTAAAGCACTCCAAAGCCGAGTTATTAATTATTAAAAATAAAAAATTGACCGTCTCTAACCTAAAACTTTGGATTAAAAAATTGAGCATAAAAATTTAAATTTGAAAAAACTTCCAGTGAGGAAGTTAAAAAGCTTACAAAAAATTTTATTTGATAAAAAAAAATTGTATTGGTTGTAGTAATTAAGCATGCACTAAATTTTTTTCTGCGCATAGTGTTGAGAAACTTCTAGAGAATTTCTCGCACCTATATGTATAAGTCAAGCACAGATTATAAGCTGTCATAAAATTCGATGAAAAAATTATATATTACAGAATTAAAACTTATTTTTGCATTGTACAACGCACGATGCAGATCTCACCCTAAAAGTCTAATACGAATAACAATATGCTCCAAATGTGTAGGTAGCCTCGAGCACAAATATCTAAAAAGAAAAAAAGTATGGTGAATTGTAAAAAGTGAAGATAGCAAAAAGTAGTGGGCCAAGCGTGCTTCCCTGAGGCACTCCAAAGAAGATTTCGAGCTATTTCTCATGAGAGCCATTTTGCCTCCTTACTGCTTGCCTTCTGTCCTTGAGGTAGCTGGAGAGCCATTGAATGACTCTGTTCGAGCATCTTTGTTTCCTAAGCTTGCGAAGGAGCTTGACTTGGGAGATGCTATCGAATGCCTTACTAAAGTCAAAGGAAATGATGACTAGGAGCTGGTCTTGGTCTAGCGCTTCTCTGTAATCCTCTAGTATACGAAGAAGGGCAGTTTGCGTCGAGTGGTGTCTCTGTATGCGGACTGGTAAGGATTCAGCATTTCATTTGTGGTAATAAAGCGGCGAAGTTGGTCATTTACTACACCTTCCAACAGCTTATAGAACTGTGGAATTTGGGCAATGGGCCTGGTGTCCGATTGCTGAGTAAGGGTTAGTAATTTTGGCAATGGGAGGTAATGGATGCATAATTCCAAGGCGCCGAGAATATACCGGAATTCAACGAGTAGTTGATAGTGTCTACAAGCTGCGGGCTGCGGCAATAAGGCCTGGGAGGACATCTTGAGCATTGCCATATCTCATGCCTTTGATGTTGGTGTTAAAAAGGTTGAATAAGGAGGACTCAGTAACAGATTTAAAGTCAAAGTGAGGCTCTGCCCCATTCAATGGTATGTTTGTCACACTGATGATGTCATCCAAACTGAGGGGGAAGATTACTTGAGTCACAGCTGAAAAGTGACGGTTGAGCGTGTCAGCCGAGAAATCGAGTAGTGGCGATTGTTTTTTGGGTGCGATTATACCACCTTGGCGTATGGCTTGACAAGTGGATGCTTGGTCTGGCTGAGTTTCGATTTTAACCTCTACGAATCGGCGTTTAGCGAGTTTGAGCTCACGTGTAATCATGTTTCGCGTGTAATCATTAGACAATTTTTGGATCATCGAGAATTTCTTCTCGTCGTCATTCTTTGCACTGTCACAGGGCTAGAATTAAGGAATTTAATTCCTAGGAGGATCGTGATTTTCACGAGAACCCACGACGTTCTTTCTCTGCACTCCTCCGCCATGCTGACAAAAATGCACTTTTCGTGCACACGACGATTCGTCGATTTTCTCTCAATACCTGAAAAGAGGGGGAAGACGCGTACGCGAACTAATGTTTTTTATTATGCGGCGCGGCTGCTCTCCTTCGTCGGTAGTGGCGTGAGTCTATGAGGACCGATCGCAGGAACACGGGTTAATTAAATTAAAGGTCGAATGTAAATTTTTATAATTTTAATTAATCATAAAATAAAAGAAATTAAAAATTACATAGCATTCTAAATTAATCATCTACTATTGTTTACAAACAATTTAACCCGAATGACTCTAAGTCTTGATACGACGAAAATTAGTTTTACAAAAATAAAGTTCGCCGGTTGTGTTGTGGTCGCTACTAACACACCGACACACACACACACACTCTCTCCCGCTCGGCTGCTAGCTTCAGCGCGCCAAAATAACAAAGGCGAAGATTTTCTGAGTACTGCGGTACTCCGACAAACACACTCTCGCGCGCGATACAATTAATTTATAATAAGACGCTTATTGGACTTACTATTATTCAGGTGCACCTGCGCTCGAAGAAACTACCACAATCCTGTGTGCCCCACTGGGCCAAGAATGCCTTCAAAGGCCGAACGCCGGTTGCTGCGAGTTTTCCTGGACGACTACCTCGTCCGGCTCGAGTGACAACTCGAGGACAAGATAACCCAAACTCCACAAACAACACCGCACCGATATCCACAATCGCGACGTTGAACTCGTACAACCTCGCGACCTTGAACAAATTAATTTTCTTTATCGAACGCACAACTGATTCTCAACACACGTGTGATGTCTCGCGCGGTTAAGACTAGAGTGACGAAACTCGGCCGGTGGCGCTGTCGCCTCATTACCGACCGTGCGTCTACGCATTTCTAACGGTCGCGTGCGAATAAAATTTGAATTTATTTTATTTCCCCACGCGCCCGTTACACCCCCGGACCAGATTTGACGTATCCTTGGATTCGTCGCATCGATATCTACCCGAAACGCGACCTAAGCGAGTTGGGATGGTACGAGGATAAGATAGGAATTGAATGACCAATGTATTGTGATTAAGTAACTTACATCTTTATTCATTATTCTGAACAGTGAGTTTATCAATCACCTTGAATGGCTATTTAGCCAACCCGAATGACTACCAAGTCATACTATTGGCTTCTAGCCACTACGGCGATGGTTTGCCCTTCCTGGGCAGAGTCTTGGATCAGCGACTCCCGGGTAACCACAATTTGGACAGCGTCGTTGTTGCTCTTTCGGTTTGCGGTTCTCGATGTGCGCCGCTGCCTTCTGGGCCTCTATCGAGACGAAGAAAAGATACCGTTGAGCTTTCTGGGCCTCTTTTCTCAACTTTCTCCTCTGCTCGGCCGTTGACTCCATTAAGGCTTCTAACCTAGCTTGTTCGGCTTTCGCCTTGGCTTCCCTCTCTCGCAATTGTCTGCAATTTGTTCGGCACTGCTGGATGTCTAACAGATGAGACTCTCTATCTGTAACCAGTTGGCTCCAAGATACCATCGTGCCAGGTAATGGTCCTTGCCAGGCCTCTTTCAGTCGGTAAAACTTTTGGAATGTCTCGTGCTCATAGGCCTCTTGTTTTACCGACCAGTCACGGCATTCCCGAAGTTCCTCCAACATTTTATTCCAATCGTCCAAGGTGGGAGTGGATGTTGAGCTCTCCGACGATGCTGTTGGTGAAGTGGAGGTCACTTGGTTTGATACCTCTGTGTCACCGTTAGGGTTTATTTGTAGTGCCCCCATTGCACTAGCCAAAGAAGTGGTTGACTGGTTCTCTTCTTCTTTGGCAGGAGGTGGTGGTACTATCCCCTTTCTAACCTCCTCCTCCATGATTCGGACTAAGTCCACTCTTGAGTATTGATCGGCCATTCCTGAAACAGATTAGGAAAGGAAAGGATAATAACAGGGAAATCAGATTGCTTTCGGTCGCGCGCGAGTTCTCCGCGGTGATGGCGAAGCCAATACGACGGTCCCCCCTTTTCGGGAGCCTTTCGGTCTACCTCGGCCCCTTTTCGTGGGGGCCAATTCAACCGGTTTGGCTTGATCAGGCCCGTTCAGATTGCTCAGATCTCGCTCGCCTTCGCACGCTACCTGATGCTCGCTAGCTTCAGGATTTTCGCACGCATCCCTCGGTGCCTGACTTTCTTTAGCTGAAGTTTCCAGTTCTTCTCTTCCGATCCACCTCTTCAATTGTTGAACTGCTACTGGCTGAATTTCGTTGCCAAACTTATCTTTCATCGCATACGTATGACTACGGATCCGAGTATTTGGGTGCCAGACTGGCTGTGAAGCCTTTGGCTTTGTTCGACAGGACTTTATTTTTCCTTAGAACCATGTCTCCTGGTTCAAAGAAAACCTCGCGGTGCCGTTTGTCATAATGCTCCGCTGCCCTGTCTTGTTGTATGCGAAAATTTTCACCAGCCTTACTACGAAGAATAACTGCTCCCTCTTCTTTCTTCCTCCATTCTTCCAGGGCCAATTCTTCATACTTCCGTAACAGCTCATCTGCCAATCCTTGTTGACTACACTACAGTCACTCGGTTGTCGTAGCATGTTTAACATGGCCGGACTCGTTTTGGTGGCTGAGTGTTCCGCCCTGTTATATGCACAGACTAGTTCGGGTAACAATTCATCCCAACTTTGCTGGTTTTCTGCAATAAAGCACCGAATCATCGTTTTTAAAGTCCGATTTAGCCTTTCAACTTGGCCGTTAGACTCAGGATTATTCGTCGGAGAATTTTCATACTCAATACCTAACTTGACTAATCTGTCGTCAATTGCATGGTTTTTAAACTCCGAACCTTGATCCGATAAAAACTTTTCTGGCTGACCCCATCTTAAAATCACGTCTTGCCAGATATGATCCCAAATGGCCTCACCTTCAGCCCGTTTTAACGGTGTTACCTCTGCCCATCGAGTGAACAAATCCGTCAAAACTAACACGTATTTGTGTCCATTTCTGCTTCTGGTGTATGGGCCTAATATGTCGCCCGATACGACTTGCCATGGTCTTACAATTGTCCGTTTGCCCATGAGGCCTCCCGGTAGTCGTTGCTCGACCTTTTGCATTTGGCAGGTTTGGCATGATTTGACATATGCCTCGATGTCTTTGTACATGCCAGGCCAAAAAAATTCCTGAGCTACTCTTTTCAAGGTTTTATCTCGGCCCAAGTGCCCCGCCAACGGCTCGTCGTGCTTTTCTTGTATTACTGTTTGACGTAAATACAACGGTACGACCAATTTCCAGGCATCATCATCACCTACCGTCTGTTCAATCAAGTCGTCAGACTTATAATAATATAACCTGTCTGCCACGACTTTCCACCTGAGAAACTTGCCAGGATTTCTTTGAACGGCTTTTATCTTGTTCAAGTACCATTCGTCAAGCTCTCCGACAGGATAGCTTACGGCTGCGACGGTAGGTTCATCCTCTTCCTCATACATGCGTGACAACGCATCGGGCACGACATTTAGAGACCCTTTACGGTACTCTGTCGTAAAAGTGTAGCCTTGAAGCTCTAGCGACCATCTCGCTAATCTGCCCGTTACGTTCTTCAACCTATCTATCCACCGAAGTGAATTATGATCCGTCACTACGTGAAATTGAAATCCTTCAACGTAGCAACGGAATTTCCGGATTGCCTCAACTACGGCTAGGCATTCTCGTTCTGTCACGCTGTAATTCCGTTGAGCCGGGTTTAAGACTCGACTGAAGTACTCGATGACTCGTTCTTCCCCATCAATGGTTTGAGTCAAGCAGCCTCCAATACCAGTATTCGAGGCGTCCGTTTGTATGGTAAACGGCTTGGTAAAGTCAGGTCTAGCCAACACCGGGGCAGACGCCAACAAGACTAAAACCTTCTCGAAGGCGTCCTGTTGTTCTACGTCCCACTTGTAGCACACTCTCGTGCTTGTTAACCGTGTCAGTGGCTCTGCAATTGTGGCGAAATTTTTAATAAATTTTCTATACCACGAGGCCATGCCTAAAAACCTTTTTAATTGTTTACGGTTTTTCGGTACACTGAATTTTAAAACGGCTTCGACTTTTTCCGGGCACGGTCGAATTCCGTCACGGCTAACGACAACGCCTAAGTACTTCGCTTCGGATTGGCAGAACTTACTTTTTTCTCTATTCACCGTAAGACCTGCCTCCCTGAGCTTTTTCAAAATGGCTTCGAGGATTCGTAGATGTGTTTCGAAATCCTCAGTAACGATAATAATATCGTCCAAATACGCATAAGCATAAGGTCCGAATTCTCTTATTATCATTTCGATCAGGCGTTGGAAGGTGGCGCCAGCCTGATCTAACCCGAATGGCATCCTTTTGAACTGGAAAGTGCCTAAATCAGGTACTGTAAATGCCGTTATCGGCCTCGACTTCTTACTCAAAGGAACCTGGTGATAAGCCGATGACAAATCAATGGTCGAAATATACTTAGCTTTCTTCAGCTTGCGTAAAATGTCGTCCATGTATGGTAAAGGGTAAGCCTCCGTCTTTTTACTGACAGAATTAACTTTCTTAAAGTTAATACAAAAACGTCGTTTACCGTTCTCTTTCTTTACCATCACTACAGGTGACGACCAGCCACTTTTCGGTGCAGGCTCGATTATGTCGTCGTCTAGCATCTGTAGAACATGCTCGTACATTTCCAGTTTCACAGCTGGTGAGACTGGGTAGTACCGTTGTTTGATAGGCTTAGCGTCACCAACGTCGATTTCGTGTTCTATCCACGTTGTACAACCTAATGGCCCATCAGCCTCCGGAATGGCTCGATCCAACACTTCATTAAGCCTTTCCAATTCTTCCGAACGGACGTCAGCTAACCCAATTGATGCCAAACTCGTCAATTCGGTGTCTTACACAGCTGCAACTTCGAGGTCAATTGCTTTCTCAGCTATCCTTACTTCCAGCTTGTTCGTTGCGGGATCTAGCACGGTATCGAAAGTACGGATGAAATTTGTACCTAAATAACAATCCGCGTCGAGACGTGTCAGAATAGCTACCTTTATATCTCGAGTTACCCCGGCAACCTCAAAAGGTAAAACAACATGTCCAGCAATTGGACATCTGCGGCCGTCTGCCACTTTGGCTCCTTTACCGCAATATGCCTCGATTTTTCTGTTGCATGCTGAAGCAATTTGAATTGCTGTTGATCCCATTACCGTGCGTGATGCACCGGGATCATATAATGCTCTTATGCAGAAGTCACCTATATTAACTGGCATCCACCATCTGCCTTCCACATCAAGGTTATCTTCTGCTGGCTCGTTCGGATCTCCCGTCTGCTCAGAATCTTCCTGATCCACTGAGCATGCCTGATTGCCATCTCCGAGTGATGACTTGGCCGGTATCTCGGCGGAGTAAGTGCCAATGTCTTTTACTCCGCCGGTTTTGCGTTTCCCGGACGTTCGGGACAATTTGGTCTTATGTGTCCCAGCTGTTTACAATGGAAACACCGAGGTATTTCCTGCTTATCAGCCTTTCTGTTTTTCTCCCCACTCCTGTCTTGCTTTGGAGATGGACTTCTCGCCTTGTCGTCATCCTCCGACTTACGTCGTTGTTTGGTAGGTCTGGCTTTGGATGAATTCTGGGGCCTCGGGCCCTGAGGTTTCCCATAATTCTTGCTTTTAGCTTGGATCTTGTTTGCTATCGTCTCAAGAAGGCTAATAACCGTAGGGTCGGCAGACCTGCCTGTCATATCCGTTGCGGCTATGTTGACCTTTGGTTTTTTATTAGTCTTCTCTTCCTTATATGCCAGATGTGGCCAAACTGACGTAGAGGGGGACGGTGGTGGCTTATACACTAACTCCATGTTAGTAATTCTCTCGATCTCGACTGCTTGGCTTAATAAGCCTTTAATTGACTTAATCTCTTCACGCCTGATCTGTCTGCGTAATCTAGGTAACATGTTCGTTAACATGAAGTCAATTTGTTCCCTCTCAGTCGGTATCGGTCTAATTTTTAGCAAATAAGACTGCAAGCATATCAAGTAGGTCCGCACTGGCTCGTTTTCACCTTGAGTTCGTGTCGTTGCTTCCATCCTTGCGGTCTGCTGGTAGTCTCCCACTCCGTACCACTCGCGGGCCTCTTGGCAAAAAGCCTCCCATGACTGGATCGTCTCCCGCACGTTGCGGAACCATGTGGCTGCTATACCGGTCAACATCATTGGTAATGCATCCAATAATTGAGAACCGGTCAAACTAGCGAGTCTATTGTATTCCTCTATCTGCAATAAAAACTGCTCAATACTAGATTCACTATCGCCACTGAATCTAATATTCCACCTTCGAACAATTATGCCGACGTCGGCTGGCTTCATCGGGTTACCTTGAGCCTGGATTGACTCCTGAGTGGCTAAATCAGCCGTCTGCTCATGGCTTTTCAACTGTTCGAGTTCTGCTTGCAAGGCCTTAATTTGTTGTTCCAGTTTTTGTACCTTGTCCAGTCTCACAACTATAGGACTGGAACTATCTCTCGCGTCTCGCACTGATGTCTCACCGAAGTTGACTCTAGCGTGCGGTGATTGACCGTCAGTCGACATACTGCAGTCATTTAGCGAGTTTTGCATTTCCGGCCTTATTGTCGAGGAGACCGGGCCTCCCGGTCCCCGGATCCGATTTGGCTGGCGGTACCTATCAGCCTCCACAGCTGCCAACCTAGCTCGGGTGTCCTCACTCGTCTTTCTCAACGCCTTAAGTTCTTCTGCCACCGACCTCACGGCTTGTAGCACTTCGGCGTTAATATCGTCGACCTGGTCTGGTTGCCCATGTCCCGCCAGATTTTCACCTTCCTGATTGCGGTCATGCACCTGGACATTCGAGTATTCCTCCTGGATTCTCGAAGCTGCCTCTCGGACCATTTCCTCGTCCATGAGGACAGCCAAGGGGTGTGCGCCACTTGTGGTATAATTTGGGTCAATTATTGTCGACCCAGATTTCTCCCACACTGTCGTTGCTATGAAAGTGGCTCTTAGACTTTCGCGCTTGATTTTAACTTCGCCCTCATCCTCGGACTCAGTTGCGAGAAAGTCTTCTGCCGAATAATTCCCTAACAGCCATTTCAGCAACCTTCCACTTTTTTCCATCAACGTACCTCCAGGCTTGAGCTCAAGCTCCTCTAAAGCCTCGAAAACGACATCTGCCCCTTCGGTCGCGATCCATGAAAAGATCAAATCCTCCTTCGCAAGCTCTTGCGTCATAGCTGCGTCCTGCGTTACCTAGCTTACAAATAAAACGGTAACCTAACCCACGTGACAGTTTCTACACTCTCTAATTTATTAGTATTTTACAAATAACAAATTCCAATTATATTTCTGAGTTATGTTAAAAAAAATTAAAATAAAAAAAACAACTTGATCCACCGGTCTCAACTAACAATCCGAAATGACCAAAAGGCCCACCAACCACGCTTGGTTTTAGCAAAAACTCCCGATTGGCTAAAAAAAACGAATTACCCGTTGAAGCCACAAGGATAAAAAAAAAATAAAAAAAATCAACTGTTTCAACCCGTGTCGAAACAACCTGACTTTTCACTCAGAAATATAAAATGCAGTTGTTAACGAACGTTAGTCGATAACAACCTGCATGCAAAATAATATTTCACAATACTTATACAATAAATTAATATTATTTAGCGCTCTACTCTCGCTTCTGTCACGTATAGGTTCTGCGTGGTAGAGTACTTGCTTTCAAAAAACAAACCAAAATAAAAAAACACAGCTCGAAATATCCGCGTCGGAGTTAAATCAACAGGCCATGCCTTAAAAAAAACAAAAAAACTTACCGTATGACAACACGGTTTAATTAATAAACTCCGACGTGAATTCAACTTCGAGTTGTTCGAATTCCCCAAAAAAAAAAAATAAATAAAATAATTAATGGTCTCAATAAATATCTAGCAAGCACTCGTACTCTACGACGCAATTTACAGGAAAAAGAAAACAAAATCCCACTTGCTATGCTATAAACTATAGCAGCAGCAAGCTCTTCGCCTTTGTTTACACTTCCAAAATCCTATCTGCCGACCGGCCTTGAACCCCCCGCCGGACAGCGCACACCTGCGATCACTCACACAAACAGACTTCCGTCTCGATTAACTACCTACACGTTGTTGGGCGCCAATTGTCACAGGGCTCGAATTAAGGAATTTAATTCCTAGGAGGATCTTGATTCTCACGAGAACCCACGACGTTCGTTCTCTGCACTCCTCCGCCTTGCTGACAAAAATGCACTTTTCGTGCACACGACGATTCGTCGATTTTCTCTCAATACCTGAAAAGAGGGGGAAAACGCGTACGCGAACTAATGTTTTTTATTACGCGGCGCGGCTGCTCTCCTTCGTCTGTAGTGGCGTGAGTCTATGAGGACCGATCGCAGGAACACGGGTTAATTAAATTAAAGGTCGAATGTAAATTTTTATAATTTTAATTAATCATAAAATAAAAGAAATTAAAAATTACATAACATTCTAAATTAATCATCTACTATTGTTTACAAACAATTTAACCCGAATGACTCTAAGTCTTGATACGACGAAAATTAGTTTTACAAAAATAAAGTTCGCCGGTTGTGTTGTGGTCGCTACTAACACACCGACACACACACACACTCTCTCCCGCTCGGCTGCTAGCTTCAGCGCGCCAAAATAACAAAGGCGAAGATCTTCTGAGTACTGCGGTACTCCGACAAACACACTCTCGCGCGCGATACAATTAATTTATAATAAGACGCTTATTGGACTTACTATTATTCAGGTGCCCCTGCGCTCGAAGAAACTACCACAATCCTGTGTGCCCCACTGGGCCAAGAATGCCTTCGAAGGCCGAACGCCGGTTGCTGCGAGTTTTCCTGGACGACTACCTCGTCCGGCTCGAGTGACAACTCGAGGACAAGATAACCCAAACTCCACAAACAACACCGCACCGATATCCACAATCGCGACGTTGAACTCGTACAACCTCGCGACCTTGAACAAATTAATTTTCTTTATCGAACGCACAACTGATTCTCAACACACGTGTGATGTCTCGCGCGGTTAAGACTAGAGTGACGAAACTCGGCCGGTGGCGCTGTCGCCTCATTACCGACCGTGCGTCTACGCATTTCTAACGGTCGCGTTCGAATAAAATTTGAATTTATTTTATTTCCCCACGCGCCCGTTACAGCACATCAAGGATCTACAATCAGGTATTTCTCTACAGTTTTCATCGATGGTTGGACAAGCTTGAATCTATACGAGAAGCATCGGAGAAAATCTACAGCGAGGACAACGAAAGCCCTACCCGACTAGAATTCAAGCTGGATTTTGGTCCTGCTGGATTTCAAAAAAAAATTTTTATTTGTTAATATTGCTTAAAATCAAGTTATTATTCATTTTTTGACGATTTTGAAAAAACTAAGTTCAATTTTTCAAAACCATTGAAAAATGAATAATAAGTTGATTTTAAGTAATATTAACAAAAAAATTTTTTTTCAAAATCCAGCAGGAATTGCAGCCGTCAAATTAGAACCGAAATCCAGCTGAATATCCAGCTGGATTTCGGGGGTAGGGAGAAATGCTGTTCGATCATCAAAATAGTGAAAATTCAGGTAATAAGAGGTTAAGACAGTGAAAGACCAGAAAAATAAATAAAAAAGAAATAAAACATACGATTTCTACGCGGTTCCTTCATTGAGATTAATTGTACTCAATGATTATTTAGATTAAAAAGAAAACAAATAATTTTGTTGTAACGTAGGCTAAATTTGAAGATTAATAAATTTTGTAATGTTATAATTAAAAGTTTATTTATTGAATAATTGCCCATTATAAGTATATTTTTATATAATTAAATAGTCTGACCCCTCCATCCTCCTGTTATCTTGAATGTAAAAACTTGACGATATTTTTTAATAATATAAACTAAATAAATAACACGTTAAGAAGTATTAAAATTTTCACTATTTATATAAATAGTAATAAAAAAAAATTAAACACGACGCAGGAAAACTATTAGCTAATTTTTCTAGCGTCGGCCAATACTTTTCTAGCATCTGGTGTGTAATATACTATTTAAATTAACAGCCAAAACCCTTGTCTTCATAATATTAGAAGTTTCTGACACGTCATTGAAATTAATCTATGGAACTGGTCTTTACTTGATGAAAATTCATTTTGGATATAAACTTAATAAATAACACGTTAAGGAGTGTTAAAATTTTCACTATTTATATAAATAAATAACACGTTTAGAAGTGTATAAGTCAAGCACAGATTATAAGCTGTCAGAAAATTCAATGAAAAAATTATATATTGCAGAAATAAAACTCATTGTTGCATTGTACAATGCGCGATGCAGATCTCACCCTAAAAGTCTAATACGAATAACAATGTGCTCCAAAAAATGTGTAGATAGCCTCGAACACAAATATCTAAACGACGACGAAAATAAACTTCATAATGTAATAGAGGATTTTGCATCTCCACAGGAAACATTTTGATATAAACGCATCTTAATGCATGTTTTATCGTGATTATCAATGCGTCATATGGAGTTGGATTGCATAAGATTACAGCCTATCGCATTTAACACACTAGAATTACAGAGGGACCTAGCATTGCATAGCTTAAAAATATATCTGACTGGATCGCAGCGTATTACATTTTAAATATTAAATTGTACCGGATCGCTTTGGATCATGATAAAATCGAATTAGATTGCGTTGTATTATTTTGGATTGAATCGAATCAACTGAATACTGTTCAGTTGGTTTAGACTGGGCTTCAGTTCATCACTTTTTATTCATTGCATTGTATTCGATGTATTGGAATCGCATTGAGCTCGTGAGAATCACTTTTTATAATTACATTTGACTGAATGTTGTCTTTGGATTATAATGAATCGTATCCGACCATGCCGTACCATTTTAGATTGTATTGAATTTGATTGGACTGAATGGGATTGGATCGCATTGGATCGTGTTGAATCACATTGAATCGGATTAAATCGTATTGAATCGCATCGGATTGGATTGGATCTCATTGGATTCGATCGCATCGCATTGGATCGGATTGAATTGAACTGGATTGGATTGCATCACATCGAATCGCATCGGATTGGATTGCATTGAAAAAAAAAAGTAAATTGAATTCAGCTTAAATGTGCTAAGGTGCATTAAGGACGTTTCAGGCTCGGTATCAGGGATTTTGGAGCAATTTTAACTATTTGTGTAACCCATAGAAGCACACTTTTACATGCTCTTTCCAATGTTATGAAAAAAAATATGGCAAGCGAGACTCGTTTTTGAGTTAAGAACGCTCAAAGTTTGGTCGTTTTGCATGGAATGGCACGTAGAGCACTACAATTTTTTAATGTTATCGACGACTGTAAATTAACTAGCAGTTAACTTTTTCTAAAAAAAAGAGTATATTCTAGCTATAAAAACAAGAATCAATCTAACATTTTTCAAAATGCGGCAACCAGGCCTACATTTAGAGAAATTTAACAGTAAAGTTGATTTTTTAGTCTTTGCGGTTATGCTGCGCCACGAGAGCGAGAGAGACAGAACGAGCGGCGCGTCGGATGTTTCTCGTGTGGAGAGTCCCAAAACTGAATGAGAGTCACTGGACGTCTGAAACGTCCTTAAGTTAGATCCAGAGTTGTTAATCTCAAGAATATGAAATACAACTTCAAACGCTTCCCAGCATTGGGGTCGTTACACCAAACCCTGGATTTGGGTTTAGTTGGGAAGCTGATGCTAAAAGCAAATAACCTCACGAAGATTTTCTATGCAGCCCGTGCTGAGATTGTAAAAGTGAAACTTACCGAGAAGCACGTACAGCGATAATTCGTTTAGTCATTCAGGCAAGCGGAATTTTGAGGATTTATATGGGTCGCAACTCGTTGGCTAGAAAATATTAGTTCTTGGATTATTGCTTCCAAGTCAAAGGGCTCGTCAAAAACTACATCGGAGGGAAGAAGAGAGGCGACGTGCGGCTGCGGTATACTGATTGGTTCTGGCATCGAGTCCGTACAGACTGGGTGCATAGTGGGGTTCTGATGGGGGGTGGGTGGTTGGTTGTGCGGCTCAGGGGTTATCTGGGCAAAAGTTGGTCCGTTTTGAAAAATAAAAAATATGATTCAATTCTCTTATTCTCGTGGCCTTTGAGAAGAAGTGAGTTTGTATCAGTTTCCCTTTCATTTGTTATTATTTTTTAATTAATTTATGTTTTTAAGGTTGGTTTTTTTTTTGTTTTATTTCCATCTGCAATTACTATTACAAGTTTTTTTTGTAAAAATATTTCAATTGAAAAATTTAAAAGGGAAAAAAAAATTTCAGAGATTTTTTTATTGTATATTTTTTTATTTAATTATTTTCGATTTACCCCAGGATATGACAAAAATAAACAATATTGACAACACACAAAAATTGTTTATAGCAATAATATGCAAAAAAAACTGTAGCTTTGTAAAAATTATAGAAAATTTATAAATTGAAGAAAAAAAAGAGCCTTGGAATACAGATGCGCCTAAGTTATCGTAACTATAGCACCAAATTTTTTTAATAAATAATTGACTTTTCAAGGTTATTTTGCGGGTGCCAATTGCGCTGGTCGCCGCGAATAAATAAAAAAAAATTTATATGAAAACATATTTTCTCAAATCTGATCATGGAAACGGCACGTTTCCACACTCAAAACACGGGTGGAAACGGGCCTTATCCACCATAGTTTTTGTTCCCATGGAAAAAACATGAACGATGCTGTTAACAGATTTTCTAATCAATAACCTCAAAAACATAATGATTCAAAATTAAATGATTTTGGTAAAAACGTTTGTCAACAATTTCAATAAAAATATACTTTAAATTATTGTATAAAACAATCAAAACAAAATTTTTTTTTGTAAAATTTAATAATTTTTTAGATTAAAAAATTACTTTTTTCAATTTGGAGGTTGGATTTAAAAAAATGAAATAATATGGTTATTCACAAAAAATTTAGTGCACTACGCGCGTGGGAATCAGAATAAACACTAAAATTTTAAAAATAATTCATACATACAGAAAAAACGCGCAGGTGGGTAAAAAAAACAACCAGTAGCATAATAACATTAAGCATAACACACTGTGTGCTACGCGCACGCAGTAAAAGAGTGATGAAAAACAAATCTGAACAACTGTTATTTATTAAAAACTAATGAAACTCTAATGTTAAAAATTTACTGGTAGAAATGACAGCTTGAGGTATACATACATAGGTGCCTATCAAAGAGGCTTTTTCAACAGAACTCAAAAATAAATTAGCAAATGTTTTATAAAATGCAATTAAAAAAAAACTATTTAATACATAAAAAAATGCTGTTTAGAGCAAAAGTAATGATTAAAGCAAGACACTCAGATTCAATCAACTAACCAACACATTAAGCTAAGCAGACCAAAACATTCGAACTTATAACCAACAAAATTGAGAAACAAAAAACACAGCACCACAATCGAATGTGAGAATACTTTAAATGCTTAAATAATGATTATCCATCAAATTTGAGAAAGCACAGTCCTGTACAAGTAAGAGAAACTTGTCGTTCCCACTCGAGTTGGATTTTTTCAGCACTCAACTTCGTCTCGTGCTGAAACATCCAACTCTCGTGGAAACGACGCGTTTCCCTTACTTGTACAGGAATATACTATTATCGATCTTTACAAGAGGTGGGATTATATTTCCCCTTTTCACGACGAACAGAACTTTTAGTCAATAAAAAAATTTTACGACGGAAAAAATTTTTAGACTTGTGAAATTAACGCTCACAAAACTTAAATATTTTAGAAAATTAATTTTCTTAAAACCATTTGATTTCTCCTATTCTGCGAGAATGTTCTCCGCAAAAATCACATTCTGTGAGACCTTATTACAATAGTTATTCAATAAACAAAATCTTTGGACGGTAGGTCTAATTTTATTTTTTTAACTATCAAGAAGAACCGTAAATAAGCTTTTAAAGTAGTCATTGGATTTCTCCCATTCTGCGAGAGATGCCAGTATTTTTTTTTATTTGATTTTCCCAATAAAGAATTGATTATGATCAATTAACGAAAATACCATCAATTCGCGTAATAACCAGGGATGCAAGGTTTAGTGATGTTTTCAAATTAACTTAAGTAAAGTGAGCAGCTGCATACAGCCACAATCCAATCATAACTTGAATCTCGAACGCTTTGCCAAATTGATAATGATTCTTGTATTAGCTGTAAGGTTTTTACTAGACTTCCCCATGAACTATTGACGCTGGTCGAGAATGGGTGAACAGCTAGTACAAGGGGCGGTGATTAAGCCTAGGGGATGACTTCCTCAGAAAGTTCTTACTTCGGAAGTGTCTGAGTAGGTACCTGGTGAAATTCGCGGTGATAAAGCCTCGGGGAAGACATCCTCAGAAAGTATCGATGCAGGTTGGGTCTGGATGAACACCCTTTGACTTTGGAGAGTTTGAATAGTAGGAGTGCAAATGCAACTGTTATTCTGCCAGACGCGCGGAACTAGGAATGTTTTGGCATCGCTGGTTTTTAAAATTTATTTGATAGAATTTATAAAGTGAGCAAGACAGTATATTATTTTCATAAATAATTAAATCGAAAAACCCTTGCACCAGTTGTCTACTCACTGAGTAGTAGTACTCAGACAAAAGACTTCACCTGGGTCGAAACTGCTTTGGGAAGCCATGTCATCTCCAAGCAAAATCATCTCCTTTTGCACCAGGTGTTTACCCAGACTCGACCGTTGTCAATACATCCTGGTAAAGTCTTCGCTTAGGGGTAATCACCGCCACATGCACTAGGTACCTATTCAAACGCGTCCAAAGTCAAAACTTTCTGGGGAAGTCATCCCCGAGGCTTTATTACCGCTACCTGCACCAGATATCTACTTAGACTCTTCCAAAGTGAAAACTTCCTGAGGAAGTCTTCCCCAAGGCGTTATCACCGCCACATACATCAGGTACCCCTCCAAACAAGTCCAAAGTAAAAACTTTTTGGGGAAGTCATTACCGAGGCATAATCACCGCCACATGCACCAGGTACCTATTCAAACTCGTACAAAGTCAAAACTTCCTGGGGAAGTCTTTCTTAAGCCATAATCGCCACCTTTTGCACCAGATGTCTGCTCAGACTTCACCAGGGCTGAAACTACCTGGAGAAGTCATCACTGAGGCGTATTCACTGCCTTTTGCCTCAGATGTTTCTTAAATTCCCCCGTGTCAAAAATTTCTGGGGAAGTCATCTACAAGGCGTAATTGTTAGTCCTGGGCCTTGCGGCCATCCTGACACAATATGTTGAGCTTTAGTACCCTTGGCCGTCATTACCAAAATAAAAAACTTACAGCTAGTACAAGAATAATTATCGATTTGGCCAAACTTTCGAGACTCAAGTTATGCGTGGACTGCAGCTGTGTGCAGCTAGTGTGCTCACTTTACCCTACTTTACTTTACACTTTACTTTAGTAAAGTTGAACCTCACATCCCTGCTAATAACTTTGCCTGGTTTTTTTGGGGTGGCACATAAAATTTGATATTACTTAAAAATACGATTTATTTTTACGTATGTATTAACAAAAATGGAAATCTCGCATTCTGCAAGGCCTAATGGTAATAAGTTTATCGTCGCATAAATTTTTAATCATTATTTAGTTTTTAAAACTAAATTGGGAGTGCCGTGTCGTCTGCCACATGCACCGCTATCCATCAGTTGGCCTGCTGTTATCAAAACTTATTCGACGTAACAAACGTCTAGGCGATGTAAACTACCTTCACGCATTTGAATTTTGATGACTTGAAAAGCAGATTGAGGATTAATAATAAGTTAAATTAAAATAAATTTATTTATAATTATTTTTCAATTAAAAATATTTTTTAATACTATTTAAATGCAGTATCCGGAAAAAATCCCCGAACAAAAATTCCCGGGTAAAAATTCCCGAGGAAATAATTCCCGAACGGAAAAGTTCCCGGTACAATAATTCCCAAACGGAAAGTTGAATAAATATCCGTACTTTGCCAGTTTGTCGTATGGTTAACTAGCTTTAAGTCAAAAGTTTGTTTGTTTACTGTTAAGCATAATGCTTGGATTCAATCTTAGATTAAACTAGTTTTTAAAAACTTCCGATTTAAAACTCCCGACGAATAAACTCCCTTTTATAAAAATATCCGACGAATAAACACCCTTTTAAAAAAATTATGAAGTTTCTTTTGATATAGAACAGTGAATTAATACAAACGTGAGAAAAAAAATAGATTTTTAAAAAACACTAAGGGGTTATTTTTTTAAAACAATGCGTGCCGTGGGGCCCGAAGGGCTCCCGCAGAAGCATGCCATAAAATTTAGTTCCAACCAAAATCTAATTCGAATAAGATTATTTTTTTTTTTTTTCTCAGTTATAAGGGAATGTCTTCGATTAAATTAGATTTTTCGAATATAATTCAATAACCTTGCTAAAATTTCCCTTTTTTCGGGAATTTTCGGTTCGGGAATTTTTGTTTCGGGAATTTTTACCTGTAATCTTTAAATACTAATCCTCAGTTAAGTAGCTGAAAAATTAATTTTTATGATTGAATTTTTTCACTAATTATGATATTATTACCTCCCCTGGGGGCTGTAGGACCTTGTCGCGTGCTGTCAGGGGCACGACCTCGACAGCCTGGTGGGGAGGCTTAGTCGGCTGACTGACAGCGGGAGGGGCGAGACTGCATGAATGTTGTGGCTCCCTATAAACGGGATGTCCAGGCGTATGGAAGGCCCCCTATAAACGGGGGACCGAGGAATGAGTGATAGGCAACCCGAGAAGGGTTCGTCCTGGTGAATGTAGGGCAGGTTAAGTCCCGGTCTTCGCCCCCCTCGCTTGCAGGAAAGCTGGCGACCAACAAACAGCCCCCCCATCCAGGGTGGTGGTCTGGCTGGGTATACACACCTCACATCCTGTTAACGCGGTAGACAGGATGTGATACACATACACACGCACACTCACACTCACACTTACATACATACACTGCAGCGTAGGGTGCCCCCCCGGTTTGCGACCTCTGAAGATGGGAGTGAAGAGTTCGAGGGTTAGCGAGACGAGGAGGATACAGAGGTCAAACTGGGACTGGCGCGCCTGGGCCGATGGATAGTACAAGGGCCCGAGTAGGTCACTAACCAGACCGCCTGGCTGCCCCACCAGCCATCGAAAAATCCCTGGTGCAGTGATGCTGCCGGATGGTGACCGGATTGGGACCGCACCACTGAGGAGGGGGGGAACCTCCGAGGCCACCGAGTCAAACAGACCCTCGAAAATCACCCCCGTCGGAAGGGCAAGCTAACGGGAGACACCTGAAACTGACCACAACACGATACACCCGCTCTATAAAAACAAAATGGATACGAAAGGTAAGGATAGTACGCAAAAAGCGCCACCACAAGAGGTAAAGGGTGTTCCCACCCCCATGGAAGTTGAGGTACGGGACTCCGCCCCCACGGGGGCTGGGGATACCGACCCACGAAAGGCCACAGTCACCGGACCGCTACGGGACTCCGCCCTCAAGGGGGCTGGGGATACCGGGCACAAGGTGGCTGGTAACAACGGGCGGGACACCACCTCATCTACGGATAAGGACGGTGATACCGCCACCTACAACAAGGAAACTCGACCGAGGGACCTCGCCTCAAAAGGGGCAGGGGGCACCTTGATCGAAGGTAAAAAGAAGAAGAAAAGGGTGAGGCGTAGAACTGGCCAGGAGAGGAGGACCCAGAAGAAGGGTGTGGAGCAGGAGGGGACCACTTTTCAGTCGACACCGGCTGCGAAGAGGACCCACTCCGAAGGCTCGACACCCAGGGAAGTCAAGCGCTCGGCCAGGGAAAATAAAGAAGATGGGGCGTGCTACAGTCGAGCAGTGGCTACCAAGCTTCGGTGGGCCGTAGTTCCTGAAGGCTACCCCATCACACGACTCACCCAAGAACAGGTCGATCTGGTCAGATCTGCTCTTTAAGCAGAAATCGACCAAACTGAGGAGGGCCACTTCCCACAGTTCTTGGCCAACTGGGAGACGCGGGGTGCACTAGTGTACGACTGCAACACCCAGTGGGACGTGGAGTGGTTAAAGGCTAAGGTCCCTAGATGGAGCCCATGGGAGAACGCCAAGCTCACCGTCGTTGAGCAGGGCGATCTCCTAAAGGTAAAAAGAATCGCCTTGTACGTTCCGGGGAACATTGTTCCTCAGACCGCACTTACACGCTTGAGGCGACAGAATCCCACTCTCAAGGTGGAATCCTGGAACCTCCTAAGCAATAAGGCGATACCTGCAAAGGAGAGACAACCGGTGGAGACTCTGCTAAACATCACCGTGGAGGAGTCGTAGGTGGAGGCCCTAAAGGCCCTGAACTACCGACCCTTCTGTGGGGGTGGCAGGGCCCACGCCGTCCTTGTCTCTGACAAAGGTAAAGGTGACAAGGGAGAAGATGGGAGGGAACTAGGGGGTGGGAGAAGCGCTAAGCACAATCCTACCCCTACCCCCACACCCAAAGGCTAGCTCCTAACTTTGCCCCATGGTGAACTCAAGGAGGCTGGGTCGGGGTGGACGAAACCCAGGGCCTGCCAGTATGGCAACGTCCACTATTTCGTGCACCCAGATCAACTTGCACCATTGCAAAAGCGCTTCGGCTGTCTTAGTCAAACGCATGGCAGAGGTGCATACAGGCATAGCCTTTATTCAGGAACCCTGGATAAGGGCGGGTAAAATTACAGGCCTAAACGGTTGCGGCAACCGTTTCAGTTGGAACGGAGACTCAGCCAGGGCGGCCCTGATAATTAAAGGGCTTGCTGCTGAAGCCTGGGGATCCTTCTGTGACAGAGACATTGCGACAGCGACCGTGAAATACAAGGATGAGAAAGGCACTGAAAGGCAACTCGTAGTTGCCTCGGACTATTTTCCATACGATGAGGAGGATCCACCCCCACAAAGGGTTAGGGATCTTGTCAGGACCTGCGAACTGAAAGGCTTGGACCTCTTACTTGCGTGCGACGCCAACTCACATCACACGGTGTGGGGCAGCTCGGATTGCAATAACAGAGGGGACGCACTTTTGAGCTTCCTGGCGGGTACCAATTTGGAGATCCTGAATAAAGGTGGCAAGCCCACCTTTCGGGATGTAAGGCGTGAGGAGGTCATCGATATCACTCTGGCCACGATCGATCTGTCGGCGTCCGTGGAGGACTGGCGAGTCTCGGACGAGCCCTCCATGTCAGACCACGAACACATCACCTTTTCGTTGGTGGGCAGAACTACCGATAGGCCTTACTGGAGAAATCCCAGAAACACAAACTGGGAAGGTTACAGGGCCGATCTTGCCAGGAGAATTTCCAATTTTCCTGGGAGATACGGCACCCCGGTGGAGATCGAACACTGCGCAGAGTCCCTGCAGGAGACTCTGGTGACGGCTTTCGAGAACAACTGCCGGGTTAGTAAGAGAGGTAAGAGTCAGGGATGTCCGTGGTGGACACCCGAACTTACAGCCTTGAGGAAGGAAGTAAGGAGACTCTACAACAGGTCGTACAAGACTAAAGAAAGGGAAGACGAAGACGCCTATCGACAGGCGCAACGACTATACAAGAAGGAGCTGCAGAGGGCGCCCACTCTGGGCTGGCAGAACTACTGCACAGAGCAAAAGGATGTCGCAGCGACATCCAGGCTCAGTCGCATTCTGCGCAGTGGCCCAAACCAGACGCCAGGTGTAATGAGGCTGAACTCGGGGCAATGGGCCGAAAATGGTGCGGACTGCCTCAACGCACTACTGGAGACCCACTTCCCCGACTTCAGGGAAGGCGAAGTACACCAAGGCACGCAAGAAGCGACAGCCGGCAGACAGGACTGGGAACTGGCCAGGACCATAACGACACCGGAGAGAGTCAGATGGGCAATCGGCACCTTTGACCCGTTCAAAGCTGCCGGACCGGACGGTATCTTCCCGGCCCTCATACAAAAAGGGCTGGAGGTACTGTTAAGCCCTCTGGTCAAACTCTTTAGGGCGTGCTTGGCCCTGGGATATGTCCCGACCTGCTGGAGGACGGCGAAAGTGGTATTTATACCGAAGCCAGGCAGAGTGGTTACCAGCGCGAAGGACCACAGACCTATATGTCTGTCGTCCTTCGTACTGAAAGCACTTGAAAGGCTCGTGGATAGGTATCTCAAGGAGACGTCTTTGGTCGACAGATCGCTGCACTGCAGACAGCATGCCTACCAGGCAGGGAAGTCTGTAGATACAGCTCTTATAGAGGCGGAATCCTGGATCAGAAACGGGATGAAGAATAAAGGTTATGTACTAGCAGCCCTGCTTGACATAGAAGGCGCCTTCAATCACACCCGGGTGGATAGCATCCGGAAGGGTGCAGAGAATCATGCCATTCCGCCCACCCTGGTGAGATGGATGTGCCACATGTTAAGCACCAGGAGCCTGCTGGCCACATGGGGCGACCGTATCCGTAAGGGTAGGATCGGTAAGGGATGCCCACAGGGGGGAGTTTTGTCTCCCACTATGTGGTGCCTGGTAGTCGATACCCTACTGAGATTGTTGGATGAAGCCGGCATTTTTGCCTTGGCATATGCTGACGTCTTCATTCTCGTTAGGGCCGACGATCTGGATGTGGTGGCGGGCCTAATGCAACTAACACTGGGAATCGTCGAGAAATGGTGTAAGGGGGTCCACTTGACGGTGAACCCGAGCAAAGTTGGAGTCACGTGCTTTACAACCAGATACAAGGTGGGCCCTGTCAAGGGTCTACATCTCATGGGAAGGGCACTAGACCTGACCAGTGAGATTAAGTATCTGGGAGTCACATTCGACTCCAAACTCAGTTGGAAAAGGCATCTCGATATCACCTCCGCAAAGGTGATTCAGTCCTTCTGGGCATGCAGAAGGGCTTTTGGCAGGACATGGGGACTGGAGCCCGAAAAGATACACTGGCTATACACAGCGGTGTTGAAACCCAAGCTACTACACGGGGCAGTCATATGGGCTCCCCGGGTGGCGACGGTAAAGGGCGCCAAGTCAATTTTGGATCGCGTACAGACCCTCGTCTTGAGAGGCCTTACGGGATGCATGAGCACCACACCACTGGTTGCGATGGAACGTCTGACGGGAACCCGACAGCTCGACCTCGTGGTTAGAAGTGCGGCCTTCAAGGCCATGTGTCGCTACGATGGCAAGGCAAAGGTTGACCACCTAGCAGACCGGCAGATAACCAGAGAACTAAATCTGGAGAGGCTACCCAAGCTCGATCATACGGCGAGGAACATCAGTTTCAACAAGCCGTTTAGAGTCGAAACGGGCAGCCGGGCCGACTGGCAAGGAGGACGGCATAAGTATACAGGTCAGGGAGTTGTCTGGTTCACAGATGGCTCGAAAAGAAAGGAAGGCGTGGGCGCCGGAGCCTGGAGACAGGGCTGTTCCAGGGAGATAACGCTACACCTTGACGACTTTGCCACAGTCTTTCAGGCTGAGGTAAGGGCGATCACGAAGTGTGCACGGGCCACGCTGAGAGAGGTTAACAGGAGATGCCCAGTCACGATTTGCTCCGACAGCAAAGCGGCGCTTTTGGCGCTCAAGGGCTGGGCCACAAGCTCGAGGGAAGTGGCTCTCTGCAAAGAGGCACTGACTAACATGGCGTTGAACCACTGTGTCACCCTATTGTTTAGCTAAACCACTGCCAGAAGCACAAAAGAGTGAACTGGCGTTGGCCAACTGGATACGTCCCCGTCGTGCTAAATGGGCAACGTTTTGTTCGAACGCGACAAAGCGGCCAAAACTGCCACGGGGTGGCTTCCCGCTTTTACCCTAGCTAGAGTCGTTGGACCTCGACGACTCTTGTGGTCACCTTGGTGATTACAATTGGCTACCTATACGCTGGATGTGCTCCATGTTAGAGGTAACATGGGTGTTAGGTGTATAGATCCAAGGCTGCGCTTGACCGCGTGATCGAGAGTGGTTGGCTCAATAACTCAACCCTGGTAAGGAGCCCAGTGAAATTTTCCCGAATCCCCGTGCTCTAGCGTCACAGCCCTGGGATGTATGATTGGACGGATTCCAATAGATGTGACAGTGCTGAGTTTGAAATAATGATAACACCTGGAATTAGTATCTTCTCCCTTAAAGGAGGGCATAGCCCTCTGATTAAAGGGAGGCACGAAACAGATGAGAAAGCACAAAACAAAATCGAAAGCGAATTGTCTATCGTTAGCTCCGACGATGGACTCTCATCGAAAGGGAGTGAAGGGCGGTGATCCCGAAGTCCGTGAAGGAACTCGGAGTGTCAGACCTAGACTCAAAAGAAAGCAAAGAAAGCAGAAATCTAGCATTTCTATCAGGTTCCCTCTCATACAGGGAGGAGAACTTGGAGGCTCACAGCCCAAGGGTGTGATGGGGCTTGAAACCCACGACCGTGAAATTGGTGCTGAGACTTCTCGCGATTTCAATGATCCGAAGGATCCTTATTGCGGAAGTCAAGAGGCGCGTCATCAGGCGTTTAGTGGAGTTAGTACTCAGAACTCTGTGGAAACCTCTGTTGGACCTCAACCGGTTAGTAAGGAATCTCCTGAATCCCGAGCTGATTTTCATGACGATGATAACTGCTATGATGATGTACCTCAGCCTCGCTTAAAGCGTCGACGAATTTCGACCAGCTCGAGAATACATCTCTCATCCGATGATATCGGACTTGAGGTAGAGTGCTCGCAACCGGGTTGTGAAGTTGGACCTAGAGTTCGCGACAAGGCCGGTGTCAATTTGGTTACGGAGGATAGTGAAGGTCCTAGGGATCTTTATCACCGTGACCTTTTTGACCTCCCCTATGAGCCTAGTAGGGTTAGTACTCAATTACTGGTGGAAAACCCTGAAAGGTCCGGTGTGGTTAGTAAGCGTAAAGCTGAATCCCACCAGGACGACCTCAATAACGATGATGGCATAGCTAGGGAAGACGGTGAGCCTCCTCGAAAGCGATCTCGAGATAGCTTTGCCAATACTAACCCTGGTGACCTTTCCCAAAGTGTACCAAGGCAGGTTGACTCTAACTCTCCAACTATGAAGATCATGCAGGTAAACTGCCAGAGATCTTCAACAGCTGTCTGCGACCTAATGCAGATAGCTTTCGAAGCAGGAGTACAAATTTGTCTACTTCAGGAAACTCATATGGCCTTTGGTCGTCCGGTCGGTCTACCATCTGGCCTTTCTGTGTTCGCAACTAAGAATGGTAAAGCGGCCATAGTTGTGTTACAGGAAGAAATCTCTGCTATCCTTGTGGAACTTAGTTCCTTCGAGAATGGTGTTTGTATTAACACTAAGGCTTTCCTTCGGGGAGCTTTTATTGGTCTCTTTGTATTGCCCTCCGAGCCAGGATATCCTTCAGAGTCTGGATTACCTTGATGATGTTGTTGCACACGCGGCAGGACGTAGGGTTCTGATCGGAATGGACTCGAACGCAATCTCTGATCTATGGCATAGCAAAGATAGCCTTGGCAAGAAGGCTGGTCACAATGCCGAGAATAGGGGAGAAATGCTATCCGATTGGTTCCTTGCGTCTAGACTAGAGGTATTGAACGAGCCTAGCGAGGCCTATACTTTTGTAGGACCGAGAGGATTTTCAGACATTGATGTGACCCTGGTTGAAGGCAATTGGGGGGACCATGGTAAGGAGGCGAGATTTTCCTGGAAAATTCTGGAGGGAAGGGGGCTGAGTGACCACAACCCAATCGAGATTGGAATTGAGGGCACTTCAGACCTAAGCACCACTGAGCTCTTACCGTCCGAAAGGAGATGGAATACTAAGGACGCGGATTAGTCAGCTTATACAAGTTATGTTAAGCTCTGCGCAAATTTAACCTACTTAGGGTCGAGGAAAAGGTTGATATGCTGTGTACATGGATTACTGAAGCTAACGACAAATTTCTCAAAAGTACCTCGCGCTCGAAAAGACCACAGAGCCTCAAGTGGTGGAACTCTGAGTTATCCAAACTCAGGGCCCAGACCCATGAATTGAAAGGGAAATGCCAGAGGGAGAGGGAAAGATCGGGTGACAGGGATGGGCGTAGTTTAGGTCTGCCAAACTTCGAAATTGGCGGAATTTCGTGAGTGAGACGGGAAATAGGAGTCCTTGGGGACCAGTATATAAAGTCTGCAATGGCAAATCCCAGAGAGATACTTTGTCAAGCCTAAGAACTGCAAATGGCCAGACTCGAACGTGGGTCGAAAGCGCTGAAACTCTGTTGAAGGAATTCTTTCCTCCGGGTAGCAGCGAACCTCTGGAAGGTGATAACGAGGTTAACGATGATGCCCCAGTCGAATTCACAATCGACGAGATGATTTACTCCATCAAGCGAATGTCGGTGGGGAAGGCTCCAGGCCCGGATGGAATCTCTAATGAAGTCCTTAAAAGGGTCTGGACGGTTATCCCTGAGTTCATACGGAGCGTTTACAATTCTTGTATTCGTTCCGGATGTTTCCCACCGAAATGGAAGACTGCCCGAGTGGTTGTGATTAAGAAGGGACCTGAGAAAGACCCGACTGATCCACGCTCATATCGGCCCATTTGCTTACTCGATGGCCTGGGAAAGCTTTTGGAGCGAATGATGGTCCTTAGGCTCGAGGTTGTTATGTACAATCGATGGAACAAATTTCAATTTGGCTTCGTTGAAGGTAAATCATGCGAAGACGCATTGGCAGAGTTGTCTCGTCTCACCAGGGAGGCCGCTGGAAATTATGTGGTTGGAATCTTCGTAGATTTCAAAGGCGCCTTTGACAGTCTGTTATGGGATTACGCTCTATCCCGCTTGAAAGAAGTTGGCTGCTCCGGGGCTGATCTAAAACTGTGGCGAAGCTATTTTTGCGACCGTACAGTATATATGAGAAGCCCTACCGAAAAGGTTGAAAGGAAGGCCAAGCGCGGGTGTCCGCAAGGATCTATCAGCGGACCTACCATTTGGAGGCTCTGTATGGATGAGCTGTTGAACCTTTTAGCCAGGCTTGGTATAAAGTTCGTTGCCTACGCAGATGATCTGGTTCTCATAATTGAAGCCTGCACCAGGGCCGCTCTTATTGCAGCCATAGCGGAAATTATGCGCCAAGTCTACGACTGGGGGCAGAAATCCGGTGTGGAGATTTCCGAAACCAAAACAGTGGCCATGGACCTCGTGGGAGATAGAAATCTCACCAAGACAAAAGCGGTCGAGGTAAAGAATGCGAATGGCGATACTGTGGCTAGGGTCGGCTTTAAGAGCGAAGTGAAGTATCTCGGCATTAACTTCACAACTGGCTTGGGCCTGAATTCTCACATCAAGAAATTGGAGAAGAAGGTCCTTGCCTCAATTGGTAAGTTTAGAAGGGTCTTGAGGAAGGAGTGGGGATTGAATTCTAAGACTGCTCTATTCATCTTCAAGGGGACTCTGCTACCTGCAGTAATGTACGGTGCGAGTGCCTGGTATAGAAGGCTGTGCGACAATAAAAAGTTAGCTGAGACGATGCAGCGTTATCAAAGGAAGGTGCTCTTGGCAAGCCTGAACACCTGCAGAACCGTCTCTACTGAAACTTTACAAGTCCTCGCGGGAAGTCTCCCATGGGACCTTGATTGTATAAGACACGCTAACCTATATAAAGCCCGGAAAGACATACCAATGCAGGAGGGCGATTTGGTCACGACAGCTGAAGTCTCTGGACTCGTATTCAGCGCTCAAAAGCGATTGATAAATGACAGGGCAGATCTCAGATGGCAGCAGAGATGGGATGCTTCGTCCAAAGGCAGAGTGATTTATGAATGGCTGAAAGGAGTTAGATCCTCGCCTTTTAGGACGGACTTCAAGTTAAATCTTGAATTGAGTTACCTGTTGACAGGACACGGAAGCTTGAATGCTTTCCGATTTGCACGCAAGTTTTCCGATTCCCCTGCTTGTCCATGTGGATTCATTCGTGAAGATTGGATCCATATGCTCTGTGACTGCACTCTCTATTCGAGTGAAAGAGACCTCGAGAGCATGGGTATTTTCAGACAGTCAGAGCCCGATCACGGATGGGATGTAAGCTTTGCCCTCCAGAACAAGCAGACGTATGAGGAATTATGCAAGTTTGCTGAATTCATTTTTAAGAATAGGCCACGACAGGCAACCTCTACTGATCCTGGCTGGTCAGTGACCCTGTCTGGTCATAGCGAGATTGATCCTGCCCTTGATCCCAATATTGAGGGTGGACATCACGGTATCTGCCCTCAGGGGCAGGTACGAACTGCGGCCGGGCTAGAGCAGAGCACGCCTGACCGTGGCCATCAAAATTGGGAACCTCTTAGGATGCAGCTGCGATCGAGCTTGAAAGACATTCAATGAATGAGAGTCTCGTTCGCGCTAAAACTGTTTCCCAATAAGCCTTTTCGGGCGTGAGGTGGTAGCAAATACTCTTGGGACTAGGGAGTTATTTACTTGCCTAAGTCCAACTCTGGCATAAGTATCTCGTCTTGAGACAACTCGTCTCTCGTCGTATGCTGTTCGAACGCGTGGTAGCAAATGACTCGTCATTTTAGTGACGCAATGGTAGCCAATGACTCGTCATCTTAGTGACGTTTTTCGACCCCTGCGGGAGGTCGAGGCCTGTGGGGATTGCTGTGGGGATGAGCCCTTGTGACTGTGTGATTTCTTATACCTAGACTTTGTCTCATGTTCCAAAAACTCCTGATTTGAATCGACGGTGGCCACAACCAAAGTCTGGTGAGAGACTCTAGTGGTGCTCGCAAGAGAGGGTAAAATCTACCAAGGGCGTACCGATTTCCAAGCCGGGATTAACGAGCTCATAGAGGTGGTAGTAGCGTGGGAGCGGCTTCGGCCGAATTATGCTTCTCTCATTCCGCCTCATTGGGCTTGTTCTTCCTGATCGGTCGAATGGGTCTGGACTCTTGGTGGCAGTGGTACTCTGTCGTATGACAGCAAGCAAGGGTGTCTAGCGAGTGGCGTCAACAGTGGGCTACGGCTCGACGTTCATGGTTCTGGATGAAATTGCGCGTTCAGGTTGCGTCTAGCCTGGTGTCAGATTCGTCGTCGACCAGGTCAACCGGGTTCCTGGCCCGTCTTAGCCAGGATGAAAGAGCACCCGAATGGTGTGACATGCGAATACCCTCACAAAGGGTCCTTTCAACTGTACTCACTTACTTTTGATCGGAAATTTGTAGGCGAGCCGAACGGATGGCCTTCGGGTCTTCCGAAGAGGTAAGCCGCGCAGGAGGACGTAATCCGAGACCCAAGTGGCCGAGTGGCCCGTGCGGGTGAGTTCACGCAGGTATCGCACGTAAATCCAAATAAGCAACATTGTGTCACCCTATTATGGGTGCCAGGACACTCGATGATCCTGGGCAACGAAAAGGCAGACAGGCTGGCGAACCGGGGCGCCTTGGGCATCAGGGCGGACCAATGCAACGTTGGAATGCCCGATTGCTCAATGCAAGAAGCCATGGAACGCTGGATGACAGGTGTAGCTGACCGAAGATGGAATGATCACCAGGGGCTGAGGCAGGCAAAGAGCCTCATCGGTGACAAGCCGCCTGAAACATGGCTGCGAGACCTGAGAAGGACTGGCAGAACAAAACTCAGGATGATCATCGGCTGGCTTACGGGCCACTGGATGGTGAGACATCACCTATCAAGGATAGGACTCAGCGATGTCTCAAACTGCAGGTGGTGCGGAGAATCGGCCGAAACGACGGGACATCTTCTCTGTGAATGTCCCGCTTGGGCCACACTCCGGACCAGAAGGCTTGGCGGACCCATTATAGATCCATTGGATCTAAGGGAGGCAAGTGTTTCGGCAATCACGACGGCAATAGGCCACATCGAAGTGGCCTTGAACAGGGATTGAGTAAGGCAGGGAAATCAGCACAATGGGTGTATACCTGAGTACTGGGGTCGCATGTTCCCGGGTAGGGACCGCGTACCCCTCTCACAAATACCATACCATACCATACCATGATATTATTAATCATAATCAATATAAATACTTAAAAGTAATTCTATACCATGTTTTCGCAACATAAAATACGTTTTGTCGACAAACATATTTTATGTCTACAAAAATTTTCGACTTAACATATTCGTCGTAGAAAACGTACACATGACGTAAAATACCTCAGCAAATATGTACGATGCGCGAAAGTTTTTAAATTCAAATGATATCGATTTTTATTTTTCAATTAAGGTAGTAGGCACGGTACAAGAGAGATCGTTATACTTGTGTGACCCTTGGGGAGAACATCTCCGTGAATCTTCGAGAATCTTCGTGAATTTTCGTGAATTCTTGTGAATCTTTGTAAATTATTGAAGGAAGCTTAGAAATTATGATTAGAAAATGTACGCCAAAACTTTGATAAACATTAACAAGTCCTTATTTATTCCTCGTAAATTATATCAAATCTTAGGTTATGACGTCGTCGTGGCTTTTATTCGATTGTTCTCGTTTTTACATACATGCACACACGCACTCTCACTCTCTCTCTATCATACAACTATCTACTTCCCCACAGACACCCCCCTTTTATGAGTGGCCACCCACAGCCACATATACACACAATCATTCACGCGCACGCACATACACTCACGCACACGCATCTATCCAGGCCTCTTGAAAGTGACAGAATTCCGAATGGCGGGAATGGAACAAAAATTTGAAATTTCGGGGCAGTAGTGGCACACAAAAATTAAATTAAAAAAACCCACTAGCCTAAAACCCCATAACACTGAGCATAAATATTAATAAAATAATTTATAAATAAACAAACAAGCCTATACAACCACATTACCTTAAGCATGTAAATATTAATAAATAAATTTACAAATACACGAATAAACCAACAAGCCTACAACTCCATAACGCTGGGCTAAAAAATTAATAAATGAATTTATAAATAAACAAAAAAACCAACAAGCCTACAACCCCATAACACTAGGCGAAAAAATTAATAATTAAATTTATAAATAAACAAATAAACAAACAAGCCGACAACTCCATGACGCTGGGCAAAAAAATTAATAAATAAATTTATAAATAAACAAATAAACCAACAAGCCTATACAACCACATAATTTTAAGCGTGTAAAAATTAATAAATAAATTTATAAATAAACAAATGAACCAACAAGCCTACAACACCATAACGCTGGGCAAAAAAACTAATAAATAAATTTATAAATAAACAAATAAACCAACAAGCCTACAACCCCATAACACTAGGCGAAAAAATTAATAATTAAATTTATAAATAAACAAATAAACAAACAAGCCGACAACTCCATGACGCTGGGCAAAAAAATTAATAAATAAATTTATAAATAAACAAATAAACCAACAAGCCTATACAACCACATAATTTTAAGCGTGTAAAAATTAATAAATAAATTTATAAATAAACAAATGAACCAACAAGCCTACAACACCATAACGCTGGGCAAAAAAACTAATAAATAAATTTATAAATAAACAAATAAACCAACAAGCCTACAACCCCATAACGCTGGGCAAAAAAATTAATAAATAAATTAATAAATAAACAAAAAAACCAACAAACCTACAACCCCACAACACTAGGCGAAAAAATTAATAATTAAATTTATAAATAAACAAATAAACAAACAAGCCTACAACTCCATGACGCTGGGCAAAAAAATTAATAAATAAGTTTATAAATAAACAAATAAACCAACAAGCCTACAACTCCATGACGCTGGGCGTAAATATGAATAAAATAATTTATAAATAAACAAATAAACCAACAAGCCTACAACCCTATAAATCTGGGCAAAAAAATTAATAAATAAATTTATAAATAAACAAATAAACAAACAAGCCTACAACCCCATAACACTAGGCGAAAAAATTAATAAATAAATTTATAAATAAACAAATAAACAAACAAGCCCACAACCCCATAACGCTTGGCGTAGATACGAATAAAATAATTTATAAAAAAACAATTAAGCCGACAAGACTACAACCCCATAACGCTGGTCGTAGATACTAAAAAACTAGTTTTTAACTATCCTCCAAGCTCTAAACCCCCAAAAATCTGGGCGTAGAGTTCAATAAAGAAACTGATGAGCTACCTCCAAAAACCCTGGGCGTCGAGGTCAATAAATGAGCTGATCAGCTATCCCCCAAAACCCTGGGTACCCGAGTTCTACAAAAAAACTGGTCAGCTACCCCACAAGCTTTAAACCCTCAAAACCCTGGGCGCCCGAGTTCAACAAAGAAGCTGATTGGCTACCCCCCAAGCTTTAAACCCTCAAAACCCTGGGGGCACGAGTTCAACAAAGAAGCTGATTGGCTACCACCCAAGCTCTAAACCCCGAAACCCTGGGTGCCCGGGTTTAAGGAATAACTGATCAGCTACTCCCCAAGCTCTCAACCTCCAAATACCCGAGTTTAACAAAAAAAACTGGTCGGCTATCCCCCAAGCTCATAACCCCCAAAACCCTGGGTGCCCGAGTTCCACAAAAAAAAAAAAATTATCGGCTTTCCCCCAAGCTCTAAGCCTCCAAGACCCTGGGCGTCCGAGTTCCACATAAAGGCTGGTCGGCTATTCCCCAAGCCTTGGGCCCCATAACCCTGGGAGCCCAAGTTTAACAAAAAAACTGAGCAGCAACCCTACAAGCTCTCAACCTCCAGATACCCTGGGCTTCCGATTTCAATATGAAAATTGGTTGACTATTCCCCAAGCCTTGAGCTCCCAAATACCCTGGGCGCCCAAAATAACAAAAAACTGGTCATCCATCTCCCAAGCTCTAAATCTCCCAAAACTCTGATTACCGAGTGGAATAATTTTACAAGTTAAGCTTACTTTATATTCGAATATTTTTTTTAATAATGTTACAAACAAAGAGTTAAACATAAAATAAAAATTTATAGCGGTTTCCTAATCAACCACGCCATTTTAGAGTTGAAAATTTCATATTTACAACTTTGTGATAGAATTGCACCAGTGCAGCGTAATTAGGTATCATTACAATATTATTTATTTCGTTAACTAAAATTCACTCATATTTTTGGAATATTTTAGCTTGGGCTCCCAAGATTTTTGGGGGCTTAGATCTTGGGGGATAGTCGATAAGTTTTTTTGTGGAACTCGGGCACCCGGGGTTTGGGGATTTAGAGCTTGAGGGATAGCCGACCAGTTTTTTTGTTGAACTTGGGCGCTCAGGGTTCTAGGGGTTTAGAGCTAAGGGGATAGCTGATCGGTTATTTGTTGATCTTAGGCACCCAGGGTTTTGGAGGTTGAGAGCTTGGGGTTTAGCTGATCAGTTATTTGTTCAACTCGGGCACCCAGGGTTTCGGGGGATAGCTGATTAGTTTATTTATTGAACTCGACACCCTGGGTTTGGGGGGGTAGCTCATCAGTTTCTTTATTGAACTCTACGCCCAGAATTTTGGGGATCTAGAGCTTGGAGGATAGTTAAAAACTATTTTAGTTAAAAACTTGTTTATTAGTATTCACGCCCAGTGTTATAGGATTGTAGGCTTGTTGGTTTATTTGTTTATTTATAAATTTATATATTAATTTTTTCGCCCAGCGTTATGGGGTTGTAGGGTTGTTGGTCTGTTTGTTTATTTATAAATTTATTTATTAATTTTTTCGCCCAGCGTTATGGGATTGTAGGCTTGTTGGTTTATTTGTTTATTTATAAATTTATTTATTAATTTTCTCGCCTGGTGTTATGGGGTCATAGTCTTGTTAGTTTATTTGTTTTTTCATAAACTTTTTTATTCATTTTTTTGCCCAGCGTTATGGGGTTATAGGCTTGTTGGTTTTTTTGTTTATTTATAGATTTATTTATTTATTTTTTTGCCCAGCATTATGGGGTTGTAGGCTTGTTAGTTTATTTGTTTATTTATAAATTAATTTATTAATTTTTCTGCCCAGCGTTATGGGGTTGTAGGCTTGTTGGTTTTTTTGTTTATTTATAAATTTATTTATGAATTTTTACACGCCTAAAATTATGTGGTTGTATAGGCTTGTTGGTTTATTTGTTTATTTATAAATTTATTTATTTATTTTTTTGCCCAGCATTATGGGGTTGTAGGCTTGTTGGTTTTTTTGTTTATTTATAAATTTATTTATTAATTTTTACACGCCTAAAATTATGTGGTTGTATAGGCTTGTTGGTTTATTTGTTTATTTATAAATTTATTTATTTATTTTTCCGCCCAGCATTATGGGGTTGTAGGCTTGTTGGTTTATTTGTTTATTAATAAATTTATTTATTAATTTTTACAAGCCTAAAATTATGTGGTTGTATAGGCTTGTTTGTTTATTTATAAATTATTTTATTAATATTTACGCCCAGCGTTATTGGGTCGTATGCTTGTGGGTTTTTTTAATTTAATTTCTCTGTGCCACTACTGCCCCGAAATTTTAAGTTTTTGTTCCATTCCCGCCATTTGGAATTCTGTCACTTTCGAGAGGCCTGCATCTATCCTCTCCCTATTAAAGGACGACTGCTCTCAGTCGCTCTCACTCTCTCACGCGGTGCCGTTTATGCGATCATCATCTCCATTGTCAGCTGCTTCATCGTCTTTTTCTACTTCTACGTAGTCATCGAGGTCCTCCTGAATGTCGTCTCTCTATCCTTGCCATGATTTCATGCCTTCAGCTGCAGCGGAAGTATTGTACGTTCCTTCCACGCCTATCCGTGCTTTTCGTACATCGTACCGTTCGTTCAGTTGGCACTTTGTGACGATGTTGGGGCCTGGGAACTTTAATTAGACCTTCAACCCTGATCCTCCTTGGGTGTGGACGATTGATACCAAGTCGCCAACTTGGTATTTTGTAGCAACCTTTTGTTTGCGGTTGAAATGTTGCTGGTTCTCGAGCTGGATTTTTTCAATCTGCTTCTGAGCGGCCACCCTTTCTCGGCCCCTGACCACCTCGAATTCTATCAACATCTCCTCTTCAATGAGTTAAGTTGCCTCGAGGGCTCCAGAAATCCGTTGGTCAATCCCAAACATCACTCTGTAGGGGCTGGTCCCGATTGCCCTTGAGAAGGTGAAGTTGATCGCTCGCTGCACTTGGCTGACATGCTTGTACCATCGTTGATTGTTGTTGGCTACGATCTTCCTCAGGGTGTTGCTCACTACACTGCTGATTCGTTCTACTTGGCCGTTCCCACGGGGTACTCCGGTGGTAATCGGCTGTCTCTCGATCTTCTCCGCTTCGCAGAACTCCTCGAACTCTTTCGACCGATAGAATGCCGACCCCCAATCCATAAGTACCTGCACCGGAGTGTCAAAGTGCTGAAACAGAATCTTTAACTTATCGATTACTTCTAGCACTCCAGTTGATCGGGTTGAGAAGATCCAGGTTTATTTGGAGAATCCATCGATGACTACCAAAACATGGTTATACTGCTTTCGGGTCGAGGTGTACGGGCCAACGTGATGCAGGTGCAGAGTTTGGAGTGGCTGGTCTCCCTTTGGGATAGGGTGAAGGTAACCTTCAGCTTTGCCCACTTTACGGGTCGCCAAGATGCAGTGCAAGCAGTTTTTGTAGCACCAATCCGCGTGTCTCTTAGCGTCTTTCATCCAGTAGTCACTGGCTACTAGCTCTGCGGTTTTTCGGGCTGCGGTGTGATCAACCTCGTGTGCCTCTCGGATGATTTCCCGCTTCATGCTTTGAGGACCAGCTAACCTGTCTCGTCCGGAGTCAACTCGGTAGACCAGTCCATTCTTGAGTGTAAAGTTATCGTAGGTTTCTCCCTTCTGAAGGATTACGAGGACAGCCTTCAGCTCAGGATCCTGGCTTTGCACTCTTCGAATTTGATTTATCATGGAGTCTCTAATGACCTGGACAGAGGCCACCCGGCTTAGTGCGTCGACGTGTTTCATCCTTGTGCCATCTCGATGCTTCACTTCCATGTTGTACTCTGCAAGAGTCATAGGCCACCTGGCGATTTTTGGCGCGAGTCGCGTGTTCTCCATGGTTTGGGTAAATGTCTTGCAGTCGGTGTACACTATGAATTTGATACCCAGAAGGGAGCAGCGGAACTTTTCTAGGGCCCTAACCACGGCCAGGACTTCTCATTCATAGCTGCAGAACTTTTTCTCGGCTGGCGTGTTCATCCGGCTCATAAAATACACAAGGTAGAGTTGTTGGTCTTCTGGGTACTTTTGCATGAAGATAGCTCCATAGCCTTCTTGCAAGGCATCCATGTGCAGCTCTGTTTCTCTATCTTCCTGAGAAAGCTGTAGGACCGGATCCTGGACTAGAGCTGTCTTTAAGGCTTCGAACGCCGCTCTCTGTGCTTCCCCAAATCCTAAAGCCCAATCGGGCTTTAACGGCGATTTGGTTTTTTTTTAAACCGACTGCCGTGAAAGCCTGCAGGGCTTTATATACTTTGATTTTTGGTTTTAGGTTAGGACGCTTCAAAGAAAAACTATTTTAGGATGATTATTTCATTTATATTATACATCCCGCACGTAGCTGATGATCCCCTGAGTAATTTAAAAAAAAATTATCCCGAACAAAGCCCGCATTGAAAAGTTATGAACGTTTCATTTTTCGAAACGCTGGTTTCCTTTGGCTCACGGTAGTCAGGGGACATTCGATTTCAGTTTCGAGCATCCGGTCTCTCTGCCTGCGCTCTCTGTAGACTTAACCGGACGTGACGTATGCGGTGGGCGTGTCTAATTTTGCTGTCTCACTCTTACTGCTTACCTACAGCGGCAGACGGGGGCATGTAGGCCCGAGCCTGTAGCCATGAGGCGACTGGTGGCGCTGTATCAATTAGCAGCTCCCTACAGCTGACTCGTGAGCTGACTACAGCTGACTGCAAAGCAGCTTGTAATGTGTTATGAGCAATAACTTTTTCATAAATAATTGATTGTCATAGAAAAATCACCACTGAAGACCCTTATTTTCATTATATATTAAATAAGTGGTAGAATTTATAATTATTAATTTGTTTAATTTCAATAAAAGAGTATGAAATAAATAATCTCTACAGTCTTTCTATGATCATCATCATCAAAGATTTTTCAATTATTGTGGTGTGCCCTGTGAGTTGATAATAATTGTGCTGTGGTTGTGTTGGGGACCTGATGACTGGAGGTGCATATTGGCAATATTAAAAATAAAGTTTTTTCTGAATAAGTGTGTTTGTGTGTGTGTCAGGTTGAACTTGCAAATTACTTTTTTATAATCCACCCAACTTGCAAAAGGTGCGAGGTTGCAGCACATAATGTCATTGTCATACGCATTATCGCTTAATTTCATAGAATCATCATAGAAATGTATATGCTCTGAGCCAATACACTTGAACTGTTAAAGTTTTGTAATTCTACCCTTTTTCAAAAATAAACTTGATGTCTGAAAGTCTTGTCATCCCACCTTTTTTCTAAAATAAACTTGATGTCTGACAATGAATTTTAATTTTGATTGTTACTGTTACATTCACTCAGGGTGTTAATGAGAAGTATATTTAAGTCAACATGAATCAATTATTAAAAATTTTTATCTTTTTTGTTGTCTGTATGCAAGCTTAAGTTATGCGGCCAAAGTGATTTTACATTTTAAAATTGGTTAATTAAGAAGTACAAAAAAAATAGATAGTTTTGGGTCTAGGTATCCAGTGGACCAGAAATTATGAATTCTATTTGGCATGGATTTTTAAAGTACGGATGAGCATTTGCTTCATTATTTTCAAAGTGGATTTAATTTGTCCATCAATTATGTATGCAAAATGAATTCAAAAGTACTTCATAACAGTAAATTATGTCTATGATTTTTATGTGTTCTGACTAATGATAAAATTTATATAAAAGAAATTTAAACCTAAAGAACTAGATATATCCAAGTCAACATGAATCAATTATTAAAAATTTTAATCTTTTTTGTTTTCTGTAAGCAAGCTTAAGTTATGCGGCCAAAGTGATTTTAAATTTTAAAATTGGTTAATTTTTTTTTACAAGAATTAAAAAGTACAATAGAAATAGATAGTTTTGGGTCTAGGTATCCAGTGGACCAAAAATTATGAATTCTATTTGGCATGGATTTTTAAAGTACGGATGAGCATTTGCCCATTATTTTTAAAGTGGATTTAGTTTGTCCATCAATTATGTATGCAAAACGAATTCAAAAGTAGTTCATAACAATAAATTATGTCTATGATTTTTATGGGTTCTGGATAATGATAAAATTATATAAAAGTAATTTTAAACAGAAGAACTAGATATATCTAAGTTAACATGAACCAATCATTGAAAATTTTTATCTTTTTTTTAATCATTTTAAGGTTACAAATGATTATTTGCTACATTTCAATGTAAATTTACATTAAAATAAAGTTATGCAATGTACATTTAAAAAATAGGTAAATACTAAATTGTTTTTTTTTTACATATAAAATTGATTTCCCTAGGACTTTTATAGGTTCTGGTTTATGTCGTGGTTTTACATCAGAATAATTGAATATATCTTAGTTATTGTTAAATTATTTAGAATTTGTTAAGTTCGTGAAATAATTTATTAAGCATATTTCAACAATATTAATGATTTATTTATGGAGTTTGGTTTTTTGAACTTATGGACAAAAAGGAAATACATTTAAATATTTACCGAATTTACGCAATAAAATCTTTAAAAAATACTTTTAAAAAAGTAATATTTACGGCGATTGGTTTTTTAAAAAGAAATCTAAATAAAAAATTATACGCTAAGTATGATCTTTAAAAAATACTTTTAAAAAAGTAATATTTACGGCGATTGGTTTTTTTAAAAGAAGTCTAAATAAAAAGTTATACGCTAAATATAATAATCTTTTTTTGAAAATGGATTAATGAAAGAAGTGAAATCAAAAAATTTATTACGGACGACTTGAGGCCGAATTACTTATTATTTAAAAATAATTTCTCTTCTAAAAGATGATCATATTATGTTGAATCACCTTCAATATACGTAAAGTTAACAATTTTTCAATTATAGCACATACATGGGAAAACACATGCAAATTGCACACAATTCAAACACTTTTTGAAATTAAAATATGTTGTAATAAAGTTAGAAATCAACTAAATCACAATGTATGGCTATACTTGACCTGTAAAAATTTAATATTCTTTGAACTAAATTATCTCGAAAAAAATCATTGATACCTGTATTTTTTAAATTATATTTTGAATGCTCAGTTTCTTAACAACATATTTTAATTTCAAAAAGTGTTTGAATTGTGTGCAATTTGCATGTGTTTTCCCATGTATGTGCTATAATTGAAAAATTGTTAACTTTACGTATATTGAAGGTGATTCAACATAATATGATCATCTTTTAGAAGAGAAATTATTTTTAAATAATAAGTAATTCAGCCTCAAGTCGTCCGTAATAAATTTTTTGTTTCCACTTCTTTCATTAATTCATTTTCAAAAAAAGATTATTATATTTAGCGTATAACTTTTTATTTAGACTCCTTTTAAAAAAACCAATTGCCGTAAATATTACTTTTTTAAAAGTATTTTTTAAAGATCATACTTAGCGTATAATTTTTTATTTAGATTCCTTTTTAAAAAACCAATCGCCATAAATATTACTTTTTTAAAAGTATTTTTAAAGATTTTATTGCGTAAATTCGGTAAATATTTAAATGTATTTCCTTTTTGTCCACAAGTTCAAAAAACCAAACTCCATAAATAAATCATTAATATTGTTGAAATATGTCTTAATAAATTATTTCACGAACTTAACATCGAAAGGGTACATCGTTTTTCATGAGATCACTGAGAGGTGCGACTCGCGCGTAGCCAAGGATGATTTTTCTGAATGTTCCTGCCAGACCTAGGAACCGTTCAATCTGCTTCGGGGTGCGTGGTTCAGAATACTCAATCATCGATTTGATTCTGTCGTCAGAAGGAGAGATGGTTCCCTTGGTGACTATATACCCCAGAAACACGGTCTGTCGGGTCAGCAGTTGGCTTTTTTTCCAATTAATATTTAGTCCGAATCGCGCTGCCACTTCCAGTATTTCACGTAGCCGATTGAGGCAGTCACTAAGAGCGTCGCATCGGCACAACTTGATTGGGTCATCTGTCTGGGCAATTTTGGGCCATGTACCCAGGCTTTTTACATTCGAAGCAGACTCTGCCCTTCTCTCGGTCTGGGCGGTCAGGGGTCAGGTGGCTCTTGCGGCCACAGTTGAAGCAGATCGCTTTCTGTGGGCAGTCTCGGCTTAGATGGTCGGATAGGTGGCACCCCTCAGCATAGACGTTCGTTGTTCTCTTTTGGCCGTGGCTGAGTCTGGTTCGAAGTTCAAGTTTGGCCGGATCGTTCTCGTAAAGCTTGCTCCGCCTTTTGTGCTTCTTGGTCCTGCTAAACTACCTCGTATGTGGCGATGTGCTTCCTGAGGTCCTGAGGTCGTTTAGGTTAATACAATGATACATGGCCTGCTTGTCACTAGGGATTCCCGGTAGCCCTTGAGAGATGTAGCGAATAATCCATGGGACGGCCACGCCTCCTCGTACTCCCATCGACGGCATTCGCAGGCTAAAGCTTCGAAAGCTTTCACCTTCTTTTGGCCGCTCAATTCGCATTCGGTCGATGATCTGAATTCCATCCACCTTCTGATCAAATTCTTCGGTGAGCCCCTTCTTAATGTCGGACCAGGTGCTCACGTTGCGCTGTGCCCCCAGCCAATAAGTGAGTGTCCTTTGAGCGCCTTTCGGGCGGCTAAACGCAGCTGGTTTTGTCTCCAGTTGAAGCCTTCGGCGAGCTGCTCCACTCGCTGGATCCAAACTTCCACCGGGTAAGTGTCATACTCGCCTGTGAAGACGTCCATTTCTTACATCGCGTCCCGGAAGGGCATCTCATTTTTTTGAGGGGACCGCCACCGCTCTCGCTCACTGCGACGCAGACTGTGCAACTGATCCTCTAGTCTGCGGATCTCACTTATCACCTTTACTTGCTCCTGTAGAGTTCGTATCCTGGTGTGGGATGTATGAAGGTTGGGGATTGGCGGAGTTTCCCCTCCATCAAGATGGTCATGCCCTATCATTGCTGATCTGATGATGAGTTCCCCCATCTGATATTCTTCCACTAATGGTTGGAGACAGTAGCGATGGCTCCGTCGATCGGTTGCTTGTTGGTGTCGAAGAGGCACGTTTCCCGTTCTACTCATTGCCCACCTGTAAAATCTTTCGTCAGTTCTGGCCCAGCTATCACTTTAAATATGCTACTCGGTTTCAGCAAGCCGCGATTTTTGCCATCGCAAGCTACATTTGCTTCCGTGCTCATTCTTAACCTTTCTTACTTCACTCTTTTCCTTGCTTTAGCTCATACTTCGCTTTTTCGCTCGCCTTCGCTCGTACTTCGCTCACACTTCGCTTTTTGCTTGCTCTCTCTCATACTTCGTTTTTTAACTTGCCTTCGCTTATACTTCGCTTTTGCTTTCTCTCGCTCATACTTCGCTTAAACTTTCTCAACTTCGTTTACATTCGCTCATTTTTGCTGCCGCTAACTCTCCTTGTCTTACTTACTGCAGTCTTCGTCTTGTTTCTGTTTTTTTTTTTTTTTTTTTTTTTTAAATCCCGGTCAAACCCCAATGTAGGAAGCTTAGAAATTATGATTAGAAAAAGTACGCCAAAACTTTGATAAATATTTACATATCTTTATTTATTCCCCGTACATTATATCAAATCTTAGGTTATGCCGTCATCGCGGCTGTTCTTCGATTGTCCTCTTTTTCACATACATACACGCACTTTCACTCTCTCTCTCTATCGCACAACCATCTACCTCCCCACAATATCATGTGGATTTGGAATTTTTCGACAAAGATTAACTTAAATTTGCGATGATTCACGAAGATTCACAAAAATTCACAAAGATTCACAAAAATTCACAAAGGTAATTTCTGTAAGGACAGTGATAGAGTCACTCCTTCAAGTGTTACTAGTTCACAAAAATCTTTTTTAAACAAGACTGGAAAAGAAAATTATCAGCCTAATCAACCTGTTTCAATAAAACCTTCACCTTGGATTTTTGCTAAATCTGGTACATCTAATCCAAAATCTTGTTTTACAAAACAAGCTCAGCCTAAAAAAAATGAGTTGGTGGAGACGGTAAAGACTTCAAGCAATGTATTTGTTCAGAGCTTTCAAACACAAAAGGAAAAAATCGATTCTGCACCGAAAATACCATTGGAAGATGAACTTTTTGGGAGAACAGTTGCTGTTGAACTTACTCAGAAAAAAAACAAAATTATTTTAAAAAAAGGCCACGATTATGAGCGCAGTATATGCTCCTATTTCCGGACAAAATACTGTTGCCAATGATTCTCATAAAACCACTACTATCGAAGATTCCAGCTCTACTCTTAATACCAATTAACTATATTAGCCGTCGATGGCTCATTCGGTTAAGGCACACGTCATAGTTGGCTGAAACATCAGCGCGCCGAGGGACGCCGGTTTGAATCTCCGCTGACTCGATTTTTCGAGCCTGGCGGCGAGGCGAGCTGTACGACCTGCATTGGACGAGCCGGAAGTTCTTGGTCAAATACTGATTTTTTCTGAGGAACAAAAGAGATGGCCACCAAAGAATGAATTAATGTTCACTGGGAATTATAAAAAATCACACCAGATATGGTTAAGACCTGTGAACCCTTCATTGCTAACCATCTAATGCTGATGGAATATTTAACGGCATCTACACCTTATCAGATGAAGCATTTTAGGACTGATGCACCCGACGAGCATAATGTAAATTTGCTACCCTAAATCTGTTTTAATATTCATTAAAAATAGCTTTTAAACATAGAGGTTCTCCATTGTTAAGTTTAAAATAAATTTTTGCATTATTCACTTTCCATCTAATTAAGTAACTTTATCCATATTATTTTTTCCTATTCTTCAACTGCACCACGCATATCATTTTTAAAATTCACATTTTCGTAGCTAATCATGAATAAATTTATCAAAATAATAATAATCAAAAAAATTTGGAGTTTACAGTAGCAGAAAATATTTTTCTAGGAGAAAAAATCCTATCTTTGGGGGCGCCCACGAAAAATTATCTTGAACACTCTGAAGTTTGCGATCGGGGGCGCCATAAGAACAATCGTTTCCAACACTGCTTCCAAGTGTCTGAAATACCTAACCTGCAAGGTTAGGCTAGGCGCATAAGGGTGCGCCTACACTAGATGCGTTTGATGCGTGCGTGTGGCGCGTGCGAACGATGCGTTGACCGATTGAGGTTATGTTTAATATTTATTTGGTAAGAAAAAAGCTTTCTATGACTTTTAAAGTGTCAAGGGATGAAATTTGCTTACTTTTTGAACAATAATAAATGTGTTTTGAGAAAATCTAATAGAAAACATAACCTTGCATGGTGAACGCATCGTTCGCCCGCGCCACACGCACGCACCAAACGCATCTAGTATAGGTGCACCCTAAGACACTTAGAAGTTGTTTAAAATCTTGAAAAAAAAAGACACTTGGTTCTGCGGTGCGCTCTATCTTGTCATTTGAGTATTCTTAAAGTATAATTAAGATTATGAAACAAGTCGCTAAAGGTTATGTGGATCTTGTTTAGTGTATATTCATCTGCGTATCGTGCATTAAAACTATTATTGTCGCAAATGCTAAAATTTCCATTTGCAATTTATTCAAATGTAGTACTTTAATGAACCTTGTCAGTAAAGTCAAAATCTCTCTAAAAACACTTACATTTCAAATTTTCAAGTTACACATAAAGTTTCTTTATAATGAATAAAAATGCTTTTCATGGTTATACGTATTATCAAAGGATGTAATTCTTACCCTGCTCAAAAAATGCACGTGTTACGTGTAATGTTTTTGCATTTCAGCGGCGTCAAAAAAACCTTAACAACTGGCATAATTACAATGCAAATCAAATTTATAAAAAAAGTATGAGCTAAATCGTAACATTAATATTTAATGAGAATCTTTGTGAATTTTAGTGATTCTTCGTGAATCTTTTTGAATATTTGTGAATCTTTCTGAATCTTTAACAAAAAATTCCAAATTCGTGCAATAATTCACAAAGATTAACAAATATTCAAAAAATTTTACAAAGATTCACAAAAATTCACAAAGATATTTTCGGCTAGGGGAGTAAGACAGAGGGCGTCACAGAGTTCTTCGTCTCTTTCGCACTCGTGTAAAACATGGCGGCTAATCTAAGATTTAAGTGTTTAACTAATTTTTTAAACAACTTGCACGATCTACTATAAGTTCATCCTGGCCGGAAAACGTTTATTGAATATTTTTCTACCACTCAAATTTTTTTTATTAAATTCCAATTATTATTATTCTTTATTTCAAGCATAGGGTAGAGACGCTGCCATCCTAGTGTTTGCTGTACAGAGTAGTAATTTAGATTAATATGTGAGAATCACATTATTATCACACCAGTAAATTATACGTATTATATACAGAATGTACACCCGATAAGCATCATTTCGTTCTCCAACGGTACCCTTACGGGCCCGTACCCTTACTGTTTTAGCTACTTATGTTTTCGCATGGCATAAAATATGTTTTGTAGAAAAACATATTTAATGCCAACAAAAAATTTTTTTTGTCGACAAAACATATTCGACGTAGAAAACGTTAACACCATGTAAAATACCTCATCTAATGTGTACGATGCACGAGGTTTTTAAATTCAAATGACATTGATTTTTATTTTTAAATTAATAAATGTTTAAGTAATTTTTTAAATAAATGATTGTGTTAAAAAAATTATATTAATAAAGAAAAATGTATAATTTATAATTAAATGAACTTATTGCAAGGATCTGAATTGATTATATAGTTTTTAACAGAGTTTGATAAAATTTTATGAAATAATCCAAAGCTATAATTTACTTAAGATTTTTTATACAAGTAAGTTAGTAAAAAAATAACTACATAACCTTTTAACAGACTTGTGAGGCTGGCGCCCTCGAAAAATAAATATTTTTGCAATAAAAAATATTTGTAACCACTCGATTTCTCCCATTCTGCGAGATATTCCTCCGCAAAAATAACATTCTGCGAGCTCTTATTGCGATAGTTATTTAATAAACAAAATCCTGGGGCGCTATGTCTTATTTTATTTTTTTAACTGCCAAAAAGCGCCGCAAATAAACTTTTGAAGTAGTCATTAGATTTTTCCCATTCTGCGAGAAATGCCAGTGTTTTTTTCTAATCGATTTTCCCCATAAATAATTAATTATGATCAATAAACGAGAATACCATCCATTTGCCTAGTAACTTTGACTAGTTACTTATGGGGCAGCATTCTAAGTTTGAGATTACTTAAGGTTGTTGAGTCGGTGCGAGAGCGAAAGAGATACTAGTGCGAGTCAAACGGAGAGATTCAGGGCCGGGACAGAGATAAATGCACAGAATCCTGTGCGCCTGTGCACCTGCACAGAGCTCTCTTGCCGTTGCACAGACAGCACCTGTGCAGAAGCAAAAAAGCAATAAAATCAAATTAGCTTAAATAAATAAATTAAAAATTAATTAGCGAACCTTCAGTTTTATGGTCAAGGGGAACACCTGGTGCACTTGCTGATAGTTATGCCTTGGAGATGATTTCCCCAGGAAGTTTTGACTCCGGAGGGGTCAGGAAAGGCAGCTAGTGCACTTAGTGAAAGTTACGCCTTGGAGATGATTTTCTCAGGGAGTTTTGACTCCAGAGGGCTCAGGGAAGGCACCTCGTGCACTTGTTAATAGTTACGCCTTGGAGAGCATCTCCTCAGGAAGTTTTGACTCTGGAGAGGTCAGGAAAGGCACCTAGTGATCTTGATGATAGGTAAGCTTCGTAGACGATTTCCACAGGAAAATTTGACTCCGGAGGAGTCAAGAAAGGCACCTAGTGCACTTGGTGATAGGCAGGCTTCGTAAACGATTTCTACAGGAAGTTTTGACTCCGAAGGGGTCAAGAAAGGCACCAAGTGCGTATGCAGGTTACAAGCATAAGCTGCTGTGCGTCGACTAGACTTGACTCGACTCGACTCGAGTTACTCGATATTGGATTCTCGACTCGAGTTTACAACCATGTTTCTAATAAGTTGAGCTTTGGGCTGACTGCAGAGTGCTGACTCAAGGTGGTTTTTTCATTGATAAATAAGTGCACGCATGAAGTAATTTTCAGTTTGTGATTAAAATTTTTTTTTTTGAAAGAGAAAATCAACTCTTCAATCCCCATTGCAAGTATCCTCGGTGAAATCAGCGATGAATTCATCGGTGAATTCATCGGTGGCTTCCTCGCTTTTTGCGGTGAAATCCTCAGTGAATCTTAACAGTGAAATCCTCGGTGAAATCCTCGGTGAAATTCTCGGCATTTTAACGGTTTCGAAAATGAAGGGGTCAAGACGGACATCTGGGTGCACCTGGTGGTACTTACGCTATAGTGAGGATTTCTCCAGGAAGTTTCAGCTCCGGAAGGGTCAGGGCAAGCACCTGGTGCACCTGGCGACACTTACGCCTTGGAGATGATTTCCCCAGGAAGTTTTGACTCCAGAGGGATCAGAGCGGACACCTAGTACACTTGGTGATACTTTTGCCTTAGAGAGGATTTCCCCAGGAAGTTTTACTCGCAGTTGATGGTGTGATAGTGGATCTGACCCCAGGTAGCACCAGGTCAACTACCAGGTAACCAGATCAATTTCCCCATGAAGTTTTTCTCTTAATTGACAGTCACAGAGGGCCAAATCGAAGATCCATTTTCAAAAATGAATATCCCATAGAATATTAGGAGTAGAGTAAATATCCGGGAGCCGTTTTCTTCGTTTGGTGGAGTACTTTGAGAAAAAGTTGTAAAAAATTTGTTGTTAAGCCACTTTGTTGTAAAAAATTCTTAAAAACAATTGTTATAAAAAAAAAACTTTTGAAAAGTGTACGATGAAGTATATGAAAAAATCGTCTAAAAACAAGTAGTGCTATTCTGCCGGATTTTTTTACGTCAAGATATTTATTATCAAGCATCTAAGTCGCACAAAATTTGCCGGGTCGTTTGATCATCGGGAACTGCCCCAACGAGCTGCAAAGAGGGGTATGGAACGTTTAATAAAATCATTAAAAAAAAGGATTGCAATTCTCCCGGATTTTTTTTCATCAAGATATTGATTAACAAGCATCTCAGTCGCATAAAATTTTCCAGGTCATTTTATCATCGGGAACAACTCCAACGAGCTCAGAGAGGGGGACGAAACGTTACATAAAATCATAAAATGTTAAAAAAAAAAGGATTGCAATTCTCTAAGCCCTCAAAACCCTGGGCGCCCGAGTTCAACAAAATACTGATTGGCTATCTCCCAAGCTCTAAGCCCCCAAAACCCTGGGCGCCCGAGCTCAACAAAATACTGATTTGCTACCCCCCAAGCTCTAAGCCCCAAAAACCCTGGGCTCCCGAGTTCAACAAAACACTGATTGCACTGGGAAAAAATTGTGGTCCACTCTCCTCACGTGTCATGCAGGGGGATTCACGATGCTGTGGGGACAGCAAAACCAATATGCGGGAATCACGATCCCTACTGAAACTTTGCGTCAATGACCGATTAGCGTGATGTTTTCATAAATTGTTGAAATAGTGCTATTTTTACTTTAGGACAATCTCAAGGCTCGAAAGACTTGTAAAGCACAAGACGTATCACCAGTGAAATAAATTATTTTGGCACATATATAACCGACATAATGAGGATAAGCATCCAATTTTGAGGTCAGACTACGCCAAGATACTCGGTGATTGCTAAAAATATATGGGTATACAAACTGCTGCTCAAGGAACGTTTGCGCGTAGGGGATCCCCATGCCCGACACGTGAGGAGAGTCGTCCCCAATTTTTTCCCAGTATGGCTACCCCCCCCAAGCTCCAAGCCCCCAAAATCCTGGGTGCCCGAATTCAAGAAAAAAAAAATGGATTGGCTACCCCTCAAGCTCTAAGCCCCCGAAACCCTGGGTGCCCGAGTTCAACAAAATACTGATTGGCTATCCCTCAAGCTCCAAGCCCCCAAAACCCTGGGTGCCTGAGTTGAACAAAATACTGATTAGCTACTACCCAAGCTCCAAGCCCTTAAAACCCTGGGCGCCTGAGTTCAACAAAATACTGATTAGCTACTACCCAAGCTCCAAGCCTTCAAAACCCTGGGCATCCGAGTTGAACAAAAAAACAGATCGTCTATCCCCTAAGCTCTAAGCTTCCAAAACCCTGGTTACACAGTGGAATAATTTTACAAGTTGAGCGTACTCAGAATTTGTAGATCAAATCAATAAAAAAGTGTTTTTTTTTTTCATTCCACAAGAACGTATTGATGAACTTTTATAGACACTACTTAAAAAAATTACAAAATAACAAAAAAATAATATAGATTAAAAAAATTAATAACCAATTAAGAAACGAAAATATTTACACTTTTTTCGAAATAAGTCTTATTCGTTAAAACATTCAATTTATAGTTAAAAAAAAAAAAATTGTTGATGACGTTGAAAAAAAAGAGTTGAACAATAAGAAAAAACTTATAGCATTTTCCTAATCAACCACGCCATTTAGGAGTTTAAAATCTCAGACTTACAATTTCATGATGTATTTGCACTAGAGCAGCGTCATTAGGTATACTTACAGAATTATTAATTTCATGCTTAAGTAAACTAAATGCACACATTTTTTTGAAATAATTTAACTCAGGCTCCCAAGGTTTTTGGGGTTGAAACCTTACGGGATGAATGATAGTTGATCAGTTTTTTTGTTCAACTCGGGCACCCAGAGTTTTGTGGGCTTCAAGCTTGGAGGGTAGCCAATCAACATTTTGTTGAGCTCGGGCGCCCAGGGTTTTAGGGGGTTGGAGCTTGGGAGGTAGCCAAGCAGTATTTTGTTGAACTAAGGCGCTCAGGGGTTTGTGGGCTTAGAGCTTGGGGGGTAGCCAATCAGTATTTTGTTGAACTCAGGCGCCGAGGGTTTTGGGGGGCTTAGAGAATTGCATTTTTTTTTTTTTTTAACATTTTATAACTTTATGTAACGTTTCATCCCCCTCCTGCAGCTTGTTGGAGTTGTTCCCGATGACAAAATGACCCGGAAAATTTTGTACAACTTAGATGCTTGACAATCAATATCTTGACGTAAAAAAATCCGGCAGAATAGCACTACTTGTTTTTAGACGATTTTTTCATATACTTCATCGTTCACTTTTCGAAAGTTTTTTTTGCAATAACAATTGTTTATAGCAATTTTTTAAAATAAAGCGCATCTTTTTCACAAAGTACTCCACCAAACGAAGAAAACAGCTCCCAGATGTTAACTCTACTCCTAAAATTCTAGGAGATATTAATTTTTGAAAATGGACCTTCGATTTGGCCCTCTGTTGCATCGTCAACTACGAGTAAAACTTCCGGGGGAAATTGATCTAATTACCTGGTACTTGACCTGATGCAACCTAAGGTGAAAACTACTATTTCACCATCAGCCACGTGTAAAACTTCCTGGGGAAAAGGTCCCGGTTACCTGGTGGTCGACTTGGTGCTACCTAGGGTGAAATCTGCTATCCTACCTTCAACTACAAGTAAAACTTTCTGGGGAAAACATCCTGGTTAGCTTGTGGTCAACCTGGTGCTACCTGGGGGGAAATCTAATATCCCACCTTCAACTACGAGTAAAACTTCCTGGGGAAAACGTCACGAAAACCTGGTGCTACCTAGGGTAAGATCCACTATCCCACCATTAACTACGAGTAAAACTTCCTGAGGAAATTGATCTGGTCAGCTGGTAGTCGACTTCCTGGGGAAAACCTCCTGGTTATCTGGTAGTCAACCTGGTGCTACCTGGGGTGAAATCTACTATCCTACCTTCAACTACGAGTAAACTTCCTGGGGAAAACGTCCCGGTTACCTGGTGGTCGACTGGGTGCTACCTGGAGTGAAATCTGCTATCCTATCTTCAACTACGAGTAATACTTTCTGGGGAAAACGTCCCGGTTACCTTGTGGTCAACCTGGTGCTACCTGGGGTGAAATCTACTATCCCACCTTCAACTACGAGTAAAACTTTCTGGGGAAAACGTCCTGGTTACCTTGTGGTCAACCTGGTGCTACCTGGGGTAAATCCACTATCCCACCTTCAACTACGAGTAAAACTTCCTAAGGTAAACGTCCCTGCTACCCGGAACTCGACCAGGTGCTACCTGGGATGAAATCTATTATCCTACTTTCAACTACGGGTAAAACTTCCTGGGGAAAACGGCCCTGTTACCTGGTGGTCGACTTGTTGCTACCCGGGGTGAAATCTGCTATCCTTCCTTCAAATACGAGTAAAACTTTCTGGGGAAAACATCCCGGTTATCTTGTGGTTAACCTGGTGCTACCTGGGGTGAAATCTACTATCCCACCTTCAACTATGAGTAAAACTTGGGGAAAACGTTACGGTAACCTGGTGGTCGACCTGGTGCTACCTGAGGTAAGATCCACTATCTCACCGTCAACTACGAGTAAAACTTCCTGAGGAAATTGATCTGGTCAGCTGGTAGTCAACTTCCTGGGGAAAACTTCCTGGTTATCTGGTAGTCGTCCTGGTGCTACCTGGGGTGAAATCTACTATCCTACCTTCAACTACGAGTAAAACTTCCTCGGAAAAACGTCCCGGTTACCTGGTGGTCGACTTGGTGCTACCTGGGGTAAAATCTGCTATCCTACCTTCAACTACGAGTAAGACTTTCTGGGGAAAACGTCCCGGTTACCTGGTGGTCAACCTGGTGCTACCTGGGGTAGGATCCACTATCCCACCTTCAGCCACGAGTAAAACTTCCTGGGGAAAACGTCACGAAAACCTGGTGCTACCTAGGGTAAGATCCACTATCCCACCATTAACTACGAGTAAAACTTCCTGAGGAAATTGATCTGGTCAGCTGGTAGTCGACTTCCTGGGGAAAACCTCCTGGTTATCTGGTAGTCAACCTGGTGCTACCTGGGGTGAAATCTACTATCCTACCTTCAACTACGAGTAAACTTCCTGGGGAAAACGTCCCGGTTACCTGGTGGTCGACTGGGTGCTACCTGGAGTGAAATCTGCTATCCTATCTTCAACTACGAGTAATACTTTCTGGGGAAAACGTCCCGGTTACCTTGTGGTCAACCTGGTGCTACCTGGGGTGAAATCTACTATCCCACCTTCAACTACGAGTAAAACTTTCTGGGGAAAACGTCCTGGTTACCTTGTGGTCAACCTGGTGCTACCTGGGGTAAATCCACTATCCCACCTTCAACTACGAGTAAAACTTCCTAAGGTAAACGTCCCTGCTACCCGGAACTCGACCAGGTGCTACCTGGGATGAAATCTATTATCCTACTTTCAACTACGGGTAAAACTTCCTGGGGAAAACGTCCCGGTTACCTGGTAGTCGACCTGGTGCTACCTGGGGTAAGATCCACTATCCCTACGTCAACTTCGAGTAAAATTTCCCGAGGAGATTGATCTGGTTACCTGGTAGTCGACCTGGTGCTACCTGGGGTGAAATCTACTATCCCACCTTCAACTACGAGTAAAACTTCCTGGGGAAAACGGCCCTGTTACCTGGTGGTCGACTTGTTGCTACCCGGGGTGAAATCTGCTATCCTTCCTTCAAATACGAGTAAAACTTTCTGGGGAAAACATCCCGGTTATCTTGTGGTTAACCTGGTGCTACCTGGGGTGAAATCTACTATCCCACCTTCAACTATGAGTAAAACTTGGGGAAAACGTTACGGTAACCTGGTGGTCGACCTGGTGCTACCTGAGGTAAGATCCACTATCTCACCGTCAACTACGAGTAAAACTTCCTGAGGAAATTGATCTGGTCAGCTGGTAGTCAACTTCCTGGGGAAAACTTCCTGGTTATCTGGTAGTCGTCCTGGTGCTACCTGGGGTGAAATCTACTATCCTACCTTCAACTACGAGTAAAACTTCCTCGGAAAAACGTCCCGGTTACCTGGTGGTCGACTTGGTGCTACCTGGGGTAAAATCTGCTATCCTACCTTCAACTACGAGTAAGACTTTCTGGGGAAAACGTCCCGGTTACCTGGTGGTCAACCTGGTGCTACCTGGGGTAGGATCCACTATCCCACCTTCAGCCACGAGTAAAACTTCCTGGGGAAAACGTCACGAAAACCTGGTGCTACCAGGGCCGTCGGCAGAAATAACTTGAGGAGTTTACTGTACTTGACCGGGTACCGCACTGAGCGTAAAGTTGCCGTGGCAGGACGCGCACGCTTGGTGGGGAGTGAGTTCGTTGCCGCGTTTGATTTTATTGCATATCACGCTAGAACGTCGGGGGCGAGAGGGCATTACCAATCTGAGGGTTAGAGGAGGAAGGGGTACTGAGATGATGGGATGCACAGAACTGCTTTAGAGCACTCACAAGATGCCGGAACGAAGGCATAGATGAACTCTGATGTGCAGATTGCAGTGTTGTAACAGAAGACGGTCGAGCGAACGTGCTGTGGTGTGGGCTGCTAGACGACTGGTGGGCAGCAAGCGCAGGCGCGCGGCGGCGTAAATCGCAGAAACTGAATAAGTCCTCCTAACCTCAAAGCTTTGATTGGATTTTTCCGAGACCTCTAGCTCAATAAATTCAGGAGCTGTGGCGAAAATCTCAGGGTGTACGAGAGCCAGAAGGTCCTCTGGAAAAATCTGTAACAGGAGAGAGAGAAAGAGAGAGAGAGAGAGAGAGAGAGAGAGAGATTTGATTTGATTTGATTTATTTATTTCGAGCATAGGGAGAACCCTACCATGCTCGTAGATGTTGTTACATTGAGTGTATTTTACAATAATTTAATTATAGTATACAAGTGTTACAATTATTAATTAATTTTTTTTTTTTTTTTTTTTTGTAACTACAAAAGAATTATAAGTGAAAATTGTTGCGGCGGTCTTCTGTGTGCGAGTAAATTGAGGGTGAAGCTTGGGGGATCAGAGTCGGGCAGGGGGAGGATGTAAGATGGGGGAAAGTATGGAGTGTAAAGGGGGAGGGATGAGTGTTAGATTTTCGGTGTGGGCTCTATGTATCCACTCTTCACAGTCAAGCTTGAAGAGTGCGGATTTGAGGGAATTTTTGTAGTTTTGAATGGTGTGAAGTTGGAAAAGATGGAAGGAAATCTGTTTATTGTGTGGGATGATTTAATTGTGAATGAGTTTTTGTAGGATGAGGTACGAGAGTTGGGGATAATGAGGGGGGGGGGGGGTCGCGGACGGCGGTTTGAACGTCTTGCCGCGGCTTCTCCGGGGTCAATAGTAAATTTGCTGAAAAGGTGGGGGGGTTTTTGTGTTTGGATGATTGTGATGGCAAGAGATGTGGTGAGATATTCGCGCCGGGCCGCTGCCGAAAACCAATTCATGGAGAGTCGATAGGGGGGTGACATTAGCGATGCGGGGGATGGAACCGTGAGCAAATCGGGTGCAGGCATTTTGTAGGGTGTGTAGTTTTGTAGACTGTTGTTTGTTTAGATTGGTTAGGATGGGTGTGGCATAGTCGACGAGGGGTAGTAGCAACGATTTGGTGAGGAGAGTGTGGGTGGGTAGTGATAGTGATTTGCGGAAATGACGCAGGGAGTAAAGGGCGAAGTGAACACGTTTAGAGGTCTCTTTAATTTGTTTCGACCAGTTTAGGGATGAGGTGATGTGGATACCTAGTGATTTTATGGAGGTAGAGTATGGGATGTGTTTGCCGTTTATGATGAGGGGAGGGAGGGTGTTGGGGTCAATTTTAGATAGGTATTGTTCACTAGCTATGAGCATGAGGGTGGTTTTGCTGGGGTTTAGTTGTAATTGATTTTGGGATGCCCAGTTGGCAACCGATTGGGCATCTCGAAAGAGAAGGGAGATGAAGTGATGAAGTTGGGAGATGGGGCATGAATGTAAAGCTGTTGATCGTCGGCAAAGATGGCATAATAGGAAAAGAGTATGAAGAGTCTGAGGTCGTATATTAATAGGATAAAGAGGAGGGGGCCAAGTACGCTGCCTTGGGGGACTCCAGAGGTGGTTGGGAGCCATGTTTCGTGTTGGCCATTCTCAAGACGTACATCCTGGCTTCTACCGGTGAGGTACGAGTAGAACCAGCTTATGACACGGTCCGAACAACCTAGTTTGCGAAGTTTGGTGAGTAGGATGTGATGAAGGATGGTATCAAAGGCTTTGGAGAAGTCAAATGAAATGAGGATGGTGATTTTACGGTCGTCTATGGCTTTGCGTGTGTCTTCGAGAATACCGAGCACTGCGGTTTGGGTGGAGTGGTGCTTTTTGTATGCATATTGAAAAGGGTCGGTTAGGTTGTGTGTTGTGATGAAGTTTGTAATTTGGGTGGATACTATTTTCTCTAGAAGTTTGGATAGTTCTGGAAGCAGGGCTATGGGTCGTGTGTCTGAGGGTGAGGTGGGGTTGGGGACTTTTGCAATGGGGATGATTGATGCTTTTTTCCATTCGGTGGGAAAGAGCCCAAGGGAGAGGGATGAGTTAAAGATGCATGTAATTTGGGGTAGCAGGGCGGGGAGGGCAAGTTTGAGCAAAGTGGATGAGAGGTGGTCGGCGCCCATACCTTTCGAGCTAGAATTTACGAAGGTTTGCCATACTATGGTTTCATCGACGGGGGAAAAGTCAAGTTGAGGGAGAGGGGGTGGTGGGGGAGGTGTAGATAGGATTTGTCTGAGATGATATTTAGTTTGCGGTTGGGGGTTTTGAGAGATGGAGGCGAAATGAGAGTTGAGAGTGGTATTATCGAAGGTTGTGAGAGGTGAGGGTCGGGGAGGCGGAAGTATGTTGGTTCTACGTATTGCTTTCCATACTGAGTGGTGATTAGGTGAGTTTTCGATGATGTTGGAGATGTGAGAGTCTTCAAGATTCTTGAGGTCATTTGTGATTTTGTTACGCAGTGCTCGGTATTCAGAGAAGGGTTTGTTGGAGTGTGATCTCACAGCACGCTGGTAAAGTCGGTCACGATTGTCCATCTGAGTGCGTATTGTAGGGGTGATCCAAGGTTTGTCGTGGGGTTTTATTTTAAGTGGTCTATTAGGTGCAAGGAGGTCAAATGACTCCAGTGTGAGTTTTGTAATGGATTTAACTGTCGAGTCAAGGTTTAAGGGTGGAGCACAGGGTGAGGTAATGGTGCAATTCACAAGGCGTGGGGGAGGGGGAAGAGAGAGAGAGAGAGAGAGAAGACTATGCCGTTCGTTCGAGGATGGGCAACACGTGTGTTTTTATTTTATTTATTTTTTATTTATTTATTTATCATGCTTTTCTTTAACTCACTACCTATGTTTCGTCGTCGTCGTCGTCGTCGTACGTTCAAAACTGCCAAGCTCTATAACCTTGAGTCTAAAAGACCTAGAGGTTTGAAATTTTGCAGAGGGTCTAGGTTCGGGTGACAATACAAGAATCCGTAGTCATTTCTCAACCTGGGCCTCCAGGTCGCCGATGACGGAGGTACCTGGGAGTCATCTTCGAGAATTCGGATCGAATTTTTCGAGAATGACTTTTGGGGTTGTCTTAGAGTGTACGAGGAGGAACTTTGGACCTGGACAGCCAGGTGGCCGATTATGGGGGTACCCGGAGCACCTGGAGGTCATCTCCGAGAGTTCGGAGCGAATGTTTGGGGTAAGACTTTAGATGGAGTTCGGGGATGTTTCAGAGTATATGAGAAAGAGGTTTTGACCTGGACAGCTAGGTCACTGATGACGGGTGTACCTGGGGAACCTGGAGGTCATCTTCGACAGTTTGGGCCAAATTCTGTGGAGATGACTTTAAGAGGTGATATAGAATATTTATCGAGTCAATTTAAACCTAGCTACCCAGGTCACCGATGATGGGTGTACTTGGGGAACCTGGATGTCATCTTCGAGAGTTTTGGGCCAAAATCTGGGGGGATTACTTTAGAGTTCTGCAGGGGTTCTTATTTTGTAGTTTTCAATATATTTGAAAAAAAAAATATTTCGAGTATTATAATTGTAAAAAGAATGATGTAAATTTCATACTAAACCAAATTTTAAACAATGTCTAAATAAAAACATGGGGCACTATATAGATGACTTAAATCCAAGACGTAAGACTGTGTTTCACCAAGTGCCCCATGCTTTTATTTAGAGTCCTCACGACATTTTGATTGTTCAATTTATATTGAATCTTTTAAAGTACATTGAAAGAATTTAGCAATATTGAAATTTTATTTTCTACTTTTAAGTACATTTTTTATAATTTCTCAAAACTTTTTAAAGAAAAGCATGTTTTTTAAAAACTTTTTTTTTTAGACTTTTTGAATTCATTGAAATAGTACCTAAAACACTAAAATTAATAAAAAAGAGTTTCAATGAAGAAAAAAAAAAAAAAAAAAGCGGAACTCGGGTTCCGCGGAAGAAACGAAGTTCCCGACGCTTTACCCCTCCAGTAATGCGAGTGAATTTCAGGTGAAATAAAAGAATTCAATTTACATAAAAATACAGATAACTGCACTTCATCTGAGATCCACTCGCGTAACTGCAAGGGAAAAGCGTCGGGAACTTCGTTCCCTCCACGGAACCCGAGTTCCTCTTTTTTTTTTTTTAGCTCCAATCTTTTGTTGATTTCTAACAACAAACTTTGTATGTCAAAAGCCATGAAAATTACGAATTCAAAACCAATAAAAATTATACATTTTGTAATCAGTAAGAAACCGCTATTTACGCTCATTTAGTACCTTGGAACGTTTTGAATTTATAAAAACGATACAAATCATACGTCTTTCTAAGGGTATTGGAAAGAGGAATTTTTTTGCAACTACCAAAACCCTGTATCTACAAAAATGCTCTCGCACAGTTAGAAAAACCAATGAAATGAATATCGCTCTTTTTAACTAAATTAAAATTTTTTTATTTGTTAAAACTATACGAATCATAGATCGTTAGAAAGGTAATGAAATAAGGAAGGATTCTGCGTGAACCACAACTCGATAACTTCAAAATAGCCTTCGCGTGGTTCGAATAACCGGCTAAAATTGAGTTTCCATCCGTGAAAATTAGGTTTTTTGCGGAACGGAGATGGTTTCAATAGATTAAACCTGGATAAATCGTATATTTCCGGTAAGATATTGAAAAAAGGAAGTTTTTTTCGTGAACCGGACCTAGATAACTTCAAAATTGCCTTTACGCGATTCAAAAAACCAACTAAAAAATTAGTTTCCAATCCAGGAGTATAAATTAGCTTTTTTGCGGAACGGAGATGGTTTTAATTGATTATACTTGGACAAATCATATATTTTCGGAAAGGTATTGAAATAAGGAAGAATTCTGCGTGAACCGCACCTCGACAACTTCAAAATTGCCTTTACGCGATTCAAAAAACCAACTAAAAAATTAGTTTCCAATCCAGGAGTATAAATTAGCTTTTTTGCGGAACGGAGATGGTTTTAATTGATTATACTTGGACAAATCATATATTTTCGGAAAGGTATTGAAATTAGGAAGAATTCTGCGTGAACCGCACCTCGACCACTTAAAAATTGTCTTCACGCGATTCAAAAAACCAACTAATAAAACAGTTTTCAATCCATGAAAAATAGCTCTTTTGTGGATCGGAGATGGTTTCAATTGATTATACCTGGACAAATCATATGTTTTCTGAAAGGTATTAAAATCAGGAAGGATTCTGCGTGAACCGCACCGCGGTATTTTCGAAATTCCCCTTGCGTGGTTCAAAAAACCAGCTGTAAACTCAGTTTTCAATCCATAATAAATTGTCTTCTATGCTACCTGAAGATGTTTGAATTTACTAAGCCCAGAAGATCATATATGGTTGAAAAGGTATTGAAATAAGGAAGCCGAGCAAAGCGCGTGATTTTTCAACTACTGAAAAGTGATTAATTAGCGGCTGGTTTTTTGAGCCGCCTTTAGGCAATTTCAAGGACACAGCAGTCCGGTTCCCGCAGAAAACTTCTTTTTTTCAATATCTTACTGAAAAGATATGATTTGTCAAGGTTTAATCAATTAAAAATATTTCCGTTCCTTGAAGAAGCGATTTTTCACGAAATGGAAACTGACTTTTTAGTTGGTTTTTGAATCGCATGAAAGCTATTTTTAAGTTATCGAGGCGCGGTTCACGCAGAATTCTTCCTTTTTTCGATACCTTTCGGAAAACATTTGATTTGAGTAGGTTAAATCAATTAAAATCATCTCGGTTCCGCAATAATGCGATTTCTCACGGTTTGGAAACTGATTTTTTAGTTGTTTTTTGAATAGCGTAAGGGCTATTTTTTAGTTATTGAGGTGCGGTTCATGCAGAAAACTTCTTTTTTTCAATAACTTTCCGAAAATATATGATTCGTCTCAGGGGCGCTACTACGTTTTTACCCCGGGTATGGATAACCCAATAACCCCCATCCCGAAAATCAAACCTTCAACCCGAAAAACTGGTCGGCTATCCCGCAAGCTCTAAACCCCCAAATACCGTGGGCGCCCGAGTTCAACAAAAAAACTGATCAGCTATCCCTCAAGCTCTGAACCCCCAAAACCATGGGCGTTCGAGTTTAACAAAAAAATGATTTATCCCCTAAGCTTTTAACCCCAAAAACCTTAATAGCCCAAGTTGAATTATTAAAAAAATATGAGTGCATTTTAGTTAACTTAGCATGAAATAACTAATTCCGTAAGTATACCTAATTACGCTGCACTTGTGCGAATATATCATGAAATTTTAAACTCCAAAATGGCGTGGTTGACTAGGAAAACGCTATAAGTTTTTACTTATGGTTTAACTCTTTGTTTGCAAGTTTATCAACAATTTCTTTTCAACAATAAATTAAATGCTTTTAAAAATAAAACACATTTTAAAAGAAGAGTGAAAATTTTAGATGGTTTATTGGTTATTTTTTATTTTATTTTTTATATTATTTTTTTGTTATTTTGTAATATTTTCAAGTGATGTAAATAAAAGTACACCACAACTTTTTTGTGGAATAAAAAAGAAAAATACTTTTGATATACAACTTGATAAACAACAATAAAGTACGCTTATCTTGTAAAATTATTCCATTTGGTAACCAAAGTTTTGGGAGGTTTAGAGCTTGGGGGATAGCTGATCAGTTTTTTTGTTGGACTCGGACGCCCAGGGTTTTGGGGGCCTAGAGCTTGGGGGATGCCCGATCAGTTTTTTTGTTGAACTCGGGCGCCCAGGGTTTTGAGGGTTTAGAGCTGAAGAGATAGCTGATCAGTTTATTTATTGAACTCGATGCCCAGGGTTTTGGGGGTTTAGAACTTGGAAGGATAGCTGATAAGTTTTTTTGTTGAACTCGGGCGCCCAGGGTATTTGGGGGCTTAGAGCTTGAGGGATAGCTGATAAGTTTTTTTGTTGAACTCGACGCTCAGGGTTTTGGGGGTTCAGAGCTTGGAGGATAGCTGATCAGTGTTTTCGTTGACCTCGGATGCACAGGGTTTTAGGGGTTTAGAGCTTGGGTGATAGCTAATCAGTATTGTCGTTGACCTCGGGCGCCGAGGGTTTTGGGTTATTAGGTTATCTAAATTTTGCCGGGTAAGGATTTCCATACCGGGAACTTTTCGGGTATGGATACTTCCATACCCACTGTATGGGAAGTAGCACCCCTGATTCGTCTAGGTTTTATCAATTGAAACCATCTCCGTTCCACAAAAAAGCTAATTTTCACGGATTGGAAACTGTTTTTTTAGTTGTTTTTGCGATCGTGTGAAGGCAATTTTGAAGTTATCGAGGTGCAGTTCACGCAGAAAACTTTCTTTTTTTTAATATCTTTTCAAAAATATATAATTTGTCCAGGTTGAATCAATTGAAACCATCTCCGTTCCGCTAAAAAGCTAGTTTTCACGGATTGGAAACTGTTTTTTTTTTTTAATCGCGTATAAAGGCAATTTTTAAGTTATCGAGGTTTAGTTCATGCAGAATTCTTCCTTTTTTAGATACCTTTCAGAAAACATATGATTTGTGTAGGTTTAATCAATTGAAACCATCTCCGTTCCACAAAAAAGCTATTTTTTGAACCACGTGAAGGTTATTTTCAAGTTATCGAGGTGCGGTTAATGCAGAAAACTTCCTTTTTTTAATATCTTTCTGAAGATATATAATTTGATATATAATTTGATTTCGCACGGTTGGAAACTGATTTTTTAGTTGGTTTTTGAACCGCGCGACGGAAATTTGAAAGTTATTGAGGCGCGGTTCACGCAGAAAACTTTCTTTTTTCAATAACTTTTTATGATATATGATCTGTGCATGTTCAATTTATTAAAAACATCTTCGGTCACCAAAATATAATTAATAAATTTTATTGCTTCTGACATAAAAAAATTATTGTATAAAAAACTTTCGTAAATGTACAATAGATTGGAGCTAAAAAAATATAAGTACCGAGTAAATGTAGAATAAAAAAAAAAAACTTGCTATAAGTAAAAGAAATCGGAGCACGTTTGGTTTGTCGTGATTGGAGCAGCTGGCAAGGCACCAAGGCCCAGTTTGTGACATGAACACGGAGACAGCCGAACTCGTCCGATCTCGAGTCTAAAAATAGCTGCGCGTCATTCGGCCCAACGCCGAAAGCAAATACGGAATATAACCGGTAAATTGCCGATTGTGTTTTAACCATATGAGAATTATTTATCATGATTGTTTCTAAATTGTAACTGAATTAAAACATCAATGTAGCTATAAGCCTACAATTTTTTTGTATAAAGTATTATTTTATCAGTACGTATTAATTAAAAATCACATCCACACGACAAAAAACTGTAAGAAAAAAAAAAAAAAAATTAAAATTAAATAATTCTTATTGAAGCTGAATAACTACTTTTATGTATTGCTTCGAAAATAATTTTTCACTTGAATTAAAATTGAAATTAAATAAATTAAAAACTTCTTGGATGACAGCCAATGCTTTCAGCGAGCGCCGGCCGGGACAGCGTGCCGGTATAGAAGTGGTGCCAAAGTCAACATCACGAATCCGAGCATCAGTTGGTAGTCCAAGGCTCATGCTTATTTCATGCCGATGAGAATGCGTTTTTGTTTCCCGCGAGCGAAAAGTTTCAAGCCCCAATAACCATCGGCTCAGTGATCCATAATATTTAAAATAAACAAACAACCAACCAACAAGCTTGATACCCGAAACACGTCAAGCAAGCGAGTTTTTTTTAAAAATATAAAAATCCCTCAAGCTGCTACAACCCCATAACGCCAAGCTCGCGAGATTTTTAAAAAAATAAATGTATAAATACAAACTCCCCCAAGCTGCAACAACCCCATAACGCCGAGCTCGCGAGATTTTTAAAAAAATAAATAAATAAATACAAAATCACCCGAGCTGCTACAACCCCATAACGCCAAGCTCGCGAGATTTTTTTTTAAATAAATAAAAAAATACAAAATCCCCCAAGCCGTTAAAACCCCATAACGCTGAGCTCGCGAGTTTTTTTTATAAATAAATATAAAATCTCCCAAGCTGCTACAACTCCATAACGCTGAGCTCGTGATATTTTTTTATAAATAAATAAATAAATACAAAATTCCCCAAGCTGCTACAACCTCATAACGCCGAGCTTGCGAGTTTTTTATGAATAAATACATAAAAAATCCCCCAAGCTGCTACAACCCCATAACGCCAAGCTCGAGAGTTTTTTTTATAAATAAATAAATAAATACAAAATTCCCCAAGCTGCTCCAACCCCATAACGCCGAGCTCGCGAGTTTTTTTTTTAAATAAATAAATAAATACAAAATCCCCCAAGCCGCTACAACCCCATAACGCTGAGCTCGCGAGATTTTTTTTTAAATAAATAAAAAAATACAAAATCCCCCAAGCCGTTAAAACCCCATAACGCTGAGCTCGCGAGTTTTTTTTATAAATAAATATAAAATCTCCCAAGCTGCTACAACTCCATAACGCTGAGCTCGTGATATTTTTTTATAAATAAATAAATAGATACAAAATTCCCCAAGCTGCTACAACCTCATAACGCCGAGCTTGCGAGTTTTTTATGAATAAATACATAAAAAATCACCCAAGCTGCTACAACCCCATAACGCCAAGCTCGAGAGTTTTTTTTATAAATAAATAAATAAATACAAAATTCCCCAAGCTGCTCCAACCCCATAACGCCGAGCTCGCGAGATTTTTTTTAAAATAAATAAATAAATACAAAATCCCCCAAGCCGCTACAACCCCATAACGCCAAGCTCGCGAGTTTTTTTTATAAATAAATAAATCAATACAAAATCACCCAGGCTGCTATAAACCCATGGCGCCGAGCTCGCGAGATTTTTTTTTTAAATAAATAAATAAACACAAAACCCCCCAAGATGCTTCAACCCCAAACACGTAGATTACGCGAGTTTTTTTTTAAATAAAAAAATTAATACAAAACCTCATAAGATGCTACATCCCTAGAACACCGAGCTCGCAAGTTTTTTTTATAAATAAATAAATAAATACAAAATCCCCCAAGCGGCTACAACCCCAGAACGCCGAGCTCATAAGTTTTTTATAAAAAAAAAACCAATACAAAATCTCCCAAGCTGCTAAAACACCATAACGCCAAGCTCGCAATTTTTTTTTTCAATAAATCAATAAATACTTACAAAATCCCCCAATCTGCTACAACCCCATAACTCCCAGGTCGCGAGGTTTTTTTTAAAATAATTAAACAAATACAAAATCAACCAAGCTGCTACAACCCCAGAATGCCGAGCTCGCGATTTTTTCTTATAAGTAAATAAACGAAGAATCCCCCAAGCGGCTACAACCTCATAACGCTGAGCCTGCGAGTTTTATATGAATAAATACATACGAAATCCCCGAAGCAAATACAACCACATAACGCCGATCTCGCAAGTTTTTTATGTAAATAAATAAATAAATACAAAATCCTCCAAGCTGCTACAACCCCATGATGCCGAGCTCACAAGATTTTTTATAAATAAATAAATAAATACAAAATCCCCCAATCTGCTACAACCCCATAACTCCAGGGTCGCGAGATTTTTTTTAAATAATTAAATAAATACAAAATCAACCAAGCTGCTACAATCCCAGAATGCCGAGCACGCGATTTTTTCTTATAAGTAAAGAAATAAACGAAAAATCCCCCAAGCAGCTACAACCTCATAACGCTGAGCCTGCGAGTTTTATATGAATAAATAGATACATAATCCCCAAATCTGCTACAACCCCATAACGCCAAGCTCGCGAGTTTCTTTTATGAATAAATAAATACAAAATCCCCCAAGCTGCTACAACCCCATAATGCCGAGCTCACAAGATTTTTTTATGAATAAATAAATAAATACAGAAATCCCCTCAGCTGCTACAACCCCATAACGCCAAGCTCACGAGTTTTTTTTATAAATAAATAAATAAATAAGCTGCTACAACCCCATGCACTTAGCTCGTGAGTTTTATATGGATAAATACATAAAAAATCCCCAAAGCTGCAACAACCCTATAACGCTAAGCTCGGGAGTTACATATGGATAAATACATACAAAATCCCCCAAGCTGCTACAACCCCATAACGCCAAGCTCGCGATTTTTTCTTATAAGTAAATAAATAAATGAAAAATCCCCCAAGTTGCTACAACCCCATAACGCCGAGTTTGCGAGATTTTTTTTGAAATAAATTAATAAATACGAATCCCGCAAGCTGCTACATTCCCATAACGCCGAGTTCGCGAGATTTTTTTTTAATTAAATAAATAAATACAAAATCCCCCAAGCTGCTACAACCCCATAACGCCAATCCTGCAAATTTGATATGGATAAATACATGCAAAATCTCTAATGCTAATACAACCCCATAACGCCCAGCTCGCAAGATTTTTTTTAAAATAAATGAATAAATACAAAATCCCCCAAGCTGCTACAACCCCATAACGCCGGGCTCGCGAGTCTTTTTTTGGAATAAATAAATAAATAAATAAGCTGCTACAACCCCATAACGCCAAGCTCGCGAGTATTTTTTATAAATAAATAAATAAATACAAAATCACCCAAGCTGCTACAAACCCATAACGCCGAGCTCGCGAGTATTTTTTATAAATAAATAAATAAATACAAAATCCCCCAAGCTGCTACAACCCCATAACGCCAATCCTGCAAATTTGATATGGATAAATACATGCAAAATCTCTAATGCTAATACAACCCCATAACGCCCAGCTCGCAAGATTTTTTTTAAAATAAATGAATAAATACAAAATCCCCCAAGCTGCTACAACCCCATAACGCCGGGCTCGCGAGTCTTTTTTTGGAATAAATAAATAAATAAATAAGCTGCTACAACCCCATGCGCTAAGCTCGGGAGTTTTATATGGATAAATACATACAAAATCCCCCAAGCTGCTCCAACCCCATAACGCCGAGCCTGCAAGTTTTATATGGTTAAATACATACAAAATCCCCCATGCTAATACAACCCCATAACGCCCAGCTCGCAAGATTTTTTTGAAAATAAATGAATAAATACAAAATCCCCCGAGCTGTTACAACCTCATAACGACAAGCTCGCGAGTTTTTTTTATAAATAAATAAATGAATACAAATTCCCCAAAACAACTTTAACCCCATTATTCCAAGCTTACGAGTTTTTTATGGATTAAAGAACCAATACATCATACCCCAAGCTGCTCGAACCCAATAACGCCGAGATCTTGAGTTTTTTTTAATAAGTAAATAAATATAAAATCCCCCAAGCTGCTCCAACCCCATAACGCCGAGCTTGCGAGTTTTGTATGAATAAATACATACAAAATCCTTCAAGCTGCTACAACCCCATAACGCCGAGCCCGCGATTCTTTCTTATAAGTAAATAAATAAACGAAAAATCCCCCAAGCTGCTACAGCCCCAAAATGCCGAGCTCAAAAGATTTTTTTATAAATAAATAAACAAATACAAAATCCCCTAAGCTGCTACAACCCCATAACGCCAAGCTCGCGAGTTTTTTTTATAAATTAATAAATAAATACAAAATCCCCCAATCTGCTACAACCCCATAACTCCGAGGTCGCGAGGTTTTTTTTAAAATAATTAAACAAATACAAAATCAACCAAGCTGCTACAACCCCAGAATGCCGAGCTCGCGATTTTTTCTTATGAGTAAATAAACGAAGAATCCCCCAAGCGGCTACAACCTCATAACGCTGAGCCTGCGAGTTTTATATGAATAAATACATACGAAATCCCCGAAGCAAATACAACCACATAACGCCGATCTCGCAAGTTTTTGATGTAAATAAACAAATAAATACAAAATCCTCCAAGCTGCTACAACCCCATGATGCCGAGCTCACAAGATTTTTTTATAAATAAATAAATAAATACAAAATCCCCTAAGCTGCTACAACCCCATAACGCCAAGCTCGCGAGTATTTTTTATAAATAAATAAATAAATACAAAATCACCCAAGCTGCTACAAACCCATAACGCCGAGCTCGCGAGATTTTTTTTAAAATAAATAAATAAATACGAAATTCGCTAAGCTGCTACGACCCCATGCGCTAAGCTCGGGAGTTTTATATGGATGAATACATACAAAATCCCCCAATTTAATACAACCCCATAATGCCCAGCTCGCAAGATTTTTTTAAAAATAAATGAATAAATACAAAATCCCCCAAGCTGCTACAACCACAGAACGCCGAGCTCATGAGTTTAAAAAAAAAAAAAAAAAACCAATACAAAATCTCCCAAGCTGCTAAAACACAATAACGCCAAGCTCGCAAGTTTTTTTATTAATTAAATAAATACATACAAAATCCCCCAATCTGCTACAACCCCATAACTCCAGGGTCGCGAGATTTTTTTTAAATAATTAAATAAATACAAAATCAACCAAGCTGCTACAATCCCAGAATGCCGAGCACGCGATTTTTTCTTATAAGTAAATAAATAAACGAAAAATCCCCCAAGCAGGTACAACCTCATAACGCTGAGCCTGCGAGTTTTATATGAATAAATAGATACATAATCTCCAAATCTGCTACAACCCCATAACGCCAAGCTCGCGAGTTTCTTTTATGAATAAATAAATACAAAATCCCCCCAGCTGCTACAACCCCACAATGCCGAGCTCACAAGATTTTTTTATGAATAAATAAATAAATACAGAAATCCCCTCAGCTGCTACAACCCCATAACGCCAAGCTCACGAGTTTTTTTTATAAATAAATAAATAAATAAGCTGCTACAACCCCATGCACTTAGCTCGTGAGTTTTATATGGATAAATACATACAAAATCCCCAAAGCTGCAACAACCCTATAACGCTAAGCTCGGGAGTTACATATGGATAAATACATACAAAATCCCCCAAGCTGCTACAACCCCATAACGCCAAGCTCGCGATTTTTTCTTATAAGTAAATAAATAGATGAAAAATCCCCCAAGCTGCTACAACCCCATAACGCCGAGATTGCGAGATTTTTTTTGAAATAAATTAATAAATACGAATCCCACAAGCTGCTACATTCCCATAACGCCGAGTTTGCGAGATTTTTTTTTAATTAAATAAATAAATACAAAATCCCCCAAGCTGCTACAACCCCATAACGCCAATCCTGCAAATTTGATATGGATAAATACATGCAAAATCTCTAATGCTAATACAACCCCATAACGCCCAGCTCGCAAGATTTTTTTTAAAATAAATGAATAAATACAAAATCCCCCAAGCTGCTACAACCCCATAACGCCGGGCTCGCGAGTCTTTTTTTGGAATAAATAAATAAATAAATAAGCTGCTACAACCCCATGCGCTAAGCTCGGGAGTTTTATATGGATAAATACATACAAAATCCCCCAAGCTGCTCCAACCCCATAACGCCGAGCTTGCAAATTTTGTATGAATAAATACATACAAAATCCTTCAAGCTGCTACAACCCCATAACGACGAGCTCGCGAGTTTTTTTTAATAAGTTAATGAATACAAAATCCCCCAAGCTGCTCCAACCCCATAACGCCGAGCCTGCAAGTTTTATATGGTTAAATACATACAAAATCCCCCATGCTAATAAAACCCCATAACGCCCAGCTCGCAAGATTTTTAAAAAAATAAATAAATAAATACAAAATCACCCGAGCTGCTACAACCCCATAACGCCAAGCTCGCGAGATTTTTTTTTAAATAAATAAAAAAATACAAAATCCCCCAAGCCGTTAAAACCCCATAACGCTGAGCTCGCGAGTTTTTTTTATAAATAAATATAAAATCTCCCAAGCTGCTACAACTCCATAACGCTGAGCTCGTGATATTTTTTTATAAATAAATAAATAAATACAAAATTCCCCAAGCTGCTACAACCTCATAACGCCGAGCTTGCGAGTTTTTTATGAATAAATACATAAAAAATCCCCCAAGCTGCTACAACCCCATAACGCCGAGCTCGCGAGTTTTTTTTTTAAATAAATAAATAAATACAAAATCCCCCAAGCCGCTACAACCCCATAACGCTGAGCTCGCGAGATTTTTTTTTAAATAAATAAAAAAATACAAAATCCCCCAAGCCGTTAAAACCCCCTAACGCTGAGCTCGCGAGTTTTTTTTATAAATAAATATAAAATCCCCCAAGCTGCTCCAACCCCATAACGCCGAGCCTGCAAGTTTTATATGGTTAAATACATAACAAATCCCCCAAGCTGCTACAACCCCATAACGCCAAGCTCGAGAGTTTTTTTTATAAATAAATAAATAAATACAAAATTCCCCAAGCTGCTCCAACCCCATAACGCCGAGCTTGCAAATTTTGTATGAATAAATACATACAAAATCCTTCAAGCTGCTACAACCCCATAACGACGAGCTCGCGAGTTTTTTTTAATAAGTTAATGAATACAAAATCCCCCAAGCTGCTCCAACCCCATAACGCCGAGCCTGCAAGTTTTATATGGTTAAATACATACAAAATCCCCCATGCTAATAAAACCCCATAACGCCCAGCTCGCAAGATTTTTAAAAAAATAAATAAATAAATACAAAATCACCCGAGCTGCTACAACCCCATAACGCCAAGCTCGCGAGATTTTTTTTTAAATAAATAAAAAAATACAAAATCCCCCAAGCCGTTAAAACCCCATAACGCTGAGCTCGCGAGTTTTTTTTATAAATAAATATAAAATCTCCCAAGCTGCTACAACTCCATAACGCTGAGCTCGTGATATTTTTTTATAAATAAATAAATAAATACAAAATTCCCCAAGCTGCTACAACCTCATAACGCCGAGCTTGCGAGTTTTTTATGAATAAATACATAAAAAATCCCCCAAGCTGCTACAACCCCATAACGCCGAGCTCGCGAGTTTTTTTTTTAAATAAATAAATAAATACAAAATCCCCCAAGCCGCTACAACCCCATAACGCTGAGCTCGCGAGATTTTTTTTTAAATAAATAAAAAAATACAAAATCCCCCAAGCCGTTAAAACCCCCTAACGCTGAGCTCGCGAGTTTTTTTTATAAATAAATATAAAATCCCCCAAGCTGCTCCAACCCCATAACGCCGAGCCTGCAAGTTTTATATGGTTAAATACATAACAAATCCCCCAAGCTGCTACAACCCCATAACGCCAAGCTCGAGAGTTTTTTTTATAAATAAATAAATAAATACAAAATTCCCCAAGCTGCTCCAACCCCATAACGCCGAGCTCGCGAGATTTTTTTTTAAATAAATAAATAAATACAAAATCCCCCAAGCCGCTACAACCCCATAACGCCAAGCTCGCGAGTTTTTTTTATAAATAAATAAATCAATACAAAATCACCCAGGCTGCTATAAACCCATGGCGCCGAGCTCGCGAGATTTTTTTTTTAAATAAATAAATAAACACAAAACCCCCCAAGATGCTTCAACCCCAAACACGTAGATTACGCGAGTTTTTTTTTAAATAAAAAAATTAATACAAAACCTCATAAGATGCTACATCCCTAGAACACCGAGCTCGCAAGTTTTTTTTATAAATAAATAAATAAATACAAAATCCCCCAAGCGGCTACAACCCCAGAACGCCGAGCTCATAAGTTTTTTATAAAAAAAAAACCAATACAAAATCTCCCAAGCTGCTAAAACACCATAACGCCAAGCTCGCAATTTTTTTTTTCAATAAATCAATAAATACTTACAAAATCCCCCAATCTGCTACAACCCCATAACTCCGAGGTCGCGAGGTTTTTTTTAAAATAATTAAACAAATACAAAATCAACCAAGCTGCTACAACCCCAGAATGCCGAGCTCGCGATTTTTTCTTATAAGTAAATAAACGAAAAATCCCCCAAGCTGCTACAGCCCCATAATGCCGAGCTCAAAAGATTTTTTTATAAATAAATAAACAAATACAAAATGCCCTAAGCTGCTACAACCCCATAACGCCAAGCTCGCGAGTTTTTTTTATAAATTAATAAATAAATAAAAAATCCCCCAATCTGCTACAACCCCATAACTCCGAGGTCGCGAGGTTTTTTTTAAAATAATTAAACAAATACAAAATCAACCAAGCTGCTACAACCCCAGAATGCCGAGCTCGCGATTTTTTCTTATAAGTAAATAAACGAAGAATCCCCCAAGCGGCTACAACCTCATAACGCCGAGTTTGCGAGATTTTTTTTGAAATAAATTAATAAATACGAATCCCGCAAGCTGCTATATTCCCATAACGCAGAGTTCGCGAGATTTTTTTTTAATTAAATAAATAAATACAAAATCCCCGAAGCTGCTACAACCCCATAACGCCAATCCTGCAAATTTGATATGGATAAATACATGCAAAATCTCTTATGCTAATACAACCCCATAACGCCCAGCTCGCAAGATTTTTTTTAAAATAAATAAATAAATACAAAATCCCCCAATCTGCTACAACCCCATAACTCCAGGGTCGCGAGTCTTTTTTTGGAATAAATAAATGAATAAATAAGCTGCTACAACCCCATGCGCTAAGCTCGGGAGTTTTATATGGATAAATACATACAAAATCCCCCAAGCTGCTCCAACCCCATAACGCCGAGCTTGCAAATTTTGTATGAATAAATACATACAAAATCCTTTAAGCTGCTACAACCCCATAACGACGAGCTCGCGAGTTTTTTTTAATAAGTTAATGAATACAAAATCCCCCAAGCTGCTCCAACCCCATAACGCCGAGCCTGCAAGTTTTATATGGTTAAATACATACAAAATCCCCCATGCTAATACAACCCCATAACGCCCAGCTCGCAAGATTTTTTTGAAAATAAATGAATAAATACAAAATCCCCCGAGCTGTTACAACCTCATAACGACAAGCTCGCGAGTTTTTTTTATAAATAAACAAATGAATACAAATTCCCCCAAACAACTTTAACCCCATAATTCCAAGCTTACGAGTTTTTTATGGATTAAAGAACCAATACATCATACCCCAAGCTGCTCGAACCCAATAACGCCGAGATCTTGAGTTTTTTTTAATAAGTAAATAAATATAAAATCCCCCAAGCTGCTCCAACCCCATAACGCCGAGCTTGCGAGTTTTGTATGAATAAATACATACAAAATCCTTCAAGCTGCTACAACCCCATAACGCCGAGCCCGCGATTCTTTCTTATAAGTAAATAAATAAACGAAAAATCCCCCAAGCTGCTACAGCCCCATAATGCCGAGCTCAAAAGATTTTTTTATAAATAAATAAACAAATACAAAATCCCCTAAGCTGCTACAACCCCATAACGCCAAGCTCGCGAGTTTTTTTTATAAATTAATAAATAAATAAAAAATCCCCCAATCTGCTACAACCCCATAACTACGAGGTCGCGAGGTTTTTTTTAAAATAATTAAACAAATACAAAATCAACCAAGCTGCTACAATCCCAGAATGCCGAGCACGCGATTTTTTCTTATAAGTAAATAAATAAACGAAAAATCCCCCAAGCAGCTACAACCTCATAACGCTGAGCCTGCGAGTTTTATATGAATAAATAGATACATAATCCCCCAAGCTGCTACAACCCCATAATGCCGAGCTCACAAGATTTTTTTATGAATAAATAAATAAATACAGAAATCCCCTCAGCTGCTACAACCCCATAACGCCAAGCTCACGAGTTTTTTTTATAAATAAATGAATAAATAAGCTGCTACAACCCCATGCACTTAGCTCGTGAGTTTTATATGGATAAATACATACAAAATCCCCAAAGCTGCAACAACCCTATAACGCTAAGCTCGGGAGTTACATATGGATAAATACATACAAAATCCCCCAAGCTGCTACAACCCCATAACGCCAAGCTCGCGATTTTTTCTTATAAGTAAATAAATAAAGAAAAATCCCCCAAGCTGCTACAACCCCATAACGCCGAGTTTGCGAGATTTTTTTTGAAATAAATTAATAAATACGAATCCCGCAAGCTGCTATATTCCCATAACGCAGAGTTCGCGAGATTTTTTTTTAATTAAATAAATAAATACAAAATCCCCCAAGCTGCTACAACCCCATAACGCCAATCCTGCAAATTTGATATGGATAAATACATACAAAATCTCTAATGCTAATACAACCCCATAACGCCCAGCTCGCAAGATTTTTTTTAAAATAAATGAATAAATACAAAATCCCCCAAGCTGCTACAACCCCATAACGCCGGGCTCGCGAGTCTTTTTTTGGAATAAATAAATAAATAAAAAGCTGCTACAACCCCATGCGCTAAGCTCGGGAGTTTTATATGGATAAATACATACAAAATCCCCCAAGCTGCTCCAACCCCATAACACCGAGCTTGCAAATTTTGTATGAATAAAAACATACAAAATCCTTCAAGCTGCTACAACCCCATAACGACGAGCTCGCGAGTTTTTTTTAATAAGTTAATGAATACAAAATCCCCCAAGCTGCTCCAACCCCATAACGCCGAGCCCGCAAGTTTTATATGGTTAAATACATACAAAATCCCCCATGCTAATACAACCCCATAACGCCCAGCTCGCAAGATTTTTTCGAAAATAAATGAATAAATACAAAATCCCCCGAGCTGTTACAACCTCATAACGACAAGCTCGCGAGTTTTTTTTATAAATAAATAAATGAATACAAAATCCCCCAAACTACTTTAACCCCATAATTCCAAGCTTACGAAATTTTTATGGATTAAAGAACCAATACATCATACCCCAAGCTGCTCGAACCCAATAACGCCGAGATCTTGAGTTTTTTTTAATAAGTAAATAAATATAAAATCCCTCAAGCTGCTCCATTCCCATAACGCCGAGCCCGCGATTCTTTATTATAAGTAAATAAATAAACGAAAAATCCCCAAAGCTGCTACAGCCCCATAATGCCGAGATCAAAAGATTTTTTTATAAATAAATAAACAAATACAAAATCCCCTAAGCTGCTACAACCCCATAACGCCAAGCTCGCGAGTTTTTTTTATAAGTAAATAAATAAATGAAAAATCCCCCAAGCTGCTACAGCCCCATAATGCCGAGCTCAAAAGATTTTTTTATAAATAAATAAACAAATACAAAATCCCCTAAGCTGCTACAACCCCATAACGCCAAGCTCGCGAGTTTTTTTTATAAATTAATAAATAAATACAAAATTCCCTAAGCTGCTACAACCCCATAACGCTCGGCTCGCGAATTTTTTTTATAAATAAATAAATAAATAAGCTGCTACAACCCCATGCGCTAAGCTCGTGAGTTTTATATGGATAAATACATACAAAATCCCCCAAGCTGCAACAACCCCATAACGCCAAGCTCGCGAGATTTTTTTCTAAATAAATAGATAAACACAAAATCCCCCAAGCTTCTACAACCCCATAACGCCGAGCTCGCCAGATTTTTTTAAAAATAAATTAATGAATACAAAATCCCCGAAGCTGCTACTACCCCGTAACGCCGAGCTTGCGAGTTTTGTATGAATACATACATACAAAATCCTTCAAGCTGCTACAACCCCATAACGCCGAGCCCGCGATTCTTTCTTATAAGTAAATAAATAAACGAATAATCCCCCAAGCTGCTTTAAACCTGTAACGCCAAACTCACGAGATTTTTTATGAGGAAATACATACAAAATCCCCCAAGCTGCTACAACCCTTTAACGCCAAGCTTGCGAGTTTTTTTTGAATAAATACATACAAAATCCTTCAAGCTGCTACAACTCCATAACGCCGAGCCCGCGATTCTTTCTTATAAGTAAATAAATAAACGAAAAATCCCCCAAGCTGCTACAGCCCCATAATGCCGAGCTCACAAGATTTTTTTATAAATAAATAAATAAATACAAAATCCCCTAAGCTGCTACAACCCCATAACGCCAACCTCGCGAGTTTTTTTTATAAATAAATAAATAAATACAAAATTCCCGAAGCTGCTACAACCCCATAACGCTGGGCTTGTGAGTTTATATGGATAAATACATACAAAATCCCCCAAGCTGCTACAACCCCATAACGCCGAGCCCGCGATTCTTTCTTATAAGTTAATAAATAAACGAAAAATCCCCCAAGCTGCTTTAAACCTGTAACGCCAAACTCACGAGATTTTTTATGAGGAAATACATACAAAATCCCCCAAGCTGCTACAATCCTTTAACGCCAAGCTTGCGAGTTTTTTTTGAATAAATACATACAAAATCCTTCAAGCTGCTACAATTCCATAACGCCGAGCCCGCGATTCTTTCTTATAAGTAAATAAATAAACGAAAAATCCCCCAAGCTGCTACAGCCCCATAATGCCGAGCTCACAAGATTTTTTTATAAATAAATAAATTAATACAAAATCCCCTAAGCTGATACAACCCCATAACGCCAACCTCGCGAGTTTTTTTTATAAATAAATAAATAAATACAAAATTCCCTAAGCTGCTACAACCCCATAACGCTGGGCTTGTGAGTTTATATGAATAAATACATACAAAATCCCCCAAGCTGCAACAACCCCATAATGCTAAGCTCGGGAGATATATATAGATAAATACATACGAAATCCCCCAAGCTACTACAACCCCATAACGCTAAGCTCGCAATTTTTTCTTATAGGTAATTAAATAAATGAAAAATCCCCCAAGCTGCTACAACCCCATAACGCTGAGCTCGCGAGATTTTTTTTTGAATAAATAAATAAATACGAATCCCGCAAGCTGCTACATTCCCATAACACCGAGTTCGCAAGGTTTTTTTTTAATTAAATGAATAAATACAAAATCCCCAAAGCTGCTCCAACCACCTAACGTCAAGCCTGCAAGTTTAATATGGATAAATACATACAAAATCCCTCAAGCTAATACAACCCCATAACGACGAGCTCGCGAGTTTTTTTTAATAAGTAAATAAATACAAAATCCCCCAAGCTGCTCCAACCCCATTACGCCGAGCCTGCAAGTTTTATATGGTTAAATACATACAAAAGCCCCCATGTTAATACAACCCCATAACGCCCAGCTCGCAAGATTTTTTTGAAAATAAATGAATAAATACAAAATCCCCCGAGCTGTTACAATCTCATAAAAACGAGCTCGCGAGATTTTTTTTGGAATAAATAAATAAATACAAAATCGGGCAAGCCGCTGCATTCCCATAACACCAAGCTAGCGACTTTTTTTTTAATATAAATAAATAAATACAAAATCCCCCAAGCTGCTACTACCCCATAACACCGAGCCTGCAAGTTTGATATGGATAAATACATACAAAATCCCCCTAGCTAATACAACCTCATAACGACAAGCTCGCGATTTTTTTTTATAAATAAATAAATGAATACAAAATTACCCAAACTACTTTAACCCCATAACGCCAAGCTTACGAGTTTTTTATGAATTAAAGAACCAATACATCATACTCCAAGCTGCTCGAACCTAATAACGCCGAGCTCTCGAGTTTTTTTTAATAAGTAAATAAATACAAAATCCCCCAAGCTGCTACAGCCCCATAATGCCGAGCTCAAAAGATTTTTTTATAAATAAATAAATAAATACAAAATCCCCTAAGCTGCTACAACCCCATAACGCCAAGCTCGCGAGTTTTTTTTATAAATTAATAAATAAATACAAAATTCCCTAAGCTGCTACAACCCCATAACGCTGGACTCGCGAATTTTTTTTATAAATAAATAAATACATAAGCTGCAACAACCCCATAACGCCAAGCTCGCGAAATTTTTTTCTAAATAAATAGATAAACACCAAATCCCCCAAGCTTCTACAACCCCATAACGCCGAGCTCGCCAGATTTTTTTAAAAATAAATTAATGAATACAAAATCCCCGAAGCTGCTACAACCCCGTAACGCCGAGCCTGCGAGTTTTGTATGAACAAATACATACAAAATCCTTCAAGCTGCTACAACCCCATAACGCCCAGCTCGCGAGCATTTTTTATAAATAAATAAATAAATACATAAACCCCAAGCTGCTACAACCCCATGCGCTGAGCACGGGGGTTTTATATGTATAAATACATACAAAATCCCTCAAACTAATACAATCCCATAACGCCAAGCTCGCGAGTTTTTTTCATAAATAAATAAATCAATAGTAAATCCCCCCAGCTGCTTCAACCCCATAACGCCGAGCTTGCGAGTTTTTTATAAATAAATACATACAAAATCCTCCAAGCTGCTACAACCCCATAACGCCCAGCTCGCTAGATTTTTTTAAAAATAAATGAATAAATACAAAATCCCCCAAGCTGCTACAACCTTATAACGCCGGGCTCAAGAGATTTTTTTTGGAATAAATAAATAAATAAGCTGCTACAACCCCATGCGCTAAGCTTGGGAGTTTTATATGGATAAATACATACAAAATTCCCCAAGCTGCTACAACCCCATAACGCCGAGCTCGCAAGATTTTTTTAAAAATAAATGAAAAAATACAAAATCCTTCAAGCTGCTCCAACCGCATAACGCCGGGCTCGTGAGTCTTTTTTTGGAATAAATAAATAAATAAATAAGCTGCTACAACCCCATGCGCTAAGCTCGGGAGTTTTATATGGATAAATACATACAAAATCCCCCAAGCTGCTCCAACCCCATAACGCCGAGCTTGCAAATTTTGTATGAATAAATACATACAAAATCCTTCAAGCTGCTACATCCCCATAACGACGAGCTCGCGAGTTTTTTTTAATAAGTAAATGAATACAAAATCCCCCAAGCTGCTCCAACCCCATAACGCCGAGCCTGCAAGTTTTATATGGTTAAATACATACAAAATCCCCCATGCTAATACAACCCCATAACGCCCAGCTCGCAAGATTTTTTTGAAAATAAATGAATAAATACAAAATCCCCCGAGCTGTTACAACCTCATAACGCCGAGCTTGCGAGTTTTGTATGAATAAATACATACAAAATCCTTCAAGCTGCTACAACCCCATAACGCCCAGCTCGCGAGCATTTTTTATAAATAAATAAATAAATACAAAAACCCCAAGCTGCTACAACCCCATGCGCTGAGCACGGGGGTTTTATATGTATAAATACATACAAAATCCCTCAAACTAATACAATCCCATAACGCCAAGCTCGCGAGTTTTTTTCATAAATAAATAAATCAATAGTAAATCCCCCCAGCTGCTTCAACCCCATAACGACGAGCTCGCGAGTTTTTTTTAATAAGTAAATGAATACAAAATCCCCCAACCTTCTCCAACCCCATAACGCCGAGCCTGCAAGTTTTATATAGTTAAATACATACAAAATCCCCCATGCTAATACAACCCCATAACGCCCAGCTCGCAAGATTTTTTTGAAAATAAATGAATAAATACAAAATCCCCCGAGCTGTTACAACCTCATAACGACAAGCTCGCGAGTTTTTTTTATAAATTAATTAATGAATACAAAATCCCCCAAACTACTTTAACCCCATAATTCCAAGCTTACGAGTTTTTTATGGATTAAAGAACCAATACATCATACCCCAAGCTGCTCGAACCCAATAACGCCGAGATCTTGAGTTTTTTGTAATAAGTAAATAAATATAAAATCCCCCAAGCCGCTCCAACCCCATAACGCCGAGCTTGCGAGTTTTGTATGAATAAATACATACAAAATCCTTCAAGCTGCTACAACTCCATAACGCCGAGCCCGCGATTCTTTCTTATAAGTAAATAAATAAACGAAAAATCCCCCAAGCTGCTACAGCCCCATAATGCCGAGCTCACAAGATTTTTTTATAAATAAATAAATAAATACAAAATCCCCTAAGCTGCTACAACCCCATAACGCCAACCTCGCGAGTTTTTTTTATAAATAAATAAATAAATACAAAATTCCCGAAGCTGCTACAACCCCATAACGCTGGGCTTGTGAGTTTATATGGATAAATACATACAAAATCCCCCAAGCTGCTACAACCCCATAACGCCGAGCCCGCGATTCTTTCTTATAAGTTAATAAATAAACGAAAAATCCCCCAAGCTGCTTTAAACCTGTAACGCCAAACTCACGAGATTTTTTATGAGGAAATACATACAAAATCCCCCAAGCTGCTACAATCCTTTAACGCCAAGCTTGCGAGTTTTTTTTGAATAAATACATACAAAATCCTTCAAGCTGCTACAATTCCATAACGCCGAGCCCGCGATTCTTTCTTATAAGTAAATAAATAAACGAAAAATCCCCCAAGCTGCTACAGCCCCATAATGCCGAGCTCACAAGATTTTTTTATAAATAAATAAATTAATACAAAATCCCCTAAGCTGATACAACCCCATAACGCCAACCTCGCGAGTTTTTTTTATAAATAAATAAATAAATACAAAATTCCCTAAGCTGCTACAACCCCATAACGCTGGGCTTGTGAGTTTATATGAATAAATACATACAAAATCCCCCAAGCTGCAACAACCCCATAATGCTAAGCTCGGGAGATATATATAGATAAATACATACGAAATCCCCCAAGCTACTACAACCCCATAACGCTAAGCTCGCAATTTTTTCTTATAGGTAATTAAATAAATGAAAAATCCCCCAAGCTGCTACAACCCCATAACGCTGAGCTCGCGAGATTTTTTTTTGAATAAATAAATAAATACGAATCCCGCAAGCTGCTACATTCCCATAACACCGAGTTCGCAAGGTTTTTTTTTAATTAAATAAATAAATACAAAATCCCCAAAGCTGCTCCAACCACCTAACGTCAAGCCTGCAAGTTTAATATGGATAAATACATACAAAATCCCTCAAGCTAATACAACCCCATAACGACGAGCTCGCGAGTTTTTTTTAATAAGTAAATAAATACAAAATCCCCCAAGCTGCTCCAACCCCATTACGCCGAGCCTGCAAGTTTTATATGGTTAAATACATACAAAAGCCCCCATGTTAATACAACCCCATAACGCCCAGCTCGCAAGATTTTTTTGAAAATAAATGAATAAATACAAAATCCCCCGAGCTGTTACAATCTCATAAAAACGAGCTCGCGAGATTTTTTTTGGAATAAATAAATAAATACAAAATCGGGCAAGCCGCTGCATTCCCATAACACCAAGCTAGCGACTTTTTTTTTAATATAAATAAATAAATACAAAATCCCCCAAGCTGCTACTACCCCATAACACCGAGCCTGCAAGTTTGATATGGATAAATACATACAAAATCCCCCTAGCTAATACAACCTCATAACGACAAGCTCGCGATTTTTTTTTATAAATAAATAAATGAATACAAAATTACCCAAACTACTTTAACCCCATAACGCCAAGCTTACGAGTTTTTTATGAATTAAAGAACCAATACATCATACTCCAAGCTGCTCGAACCTAATAACGCCGAGCTCTCGAGTTTTTTTTAATAAGTAAATAAATACAAAATCCCCCAAGCTGCTACAGCCCCATAATGCCGAGCTCAAAAGATTTTTTTATAAATAAATAAATAAATACAAAATCCCCTAAGCTGCTACAACCCCATAACGCCAAGCTCGCGAGTTTTTTTTATAAATTAATAAATAAATACAAAATTCCCTAAGCTGCTACAACCCCATAACGCTGGACTCGCGAATTTTTTTTATAAATAAATAAATACATAAGCTGCAACAACCCCATAACGCCAAGCTCGCGAAATTTTTTTCTAAATAAATAGATAAACACCAAATCCCCCAAGCTTCTACAACCCCATAACGCCGAGCTCGCCAGATTTTTTTAAAAATAAATTAATGAATACAAAATCCCCGAAGCTGCTACAACCCCGTAACGCCGAGCCTGCGAGTTTTGTATGAACAAATACATACAAAATCCTTCAAGCTGCTACAACCCCATAACGCCCAGCTCGCGAGCATTTTTTATAAATAAATAAATAAATACATAAACCCCAAGCTGCTACAACCCCATGCGCTGAGCACGGGGGTTTTATATGTATAAATACATACAAAATCCCTCAAACTAATACAATCCCATAACGCCAAGCTCGCGAGTTTTTTTCATAAATAAATAAATCAATAGTAAATCCCCCCAGCTGCTTCAACCCCATAACGCCGAGCTTGCGAGTTTTTTATAAATAAATACATACAAAATCCTCCAAGCTGCTACAACCCCATAACGCCCAGCTCGCTAGATTTTTTTAAAAATAAATGAATAAATACAAAATCCCCCAAGCTGCTACAACCTTATAACGCCGGGCTCAAGAGATTTTTTTTGGAATAAATAAATAAATAAGCTGCTACAACCCCATGCGCTAAGCTTGGGAGTTTTATATGGATAAATACATACAAAATTCCCCAAGCTGCTACAACCCCATAACGCCGAGCTCGCAAGATTTTTTTAAAAATAAATGAAAAAATACAAAATCCTTCAAGCTGCTCCAACCGCATAACGCCGGGCTCGTGAGTCTTTTTTTGGAATAAATAAATAAATAAATAAGCTGCTACAACCCCATGCGCTAAGCTCGGGAGTTTTATATGGATAAATACATACAAAATCCCCCAAGCTGCTCCAACCCCATAACGCCGAGCTTGCAAATTTTGTATGAATAAATACATACAAAATCCTTCAAGCTGCTACATCCCCATAACGACGAGCTCGCGAGTTTTTTTTAATAAGTAAATGAATACAAAATCCCCCAAGCTGCTCCAACCCCATAACGCCGAGCCTGCAAGTTTTATATGGTTAAATACATACAAAATCCCCCATGCTAATACAACCCCATAACGCCCAGCTCGCAAGATTTTTTTGAAAATAAATGAATAAATACAAAATCCCCCGAGCTGTTACAACCTCATAACGCCGAGCTTGCGAGTTTTGTATGAATAAATACATACAAAATCCTTCAAGCTGCTACAACCCCATAACGCCCAGCTCGCGAGCATTTTTTATAAATAAATAAATAAATACAAAAACCCCAAGCTGCTACAACCCCATGCGCTGAGCACGGGGGTTTTATATGTATAAATACATACAAAATCCCTCAAACTAATACAATCCCATAACGCCAAGCTCGCGAGTTTTTTTCATAAATAAATAAATCAATAGTAAATCCCCCCAGCTGCTTCAACCCCATAACGACGAGCTCGCGAGTTTTTTTTAATAAGTAAATGAATACAAAATCCCCCAACCTTCTCCAACCCCATAACGCCGAGCCTGCAAGTTTTATATAGTTAAATACATACAAAATCCCCCATGCTAATACAACCCCATAACGCCCAGCTCGCAAGATTTTTTTGAAAATAAATGAATAAATACAAAATCCCCCGAGCTGTTACAACCTCATAACGACAAGCTCGCGAGTTTTTTTTATAAATTAATTAATGAATACAAAATCCCCCAAACTACTTTAACCCCATAATTCCAAGCTTACGAGTTTTTTATGGATTAAAGAACCAATACATCATACCCCAAGCTGCTCGAACCCAATAACGCCGAGATCTTGAGTTTTTTGTAATAAGTAAATAAATATAAAATCCCCCAAGCCGCTCCAACCCCATAACGCCGAGCTTGCGAGTTTTGTATGAATAAATACATACAAAATCCTTCAAGCTGCTACAACCCCATAACGCCGAGCCCGCGATTCTTTCTTATAAGTAAATAAATAAACGAAAAATCCCCCAAGCTGCTTTAAACCTGTAACGCCAAACTCACGAGATTTTTTATGAGGAAATTCTTACAAAATCCCCCAAGCCGCTACAACCCTTTAACGCCAAGCTTGCGAGTTTTTTATGAATAAATACATACAAAATCCTTCAAGCTGCTACAACTCCATAACGCCGAGCCCACGATTCTTTCTTATAAGTAAATAAATAAACGAAAAATCCCCCAAGCTGCTACAGCCCGAAAATGCCGCGCTCAAAAGAATTTTTTATAAATAAATAAACAAATACAAAATCCCCGAAGCTGCAACAACCCCATAACGCCAAGCTCGCGAGATTTTTTTCTAAATAAATAGATAAACACAAAATCTCCCAAGCTTCTACAACCCCATAACGCCAAGCTCGCCAGATTTTTTTAAAAATAAATTAATGAATACAAAATCCCCGAAGCAGCTACAACCCCGTAACGCCGAGCCTGCAAGTTTTATATGGACAAATACATACAAAATCCCCCATGCTAATACAACCCCATAACACCCAGCTCGCAAGATTTTTTTGAAAATAAACGAATAAATCCAAAATCCCCCGAGCTGTTACAACCTCATAACGACAAGCTCGCGAGTTTTTTTTATAAATTAATAAATGAATACAAAAACCCCCAAACTACTTCAACCCAATAATTCCAAGCTTACGAGTTTTTTATGGATTAAAGAACCAATACATCATACCCGAAGCTGCTCGAACCCAATAACGCCGAGATCTCGAGTTTTTTTTAATAAGTAAATAAATATAAAATCCCCCAAGCTGCTCAAACCTCATAACGCCGAGCTTGCGAGTTTTGTATGATAAAATACATACAAAATCCTTCAAGCTGCTACAACCCCATAACGCCGAGCCCGCGATTCTTTCTTATAAGTAAATAAATAAACGAAAAATCCCCGAAGCTGCTACAGCCCCATAATGCCGACTTCACAAGATTTTTTTATAAATAAATAAATAAATACAAAATTCCCTAAGCTGCTACAACCCCATAACGCCAAGCTCGCAATTTTTTCTTATAAGTAAATAAATAAATGAAAAATCCCCCAAGCTGCTACAACCCCATAACGCCGAGCTCGCGAGATTTTTTTTTGAATAAATAAATAAATACGAATCCCGCAAGATGCTACATTCCCATAACGCCGAGCTCGCCAGATTTTTTTAAAAATAAATTAATGAATACAAAATCCCCGAAGCTGCTACAACCCCGTAACGCCGAGCCTGCAAGTTTTATATGGATAAATACATACAAAATCCCCCATGCTAATACAACCCCATAACGCCCAGCTCGCAAGATTTTTTTGAAAATAAATGAATAAATACAAAATTTCCAAGCTGCAACAACCCCAAAACGCCAGGGTCGCGAGATTTTTTTTGGAATAAATAAATAAATAAGCAGCTACAACCCCATGCGCTAAGCTCGGGAGTTTTATATGGATAAATACATACAAAATCCCCCAAGCTACTTTAACCCCATAATGCCAAGCTCGCGAGTTTTTTATGAATTAAAGAACCAATACAAAATCCCCCAAGCTGCTCGAACCCCATAACACTGAGCTCTCGATTTTTCTTTAATAAGTAAATAAATACAAAATCCCCCAAGCTGCTCCAACCCCATAACGCCGAGCTTGCGAGTTTTGTATGAATAAATACATACAAAATCCTTCAAGCTGCTACAACCCCATAACGCCCAGCTCGCGAGCATTTTTTATAAATAAATAAATAAATACAAAAACCCCAAGCTGCTACAACCCCATGCGCTGAGCTCGTGAGTTTTATATGGATAAATACATACAAAATCCCCCAAGCTGCAACAACCCCATAACGCCAAGCTCGCGAGATTTTTTTCTAAATAAATAGATAAACACCAAATCCCCCAAGCTTCTACAACCCCATAACGCCGAGCTCGCCAGATTTTTTTAAAAATAAATTAATGAATACAAAATTCCCGAAGCTGCTACAACCCCGTAACACCCAGCTCGCTAGATTTTTTTAAAAATAAATGAATCAATACAAAATCCCCCAAGCTGCTTCAACCTTATAACGCCGGGCTCAAGAGATTTTTTTTGGAATAAATAAATAAATAAGCTGCTACAACCCCATGCGCTAAGCTTGGGAGTTTTATATGGATAAATACATACAAAATTCCCCAAGCTGCTACGACCCCATAACGCCGAGCTCGCAAGATTTTTTTTTAAAATAAATGAATAAATACAAAACCCTTCAAGCTGCTCGAACCGCATAACGCCAAGCTTGCGAGTTTTGTATGAATAAATACATACAAAATCCTTCAAGCTGCTCCAACCCCATAACGCCGAGCCTGCAAGTTTTATATGGTTAAATACATACAAAATCCCCCATGCTAGTACAACCCCATAACGCCCAGCTCGCAAGATTTTTTTGAAAATAAATGAATAAATACAAAATCCCCCGAGCTGCTACAACCCCATAACGCTGGTCTCGTGAGTTTATATGGATAAATACATACAAAATCCCCCAAGCTGCAGCAACCCCATAATGCTAAGTTCGGGAGTTATATATGGATAAATACATACGAAATCCCCCAAGCTGCTACAACCCCATAACACCAAGCTCACAATTTTTTCTTATAAGTAAATAAATAAATGAAAAATCCCCCAAGGTAATACAACCCCATAACGCCGAGCTCGCGAGTTTTTTTTGAATAAATAAATAAATACGAATCCCGCAAGCTGCTACATTCCCATAACGCCGAGTTCGCAAGGTTTTTTTTTAATTAAATAAATAAATACAAAATCCCCAAAGCTGCTCCAACCACCTAACGTCAAGCCTGCAAGTTTAATATGGATAAATACATACAAAATCCTTCAAGCTGCTACAACCCCATAACGCTGGGCTCGCGAATTTTTTTTATAAATAAATAAATAAATAAGCTGCAACAACCCCATAACGCCAAGCTCGCGAGATTTTTTTCTAAATAAATAGATAAATACCAAATCCCCCAAGCTTCTACAACCCCATAACGCCGAGCTCGCCAGATTTTTTTAAAAATAAATTAATGAATACAAAATCCCCGAAGCTGCTACAACCCCGTAACGCCGAGCCTGCAAGTTTTATATGGATAAATACATACAAAATCCCCCATGCTAATACAACCCCATGACGCCCAGCTCGCAAGATTTTTTTGAAAATAAATGAATAAATACAAAATTTCCAAGCTGCTACAACCTCATAACGACAAGCTCGCGAGTTTTTTTTATAAATAAATAAATGAATACAAAATCCCCCAAACTACTTTAACCCCATAATTCCAAGCTTACGAGTTTTTTATGGATTAAAGAACCAATACACCATACCCCAAGCTGCTCGAACCCAATAACGCCGAGATCTTGAGTTTTTTTAAATAAGTAAATAAATATAAAATCCCCCAAGCTTCTCCAACCCCATAACGCCGAGCTTGCGAGTTTTGTATGAATAAATACATACAAAATCCTTCAAGCTGCTACAACCCTTTAACGCCGAGCTTGCGAGTTTTTTATGAATAAATACATACAAAGTCCTTCAAGCTGCTACAACTCCATAACGCCGAGCCCGCAATTCTTTCTTATAAGTAAATAAATAAACGAAAAATCCCACAAGCTGCTACAGCCCCATAATGCCGAGCTCACAAGATTTTTTTCTAAATAAATAGATAATTACCAAATCCCCCAAGCTTCTACAACCCCATAACGCCGAGCTCGCCAGATTTTTTTAAAAATAAATTAATGAATACAAAATCCCCGAAGCTGCTACAACCCCGTAACGCCGAGCCTGCAAGTTTTATATGGATAAATACATACAAAATCCCCCATGCTAATACAACCCCATAACGCCCAGCTCGCAAGATTTTTTTGAAAATAAATGAATAAATACAAAATTTCCAAGCTGCAACAACCCCAAAACGCCAGGGTCGCGAGATTTTTTTTGGAATAAATAAATAAATAAGCAGCTACAACCCCATGCGCTAAGCTCGGGAGTTTTATATGGATAAATACATACAAAATCCCCCAAGCTACTTTAACCCCATAACGCCAAGCTCGCGAGTTTTTTTCATAAATAAATAAATCAATAGTAAATCCCCCCAGCTGCTTCAACCCCATAACGCCGAGCTTGCGAGTTTTTTATGAATAAATACATACAAAATCCTCCAAGCTGCTACAACCCCATAACGCCCAGCTCGCTAGATTTTTTTAAAAATAAATGAATAGATACAAAATCCCCCAAGCTGCTACAACCTTATAACGCCGGGCTCAAGAGATTTTTTTTGGAATAAATAAATAAATAAGCTGCTACAACCCCATGCGCTAAGCTTGGGAGTTTTATATGGATAAATACATACAAAATCCTTCAAGCTGCTACAACCCCATAACGACGAGCTCGCAAGCATTTTTTATAAATAAATAAATACATACAAAATCCCCCAAGCTGCTACAACCCCATAACGCCAAGCTCGCGATTTTTTCTTATAAGTAAATAAATAAATGAAAAATCCCCCAAGCTGCTACAACCCCATAACGCCGAGTTTGCAAGATTTTTTTTGAAATAAATTAATAAATACGAATCCCGCAAGCTGCTACATTCCCATAACACCGAGTTCCCGAGATTTTTTTTTAATTAAATAAATAAATACCAAATCCCCCAAGCTGCTACAACCCCATAACGCCAATCCTGCAAATTTGATATGGATAAATACATACAAAATCTCTAATGCTAATACAACCCCATAACGCCCAGCTCGCAAGATTTTTTTGAAAATAAATGAATAAATACAAAATCCCCCAAGCTTCTACAACCCCATAACGCCAATCCTGCAAATTTGATATGGATAAATACATACAAAATCTCTAATGCTAATACAACCCCATAACGCCCTGCTCGCAAGATTTTTTTGAAAATAAATGAATAAATACAAAATCCCCCAAGCTTCTACAACCCCATAACGCCGGGCTCGCGAGTCTTTTTTTGGAATAAATAAATAAATAAATAAGCTGCTACAACCCCATGCGCTAAGCTCGGGAGTTTTATATGGATAAATACATACAAAATCCCCCAAGCTGCTCCAACCCCATAACGCCGAGCTTTCAAATTTTGTATGAATAAATACATACAAAATCCTTCAAGCTGCTACAACCCCATAACGACGAGCTCGCGAGTTTTATATGGTTAAATACATACAAAATCCCCCATGCTAATACAACCCCATAACGCCCAGCTCCCAAGATTTTTTTGAAAATAAATGAATAAATACAAAATCCTTCAAGCTGCTCGAACCGCATAACGCCAAGCTTGCGAGTTTTGTATGAATAAATACATACAAAATCCTTGAAGCTGCTACAACCCCATAACGACGAGCTCGCGAGCATTTTTTATAAATAAATAAATACATACAAAATCCCCCAAGCTGCTACAACCCCATAACGACGAGCTCGCGAGTTTTAAATGGTTAAATACATACAAAATCCCCCATGCTAATACAACCCCATAACGCCCAGCTCCCAAGATTTTTTTGAAAATAAATGAATAAATACAAAATCCCCCGAGCTGTTACAATCTCATAAAAACGAGCTCGCGAGATTTTTTTTGGAATGAATAAATAAATACAAAATCGGGCAAGCCGCTGCATTCTCATAACACCAAGCTTGCGACTTTTTTTTTAATATAAATAAATAAATACAAAATCCCCCAAGCTGCTACTACCCCATAACACCGAGCCTGCAAGTTTGATATGGGTAAATACATACAAAATCCCCCTAGCTAATACAACCTCATAACGACAAGCTCGCGAGTTTTTTTTATAAATAAATAAATGAATACAAAATTACCCAAACTACTTTAACCCCATAATGCCAAGCTTACGAGTTTTTTATGAATTAAAGAACCAATACATCATACCCCAAGCTGCTCGAACCCAATAACGCCGAGATCTTGAGTTTTTTTTAATAAGTAAATAAATATAAAATCCCCCAAGCCGCTCCAACCCCATAACGCCGAGCTTGCGAGTTTTGTATGAATAAATACATACAAAATCCTTCAAGCTGCTACAACCCCATAACGCCGAGCCCGCGATTCTTTCTTATAAGTAAATAAATAAACGAAAAATCCCCCAAGCTGCTTTAAACCTGTAAGGCCAAACTCACGAGATTTTTTATGAGGAAATTCTTACAAAATCCCCCAAGCCGCTCCAACCCCATAACGCCGAGCTTGCGAGTTTTGTATGAATAAATACATACAAAATCCTTCAAGCTGCTACAACCCCATAACGCCGAGCCCGCGATTCTTTCTTATAAGTAAATAAATAAACGAAAAATCCCCCAAGCTGCTTTAAACCTGTAACGCCAAACTCACGAGATTTTTTATGAGGAAATTCTTACAAAATCCCCCAAGCCGCTACAACCCTTTAACGCCAAGCTTGCGAGTTTTTTATGAATAAATACATACAAAATCCTTCAAGCTGCTACAACTCCATAACGCCGAGCCCACGATTCTTTCTTATAAGTAAATAAATAAACGAAAAATCCCCCAAGCTGCTACAGCCCGAAAATGCCGCGCTCAAAAGAATTTTTTATAAATAAATAAACAAATACAAAATCCCCGAAGCTGCAACAACCCCATAACGCCAAGCTCGCGAGATTTTTTTCTAAATAAATAGATAAACACAAAATCTCCCAAGCTTCTACAACCCCATAACGCCAAGCTCGCCAGATTTTTTTAAAAATAAATTAATGAATACAAAATCCCCGAAGCAGCTACAACCCCGTAACGCCGAGCCTGCAAGTTTTATATGGACAAATACATACAAAATCCCCCATGCTAATACAACCCCATAACACCCAGCTCGCTAGATTTTTTTGAAAATAAACGAATAAATCCAAAATCCCCCGAGCTGTTACAACCTCATAACGACAAGCTCGCGAGTTTTTTTTATAAATTAATAAATGAATACAAAAACCCCCAAACTACTTCAACCCAATAATTCCAAGCTTACGAGTTTTTTATGGATTAAAGAACCAATACATCATACCCCAAGCTGCTCGAACCCAATAACGCCGAGATCTCGAGTTTTTTTTAATAAGTAAATAAATATAAAATCCCCCAAGCTGCTCCAACCTCATAACGCCGAGCTTGCGAGTTTTGTATGATAACATACATACAAAATCCTTCAAGCTGCTACAACCCCATAACGCCGAGCCCGCGATTCTTTCTTATAAGTAAATAAATAAACGAAAAATCCCCGAAGCTGCTACAGCCCCATAATGCCGAGCTCACAAGATTTTTTTATAAATAAATAAATAAATACAAAATTCCCTAAGCTGCTACAACCCCATAACGCTGGGCTCGTGAGTTTATATGGATAAATACATACAAAATCCCCCAAGCTGCAACAACCCCATAATGCTAAGCTCGGGAGTTATATATGGATAAATACATACGAAATCCCCCAAGCTGCTACAACCCCATAACGCCAAGCTCGCAATTTTTTCTTATAAGTAAATAAATAAATGAAAAATCCCCCAAGCTGCTACAACCCCATAACGCCGAGCTCGCGAGATTTTTTTTTAAATAAATAAATAAATACGAATCCCGCAAGCTGCTACATTCCCATAACGCCGAGCTCGCCAGATTTTTTTAAAAATAAATTAATGAATACAAAATCCCCGAAGCTGCTACAACCCCGTAACGCCGAGCCTGCAAGTTTTATATGGATAAATACATACAAAATCCCCCATGCTAATACAACCCCATAACGCCCAGCTCGCAAGATTTTTTTGAAAATAAATGAATAAATACAAAATTTCCAAGCTGCAACAACCCCAAAACGCCAGGGTCGCGAGATTTTTTTTGGAATAAATAAATAAATAAGCAGCTACAACCCCATGCGCTAAGCTCGGGAGTTTTATATGGATAAATACATACAAAATCCCCCAAGCTACTTTAACCCCATAATGCCAAGCTCGCGAGTTTTTTATGAATTAAAGAACCAATACAAAATCCCCCAAGCTGCTCGAACCCCATAACACTGAGCTCTCGATTTTTCTTTAATAAGTAAATAAATACAAAATCCCCCAAGCTGCTCCAACCCCATAACGCCGAGCTTGCGAGTTTTGTATGAATAAATACATACAAAATCCTTCAAGCTGCTACAACCCCATAACGCCCAGCTCGCGAGCATTTTTTATAAATAAATAAATAAATACAAAAACCCCAAGCTGCTACAACCCCATGCGCTGAGCTCGTGAGTTTTATATGGATAAATACATACAAAATCCCCCAAGCTGCAACAACCCCATAACGCCAAGCTCGCGAGATTTTTTTCTAAATAAATAGATAAACACCAAATCCCCCAAGCTTCTACAACCCCATAACGCCGAGCTCGCCAGATTTTTTTAAAAATAAATTAATGAATACAAAATTCCCGAAGCTGCTACAACCCCGTAACACCCAGCTCGCTAGATTTTTTTAAAAATAAATGAATCAATACAAAATCCCCCAAGCTGCTTCAACCTTATAACGCCGGGCTCAAGAGATTTTTTTTGGAATAAATAAATAAATAAGCTGCTACAACCCCATGCGCTAAGCTTGGGAGTTTTATATGGATAAATACATACAAAATTCCCCAAGCTGCTACGACCCCATAACGCCGAGCTCGCAAGATTTTTTTTTAAAATAAATGAATAAATACAAAATCCTTCAAGCTGCTCGAACCGCATAACGCCAAGCTTGCGAGTTTTGTATGAATAAATACATACAAAATCCTTCAAGCTGCTCCAACCCCATAACGCCGAGCCTGCAAGTTTTATATGGTTAAATACATACAAAATCCCCCATGCTAATACAACCCCATAACGCCCAGCTCGCAAGATTTTTTTGAAAATAAATGAATAAATACAAAATCCCCCGAGCTGCTACAACCCCATAACGCTGGTCTCGTGAGTTTATATGGATAAATACATACAAAATCCCCCAAGCTGCAACAACCCCATAATGCTAAGTTCGGGAGTTATATATGGATAAATACATACGAAATCCCCCAAGCTGCTACAACCCCATAACACCAAGCTCACAATTTTTTCTTATAAGTAAATAAATAAATGAAAAATCCCCCAAGGTGCTACAACCCCATAACGCCGAGCTCGCGAGTTTTTTTTGAATAAATAAATAAATACGAATCCCGCAAGCTGCTACATTCCCATAACGCCGAGTTCGCAAGGTTTTTTTTTAATTAAATAAATAAATACAAAATCCCCAAAGCTGCTCCAACCACCTAACGTCAAGCCTGCAAGTTTAATATGGATAAATACATACAAAATCCTTCAAGCTGCTACAACCCCATAACGCTGGGCTCGCGAATTTTTTTTATAAATAAATAAATAAATAAGCTGCAACAACCCCATGCGCGAAGCTCGTGAGTTTTATATGGATAGATACATACAAAATCCCCCAAGCTGCAACAACCCCATAACGCCAAGCTCGCGAGATTTTTTTCTAAATAAATAGATAAATACCAAATCCCCCAAGCTTCTACAACCCCATAACACCGAGCTCGCCAGATTTTTTTAAAAATAAATTAATGAATACAAAATCCCCGAAGCTGCTACAACCCCGTAACGCCGAGCCTGCAAGTTTTATATGGATAAATACAGACAAAATCCCCCATGCTAATACAACCCCATGACGCCCAGCTCGCAAGATTTTTTTGAAAATAAATGAATAAATACAAAATTTCCAAGCTGCTACAACCTCATAACGACGAGCTCGCGAGTTTTTTTTATAAATAAATAAATGAATACAAAATCCCCCAAACTACTTTAACCCCATAATTCCAAGCTTACGAGTTTTTTATGGATTAAAGAACCAATACACCATACCCCAAGCTGCTCGAACCCAATAACGCCGAGATCTTGAGTTTTTTTAAATAAGTAAATAAATATAAAATCCCACAAGCTGCTCCAACCCCATAACGCCGAGCTTGCGAGTTTTGTATGAATAAATACATACAAAATCCTTCAAGCTGCTACAACCCCATAACGCCGAGCCCGCGATTCTTTCTTATAGGTAAATAAATAAACGAAAAATCCCCCAAGCTGCTTTAAACCTGTAACGCCAAACTCACGAGATTTTTTATGAGGAAATACTTACAAAATCCCCAAAGCTGCTACAACCCTTTAACGCCGAGCTTGCGAGTTTTTTATGAATAAATACATACAAAGTCCTTCAAGCTGCTACAACTCCATAACGCCGAGCCCGCAATTCTTTCTTATAAGTAAATAAATAAACGAAAAATCCCACAAGCTGCTACAGCCCCATAATGCCGAGCTCACAAGATTTTTTTCTAAATAAATAGATAATTACCAAATCCCCCAAGCTTCTACAACCCCATAACGCCGAGCTCGCCAGATTTTTTTAAAAATAAATTAATGAATACAAAATCCCCGAAGCTGCTACAACCCCGTAACGCCGAGCCTGCAAGTTTTATATGGATAAATACATACAAAATCCCCCATGCTAATACAACCCCATAACGCCCAGCTCGCAAGATTTTTTTGAAAATAAATGAATAAATACAAAATTTCCAAGCTGCAACAACCCCAAAACGCCAGGGTCGCGATTTTTTCTTATAAGTAAATAAATAAATGAAAAATCCCCCAAGCTGCTACAACCCCATAACGCCGAGTTTGCAAGATTTTTTTTGAAATAAATTAATAAATACGAATCCCGCAAGCTGCTACATTCCCATAACACCGAGTTCCCGAGATTTTTTTTTAATTAAATAAATAAATACCAAATCCCCCAAGCTGCTACAACCCCATAACGCCAATCCTGCAAATTTGATATGGATAAATACATACAAAATCTCTAATGCTAATACAACCCCATAACGCCCAGCTCGCAAGATTTTTTTGAAAATAAATGAATAAATACAAAATCCCCCAAGCTTCTACAACCCCATAACGCCAATCCTGCAAATTTGATATGGATAAATACATACAAAATCTCTAATGCTAATACAACCCCGTAACGCCCTGCTCGCAAGATTTTTTTGAAAATAAATGAATAAATACAAAATCCCCCAAGCTTCTACAACCCCATAACGCCGGGCTCGCGAGTCTTTTTTTGGAATAAATAAATAAATAAATAAGCTGCTACAACCCCATGCGCTAAGCTCGGGAGTTTTATATGGATAAATACATACAAAATCCCCCAAGCTGCTCCAACCCCATAACGCCGAGCTTTCAAATTTTGTATGAATAAATACATACAAAATCCCCCAAGCTGCTACAACCCCATAACGACGAGCTCGCGAGTTTTATATGGTTAAATACATACAAAATCCCCCATGCTAATACAACCCCATAACGCCCAGCTCCCAAGATTTTTTTGAAAATAAATGAATAAATACAAAATCCCCCGAGCTGTTACAATCTCATAAAAACGAGCTCGCGAGATTTTTTTTGGAATGAATAAATAAATACAAAATCGGGCAAGCCGCTGCATTCTCATAACACCAAGCTAGCGACTTTTTTTTTAATATAAATAAATAAATACAAAATCCCCCAAGCTGCTTCTACCCCATAACACCGAGCCTGCAAGTTTGATATGGATAAATACATACAAAATCCCCCTAGCTAATACAACCTCATAACGACAAGCTCGCGAGTTTTTTTTATAAATAAATAAATGAATACAAAATTACCCAAACTACTTTAACCCCATAATGCCAAGCTTACGAGTTTTTTATGAATTAAAGAACCAATACATCATACTTCAAGCTGCTCCAACCCAATAACGCCGAGCTCTCGAGTTTTTTTTAATAAGTAAATAAATACAAAATCCCCCAAGCTGCTACAGCCCCATAATGCCGAGCTCAAAAGATTTTTTTATAAATAAATAAATAAATACAAAATCCCCTAAGCTGCTACAACCCCATAACGCCAAGCTCGCGAGTTTTTTTTATAAATTAATAAATAAATACAAAATTCCCTAAGCTGCTACAACCCCATAACGCTGGGCTCGCGAATTTTTTTTATAAATAAATAAATAAATAAGCTGCAACAACCCCATGCGCTAAGCTCGTGAGTTTTATATGGATAAATACATACAAAATCCCCCAAGTTGCAACAACCCCATAACGCCAAGCTCGCGAGATTTTTTTCTAAATAAATAGATAAACACCAAATCCCCCAAGCTTCTACAACCCCATAACGCCGAGCTCGCCAGATTTTTTTAAAAATAAATTAATGAATACAAAATTCCCGAAGCTGCTACAACCCCGTAACACCGAGGCGGCAAGTTTTATATGGATAAATACATACAAAATCCCCCATGCTAATACAACCCCATAACGCCCAGCTCGCAAGATTTTTTTAAAAATAAATGAATAAAACCAAAATCCTTCAAGCTGCTCCAACCCCATAACGCCAAGCTTGCGAGTTTTGTATGAATAAAAACATACAAAATCCTTCAAGCTGCTACAACCCCATAACGACGAGCTCGCGAGCATTTTTTATAAATAAATAAATAAATACAAAAACCCAAAGCTGCTACAACCCCATGCGCTGAGCTTGCGAGTTTTGTATGAACAAATACATACAAAATCCTTCAAGCTGCTACAACCCCATAACGACGAGCTCGCGAGCATTTTTTATAAATAAATAAATAAATACAAAAACTCCAAGCTGCTACAACCCCATGCGCTGAGCTCGGGAGTTTTATATGGATAAATACATACAAAATCCCTCAAGCTAATACAACCCCATAACGCCGAGCTCGTGATTTTTTTTAATAATAAATTAATGAATACAAAATCTCACAAGCTGCTAGAACCCAATAACGCTGAGTTCGCAAGATTTTTTAAAAAATAAATGAATAAATACAAAATTCCTCAGGTTGCTACAACCTTTTTACGCCGAGCTTGCGAGTTTTTTATGAATAAATACATACAAAATCCTCCAAGCTGCTACAACCCCATAACGCCGAGCTCACGAGATTTTTTTTGGAATAAATAAATAAATACAAAATCCCGCAAGCCGCTTTATTTCCATAACACCAAGCTTGCGAGTTTTTTTTTTAGATAAATAAATAAATACAAAATCCCCCAAGCTGCTACAACCCAATAACGCCGAGCCTGCAAGTTTGATATGGATTAATACATACAAAATCCCCCAAGCTATTACAACCCAATTACGCCGGGCTCGCAAGATTTTTTTAAAAATAAATGAATAAATACAAAATCCCCCAAGCTGCTATAACCTTATAATGCCGGGCTCGCGAGATTTTTTTTGGAATAAATAAATAAATAAGCTGCTACAACCCCATGCGCTAAGCTTGGGAGTTTCATATGGATAAATACATACAAAATTTCTTAAGCCGCTACGACCCCATAACGCTGAGCCGGCAAGTTTTATATGGATAAATACATACAAAATCCCCCATGCTAATACAACCCCATAACGCCGAGCTCGCAAGATTTTTTGAAATATAAATGAATAATTACAAAATCCCCCAAGCTGCTACAATCTCATAAAAACGAGCTCGCGATTTTTTTTTGGAATAAATGAATAAATACAAAATCACGCAAGCTGCTCCATTCCCATAACACCAAGCTCGCGAGTTTTCTTTTTTAGATAAATAAATAAATACAAAATCCCCCAAGCTGCTACAACCCAATAACGCCGAGCCTGCAAGTTTTATATGGATAAATACATTCAAAATCCCCCAAGCTGCTGCAACCCTTTAACGCCAAGCTTGCGAGTTTTTTATGAATAAATACATACATAATCCCCCAATCTGCTACAACCCCATAACGCCAAGCTCGCGAGTTTTTTTTATAAATAAATAAATAAATACAAAATCCCCCAAGCTGCTACAACCCTATAATGCCGAGCTCACAAGATTTTTTTATAAAAAAATAAATAAATACAAAATCCCCTAAGCTGCTACAACTTCATAACGCCAAGCTCGCGAGTTTTTTTTATAAATAAATAAATAAATAATCTTTGCCTCTTCGGGTACTTCTCCAGGATACTGTAGCCTTCTGAGAACAGTACACCCACCCCATGCTCCGGCCGTGTATCTGTTGAGGCCCCTCTCCTCGCAAGCTCATCCGCCCTTTCGTTTCCCTTGAGCCCGGAGTTTCCGGGTATCCAGGTAATAACTACTTGGTTAGATCTTGCCAGCGCGTTAAGGGTATTCTTAGTCTCCCTAACCAACTGTGAGGTTGTAACTGGGTTTTCCAAGGCCTCTATGGAGGCTTGGCTGTCAGTGCAGATGCAGATGCGTCTCTTACTGACGTTCCCCAGAGAGAGGTTGTTAGCGCACGTATTTATCGCAGCCATCTCGGCCTGGAACACCATGTTCAATTCCCTGAGCCCGTAGTATTCCCTAAGGCTAGGTTCGTAGATTCCATAACCAGTGTCTTCATTGGTCTTGGATCCGTCGGTAAACCAGATGTCTCCGTGCCCAAGCACTTGGTTGTTGCTCCATTCCTCCCTGTTTGGTATCCTCGTTTTGAAACGTTGCCCAAACAGTAGAGTCTTATCCATTCTGTCTTGGGTCGAGTTAAAGACCTCGCCCTTCAACATTCTCCCTCGGATGGTTGCATGCCCATCACTATTTCCAACCCACTCCCCGCTGCATTTCAGTCTGTAGGCTGTTCTAGCCGCAACCAGTTTGATGTCCAGGTCTAGGCTTTGGACATCCAGCAACATCCTGATTGTTGCTGTGGGTGTGCTTCGTTTAAGCCCGTAAATTCCCCTCAAGACGACAGCCTGAACATGGTCCAGTACACGCCTCGAGGTCTTATTTTCGGTCACTTTCTACCATACCACCGCGGCATAGGTAAGCTTTGGTTTCAGAATCGCCTCGTGTAACCACAAGGCGACCTGGGGTTCTAGCCCCCAGGAAGTCCCGATTGCTGACCTACACTGCATGAATATGTTTAGAACTTTGCTGCATTAAGTCTGCAGGTGTTGTCCCCACTTTAGTTTCTTATCTAGGAATACGCCCAGATATTTCACACCCTCCACGTACGGTATTTGTTTCCCGTTGACGGAGACTTTCTTACTGACCTTACATTTGTATTTACTCGTGAACGTGACTATCTTCGTCTTATCAGTGTTGACAGCCAGAGGTTTAGCCTCGCACCATTCGCAGATCCTCTCCAACGCCCTCCGAATAAGATCGGGTAGGACTTCTTCGAACTTGCCCCTGACAAGTATAGCGAAGTCGTCTGCATAAGCGATGGTGAAGAATCCGAGTTCGTCTAGCAAGCGCAGTAGTTCGTCCACGACCAGGATCCACAGGAGTGGTGAGAGGACCCCACCCTGCGGGCATCCCTCGCTGATGGTTCCCCTAACCATCTTGCCATTCCACTCACTAAAGATGCACCTATCACTAAGCATCCCCCTGATCCATCTTCTGATGGTATAAGGTACACCATGCTTAGTCAAGGCTTTGTCTATAGTTGCTCTGTTGGTGCTGTTAAAGGCACCCTCGATGCCATCAAAGGCCCCGATTACGGTTTCCTTCGCTTCATAAGCCTCCTCAATGTAATTAACCACTGAGTGCTGTGCAGATTCCGTGGATTTTCCACAGGTATATGCGTGCTGCGCTCGGTGAAGGGGACTGTTTATCAGTATATTCTGCCTGATATAGTTTTCCAGCAGTCTTTCCAAGGTCTTCATTAGGAAAGAGGTCAGACTGATAGGTCTGAAGTCCTTCACCGAGTTGTAGCTTCTCCTACCAGGTTTCGGTATAAATGAGACCCGCGTTTCCTTCCAGCAAGCTGGCACGTGCCCTGTGGCAATGCAGCCCCTCAGAATACCTAACAGTAGCCTAAGGGTCTTGTCACCTCCTTCCTGTAGCATCTTAGGAAAGATACCGTCAGGGCCCGCAGATTTATACGGTTCAAAGGAGTCAATCGCCCATTTAAGCTTTTCCATGGTCACGACTTTGGCAGCCGTGTCCCAATCTTTATCCTCTGTCCCCCTCCTTCCAGATATGGTATGCGGGGTATCATTATCTACCCTGACGAAGTCGGAGTAGTTGCTGCTGAGGACAAGTTCCAATGTGTCCTTCTCCGATTCAGTGTAGGCGCCCGATCTGTCTCTCAGACATTGGAGACGGGCGCTTATTATCTCTGGTCAGGATTCGAGCGAGCCTCGCAGTGGCTGCCAGGTTTTCATGCCTGTGCAGAATTCCCGCCATTTTTCTCTCTTTGCCTTCGCAATTTCCCTCTTGAAGGCCTTCAGCGTGTCTTTGTACGCTTTCCAGCCTTCAGTGGATTTCCTCTTCTTTGCCCTGTTAAACGCCCGTCTAACTCCCACTCTTAGCTCCTCCAGTGTCTTATTCCACCAGGGAGTGCCATTGAGTGGTTTGCCAGGCTTTAGTGGGCAGTTGTTCTCGTAGGCCCTGATCATAGCCTTATAGACCTGGAAAAGGGTCCAGTCAAGCTCAAGATCATTACCGTATCTCCCTTTGACCTGGGCCAAGGCTTCCTCCAGCTCCTTGCTCTATGCGCCCCAGTTGTTGTCTTTGGGTCGCCTCTTAGGCTTGATCCACGGTCTCGTTATCTCGATCCCGAAAGTTATTGTCCCATGGTCCGACATGGATGGTTCGCTGTCGACCCTCCATCCACGTATGCAGTTCTTGATGTTCATTGAAGCCAGCGTGAGGTCCAGGACCTCGCTTCTGTTGGCAGTAACGAAGGTTGGCGTGTTCCCTCTGTTGGCAATGTCCATCTGTGTGCCCGTGATGAATTCAAGCAACTCAGACCCTCTATCATTAATATCGGTGCTTCCCCACGCCACATGGTGGGCGTTGGCGTCGCAACCAATAATCAGATCAAGGTTATTACGACTGCAGTATTCGATCACCTTCATCATGCTCCTTGTGGGAGCTTCCTCGTCGTGGGGGAGGTAAATGGACGAGATGACTGCCATCCTCGTTCGGCCCTCCTTATCCGCGACCTCTATCCTTACGGTCGTGCAGTCCCGGGAACTCAGCTCCTGTAACAAAAAACCGTTAACACCCTTCATGGAGATGCAAGCCCGGGCGTCTCCATTGCTGGAGCCCACGAGCAGTTCTCCACAGCCGCTCAAGCCCTTTACTTTGCTCCTGTACAACCAGAGTTCCTGTATAAGGGCTATGTGTGTATGCGTCATTGCCATGCGCCTTGCTAGTACAGCAGAGGCGCTTCTGCAATGGTGCAAGTTGATTTGGGAGAATCGCAGTATTGAAGTAGCCATGAGGGCAACTCCATTTATGCTTTCTCCGTAGAGCCGCTACTTCCCGCCTTGTTTGAGGGACGGCTTAGCAGCCTGAAGGTTGCTTTGCTGACCCCTGCCCTAAGCTCGAAGTTTTGGCTCTGGAGTACCGCGACCGATGGTTCATCTAGACCCAGAATTAGGCATCCATCAGGAGCCCTACTCAGGATCGCCCACCTAGTCGTGTCGATCGACCCGTTCTGCCTTTGGACCACTTTGATGAGGTCCTCGGCAGTCTTAACCCCCGGAGGGAGCCATGTGATCACCTTTGTGATCTTAGTCTCCTCGGATGAAACTATCCTCGCCTTTAGGTTTGGTTGCCCTAGGTCGAGTAGCGTGGCCTCGCTCTCCAGCCAGGTCTTGCTGGCTTCGTCTGCACAGACGAAGACAAACGTGCCCTTTCTGGGGAACGAGTCCAGAAACCGGGGTACGAAGGCCCCCTCCCCCTCGATAGCAAGTACCTTGCTGACTACTGCTTCCTGCAGTTTCGTGCAGACATCGGCAGGCATCTCCCTTCCTGGGTAGTCCCCACAAGTGAGGGCCACTCTGGGAGAGTTAGACGCAGCTGCTTTTTTTTATAAATAAATAAATAAATAAATACAAAATCCCCCAAGCTGCTACAACCCCATAACGCCGAGCCTGCAAGTTTTATATGGATAAATACATACAAAATCCCCCATGCTAATACAAGCCCATAACGCCTAGCTTGCAAGATTTTTTTAAAAATAAATGAATAAATTCAAAATCCCCCAACCTGCTACAACACCATAACGCCAGGCTCGCGAGTTTTTTTTAATGAATAAATCAATAAATAAGCTGCTACAACCCCATGCGCTAAACTCGGGAGTTTTATATGGATAAATACATACAAAATCCCCCAAGCTGCTACAACCCCATAACGCCGAGCTCGCGAGATTTTTATGAACAAATACATGAAAAATTCCCCAAGCTAATACAACCCCATGACACCGAGCTCGCGAGTTTTTTTTATAAATAAATAAATAAAAACAAAATCTCCCAAGCTGCTACAACCCCATAACGTCAAGCATGCGTTTTTTTTTTAAATAAATAAATAAATACAGAATCCCCCAGGCTGTTACAACCCCATCAGGCCGAGCTCGCGAAATTTTTTTTAAAATAAATTAATAAATACAAAAATTTCCAAGCTGCTACAACACTTTAACGCCGAGTTTGCGAGTTTTTTATGAATGAATACATACAAAATCCTCAAAGCTGCTACAACCCCATAACGCCAAACTCGCGAGTTTTTTTTATAAATAAATAAATAAATACAAAACTCCCCAAGCTGCTACAACCCCATAACGCCGAGCTCGCGAGATTTTTTATGAATAAATACATACAAAATCCCCCAAGCTGCTACAACCCCATAACGCTGAGCCTGCAAGTTTTATATAGATAAATACATACAAGAACCCCAAGCTAATACAACCCCATACCGCCGAGCTCGCGAGTTTTTTTTATAAATAAATAAATAAATACAAAATCTCCTAAGCTGCTACAACCTTTTATCGCCGAGCTCGCGAGATTTTTTTTTAAATAAATGAATAAATACAAAATCTTCCAAGCTGCTACAACCCTTTATCGCCGAGCTAGCTAATTTTTATGAATGAATACATACAAAATCCCCAAAGCTGCTACAACCCCATAACGCGGAGCTCGCTAGTTTTTTTTATAAATAAATGAATTAAAAAAAATCCCCCAAGTTGCTACAGCCCCATAACGCCGAGCTCGCGAGATTTTTTTTAAATAAATAAATAAATACAGAATCCCCCAAACTGCTACAACACTTTAACGCCGAGCTCGCGAGATTTTTTTTTAAATAAATAAATAAATACAAAATCCCCCAAGCCGCAATCACCCCATAACGCCAAGCTTGGGAGTTTTTTTTTTAAATAAATAAATAAATACAAAATCCCCCAAGCTGTTACAACCCCATAACGAAAATCTCGCGAGTTTTTATTTTAAATAAATGAATAAATTTAAAATCTTCCAAGCTGCTACAACCCTTTATCGCCGAGCTTGCGAGTTTTTTATGAATGAATACATACAAAATCCCCCAAGCTGCTACAACCCCATATCCCTGAGCCCGCATGTTTTATATGGATAAATTCATACAAGATCCCCCAAACTAATACAACCCCATAACGCCAAACTCGCGAGTTTTTTTTATAAATAAATGAATAAATTCAAAATCCTCCAAGCTGCTACAACCCTATAACGCCGAGCTCGCGAGATTTTTTATGAACAAATACATGAAAAATTCCCCAAGCTAATACAACCCCATTACACCGAGCTCGCGAGTTTTTTTTATAAATAAATAAATAAATACAAAATCTCCTAAGCTGCTACAACCTTTTATCGCCGAGCTCGCGAGATTTTTTTTTAAATAAATGAATAAATACAAAATCTTCCAAGCTGCTACAACCCTTTATCGCCGAGCTAGCTAATTTTTATGAATGAATACATACAAAATCCCCAAAGCTGCTACAACCCCATAACGCGGAGCTCGCTAGTTTTTTTTATAAATAAATGAATTAAAAAAAATCCCCCAAGTTGCTACAGCCCCATAACGCCGAGCTAACGAGATTTTTTTTAAATAAATAAATAAATACAGAATCCCCCAAGCTGCTACAACACTTTAACGCCGAGCTCGCGAGATTTTTTTTTAAAAAAATAAATAAATACAAAATCCCCCAAGCCGCAATCACCCCATAACGCCAAGCTTGGGAGTTTTTTTTTTAAATAAATAAATAAATACAAAATCCCCCAAGCTGCTACAACCCCATAACGCGAAGCTCGTTAGTTTTTTTGATAAAAAAATGAACGAATACCTAATTCCTCAAGCTGTTACAACCCCATAACGACAATCTCGCGAGTTTTTATTTTAAATAAATGAATAAATTCAAAATCTTCCAAGCTGCTACAACCCTTTATCGCCGAGCTTGCAAGTTTTTTATGAATGAATACATACAAAATCCCCCAAGCTGCTACAACCCCATATCCCTGAGCCCGCATGTTTTATATGGATAAATTCATACAAGATCCCCCAAACTAATACAATTCCATAACGCCAAACTCGCGAGTTTTTTTTATAAATAAATAAATAAATACAAAATTCCCTAAGCTGCTACAACCCCATAACGCCGAGCTCGCGAGATTTTTTATGAATAAATACATACAAAATCCCCCAAGCTGCTACAACCCCATAACGCTGAGCCTGCAAGTTTAATATGGATAAATACATACAAGATCCCTTAAGCTAATACAACCCCATAACGCCGAGCTCGCGATTTTTTTTTCAAATAAATAAAGAAATTCATAATACTCTAAGCTGCTACAACCCCATAACGCCGAGCTCGCGAGATTTTTTTTTAAATAAATGAATAAATACAAAATCTTCCAAGCTGCTACAACCCTTTATCGCCGAGCAAGCGAGTTTATAATGGATGAATACATACAAAATCCCCCAAGCTGCTACAACCCTTTATCGCCGAGCTAGCGAGTTTATAATGAATGAATACATACAAAATCCCCCAAGCTGCTACAACCCCATAACGCGGAGCTCGCCACATTTTTTTTTCAATAAATAAATAAATACAAATTCCCCCAAGCTGCTACTACCCCATAACTCCGAGCTCGCGAGATTTTTTAAAAAATAAATAAATAATCACAAAATCCCCCAAGCTGCTACGACCCCATAACGTGGAGCTCGTTAGTTTTTTTTATAAATAAATGAACGAATACCTAATCCCTCAAGCTGTTACAACCCCATAACGCCAATCTCGCGAGTTTTTTTTTAAATAAATGAACGAATACAGAATCCTCCAAGCTGCTACAACCCCATAACGCCGAGCTCATGAGATTTTTTTTTAAATAAATGAATAAATTCAAAATCTTCCAAGCTGCTACAACCCTTTATCGCCGAGCTTGCGAGTTTTTTATGAATGAATACATACAAAATCCCCCAAGCTGCTACAACCCCATAACGCCGAGCTCGCGAGATTTCTTATGAACAAATACTTGAAAAATTCCCCAAGCTGCTACAACCCAATATCCCTGAGCCCGCATGTTTTATATGGATAAATTCATACGAGATTTCCCAAGCTAATACAACCCCATAACACCGAGCTTGCGAGATTTTTTATGATTAAATACATACAAAATCCCCCAAGCTGCTACAACTTCATAACGCTGAGCCTGCAAGTTTAATACGGATAAATACATACAAGATCCCCCAAGCTAATACAACCCCATAACGCCGAGCTCGCGATTTTTTTTTATAAATAAATAAATAAATACAAAATCTCCCAAGCTGGTACAACCCCATATCGCCAGGCTTGCGTTTTTTTTTTCAAATAAATAAAGAAATACATAATACCCCAAGTTGCTACAACCCCATAACGCCGAGCTCGCGAGATTTTTTTTAAATAAATGAATAAATACAAAATCTTCCAAGCTGCTACAACCCTTTATCGCCGAGCTAGCTAATTTTTATGAATGAATACATACAAAATCCCCAAAGCTGCTACAACCCCATAACGCGGAGCTCGCTAGTTTTTTTTATAAATAAATGAATTAAAAAAAATCCCCCAAGTTGCTACAGCCCCATAACGCCGAGCTCGCGAGATTTTTTTTAAATAAATAAATAAATACAGAATCCCCCAAGCTGCTACAACACTTTAACGCCGAGCTCGCGAGATTTTTTTTTAAATAAATAAATAAATACAAAATCCCCCAAGCCGCAATCACCCCATAACGCCAAGCTTGGGAGTTTTTTTTTTAAATAAATAAATAAATACAAAATCCCCCAAGCTGCTACAACCCCATAACGCGAAGCTCGTTAGTTTTTTTGATAAAAAAATGAACGAATACCTAATTCCTCAAGCTGTTACAACCCCATAACGACAATCTCGCGAGTTTTTATTTTAAATAAATGAATAAATTCAAAATCTTCCAAGCTGCTACAACCCTTTATCGCCGAGCTTGCGAGTTTTTTATGAATGAATACATACAAAATCCCCCAAGCTGCTACAACCCCATAACGCTGAGCCTGCAAGTTTAATATGGATAAATACATACAAGATCCCCCAAGCTAATACAACCCCATAACGCCAAACTCGCGAGTTTTTTTTATAAATAAATAAATAAATACAAAATTCCCTAAGCTGCTACAACCCCATAACGCCGAGCTCGCGAGATTTTTTTTTAAATAAATGAATAAATACAAAATCTTCCAAGCTGCTACAACCCTTTATCGCCGAGCAAGCGAGTTTATAATGGATGAATACATACAAAATCCCCCAAGCTGCTACAACCCTTTATCACCGAGCTAGCGAGTTTATAATGAATAAATACATACAAAATCCCCCAAGCTGCTACAACCCCATAACGCTGAGCCTGCAAGTTTAATATGGATAAATAAATACAAAATCTCCGAAGCTGGTACAACCCCATATCGCCAGGCTTGCGTTTTTTTTTTCAAATAAATAAAGAAATTCATAATGCCCTAAGCTGCTACAACCCTATAACGCCGAGCTCGCGAGATTTTTTTTTAAATAAATGAATAAATACAAAATCTTCCAAGCTGCTACAACCCTTTATCGCCGAGCTAGCGAGTTTATAATGAATGAATACATACAAAATCCCCCAAGCTGCTACAACCCCATAACGCGGAGCTCGCGACATTTTTTTTTCAATAAATAAATAAATACAAATTCCCCCAAGCTGCTACTACCCCATAACTCCGAGCTCGCGAGATTTTTTAAAAAATAAATAAATAATCACAAAATCCCCCAAGCTGCTACGACCCCATAACGTGGAGCTCGTTAGTTTTTTTTATAAATAAATGAACGAATACCTAATCCCTCAAGCTGTTACAACCCCATAACGCCAATCTCGCGAGTTTTTTTTTAAATAAATGAACGAATACAGAATCCTCCAAGCTGCTACAACCCCATAACGCCGAGCTCGTGAGATTTTTTTTTAAATAAATGAATAAATTCAAAATCTTCCAAGCTGCTACAACCCTTTATCGCCGAGCTTGCGAGTTTTTTATGAATGAATACATACAAAATCCCCCAAGCTGCTACAACCCCATAACGCCGAGCTCGCGAGATTTCTTATGAACAAATACTTGAAAAATTCCCCAAGCTGCTACAACCCAATATCCCTGAGCCCGCATGTTTTATATGGATAAATTCATACAAGATTTCCCAAGCTAATACAACCCCATAACACCGAGCTTGCGAGATTTTTTATGATTAAATACATACAAAATCCCCCAAGCTGCTACAACTTCATAACGCTGAGCCTGCAAGTTTAATATGGATAAATACATACAAGATCCCCCAAGCTAATACAACCCCATAACGCCGAGCTCGCGATTTTTTTTTATAAATAAATAAATAAATACAAAATCTCCCAAGCTGGTACAACCCCATATCGCCAGGCTTGCGTTTTTTTTTTTCAAATAAATAAAGAAATACATAATACCCCAAGTTGCTACAACCCCATAACGCCGAGCTCGCGAGATTTTTTTTAAATAAATGAATAAATACAAAATCTTCCAAGCTGCTACAACCCTTTATCGCCGAGCTAGCTAATTTTTATGAATGAATACATACAAAATCCCCAAAGCTGCTACAACCCCATAACGCGGAGCTCGCTAGTTTTTTTTATAAATAAATGAATTAAAAAAAATCCCCCAAGTTGCTACAGCCCCATAACGCCGAGCTCGCGAGATTTTTTTTAAATAAATAAATAAATACAGAATCCCCCAAGCTGCTACAACACTTTAACGCCGAGCTCGCGAGATTTTTTTTTAAATAAATAAATAAATACAAAATCCCCCAAGCCGCAATCACCCCATAACGCCAAGCTTGGGAGTTTTTTTTTTAAATAAATAAATAAATACAAAATCCCCCAAGCTGCTACAACCCCATAACGCCGAGCTCGCGAGATTTTTTATGAATAAATACATACAAAATCCCCCAAGCTGCTACAACCCCATAACGCTGAGCCTGCAAGTTTAATATGGATAAATACATACAAGATCCCCCAAGCTAATACAACCCCATAACGCCGAGCTCGCGATTTTTTTTTCAAATAAATAAAGAAATTCATAATACCCTAAGCTGCTACAACCCCATAACGCCGAGCTCGCGAGATTTTTTTTTAAATAAATGAATAAATACAAAATCTTCCAAGCTGCTACAACCCTTTATCGCCGAGCAAGCGAGTTTATAATGGATGAATACATACAAAATCACCCAAGCTGCTACAACCCTTTATCGCCGAGCTAGCAAGTTTATAATGAATAAATACATACAAAATCCCCCAAGCTGCTACAACCCCATATCCCTGAGCCCGCATGTTTTATATGGATAAATTCATACAAGATCCCCCAAACTAATACAATTCCATAACGCCAAACTCGCGAGTTTTTTTTATAAATAAATAAATAAATACAAAATTCCCTAAGCTGCTACAACCCCATAACGCCGAGCTCGCGAGATTTTTTATGAATAAATACATACAAAATCCCCCAAGCTGCTACAACCCCATAACGCTGAGCCTGCAAGTTTAATATGGATAAATACATACAAGATCCCCCAAGCTAATACAACCCCATAACGCTGAGCTCGCGATTTTTTTTTCAAATAAATAAAGAAATTCATAATACCCTAAGCTGCTACAACCCCATAACGCCGAGCTCGCGAGATTTTTTTTTAAATAAATGAATAAATACAAAATCTTCCAAGCTGCTACAACCCTTTATCGCCGAGCAAGCGAGTTTATAATGGATGAATACATACAAAATCCCCCAAGCTGCTACAACCCTTTATCGCCGAGCTAGCGAGTTTATAATGAATCAATACATACAAAATCCCCCAAGCTGCTACAACCCCATAACGCTGAGCCTGCAAGTTTAATATGGATAAAACAATACAAAATCTCCGAAGCTGGTACAACCCCATATCGCCAGGCTTGCGTTTTTTTTTTCAAATAAATAAAGAAATTCATAATGCCCTAAGCTGCTACAACGCTATAACGCCGAGCTCGCGAGATTTTTTTTTAAATAAATGAATAAATACAAAATCTTCCAAGCTGCTACATCCCTTTATCGCCGAGCTAGCGAGTTTATAATGAATGAATACATACAAAATCCCCCAAGCTGCTACAACCCCATAACGCGGAGCTCGCGACATTTTTTTTTCAATAAATAAATAAATACAAATTCCCCCAAGCTGCTACTACCCCATAACTCCGAGCTCGCGAGATTTTTTAAACATAAATAAATAATCACAAAATCCCCCAAGCTGCTACGACCCCATAACGTGGAGCTCGTTAGTTTTTTTTATAAATAAATGAACGAATACCTAATCCCTCAAGCTGTTACAGCCCCATAACGCCGAGCTCGCGAGATTTTTTTTAAATAAATAAATAAATACAGAATCCCCCAAGCTGCTACAACACTTTAACGCCGAGCTCGCGAGATTTTTTTTTAAATAAACAAATAAATACAAAATCCCCCAAGCCGCAATCACCCCATAACGCCAAGCTTGGGAGTTTTTTTTTTAAATAAATAAATAAATACAAAATCCCCCAAGCTGCTACAACCCCATAACGCGAAGCTCGTTAGTTTTTTTGATAAAAAAATGAACGAATACCTAATTCCTCAAGCTGTTACAACCCCATAACGACAATCTCGCGAGTTTTTATTTTAAATAAATGAATAAATTCAAAATCTTCCAAGCTGCTACAACCCTTTATCGCCGAGCTTGCGAGTTTTTTATGAATGAATACATACAAAATCCCCCAAGCTGCTACAACCCCATATCCCTGAGCCCGCATGTTTTATATGGATAAATTCATACAAGATCCCCCAAACTAATACAATTCCATAACGCCAAACTCGCGAGTTTTTTTTATAAATAAATAAATAAATACAAAATTCCCTAAGCTGCTACAACCCCATAACGCCGAGCTCGCGAGATTTTTTATGAATAAATACATACAAAATCCCCCAAGCTGCTACAACCCCATAACGCTGAGCCTGCAAGTTTAATATGGATAAATACATACAAGATCCCCCAAGCTAATACAACCCCATAACGCCGAGCTCGCGATTTTTTTTTCAAATAAATAAAGAAATTCATAATACCCTAAGCTGCTACAACCCTATAACGCCGAGCTCGCGAGATTTTTTTTTAAATAAATGAATAAATACAAAATCTTCCAAGCTGCTACAACCCTTTATCGCCGAGCAAGCGAGTTTATAATGGATGAATACATACAAAATCCCCCAAGCTGCTACAACCCTTTATCGCCGAGCTAGCGAGTTTATAATGAATAAATACATACAAAATCCCCCAAGCTGCTACAACCCCATAACGCTGAGCCTGCAAGTTTAATATGGATAAATAAATACAAAATCTCCGAAGCTGGTACAACCCCATATCGCCAGGCTTGCGTTTTTTTTTTCAAATAAATAAAGAAATTCATAATGCCCTAAGCTGCTACAACCCTATAACGCCGAGCTCGCGAGATTTTTTTTTAAATAAATGAATAAATACAAAATCTTCCAAGCTGCTACATCCCTTTATCGCCGAGCTAGCGAGTTTATAATGAATGAATACATACAAAATCCCCCAAGCTGCTACAACCCCATAACGCGGAGCTCGCGACATTTTTTTTTCAATAAATAAATAAATACAAATTCCCCCAAGCTGCTACTACCCCATAACTCCGAGCTCGCGAGATTTTTTAAACATAAATAAATAATCACAAAATCCCCCAAGCTGCTACGACCCCATAACGTGGAGCTCGTTAGTTTTTTTTATAAATAAATGAACGAATACCTAATCCCTCAAGCTGTTACAACCCCGTAACGCCAATCTCGCGAGTTTTTTTTTAAATAAATGAACGAATACAGAATCCTCCAAGCTGCTACAACCCCATAACGCCGAGCTCGTGAGATTTTTTTTTAAATAAATGAATAAATTCAAAATCTTCCAAGCTGCTACAACCCTTTATCGCCGAGCTTGCGAGTTTTTTATGAATGAATACATACAAAATCCCCCAAGCTGCTACAACCCCATAACGCCGAGCTCGCGAGATTTCTTATGAACAAATACTTGAAAAATTCCCCAAGCTGCTACAACCCAATATCCCTGAGCCCGCATGTTTTATATGGATAAATTCATACAAGATTTCCCAAGCTAATACAACCCCATAACACCGAGCTTGCGAGATTTTTTATGATTAAATACATACAAAATCCCCCAAGCTGCTACAACTTCATAACGCTGAGCCTGCAAGTTTAATATGGATAAATACATACAAGATCCCCCAAGCTAATACAACCCCATAACGCCGAGCTCGCGATTTTTTTTTATAAATAAATAAATAAATACAAAATCTCCCAAGCTGGTACAACCCCATATCGCCAGGCTTGCGTTTTTTTTTTCAAATAAATAAAGAAATACATAATACCCCAAGTTGCTACAACCCCATAACGCCGAGCTCGCGAGATTTTTTTTAAATAAATGAATAAATACAAAATCTTCCAAGCTGCTACAACTCTTTATCGCCGAGCTAGCGAGTTTTTTATGAATGAATACATACAAAATCCCCCAAGCTGCTACAACATCATAACGCGGAGCTCGTTAGTTTTTTTTATAAATAAATGAATAAATAAAAAATCCCCCAAGCTGCTACAGCCCCATAACGCCGAGCTCGCGAGATTTTTTTTTAATAAATAAATAAATACAGAATCCCCCAAGCTGCTACAACACTTTAACGCCGAGTGCGCGAGATTTTTTTTTAAATAAATAAATAATCACAAAATCCCCCAAGCATTTAAAACCCCATAACGCTGTACTGGGCGTAACAAAAAACACTTTAATAAAATTTTTTTAAAAAAGTTACCCGACAAGCTTTTAGCTCCAAAAGCCCTGGGCGCAGTAACAAATGAATTTTTAAGTTTATAAACAAATCTCAACATGGATTAAAGCCCAAATAACCCTGGGGTCAGTAATTACAAATTTTTAATCGACCGACCAACTTTTGGCCCGAAAAAAGCTGGGTGAAGTAACAAACAAACTTTTAAAGTTATAAACAAATAGCTACCTAGGAAAGCCTCTTGTCCCAAAAATGCTGGGCTCAGTTATTACAAATTTTAGATGCATTTAATTAATCAATTGACCAGCTTATATATACATTAAGTGTATGTATGATTTTGGAAACTTTCAAAAAAAGAAAATAATAATAATGATAGCATCGAAATTCTCAATCAACTGCAATAATAGTACAATTATTTACGCGATGAATTTCATTTATGTAGTCAAATATTGATAAATTAATAATTTAGATTCGGAGCTCACGTAATGTATCAAGTCTTAGGATTTTAATATAATTTGAAGTATAAAGATGTTTTGAGTAAATTTGGAACAGTATTTTTATTCGTAAAAAATCGCGAGCTCGGCGTAGTGGGGTTGTAGCAGCTTGGGGGGTTTTTTTATTTATTTAATTATTTATAAGAAAAACTCGCGAGCTCGGCGTTATGGGGTTGTAGCAGCTTGGGGGATTTTGTGATTATTTATTTAGTTATAAAACGAACTCGCAAGCGCGGTGTTATGGGGTTGTAGCAGCTTGGGGGATTTTGCGATTATTTATTTATTTATAAAATAAACTCGCGACCTCGGCAGTATGGGGTTGTAGCGGCTTGGGGGATTTTGTATTTATTTATTTATTTATAAAAGAAACTCGCGAGCTCGGCAGTATGGGGTTGTAGCGGCTTGGGGGATTTTGTATTTATTTATTTGTAAAAAAAAAAATCTCGTGAGCACGGCGTTATCGGAATGTAGCAGCTTGGGGGATTCTGTATTTTTTTATTAATTGAAAAAAAAATCTTGCGAGCTTGTAACAGGGGTGGATTTAAGGGTTTGTATGAGCCGATACAAATACCCACGGTGCGTACTAAATCCTTATTACCTGTACTTAGTGCTGATCCAAGCACTCGTCGAACTGCAACTCGTCGACCTGAAATAATAAAATGAGGAAATCGCGTCCGCGAATATTACTATATCTCGCGACGCGGTCGGCTAGTTCGTTTATCGGCAGTGGGTGCGGGTATTAAAACAGGATCGATTCGCAGGAACACTAGGTTTAGTCAATAAAAATTAAATTAACAATTTAATAATTTATTAAAACAAATCTAAACCTAAAATACAAATTTCGAATTACGACTCGGTGTCATTCAAACCAGTAAACAAAAGAATCTTCAATGCTCTCTAAATCGTTGCGCGCGCACACAAATTCTCGCTGCTATCAGCAGCTAACGCGCGCGAGAGAAAAACAAAGATTGTTACAATAACAGTGTACTAAGGACACTCACACGCATTCACACTCACTCGTACATTTACAATTAACTTACGGAGTCGCTTAGGTGCACCTCATACCAAGCCGTCAGGCTAAACAAAATGCCAGGCTACGATGCCGACCAGCCGCAATATATACCATACTCGAGTCGCCGTGTAGCCGTCGGAAAGCGGTCCAGGTGATGACGTGAAATGACAACTTCACAAATAACACCACACTCTCACACTACGGCTCTACCACAACGCACGACGCGAATGTCAATAATTGCCTTGACTTCCGTAACGAGTAAGCTGCTTCAAGATCTGCCATGAATCGATCTCCAGATCTTTGCGTGTCTGCCGGACGTCGGTCAGGTTCCCCGACGTCCACGACTTCCAAAAGCCGGTTGACTCGTCTAGACAGGAGAATGCTTCCCGGGCGATGACCATCGATCCCGCACCTTCTGTCTCTGCCAACTCTCTCTTCGACGACATTCCACTCCCGAGGAGTCCGGTTAGCCGTCGAACCGAGACGAGTTAAGTTCCATGTACGTGCGAACACTTGGACACGAAAACTACGAGTGGCTCCCCGATTCCCGCTCTACCACCTCAGAGGTCCGCTCTGAGCTGCGTTCGACAGTCACGTGACTCGCGCCAAATCCTAAATCGTTACCGACGATTTAATTACGATCACTGACTGTCACAAGCTTGGCATTATGGGGTCGTAGCAGCTTGGGGGATTTTGTATTTATTGAATTATTTATAAAAAAAACTCGCAAACTCGGCGTTATAGGGTTGTAGCAGCTTGGAGGATTTTGTATGTATTTATTCATAAAAAACTCGCAAGCTAGGCAGTATGGGGTTGTAGCGGCTTGAGGGATTTCGTATTTATTTATTTATTAGAAAAAAAAGTCTCTTGAGCTCGGTTGTTTAGGGTTGTAGCGGCTTGGGGGATTTGGTATTTATTAATTTATTTTTTTTTGAATCTCGCGAGCTCGGCGATATCGGAATGTAACAGCTTAGGGGATTCTGTATTTTTTTATTAATTAAAAAAAAAAAACCGCGAGCTCGTTGTTATGGGGTTGTAGCGGCTTGAGGGATTTTGTATTTATTTAATTATTTTAAAATAAATTACGCCGGCCCGGCACTATGGGGTTGTAGCAGCTTGGGGGATTTTGTATTTATTCATTTATTGAAAAAAAAATTTCACGAGCTCGTTGTTATGGGGTTGTAGCGGCTTGAGGGATTTGGTATTTATTAATTTATTTTTTTTTGAATCTCGCGAGCTCGGCGTTATCGGAATGTAACAGCTTAGGGGATTCTGTATTTTTTTATTAATTAAAAAAAAACCCGCGAGCTCGTTGTTATGGGGTTGTAGGGGCTTGAGGGATTTTGTATTTATTGAATGATTTTTAAAAAAATTACGCCGGCTCGGCATTATGGGGTTATGGCAGCTTGAGGAATTTGGTATTTGTACATAATTAAAAAAAAAAAAAAATCTCTCGAGCTTGCCATTATGTATGTATTTTGTATGTATTTATTCATAAAAAAACTCGCAAGCTTAGCGTTATGGGGTTGTAGCAGCTTGGGGGATTTTGTATGTAACTATTCATAAAAATCTCGCGAGCTCAGAGTTTTGGGGTTGTAGCAGCTTGTGAGATTTTGTATTTATTTATTTATCTATAAAAAAAGTCTCGCAAGCTTGCAATATGGGGTTGTAGCAGCTTGGGGGATTTTGTATTTGTTCATTTATTGAAAAAAAAATTTCGCGAGCTCGGCGTTATGGGGTTGTACTAGCTTGGGGAAATTTGTATGTATTTATTCATAAAAAAACTCGCAAGCTTAGCGTTATGGGGTTGTAGCCGCTTGGGGGATTTTGTATTTAATTATTTATTTTTGAAAAAATCTCGCGAACCCGGGATTCTGGGGTTGTAGCAGCTTGGGGGATTTTTTATGTATTTATTCATAAAAAATCTCGTAAGCACGGCGTTATAGGGTTGTAGCAGCTTCGGGGATTTTGTGATTATTTATTTATTTATAAAAGAAACTCGCGTGCTCGGCAGTATGGGGTTGTAGCAGCTAGAGGGGATTTCGTAATTATTTATTTATTTAAAGAAAAATCGCGCGAGCTCAGCGTAATGGGGTTGTAGCAGCTTGAGGGATTTCGTATTTATTTATTGATTTAAAAATAAAGTCTCGCAAGCTTGCATTATGGGGTTGTAGCAGCTTGAGGGATTTTGTATTTATTTATTTATTTTTTAAAAAATCTCGCGAGCTCGGCGTTATGGGGTTGTACTAGCTTGGGGGATTTTGTATGTATTTATTCATAAAATAACTCGCAAGCTTAGCGTTATGGGGTTGTAGCCGCTTGGGGGATTTTGTATTTATTTATTTATTTTTGAAAAAATCTCGCGAACCCGGGATTCTGGAGTTGTAGCTGCTTGGGGGATTTTGTATGTATTTATTCATAAAAAATCTCGTAAGCACGGCGTTATGGGGTTGTAGAAGCTTCGGGGATTTTGGGTTTATACATTTATTTTTTTAAAAATCTTGCGAGCTTGGCGTTATGGTGTTGTAGCAGCTTGGGGGATTTTGTATGTAACTATTCATAAAAAACTCGCGAGCTCGGTGTTATGGGGTTGTAGTGGCTCGGGGGATTTTGTATTTTTTTATTTATTAAAAAAATAATCTCGCGAGCTTGGCGTTATGGGGTTGTAGCGGCTTGAGGGATTTTGTATTCATTTATTTATTTACAAAGAAAACTCGCGAGCTCGGCGTTATAGGGTTGTAGCAGCTTGGGGAATATGGTATTTGTTCATTTATTAAAAAAAATATCTCCCAAGCTTGGTATGATGGGGTTGTAGTTGCTTGGGGGAATTTGCATTTATTTAATTATTTATAAAAAAAACTCGCGAGCTCGGCGTTATGAGATTGTTGCGGCTTGGGGGATTTTGTATTAATTTATTTAATTTTTAAAAAATCTTGTGAGCTTGGCGTTATTGGAATGTAGCAGCTTGGGGGATTCTGTATTTTTTCATTAATTAAAAAAAAAAAACTTGCGAGCTCGTTGTTATGGGGTTGTAGCAGCTTGGGGGATTTCGTATGTATTGATTCATAAATAATTTCTCGAGCTCGGCGTTATGGGGCTGTAGCAGCTCGGGGAATTTGGTATTTGTCCATTTATTTAAAAAAAAATCTTGCGAGCTCGGTGGTATGGAGTTGTAGCGGCTTGGGGGATTTTTTATTAATTTATCTATTTAAAAAAAAATCTCGTGAGCTCGTTGTTATGGGGTTGTAGCAGCTTGGGGGATTTTGCGATTATTTATTTATTTATAAAAGAAACTCGTGATTTCGGCAGGATGGGGTTGTTGCGGCTTCGGGGATTTTGTATTTATTTATTTATTTTTTTTAAATCTCGCGAGCTCGCCCTGTTGAATGTCCACACGTGTGTCACACGTGTGGCACACGTAAAATTATTTTCTAGTAGATTATTATAAAAGGGAATAAAATATGGATATAGTGAATTATTCAATGATTTTATAGCCTCTTATGTCATAAATAATCAAAAAATTGGTTTTTTTAAAATCTTAAGTGCTTTTCTTTAACCCGCAATGTTTCGTCGTAGTCGTCGCACGTTCAAAACTGCCAAGCTCTAGAACTTGGAGCTTGTAAGACCTGGAGGTCTGAAATTTGGCAGAGGGTCTAGGTTCGGATGACAATACATGAATCCATAGTCACTTATCGACCTGGACCTCCAGGTTGCCGATGACGGGGTTACCTGAGGGAGTCATCTCCGAGAGTTTGGGCTAAATTCTTTGGGGATGTCTTTGAGGAAAGTTCTAGAGTATTTATCGAGGCAATTTGAACCTAAGTACTAAGGTCACTGATGATGGGGGTACCCGGGGTACCTGGGGGTCATCTTCGAGAATGCTGAACTCTTGATTAATCCCCGCAGAATTTGGCCCAAACTTTCGAAGATGACCTCCAGGTCCTTCAGGTACAACCGTCATCGGCGACCTGGGTACCTAGGTTTAAGTTGGCTCGATAAATACTCTATACCACCTCTTAAAGTCATTTCCGCAGAGATTTTCCCTAACTCTCGAAGATGACGTCCAGGTTCTCTAAGTACACCCGTCATCGTCGACCTGGCTCTCCAGGTTCAAACTTCCTCATATGCCTCTAAAACACCCCCAAAATCTATCCTAAGTCATATCCCAAGAATTCGACCCGAATTCTCGAAGATGACCCCCAGGTACCCCGGGTACCCCCATCATCGGTGACCTTGGTACTTAGGTTCAAATTGCCTCGATAAATACTCTAGAATTTTCCTCAAAGTCATCCCCGAAGAATTTAGCCCAAACTCTCGGAGATGACTCCATCAGGTACCCCCGTCATCGGCGACCTGGAGGTCCAGATCGATAAGTGACTATGGATTCATGTATTGTCATCCGAACCTAGACCCTCTGCCAAATTTCAGACCTCCAGGTCTTACAAGCTCCAAGTTCTAAAGCTTGGCAGTTTTGAACGTACGACGACGACGACGAAACATAGCGAGTTAAAGAAAAGCACTTAAAATAAAAAAAAAAAAACCAATTTTTTGATTATTTACGACATAAGAGGCTATAAAATCATTGAATAATTCACTATATCCATATTTTATTCCCTTTTATAATAATCTACTTGAAATAAACTCACACGTGTGGACATTCAAGTGGGCGGCGTTATCGGAATGTAGCAGCTTGGGGGATTCTGTATTTTTTTATTAATTGAAAAAAAAATCTCGCGAGCTTGCGCGTTATTGGGGTTTACAGCTTGAAGGTTAGCCATTTGTTTATTAACAAATAATTTTTTATTACTTTTTCCAGCGCTATTGGGGTTTAAGGCCTGTCGGTTAGTCATTTGTTTATAATTAATATTTTATTTTCTCTTTTTTCCAGCGTTATTGGTGTTTACAGCTTGAATGTTAACCATTAGTTTCTTAACAAATAATTGTTAATTACTTTTTTCAGCATTATTTGGGTTTACAGCTTGGAGGTTAGTCATTTGTTTATTAACAAATAATTGTTTAATACTTTTTTCAGCGTTATTGGGGTTTAAGGCTTGTCGGTTAGTCATTTGTTGATAATTAATATGTTATTTTCTCTTTTCTTCAGCGTTATTAGGGTTTACAGCTTGAAGGGTAGCAATATGTTTATTAACAAATAATTGTTTATTACTTTTTCCAGCGTTATTGGGGTTTACGGCTTGTCGGTTGGTCATTTGTTGATAATTGATATTTTAATTTCTCATTTTTACCGCGTTATTGAAGTTAACAGCTTGAAGGTTAGCCATTTGTTTATTAACAAATAATTTTTTATTAATTTTTCCAGCGTTATTGGGGTTTAAGGCTTGTCGGTTAATTATTTATTTTTTAAAATTAATTTATTCGTTCTTATTAATACTGCGCTCTGCAATGGTGTAGTATACCAACCACTTTTCGAATTTGAGTTAGGTCATTGGCCGTCTTAGATACCTAACCTAAGATCTCACCTAAATTAACATGCCTGCCATGTGTGGCGGTTATAACTCGTGTACATGTGAATCTTGTAACCGCGCACAGACGCACAAGCGCTTATTACTTTATCTCTGTCCTGGCCTTTAAAACTCTGTTCTTGTTCCGTACTTTGGTTGATGTCTTGTTTTGCGTAATTGGAGAGAATGTAGGGCTTCTGTTGTTATATATATATATAATTACTCATCCAAGTTTCAAATATATTTTTAGTTTTTCTTATTTCTTTTAATTATCTCTTTCCTATATATTAAATAGAAAACTGTAGTAAACATTTTATACCTTTAAATTTGATCCCAGTTTATTTTTAATTTAAAAACCATTCTTATATAAATTAACTTTCATATAATAGTGTGGAAACATTTGCTTACTGGTAATAATTAATATATCAGTTTATGTTATTGAAATCTTTATGTTTTTAGGAAAGGTATGTAGTTGTTCAAATTTAGAAATTAAAGATTATCTCTGTACAATGAAAAATTATTGTAAATGATCATATAATAAACCTAATTGTCAAATGTCCATAATTTTTTGATCAAAGTTAATCATAATATATTACCAATTAAATTTGTTTTTTTATTTTGGTTCAAAATGATTACTGTTAAATTCTTTTATTATACATGGGTGACTTTCTCAAATCTACCAAATGAAAAATAAATTTCAACAATGATTTGTCTATGTTCCTAGACTTTCCTGGTAAATTTTTAGATTCTTTGAATGCATATTATCAAAGTAGCAGCAGTCTGAAGTTGACAACTGGAATTTTTGTATCAATGGGCTATTTTTGGGGCTCAAACAATTAAATTAGAAAGCACTGTCTGTATTGTAACATATGAGTAAAACATATTGCAAATTTTATAAATTTTCAGGAAAATTTGTTTTTTTGGATTATCTGGGAAATTTTTATTTATGCATCTATTAAATCAAACCTTCAACTTGAGAAATCTTGATGCTAGCCCCTTGGTATCTTAATTTAAATTTGCCTAAAGTTTGTAATTTTTACCTTGAAATACAGCTCATGTGTTTTTAAAGCAGGCCTGTGGCTTTATATAAATGGAAAATTGATTTGAAGCTCAAAAAGTAGCTAAAATTGCTCTAGGGTCGGCACTATTTTTATTTGTTCAGTTAGCAAGAGACTCATAATACTGTTATAAATATATTAATAAGTAAAATATAATAAATAAATTCTAATTAAAAGCTCTAAACCTCTCAAGAATCTTTTAAGCTGTTAGATAAGCATGTATAATCAATTTTAGCTTATTTTTCATATCCGGATAGTCTACACTAGCTAATATGACGTTACTGGAACTTAACGATGAAGATTTCTGATTTTCATTAATGAAATAAAAAAATAATTAAAATAATAAATTCAATAATTGCCATCATGTATGTTTACAATTAAAATTTATAATTTCTGATGTAATATTAACTTGTTTTGGTCACTGCTATTCAACTTAAAAATCTAGTTGAAATACCTCACACTAAAGTGTTAAACTTTTATTTTTCCAGTATATTCTTTCAGTCTCATTAAATCTTTAATTAAAATCAGTAATCTTCCTTCTTAAGTTCCAGTAGGGTTGGCAACTTTTTGAAATTTATAATATTTTTTTGCTTATTTAGTTAAAATATCAAAAAATAATCGACACGTATTTTTTCTTTTTTAAAAAAAACTAAAATTAAAGGAACTACAAGTGTTTAAATTTTTTTAAATTTCAATATATATAGATATACTTTTAATGGAATTTCGGGTTAATGACGTCATCAACCCGTAGTTTTAAAAACTTTTCTTAATTTTCTTCTTGCTCAATTTTGATTTAAAAATTCTAAAAAAAATGTTAAAATTCATTAAAAATCGAGTGCTTTTAAAAAAATATATTTTTAAAGTACCGGTTGCCAACCCTGTTACATGGTGTCGGTTAGCATGGTCTATGAGGCTTATGAGCTAAAATTGATTATACATGCTTATCTGACCGAGATTGAAATTCCTAAAAGGCTTAGAGCTTTTAATAAGCATTAATTTGTTAAATTTTGCTTGCTCATAGTTGATACCACTGTTATGAGCCACTTGCTTGATAAATATGTACCCACTCTAGCGCATTTTTAGCTACTTTTTGAGTTTCAAATTAAATCTCAATCTTGATAAGCCTATAAGTACACTCTAAAAACACCTGGGCTGCGCTGTAAAAAATAATTTCAGTAAAATTACCTTGATCATCGATGTAACCAAAAATCGTAAATTTACACCGATCAACGATGTAAAAAGTAGGAACATGGACCAGCGGAGTGATTTTACTAAAATTTGTAAAATTACAAATTTTGGTAAGTCTACATCTATCAGCATGGTAATTTTACGCCAGGGTTCAGTTTGGTCGCTAAAAGTGAGGTTATAATAGTCGGACATAGAAAAAATTGGTCGATATTTTTATATTACCTCGATTAAACTATAAACAGTTTAATTCATGTAATTTAATATTCAAATAAAAAATATTATGTAAATAATGTATATTTATTATTTTTATCATTAATACATCTCATTTTGAAATAAAGGAAAAAAATCATTTGTAGGTTAGTTTACGGTTTTAAAATAGGCCGGTGCTAAACGTCGGTCAGATAATCGAAAATCAAACTTATTTTTTTTCATTTAAATTAGGGAACGTTCACAAACCACGTGGCCCAAACAGGGGGGAGGGGGAGGGGGGCGATTAAAAGGCTACGAAAGGTTACGTGGGGGGTAGGGCTGTTGATTCAGAAAGGCACAATCGATGATTCGATTCATAATATTTTACTGTTGAACGTTAAAACCGAATCCGTGCATGTCATCAGATTTGCACCTGCGTGGCCGTGTGCAAGTAAAAACTCATCAAAGTTTTGATTTGAGTGGCCCGTACGTGCTTCATTAGACTTATTCGATTCAACTTTCGGAACTGCCCCGAGGTAACTCGAGTTAACCCGAGCTAACCCAAAAGTTGAATCGAACGCGCGTTTGATTGGTTTGGGGCAGCTCGGGGTTAACTCAAAGCAAAAAAACTCGAAACGAACGCGCGTTCGATTCGCATGTGGGTTAACCCGAGTTACCTCGGGGCAGTTCCGAAAGTTGAATCGAATAAGTCTATTATCACCGCGTGTAGGTAGCTTCTGTAGTTCATGGTTCTCTGCAGTCTGCAGCTGTTTTGTGATCGGCTATCTCCCAAGCCTTGAACCCCCAAAACCCTGGGCACCCGAGGTCAACAAAAAAAACTCATCGGCTATCCCCCAAGCTCTAAACCTTCAAGACCCTGAGTACCCGAGTTTAACAAAAAAACAGATCGGCTGGGTGCCCGAGTTAAATTATTCCAAAAATATGAGTGCATTTTAATTAACGAAATAAATAATCTGATCAGTTTTTTTGTTGAACTCGGGTGCCCAGGGTTTTGGGGATTTAGAGCTTGGGGGATAGCTAATCGGTTTATTTATTGAATATGACGCCCAGGGTTTTGGGGGTTTAGAGCTTGGGGGATAGCTGATCAGATAATTCATTGAACTCTACGTCCACGGTTTTGAGGGTTTAGAGCTTGGGGGATAATTAACCAGTCTATTTATTGAACTCAACGTTTTTTTTTTTTTTTAGACGTCAATTTTTATTGGGGGCGGGGGGGGGGCGGGGCCTCAGGGAACCCCCTAGCTGATAGGAGTTATTGCGCCCCTGGTATTAAATCATTAAATTATAACTTAAAAAATAATGTTTTTAAAAAACTAATAGTATACATATTTACAATTTGAAATCGTAAAAAAACCACGTGACTTTGGGGGGGGGGGAGGGTCGAAAATTTGATACAAATACTACGCTGATCTTCATGGGAGGGAGGGCCCTTCAAAATCATCGAAAAAATGACCACGTGGTTTATGAACGTTCCCTTAAGGCCGAAAATAATAAAAAAATTTTATCTTATACATATACACGGACAGAAAAAATACAGAAATTTACTGTGCAGGACACGAGAAACTTGTGTGCTGCTAAAGCACGTAAATTTTCTGCGAGCGCCACACATAAAAATCGTGTGTTAGCTTTACGCAGAAAAAATCTTAAGCGCACTGTATTGGAGCCAATCAAAATCACTCCGGTCGCACCTGATTGGTTCCGCTACAGTGCCGCTTAAGATTTTTTCTGCGTAAAGCTAACACACGATTTTTATGTGTAGCGCTCGCAGAAAATTTACGTGTTAGCTTACCACAGTAAATTCCTGTTTTTTTTTCTGTCCGTGTATATGAAAAGCTAGTGTTAAAAATTGATGAAAAATAATGTGAAAACAACCCTTTGTATTTACAAAGGGTTAAAATTAGGCCGATGCTAGAGGTCGGTTAGATATATCGAAAATCGAACTTTTTTTTTTGTTCAAAAAGGCGTCCGAAAACGCTAAAAATTTTTTTCGCGTGAAAGTCAATAAAAAGCCACTTTTAAAAATTATTGAAAAATCATGTGAAAACTCTGTTTTGCATTTAAAAAAGGTTTAAATTGAAGGAAAAAAGGCACGATAAAAGGTTATGCATGGTACACTAACTATATATACAGTTCCACCGAATCCGCTATTCCAAAGAGCGCTGACGGCCGACGGCTGCGTGACCAAAAACAGCGCTAAATTTTGAATGAGAAAATTTGAACTCGACTGATATACTTTTATTTATAATAAAACAATATTTTAACTATAAATCGCAATAAATACTCATTTAGGTATATTTCATAATCCTGTAATTTTTAAAAGAAATAAATCAATATATTTCCAGTTTTAAAGATTGGTGCATCATTAAAAACTATGTACTTTCCAAATATTGAACTAATATTTTATCTATTATTGTTATTTTTTGAATTATGAAATCATTTTATCAAATAACAAAGTTATAACCAAAAATTTGTTTGTAAACTCAGATAAAAAAAAAAAAAAAAAAAAAAAAAAGAAAGAAAGAAATAGTATTTAAAAAATGTATTCATCTAGCTATTAAGTTATGTTTTGTAAAGGTCGAATAATGATATTAACAAGAAATATTGAAAATTTGTTTGTAAATTCAGATAAAAAAAAAAAAAAATTAAAGAAATATTAGTTAAAAAATAGATTTATCCAGCTATTAAGTTATGTTTTGTCACCCATGTATTTAACAAAAAATATTTAATAAACAAAAATGAGAAAATATTTAAAAACCATCTTTTCCAAACAAAAAACATTTCTAATAATGATTTTAACAAAAAATATTGAAAATTTGTTTGTAAATTCAGATAAAAAAAAAAAAAAAAAAAATTAAAGAAATATTAGTTAAAAAATAGATTTATCTAGCCATTAAGTTATGTTTTGTCATCCATGTATTTAACAGAAAATATTTAATAAACAAAAATGAGAAAATATTTGAAAATCATCTTTTCTAAACAAAAAACATTTCTTATTTAAATAAATTTTTGAATAATTTTTATCCCATAACTAATGTTAAAAATGACTCTAAGTATATCAGTTCGAGTAATGAAAATTCATCTTTCATAGTTCTCCCGAGTTCAAAATAATTTTCAATTCAAAATTTCCCGCGCATATGACCGGCCATGATGCTCCGCGCCAGCCGAGATGTGAGAATACAGAAACGTGAAAAATGAAATATCTGACCGACCGCTAGTATTTCCCTTAAAATTAAGAAAAAAGAGCTTGTAAAAAGGTTATACACAGTACTCTAACTATTGTAACGGGAGAATTTGATCCGTTACAGTAGAATAAACATAATTTACTTATAACGTGGTAACGCAGGAAGGAGACGTCAGGAGTCGTCCAACACGCACGTTGTTTTTTATGAGCCGCGCGCGTGATGACGAGCCCGGGCTCATGGTTTGAGTTAATACTTCACCACAGGTGAAGTAAGAGAGAGGGAGAAATAGGTGAACAGCTGTTCACGCACGTAAACACACACACACACACACACATAAAAACAGGCAGCGCCTGCCGGCCCACGCTCACGCACAGGCCGGTGGCACTGAAGAAGAACCCGCTCGGTAGCAGCCGAGAGCGGAGCTCACGCAACAGCGGCGAGCCGAGAAGAAGTTTCCGAGCCGAAGCTTCGGAGCCGCGTCGGTTTTGGTTACGTAAGTCGGGAGTGCATTTTTGTGGTCGGCGACTCGACACGTCGTCGCCGAGATATCCGTGTCCCACCCTCCGAAACTGGAGTCAAGCTACGCGACCCGAGTACCTGCAAGGATACCAAAGAAGCAGTACCGGCCACAACCCCGGCGGAGCTACGACGCGAGAGTAGGACGCACCGGACCTGCGCCACGAGATCGACCGTTTGGTGTTTCGGCGAGGCCTGCCCCTAGCTGTTCGACGGAGACGAGCTGCCCCATCGACCCGCACCAACGAGATCACCGCAGACCGGCCTTCTTCGTAGACCTGCGCCACGAGGTACCACCCCGGCGAGGCCCGCCAGCTGTACCAGCTCGGCGACGGCGACGGCGGACATCAGCGAGTTTTCAACGACGTCAATCAAGTATTAGTATAGTTTACGATACTCTCTCTCTCTCTAGTGCAAGCGTGAGGTTGGATTAAGTGTTAAATCGTTAGATTTGTGAAGCTCGAAATTGGGTTAATTCGACCCCCCGCGGAATCCAACGACGACTCCTTCGTGCGTCGCGTTCGAGGTTTTTGATTTGCTTTATTATTGTTTTCACATCAAGCTTGAGAGTGCCCGAGCGCACCGATTATTTTGTAGTTCGTAGTTACATAGAATATAGTTGTGAGTTTACCGTACCACTTCGTTTCACTCTACTCATTTACGGACCTTGTTCTACCACCAATAGTTATCCCGCAGTGCACTTGCACTCTATTTTTGCCCCATTTTTCTTTCCTTTAGGTATTAATCGTCGCCTAACGAGCGTTCGATTCATCGTGAGTTTAAAAGAACCCCGCCTCTCCGCGGTCTCGTGACGCGTGTCACGAGAGTATGCTGTAGCAGCCGAGGATTTCCGACTTCCTGGGGGAGCCGTCAAGCTCCCGCTGCGACCGAGGCGTAAGGTAAGAGGGTATATCGGGGCAAGTCTCGTCAAGCGAGCATCAATTTATCTGGGTTTTTATCCAGTCCTGTTTAGCCCGATCGGGGCGTGACAGGAAATAGCCCTCTTATTTTATGTCTGCCAGGTAGTCGCGTTGCACTGAAAAGGTGCGCATTGTGCGATTCGATTTGTTTTGGCCTAAGCCAAATCAGGAGTGCGTTAACAGTCGAGTCGGGACGAATGTTCTCGGGCATTCGTTCACTAAGGTCGTAGCTGGCGCCCAACTTTTGTGAGTACTCTTACGAGTAGAAATTTTAAACTAAAATAGGTAAAACAAGGTTTTTTTTTTTCGGGTTTTAAAATTTTGGAGTGAAAGTCGTACGTTTTAGTTCGGGAAGAATTAGGATTCTTGTTCTTTCTTTGATTCGAGCATAACGTAATAACGACGGAGTCGTCAAGGTTAAACTCGCGAACCACATGTTTGTTACATAACTCTAACCTATAGCGAAATAAAACCGAGCATTTCTCGGACGTATTTTTAAAATATCCTTTGTTTGGATTTTAGGTTACGCTGCATGAGCGAATATTTTCGAAGTAAACACGCTCGAGAATTGTTCGATCAAAATTCACAAAGTGTGAATTGTTTTGATTGCTAATTTATTATATATATATCTGCATGCCAAGAAATAGTATTTAGATTGTATACATGTTTATGTGATATTAGCCTTTTCTTTCACATTTATCGCGAATGAGATTTCAGGGAATTGATTTTATTTTCGTTCCGTGGGGAATTTTATTTGACAGAGGATTTTCTTTTCTTAGTTTTTCGTTTCGCCGATCACACTGGTCAGCGTAATTCTTCGCGGGGAGTGATTGTATGATTGCGATCGACATTGTAGACGGGGAAAATAAAATCGCGACGATAATGGCGGTCTCGGAGAAGTTAGTTAGCGAAGCCATGCGGCTTGCTAAGAGATTCACCGACGAGGAGCGTGCGGAAGCGATGCGCGCGCTGGATCTCGTGGTCACCGGCACGGAGGACGAGCAGCGAAGACGGCTGCTGGGGTGGATCGAAGGGACCTACCGTGAAACAAACTTCGTTGACGTCGCAATAGAAGACGACCGCGAGCGCGAAGAATATCGAAACGCGAAGCTGACGACTTGGCTTACGTCATTGAAAATCGTCGATGAGGACTTACTCGAAAAGTCATTCGATGGAGACGACGGATGGAGCACGGAGTCTGAAGCGGGAAAATCGCGCGATAGATACGTGACCAAGAGAAGGGGGACTCGAGGAAGCTTGGTAAGGACACCTCCAGGTTTCAAGCCCGGCAGGGGGGTTCCGAAAGGAAAGAAGCAACACCAGAAAGACTCGGCTAAGCAAGTCGAGCAGCATCAAACCGACAACAAGTCGGACGAGAAAAATACACCGCGCACCGATGACACCGAGGTGCAGCGGCAGAGCCAAAGGCTTGACGACGAAAAAGCGGCTCGGGAGAAAGTGCAAGAGATTATGGCAGACAGCATTCCTCTTACATTGCCGAGCGGGGAGGTAATGTACATGCCGAGTGCTACCGTCGACACATGGAGAAAGGTGAACATCGCGTACGAGGGTAGGGGAGGTCGAGTTGCATCGGTTGGCCCCGCGGAAGCGCTAAAGGCGCATGATCATAATCCCGCGAGATACTCTCAACGTGCTCACCCGGACCACGTGGTGCCGTCTTTTTTACATTCACGCGACGCGGAAGAATACAGGCTCGAGTACGCACGTCCGGTAGACACAGTCAAGCAAGTTGAGTACGATATCAACGGGAGAAAAATTTTGGACTTTGACAAACGCGACGCGCGTGGGGGGGGGGGAAATCACTCCCAAAGCAGAAGCGCGGGCAGGCAAGAGCTGCCGGCGGACGATTTCGAGCGCGCGCGAGCGGATCAACATTTTGCAGGGGCCGACACACATCAAGCTCATCGCTTAAGCAGAGCCACGTTCGACAGCCAGGGCAGTAGCCGGAATTTGGCAAAATTAATAGACAAATGGGGTGTGAAGTTTTGCGGAGGTATGAATGAGAACGTGGAGGAATTTTCGTCGAGAGTGGATGAGTGCAATAATATTACAGGCTTGTCGGATGCGGAGCTTTTACGAGCAGTTCCTTTGTTGCTCGGGGGGACAGCATTGAGTATATATCGAGTGTATGGAAGGGAATGGTTCTCGTGGGCAGACGTAGTCGACGAACTACGTGCACGGTATGGTGATGAATATTACGGTGAGAAGATTATGGATGAAATAAGGAAGCGCACCCAGGGAGCGAACGAGACGGCACTCGATTACATAACGGCGATGCAACTCTTATACAGTAAGTTGCTGGTCAAATGCTCAGAGCCGACGCAGATAGTCCGAATTTACAACAATATGCGGAAAGAGTACTTGCCACTCATGCGGCAGTACACGAGTAAGACCAGTCTAGGCGAATTTATTAAGCAGGCAATTAGCATTGATAAAATATTCGCACTGGCAGAAAAATACGTAGAGCCACCGCTGCCGGAAAGAAGCTTGGTGCCAGAAGCGGCATACTCGAGGCAGTCGGCGGGTAATAAAAAAATCGGCATCGCACCGGTTACTGTGCCGTCGTGGCAAGATGTACAAATAATTGTGAGCAAAGAGCTCGAGTCAGTGAAAAGGGAGTTGCTGAGCGAGATTCGCGCAGGCAGGTTCGAGATCGAGCACAATGTGGGACGAACCGACCATATAAACCAGGACCCGGTCGGATACTTCGCGAAAGATCGGAAGCACGATGAGAAGGGAAAATGGGAGGAAAGTTCGTACCCAGCGCACAGCGGCAACGGCGACAAGAACCGACAGGGTGGCGATGGCCGAAACCGCAATAATAACCGCGGTTATAACAAGAATAATGGCAGCGGCAATAGAAGTAACAACAACAACCGACAAAATAACAACAACGATAATAATTTTGCAAATGCTAGCAGCGAAGACCGGCGCGACACTTTTAAGCCGCAGGCGCAGCAGCAGCAAAACCAACAGAACTGACGAAAAAATTCGGGCGATCAAACGCACAACCAGACGAGCAGTCAGGATGCGCGTAAAATGCAGCAAGATGATAACGCCCAGCCAAAAAGACCGACCCAGGGAAACTTGGAAAGGTCGGCGTAGGCGAGACCGATACGCCAACCAAAGAAGAAGTGGTCTCGAGCAAGGCAGGTAAAAGCAGGAGACGGAAGAGGTATCATCACGTCCCAATAACAGCTCAGGACGTCAAGATCCCGCAGCTCGAAAAACCAGCTGCACATCCGCGTTACTGACTCAGGGTGAGAATAGGCTCTGTTGAGCTCAAGGGCTTATTGGACACTGGGGCAGCGCGAACGGTTTTGGGGGACTCATATAAAAAAGTGATCGGGGGACCGGAGGTTTCGAGGAAAAATTCGGGAATTTTGTTTGCTCAGATGGCCAATGGGCAAATAGAATCAATAGAGGGAGAGTACAGATTGCCTATAGAAGTGGCAGGCATCAGCAAGAACATGCAGGTGCTGGCGGTCCCGAACTTACCGATCGACTTGATTTTGGGTCTAGATTTTGTCAGATACTTCAAGATTGATATTCTTGCTAGCCGCGATAAATTTACCTTGGCGGGCCTTGCCGAGTACAAGGAGTTTTCGTTCGATTTGTGGGAAATCGGCGAAGGGAGGGGGAGTGTAGACATTTCGAGCACCGGTCTGATAAAGACGACGGACGCGCAAGAGCGCGAGGTCGAAGCAATTGTAGACGAGCTTCTGCCGCGCAAACCGGACGGCGAAAATATTTTACGCGCGACCGACTTGATCGAGCTTATTCACTCGACACGCCCCGTGAAACAACGGTATTACCCGGTTTCAGACAAACTCGAAAAAGCGATGCACGAAGAGCTTTTAAAGCTCGAGCGGAAGGGGATAGTGGAAGAATCAAACAGCGAATGGAACAATCCGATGGTGATGGTGAAAAAACCAAACGGAGATTATCGCATGTGTGTCGACTTTCGAGTTGTCAATAAATTATCTAAAAAAGACTCGTACCCACTACCCCACATGGACACGATTCTAAATAAGTTGAAAAAGGCGCGGTACATCACTACGATTGATTTGAGTAGCGCTTATCACCAAATTCAGCTCAAGAAAAGCTCACGTGAAGTCACGGCTTTTACCATACCTGGTAGAGGGCTGTGGCAATACAAGCGTTTGCCGATGGGTTTATCAGGAGCCGGCGCTCGGTTTCAGCGACTGATAGAGAAAATTATCGGCGACTTGGAACCCTACGCTTACGCGTATCTCGACGACATAGTCATCGCTACGGAGACGTTCGAGGAGCACAAGAGAATACTCCGTATATTGCTCGATCGAATTAATAAAGCCGGCCTGACGATAAATCGCGAGAAAAGTCACTTCTGCCGAAACGAGGTCAAATACTTAGGCTTCCTCGTTAACGAGCATGGGATGATGATAGACCCAGACAAGACAGCGTGCTTGAAGGACTACAAAAGACCTCGCACGCTGAGGCAAATTCGTCGTTTTGTAGGTTTGACGAGCTGGTATCGGAAATTCATTCAGGATTATGCAAAAATTGCAAACCCAATCACGAAATTAATTCGTAAAGAATTTAAGTACGTGTGGGGAGAGGAGCAAGAAGCAAGCTTTCAGACTCTGCTGAGCAAGCTGCGTGACGCACCATGCGATGCGTGCGACACTGGACTAGGCGCTTGCATAACGCAGGAAGTGGGGGGAGTAGAGAGAGTGATCTCTTACGCGAGCAGAGCGCTGAGGCCGAATGAGTTGAATTTTTCAACAACCGAGAAAGAATGCCTGGCGATTAAATGGGCAATTGAAAAATTTAGGATGTATGTTGAAGCGACCGAATTCACGGTCATCACAGACCACTCCGCGCTGCAATGGTTGCTCGACAAGAAAAACCCGACTGGCAGATTAGGCCGCTGGGTAGACGAGCTTATGAGCTATTCGTTTAAAGTCAAGCACCGCGCGGGGAAGAGCAACGTAGTTCCGGACGCACTGTCACGGATGTACGAAGATGACCCGGTGAATATAGCTTACGTAGCTTCAGCGAGCATGGTCGAGAAAACCGGCGACGAATGGTACGATAACAGGGTGGCACAATTGATAAAGCGACCAAAGAAGTACAAAGATTGGAAGTTGGCTAACGGCCTTATGTAAAAGTACCGTCCGAACGCCGAGCTGAGCAAAATAATGCCGGATCTCGACGCATGGAAGTTAGTAGTGCCGAAGGGCGATCGCGAGAAGATACTCCGGGAAAATCACGATGAGACGACTGCGGCGCACAGGGGGATTAACAAATCCTACAAGAAGATGGCACAAAACTATTACTGGCCCAAGATGTACGACGACGTAACCTCGTACGTGAATAGCTGCGTGAAGTGCCAGATGTACAAGGTTGAACAAAAAGCCCAAGTGGGTTTTATGAAATCTCGTGTCGTCAACTTCCCGTGGGAAATCGTCGCGTGTGATCTGATGGAGTTTCCTCGAAGTAAGAACGGTTTCGAATACTTAGTAATTTTCGAAGACCTGTTCACGCGTTATATTATTTGTACACCGGTAAAACGCAAGACGGCGGCAGCAATAATCAACGCGATCGAGAACGTATTATGCGCGAACCACGGCACACCAGGAAAGTTCGTATCAGACAACGGGAAGGAGTTCGACAATGGCCGGGTGAAAGAATACCTGCAAGAATGCGGGATCGAATTCGAGAAAACACCGATTCATCACGCGCAGGCTGATCCAGTTGAAAGAGTCAACCGAGATGTAAAGACGATGATCGCCATGTTTGTCGAAGATAACCACAAAGAATGGGATAAGCACATTCCCCAGTTCGCATTTGCATATAACACAAGTTGGCACAGTGCAACTAATAAGACTCCGGCATTTTTGATACATGCGCGAGAGTTGAAAGCACCAAGATCCTGGAGAGCAGAGATCGAGAATATAGCCAGGAAATACCTAGGCGACGTGGACAGTGCGAGCGGGTTGAATGAGTGTGTGAATGAGACCGGGGAGAATAATGCGTTGACCAGTGTCATCGACGAGACGGGCGAGACCGCGACTGCGAATTCGGAAAGTTGCGCAAGTACTTCGGATGACGTACTTGACGGGGGAAATGCCCCAAGCGCGACGCGCGAACAGGGACGACCGAACGTGGACAAGTGGGCCGACCGTATGAATTCACTGAATCGGGTATTCGAAAATGTAAGGGAGAAAAACGCGAAAGAAAAGGCTAAACAAGCGAGATATTATAATAAAAATAAGCGCGAATTCGACTTCAAAATCGGCACCAAAGTCCTCAGAAGAAATTACGTACTCTCGTCCAAAGATAAAAATTTTAATGCAAAACTTGCCCCCAAATTCATTGGACCTTTCACCGTTGCAGAAAAACTGAGTACGAATGTTTACGTGCTAGAAAAAGACGGCAAGAAGCTAGAAAACTCATGTCACGCAAAAGACCTCAAACTTTTCCGTGAGAGCAGCTGGCATCAACAAGTCGACGAGCGCGTAAACAAAGAAGTAAACGAAAGCAAGAAGAAGAGAAAACATGATGATCAGCTGACCGCGGGCGAAGAAAAAGTTGTAAGAAGAAGAGGACGACCACCCAAAGCAGTCCGAGAAGCAACGACAGAACCTGAACGGGAAAAGCTAAGGGGACGACCACCGAAATCATCACTGCAAAAAACTGAAGTAAAACCGGCACCGGACAACACTGATCGAGCGAGCGAGTCTGCAGCCGCCGCAACAGAACAGATGATTGCTACGGAGTACGCAACGGAAAATTCAGAACCACACGAAGACGAGTACAATTACAACACGCGCACGCGAGCCGCGCAAGCACGTCAGCTGATGAAATAAAATTTAGTTAGTTTTAAGTATTAGTTTTAAGAATTTATAAATAAGTTGTTCGAAAAAATTGTTGTCGCGAAAAACAAAAATTAGTTGTTAAGATAAATTACGTTGGAGAGTAGAAATAATTTTTTTCCTTTTTCTTTCGCCTCGGCGATTTTTAGAATAATTTGTTGTTACTTTTTATTTATTAAGCTTAGGTTTTAAGATAGCACTTTAAATCATAGGCGAAATGGCGGCACCGAAAAATTACGCTGATTGTACAAAATTGCGAGCGAGCCGCGATACTTACAAAATAAGCTCAGTAGGGAAGCAAATTTTGAAAAAGAAGAGAGAGAGAGAGAACTTTCCAAGTCTTTTTCTCAAGCGGGAGACGTTGGGCTCTTATGTTATGATTCAGCTGAAGCTGTTTAATTTTGATAGCTTGGAAAGGGTCTTAGAAGTACGAATCAAAAATAACCTAGAATTAAGTTAAGAAAAATTTATTGTATTTATATTTATACCATTCATTATATATTCATACATTTCTTTTTATACCTAGATATACCTGCAGGTGTGCGTGCTGTTTTTGAACTTAGTTCAAAAAACTCGGCAGGGGGGTCCTGTAACGGGAGAATTTGATCCGTTACAGTAGAATAAACATAATTTACTTATAACGTGGTAACGCAGGAAGGAGACGTCAGGAGTCGTCCAACACGCACGTTGTTTTTTATGAGCCGCGCGCGTGATGACGAGCCCGGGCTCATGGTTTGAGTTAATACTTCACCACAGGTGAAGTAAGAGAGAGGGAGAAACAGGTGAACAGCTGTTCACGCACGTAAACACACACACACACACACACACACACACATAAAAACAGGCAGCGCCTGCCGGCCCACGCTCACGCACAGGCCGGTGGCACTGAAGAAGAACCCGCTCGGTAGCAGCCGAGAGCGGAGCTCACGCAGCAGCGGCGAGCCGAGAAAAAGTTTCCGAGCCGAAGCTTCGGAGCCGCGTCGGTTTTGGTTACGTAAGTCGGGAGTGCATTTTTGTGGTCGGCGACTCGACACGTCGTCGCCGAGATATCCGTGTCCCACCCTCCGAAACTGGAGTCAAGCTACGCGACCCGAGTACCTGCAAGGATACCAAAGAAGCAGCACCGGCCACAACCCTGGTGGAGCTACGACGCGAGAGTCGGACGCACCGGACCTGCGCCACGAGATCGACCGTTTGGTGTTTCGGCGAGGCCTGCCCCTAGCTGTTCGACGGAGACGAGCTGCCCCATCGACCCGCACCAACGAGATCACCGCAGACCGGCCTTCTTCGTAGACCTGCGCCACGAGGTACCACCCCGGCGAGGCCCGCCAGCTGTACCAGCTCGGCGACGGCGACGGCGGACATCAGCGAGTTTTCAACGACGTCAATCAAGTATTAGTATAGTTTACGATACTCTCTCTCTCTAGTGCAAGCGTGAGGTTGAATTAAGTGTTAAATCGTTAGATTTGTGAAGCTCGAAATTGGGTTAATTCGACCCCCCGCGGAATCCAACGACGACTCCTTCGTGCGTCGCGTTCGAGGTTTTTGATTTGCTTTATTATTGTTTTCACATCAAGCTTGGGAGTACCCGAGCGCACCGATTATTTTGTAGTTCGTAGTTACATAGAATATAGTTGTGAGTTTACCGTACCACTTCGTTTCACTCTACTCATTTACGGACCTTGTTCTACCACCAGTAGTTATCCCGCAGTGCACTTGCACGCTATTTTTGCCCCATTTTTCTTTCCTTCAGGTATTAATCGTCGCCTAACGAGCGTTCGATTCATCGTGAGTTTAAAAGAACCCCGCCTCTCCGCGGTCTCGTGACGCGTGTCACGAGAGTATGCTGTAGCAGCCGAGGATTTCCGACTTCCTGGGGGAGCCGTCAAGCTCCCGCTGCGACCGAGGCGTAAGGTAAGAGGGTATATCGGGGCAAGTCTCGTCAAGCGAGCATCAATTTATCTGGGTTTTTACCCAGTTCTGTTTAGCCCGATCGGGGCGTGACACTATATATACAATTCCACCGAATTCGGTTGTTTCTAGCAGCTCGAAAAACACCGTTAGAGGCGCTGCTTAAGGAAGTTACATGGCGCTAAATTTTAAAATAGAAAATTCTAATAAAAGTTTTGACTGAAAGTATATATTTTTTGAATTCTTATCAATAAATATAATAACTGATTGAAGACTATAATAACACAAAAATTTTTGTAAGCACGGTTACACAAAAAGAAAAAGAAAATTAATGAAGTTAAAATTTATTTATGCAAAATTTATAAATTCATCGACAATTCTGTAAAATGATTTCCTTGTAAAAAGATTTTCTTGTTAAAGATAATAAAATTAAAATTGATGTAAATTCAGATTGAAAAAAAAAAAAAAAAAAAAAAAAACGTTTGCCGTCCCTTTATAAAAGAGAGCTATCGCCATCTTGCGTTAGTGTAAGATTTTTATTCATGAGCTGATTCGTGAAGAAGTTTTTAAAATATTCGAAAAGTGCATTTTGAGGTTACTCTTATTGTCCCTTAATAAAAGAGAGCTATCGCCATCTTGCGTAAGTGTAAGATTTTTATTCGTGAGCTGATTGGTGAAGAAGTTTTTATAATATTCGAAAAGTGCATTTTGAGGTTACTCTTTTAGTTTTTTCCTATGCGCGCTTGAAGTGCGCTCAGACGAGCTAGTATAAGTTAAGAATACTGCCTACCACGCGGAGAGCGCCACCTAACGATGCATTACGGGCGCGTGGAAAAAGTTCCTGACAAAATACGCTTTCAATAATGATTTAATCATTCCCAAAAAAATCTCAAAAAATAGTTAAAATTATTCTACACTTGCCTTACTATCTGGTTTTCCCGAAAAATTTTTCTAAATGCTTGAAAACAATGATTGAAAATCTCGGTAAAATCGGCGTCTGCTGCGCATAATAATGCCAATGACAAATAATTACTTACTGCGAATTATTCCTTCCCTTGATGAAAAAACCAGATAGTAAGGGACTTGTGGGCTGAAATAACGAATTTTTTGGTATTTTTTTGGTAACAATTGGTGGATTCTAGCGGCCACATTTTGTCAGGAACTATTTCAGCCGGCTGGTTGTTGTGATTTTAGTCTTTCGGGATAAAACAGAGCGGATATCTAGTTCGCCGACCGACCGTAGATGGCGTCGATGCAAAAATTCAAGGGCGTACATATTTTTGTGAGTTGCTGGGGCCCCGGGGCTTAGCGACAGCTGTTACGGTGTGAGTTCCGACTGCATGGCAGAATGTTTGGCAAACGCTCGCTCCGCAGCGATTCACCGACTCGGCTGTTAGGCACTCCCAAGTCCCCACTCGGGCTTATTTTCTCAGTCGAAGATCGTCGATGTACCTTTAAGTATGTACATTATACATGCCTAAAAATCACTAAACCATGATTTTTTTAACCAACTAATGCACTGCAAAAAAATCGTGAATCGATTAAAAAAAACAGTTTATAGAATAATTTTTTTTTTAGCTCCAATCTTTTGTTGATTTCATACAACAATTTTTGTATGTCAAAAGCCATGGGAATTACGAATTCAAAACCAAAAAAAATTGTATATTTTGTAATCAGTAAGAAACCGATATTTACGCTCATTAAGTACCTTGGAACGTTTTGGATTTATGAAACCGATACAAATCATACATCTTTCTAATGGTATTGAGAATAGGAATTTTTTTGCATCTACCGAAACCCTGCATCTACAAAAATGCTCTAGCACAGTTAAAAAAGATCAGATCCACAAGAATGCTAGTACATACTCCTGGATTGGAAACTGATTTTTTAGTTGGTTTTTTGAATCGCGTACAGGCAATTTTTAAGTTATCGAGGTGCGGTTCACGCAGAAAACTTCCCTTTTTCGGTACCTCTCGGAAAATATATGATTTGTCCAGGTATAATCAATTGAAACCATCTCCGTTCCACAAAAAAGCTAGTACATACTCCTGGATTGGAAACTGATTTTTTAGTCGGTTTTTTGAATCGCGTTAGGACAATTTTCAAGTTATCGAGGAGCGGTTCACGCAGAAAACTTCCCTTTTTCGGTACCTCTCGGAAAACATATGATTTGTCCAGGTTTACTCAATTAAAACCATCTCCGTTCCACAAGACTGCTAATTTTCATGGATAGGAAACTGATTTTTTAGTTGTTTTTTGAATCGCGTTAGGACAATTTTCAAGTTATCGAGGTGCGGTTCACGCAGAAAACTTCCCTTTTTTGATACCTCTCGGAAAACATATGATTTGTCCAGGCTTACTCAATTCAAACCATCTCCGTTCCACAAGACTGCTAATTTTCATGGATAGGAAACTGATTTTTTAGTTGGTTTTTTGAATCGCGTTAAGACAATTTTCAAGTTATCGAGGTGCGGTTCACGCAGAAAACTTCCCTTTTTCGATACCTCTCGGAAAACATATAATTTGTCCAGGTTTACTCAATTAAAACCATCTCCATTCCACAAGAATGCTAGTTTCCACAGATTGGAAATTAATTTTATAGTCGGTTTTTTGAATCGCGTTAAGACAATTTTTAAGTTATCGAGGTGCGGTTCATGCAGAAATTTTCCCTTTTTCGAAACCTCTTGGAAAATATATGATTTGTCCAGGTTGACTCAATAAAAAACATCTCCGTTCCACAAGAATGCTAATTTTCACGGATTGGAAACTGATTTTTTAGTTGGTGTATTGAATCGCGTAAAGGCAATTTTTAAGTTACCGGGGTGCGGTTCACGCAGAAAACTTCCCTTTTTCAATACCTCTCGGAAAATATATGACTTGTCCAGGTTTAATCAATTAAAACCATCTCCGTTCCACAAAAAAGCTACTACATACTCCTGGATTAGAAACTGATTTTTTAGTCGGTTTTTTGAATCGCGTTAAGACAATTTTTAAGTTATCGAGGTGCGGTTCACGCAGAAAACTTCCCTTTTTCGATACCTCTCGGAAAATATATGATTTGTCCAGGTATAATCAATTGAAACCATCTCCGTTCCACAAAAAAGCTAGTACATACACCTGGATTGGAAACTGATTTTTTAGTCGGTTTTTTGAATCGCGTTAAGACAATTTTGAAGTTATCGAGGTGCGGTTCACGTAGAAAACTTCCCTTTTTCGATACCTCTCGGAAAACATATGATTCGTCCAGGTTTACTCAATTAAAACCATCTACGTTCCACAAGACTGCTAATTTTCATGGATAGGAAACTGATTTTTTAGTTGGTTTTTTGAATCGCGTTAACACAATTTTTAAGTTATCAAGGTGCGGTTCACGCAGAAAACTTCCCTTTTTCGATACCTCTCGGAAAATATATGACTTGTCCAGGTTTAATCAATTAAAACCATCTCCGTTCCACAAAAAAGCTACTACATACTCCTGGATTAGAAACTGATTTTTTAGTCGGTTTTTTGAATCGCGTAAAGGCAATTTTTAAGTTATCGAGGTGCGGGTCACGCAGAAAACTCCCCTTTTTCGATACCTCTCAGAAAACATATTATGTGTCCAGGTTTAATCAATTAAAACCATCTCCGTTCCGCAAGACTGCTAAATTTCATGGATAGGAAACTGATTTTTTAGTTGGTGTATTGAATCGCGTAAAGGCAATTTTTAAGTTACCGGGGTGCGGTTCACGCAGAAAACTTCCCTTTTTCGATACCTCTCGGAAAATATATGACTTGTCCAGGTTTAATCAATTAAAACCATCTCCGTTCCACAAAAAAGCTACTACATACTCCTGGATTAGAAACTGATTTTTTAGTCGGTTTTTTGAATCGCGTTAAGACAATTTTTAAGTTATCGAGGTGCGGTTCACGCAGAAAACTTCCCTTTTTCGATACCTCTCGGAAAATATATGATTTGTCCAGGTATAATCAATTGAAACCATCTCCGTTCCACAAAAAAGCTATTACATACTCCTGGATTGGAAACTGATTTTTAAGTTGGTTTTTTGAATCGCGTTAAGACAATTTTTAAGTTATCGAGGTGCGGTTCACGCAGAAAACTTCCTTTTTTCGATACCTCTCGGAAAACATATGATTTGTCCAGGTTTACTCAATTAAAACCATCTCCATTCCACAAGAATGCTAGTTTCCATGGATTGGAAACTGATTTTTTAGTTGGTTTATTGAATCGCGTAAAGGCAATTTTTAAGTTATCGAGGTGCGGTTCATGCAGAAATTTTCCCTTTTTCGAAACCTCTCGGAAAATATATGATTTGTCCAGGTTGACTCAATAAAAAACATCTCCGTTCCACAAGAATGATAATTTTTACGGATTGGAAACTGATTTATTAGTTGGTTTATTGAATCGCGTAAAGGCAATTTTTAAGTTATCGAGGTGTGGTTCATGCAGAAATTTTCCCTTTTTCGATACCTCTCGGAAAATATATGACTTGTCCAGGTTTAATCAATTAAAACCATCTCCGTTCCACAAAAAAGCTATGACATACTCCTGGATTGGAAACTGATTTTTAAGTTGGTTTTTTGAATCGCGTTAAGACAATTTTTAAGTTATCGAGGTGCGGTTCACGCAGAAAACTTCCTTTTTTCGATACCTCTCGGAAAACATATGATTTGTCCAGGTTTACTCAATTAAAACCATCTCCATTCCACAAGAATGCTAGTTTCCACGGATTGGAAATTAATTTTATAGTCGGTTTTTTGAATCGCGTAAAGGCAATTTTTAAGTTATCGAGGTGCGGTTCACGCAGAAAACTTCCCTTTTTCGATACCTCTCGGAAAACATAAAATTTGTCCAAGTATAATCAATTGAAACCATCTCCGTCCCACAAAAAAGCTAGTACATACTCCTGGGTTGGAAACTGATTTTTTAGTTGGTTTTTTCAATCGCGTAAAGGCAATTTTTAAGTTATCGAGGTGCGGTTCACGCAGAAAACTCCCCTTTTTCAAAACCTCTCGGAAAATATATGATTCGTCCAGGTTGACTCAATAAAAAACATCTCAGTTCCACAAGAATGCTAATTTTCACGGATTGGAAACTGATTTTTTAGTTGGTTTATTAAATCGCGTAAAGGCAATTTTAAAGTTATCGAGGTGTGGTTCACGCAGAAAACTTTCCTTTTTCGATACCTCTCGGGAAATATATGATTTGTCCAGGTTTAATCAATTAAAACCATCTCCGTTCCGCAAGACTGCTAAATTTCATGGATAGGAAACTGATTTTTTAGTTGGTTTTTTGAATCGCGTTAAGACAATTTTTAAGTTATCGAGGTGCGGTTCACGCAGAAAACTTTCCTTTTTCGATACCTCTCGGAAAATATATGATTTGTCCAGGTTTACTCAATTAAAACCATCTCCATTCCACAAAAAAGCTACTACATACTCCTGGATTAGAAACTGATTTTTTAGTCGGTTTTTTGAATCGCGTTAAGACAATTTTGAAGTTATCGAGGTGCGGTTCACGCAGAAAACTTCCCTTTTTTGATACCTCTCGGAAAACATATGATTTGTCCAGGTTTACTCAATTAAAACCATCTACGTTCCACAAGACTGCTAATTTTCATGGATAGGAAACTGATTTTTTAGTTGGTTTTTTGAATCGCGTTAACACAATTTTTAAGTTATCAAGGTGCGGTTCACGCAGAAAACTTCCCTTTTTCGATACCTCTCGGAAAACATAAAAATTGTCCAACTATAATCAATTGAAACCATCTCCGTCCCACAAAAAAGCTTGTACATACTCCTGGGTTGGAAACTGATTTTTTAGTTGGTGTATTGAATCGCGTAAAGGCAATTTTTAAGTTACCGGGGTGCGGTTCACGCAGAAAACTTCCCTTTTTCGATACCTCTCGGAAAATATATGACTTGTCCAGGTTTAATCAATTAAAACCATCTCCGTTCCACAAAAAAGCTACTACATACTCCTGGATTAGAAACTGATTTTTTAGTCGGTTTTTTGAATCGCGTTAAGACAATTTTTAAGTTATCGAGGTGCGGTTCACGCAGAAAACTTCCCTTTTTCGATACCTCTCGGAAAATATATGATTTGTCCAGGTATAATCAATTGAAACCATCTCCGTTCCACAAAAAAGCTATTACATACTCCTGGATTGGAAACTGATTTTTAAGTTGGTTTTTTGAATCGCGTTAAGACAATTTTTAAGTTATCGAGGTGCGGTTCACGCAGAAAACTTCCTTTTTTCGATACCTCTCGGAAAACATATGATTTGTCCAGGTTTACTCAATTAAAACCATCTCCATTCCACAAGAATGCTAGTTTCCATGGATTGGAAACTGATTTTTTAGTTGGTTTATTGAATCGCGTAAAGGCAATTTTTAAGTTATCGAGGTGCGGTTCATGCAGAAATTTTCCCTTTTTCGAAACCTCTCGGAAAATATATGATTTGTCCAGGTTGACTCAATAAAAAACATCTCCGTTCCACAAGAATGATAATTTTTACGGATTGGAAACTGATTTATTAGTTGGTTTATTGAATCGCGTAAAGGCAATTTTTAAGTTATCGAGGTGTGGTTCATGCAGAAATTTTCCCTTTTTCGATACCTCTCGGAAAATATATGACTTGTCCAGGTTTAATCAATTAAAACCATCTCCGTTCCACAAAAAAGCTATGACATACTCCTGGATTGGAAACTGATTTTTAAGTTGGTTTTTTGAATCGCGTTAAGACAATTTTTAAGTTATCGAGGTGCGGTTCACGCAGAAAACTTCCTTTTTTCGATACCTCTCGGAAAACATATGATTTGTCCAGGTTTACTCAATTAAAACCATCTCCATTCCACAAGAATGCTAGTTTCCACGGATTGGAAATTAATTTTATAGTCGGTTTTTTGAATCGCGTAAAGGCAATTTTTAAGTTATCGAGGTGCGGTTCACGCAGAAAACTTCCCTTTTTCGATACCTCTCGGAAAACATAAAATTTGTCCAAGTATAATCAATTGAAACCATCTCCGTCCCACAAAAAAGCTAGTACATACTCCTGGGTTGGAAACTGATTTTTTAGTTGGTTTTTTCAATCGCGTAAAGGCAATTTTTAAGTTATCGAGGTGCGGTTCACGCAGAAAACTCCCCTTTTTCAAAACCTCTCGGAAAATATATGATTCGTCCAGGTTGACTCAATAAAAAACATCTCAGTTCCACAAGAATGCTAATTTTCACGGATTGGAAACTGATTTTTTAGTTGGTTTATTAAATCGCGTAAAGGCAATTTTAAAGTTATCGAGGTGTGGTTCACGCAGAAAACTTTCCTTTTTCGATACCTCTCGGGAAATATATGATTTGTCCAGGTTTAATCAATTAAAACCATCTCCGTTCCGCAAGACTGCTAAATTTCATGGATAGGAAACTGATTTTTTAGTTGGTTTTTTGAATCGCGTTAAGACAATTTTTAAGTTATCGAGGTGCGGTTCACGCAGAAAACTTTCCTTTTTCGATACCTCTCGGAAAATATATGATTTGTCCAGGTTTACTCAATTAAAACCATCTCCATTCCACAAAAAAGCTACTACATACTCCTGGATTAGAAACTGATTTTTTAGTCGGTTTTTTGAATCGCGTTAAGACAATTTTGAAGTTATCGAGGTGCGGTTCACGCAGAAAACTTCCCTTTTTTGATACCTCTCGGAAAACATATGATTTGTCCAGGTTTACTCAATTAAAACCATCTACGTTCCACAAGACTGCTAATTTTCATGGATAGGAAACTGATTTTTTAGTTGGTTTTTTGAATCGCGTTAACACAATTTTTAAGTTATCAAGGTGCGGTTCACGCAGAAAACTTCCCTTTTTCGATACCTCTCGGAAAACATAAAAATTGTCCAACTATAATCAATTGAAACCATCTCCGTCCCACAAAAAAGCTTGTACATACTCCTGGGTTGGAAACTGATTTTTTAGTTGGTTTTTTGAATCGCGTAAAGGCAATTTTTAAGTTATCGAGGTGCGGTTCATGCAGAAAATTTCCCTTTTTTGAAAACTCTCGGAAAATATATGATCTGTCCAGGTTGACTCAATAAAAAACATCTCCCTTCCACAAGAATGCTAATTTTCATGGATTGGAAACTGATTTTTTAGTTGGTTTATTGAAACGCGTAAAGGCAATTTTTAAGTTATCGAGGTGCGGTTCACGCAGAAATTTTCCCTTTTTTGAAAACTCTCGGAAAATATATGATTTGTCCAGGTTGACTCAATAAAAAACATCTCCGTTCCACAAGAATGATAATTTTTACGGATTGGAAACTGATTTATTAGTTGGTTTATTGAATCGCGTAAAGGCAATTTTTAAGTTATCGAGGTGCGGTTCACGCAGAAAACTTTCCTTTTTCGATACCTCTCGGAAAATATATGATTTGTCCAGGATTACTCAATTAAAACCATCTCCATTCCACAAGAATGCTAGTTTCCACGGATTGGAAATAAATTTTATAGTCGGTTTTTTGAATCGCGTTAAGACAATTTTTAAGTTTTCGAGGTGCGGTTCATGCAGAAATTTGCCCTTTTTCGAAACCTCTCGGAAAATATATGATTTGTCTAGGTTGACTCAATAAAAAACATCTCCGTTCCACAAGAATGCTAATTTTCACGGATTGGAAACTGATTTTTTAGTTGGTTTATTGAATCGCGTAAAGGCAATTTTTAAGTTATCGAGGTGCGGTTCATGCAGAAATTTTCCCTTTTTCGAAACCTCTCGGAAAATATATGATTTGTCCAGGTTGACTCAATAAAAAACATCTCCGTTCCACAAGAATGATAATTTTTACGGATTGGAAACTGATTTATTAGTTGGTTTATTGAATCGCGTAAAGGCAATTTTTAAGTTATCGAGGTGTGGTTCATGCAGAAAACTTTCCTTTTTCGAAACCTCTCGGAAAATATATGATTTGTCCAGGTTGACTCAATAAAAAACATCTCCGTTCCACAAGAATGCTAATTTTCACGGATTGGAAACTGATTTTTTAGTTGGTTTATTGAATCGCGTAAAGGCAATTTTTAAGTTATCGAGGTGCGGTTCATGCAGAAATTTTCCCTTTTTCGAAACCTCTCGGAAAATATATGATTTGTCCAGGTTGACTCAATAAAAAACATCTCCGTTCCACAAGAATGATAATTTTTACGGATTGGAAACTGATTTATTAGTTGGTTTATTGAATCGCGTAAAGGCAATTTTTAAGTTATCGAGGTGCGGTTCACGCAGAAAACTTTCCTTTTTCGATACCTCTCAGAAAACATATTATGTGTCCAGGTTTAATCAATTAAAACCATCTCCGTTCCGCAAGACTGCTAAATTTCATGGATAGGAAACTGATTTTTTAGTTGGTGTATTGAATCGCGTAAAGGCAATTTTTAAGTTACCGGGGTGCGGTTCACGCAGAAAACTTCCCTTTTTCGATACCTCTCGGAAAATATATGACTTGTCCAGGTTTAATCAATTAAAACCATCTCCGTTCCACAAAAAAGCTACTACATACTCCTGGATTAGAAACTGATTTTTTAGTCGGTTTTTTGAATCGCGTTAAGACAATTTTTAAGTTATCGAGGTGCGGTTCACGCAGAAAACTTCCCTTTTTCGATACCTCTCGGAAAATATATGATTTGTCCAGGTATAATCAATTAAAACCATCTCCGTTCCACAAAAAAGCTATTACATACTCCTGGATTGGAAACTGATTTTTAAGTTGGTTTTTTGAATCGCGTTAAGACAATTTTTAAGTTATCGAGGTGCGGTTCACGCAGAAAACTTCCTTTTTTCGATACCTCTCGGAAAACATATGATTTGTCCAGGTTTACTCAATTAAAACCATCTCCATTCCACAAGAATGCTAGTTTCCATGGATTGGAAACTGATTTTTTAGTTGGTTTATTGAATCGCGTAAAGGCAATTTTTAAGTTATCGAGGTGCGGTTCATGCAGAAATTTTCCCTTTTTCGAAACCTCTCGGAAAATATATGATTTGTCCAGGTTGACTCAATAAAAAACATCTCCGTTCCACAAGAATGATAATTTTTACGGATTGGAAACTGATTTATTAGTTGGTTTATTGAATCGCGTAAAGGCAATTTTTAAGTTATCGAGGTGTGGTTCATGCAGAAATTTTCCCTTTTTCGATACCTCTCGGAAAATATATGACTTGTCCAGGTTTAATCAATTAAAACCATCTCCGTTCCACAAAAAAGCTATGACATACTCCTGGATTGGAAACTGATTTTTAAGTTGGTTTTTTGAATCGCGTTAAGACAATTTTTAAGTTATCGAGGTGCGGTTCACGCAGAAAACTTCCTTTTTTCGATACCTCTCGGAAAACATATGATTTGTCCAGGTTTACTCAATTAAAACCATCTCCATTCCACAAGAATGCTAGTTTCCACGGATTGGAAATTAATTTTATAGTCGGTTTTTTGAATCGCGTAAAGGCAATTTTTAAGTTATCGAGGTGCGGTTCACGCAGAAAACTTCCCTTTTTCGATACCTCTCGGAAAACATAAAATTTGTCCAAGTATAATCAATTGAAACCATCTCCGTCCCACAAAAAAGCTAGTACATACTCCTGGGTTGGAAACTGATTTTTTAGTTGGTTTTTTCAATCGCGTAAAGGCAATTTTTAAGTTATCGAGGTGCGGTTCACGCAGAAAACTCCCCTTTTTCAAAACCTCTCGGAAAATATATGATTCGTCCAGGTTGACTCAATAAAAAACATCTCAGTTCCACAAGAATGCTAATTTTCACGGATTGGAAACTGATTTTTTAGTTGGTTTATTAAATCGCGTAAAGGCAATTTTAAAGTTATCGAGGTGTGGTTCACGCAGAAAACTTTCCTTTTTCGATACCTCTCGGGAAATATATGATTTGTCCAGGTTTAATCAATTAAAACCATCTCCGTTCCGCAAGACTGCTAAATTTCATGGATAGGAAACTGATTTTTTAGTTGGTTTTTTGAATCGCGTTAAGACAATTTTTAAGTTATCGAGGTGCGGTTCACGCAGAAAACTTTCCTTTTTCGATACCTCTCGGAAAATATATGATTTGTCCAGGTTTACTCAATTAAAACCATCTCCATTCCACAAAAAAGCTACTACATACTCCTGGATTAGAAACTGATTTTTTAGTCGGTTTTTTGAATCGCGTTAAGACAATTTTGAAGTTATCGAGGTGCGGTTCACGCAGAAAACTTCCCTTTTTTGATACCTCTCGGAAAACATATGATTTGTCCAGGTTTACTCAATTAAAACCATCTACGTTCCACAAGACTGCTAATTTTCATGGATAGGAAACTGATTTTTTAGTTGGTTTTTTGAATCGCGTTAACACAATTTTTAAGTTATCAAGGTGCGGTTCACGCAGAAAACTTCCCTTTTTCGATACCTCTCGGAAAACATAAAAATTGTCCAACTATAATCAATTGAAACCATCTCCGTCCCACAAAAAAGCTTGTACATACTCCTGGGTTGGAAACTGATTTTTTAGTTGGTTTTTTGAATCGCGTAAAGGCAATTTTTAAGTTATCGAGGTGCGGTTCATGCAGAAAATTTCCCTTTTTTGAAAACTCTCGGAAAATATATGATCTGTCCAGGTTGACTCAATAAAAAACATCTCCCTTCCACAAGAATGCTAATTTTCATGGATTGGAAACTGATTTTTTAGTTGGTTTATTGAAACGCGTAAAGGCAATTTTTAAGTTATCGAGGTGCGGTTCACGCAGAAATTTTCCCTTTTTTGAAAACTCTCGGAAAATATATGATTTGTCCAGGTTGACTCAATAAAAAACATCTCCGTTCCACAAGAATGATAATTTTTACGGATTGGAAACTGATTTATTAGTTGGTTTATTGAATCGCGTAAAGGCAATTTTTAAGTTATCGAGGTGCGGTTCACGCAGAAAACTTTCCTTTTTCGATACCTCTCGGAAAATATATGATTTGTCCAGGATTACTCAATTAAAACCATCTCCATTCCACAAGAATGCTAGTTTCCACGGATTGGAAATAAATTTTATAGTCGGTTTTTTGAATCGCGTTAAGACAATTTTTAAGTTTTCGAGGTGCGGTTCATGCAGAAATTTGCCCTTTTTCGAAACCTCTCGGAAAATATATGATTTGTCTAGGTTGACTCAATAAAAAACATCTCCGTTCCACAAGAATGCTAATTTTCACGGATTGGAAACTGATTTTTTAGTTGGTTTATTGAATCGCGTAAAGGCAATTTTTAAGTTATCGAGGTGCGGTTCATGCAGAAATTTTCCCTTTTTCGAAACCTCTCGGAAAATATATGATTTGTCCAGGTTGACTCAATAAAAAACATCTCCGTTCCACAAGAATGATAATTTTTACGGATTGGAAACTGATTTATTAGTTGGTTTATTGAATCGCGTAAAGGCAATTTTTAAGTTATCGAGGTGTGGTTCATGCAGAAAACTTTCCTTTTTCGAAACCTCTCGGAAAATATATGATTTGTCCAGGTTGACTCAATAAAAAACATCTCCGTTCCACAAGAATGCTAATTTTCACGGATTGGAAACTGATTTTTTAGTTGGTTTATTGAATCGCGTAAAGGCAATTTTTAAGTTATCGAGGTGCGGTTCATGCAGAAATTTTCCCTTTTTCGAAACCTCTCGGAAAATATATGATTTGTCCAGGTTGACTCAATAAAAAACATCTCCGTTCCACAAGAATGATAATTTTTACGGATTGGAAACTGATTTATTAGTTGGTTTATTGAATCGCGTAAAGGCAATTTTTAAGTTATCGAGGTGCGGTTCACGCAGAAAACTTTCCTTTTTCGATACCTCTCAGAAAACATATTATGTGTCCAGGTTTAATCAATTAAAACCATCTCCGTTCCGCAAGACTGCTAAATTTCATGGATAGGAAACTGATTTTTTAGTTGGTGTATTGAATCGCGTAAAGGCAATTTTTAAGTTACCGGGGTGCGGTTCACGCAGAAAACTTCCCTTTTTCGATACCTCTCGGAAAATATATGACTTGTCCAGGTTTAATCAATTAAAACCATCTCCGTTCCACAAAAAAGCTACTACATACTCCTGGATTAGAAACTGATTTTTTAGTCGGTTTTTTGAATCGCGTTAAGACAATTTTTAAGTTATCGAGGTGCGGTTCACGCAGAAAACTTCCCTTTTTCGATACCTCTCGGAAAATATATGATTTGTCCAGGTATAATCAATTAAAACCATCTCCGTTCCACAAAAAAGCTATTACATACTCCTGGATTGGAAACTGATTTTTAAGTTGGTTTTTTGAATCGCGTTAAGACAATTTTTAAGTTATCGAGGTGCGGTTCACGCAGAAAACTTCCTTTTTTCGATACCTCTCGGAAAACATATGATTTGTCCAGGTTTACTCAATTAAAACCATCTCCATTCCACAAGAATGCTAGTTTCCATGGATTGGAAACTGATTTTTTAGTTGGTTTATTGAATCGCGTAAAGGCAATTTTTAAGTTATCGAGGTGCGGTTCATGCAGAAATTTTCCCTTTTTCGAAACCTCTCGGAAAATATATGATTTGTCCAGGTTGACTCAATAAAAAACATCTCCGTTCCACAAGAATGATAATTTTTACGGATTGGAAACTGATTTATTAGTTGGTTTATTGAATCGCGTAAAGGCAATTTTTAAGTTATCGAGGTGTGGTTCATGCAGAAATTTTCCCTTTTTCGATACCTCTCGGAAAATATATGACTTGTCCAGGATTACTCAATTAAAACCATCTCCATTCCACAAGAATGCTAGTTTCCACGGATTGGAAATAAATTTTATAGTCGGTTTTTTGAATCGCGTTAAGACAATTTTTAAGTTTTCGAGGTGCGGTTCATGCAGAAATTTGCCCTTTTTCGAAACCTCTCGGAAAATATATGATTTGTCTAGGTTGACTCAATAAAAAACATCTCCGTTCCACAAGAATGCTAATTTTCACGGATTGGAAACTGATTTTTTAGTTGGTTTATTGAATCGCGTAAAGGCAATTTTTAAGTTATCGAGGTGCGGTTCATGCAGAAATTTTCCCTTTTTCGAAACCTCTCGGAAAATATATGATTTGTCCAGGTTGACTCAATAAAAAACATCTCCGTTCCACAAGAATGATAATTTTTACGGATTGGAAACTGATTTATTAGTTGGTTTATTGAATCGCGTAAAGGCAATTTTTAAGTTATCGAGGTGCGGTTCACGCAGAAAACTTTCCTTTTTCGATACCTCTCAGAAAACATATTATGTGTCCAGGTTTAATCAATTAAAACCATCTCCGTTCCGCAAGACTGCTAAATTTCATGGATAGGAAACTGATTTTTTAGTTGGTGTATTGAATCGCGTAAAGGCAATTTTTAAGTTACCGGGGTGCGGTTCACGCAGAAAACTTCCCTTTTTCGATACCTCTCGGAAAATATATGACTTGTCCAGGTTTAATCAATTAAAACCATCTCCGTTCCACAAAAAAGCTACTACATACTCCTGGATTAGAAACTGATTTTTTAGTCGGTTTTTTGAATCGCGTTAAGACAATTTTTAAGTTATCGAGGTGCGGTTCACGCAGAAAACTTCCCTTTTTCGATACCTCTCGGAAAATATATGATTTGTCCAGGTATAATCAATTGAAACCATCTCCGTTCCACAAAAAAGCTATTACATACTCCTGGATTGGAAACTGATTTTTAAGTTGGTTTTTTGAATCGCGTTAAGACAATTTTTAAGTTATCGAGGTGCGGTTCACGCAGAAAACTTCCTTTTTTCGATACCTCTCGGAAAACATATGATTTGTCCAGGTTTACTCAATTAAAACCATCTCCATTCCACAAGAATGCTAGTTTCCATGGATTGGAAACTGATTTTTTAGTTGGTTTATTGAATCGCGTAAAGGCAATTTTTAAGTTATCGAGGTGCGGTTCATGCAGAAATTTTCCCTTTTTCGAAACCTCTCGGAAAATATATGATTTGTCCAGGTTGACTCAATAAAAAACATCTCCGTTCCACAAGAATGATAATTTTTACGGATTGGAAACTGATTTATTAGTTGGTTTATTGAATCGCGTAAAGGCAATTTTTAAGTTATCGAGGTGTGGTTCATGCAGAAATTTTCCCTTTTTCGATACCTCTCGGAAAATATATGACTTGTCCAGGTTTAATCAATTAAAACCATCTCCGTTCCACAAAAAAGCTATGACATACTCCTGGATTGGAAACTGATTTTTAAGTTGGTTTTTTGAATCGCGTTAAGACAATTTTTAAGTTATCGAGGTGCGGTTCACGCAGAAAACTTCCGTTTTTCGATACCTCTCGGAAAACATATGATTTGTCCAGGTTTACTCAATTAAAACCATCTCCATTCCACAAGAATGCTAGTTTCCACGGATTGGAAATTAATTTTATAGTCGGTTTTTTGAATCGCGTAAAGGCAATTTTTAAGTTATCGAGGTGCGGTTCACGCAGAAAACTTCCCTTTTTCGATACCTCTCGGAAAACATAAAATTTGTCCAAGTATAATCAATTGAAACCATCTCCGTCCCACAAAAAAGCTAGTACATACTCCTGGGTTGGAAACTGATTTTTTAGTTGGTTTTTTCAATCGCGTAAAGGCAATTTTTAAGTTATCGAGGTGCGGTTCACGCAGAAAACTCCCCTTTTTCAAAACCTCTCGGAAAATATATGATTCGTCCAGGTTGACTCAATAAAAAACATCTCAGTTCCACAAGAATGCTAATTTTCACGGATTGGAAACTGATTTTTTAGTTGGTTTATTAAATCGCGTAAAGGCAATTTTAAAGTTATCGAGGTGTGGTTCACGCAGAAAACTTTCCTTTTTCGATACCTCTCGGGAAATATATGATTTGTCCAGGTTTAATCAATTAAAACCATCTCCGTTCCGCAAGACTGCTAAATTTCATGGATAGGAAACTGATTTTTTAGTTGGTTTTTTGAATCGCGTTAAGACAATTTTTAAGTTATCGAGGTGCGGTTCACGCAGAAAACTTCCTTTTTTCGATACCTCTCGGAAAACATATGATTTGTCCAGGTTTACTCAATTAAAACCATCTCCATTCCACAAGAATGCTAGTTTCCACGGATTGGAAATTAATTTTATAGTCGGTTTTTTGAATCGCGTAAAGGCAATTTTTAAGTTATCGAGGTGCGGTTCACGCAGAAAACTTCCCTTTTTCGATACCTCTCGGAAAACATAAAATTTGTCCAAGTATAATCAATTGAAACCATCTCCGTCCCACAAAAAAGCTAGTACATACTCCTGGGTTGGAAACTGATTTTTTAGTTGGTTTTTTCAATCGCGTAAAGGCAATTTTTAAGTTATCGAGGTGCGGTTCACGCAGAAAACTCCCCTTTTTCAAAACCTCTCGGAAAATATATGATTCGTCCAGGTTGACTCAATAAAAAACATCTCAGTTCCACAAGAATGCTAATTTTCACGGATTGGAAACTGATTTTTTAGTTGGTTTATTAAATCGCGTAAAGGCAATTTTAAAGTTATCGAGGTGTGGTTCACGCAGAAAACTTTCCTTTTTCGATACCTCTCGGGAAATATATGATTTGTCCAGGTTTAATCAATTAAAACCATCTCCGTTCCGCAAGACTGCTAAATTTCATGGATAGGAAACTGATTTTTTAGTTGGTTTTTTGAATCGCGTTAAGACAATTTTTAAGTTATCGAGGTGCGGTTCACGCAGAAAACTTTCCTTTTTCGATACCTCTCGGAAAATATATGATTTGTCCAGGTTTACTCAATTAAAACCATCTCCATTCCACAAAAAAGCTACTACATACTCCTGGATTAGAAACTGATTTTTTAGTCGGTTTTTTGAATCGCGTTAAGACAATTTTGAAGTTTTCGAGGTGCGGTTCACGCAGAAAACTTCCCTTTTTTGATACCTCTCGGAAAACATATGATTTGTCCAGGTTTACTCAATTAAAACCATCTACGTTCCACAAGACTGCTAATTTTCATGGATAGGAAACTGATTTTTTAGTTGGTTTTTTGAATCGCGTTAACACAATTTTTAAGTTATCAAGGTGCGGTTCACGCAGAAAACTTCCCTTTTTCGATACCTCTCGGAAAACATAAAAATTGTCCAACTATAATCAATTGAAACCATCTCCGTCCCACAAAAAAGCTTGTACATACTCCTGGGTTGGAAACTGATTTTTTAGTTGGTTTTTTGAATCGCGTAAAGGCAATTTTTAAGTTATCGAGGTGCGGTTCATGCAGAAAATTTCCCTTTTTTGAAAACTCTCGGAAAATATATGATCTGTCCAGGTTGACTCAATAAAAAACATCTCCCTTCCACAAGAATGCTAATTTTCATGGATTGGAAACTGATTTTTTAGTTGGTTTATTGAAACGCGTAAAGGCAATTTTTAAGTTATCGAGGTGCGGTTCACGCAGAAATTTTCCCTTTTTTGAAAACTCTCGGAAAATATATGATTTGTCCAGGTTTACTCAATTAAAACCATCTCCATTCCACAAGAATGCTAGTTTCCACGGATTGGAAATTAATTTTATAGTCGGTTTTTTGAATCGCGTAAAGGCAATTTTTAAGTTATCGAGGTGCGGTTCACGCAGAAAACTTCCCTTTTTCGATACCTCTCGGAAAACATAAAATTTGTCCAAGTATAATCAATTGAAACCATCTCCGTCCCACAAAAAAGCTAGTACATACTCCTGGGTTGGAAACTGATTTTTTAGTTGGTTTTTTCAATCGCGTAAAGGCAATTTTTAAGTTATCGAGGTGCGGTTCACGCAGAAAACTCCCCTTTTTCAAAACCTCTCGGAAAATATATGATTCGTCCAGGTTGACTCAATAAAAAACATCTCAGTTCCACAAGAATGCTAATTTTCACGGATTGGAAACTGATTTTTTAGTTGGTTTATTAAATCGCGTAAAGGCAATTTTAAAGTTATCGAGGTGTGGTTCACGCAGAAAACTTTCCTTTTTCGATACCTCTCGGGAAATATATGATTTGTCCAGGTTTAATCAATTAAAACCATCTCCGTTCCGCAAGACTGCTAAATTTCATGGATAGGAAACTGATTTTTTAGTTGGTTTTTTGAATCGCGTTAAGACAATTTTTAAGTTATCGAGGTGCGGTTCACGCAGAAAACTTTCCTTTTTCGATACCTCTCGGAAAATATATGATTTGTCCAGGTTTACTCAATTAAAACCATCTCCATTCCACAAAAAAGCTACTACATACTCCTGGATTAGAAACTGATTTTTTAGTCGGTTTTTTGAATCGCGTTAAGACAATTTTGAAGTTATCGAGGTGCGGTTCACGCAGAAAACTTCCCTTTTTTGATACCTCTCGGAAAACATATGATTTGTCCAGGTTTACTCAATTAAAACCATCTACGTTCCACAAGACTGCTAATTTTCATGGATAGGAAACTGATTTTTTAGTTGGTTTTTTGAATCGCGTTAACACAATTTTTAAGTTATCAAGGTGCGGTTCACGCAGAAAACTTCCCTTTTTCGATACCTCTCGGAAAACATAAAAATTGTCCAACTATAATCAATTGAAACCATCTCCGTCCCACAAAAAAGCTTGTACATACTCCTGGGTTGGAAACTGATTTTTTAGTTGGTTTTTTGAATCGCGTAAAGGCAATTTTTAAGTTATCGAGGTGCGGTTCATGCAGAAAATTTCCCTTTTTTGAAAACTCTCGGAAAATATATGATCTGTCCAGGTTGACTCAATAAAAAACATCTCCCTTCCACAAGAATGCTAATTTTCATGGATTGGAAACTGATTTTTTAGTTGGTTTATTGAAACGCGTAAAGGCAATTTTTAAGTTATCGAGGTGCGGTTCATGCAGAAAATTTCCCTTTTTTGAAAACTCTCGGAAAATATATGATTTGTCCAGGTTGACTCAATAAAAAACATCTCCGTTCCACAAGAATGATAATTTTTACGGATTGGAAACTGATTTATTAGTTGGTTTATTGAATCGCGTAAAGGCAATTTTTAAGTTATCGAGGTGCGGTTCACGCAGAAAACTTTCCTTATTCGATACCTCTCGGAAAATATATGATTTGTCCAGGATTACTCAATTAAAACCATCTCCATTCCACAAGAATGCTAGTTTCCACGGATTGGAAATAAATTTTATAGTCGGTTTTTTGAATCGCGTTAAGACAATTTTTAAGTTTTCGAGGTGCGGTTCATGCAGAAATTTGCCCTTTTTCGAAACCTCTCGGAAAATATATGATTTGTCTAGGTTGACTCAATAAAAAACATCTCCGTTCCACAAGAATGCTAATTTTCACGGATTGGAAACTGATTTTTTAGTTGGTTTATTGAATCGCGTAAAGGCAATTTTTAAGTTATCGAGGTGCGGTTCATGCAGAAATTTTCCCTTTTTCGAAACCTCTCGGAAAATATATGATTTGTCCAGGTTGACTCAATAAAAAACATCTCCGTTCCACAAGAATGATAATTTTTACGGATTGGAAACTGATTTATTAGTTGGTTTATTGAATCGCGTAAAGGCAATTTTTAAGTTATCGAGGTGTGGTTCATGCAGAAAACTTTCCTTTTTCGAAACCTCTCGGAAAATATATGATTTGTCCAGGTTGACTCAATAAAAAACATCTCCGTTCCACAAGAATGCTAATTTTCACGGATTGGAAACTGATTTTTTAGTTGGTTTATTGAATCGCGTAAAGGCAATTTTTAAGTTATCGAGGTGCGGTTCATGCAGAAATTTTCCCTTTTTCGAAACCTCTCGGAAAATATATGATTTGTCCAGGTTGACTCAATAAAAAACATCTCCGTTCCACAAGAATGATAATTTTTACGGATTGGAAACTGATTTATTAGTTGGTTTATTGAATCGCGTAAAGGCAATTTTTAAGTTATCGAGGTGCGGTTCACGCAGAAAACTTTCCTTTTTCGATACCTCTCAGAAAACATATTATGTGTCCAGGTTTAATCAATTAAAACCATCTCCGTTCCGCAAGACTGCTAAATTTCATGGATAGGAAACTGATTTTTTAGTTGGTGTATTGAATCGCGTAAAGGCAATTTTTAAGTTACCGGGGTGCGGTTCACGCAGAAAACTTCCCTTTTTCGATACCTCTCGGAAAATATATGACTTGTCCAGGTTTAATCAATTAAAACCATCTCCGTTCCACAAAAAAGCTACTACATACTCCTGGATTAGAAACTGATTTTTTAGTCGGTTTTTTGAATCGCGTTAAGACAATTTTTAAGTTATCGAGGTGCGGTTCACGCAGAAAACTTCCCTTTTTCGATACCTCTCGGAAAATATATGATTTGTCCAGGTATAATCAATTAAAACCATCTCCGTTCCACAAAAAAGCTATTACATACTCCTGGATTGGAAACTGATTTTTAAGTTGGTTTTTTGAATCGCGTTAAGACAATTTTTAAGTTATCGAGGTGCGGTTCACGCAGAAAACTTCCTTTTTTCGATACCTCTCGGAAAACATATGATTTGTCCAGGTTTACTCAATTAAAACCATCTCCATTCCACAAGAATGCTAGTTTCCATGGATTGGAAACTGATTTTTTAGTTGGTTTATTGAATCGCGTAAAGGCAATTTTTAAGTTATCGAGGTGTGGTTCATGCAGAAATTTTCCCTTTTTCGATACCTCTCGGAAAATATATGACTTGTCCAGGATTACTCAATTAAAACCATCTCCATTCCACAAGAATGCTAGTTTCCACGGATTGGAAATAAATTTTATAGTCGGTTTTTTGAATCGCGTTAAGACAATTTTTAAGTTTTCGAGGTGCGGTTCATGCAGAAATTTGCCCTTTTTCGAAACCTCTCGGAAAATATATGATTTGTCTAGGTTGACTCAATAAAAAACATCTCCGTTCCACAAGAATGCTAATTTTCACGGATTGGAAACTGATTTTTTAGTTGGTTTATTGAATCGCGTAAAGGCAATTTTTAAGTTATCGAGGTGCGGTTCATGCAGAAATTTTCCCTTTTTCGAAACCTCTCGGAAAATATATGATTTGTCCAGGTTGACTCAATAAAAAACATCTCCGTTCCACAAGAATGATAATTTTTACGGATTGGAAACTGATTTATTAGTTGGTTTATTGAATCGCGTAAAGGCAATTTTTAAGTTATCGAGGTGTGGTTCATGCAGAAAACTTTCCTTTTTCGAAACCTCTCGGAAAATATATGATTTGTCCAGGTTGACTCAATAAAAAACATCTCCGTTCCACAAGAATCCTAATTTTCACGGATTGGAAACTGATTTTTTAGTTGGTTTATTGAATCGCGTAAAGGCAATTTTTAAGTTATCGAGGTGCGGTTCATGCAGAAATTTTCCCTTTTTCGAAACCTCTCGGAAAATATATGATTTGTCCAGGTTGACTCAATAAAAAACATCTCCGTTCCACAAGAATGATAATTTTTACGGATTGGAAACTGATTTATTAGTTGGTTTATTGAATCGCGTAAAGGCAATTTTTAAGTTATCGAGGTGCGGTTCACGCAGAAAACTTTCCTTTTTCGATACCTCTCAGAAAACATATTATGTGTCCAGGTTTAATCAATTAAAACCATCTCCGTTCCGCAAGACTGCTAAATTTCATGGATAGGAAACTGATTTTTTAGTTGGTGTATTGAATCGCGTAAAGGCAATTTTTAAGTTACCGGGGTGCGGTTCACGCAGAAAACTTCCCTTTTTCGATACCTCTCGGAAAATATATGACTTGTCCAGGTTTAATCAATTAAAACCATCTCCGTTCCACAAAAAAGCTACTACATACTCCTGGATTAGAAACTGATTTTTTAGTCGGTTTTTTGAATCGCGTTAAGACAATTTTTAAGTTATCGAGGTGCGGTTCACGCAGAAAACTTCCCTTTTTCGATACCTCTCGGAAAATATATGATTTGTCCAGGTATAATCAATTGAAACCATCTCCGTTCCACAAAAAAGCTATTACATACTCCTGGATTGGAAACTGATTTTTAAGTTGGTTTTTTGAATCGCGTTAAGACAATTTTTAAGTTATCGAGGTGCGGTTCACGCAGAAAACTTCCTTTTTTCGATACCTCTCGGAAAACATATGATTTGTCCAGGTTTACTCAATTAAAACCATCTCCATTCCACAAGAATGCTAGTTTCCATGGATTGGAAACTGATTTTTTAGTTGGTTTATTGAATCGCGTAAAGGCAATTTTTAAGTTATCGAGGTGCGGTTCATGCAGAAATTTTCCCTTTTTCGAAACCTCTCGGAAAATATATGATTTGTCCAGGTTGACTCAATAAAAAACATCTCCGTTCCACAAGAATGATAATTTTTACGGATTGGAAACTGATTTATTAGTTGGTTTATTGAATCGCGTAAAGGCAATTTTTAAGTTATCGAGGTGTGGTTCATGCAGAAATTTTCCCTTTTTCGATACCTCTCGGAAAATATATGACTTGTCCAGGTTTAATCAATTAAAACCATCTCCGTTCCACAAAAAAGCTATGACATACTCCTGGATTGGAAACTGATTTTTAAGTTGGTTTTTTGAATCGCGTTAAGACAATTTTTAAGTTATCGAGGTGCGGTTCACGCAGAAAACTTCCTTTTTTCGATACCTCTCGGAAAACATATGATTTGTCCAGGTTTACTCAATTAAAACCATCTCCATTCCACAAGAATGCTAGTTTCCACGGATTGGAAATTAATTTTATAGTCGGTTTTTTGAATCGCGTAAAGGCAATTTTTAAGTTATCGAGGTGCGGTTCACGCAGAAAACTTCCCTTTTTCGATACCTCTCGGAAAACATAAAATTTGTCCAAGTATAATCAATTGAAACCATCTCCGTCCCACAAAAAAGCTAGTACATACTCCTGGGTTGGAAACTGATTTTTTAGTTGGTTTTTTCAATCGCGTAAAGGCAATTTTTAAGTTATCGAGGTGCGGTTCACGCAGAAAACTCCCCTTTTTCAAAACCTCTCGGAAAATATATGATTCGTCCAGGTTGACTCAATAAAAAACATCTCAGTTCCACAAGAATGCTAATTTTCACGGATTGGAAACTGATTTTTTAGTTGGTTTATTAAATCGCGTAAAGGCAATTTTAGAGTTATCGAGGTGTGGTTCACGCAGAAAACTTTCCTTTTTCGATACCTCTCGGGAAATATATGATTTGTCCAGGTTTAATCAATTAAAACCATCTCCGTTCCGCAAGACTGCTAAATTTCATGGATAGGAAACTGATTTTTTAGTTGGTTTTTTGAATCGCGTTAAGACAATTTTTAAGTTATCGAGGTGCGGTTCACGCAGAAAACTTTCCTTTTTCGATACCTCTCGGAAAATATATGATTTGTCCAGGTTTACTCAATTAAAACCATCTCCATTCCACAAAAAAGCTACTACATACTCCTGGATTAGAAACTGATTTTTTAGTCGGTTTTTTGAATCGCGTTAAGACAATTTTGAAGTTATCGAGGTGCGGTTCACGCAGAAAACTTCCCTTTTTTGATACCTCTCGGAAAACATATGATTTGTCCAGGTTTACTCAATTAAAACCATCTACGTTCCACAAGACTGCTAATTTTCATGGATAGGAAACTGATTTTTTAGTTGGTTTTTTGAATCGCGTTAACACAATTTTTAAGTTATCAAGGTGCGGTTCACGCAGAAAACTTCCCTTTTTCGATACCTCTCGGAAAACATAAAAATTGTCCAACTATAATCAATTGAAACCATCTCCGTCCCACAAAAAAGCTTGTACATACTCCTGGGTTGGAAACTGATTTTTTAGTTGGTTTTTTGAATCGCGTAAAGGCAATTTTTAAGTTATCGAGGTGCGGTTCATGCAGAAAATTTCCCTTTTTTGAAAACTCTCGGAAAATATATGATCTGTCCAGGTTGACTCAATAAAAAACATCTCCCTTCCACAAGAATGCTAATTTTCATGGATTGGAAACTGATTTTTTAGTTGGTTTATTGAAACGCGTAAAGGCAATTTTTAAGTTATCGAGGTGCGGTTCACGCAGAAATTTTCCCTTTTTTGAAAACTCTCGGAAAATATATGATTTGTCCAGGTTGACTCAATAAAAAACATCTCCGTTCCACAAGAATGATAATTTTTACGGATTGGAAACTGATTTATTAGTTGGTTTATTGAATCGCGTAAAGGCAATTTTTAAGTTATCGAGGTGTGGTTCATGCAGAAAACTTTCCTTTTTCGAAACCTCTCGGAAAATATATGATTTGTCCAGGTTGACTCAATAAAAAACATCTCCGTTCCACAAGAATGATAATTTTTACGGATTGGAAACTGATTTATTAGTTGGTTTATTGAATCGCGTAAAGGCAATTTTTAAGTTATCGAGGTGTGGTTCATGCAGAAAACTTTCCTTTTTCGAAACCTCTCGGAAAATATATGATTTGTCCAGGTTTAATCAATTAAAACCATCTCCATTCCACAAGAATGCTAGTTTCCACGGATTGGAAATAAATTTAATAGTCGGTTTTTTGAATCGCGTTAAGACAATTTTTAAGTTTTCGAGGTGCGGTTCATGCAGAAATTTGCCCTTTTTCGAAACCTCTCGGAAAATATATGATTTGTCTAGGTTGACTCAATAAAAAACATCTCCGTTCCACAAGAATGCTAATTTTCACGGATTGGAAACTGATTTTTTAGTTGGTTTTTTGAATCGCGTAAAGGCAATTTTTAAGTTATCGAGGTGCGGTTCACGCAGAAAACTTCCCTTTTTCGATACCTCTCGGAAAACATAAAATTTGTCCAAGTATAATCAATTGAAACCATCTCCGTCCCACAAAAAAGCTAGTACATACTCCTGGGTTGGAAACTGATTTTTTAGTTGGTTTTTTCAATCGCGTAAAGGCAATTTTTAAGTTATCGAGGTGCGGTTCACGCAGAAAACTCCCCTTTTTCAAAACCTCTCGGAAAATATATGATTCGTCCAGGTTGACTCAATAAAAAACATCTCAGTTCCACAAGAATGCTAATTTTCACGGATTGGAAACTGATTTTTTAGTTGGTTTATTAAATCGCGTAAAGGCAATTTTAGAGTTATCGAGGTGTGGTTCACGCAGAAAACTTTCCTTTTTCGATACCTCTCGGGAAATATATGATTTGTCCAGGTTTAATCAATTAAAACCATCTCCGTTCCGCAAGACTGCTAAATTTCATGGATAGGAAACTGATTTTTTAGTTGGTTTTTTGAATCGCGTTAAGACAATTTTTAAGTTATCGAGGTGCGGTTCACGCAGAAAACTTTCCTTTTTCGATACCTCTCGGAAAATATATGATTTGTCCAGGTTTACTCAATTAAAACCATCTCCATTCCACAAAAAAGCTACTACATACTCCTGGATTAGAAACTGATTTTTTAGTCGGTTTTTTGAATCGCGTTAAGACAATTTTGAAGTTATCGAGGTGCGGTTCACGCAGAAAACTTCCCTTTTTTGATACCTCTCGGAAAACATATGATTTGTCCAGGTTTACTCAATTAAAACCATCTACGTTCCACAAGACTGCTAATTTTCATGGATAGGAAACTGATTTTTTAGTTGGTTTTTTGAATCGCGTTAACACAATTTTTAAGTTATCAAGGTGCGGTTCACGCAGAAAACTTCCCTTTTTCGATACCTCTCGGAAAACATAAAAATTGTCCAAGTATAATCAATTGAAACCATCTCCGTCCCACAAAAAAGCTTGTACATACTCCTGGGTTGGAAACTGATTTTTTAGTTGGTTTTTTGAATCGCGTAAAGGCAATTTTTAAGTTATCGAGGTGCGGTTCATGCAGAAAATTTCCCTTTTTTGAAAACTCTCGGAAAATATATGATCTGTCCAGGTTGACTCAATAAAAAACATCTCCCTTCCACAAGAATGCTAATTTTCATGGATTGGAAACTGATTTTTTAGTTGGTTTATTGAAACGCGTAAAGGCAATTTTTAAGTTATCGAGGTGCGGTTCACGCAGAAATTTTCCCTTTTTTGAAAACTCTCGGAAAATATATGATTTGTCCAGGTTGACTCAATAAAAAACATCTCCGTTCCACAAGAATGATAATTTTTACGGATTGGAAACTGATTTATTAGTTGGTTTATTGAATCGCGTAAAGGCAATTTTTAAGTTATCGAGGTGCGGTTCACGCAGAAAACTTTCCTTTTTCGATACCTCTCGGAAAATATATGATTTGTCCAGGATTACTCAATTAAAACCATCTCCATTCCACAAGAATGCTAGTTTCCACGGATTGGAAATAAATTTAATAGTCGGTTTTTTGAATCGCGTTAAGACAATTTTTAAGTTTTCGAGGTGCGGTTCATGCAGAAATTTGCCCTTTTTCGAAACCTCTCGGAAAATATATGATTTGTCTAGGTTGACTCAATAAAAAACATCTCCGTTCCACAAGAATGCTAATTTTCACGGATTGGAAACTGATTTTTTAGTTGGTTTATTGAATCGCGTAAAGGCAATTTTTAAGTTATCGAGGTGCGGTTCATGCAGAAATTTTCCCTTTTTCGAAACCTCTCGGAAAGTATATGATTTGTCCAGGTTGACTCAATAAAAAACATCTCCGTTCCACAAGAATGATAATTTTTACGGATTGGAAACTGATTTATTAGTTGGTTTATTGAATCGCGTAAAGGCAATTTTTAAGTTATCGAGGTGTGGTTCATGCAGAAAACTTTCCTTTTTCGAAACCTCTCGGAAAATATATGATTTGTCCAGGTTGACTCAATAAAAAACATCTCCGTTCCACAAGAATGCTAATTTTCACGGATTGGAAACTGATTTTTTAGTTGGTTTATTGAATCGCGTAAAGGCAATTTTTAAGTTATCGAGGTGCGGTTCATGCAGAAATTTTCCCTTTTTCGAAACCTCTCGGAAAATATATGATTTGTCCAGGTTGACTCAATAAAAAACATCTCCGTTCCACAAGAATGATAATTTTTACGGATTGGAAACTGATTTATTAGTTGGTTTATTGAATCGCGTAAAGGCAATTTTTAAGTTATCGAGGTGCGGTTCACGCAGAAAACTTTCCTTTTTCGATACCTCTCAGAAAACATATTATGTGTCCAGGTTTAATCAATTAAAACCATCTCCGTTCCGCAAGACTGCTAAATTTCATGGATAGGAAACTGATTTTTTAGTTGGTGTATTGAATCGCGTAAAGGCAATTTTTAAGTTACCGGGGTGCGGTTCACGCAGAAAACTTCCCTTTATCGATACCTCTCGGAAAATATATGACTTGTCCAGGTTTAATCAATTAAAACCATCTCCGTTCCACAAAAAAGCTACTACATACTCCTGGATTAGAAACTGATTTTTTAGTCGGTTTTTTGAATCGCGTTAAGACAATTTTTAAGTTATCGAGGTGCGGTTCACGCAGAAAACTTCCCTTTTTCGATACCTCTCGGAAAATATATGATTTGTCCAGGTATAATCAATTAAAACCATCTCCGTTCCACAAAAAAGCTATTACATACTCCTGGATTGGAAACTGATTTTTAAGTTGGTTTTTTGAATCGCGTTAAGACAATTTTTAAGTTATCGAGGTGCGGTTCACGCAGAAAACTTCCTTTTTTCGATACCTCTCGGAAAACATATGATTTGTCCAGGTTTACTCAATTAAAACCATCTCCATTCCACAAGAATGCTAGTTTCCATGGATTGGAAACTGATTTTTTAGTTGGTTTATTGAATCGCGTAAAGGCAATTTTTAAGTTATCGAGGTGCGGTTCATGCAGAAATTTTCCCTTTTTCGAAACCTCTCGGAAAATATATAATATTTGTCCAGGTTGACTCAATAAAAAACATCTCCGTTCCACAAGAATGATAATTTTTACGGATTGGAAACTGATTTATTAGTTGGTTTATTGAATCGCGTAAAGGCAATTTTTAAGTTATCGAGGTGTGGTTCATGCAGAAATTTTCCCTTTTTCGATACCTCTCGGAAAATATATGACTTGTCCAGGATTACTCAATTAAAACCATCTCCATTCCACAAGAATGCTAGTTTCCACGGATTGGAAATAAATTTTATAGTCGGTTTTTTGAATCGCGTTAAGACAATTTTTAAGTTTTCGAGGTGCGGTTCATGCAGAAATTTGCCCTTTTTCGAAACCTCTCGGAAAATATATGATTTGTCTAGGTTGACTCAATAAAAAACATCTCCGTTCCACAAGAATGCTAATTTTCACGGATTGGAAACTGATTTTTTAGTTGGTTTATTGAATCGCGTAAAGGCAATTTTTAAGTTATCGAGGTGCGGTTCATGCAGAAAACTTTCCTTTTTCGAAACCTCTCGGAAAATATATGATTTGTCCAGGTTGACTCAATAAAAAACATCTCCGTTCCACAAGAATGCTAATTTTCACGGATTGGAAACTGATTTTTTAGTTGGTTTATTGAATCGCGTAAAGGAAATTTTTAAGTTATCGAGGTGCGGTTCATGCAGAAATTTTCCCTTTTTCGAAACCTCTCGGAAAATATATGATTTGTCCAGGTTGACTCAATAAAAAACATCTCCGTTCCACAAGAATGATAATTTTTACGGATTGGAAACTGATTTATTAGTTGGTTTATTGAATCGCGTAAAGGCAATTTTTAAGTTATCGAGGTGCGGTTCACGCAGAAAACTTTCCTTTTTCGATACCTCTCAGAAAACATATTATGTGTCCAGGTTTAATCAATTAAAACCATCTCCGTTCCGCAAGACTGCTAAATTTCATGGATAGGAAACTGATTTTTTAGTTGGTGTATTGAATCGCGTAAAGGCAATTTTTAAGTTACCGGGGTGCGGTTCACGCAGAAAACTTCCCTTTTTCGATACCTCTCGGAAAATATATGACTTGTCCAGGTTTAATCAATTAAAACCATCTCCGTTCCACAAAAAAGCTACTACATACTCCTGGATTAGAAACTGATTTTTTAGTCGGTTTTTTGAATCGCGTTAAGACAATTTTTAAGTTATCGAGGTGCGGTTCACGCAGAAAACTCCCCTTTTTCAAAACCTCTCGGAAAATATATGATTCGTCCAGGTTGACTCAATAAAAAACATCTCAGTTCCACAAGAATGCTAATTTTCACGGATTGGAAACTGATTTTTTAGTTGGTTTATTAAATCGCGTAAAGGCAATTTTAGAGTTATCGAGGTGTGGTTCACGCAGAAAACTTTCCTTTTTCGATACCTCTCGGGAAATATATGATTTGTCCAGGTTTAATCAATAAAAAACATCTCCGTTCCACAAGAATGATAATTTTTACGGATTGGAAACTGATTTATTAGTTGGTTTATTGAATCGCGTAAAGGCAATTTTTAAGTTATCGAGGTGCGGTTCACGCAGAAAACTTTCCTTTTTCGATACCTCTCAGAAAACATATTATGTGTCCAGGTTTAATCAATTAAAACCATCTCCGTTCCGCAAGACTGCTAAATTTCATGGATAGGAAACTGATTTTTTAGTTGGTGTATTGAATCGCGTAAAGGCAATTTTTAAGTTACCGGGGTGCGGTTCACGCAGAAAACTTCCCTTTATCGATACCTCTCGGAAAATATATGACTTGTCCAGGTTTAATCAATTAAAACCATCTCCGTTCCACAAAAAAGCTACTACATACTCCTGGATTAGAAACTGATTTTTTAGTCGGTTTTTTGAATCGCGTTAAGACAATTTTTAAGTTATCGAGGTGCGGTTCACGCAGAAAACTTCCCTTTTTCGATACCTCTCGGAAAATATATGATTTGTCCAGGTATAATCAATTAAAACCATCTCCGTTCCACAAAAAAGCTATTACATACTCCTGGATTGGAAACTGATTTTTAAGTTGGTTTTTTGAATCGCGTTAAGACAATTTTTAAGTTATCGAGGTGCGGTTCACGCAGAAAACTTCCTTTTTTCGATACCTCTCGGAAAACATATGATTTGTCCAGGTTTACTCAATTAAAACCATCTCCATTCCACAAGAATGCTAGTTTCCATGGATTGGAAACTGATTTTTTAGTTGGTTTATTGAATCGCGTAAAGGCAATTTTTAAGTTATCGAGGTGCGGTTCATGCAGAAATTTTCCCTTTTTCGAAACCTCTCGGAAAATATATAATATTTGTCCAGGTTGACTCAATAAAAAACATCTCAGTTCCACAAGAATGCTAATTTTTACGGATTGGAAACTGATTTATTAGTTGGTTTATTGAATCGCGTAAAGGCAATTTTTAAGTTATCGAGGTGTGGTTCATGCAGAAATTTTCCCTTTTTCGATACCTCTCGGAAAATATATGACTTGTCCAGGATTACTCAATTAAAACCATCTCCATTCCACAAGAATGCTAGTTTCCACGGATTGGAAATAAATTTTATAGTCGGTTTTTTGAATCGCGTTAAGACAATTTTTAAGTTTTCGAGGTGCGGTTCATGCAGAAATTTGCCCTTTTTCGAAACCTCTCGGAAAATATATGATTTGTCTAGGTTGACTCAATAAAAAACATCTCCGTTCCACAAGAATGCTAATTTTCACGGATTGGAAACTGATTTTTTAGTTGGTTTATTGAATCGCGTAAAGGCAATTTTTAAGTTATCGAGGTGCGGTTCATGCAGAAAACTTTCCTTTTTCGAAACCTCTCGGAAAATATATGATTTGTCCAGGTTGACTCAATAAAAAACATCTCCGTTCCACAAGAATGCTAATTTTCACGGATTGGAAACTGATTTTTTAGTTGGTTTATTGAATCGCGTAAAGGCAATTTTTAAGTTATCGAGGTGCGGTTCATGCAGAAATTTTCCCTTTTTCGAAACCTCTCGGAAAATATATGATTTGTCCAGGTTGACTCAATAAAAAACATCTCCGTTCCACAAGAATGATAATTTTTACGGATTGGAAACTGATTTATTAGTTGGTTTATTGAATCGCGTAAAGGCAATTTTTAAGTTATCGAGGTGCGGTTCACGCAGAAAACTTTCCTTTTTCGATACCTCTCAGAAAACATATTATGTGTCCAGGTTTAATCAATTAAAACCATCTCCGTTCCGCAAGACTGCTAAATTTCATGGATAGGAAACTGATTTTTTAGTTGGTGTATTGAATCGCGTAAAGGCAATTTTTAAGTTACCGGGGTGCGGTTCACGCAGAAAACTTCCCTTTTTCGATACCTCTCGGAAAATATATGACTTGTCCAGGTTTAATCAATTAAAACCATCTCCGTTCCACAAAAAAGCTACTACATACTCCTGGATTAGAAACTGATTTTTTAGTCGGTTTTTTGAATCGCGTTAAGACAATTTTTAAGTTATCGAGGTGCGGTTCACGCAGAAAACTTCCCTTTTTCGATACCTCTCGGAAAATATATGATTTGTCCAGGTATAATCAATTGAAACCATCTCCGTTCCACAAAAAAGCTATTACATACTCCTGGATTGGAAACTGATTTTTAAGTTGGTTTTTTGAATCGCGTTAAGACAATTTTTAAGTTATCGAGGTGCGGTTCACGCAGAAAACTTCCTTTTTTCGATACCTCTCGGAAAACATATGATTTGTCCAGGTTTACTCAATTAAAACCATCTCCATTCCACAAGAATGCTAGTTTCCATGGATTGGAAACTGATTTTTTAGTTGGTTTATTGAATCGCGTAAAGGCAATTTTTAAGTTATCGAGGTGCGGTTCATGCAGAAATTTTCCCTTTTTCGAAACCTCTCGGAAAATATATGATTTGTCCAGGTTGACTCAATAAAAAACATCTCCGTTCCACAAGAATGATAATTTTTACGGATTGGAAACTGATTTATTAGTTGGTTTATTGAATCGCGTAAAGGCAATTTTTAAGTTATCGAGGTGTGGTTCATGCAGAAATTTTCCCTTTTTCGATACCTCTCGGAAAATATATGACTTGTCCAGGTTTAATCAATTAAAACCATCTCCGTTCCACAAAAAAGCTATGACATACTCCTGGATTGGAAACTGATTTTTAAGTTGGTTTTTTGAATCGCGTTAAGACAATTTTTAAGTTATCGAGGTGCGGTTCACGCAGAAAACTTCCTTTTTTCGATACCTCTCGGAAAACATATGATTTGTCCAGGTTTACTCAATTAAAACCATCTCCATTCCACAAGAATGCTAGTTTCCACGGATTGGAAATTAATTTTATAGTCGGTTTTTTGAATCGCGTAAAGGCAATTTTTAAGTTATCGAGGTGCGGTTCACGCAGAAAACTTCCCTTTTTCGATACCTCTCGGAAAACATAAAATTTGTCCAAGTATAATCAATTGAAACCATCTCCGTCCCACAAAAAAGCTAGTACATACTCCTGGGTTTGAAACTGATTTTTTAGTTGGTTTTTTCAATCGCGTAAAGGCAATTTTTAAGTTATCGAGGTGCGGTTCACGCAGAAAACTCCCCTTTTTCAAAACCTCTCGGAAAATATATGATTCGTCCAGGTTGACTCAATAAAAAACATCTCAGTTCCACAAGAATGCTAATTTTCACGGATTGGAAACTGATTTTTTAGTTGGTTTATTAAATCGCGTAAAGGCAATTTTAAAGTTATCGAGGTGTGGTTCACGCAGAAAACTTTCCTTTTTCGATACCTCTCGGGAAATATATGATTTGTCCAGGTTTAATCAATTAAAACCATCTCCGTTCCGCAAGACTGCTAAATTTCATGGATAGGAAACTGATTTTTTAGTTGGTTTTTTGAATCGCGTTAAGACAATTTTTAAGTTATCGAGGTGCGGTTCACGCAGAAAACTTTCCTTTTTCGATACCTCTCGGAAAATATATGATTTGTCCAGGTTTACTCAATTAAAACCATCTCCATTCCACAAAAAAGCTACTACATACTCCTGGATTAGAAACTGATTTTTTAGTCGGTTTTTTGAATCGCGTTAAGACAATTTTGAAGTTATCGAGGTGCGGTTCACGCAGAAAACTTCCCTTTTTTGATACCTCTCGGAAAACATATGATTTGTCCAGGTTTACTCAATTAAAACCATCTACGTTCCACAAGACTGCTAATTTTCATGGATAGGAAACTGATTTTTTAGTTGGTTTTTTGAATCGCGTTAACACAATTTTTAAGTTATCAAGGTGCGGTTCACGCAGAAAACTTCCCTTTTTCGATACCTCTCGGAAAACATAAAAATTGTCCAACTATAATCAATTGAAACCATCTCCGTCCCACAAAAAAGCTTGTACATACTCCTGGGTTGGAAACTGATTTTTTAGTTGGTTTTTTGAATCGCGTAAAGGCAATTTTTAAGTTATCGAGGTGCGGTTCATGCAGAAAATTTCCCTTTTTTGAAAACTCTCGGAAAATATATGATCTGTCCAGGTTGACTCAATAAAAAACATCTCCCTTCCACAAGAATGCTAATTTTCATGGATTGGAAACTGATTTTTTAGTTGGTTTATTGAAACGCGTAAAGGCAATTTTTAAGTTATCGAGGTGCGGTTCACGCAGAAAACTTTCCTTTTTCGAAACCTCTCGGAAAATATATGATTTGTCTAGGTTGACTCAATAAAAAACATCTCCGTTCCACAAGAATGCTAATTTTCACGGATTGGAAACTGATTTTTTAGTTGGTTTATTGAATCGCGTAAAGGCAATTTTTAAGTTATCGAGGTGCGGTTCATGCAGAAATTTTCCCTTTTTCGAAACCTCTCGGAAAATATATGATTTGTCCAGGTTGACTCAATAAAAAACATCTCCGTTCCACAAGAATGATAATTTTTACGGATTGGAAACTGATTTATTAGTTGGTTTATTGAATCGCGTAAAGGCAATTTTTAAGTTATCGAGGTGCGGTTCACGCAGAAAACTTTCCTTTTTCGATACCTCTCGGAAAATATATGATTTGTCCAGGATTACTCAATTAAAACCATCTCCATTCCACAAGAATGCTAGTTTCCACGGATTGGAAATAAATTTTATAGTCGGTTTTTTGAATCGCGTTAAGACAATTTTTAAGTTTTCGAGGTGCGGTTCATGCAGAAATTTGCCCTTTTTCGAAACCTCTCGGAAAATATATGATTTGTCTAGGTTGACTCAATAAAAAACATCTCCGTTCCACAAGAATGCTAATTTTCACGGATTGGAAACTGATTTTTTAGTTGGTTTATTGAATCGCGTAAAGGCAATTTTTAAGTTATCGAGGTGCGGTTCATGCAGAAATTTTCCCTTTTTCGAAACCTCTCGGAAAATATATGATTTGTCCAGGTTGACTCAATAAAAAACATCTCCGTTCCACAAGAATGATAATTTTTACGGATTGGAAACTGATTTATTAGTTGGTTTATTGAATCGCGTAAAGGCAATTTTTAAGTTATCGAGGTGTGGTTCGTGCAGAAAACTTTCCTTTTTTGATACCTCTCGGAAAATATATGATCTCCATTCCACAAGAATGCTAGTTTCAACGGATTGGAAATAAATTTTATAGTCGGTTTTTTGAATCGCGTTAAGACAATTTTTAAGTTTTCGAGGTGCGGTTCATGCAGAAATTTGCCCTTTTTCGAAACCTCTCGGAAAATATATGATTTGTCTAGGTTGACTCAATAAAAAACATCTCCGTTCCACAAGAATGCTAATTTTCACGGATTGGAAACTGATTTTTAAGTTGGTTTTTTGAATCGCGTTAAGACAATTTTTAAGTTATCGAGGTGCGGTTCACGCAGAAAACTTCCTTTTTTCGATACCTCTCGGAAAACATATGATTTGTCCAGGTTTACTCAATTAAAACCATCTCCATTCCACAAGAATGCTAGTTTCCACGGATTGGAAATTAATTTTATAGTCGGTTTTTTGAATCGCGTAAAGGCAATTTTTAAGTTATCGAGGTGCGGTTCACGCAGAAAACTTCCCTTTTTCGATACCTCTCGGAAAACATAAAATTTGTCCAAGTATAATCAATTGAAACCATCTCCGTCCCACAAAAAAGCTAGTACATACTCCTGGGTTGGAAACTGATTTTTTAGTTGGTTTTTTCAATCGCGTAAAGGCAATTTTTAAGTTATCGAGGTGCGGTTGACGCAGAAAACTCCCCTTTTTCAAAACCTCTCGGAAAATATATGATTCGTCCAGGTTGACTCAATAAAAAACATCTCCGTTCCACAAGAATGCTAATTTTCACGGATTGGAAACTGATTTTTTAGTTGGTTTATTAAATCGCGTAAAGGCAATTTTAAAGTTATCGAGGTGTGGTTCACGCAGAAAACTTTCCTTTTTCGATACCTCTCGGGAAATATATGATTTGTCCAGGTTTAATCAATTAAAACCATCTCCGTTCCGCAAGACTGCTAAATTTCATGGATAGGAAACTGATTTTTTAGTTGGTTTTTTGAATCGCGTTAAGACAATTTTTAAGTTATCGAGGTGCGGTTCACGCAGAAAACTTTCCTTTTTCGATACCTCTCGGAAAATATATGATTTGTCCAGGTTTACTCAATTAAAACCATCTCCATTCCACAAAAAAGCTACTACATACTCCTGGATTAGAAACTGATTTTTTAGTCGGTTTTTTGAATCGCGTTAAGACAATTTTGAAGTTATCGAGGTGCGGTTCACGCAGAAAACTTCCCTTTTTTGATACCTCTCGGAAAACATATGATTTGTCCAGGTTTACTCAATTAAAACCATCTACGTTCCACAAGACTGCTAATTTTCATGGATAGGAAACTGATTTTTTAGTTGGTTTTTTGAATCGCGTTAACACAATTTTTAAGTTATCGAGGTGCGGTTCACGCAGAAAACTTCCCTTTTTCGATACCTCTCGGAAAACATAAAAATTGTCCAAGTATAATCAATTGAAACCATCTCCGTCCCACAAAAAAGCTTGTACATACTCCTGGGTTGGAAACTGATTTTTTAGTTGGTTTTTTGAATCGCGTAAAGGCAATTTTTAAGTTATCGAGGTGCGGTTCATGCAGAAAATTTCCCTTTTTTGAAAACTCTCGGAAAATATATGATCTGTCCAGGTTGACTCAATAAAAAACATCTCCCTTCCACAAGAATGCTAATTTTCATGGATTGGAAACTGATTTTTTAGTTGGTTTATTGAAACGCGTAAAGGCAATTTTTAAGTTATCGAGGTGCGGTTCACGCAGAAAACTTTCCTTTTTCGAAACCTCTCGGAAAATATATGATTTGTCTAGGTTGACTCAATAAAAAACATCTCCGTTCCACAAGAATGCTAATTTTCACGGATTGGAAACTGATTTTTTAGTTGGTTTATTGAATCGCGTAAAGGCAATTTTTAAGTTATCGAGGTGCGGTTCATGCAGAAATTTTCCCTTTTTCGAAATCTCTCGGAAAATATATGATTTGTCCAGGTTGACTCAATAAAAAACATCTCCGTTCCACAAGAATGATAATTTTTACGGATTGGAAACTGATTTATTAGTTGGTTTATTGAATCGCGTAAAGGCAATTTTTAAGTTATCGAGGTGCGGTTCACGCAGAAAACTTTCCTTTTTCGATACCTCTCAGAAAACATATTATGTGTCCAGGTTTAATCAATTAAAACCATCTCCGTTCCGCAAGACTGCTAAATTTCATGGATAGGAAACTGATTTTTTAGTTGTTGTATTGAATCGCGTAAAGGCAATTTTTAAGTTACCGGGGTGCGGTTCACGCAGAAAACTTCCCTTTTTCGATACCTCTCGGAAAATATATGACTTGTCCAGGTTTAATCAATTCAAACCATCTCCGTTCCACAAAAAAGCTACTACATACTCCTGGATTAGAAACTGATTTTTTAGTCGGTTTTTTGAATCGCGTTAAGACAATTTTTAAGTTATCGAGGTGCGGTTCACGCAGAAAACTTCCCTTTTTCGATACCTCTCGGAAAATATATGATTTGTCCAGGTATAATCAATTGAAACCATCTCCGTTCCACAAAAAAGCTATTACATACTCCTGGATTGGAAACTGATTTTTAAGTTGGTTTTTTGAATCGCGTTAAGACAATTTTTAAGTTATCGAGGTGCGGTTCACGCAGAAAACTTCCTTTTTTCGATACCTCTCGGAAAACATATGATTTGTCCAGGTTTACTCAATTAAAACCATCTCCATTCCACAAGAATGCTAGTTTCCATGGATTGGAAACTGATTTTTTAGTTGGTTTATTGAATCGCGTAAAGGCAATTTTTAAGTTATCGAGGTGCGGTTCATGCAGAAATTTTCCCTTTTTCGAAACCTCTCGGAAAATATATGATTTGTCCAGGTTGACTCAATAAAAAACATCTCCGTTCCACAAGAATGATAATTTTTACGGATTGGAAACTGATTTATTAGTTGGTTTATTGAATCGCGTAAAGGCAATTTTTAAAATATCGAGGTGTGGTTCATGCAGAAATTTTCCCTTTTTCGATACCTCTCGGAAAATATATGACTTGTCCAGGTTTAATCAATTAAAACCATCTCCGTTCCACAAAAAAGCTATGACATACTCCTGGATTGGAAACTGATTTTTAAGTTGGTTTTTTGAATCGCGTTAAGACAATTTTTAAGTTATCGAGGTGCGGTTCACGCAGAAAACTTCCTTTTTTCGATACCTCTCGGAAAACATATGATTTGTCCAGGTTTACTCAATTAAAACCATCTCCATTCCACAAGAATGCTAGTTTCCACGGATTGGAAATTAATTTTATAGTCGGTTTTTTGAATCGCGTAAAGGCAATTTTTAAGTTATCGAGGTGCGGTTCACGCAGAAAACTTCCCTTTTTCAATACCTCTCGGAAAACATAAAATTTGTCCAAGTATAATCAATTGAAACCATCTCCGTCCCACAAAAAAGCTAGTACATACTCCTGGGTTGGAAACTGATTTTTTAGTTGGTTTTTTCAATCGCGTAAAGGCAATTTTTAAGTTATCGAGGTGCGGTTCACGCAGAAAACTCCCCTTTTTCAAAACCTCTCGGAAAATATATGATTCGTCCAGGTTGACTCAATAAAAAACATCTCCGTTCCACAAGAATGCTAATTTTCACGGATTGGAAACTGATTTTTTAGTTGGTTTATTAAATCGCGTAAAGGCAATTTTAAAGTTATCGAGGTGTGGTTCACGCAGAAAACTTTCCTTTTTCGATACCTCTCGGGAAATATATGATTTGTCCAGGTTTTATCAATTAAAACCATCTCCGTTCCGCAAGACTGCTAAATTTCATGGATAGGAAACTGATTTTTTAGTTGGTTTTTTGAATCGCGTTAAGACAATTTTTAAGTTATCGAGGTGCGGTTCACGCAGAAAACTTTCCTTTTTCGATACCTCTCGGAAAATATATGATTTGTCCAGGTTTACTCAATTAAAACCATCTCCATTCCACAAAAAAGCTACTACATACTCCTGGATTAGAAACTGATTTTTTAGTCGGTTTTTTGAATCGCGTTAAGACAATTTTGAAGTTATCGAGGTGCGGTTCACGCAGAAAACTTCCCTTTTTTGATACCTCTCGGAAAACATATGATTTGTCCAGGTTTACTCAATTAAAACCATCTACGTTCCACAAGACTGCTAATTTTCATGGATAGGAAACTGATTTTTTAGTTGGTTTTTTGAATCGCGTTAACACAATTTTTAAGTTATCAAGGTGCGGTTCACGCAGAAAACTTCCCTTTTTCGATACCTCTCGGAAAACATAAAAATTGTCCAACTATAATCAATTGAAACCATCTCCGTCCCACAAAAAAGCTTGTACATACTCCTGGGTTGGAAACTGATTTTTTAGTTGGTTTTTTGAATCGCGTAAAGGCAATTTTTAAGTTATCGAGGTGCGGTTCATGCAGAAAATTTCCCTTTTTTGAAAACTCTCGGAAAATATATGATCTGTCCAGGTTGACTCAATAAAAAACATCTCCCTTCCACAAGAATGCTAATTTTCATGGATTGGAAACTGATTTTTTAGTTGGTTTATTGAAACGCGTAAAGGCAATTTTTAAGTTATCGAGGTGCGGTTCACGCAGAAAACTTTCCTTTTTCGAAACCTCTCGGAAAATATATGATTTGTCTAGGTTGACTCAATAAAAAACATCTCCGTTCCACAAGAATGCTAATTTTCACGGATTGGAAACTGATTTTTTAGTTGGTTTATTGAATCGCGTAAAGGCAATTTTTAAGTTATCGAGGTGCGGTTCATGCAGAAATTTTCCCTTTTTCGAAACCTCTCGGAAAATATATGATTTGTCCAGGTTGACTCAATAAAAAACATCTCCGTTCCACAAGAATGATAATTTTTACGGATTGGAAACTGATTTATTAGTTGGTTTATTGAATCGCGTAAAGGCAATTTTTAAGTTATCGAGGTGCGGTTCACGCAGAAAACTTCCTTTTTTCGATACCTCTCGGAAAACATATGATTTGTCCAGGTTTACTCAATTAAAACCATCTCCATTCCACAAGAATGCTAGTTTCCATGGATTGGAAACTGATTTTTTAGTTGGTTTATTGAATCGCGTAAAGGCAATTTTTAAGTTATCGAGGTGCGGTTCATGCAGAAATTTTCCCTTTTTCGAAACCTCTCGGAAAATATATGATTTGTCCAGGTTGACTCAATAAAAAACATCTCCGTTCCACAAGAATGATAATTTTTACGGATTGGAAACTGATTCATTAGTTGGTTTATTGAATCGCGTAAAGGCAATTTTTAAAATATCGAGGTGTGGTTCATGCAGAAATTTTCCCTTTTTCGATACCTATCGGAAAATATATGACTTGTCCAGGTTTAATCAATTAAAACCATCTCCGTTCCACAAAAAAGCTATGACATACTCCTGGATTGGAAACTGATTTTTAAGTTGGTTTTTTGAATCGCGTTAAGACAATTTTTAAGTTATCGAGGTGCGGTTCACGCAGAAAACTTCCTTTTTTCGATACCTCTCGGAAAACATATGATTTGTCCAGGTTTACTCAATTAAAACCATCTCCATTCCACAAGAATGCTAGTTTCCACGGATTGGAAATTAATTTTATAGTCGGTTTTTTGAATCGCGTAAAGGCAATTTTTAAGTTATCGAGGTGCGGTTCACGCAGAAAACTTTCCTTTTTCGAAACCTCTCGGAAAATATATGATTCGTCCAGGTTGACTCAATAAAAAACATCTCAGTTCCACAAGAATGCTAATTTTCACGGATTGGAAACTGATTTTTTAGTTGGTTTATTAAATCGCGTAAAGGCAATTTTAAAGTTATCGAGGTGTGGTTCACGCAGAAAACTTTCCTTTTTCGATACCTCTCGGGAAATATATGATTTGTCCAGGTTTAATCAATTAAAACCATCTCCGTTCCGCAAGACTGCTAAATTTCATGGATAGGAAACTGATTTTTTAGTTGGTTTTTTGAATCGCGTTAAGACAATTTTTAAGTTATCGAGGTGCGGTTCACGCAGAAAACTTTCCTTTTTCGATACCTCTCGGAAAATATATGATTTGTCCAGGTTTACTCAATTAAAACCATCTCCATTCCACAAAAAAGCTACTACATACTCCTGGATTAGAAACTGATTTTTTAGTCGGTTTTTTGAATCGCGTTAAGACAATTTTGAAGTTATCGAGGTGCGGTTCACGCAGAAAACTTCCCTTTTTTGATACCTCTCGGAAAACATATGATTTGTCCAGGTTTACTCAATTAAAACCATCTACGTTCCACAAGACTGCTAATTTTCATGGATAGGAAACTGATTTTTTAGTTGGTTTTTTGAATCGCGTTAACACAATTTTTAAGTTATCAAGGTGCGGTTCACGCAGAAAACTTCCCTTTTTCGATACCTCTCGGAAAACATAAAAATTGTCCAACTATAATCAATTGAAACCATCTCCGTCCCACAAAAAAGCTTGTACATACTCCTGGGTTGGAAACTGATTTTTTAGTTGGTTTTTTGAATCGCGTAAAGGCAATTTTTAAGTTATCGAGGTGCGGTTCATGCAGAAAATTTCCCTTTTTTGAAAACTCTCGGAAAATATATGATCTGTCCAGGTTGACTCAATAAAAAACATCTCCCTTCCACAAGAATGCTAATTTTCATGGATTGGAAACTGATTTTTTAGTTGGTTTATTGAAACGCGTAAAGGCAATTTTTAAGTTATCGAGGTGCGGTTCACGCAGAAAACTTTCCTTTTTCGAAACCTCTCGGAAAATATATGATTTGTCTAGGTTGACTCAATAAAAAACATCTCCGTTCCACAAGAATGCTAATTTTCACGGATTGGAAACTGATTTTTTAGTTGGTTTATTGAATCGCGTAAAGGCAATTTTTAAGTTATCGAGGTGCGGTTCATGCAGAAATTTTCCCTTTTTCGAAACCTCTCGGAAAATATATGATTTGTCCAGGTTGACTCAATAAAAAACATCTCCGTTCCACAAGAATGATAATTTTTACGGATTGGAAACTGATTTATTAGTTGGTTTATTGAATCGCGTAAAGGCAATTTTTAAGTTATCGAGGTGCGGTTCACGCAGAAAACTTCCCTTTTTCGATACCTCTCGGAAAATATATGACTTGTCCAGGTTTAATCAATTAAAACCATCTCCATTCCACAAGAATGCTAGTTTCCACGGATTGGAAATAAATTTTATAGTCGGTTTTTTGAATCGCGTTAAGACAATTTTTAAGTTTTCGAGGTGCGGTTCATGCAGAAATTTGCCCTTTTTCGAAACCTCTCGGAAAATATATGATTTGTCTAGGTTGACTCAATAAAAAACATCTCCGTTCCACAAGAATGCTAATTTTCACGGATTGGAAACTGATTTTTTAGTTGGTTTATTGAATCGCGTAAAGGCAATTTTTAAGTTATCGAGGTGCGGTTCATGCAGAAATTTTCCCTTTTTCGAAACCTCTCGGAAAATATATGATTTGTCCAGGTTGACTCAATAAAAAACATCTCCGTTCCACAAGAATGATAATTTTTACGGATTGGAAACTGATTTATTAGTTGGTTTATTGAATCGCGTAAAGGCAATTTTTAAGTTATCGAGGTGTGGTTCATGCAGAAAACTTTCCTTTTTCGATACCTCTCGGAAAATATATGATCTCCATTCCACAAGAATGCTAGTTTCAACGGATTGGAAATAAATTTTCTAGTCGGTTTTTTGAATCGCGTTAAGACAATTTTTAAGTTTTCGAGGTGCGGTTCATGCAGAAATTTGCCCTTTTTCGAAACCTCTCGGAAAATATATGATTTGTCTAGGTTGACTCAATAAAAAACATCTCCGTTCCACAAGAATGCTAATTTTCACGGATTGGAAACTGATTTTTAAGTTGGTTTTTTGAATCGCGTTAAGACAATTTTTAAGTTATCGAGGTGCGGTTCACGCAGAAAACTTCCTTTTTTCGATACCTCTCGGAAAACATATGATTTGTCCAGGTTTACTCAATTAAAACCATCTCCATTCCACAAGAATGCTAGTTTCCACGGATTGGAAATTAATTTTATAGTCGGTTTTTTGAATCGCGTAAAGGCAATTTTTAAGTTATCGAGGTGCGGTTCACGCAGAAAACTTCCCTTTTTCGATACCTCTCGGAAAACATAAAATTTGTCCAAGTATAATCAATTGAAACCATCTCCGTCCCACAAAAAAGCTAGTACATACTCCTGGGTTGGAAACTGATTTTTTAGTTGGTTTTTTCAATCGCGTAAAGGCAATTTTTAAGTTATCGAGGTGCGGTTGACGCAGAAAACTCCCCTTTTTCAAAACCTCTCGGAAAATATATGATTCGTCCAGGTTGACTCAATAAAAAACATCTCCGTTCCACAAGAATGCTAATTTTCACGGATTGGAAACTGATTTTTTAGTTGGTTTATTAAATCGCGTAAAGGCAATTTTAAAGTTATCGAGGTGTGGTTCACGCAGAAAACTTTCCTTTTTCGATACCTCTCGGGAAATATATGATTTGTCCAGGTTTAATCAATTAAAACCATCTCCGTTCCGCAAGACTGCTAAATTTCATGGATAGGAAACTGATTTTTTAGTTGGTTTTTTGAATCGCGTTAAGACAATTTTTAAGTTATCGAGATGCGGTTCACGCAGAAAACTTTCCTTTTTCGATACCTCTCGGAAAATATATGATTTGTCCAGGTTTACTCAATTAAAACCATCTCCATTCCACAAAAAAGCTACTACATACTCCTGGATTAGAAACTGATTTTTTAGTCGGTTTTTTGAATCGCGTTAAGACAATTTTGAAGTTATCGAGGTGCGGTTCACGCAGAAAACTTCCCTTTTTTGATACCTCTCGGAAAACATATGATTTGTCCAGGTTTACTCAATTAAAACCATCTACGTTCCACAAGACTGCTAATTTTCATGGATAGGAAACTGATTTTTTAGTTGGTTTTTTGAATCGCGTTAACACAATTTTTAAGTTATCAAGGTGCGGTTCACGCAGAAAACTTCCCTTTTTCGATACCTCTCGGAAAACATAAAAATTGTCCAAGTATAATCAATTGAAACCATCTCCGTCCCACAAAAAAGCTTGTACATACTCCTGGGTTGGAAACTGATTTTTAAGTTGGTTTTTTGAATCGCGTAAAGGCAATTTTTAAGTTATCGAGGTGCGGTTCATGCAGAAAATTTCCCTTTTTTGAAAACTCTCGGAAAATATATGATCTGTCCAGGTTGACTCAATAAAAAACATCTCCCTTCCACAAGAATGCTAATTTTCATGGATTGGAAACTGATTTTTTAGTTGGTTTATTGAAACGCGTAAAGGCAATTTTTAAGTTATCGAGGTGCGGTTCACGCAGAAATTTTCCCTTTTTTGAAAACTCTCGGAAAATATATGATTTGTCCAGGTTGACTCAATAAAAAACATCTCCGTTCCACAAGAATGATAATTTTTACGGATTGGAAACTGATTTATTAGTTGGTTTATTGAATCGCGTAAAGGCAATTTTTAAGTTATCGAGGTGCGGTTCACGCAGAAAACTTTCCTTTTTCGATACCTCTCGGAAAATATATGATTTGTCCAGGATTACTCAATTAAAACCATCTCCATTCCACAAGAATGCTAGTTTCCACGGATTGGAAATAAATTTTATAGTCGGTTTTTTGAATCGCGTTAAGACAATTTTTAAGTTTTCGAGGTGCGGTTCATGCAGAAATTTGCCCTTTTTCGAAACCTCTCGGAAAATATATGATTTGTCTAGGTTGACTCAATAAAAAACATCTCCGTTCCACAAGAATGCTAATTTTCACGGATTGGAAACTGATTTTTTAGTTGGTTTATTGAATCGCGTAAAGGCAATTTTTAAGTTATCGAGGTGCGGTTCATGCAGAAATTTTCCCTTTTTCGAAACCTCTCGGAAAATATATGATTTGTCCAGGTTGACTCAATAAAAAACATCTTCGTTCCACAAGAATGATAATTTTTACGGATTGGAAACTGATTTATTAGTTGGTTTATTGAATCGCGTAAAGGCAATTTTTAAGTTATCGAGGTGTGGTTCATGCAGAAAACTTTCCTTTTTCGAAACCTCTCGGAAAATATATGATTTGTCCAGGTTGACTCAATAAAAAACATCTCCGTTCCACAAGAATGCTAATTTTCACGGATTGGAAACTGATTTTTTAGTTGGTTTATTGAATCGCGTAAAGGCAATTTTTAAGTTATCGAGGTGCGGTTCATGCAGAAATTTTCCCTTTTTCGAAACCTCTCGGAAAATATATGATTTGTCCAGGTTGACTCAATAAAAAACATCTCCGTTCCACAAGAATGATAATTTTTACGGATTGGAAACTGATTTATTAGTTGGTTTATTGAATCGCGTAAAGGCAATTTTTAAGTTATCGAGGTGCGGTTCACGCAGAAAACTTTCCTTTTTCGATACCTCTCAGAAAACATATTATGTGTCCAGGTTTAATCAATTAAAACCATCTCCGTTCCGCAAGACTGCTAAATTTCATGGATAGGAAACTGATTTTTTAGTTGGTGTATTGAATCGCGTAAAGGCAATTTTTAAGTTACCGGGGTGCGGTTCACGCAGAAAACTTCCCTTTTTCGATACCTCTCGGAAAATATATGACTTGTCCAGGTTTAATCAAGTAAAACCATCTCCGTTCCACAAAAAAGCTACTACATACTCCTGGATTAGAAACTGATTTTTTAGTCGGTTTTTTGAATCGCGTTAAGACAATTTTTAAGTTATCGAGGTGCGGTTCACGCAGAAAACTTCCCTTTTTCGATACCTCTCGGAAAATATATGATTTGTCCAGGTATAATCAATTGAAACCATCTCCGTTCCACAAAAAAGCTATTACATACTCCTGGATTGGAAACTGATTTTTAAGTTGGTTTTTTGAATCGCGTTAAGACAATTTTTAAGTTATCGAGATGCGGTTCACGCAGAAAACTTCCTTTTTTCGATACCTCTCGGAAAACATATGATTTGTCCAGGTTTACTCAATTAAAACCATCTCCATTCCACAAGAATGCTAGTTTCCATGGATTGGAAACTGATTTTTTAGTTGGTTTATTGAATCGCGTAAAGGCAATTTTTAAGTTATCGAGGTGCGGTTCATGCAGAAATTTTCCCTTTTTCGAAACCTCTCGGAAAATATATGATTTGTCCAGGTTGACTCAATAAAAAACATCTCCGTTCCACAAGAATGATAATTTTTACGGATTGGAAACTGATTTATTAGTTGGTTTATTGAATCGCGTAAAGGCAATTTTTAAGTTATCGAGGTGTGGTTCATGCAGAAATTTTCCCTTTTTCGATACCTCTCGGAAAATATATGACTTGTCCAGGTTTAATCAATTAAAACCATCTCCGTTCCACAAAAAAGCTATGACATACTCCTGGATTGGAAACTGATTTTTAAGTTGGTTTTTTGAATCGCGTTAAGACAATTTTTAAGTTATCGAGGTGCGGTTCACGCAGAAAACTTCCTTTTTTCGATACCTCTCGGAAAACATATGATTTGTCCAGGTTTACTCAATTAAAACCATCTCCATTCCACAAGAATGCTAGTTTCCACGGATTGGAAATTAATTTTATAGTCGGTTTTTTGAATCGCGTAAAGGCAATTTTTAAGTTATCGAGGTGCGGTTCACGCAGAAAACTTCCCTTTTTCGATACCTCTCGGAAAACATAAAATTTGTCCAAGTATAATCAATTGAAACCATCTCCGTCCCACAAAAAAGCTAGTACATACTCCTGGGTTTGAAACTGATTTTTTAGTTGGTTTTTTCAATCGCGTAAAGGCAATTTTTAAGTTATCGAGGTGCGGTTCACGCAGAAAACTCCCCTTTTTCAAAACCTCTCGGAAAATATATGATTCGTCCAGGTTGACTCAATAAAAAACATCTCAGTTCCACAAGAATGCTAATTTTCACGGATTGGAAACTGATTTTTTAGTTGGTTTATTAAATCGCGTAAAGGCAATTTTAAAGTTATCGAGGTGTGGTTCACGCAGAAAACTTTCCTTTTTCGATACCTCTCGGGAAATATATGATTTGTCCAGGTTTAATCAATTAAAACCATCTCCGTTCCGCAAGACTGCTAAATTTCATGGATAGGAAACTGATTTTTTAGTTGGTTTTTTGAATCGCGTTAAGACAATTTTTAAGTTATCGAGGTGCGGTTCACGCAGAAAACTTTCCTTTTTCGATACCTCTCGGAAAATATATGATTTGTCCAGGTTTACTCAATTAAAACCATCTCCATTCCACAAAAAAGCTACTACATACTCCTGGATTAGAAACTGATTTTTTAGTCGGTTTTTTGAATCGCGTTAAGACAATTTTGAAGTTATCGAGGTGCGGTTCACGCAGAAAACTTCCCTTTTTTGATACCTCTCGGAAAACATATGATTTGTCCAGGTTTACTCAATTAAAACCATCTACGTTCCACAAGACTGCTAATTTTCATGGATAGGAAACTGATTTTTTAGTTGGTTTTTTGAATCGCGTTAACACAATTTTTAAGTTATCAAGGTGCGGTTCACGCAGAAAACTTCCCTTTTTCGATACCTCTCGGAAAACATAAAAATTGTCCAACTATAATCAATTGAAACCATCTCCGTCCCACAAAAAAGCTTGTACATACTCCTGGGTTGGAAACTGATTTTTTAGTTGGTTTTTTGAATCGCGTAAAGGCAATTTTTAAGTTATCGAGGTGCGGTTCATGCAGAAAATTTCCCTTTTTTGAAAACTCTCGGAAAATATATGATCTGTCCAGGTTGACTCAATAAAAAACATCTCCCTTCCACAAGAATGCTAATTTTCATGGATTGGAAACTGATTTTTTAGTTGGTTTATTGAAACGCGTAAAGGCAATTTTTAAGTTATCGAGGTGCGGTTCACGCAGAAAACTTTCCTTTTTCGAAACCTCTCGGAAAATATATGATTTGTCTAGGTTGACTCAATAAAAAACATCTCCGTTCCACAAGAATGCTAATTTTCACGGATTGGAAACTGATTTTTTAGTTGGTTTATTGAATCGCGTAAAGGCAATTTTTAAGTTATCGAGGTGCGGTTCATGCAGAAATTTTCCCTTTTTCGAAACCTCTCGGAAAATATATGATTTGTCCAGGTTGACTCAATAAAAAACATCTCCGTTCCACAAGAATGATAATTTTTACGGATTGGAAACTGATTTATTAGTTGGTTTATTGAATCGCGTAAAGGCAATTTTTAAGTTATCGAGGTGCGGTTCACGCAGAAAACTTTCCTTTTTCGATACCTCTCGGAAAATATATGATTTGTCCAGGATTACTCAATTAAAACCATCTCCATTCCACAAGAATGCTAGTTTCCACGGATTGGAAATAAATTTTATAGTCGGTTTTTTGAATCGCGTTAAGACAATTTTTAAGTTTTTGAGGTGCGGTTCATGCAGAAATTTGCCCTTTTTCGAAACCTCTCGGAAAATATATGATTTGTCTAGGTTGACTCAATAAAAAACATCTCCGTTCCACAAGAATGCTAATTTTCACGGATTGGAAACTGATTTTTTAGTTGGTTTATTGAATCGCGTAAAGGCAATTTTTAAGTTATCGAGGTGCGGTTCATGCAGAAATTTTCCCTTTTTCGAAACCTCTCGGAAAATATATGATTTGTCCAGGTTGACTCAATAAAAAACATCTCCGTTCCACAAGAATGATAATTTTTACGGATTGGAAACTGATTTATTAGTTGGTTTATTGAATCGCGTAAAGGCAATTTTTAAGTTATCGAGGTGTGGTTCATGCAGAAAACTTTCCTTTTTCGATACCTCTCGGAAAATATATGATCTCCATTCCACAAGAATGCTAGTTTCAACGGATTGGAAATAAATTTTATAGTCGGTTTTTTGAATCGCGTTAAGACAATTTTTAAGTTTTCGAGGTGCGGTTCATGCAGAAATTTGCCCTTTTTCGAAACCTCTCGGAAAATATATGATTTGTCTAGGTTGACTCAATAAAAAACATCTCCGTTCCACAAGAATGCTAATTTTCACGGATTGGAAACTGATTTTTAAGTTGGTTTTTTGAATCGCGTTAAGACAATTTTTAAGTTATCGAGGTGCGGTTCACGCAGAAAACTTCCTTTTTTCGATACCTCTCGGAAAACATATGATTTGTCCAGGTTTACTCAATTAAAACCATCTCCATTCCACAAGAATGCTAGTTTCCACGGATTGGAAATTAATTTTATAGTCGGTTTTTTGAATCGCGTAAAGGCAATTTTTAAGTTATCGAGGTGCGGTTCACGCAGAAAACTTTCCTTTTTCGATACCTCTCGGAAAACATAAAATTTGTCCAAGTATAATCAATTGAAACCATCTCCGTCCCACAAAAAAGCTAGTACATACTCCTGGGTTGGAAACTGATTTTTTAGTTGGTTTTTTCAATCGCGTAAAGGCAATTTTTAAGTTATCGAGGTGCGGTTGACGCAGAAAACTCCCCTTTTTCAAAACCTCTCGGAAAATATATGATTCGTCCAGGTTGACTCAATAAAAAACATCTCCGTTCCACAAGAATGCTAATTTTCACGGATTGGAAACTGATTTTTTAGTTGGTTTATTAAATCGCGTAAAGGCAATTTTAAAGTTATCGAGGTGTGGTTCACGCAGAAAACTTTCCTTTTTCGATACCTCTCGGGAAATATATGATTTGTCCAGGTTTAATCAATTAAAACCATCTCCGTTCCGCAAGACTGCTAAATTTCATGGATAGGAAACTGATTTTTTAGTTGGTTTTTTGAATCGCGTTAAGACAATTTTTAAGTTATCGAGGTGCGGTTCACGCAGAAAACTTTCCTTTTTCGATACCTCTCGGAAAATATATGATTTGTCCAGGTTTACTCAATTAAAACCATCTCCATTCCACAAAAAAGCTACTACATACTCCTGGATTAGAAACTGATTTTTTAGTCGGTTTTTTGAATCGCGTTAAGACAATTTTGAAGTTATCGAGGTGCGGTTCACGCAGAAAACTTCCCTTTTTTGATACCTCTCGGAAAACATATGATTTGTCCAGGTTTACTCAATTAAAACCATCTACGTTCCACAAGACTGCTAATTTTCATGGATAGGAAACTGATTTTTTAGTTGGTTTTTTGAATCGCGTTAACACAATTTTTAAGTTATCGAGGTGCGGTTCACGCAGAAAACTTCCCTTTTTCGATACCTCTCGGAAAACATAAAAATTGTCCAAGTATAATCAATTGAAACCATCTCCGTCCCACAAAAAAGCTTGTACATACTCCTGGGTTGGAAACTGATTTTTTAGTTGGTTTTTTGAATCGCGTAAAGGCAATTTTTAAGTTATCGAGGTGCGGTTCATGCAGAAAATTTCCCTTTTTTGAAAACTCTCGGAAAATATATGATCTGTCCAGGTTGACTCAATAAAAAACATCTCCCTTCCACAAGAATGCTAATTTTCATGGATTGGAAACTGATTTTTTAGTTGGTTTATTGAAACGCGTAAAGGCAATTTTTAAGTTATCGAGGTGCGGTTCACGCAGAAATTTTCCCTTTTTTGAAAACTCTCGGAAAATATATGATTTGTCCAGGTTGACTCAATAAAAAACATCTCCGTTCCACAAGAATGATAATTTTTACGGATTGGAAACTGATTTATTAGTTGGTTTATTGAATCGCGTAAAGGCAATTTTTAAGTTATCGAGGTGCGGTTCACGCAGAAAACTTTCCTTTTTCGATACCTCTCGGAAAATATATGATTTGTCCAGGATTACTCAATTAAAACCATCTCCATTCCACAAGAATGCTAGTTTCCACGGATTGGAAATAAATTTTATAGTCGGTTTTTTGAATCGCGTTAAGACAATTTTTAAGTTTTCGAGGTGCGGTTCATGCAGAAATTTGCCCTTTTTCGAAACCTCTCGGAAAATATATGATTTGTCTAGGTTGACTCAATAAAAAACATCTCCGTTCCACAAGAATGCTAATTTTCACGGATTGGAAACTGATTTTTTAGTTGGTTTATTGAATCGCGTAAAGGCAATTTTTAAGTTATCGAGGTGCGGTTCATGCAGAAATTTTCCCTTTTTCGAAACCTCTCGGAAAATATATGATTTGTCCAGGTTGACTCAATAAAAAACATCTCCGTTCCACAAGAATGATAATTTTTACGGATTGGAAACTGATTTATTAGTTGGTTTATTGAATCGCGTAAAGGCAATTTTTAAGTTATCGAGGTGTGGTTCATGCAGAAAACTTTCCTTTTTCGAAACCTCTCGGAAAATATATGATTTGTCCAGGTTGACTCAATAAAAAACATCTCCGTTCCACAAGAATGCTAATTTTCACGGATTGGAAACTGATTTTTTAGTTGGTTTATTGAATCGCGTAAAGGCAATTTTTAAGTTATCGAGGTGCGGTTCATGCAGAAAATTTCCCTTTTTTGAAAACTCTCGGAAAATATATGATCTGTCCAGGTTGACTCAATAAAAAACATCTCCCTTCCACAAGAATGCTAATTTTCATGGATTGGAAACTGATTTTTTAGTTGGTTTATTGAAACGCGTAAAGGCAATTTTTAAGTTATCGAGGTGCGGTTCACGCAGAAAACTTTCCTTTTTCGAAACCTCTCGGAAAATATATGATTTGTCTAGGTTGACTCAATAAAAAACATCTCCGTTCCACAAGAATGCTAATTTTCACGGATTGGAAACTGATTTTTTAGTTGGTTTATTGAATCGCGTAAAGGCAATTTTTAAGTTATCGAGGTGCGGTTCATGCAGAAATTTTCCCTTTTTCGAAACCTCTCGGAAAATATATGATTTGTCCAGGTTGACTCAATAAAAAACATCTCCGTTCCACAAGAATGATAATTTTTACGGATTGGAAACTGATTTATTAGTTGGTTTATTGAATCGCGTAAAGGCAATTTTTAAGTTATCGAGGTGCGGTTCACGCAGAAAACTTTCCTTTTTCGATACCTCTCGGAAAATATATGATTTGTCCAGGATTACTCAATTAAAACCATCTCCATTCCACAAGAATGCTAGTTTCCACGGATTGGAAATAAATTTTATAGTCGGTTTTTTGAATCGCGTTAAGACAATTTTTAAGTTTTTGAGGTGCGGTTCATGCAGAAATTTGCCCTTTTTCGAAACCTCTCGGAAAATATATGATTTGTCTAGGTTGACTCAATAAAAAACATCTCCGTTCCACAAGAATGCTAATTTTCACGGATTGGAAACTGATTTTTTAGTTGGTTTATTGAATCGCGTAAAGGCAATTTTTAAGTTATCGAGGTGCGGTTCATGCAGAAATTTTCCCTTTTTCGAAACCTCTCGGAAAATATATGATTTGTCCAGGTTGACTCAATAAAAAACATCTCCGTTCCACAAGAATGATAATTTTTACGGATTGGAAACTGATTTATTAGTTGGTTTATTGAATCGCGTAAAGGCAATTTTTAAGTTATCGAGGTGTGGTTCATGCAGAAAACTTTCCTTTTTCGATACCTCTCGGAAAATATATGATCTCCATTCCACAAGAATGCTAGTTTCAACGGATTGGAAATAAATTTTATAGTCGGTTTTTTGAATCGCGTTAAGACAATTTTTAAGTTTTCGAGGTGCGGTTCATGCAGAAATTTGCCCTTTTTCGAAACCTCTCGGAAAATATATGATTTGTCTAGGTTGACTCAATAAAAAACATCTCCGTTCCACAAGAATGCTAATTTTCACGGATTGGAAACTGATTTTTAAGTTGGTTTTTTGAATCGCGTTAAGACAATTTTTAAGTTATCGAGGTGCGGTTCACGCAGAAAACTTCCTTTTTTCGATACCTCTCGGAAAACATATGATTTGTCCAGGTTTACTCAATTAAAACCATCTCCATTCCACAAGAATGCTAGTTTCCACGGATTGGAAATTAATTTTATAGTCGGTTTTTTGAATCGCGTAAAGGCAATTTTTAAGTTATCGAGGTGCGGTTCACGCAGAAAACTTCCCTTTTTCGATACCTCTCGGAAAACATAAAATTTGTCCAAGTATAATCAATTGAAACCATCTCCGTCCCACAAAAAAGCTAGTACATACTCCTGGGTTGGAAACTGATTTTTTAGTTGGTTTTTTCAATCGCGTAAAGGCAATTTTTAAGTTATCGAGGTGCGGTTGACGCAGAAAACTCCCCTTTTTCAAAACCTCTCGGAAAATATATGATTCGTCCAGGTTGACTCAATAAAAAACATCTCCGTTCCACAAGAATGCTAATTTTCACGGATTGGAAACTGATTTTTTAGTTGGTTTATTAAATCGCGTAAAGGCAATTTTAAAGTTATCGAGGTGTGGTTCACGCAGAAAACTTTCCTTTTTCGATACCTCTCGGGAAATATATGATTTGTCCAGGTTTAATCAATTAAAACCATCTCCGTTCCGCAAGACTGCTAAATTTCATGGATAGGAAACTGATTTTTTAGTTGGTTTTTTGAATCGCGTTAAGACAATTTTTAAGTTATCGAGGTGCGGTTCACGCAGAAAACTTTCCTTTTTCGATACCTCTCGGAAAATATATGATTTGTCCAGGTTTACTCAATTAAAACCATCTCCATTCCACAAAAAAGCTACTACATACTCCTGGATTAGAAACTGATTTTTTAGTCGGTTTTTTGAATCGCGTTAAGACAATTTTGAAGTTATCGAGGTGCGGTTCACGCAGAAAACTTCCCTTTTTTGATACCTCTCGGAAAACATATGATTTGTCCAGGTTTACTCAATTAAAACCATCTACGTTCCACAAGACTGCTAATTTTCATGGATAGGAAACTGATTTTTTAGTTGGTTTTTTGAATCGCGTTAACACAATTTTTAAGTTATCGAGGTGCGGTTCACGCAGAAAACTTCCCTTTTTCGATACCTCTCGGAAAACATAAAAATTGTCCAAGTATAATCAATTGAAACCATCTCCGTCCCACAAAAAAGCTTGTACATACTCCTGGGTTGGAAACTGATTTTTTAGTTGGTTTTTTGAATCGCGTAAAGGCAATTTTTAAGTTATCGAGGTGCGGTTCATGCAGAAAATTTCCCTTTTTTGAAAACTCTCGGAAAATATATGATCTGTCCAGGTTGACTCAATAAAAAACATCTCCCTTCCACAAGAATGCTAATTTTCATGGATTGGAAACTGATTTTTTAGTTGGTTTATTGAAACGCGTAAAGGCAATTTTTAAGTTATCGAGGTGCGGTTCACGCAGAAATTTTCCCTTTTTTGAAAACTCTCGGAAAATATATGATTTGTCCAGGTTGACTCAATAAAAAACATCTCCGTTCCACAAGAATGATAATTTTTACGGATTGGAAACTGATTTATTAGTTGGTTTATTGAATCGCGTAAAGGCAATTTTTAAGTTATCGAGGTGCGGTTCACGCAGAAAACTTTCCTTTTTCGATACCTCTCGGAAAATATATGATTTGTCCAGGATTACTCAATTAAAACCATCTCCATTCCACAAGAATGCTAGTTTCCACGGATTGGAAATAAATTTTATAGTCGGTTTTTTGAATCGCGTTAAGACAATTTTTAAGTTTTCGAGGTGCGGTTCATGCAGAAATTTGCCCTTTTTCGAAACCTCTCGGAAAATATATGATTTGTCTAGGTTGACTCAATAAAAAACATCTCCGTTCCACAAGAATGCTAATTTTCACGGATTGGAAACTGATTTTTTAGTTGGTTTATTGAATCGCGTAAAGGCAATTTTTAAGTTATCGAGGTGCGGTTCATGCAGAAATTTTCCCTTTTTCGAAACCTCTCGGAAAATATATGATTTGTCCAGGTTGACTCAATAAAAAACATCTCCGTTTCACAAGAATGATAATTTTTACGGATTGGAAACTGATTTATTAGTTGGTTTATTGAATCGCGTAAAGGCAATTTTTAAGTTATCGAGGTGTGGTTCATGCAGAAAACTTTCCTTTTTCGATACCTCTCGGAAAATATATGATTTGTCCAGGATTACTCAATTAAAACCATCTCCATTCCACAAGAATGCTAGTTTCAACGGATTGGAAATAAATTTTATTGTCGGTTTTTTGAATCGCGTTAAGACAATTTTTAAGTTTTCGAGGTGCGGTTCATGCAGAAATTTGCCCTTTTTCGAAACCTCTCGGAAAATATATGATTTGTCTAGGTTGACTCAATAAAAAACATCTCCGTTCCACAAGAATGCTAATTTTCACGGATTGGAAACTGATTTTTTAGTTGGTTTATTGAATCGCGTAAAGGCAATTTTTAAGTTATCGAGGTGCGGTTCATGCAGAAATTTTCCCTTTTTCGAAACCTCTCGGAAAATATATGATTTGTCCAGGTTGACTCAATAAAAAACATCTCCGTTCCACAAGAATGATAATTTTTACGGATTGGAAACTGATTTATTAGTTGGTTTATTGAATCGCGTAAAGGCAATTTTTAAGTTATCGAGGTGTGGTTCATGCAGAAAACTTTCCTTTTTCGAAACCTCTCGGAAAATATATGATTTGTCCAGGTTGACTCAATAAAAAACATCTCCGTTCCACAAGAATGCTAATTTTCACGGATTGGAAACTGATTTTTTAGTTGGTTTATTGAATCGCGTAAAGGCAATTTTTAAGTTATCGAGGTGCGGTTCATGCAGAAATTTTCCCTTTTTCGAAACCTCTCGGAAAATATATGATTTGTCCAGGTTGACTCAATAAAAAACATCTCCGTTCCACAAGAATGATAATTTTTACGGATTGGAAACTGATTTATTAGTTGGTTTATTGAATCGCGTAAAGGCAATTTTTAAGTTATCGAGGTGCGGTTCACGCAGAAAACTTTCCTTTTTCGATACCTCTCAGAAAACATATTATGTGTCCAGGTTTAATCAATTAAAACCATCTCCGTTCCGCAAGACTGCTAAATTTCATGGATAGGAAACTGATTTTTTAGTTGGTGTATTGAATCGCGTAAAGGCAATTTTTAAGTTACCGGGGTGCGGTTCACGCAGAAAACTTCCCTTTTTCGATACCTCTCGGAAAATATATGACTTGTCCAGGTTTAATCAATTAAAACCATCTCCGTTCCACAAAAAAGCTACTACATACTCCTGGATTAGAAACTGATTTTTTAGTCGGTTTTTTGAATCGCGTTAAGACAATTTTTAAGTTATCGAGGTGCGGTTCACGCAGAAAACTTCCCTTTTTCGATACCTCTCGGAAAATATATGATTTGTCCAGGTATAATCAATTGAAACCATCTCCGTTCCACAAAAAAGCTATTACATACTCCTGGATTGGAAACTGATTTTTAAGTTGGTTTTTTGAATCGCGTTAAGACAATTTTTAAGTTATCGAGGTGCGGTTCACGCAGAAAACTTTCTTTTTTCGATACCTCTCGGAAAACATATGATTTGTCCAGGTTTACTCAATTAAAACCATCTCCATTCCACAAGAATGCTAGTTTCCATGGATTGGAAACTGATTTTTTAGTTGGTTTATTGAATCGCGTAAAGGCAATTTTTAAGTTATCGAGGTGCGGTTCATGCAGAAATTTTCCCTTTTTCGAAACCTCTCGGAAAATATATGATTTGTCCAGGTTGACTCAATAAAAAACATCTCCGTTCCACAAGAATGATAATTTTTACGGATTGGAAACTGATTTATTAGTTGGTTTATTGAATCGCGTAAAGGCAATTTTTAAGTTATCGAGGTGTGGTTCACGCAGAAAACTTCCCTTTTTCGATACCTCTCGGAAAACATAAAATTTGTCCAAGTATAATCAATTGAAACCATCTCCGTCCCACAAAAAAGCTAGTACATACTCCTGGGTTTGAAACTGATTTTTTAGTTGGTTTTTTCAATCGCGTAAAGGCAATTTTTAAGTTATCGAGGTGCGGTTCACGCAGAAAACTCCCCTTTTTCAAAACCTCTCGGAAAATATATGATTCGTCCAGGTTGACTCAATAAAAAACATCTCAGTTCCACAAGAATGCTAATTTTCACGGATTGGAAACTGATTTTTTAGTTGGTTTATTAAATCGCGTAAAGGCAATTTTAAAGTTATCGAGGTGTGGTTCACGCAGAAAACTTTCCTTTTTCGATACCTCTCGGGAAATATATGATTTGTCCAGGTTTAATCAATTAAAACCATCTCCGTTCCGCAAGACTGCTAAATTTCATGGATAGGAAACTGATTTTTTAGTTGGTTTTTTGAATCGCGTTAAGACAATTTTTAAGTTATCGAGGTGCGGTTCACGCAGAAAACTTTCCTTTTTCGATACCTCTCGGAAAATATATGATTTGTCCAGGTTTACTCAATTAAAACCATCTCCATTCCACAAAAAAGCTACTACATACTCCTGGATTAGAAACTGATTTTTTAGTCGGTTTTTTGAATCGCGTTAAGACAATTTTGAAGTTATCGAGGTGCGGTTCACGCAGAAAACTTCCCTTTTTTGATACCTCTCGGAAAACATATGATTTGTCCAGGTTTACTCAATTAAAACCATCTACGTTCCACAAGACTGCTAATTTTCATGGATAGGAAACTGATTTTTTAGTTGGTTTTTTGAATCGCGTTAACACAATTTTTAAGTTATCAAGGTGCGGTTCACGCAGAAAACTTCCCTTTTTCGATACCTCTCGGAAAACATAAAAATTGTCCAAGTATAATCAATTGAAACCATCTCCGTCCCACAAAAAAGCTTGTACATACTCCTGGGTTGGAAACTGATTTTTTAGTTGGTTTTTTGAATCGCGTAAAGGCAATTTTTAAGTTATCGAGGTGCGGTTCATGCAGAAAATTTCCCTTTTTTGAAAACTCTCGGAAAATATATGATCTGTCCAGGTTGACTCAATAAAAAACATCTCCCTTCCACAAGAATGCTAATTTTCATGGATTGGAAACTGATTTTTTAGTTGGTTTATTGAAACGCGTAAAGGCAATTTTTAAGTTATCGAGGTGCGGTTCACGCAGAAAACTTTCCTTTTTCGAAACCTCTCGGAAAATATATGATTTGTCCAGGTTGACTCAATAAAAAACATCTCCGTTCCACAAGAATGCTAATTTTCACGGATTGGAAACTGATTTTTTAGTTGGTTTATTGAATCGCGTAAAGGCAATTTTTAAGTTATCGAGGTGCGGTTCATGCAGAAATTTTCCCTTTTTCGAAACCTCTCGGAAAATATATGATTTGTCCAGGTTGACTCAATAAAAAACATCTCCGTTCCACAAGAATGATAATTTTTACGGATTGGAAACTGATTTATTAGTTGGTTTATTGAATCGCGTAAAGGCAATTTTTAAGTTATCGAGGTGCGGTTCACGCAGAAAACTTTCCTTTTTCGATACCTCTCGGAAAACATATGATTTGTCCAGGTTTACTCAATTAAAACCATCTCCATTCCACAAGAATGCTAGTTTCCACGGATTGGAAATTAATTTTATAGTCGGTTTTTTGAATCGCGTAAAGGCAATTTTTAAGTTATCGAGGTGCGGTTCACGCAGAAAACTTCCCTTTTTCGATACCTCTCGGAAAACATAAAATTTGTCCAAGTATAATCAATTGAAACCATCTCCGTCCCACAAAAAAGCTAGTACATACTCCTGGGTTTGAAACTGATTTTTTAGTTGGTTTTTTCAATCGCGTAAAGGCAATTTTTAAGTTATCGAGGTGCGGTTCACGCAGAAAACTCCCCTTTTTCAAAACCTCTCGGAAAATATATGATTCGTCCAGGTTGACTCAATAAAAAACATCTCAGTTCCACAAGAATGCTAATTTTCACGGATTGGAAACTGATTTTTTAGTTGGTTTATTAAATCGCGTAAAGGCAATTTTAAAGTTATCGAGGTGTGGTTCACGCAGAAAACTTTCCTTTTTCGATACCTCTCGGGAAATATATGATTTGTCCAGGTTTAATCAATTAAAACCATCTCCGTTCCGCAAGACTGCTAAATTTCATGGATAGGAAACTGATTTTTTAGTTGGTTTTTTGAATCGCGTTAAGACAATTTTTAAGTTATCGAGGTGCGGTTCACGCAGAAAACTTTCCTTTTTCGATACCTCTCGGAAAATATATGATTTGTCCAGGTTTACTCAATTAAAACCATCTCCATTCCACAAAAAAGCTACTACATACTCCTGGATTAGAAACTGATTTTTTAGTCGGTTTTTTGAATCGCGTTAAGACAATTTTGAAGTTATCGAGGTGCGGTTCACGCAGAAAACTTCCCTTTTTTGATACCTCTCGGAAAACATATGATTTGTCCAGGTTTACTCAATTAAAACCATCTACGTTCCACAAGACTGCTAATTTTCATGGATAGGAAACTGATTTTTTAGTTGGTTTTTTGAATCGCGTTAACACAATTTTTAAGTTATCAAGGTGCGGTTCACGCAGAAAACTTCCCTTTTTCGATACCTCTCGGAAAACATAAAAATTGTCCAAGTATAATCAATTGAAACCATCTCCGTCCCACAAAAAAGCTTGTACATACTCCTGGGTTGGAAACTGATTTTTTAGTTGGTTTTTTGAATCGCGTAAAGGCAATTTTTAAGTTATCGAGGTGCGGTTCATGCAGAAAATTTCCCTTTTTTGAAAACTCTCGGAAAATATATGATCTGTCCAGGTTGACTCAATAAAAAACATCTCCCTTCCACAAGAATGCTAATTTTCATGGATTGGAAACTGATTTTTTAGTTGGTTTATTGAAACGCGTAAAGGCAATTTTTAAGTTATCGAGGTGCGGTTCACGCAGAAAACTTTCCTTTTTCGAAACCTCTCGGAAAATATATGATTTGTCTAGGTTGACTCAATAAAAAACATCTCCGTTCCACAAGAATGCTAATTTTCACGGATTGGAAACTGATTTTTTAGTTGGTTTATTGAATCGCGTAAAGGCAATTTTTAAGTTATCGAGGTGCGGTTCATGCAGAAATTTTCCCTTTTTCGAAACCTCTCGGAAAATATATGATTTGTCCAGGTTGACTCAATAAAAAACATCTCCGTTCCACAAGAATGATAATTTTTACGGATTGGAAACTGATTTATTAGTTGGTTTATTGAATCGCGTAAAGGCAATTTTTAAGTTATCGAGGTGCGGTTCACGCAGAAAACTTTCCTTTTTCGATACCTCTCGGAAAATATATGATTTGTCCAGGATTACTCAATTAAAACCATCTCCATTCCACAAGAATGCTAGTTTCCACGGATTGGAAATAAATTTTATAGTCGGTTTTTTGAATCGCGTTAAGACAATTTTTAAGTTTTCGAGGTGCGGTTCATGCAGAAATTTGCCCTTTTTCGAAACCTCTCGGAAAATATATGATTTGTCTAGGTTGACTCAATAAAAAACATCTCCGTTCCACAAGAATGCTAATTTTCACGGATTGGAAACTGATTTTTAAGTTGGTTTTTTGAATCGCGTTAAGACAATTTTTAAGTTATCGAGGTGCGGTTCACGCAGAAAACTTCCTTTTTTCGATACCTCTCGGAAAACATATGATTTGTCCAGGTTTACTCAATTAAAACCATCTCCATTCCACAAGAATGCTAGTTTCCACGGATTGGAAATTAATTTTATAGTCGGTTTTTTGAATCGCGTAAAGGCAATTTTAAAGTTATCGAGGTGTGGTTCACGCAGAAAACTTTCCTTTTTCGATACCTCTCGGGAAATATATGATTTGTCCAGGTTTAATCAATTAAAACCATCTCCGTTCCGCAAGACTGCTAAATTTCATGGATAGGAAACTGATTTTTTAGTTGGTTTTTTGAATCGCGTTAAGACAATTTTTAAGTTATCGAGGTGCGGTTCACGCAGAAAACTTTCCTTTTTCGATACCTCTCGGAAAATATATGATTTGTCCAGGTTTACTCAATTAAAACCATCTCCATTCCACAAAAAAGCTACTACATACTCCTGGATTAGAAACTGATTTTTTAGTCGGTTTTTTGAATCGCGTTAAGACAATTTTGAAGTTATCGAGGTGCGGTTCACGCAGAAAACTTCCCTTTTTTGATACCTCTCGGAAAACATATGATTTGTCCAGGTTTACTCAATTAAAACCATCTACGTTCCACAAGACTGCTAATTTTCATGGATAGGAAACTGATTTTTTAGTTGGTTTTTTGAATCGCGTTAACACAATTTTTAAGTTATCAAGGTGCGGTTCACGCAGAAAACTTCCCTTTTTCGATACCTCTCGGAAAACATAAAAATTGTCCAAGTATAATCAATTGAAACCATCTCCGTCCCACAAAAAAGCTTGTACATACTCCTGGGTTGGAAACTGATTTTTTAGTTGGTTTTTTGAATCGCGTAAAGGCAATTTTTAAGTTATCGAGGTGCGGTTCATGCAGAAAATTTCCCTTTTTTGAAAACTCTCGGAAAATATATGATCTGTCCAGGTTGACTCAATAAAAAACATCTCCCTTCCACAAGAATGCTAATTTTCATGGATTGGAAACTGATTTTTTAGTTGGTTTATTGAAACGCGTAAAGGCAATTTTTAAGTTATCGAGGTGCGGTTCACGCAGAAATTTTCCCTTTTTTGAAAACTCTCGGAAAATATATGATTTGTCCAGGTTGACTCAATAAAAAACATCTCCGTTCCACAAGAATGATAATTTTTACGGATTGGAAACTGATTTATTAGTTGGTTTATTGAATCGCGTAAAGGCAATTTTTAAGTTATCGAGGTGCGGTTCACGCAGAAAACTTTCCTTTTTCGATACCTCTCGGAAAATATATGATTTGTCCAGGATTACTCAATTAAAACCATCTCCATTCCACAAGAATGCTAGTTTCCACGGATTGGAAATAAATTTTATAGTCGGTTTTTTGAATCGCGTTAAGGCAATTTTTAAGTTTTCGAGGTGCGGTTCATGCAGAAATTTGCCCTTTTTCGAAACCTCTCGGAAAATATATGATTTGTCTAGGTTGACTCAATAAAAAACATCTCCGTTCCACAAGAATGCTAATTTTCACGGATTGGAAACTGATTTTTTAGTTGGTTTATTGAATCGCGTAAAGGCAATTTTTAAGTTATCGAGGTGCGGTTCATGCAGAAATTTTCCCTTTTTCGAAACCTCTCGGAAAATATATGATTTGTCCAGGTTGACTCAATAAAAAACATCTCCGTTTCACAAGAATGATAATTTTTACGGATTGGAAACTGATTTATTAGTTGGTTTATTGAATCGCGTAAAGGCAATTTTTAAGTTATCGAGGTGTGGTTCATGCAGAAAACTTTCCTTTTTCGATACCTCTCGGAAAATATATGATTTGTCCAGGATTACTCAATTAAAACCATCTCCATTCCACAAGAATGCTAGTTTCAACGGATTGGAAATAAATTTTATTGTCGGTTTTTTGAATCGCGTTAAGACAATTTTTAAGTTTTCGAGGTGCGGTTCATGCAGAAATTTGCCCTTTTTCGAAACCTCTCGGAAAATATATGATTTGTCTAGGTTGACTCAATAAAAAACATCTCCGTTCCACAAGAATGCTAATTTTCACGGATTGGAAACTGATTTTTTAGTTGGTTTATTGAATCGCGTAAAGGCAATTTTTAAGTTATCGAGGTGCGGTTCATGCAGAAATTTTCCCTTTTTCGATACCTCTCGGAAAACATATGATTTGTCCAGGTTTACTTAATTAAAACCATCTCCATTCCACAAGAATGCTAGTTTCCACGGATTGGAAATTAATTTTATAGTCGGTTTTTTGAATCGCGTAAAGGCAATTTTTAAGTTATCGAGGTGCGGTTCACGCAGAAAACTTCCCTTTTTCGATACCTCTCGGGAAATATATGATTTGTCCAGGTTTAATCAATTAAAACCATCTCCGTTCCGCAAGACTGCTAAATTTCATGGATAGGAAACTGATTTTTTAGTTGGTTTTTTGAATCGCGTTAAGACAATTTTTAAGTTATCGAGGTGCGGTTCACGCAGAAAACTTTCCTTTTTCGATACCTCTCGGAAAATATATGATTTGTCCAGGTTTACTCAATTAAAACCATCTCCATTCCACAAGAATGCTAGTTTCAACGGATTGGAAATAAATTTTATAGTCGGTTTTTTGAATCGCGTTAAGACAATTTTTAAGTTTTCGAGGTGCGGTTCATGCAGAAATTTTCCCTTTTTCGAAACCTCTCGGAAAATATATGATTTGTCCAGGTTTACACAATTAAAACCATCTCCATTCCACAAGAATGCTAGTTTCCACGGATTGGAAATAAATTTTATAGTCGGTTTTTTGAATCGCGTTAAGACAATTTTTAAGTTATCGAGGTGCGGTTCACGCAGAAATTTTCCCTTTTTCGATACCTCTCGGAAAACATATGATTGGTCCAGGTTTACTCAATTAAAACCATCTCCATTCCACAAGAATGCTAGTTTCCACGGATTGGAAATTAATTTTATAGTCGGTTTTTTGAATCGCGTAAAGGCAATTTTTAAGTTATCGAGGTGCGGTTCACGCAGAAAACTTCCCTTTTTCGATACTTCTCGGAAAACATAAAATTTGTCCAAGTATAATCAATTGAAACCATCTCCGTCCCACAAAAAAGCTAGTACATACTCCTGGGTTGGAAACTGATTTTTTAGTTGGTTTTTTCAATCGCGTAAAGGCAATTTTTAAGTTATCGAGGTGCGGTTCACGCAGAAAACTCCCCTTTTTCGAAACCTCTCGGAAAATATATGATTTGTCCAGGTTGACTCAATAAAAAACATCTCCGTTCCACAAGAATGCTAATTTTCACGGATTGGAAACTGATTTTTTAGTTGGTTTATTAAATCGCGTAAAGGCAATTTTAAAGTTATCGAGGTACGGTTCACACAGAAAACTTTCCTTTTTCGATACCTCTCGGAAAATATATGATTTGTCCAGGTTTACTCAATTAAAACCATCTCCATTCCACAAGAATGCTAGTTTCCACAGATTGGAAATAAATTTTATAGTCGGTTTTTTGAATCGCGTTAAGACAATTTTTAAGTTATCGAGGTGCGGTTCACGCAGAAAACTCCCCTTTTTCGAAACCTCTCGGAAAATATATGATTTGTCTAGGTTGACTCAATAAAAAACATCTCCGTTCCACAAGAATGCTAATTTTCACGGATTGGAAACTGATTTTTTAGTTGGTTTATTGAATCGCGTAAAGGCAATTTTTAAGTTATCGAGGTGCGGTTCATGCAGAAATTTTCCCTTTTTCGATACCTCTCGGAAAACATATGATTTGTCCAGGTTTACTTAATTAAAACCATCTCCATTCCACAAGAATGCTAGTTTCCACGGATTGGAAATTAATTTTATAGTCGGTTTTTTGAATCGCGTAAAGGCAATTTTTAAGTTATCGAGGTGCGGTTCACGCAGAAAACTTCCCTTTTTCGATACCTCTCGGGAAATATATGATTTGTCCAGGTTTAATCAATTAAAACCATCTCCGTTCCGCAAGACTGCTAAATTTCATGGATAGGAAACTGATTTTTTAGTTGGTTTTTTGAATCGCGTTAAGACAATTTTTAAGTTATCGAGGTGCGGTTCACGCAGAAAACTTTCCTTTTTCGATACCTCTCGGAAAATATATGATTTGTCCAGGTTTACTCAATTAAAACCATCTCCATTCCACAAGAATGCTAGTTTCAACGGATTGGAAATAAATTTTATAGTCGGTTTTTTGAATCGCGTTAAGACAATTTTTAAGTTTTCGAGGTGCGGTTCATGCAGAAATTTTCCCTTTTTCGAAACCTCTCGGAAAATATATGATTTGTCCAGGTTTACACAATTAAAACCATCTCCATTCCACAAGAATGCTAGTTTCCACGGATTGGAAATAAATTTTATAGTCGGTTTTTTGAATCGCGTTAAGACAATTTTTAAGTTATCGAGGTGCGGTTCACGCAGAAATTTTCCCTTTTTCGATACCTCTCGGAAAACATATGATTGGTCCAGGTTTACTCAATTAAAACCATCTCCATTCCACAAGAATGCTAGTTTCCACGGATTGGAAATTAATTTTATAGTCGGTTTTTTGAATCGCGTAAAGGCAATTTTTAAGTTATCGAGGTGCGGTTCACGCAGAAAACTTCCCTTTTTCGATACTTCTCGGAAAACATAAAATTTGTCCAAGTATAATCAATTGAAACCATCTCCGTCCCACAAAAAAGCTAGTACATACTCCTGGGTTGGAAACTGATTTTTTAGTTGGTTTTTTCAATCGCGTAAAGGCAATTTTTAAGTTATCGAGGTGCGGTTCACGCAGAAAACTCCCCTTTTTCGAAACCTCTCGGAAAATATATGATTTGTCCAGGTTGACTCAATAAAAAACATCTCCGTTCCACAAGAATGCTAATTTTCACGGATTGGAAACTGATTTTTTAGTTGGTTTATTAAATCGCGTAAAGGCAATTTTAAAGTTATCGAGGTACGGTTCACACAGAAAACTTTCCTTTTTCGATACCTCTCGGAAAATATATGATTTGTCCAGGTTTACTCAATTAAAACCATCTCCATTCCACAAGAATGCTAGTTTCCACAGATTGGAAATAAATTTTATAGTCGGTTTTTTGAATCGCGTTAAGACAATTTTTAAGTTATCGAGGTGCGGTTCATGCAGAAATTTTCCCTTTTTCGAAACCTCTCGGAAAATATATGATTCTTCCAGGTTGACTCAATAAAAAACATCTCTGTTCCACAAGAATGCTAATTTCCACGGATTGGAAACTGATTTTTTAGTTGGTTTATTGAATCGCGTAAAGGCAATTTTTAAGTTATCGAGGTGCGGTTCACGCAGAAAACTTCCCTTTTTCGATACCTCTCGGAAAATATATGATTTGTCCAGGTTGACTCAATAAAAAACATCTCCATTCCACAAGAATGCTAGTTTCCACGGATTGGAAATTAATTTTATAGTCGGTTTTTTGAATCGCGTAAAGGCAATTTTTAAGTTATCGAGGTGCGGTTCACGCAGAAAACTCCCCTTTTTCGATACCTCTCGGAAAACATATGATTTCTCCAGGTTTAATCAATTAAAACCATCTCCGTTCCACAATAACGATAAATTAAGTCGATAACTTAAAAATTGTCTTAACCCTTTAAGTCCCAGGCGACCAATTTATAGTCGATCGGTTTTTTGATCAGAAAATAAGTAATTCTTATGAAAACTGTTAATGTTTTGGAGTTTTTATAAGTAATAGAACTCCCTTTTTAAGAATCTGAAGTCCGAATACTGAAATATTTTTCAGGAAATTAATTATGAGCACTTAAAGTTGAGACGACTGATGGCATCGACTATAGAGTTTTCAAATGTTTATGTATTTATCCAATATTGAAATAAGCTTTATAAACGGTATAAATCATATTTTTTGAGTATAAAAAAGTCATTGAGTATATGGCCAAGCTAATTTTGGTCATAAATAAACAGGGCGCCACCAGTATCAGATGGCAAAAGCTCCAGGTTTCGATTGATACAATACTTTTCAATGACTTTTTTATACTCAAAAAATATGATTTATACCGTTTATAAAGCTTATTTCAATATTAGATAAATACATAAACATTTGAAAACTCTATAGTCGATGCCATCAGTCGTCTCAACTTTAAGTGCTCATAATTAATTTCCTGAAAAATATTTCAGTATTCGGACTTCAGATTCTTAAAAAGGGAATCCTATTACTTATAAAAACTCCAAAACATTAACAGTTTTCATAAGAATTACTTATTTTCTGATCAAAAAACCGATCGACTATAAATTGGTCGCCTGGGACTTAAAGGGTTAACGCGATTCAAAAAACCAACTTAAAAATCAGTTTCCAATCCGTGAAAATCAGCATTCTTGTGGAACGGAGATGTTATTAATTGAGTAAACCTGGACAAATCATACATTTTCCGAGAGGTATCGAAAAAGGGAAGTTTTTTGCATGAACCATCTCCATTCCACAAGAATGCTAGTTTCCACGGATTGGAAATTAATTTTATAGTCGGTTTTTTGAATCGCGTAAAGGCAATTTTTAAGTTATCGAGGTGCGGTTCACGCAGAAAACTTCCCTTTTTCGATACCTCTCGGAAAACATAAAATTTGTCCAAGTATAATCAATTGAAACCATCTCCGTCCCACAAAAAAGCTAGTACATACTCCTGGGTTTGAAACTGATTTTTTAGTTGGTTTTTTCAATCGCGTAAAGGCAATTTTTAAGTTATCGAGGTGCGGTTCACGCAGAAAACTCCCCTTTTTCAAAACCTCTCGGAAAATATATGATTCGTCCAGGTTGACTCAATAAAAAACATCTCAGTTCCACAAGAATGCTAATTTTCACGGATTGGAAACTGATTTTTTAGTTGGTTTATTAAATCGCGTAAAGGCAATTTTAAAGTTATCGAGGTGTGGTTCACGCAGAAAACTTTCCTTTTTCGATACCTCTCGGGAAATATATGATTTGTCCAGGTTTAATCAATTAAAACCATCTCCGTTCCGCAAGACTGCTAAATTTCATGGATAGGAAACTGATTTTTTAGTTGGTTTTTTGAATCGCGTTAAGACAATTTTTAAGTTATCGAGGTGCGGTTCACGCAGAAAACTTTCCTTTTTCGATACCTCTCGGAAAATATATGATTTGTCCAGGTTTACTCAATTAAAACCATCTCCATTCCACAAAAAAGCTACTACATACTCCTGGATTAGAAACTGATTTTTTAGTCGGTTTTTTGAATCGCGTTAAGACAATTTTGAAGTTATCGAGGTGCGGTTCACGCAGAAAACTTCCCTTTTTTGATACCTCTCGGAAAACATATGATTTGTCCAGGTTTACTCAATTAAAACCATCTACGTTCCACAAGACTGCTAATTTTCATGGATAGGAAACTGATTTTTTAGTTGGTTTTTTGAATCGCGTTAACACAATTTTTAAGTTATCAAGGTGCGGTTCACGCAGAAAACTTCCCTTTTTCGATACCTCTCGGAAAACATAAAAATTGTCCAAGTATAATCAATTGAAACCATCTCCGTCCCACAAAAAAGCTTGTACATACTCCTGGGTTGGAAACTGATTTTTTAGTTGGTTTTTTGAATCGCGTAAAGGCAATTTTTAAGTTATCGAGGTGCGGTTCATGCAGAAAATTTCCCTTTTTTGAAAACTCTCGGAAAATATATGATCTGTCCAGGTTGACTCAATAAAAAACATCTCCCTTCCACAAGAATGCTAATTTTCATGGATTGGAAACTGATTTTTTAGTTGGTTTATTGAAACGCGTAAAGGCAATTTTTAAGTTATCGAGGTGCGGTTCACGCAGAAAACTTTCCTTTTTCGAAACCTCTCGGAAAATATATGATTTGTCTAGGTTGACTCAATAAAAAACATCTCCGTTCCACAAGAATGCTAATTTTCACGGATTGGAAACTGATTTTTTAGTTGGTTTATTGAATCGCGTAAAGGCAATTTTTAAGTTATCGAGGTGCGGTTCATGCAGAAATTTTCCCTTTTTCGAAACCTCTCGGAAAATATATGATTTGTCCAGGTTGACTCAATAAAAAACATCTCCGTTCCACAAGAATGATAATTTTTACGGATTGGAAACTGATTTATTAGTTGGTTTATTGAATCGCGTAAAGGCAATTTTTAAGTTATCGAGGTGCGGTTCACGCAGAAAACTTTCCTTTTTCGATACCTCTCGGAAAATATATGATTTGTCCAGGATTACTCAATTAAAACCATCTCCATTCCACAAGAATGCTAGTTTCCACGGATTGGAAATAAATTTTATAGTCGGTTTTTTGAATCGCGTTAAGACAATTTTTAAGTTTTCGAGGTGCGGTTCATGCAGAAATTTGCCCTTTTTCGAAACCTCTCGGAAAATATATGATTTGTCTAGGTTGACTCAATAAAAAACATCTCCGTTCCACAAGAATGCTAATTTTCACGGATTGGAAACTGATTTTTAAGTTGGTTTTTTGAATCGCGTTAAGACAATTTTTAAGTTATCGAGGTGCGGTTCACGCAGAAAACTTCCTTTTTTCGATACCTCTCGGAAAACATATGATTTGTCCAGGTTTACTCAATTAAAACCATCTCCATTCCACAAGAATGCTAGTTTCCACGGATTGGAAATTAATTTTATAGTCGGTTTTTTGAATCGCGTAAAGGCAATTTTAAAGTTATCGAGGTGTGGTTCACGCAGAAAACTTTCCTTTTTCGATACCTCTCGGGAAATATATGATTTGTCCAGGTTTAATCAATTAAAACCATCTCCGTTCCGCAAGACTGCTAAATTTCATGGATAGGAAACTGATTTTTTAGTTGGTTTTTTGAATCGCGTTAAGACAATTTTTAAGTTATCGAGGTGCGGTTCACGCAGAAAACTTTCCTTTTTCGATACCTCTCGGAAAATATATGATTTGTCCAGGTTTACTCAATTAAAACCATCTCCATTCCACAAAAAAGCTACTACATACTCCTGGATTAGAAACTGATTTTTTAGTCGGTTTTTTGAATCGCGTTAAGACAATTTTGAAGTTATCGAGGTGCGGTTCACGCAGAAAACTTCCCTTTTTTGATACCTCTCGGAAAACATATGATTTGTCCAGGTTTACTCAATTAAAACCATCTACGTTCCACAAGACTGCTAATTTTCATGGATAGGAAACTGATTTTTTAGTTGGTTTTTTGAATCGCGTTAACACAATTTTTAAGTTATCAAGGTGCGGTTCACGCAGAAAACTTCCCTTTTTCGATACCTCTCGGAAAACATAAAAATTGTCCAAGTATAATCAATTGAAACCATCTCCGTCCCACAAAAAAGCTTGTACATACTCCTGGGTTGGAAACTGATTTTTTAGTTGGTTTTTTGAATCGCGTAAAGGCAATTTTTAAGTTATCGAGGTGCGGTTCATGCAGAAAATTTCCCTTTTTTGAAAACTCTCGGAAAATATATGATCTGTCCAGGTTGACTCAATAAAAAACATCTCCCTTCCACAAGAATGCTAATTTTCATGGATTGGAAACTGATTTTTTAGTTGGTTTATTGAAACGCGTAAAGGCAATTTTTAAGTTATCGAGGTGCGGTTCACGCAGAAATTTTCCCTTTTTTGAAAACTCTCGGAAAATATATGATTTGTCCAGGTTGACTCAATAAAAAACATCTCCGTTCCACAAGAATGATAATTTTTACGGATTGGAAACTGATTTATTAGTTGGTTTATTGAATCGCGTAAAGGCAATTTTTAAGTTATCGAGGTGCGGTTCACGCAGAAAACTTTCCTTTTTCGATACCTCTCGGAAAATATATGATTTGTCCAGGATTACTCAATTAAAACCATCTCCATTCCACAAGAATGCTAGTTTCCACGGATTGGAAATAAATTTTATAGTCGGTTTTTTGAATCGCGTTAAGACAATTTTTAAGTTTTCGAGGTGCGGTTCATGCAGAAATTTGCCCTTTTTCGAAACCTCTCGGAAAATATATGATTTGTCTAGGTTGACTCAATAAAAAACATCTCCGTTCCACAAGAATGCTAATTTTCACGGATTGGAAACTGATTTTTTAGTTGGTTTATTGAATCGCGTAAAGGCAATTTTTAAGTTATCGAGGTGCGGTTCATGCAGAAATTTTCCCTTTTTCGAAACCTCTCGGAAAATATATGATTTGTCCAGGTTGACTCAATAAAAAACATCTCCGTTTCACAAGAATGATAATTTTTACGGATTGGAAACTGATTTATTAGTTGGTTTATTGAATCGCGTAAAGGCAATTTTTAAGTTATCGAGGTGTGGTTCATGCAGAAAACTTTCCTTTTTCGATACCTCTCGGAAAATATATGATTTGTCCAGGATTACTCAATTAAAACCATCTCCATTCCACAAGAATGCTAGTTTCAACGGATTGGAAATAAATTTTATTGTCGGTTTTTTGAATCGCGTTAAGACAATTTTTAAGTTTTCGAGGTGCGGTTCATGCAGAAATTTGCCCTTTTTCGAAACCTCTCGGAAAATATATGATTTGTCTAGGTTGACTCAATAAAAAACATCTCCGTTCCACAAGAATGCTAATTTTCACGGATTGGAAACTGATTTTTTAGTTGGTTTATTGAATCGCGTAAAGGCAATTTTTAAGTTATCGAGGTGCGGTTCATGCAGAAATTTTCCCTTTTTCGATACCTCTCGGAAAACATATGATTTGTCCAGGTTTACTTAATTAAAACCATCTCCATTCCACAAGAATGCTAGTTTCCACGGATTGGAAATTAATTTTATAGTCGGTTTTTTGAATCGCGTAAAGGCAATTTTTAAGTTATCGAGGTGCGGTTCACGCAGAAAACTTCCCTTTTTCGATACCTCTCGGGAAATATATGATTTGTCCAGGTTTAATCAATTAAAACCATCTCCGTTCCGCAAGACTGCTAAATTTCATGGATAGGAAACTGATTTTTTAGTTGGTTTTTTGAATCGCGTTAAGACAATTTTTAAGTTATCGAGGTGCGGTTCACGCAGAAAACTTTCCTTTTTCGATACCTCTCGGAAAATATATGATTTGTCCAGGTTTACTCAATTAAAACCATCTCCATTCCACAAAAAAGCTACTACATACTCCTGGATTAGAAACTGATTTTTTAGTCGGTTTTTTGAATCGCGTTAAGACAATTTTGAAGTTATCGAGGTGCGGTTCACGCAGAAAACTTCCCTTTTTTGATACCTCTCGGAAAACATATGATTTGTCCAGGTTTACTCAATTAAAACCATCTACGTTCCACAAGACTGCTAATTTTCATGGATAGGAAACTGATTTTTTAGTTGGTTTTTTGAATCGCGTTAACACAATTTTTAAGTTATCAAGGTGCGGTTCACGCAGAAAACTTCCCTTTTTCGATACCTCTCGGAAAACATAAAAATTGTCCAAGTATAATCAATTGAAACCATCTCCGTCCCACAAAAAAGCTTGTACATACTCCTGGGTTGGAAACTGATTTTTTAGTTGGTTTTTTGAATCGCGTAAAGGCAATTTTTAAGTTATCGAGGTGCGGTTCATGCAGAAAATTTCCCTTTTTTGAAAACTCTCGGAAAATATATGATCTGTCCAGGTTGACTCAATAAAAAACATCTCCCTTCCACAAGAATGCTAATTTTCATGGATTGGAAACTGATTTTTTAGTTGGTTTATTGAAACGCGTAAAGGCAATTTTTAAGTTATCGAGGTGCGGTTCACGCAGAAATTTTCCCTTTTTTGAAAACTCTCGGAAAATATATGATTTGTCCAGGTTGACTCAATAAAAAACATCTCCGTTCCACAAGAATGATAATTTTTACGGATTGGAAACTGATTTATTAGTTGGTTTATTGAATCGCGTAAAGGCAATTTTTAAGTTATCGAGGTGCGGTTCACGCAGAAAACTTTCCTTTTTCGATACCTCTCGGAAAATATATGATTTGTCCAGGATTACTCAATTAAAACCATCTCCATTCCACAAGAATGCTAGTTTCCACGGATTGGAAATAAATTTTATAGTCGGTTTTTTGAATCGCGTTAAGACAATTTTTAAGTTTTCGAGGTGCGGTTCATGCAGAAATTTGCCCTTTTTCGAAACCTCTCGGAAAATATATGATTTGTCTAGGTTGACTCAATAAAAAACATCTCCGTTCCACAAGAATGCTAATTTTCACGGATTGGAAACTGATTTTTTAGTTGGTTTATTGAATCGCGTAAAGGCAATTTTTAAGTTATCGAGGTGCGGTTCATGCAGAAATTTTCCCTTTTTCGAAACCTCTCGGAAAATATATGATTTGTCCAGGTTGACTCAATAAAAAACATCTCCGTTTCACAAGAATGATAATTTTTACGGATTGGAAACTGATTTATTAGTTGGTTTATTGAATCGCGTAAAGGCAATTTTTAAGTTATCGAGGTGTGGTTCATGCAGAAAACTTTCCTTTTTCGATACCTCTCGGAAAATATATGATTTGTCCAGGATTACTCAATTAAAACCATCTCCATTCCACAAGAATGCTAGTTTCAACGGATTGGAAATAAATTTTATTGTCGGTTTTTTGAATCGCGTTAAGACAATTTTTAAGTTTTCGAGGTGCGGTTCATGCAGAAATTTGCCCTTTTTCGAAACCTCTCGGAAAATATATGATTTGTCTAGGTTGACTCAATAAAAAACATCTCCGTTCCACAAGAATGCTAATTTTCACGGATTGGAAACTGATTTTTTAGTTGGTTTATTGAATCGCGTAAAGGCAATTTTTAAGTTATCGAGGTGCGGTTCATGCAGAAATTTTCCCTTTTTCGATACCTCTCGGAAAACATATGATTTGTCCAGGTTTACTTAATTAAAACCATCTCCATTCCACAAGAATGCTAGTTTCCACGGATTGGAAATTAATTTTATAGTCGGTTTTTTGAATCGCGTAAAGGCAATTTTTAAGTTATCGAGGTGCGGTTCACGCAGAAAACTTCCCTTTTTCGATACCTCTCGGGAAATATATGATTTGTCCAGGTTTAATCAATTAAAACCATCTCCGTTCCGCAAGACTGCTAAATTTCATGGATAGGAAACTGATTTTTTAGTTGGTTTTTTGAATCGCGTTAAGACAATTTTTAAGTTATCGAGGTGCGGTTCACGCAGAAAACTTTCCTTTTTCGATACCTCTCGGAAAATATATGATTTGTCCAGGTTTACTCAATTAAAACCATCTCCATTCCACAAGAATGCTAGTTTCAACGGATTGGAAATAAATTTTATAGTCGGTTTTTTGAATCGCGTTAAGACAATTTTTAAGTTTTCGAGGTGCGGTTCATGCAGAAATTTTCCCTTTTTCGAAACCTCTCGGAAAATATATGATTTGTCCAGGTTTACACAATTAAAACCATCTCCATTCCACAAGAATGCTAGTTTCCACGGATTGGAAATTAATTTTATAGTCGGTTTTTTGAATCGCGTTAGGACAATTTTTAAGTTAACGAGGTGCGGTTCACGCAGAAAACTTCCCTTTTTCGATACCTCTCGGAAAATATATGATTTGTCCAGGTTTACTCAATTAAAACCATCTCCATTCCACAAGAATGCTAGTTTCCACGGATTGGAAATTAATTTTCTAGTCGGTTTTTTGAATCGCGTAAAGGCAATTTTTAAGTTATCGAGGTGCGGTTCACGCAGAAAACTCCCCTTTTTCGATACCTCTCAGAAAACATATTATGTGTCCAGGTTTACTCAATTAAAACCATCTCCATTCCACAAGAATGCTAGTTTCCACAGATTGGAAATAAATTTTATAGTCGGTTTTTTGAATCGCGTTAAGACAATTTTTAAGTTATCGAGGTGCGGTTCACGCAGAAATTTTCCCTTTTTCGATACCTCTCGGAAAACATATGATTGGTCCAGGTTTACTCAATTAAAACCATCTCCATTCCACAAGAATGCTAGTTTCCACGGATTGGAAATTAATTTTATAGTCGGTTTTTTGAATCGCGTAAAGGCAATTTTTAAGTTATCGAGGTGCGGTTCACGCAGAAAACTTCCCTTTTTCGATACTTCTCGGAAAACATAAAATTTGTCCAAGTATAATCAATTGAAACCATCTCCGTCCCACAAAAAAGCTAGTACATACTCCTGGGTTGGAAACTGATTTTTTAGTTGGTTTTTTCAATCGCGTAAAGGCAATTTTTAAGTTATCGAGGTGCGGTTCACGCAGAAAACTCCCCTTTTTCGAAACCTCTCGGAAAATATATGATTTGTCCAGGTTGACTCAATAAAAAACATCTCCGTTCCACAAGAATGCTAATTTTCACGGATTGGAAACTGATTTTTTAGTTGGTTTATTAAATCGCGTAAAGGCAATTTTAAAGTTATCGAGGTACGGTTCACACAGAAAACTTTCCTTTTTCGATACCTCTCGGAAAATATATGATTTGTCCAGGTTTACTCAATTAAAACCATCTCCATTCCACAAGAATGCTAGTTTCCACAGATTGGAAATAAATTTTATAGTCGGTTTTTTGAATCGCGTTAAGACAATTTTTAAGTTATCGAGGTGCGGTTCATGCAGAAATTTTCCCTTTTTCGAAACCTCTCGGAAAATATATGATTCTTCCAGGTTGACTCAATAAAAAACATCTCTGTTCCACAAGAATGCTAATTTCCACGGATTGGAAACTGATTTTTTAGTTGGTTTATTGAATCGCGTAAAGGCAATTTTTAAGTTATCGAGGTGCGGTTCACGCAGAAAACTTCCCTTTTTCGATACCTCTCGGAAAATATATGATTTGTCCAGGTTGACTCAATAAAAAACATCTCCATTCCACAAGAATGCTAGTTTCCACGGATTGGAAATTAATTTTATAGTCGGTTTTTTGAATCGCGTAAAGGCAATTTTTAAGTTATCGAGGTGCGGTTCACGCAGAAAACTCCCCTTTTTCGATACCTCTCGGAAAACATATGATTTCTCCAGGTTTAATCAATTAAAACCATCTCCGTTCCACAATAACGATAAATTAAGTCGATAACTTAAAAATTGTCTTAACCCTTTAAGTCCCAGGCGACCAATTTATAGTCGATCGGTTTTTTGATCAGAAAATAAGTAATTCTTATGAAAACTGTTAATGTTTTGGAGTTTTTATAAGTAATAGAACTCCCTTTTTAAGAATCTGAAGTCCGAATACTGAAATATTTTTCAGGAAATTAATTATGAGCACTTAAAGTTGAGACGACTGATGGCATCGACTATAGAGTTTTCAAATGTTTATGTATTTATCCAATATTGAAATAAGCTTTATAAACGGTATAAATCATATTTTTTGAGTATAAAAAAGTCATTGAGTATATGGCCAAGCTAATTTTGGTCATAAATAAACAGGGCGCCACCAGTATCAGATGGCAAAAGCTCCAGGTTTCGATTGATACAATACTTTTCAATGACTTTTTTATACTCAAAAAATATGATTTATACCGTTTATAAAGCTTATTTCAATATTAGATAAATACATAAACATTTGAAAACTCTATAGTCGATGCCATCAGTCGTCTCAACTTTAAGTGCTCATAATTAATTTCCTGAAAAATATTTCAGTATTCGGACTTCAGATTCTTAAAAAGGGAATCCTATTACTTATAAAAACTCCAAAACATTAACAGTTTTCATAAGAATTACTTATTTTCTGATCAAAAAACCGATCGACTATAAATTGGTCGCCTGGGACTTAAAGGGTTAACGCGATTCAAAAAACCAACTTAAAAATCAGTTTCCAATCCGTGAAAATCAGCATTCTTGTGGAACGGAGATGTTATTAATTGAGTAAACCTGGACAAATCATATATTTTCCGAGAGGTATCGAAAAAGGGAAGTTTTTTGCATGAACCGCACCTCGATAACATAAAAATTGCCTTTACGCTATTCAAAAAACCAACTAAAAAACCATTTTCCAATCCAGGAGTATGTACGAGATTTTTTGTGGAACGGAGATGGTTTTCATTGATTAAACCTGGACAAATCATAGGTTTCCCGTGAGGTATCGAAAAAGGGAAGTTTTCTGCGTGAACCGCACCTCGATAACTAAAAAATTGTCTTAAGAGTGCTGCCTACCTCGGAGAGAGTTCCGAATTGACCGTGCCGCCGTCAACTAAGCCAACGGCCAAAACAATAACTAACCGCTCTACTATACCGGCACGCAGGGCCGTCGCTAATAACTTGTAGCTATGCTGTTGGGGTTCAAAGGGAAATTCCTAATCAAAATAATTTCTTCAAATTTCGCAACTAAATTTTTACTGACGCATACAATTTTTTTTTGATAATGGGATCTAATATTTTGTTCAACATTATTCCAGAAGTAATTAATAATATATTGCGTAATTGAGACACCGGCGCGGCGCGCGTCGGCCCACGGTCGCGGCGGTTCGTCTCACGCTGCCGGCATACATGAGCCGTATCTATATGCAGAGAAACAGCTGGGTGCCTGTGTGGCAGCGGTTGCTATGGGGACACGCTCGGCTACCTTCGGCTTTATTCGCGATGTCGTTTCGCAAACAATCCAGCCTGCATGCATGCTAGGCTCTCCGTGGCTTGTTCACGAAATTCTGGCTCCGCTCAGAATTATTAGACACCGACAAGTCTCCCGTCCCCCGACCGTTAGCATGTGTATATGTATATATACAATATAACAGCAGTGTCGTTTTAGTTGTAAAAATTAGACATTATTAAAATTAATTATCCTGTAAATTAGTATTATATTTAGGTTCATGTATGTATTTTTTGACTAACATTGTTTCATTTGTTTATGAATTTTTTTTTTTTTTTTTAAATAAATGAAATAATGTAAGTCAAAATTTACAAATAAACCTAAGTATAATAATTTTTTTTGTATAGATTAATTAATTATAATCATGCCTTATTTTTGTAACGATATCTATTATCGGAAAAAGATACCACATGAAATTTTTTATTAACAATTTCTTTTGAAAAATAAGGAATAATTAAAAAATATACATCTGCATTGATTAGAGCAAAATCGTTTACGCATAATAATACTCCGTCCATTTTTTAACATTGTTTTTGAAAATTAAGAAAAATAATATTTATAAAATTAAAAAGAATGCATAAAATTTATTTGATTCCGTCCTACTACTTAGTTTGCGTATGATACATATGAGCTGCAAGATCAAGAGGAGTGGACTGAGGCGGGGCCTACACAGTCGATTATCTGAAAGGTTGGACGGGATTTTTGGAACGAAGTTCCTTATCGGAGCTTACGACGCGCAGGGGGGCTGCAGCAAAAAAAAAACGTTACGTCACGAAAAAGTGCCAGATTACGTTGCAGTATATCTATATATACCCCCCCCCCTCCAACAAGCCCAGACTCACAGCTCAGCAGCTGCACACGCGTTAGAGAGAGAGAGAGAGAGGCAGAGTGAGAAAGAGAGAAGACTATGCCGTTCGTTCGAGGATGGGCAACACGTGTGTTTTTATTTTATTTATTTTTTATTTATTTATTTATCATGCTTTTCTCTCACTACCTACGTTTCGTCGTCGTCGTACGTTCAAAACTGCCAAGCTCTATAACTTTGAGCCTAAAAGACCTAGAGGTCTGAAATTTTGCAGAGGGTCTAGGTTCGGGTGACAATACATGAATCCGTAGTCATTTCTCGACCTGGGCCTCCAGGTCGCCGATGACGGGGGTACCTGGGGGTCATCTTCGAGAATTTGGATCGAATTTTTCGAGAATGACTTTTGGGGTTGTCTTAGAGTGTACGAGGAGGAACTTTAGACCTGGACAGCTAGGTGGCCGATTATTGGGGTACCCGGGGCACCGGGGGGGGGTCATCTCCGAGAGTTCGGAGCGAATGTTTGGGGTAAGACTTTGGATGGAGTTCGGGGATGTTTTAGAGTATATGAGAAAGAAGTTTTGACCTGGACAGCTAGGTCGCTGATGACGGGTGTACCTGGGGAACCTGGAGGTCATCTTCGACAGTTTGGGCCAAATTCTGTGGAGATGACTTTGAGAGGTGTTATAGAATATTTATCGAGTCAATTTAAACCTAGCTACCCAGGTCACCGATGACGGGTGTACTTGGTGAACCTGGATGTCATCTTCGAGAGTTTTGGGCCAAAATCTGGGGGGATCACTCCAGTTCTACCGAAGAATTCGATCAACTAATGAAAATTTTCTAAATAATACAGTAAAACTCGATATTTCGAAGTTAAGTTCAGTGCTCTTGAACATATTTTTTATGAAATAGTAATGATAATTCTAATTTTGGATAGTTCTCAGTTTTTCCTGATTCTCTCAGCACTTTGATTTATCGAGGTTTGACTGTATGTTGAAACTGCATTTTCTGAAAAGAGTTGAAGGCTCAATAAGCATTCTTATCAGCTGTTAAGTAAAAGCTCTTCTTTAGCAGGTTTTTACAGAGTATCAATGATAACTCTAAAATTTTATCAAACTTTTTGAGCTTGTAAAACAGCCATTTAAATTTTCGCAGAGTTACTGTGAAGGTCTTTAGCTAAATGTAGAAACTCATGACAAAGCTTTAAAATTAATATTAGCTTGAAGCTCAATAAAGAAGCTTTGATTTCTGTGCTAAACAGTAATTGTACAAGTTTGTTACGCTAATAAGAAAAAAAAAATTTGTCTTCGTTATTTTGGTCTTGTCACACATAAAAGCGATCAAAAAAAATTGAACGTTTCAGCTCATATCGGAGTTTCCACTTTGAAGAAAACAATTAAAACAAAAAAAAACTCATACTTAACTATATAGTTTACTAACTTTTGTCTTCTTCGGTTTGGAGTTGAAATTGTGTCAAAACCTCAAAACATCAGAAAAAACTGCATAATATTAGTAAATCCGGATGAGGAATCCAAAACAGGTACACGAATTTTCTTTACTAAGAAACCTACTTTTCGGAGGTACAACGGTTTACAATTTAAACGTTTTACTATTTAAATACATTTGGAACACAGTTTCGTTCGATTTCTGATTTAGTTTCCCTGTTCAAGAACAGATTCAATAATTTACGAGACTGCAAGCAACATTAAAAGGTTTAAAACCTGCTCTCGGCGTTACCCAGGAACAACGGCTTGGACGTGGCAGGTGCTGTTCCCACAGGATGCTCTAATTGCATGAGCTCCCTTGAGTCTCAGATACATGTGAATCTTTGTTCATTATGTATCTGAACCTCAGATATTAAACCTCCACAAATACATGCGTGAAGTATGCTGCAGTCTCCTGTCTAGTCAAAATACTATGTTCATTCAGTTTTAGGAAATATTTACTGATGCAGTTCTTATCTTATCTCTCATCGTCTCAACGTTTGAACTCTTGAAACCATCAAACTCTCATCGCGAATCACCTTCGGTCTTCAAAGCCAATCGTGTCTCAATGGGAAGGCACGCGAAGTGCATGAACCAATGGTTCGGAAGCGGTGATTTGTTCTGAGCGAGAGGCTACAATCTCCGAAATCATAAAAAAATTCTAAATCAATTATCTTTGAAAATCAGAGTACTGTTTGCAATACTACTAAAAGAACTATTTAAACGAAATCCGCATATTTAAAATAAGTATAAGTATATTTGAAAGTAATAAAAAAATTACGAAGCATTAATAAAAATGAAAAATATATAGACTCATTCATTTTGGAGATCGTAACCCTTCGGCTCTACACTCAAACACTCTGGAAACAATGAAACTCTCGTTGCGAATCACCTTCGGTCTTCAAGACCGATCACGTCTCAATGGGAAGGCACGCGAAGTGCTTGAACCTATGGTTCGGAAGTGGTGATTTTCAACTTTGCATATTATAAGTTTTTCATTTAAAACTTTTCTTCTTGCTGTATAAAACGTAATCATACCCCAATCAATCTGAATAGATAATGGAAAATTTTTAAATCATTTTAACGTACGAGGGGCTAGGTACTCCAGAATCAGCGAAAAAATTAGAAATAAAATTTATAATGATTAGAAAATTAAGTAAAGCACTTTTTATAAAAAATCTCTACGATTAGAAAAATTACAAGTGTCTTCTGAAGTTAAAGAATAATACAGAAAAATTGTCAAGCAAAGAAAAAAAAAATTATTTGATTCTGGAGTTCGTAACCCTTCTACTGTACACTCCAACACTCTAGGAACAGTCAAACTCTCGTTGCGAATCACCTTCGGTCTTCAAGACCGATCACGTCTCAATGGGAAGGCACGCGAAGTGCTTGAACCTATGGTTCGGAAGTGGTGATTTTCAACGTTGCATATTATAAGTTTTTCATTTAAAACTTTTCTTCTTGCTGTATAAAACGTAATCATACCCCAATCAATCTGAATAGATAATGGAAAATTTTTAAATCATTTTAACGTACGAGGGGCTAGGTACTCCAGAATCAGCGAAAAAATTAGAAATAAAATTTATAATGATTAGAAAATTAAGTAAAGCACTTTTTATAAAAAATCTCTACGATTAGAAAAATTACAAGTGTCTTCTGAAGTTAAAGAATAATACAGAAAAATTGTCAAGCAAAGAAAAAAAAAATTATTTGATTCTGGAGTTCGTAACCCTTCTACTGTACACTCCAACACTCTAGGAACAATCAAACTCTCGTTGCGAATCACCTTCTTACTGTACAAAACGTAATCATACACCAATCAATCTGGATAGAAAAAAGGAAATTTTTGAATCATTGTTACGTACGAGAGGCTAGGTACTCCGGAATCAGCAATAAAATTACAAATAAATTTTATAATGATTTGAAAATTAATCACTTTCAAAAAAAAAAAGTTTGTATTAAAAATATTAAAAGTGTCTTTGTTAATTAAAGAAAATTACGAAACCATTGTTAAGATAATAATAAAAAGTTTTTAGATTCTGGAGTTCGAAGCTCTACGACTCTACACACCAACACTCTACAAACAATTAAACTCTCATCGCGAATCACCTTCGGTCTTGAACCTATGGTTCGGAAGTGGTGATTTATCAGTTCGAATACTATAAGTTTTCCGTTTAAAAGTTTTCATGTAATTCTTATTCAGGGGGTCAAAATACATTTTTTAAATCTGGGTGAATATCATACCACTTCAGATGTGATGGGACGGATACCTTTTGTGGTCTCAGTTTTTGTATCAAAATTAGTACTTGAAAAAAATTTAGGCCGTCTTAATTTTTGCAACGGTTGGGGACTGCTCCTGGGACGTCGCAAAATCTGAGACTAAGACACTTCACATCTCTACTCCGGAATCGTTGGTTGTGACTAGAGATGTGAAGTGTCTTAGTATCAGATTTTGCGACGTCCTAGTACATGTTCCAGGACCAGTCCCCGACCGTTGCATAAATTAAGATGGTCTTAATTTTTATCAACTTTAAATATACTTCTAATTTTGAGACAAAAACTAAGACCACACAAGCTATGACCGTCATATCACATCTATACATACCTCGCGATTTTTTGTTTAGTTTTTATTGCTAGACAACGTTTAGAATTTCCAAATTATGTAGGTATTTATCCGAGCTCCGTACCTAATGTTGATTCTAAATGATACTTTAATCACCTGATGATTAGAGTTTCTCTTCATTCCTGTTCGAGTGCCTGCTTTGAATTATTCTGATCTTCTGTACTGAACATTCTATCTGCCCTTTTCCCCAAAAAACTAAACGTCTGAACGCTTCAAACCATCGAAATCTCATCGCGAATCACCTTTGGTCTTCAAGACCAATCTTGTCCCAATGGGAAGGCACGGAAAGTGCATGAACCGATGGTTCGGAAGTGGTGATTTTCAACTTTGCATATTATAAGTTTTTCATTTAAAACTTTTCTTGTTGCTGTACAATGCATAATCATACATCAATCTGGATAGATAATGAGAAATTCTCGAATCATCTCAACGTACGAGGGGCTAGGTACTTCGTAATCAGCGAAAAAATTAGAAATAAAATTTATAATGATTAGAAAATTAAATAAAGCACTTTTAAAAAAAATCTGTACAATTAGAAAAATTACAAGTGTTTTCTAAAGTTAAAGAAAAATTCAGACAAATTGTTAAGCAAAGAAAAAATTTTTTTCTAGATACTGGAGTTCTTAACCCTTGTACTGTACACTCCTACACTCTACAAACAATCAAACTCTCGTCTGAACTCTAGATACCATCAAACTCTCATCGCGAATCACCTTCGGTCTTCAAAACCGATCGTGTCTCAATGGGAAGGCACGCGAAGTGCATGAACCTATGGTTCGGAAGCGGTGATTTTTCCTATGCGAGAGGCTACGAGCTCCAAAATAATAAATAATTAACAAATCAATCATCTTTGAAAGACTGAGAACTGTTTGGAATACTACTCAAAGAACTTTGTAAACGAAATCCATATATTTAAAATAAGTATAAGCATGTTTAAAAGTAATAAAAAAATTACAAAGAATATATAAAAAAGAAAAAAATATAGACTCATTCATTTTGGAGTTCGTAACCCTTCGATTGTACACTCAAACACTCTAGAAACAATCATATTCTCATCACGAATTCTTTATTTTCTGTCTGTATGGCAAAACGAAGTTATATGAGTAACTAAAAAATTGAAGGAACCAGTAACGAACTAACTTTTTGTTAACAATAAAAAGTATTGTAACAATGAAATCAAATAATAAATTTTATCAAATTTTTTTAGAACTCACTTCAATTAATTTATTTTGCATAGTGGTTCATCAACTGATTTAGTTCTTCTACAGTGTTAATCACTGGAAGATTGCCTTCGAAAACTACTTCGTAATCAATAACCTCACTGTTTTCGTTGTTAACTTCATCACAATAGCCTGTATCTTCATAACCAAATTGTTCATCAGATCCCGATTCGGAATCTGATGAATCGTCACACATAAAGTCGTCGTCGTCGTTGGTTCCTCCGGTTTCATCACAATTGTCGTCTCTTCGACTCTCCTCTTCGTCATACATGGCATCTTCAATTTCACCTTCCATTGCTTCTCCTATTTCTGGTGCAGCTTCAGTCGATATAGCATCTGTTTGTGCAGCTTCAGTTGATGCAGGATCTGTTTGTGCAGCTTCTGTTGATGCAGGATCTGTTTGTGCAGCTTTCTTGTTGAGATCCTCTTTGCGCTTTTTTTGGGCATCCAAAATATACTGCGGTTCACGTATGGGCATACGTCTGTGAATTCTGGAATCGACAATTTCAGGAACCATACAGTTATTATAAAATCTTTGAGCAAGGGTCATCATTTTCTCAATGAATTCTTCATTTCTGTGCACTATAGTTACGTGTACATTGTGAGGTTTACACTGAGTATATACTACAAAATAACACAGTTGCCTTCCAGTACAGCGCATTTGACACTGCATTTGATAATAATAACTGTCCTTTGTGTTTATTGTAAGGTCACCATTTTTTGAGTGCCTAAATGCTTTGGAAATGCGGGTGCTTCGATCCCTTATAGCTTCTAAAGCAGGTTTGTCTTTTGAATCCCAAGGACACTTAATCTCAACAACTGCATCTGTATCAATTAAGCCATCTGGAGTTGCTCCAATCCCTGGAATGATTTCATCAACAAATAATCCACAAGGCTCGACGTTGAAACCCCTTCTTTGCAATTCTTCGATTGCCTCTGCTTCGGTTTTTTTTTCCATACTGCACGGCATCACCGTTTAGAGGCTTCGGGTTAAGAATAGCATTGACATTGTTATAGCATGATGTCCAAGGTTTCATTCTACAAACTATTGCTATATTCGATGCAGTAAGTAAAAACGACCGGGCATCAAACCAAAGATAATCGGACGCTTGTCCTCTTGTCATCTGCTCCAAGTTAACTCGTGTTGCGATGAAGCCTCTTAACTTCTTCATAAGTTCTTCAATTCTCACAGACATAATTTCTGTCGATAAATCTGGAGCCCTGGCATACCTTCCATAATCTTCATCAGGCCCTGAACATTGATTGATTTGAGTAGGACGCTCTTTTGGGCCATTTTCAGCAGTCCTAATGGATCGTTGCACATTCTCACTTGCCCGGAACGCTTGCAACTCTTTTCCTAAGACTGGACATGGAATTTTTAATGCTTTGCAAACAGGCTCGTAAGTTGCGTGCTCATTCCAAGAAATAGCAGCCATCCAGCAGCGAATACGGTACTCCCATTTTTTCGGTGTGTCCAATCGCTTGGCTGCATTGTTTTTTGCAATAAGAGCATTGCAACTTTCAGACTTATTGGTTGACTCATTGTGCAACAAACTGTCAACATTTCTTTCAGCACGAACAAAACATTCTTGATAAGCGTTGAGAAGGTTCGCATTTCTAACCGCAGATAGAAGATTTTCTTCACCATTGGCACCAACTCCTGTACAACCGAAATGATTTCCGTTGCGACAATTCGAATGCTCTCCTAATAAATGGTCCTTCATTAATACTATGTTCCTATGCAACAACTCCCGTTTTTCGGCAAAAGTCATATCCAATTGATTAATACTTTCTACTGCAGTCTTGATACATTGTCGAGCTCCTTTGCCAGCTTTCTTGATGACTTCCCTAACTTTTGTTCCGTACGAACCTTTACTTTTGGAGACAGTCTTCAAATTGTTTGAAATATTACGCTTGATGTGCTGGACGCACAGTAAGTTTTGTACAGTCACACCATCGGTAGCGTAAGGACGTCTTTGATGGATAGCATAAATATTTGAACTGTCTCCATCCGAAACAAGAGTTTCATAAATTAAGCCTCTCTTGGCTTTGCTTCGTTCAAATATTCTTACAAAGCCTTCTCTTTTCATGGAAGTAGAACTTTCCATTTTATCATGATTCCTAGTACAGGGATGAGCTGGACGTGGCAAGTTTCGGCTATCGTACCAGTCGCATACAGAACATCGTTTTTGAAGAACTTCCATGTCTATAACTTTTTTGGTCTTACAACCAATAATAAGAACGCAAGCCCCAGATGAATCATGTTTGCTATTGGGGTAGCTTCTTTTTTCGAAGCTACCATCTCCTTCGACCTTGATTTTTTTATAACCTGTAAAAGATTCTTCGGTGGCCAACCGTTTTTCTTCAGCTGCAGCCTCATTCATTGATTTTTCTGCAGCTTCCCAAACAGCATCTTTTACCAACGAAACCTTGTTTTGCCAAGTTTCATTGCAAGGAGAAGGTATATTCCAAATACTGGAATCCTCCTGTTTTTGATAATAACCTGTACCAATCGTCTGTGTACCTATCACAGCTGCAATATTCAGGTCTAAAGAACCAGGTCGTTGATTGCGAATTGTTGCTTCGAAGCCGCACATATTGCACTTGAACATTGTCTTCACCATGTATCCATTAAAATGTTGTTTGACTAAAACAATATTTTTAAAGTTACATCCGAGTATACCACCTCTATCATGATCATCAAAAGCTTCGTGAAACGCTTCCATGAAGTATTTCATGTTGACAATCATGTTAACGTCTTCATCTAATTTCTTTGTTCTTGATTGTTGCCTTGGTCTAGGTTGTTGACCACGAGTTGATGAAGCATTAGATGTTACCAACTGTTCAGTCTCTATTTCTGCTTCCTCCCGTCTCAATCTCTGTATTTCTTCGTGACACTCCTCTTCACGCGTAGGTTCTCCACTAACAGCCGCTTCTGTCTGTACTTCGTAAGCAACAAACTGAAAACAATTGCGAAGAATATCATCAGATTCTGCTTCTACCAGATGATTATGTAAAAGAATATCAAGTATTTCTTTTACATTTTTACGAAAAATATAGCACGCAACACCGTCAGCAGTAGCTTTTCCATCCATGCCTCTTGAATGCGAGTCGAATATTGCCAGACCCTGGTTTTCAGCCATGATAGCTACAGATGCACCATTACAAGTAAAAATGCATCTTTGAGTCACACCATTTATTAAATTATCTATCAATAAATCATTCAAGACATCTTCTAGATTGCGAGGCATTGCTTCGCTGCGGTCTTTTAGATGTCCAACTGAAACTTCTCCTCGTCGCAAAATACATTTGCGACCGAATAGTGTCAGTTGATCGTGCAGTTCCTCAGGCATCAGATAATCAATATTCTGATTATCTTCAGGCGCTTGCACTGGATTTGGACGATTTTGTTTACTGTAAGCATAAAAAAAATCGCCAGCGTGCAAAATAATCTGTACAGTCTCCTTCGTCCATGTTGAAGCTTCTTTTACAGATGCCATTGCAATAGCTACTGCGGCCATCGCAGTACATTGTACTCCTTGATTTCCGTTCATCGCAAAACAAGGAGATCCTTGATGAATAGTTCCTCCTACATAAAATACTGAAGGTTGAGGTACGGATTGCTGATTCGTATTTTCAAAGCTTTCTGCTGAACTCTCAGCAACCGCAACATCAACATTATTGGTCGTTATCGTAACATCTGAAAAGTTTGAAACAACATTTTCCAAGACAGTATCATTTCGAATTCGCGCTAAATGGTCACAGCTCTGTGGAACGTTCAGACTATGACTAATCATCGGAGCATCGGAATCGTTCGATAGAATATTCTCCGAAATACTAACATTTACATTTTGCTCACAAAATTCACGGTCCTCTGACGATAATAAAGATTCGTTTAACGAACCATTTAAGTTAGCATCCACATGACTTTGAAAATCATGTGATGCAGGGGAAAGGGCAGATTCACGTTCAGATTCATTGGCAGCTGCTTTTTGTTTTTGCCAAAACGAAGCCCTAAAGATGAAACGATTGTGGTTGATAATATGTATTTATAAATTTAATTTATTTATTATTTGTCATTTAAAAAGTAATGATATAAACTATTTTTTAATTATACGATTGAAATAAGTAATTTGATTCGAAAATTTTCGAAAACATAATGTTTGGTCCAAACAAATTCTAATGTGAACATAAACATTAAAAAGATGGGGTAAGGGGAATTTTTCCAAGCAAGCGATAATTATTATATTCCTAAGAGAGCGCTGAACGAAAATATATTTTCAGTTCGAATTTATTTAATTAAACACTTTTGTAATATCAGAATAACCAAAATCTTTTGTTCATTCAAATAATGTTGATTGAAAATATGGGATGACGCAGTATTACATGCACGGAGAGAAAAAAATTGTAGTTTCTACAAGTTTTAGTAGGTAGCGCTGCAAATGGCTCCGCTTGTAGAGTCAACAAGCAGAAATTGGAGTTTTAACTATTTTTAGTTGTGGTTGTTACCTTCAATGAAAACCATTTTTTTAAGATTGAAATCGGTAGTCACCTGCAGCTAATAAGGTCGGCGATTACGACCTGGAGAAGATTTCTTCGGGGAGTTTTGACTCCGGAAGGGTCAGGACGGACACCCGGTGCACTTGGAAATGTTACACCTTGGAGATGATTTCCCCAGGAAGTCTTGACTCTGGAAGGGTCAGGGCGGACACCTGGTGCACTTGGTGTTAGTTACACCTAGGAGATGATTTCCCCAGGAAGTTTTGACTCCGCAAGGGTCAGGACGGATTCCGGGTAGTTAATTCAATTGGCCCAGTAGTTATTACTATCCCATGCACCAGGTGTCTACTCTGACCCTTCCGGTGTCAAAACTTACTGGGGAAATCATCCCCAAGGTGTAACTAACACCAAATGCATCAGTTGTCCGTCCTGACCCTTCCGGAGTCAAAACTTCCTGGGGAAAACTATTCATGCATACATATTATATAATGTGTAATGCGACTCCTTTCATCAACCTTTTAAATCTAAAAAAAATTCCAATTCATGATTGGAGATCTAACAAAAAAAATTGTAGAAACTCCAATTCGAGATTGTAGAATCTACATTTTATTTTTAGGTTATAACTACGCATTTATAGGTAGATACTACAATTTTTTTCTCTCCGTGTGAACCCACTCCTGATTGATCTCCCTTATACTGATGTAATTCGACCACAGCAACAGATATAGTAATAGAAGTACTCCTCCGTAATGCGTCCGTTTACAATATCTTTTCAACTTGAAATATTATGGTGAAAATTAAAAGTTATCAACAACTTATCGTGCTTATTTTAAAACCGAGCTACATTAGTTCGATTAATTTTATTGTAATATATTTTTTATGTCACGAAAAATTTCGTGGAGACAATCATTGAGTCATCATTAATTTTTTAAAAATCTCAAGTCTGCAAAAAACACGTTTTCATAAGCATTAGCCATAATGTAAGAGTACTTTTATTACTGTTGCTAAGTTCAAAATGGTTTTATGGTTGAATTCTTACATTTTTTTTCAAATACTTTGTACAGGGGGGGGGGGGGGCAGATTCGAGAATTTATCGTGCTACCTCAACTCCAAAGTTTAACGTGCGAGTACAGTAAAAACTCTAAGCATTACGGTACCGCCAGCCAATCAATTGGAGTCTGTCCCCACTTTTCGATGTCTTGAATCTTATTTATCTATAATACTATTTATATCGAAGTCAGCTTATTCAGGACGTAAAAAAAGGGATAGAGTCGATTTGATTTGCTGGTGTTACCGTGATGCTTACAGTCTTTACGTTATTTATACGGTATTTTGTAGAGTATAGGTAGCACGATTAAAGTATCTAATGAACTCCATAACTTCTCGAGTTCTTTCCGGGATAAATTTTCCAATCTTTTCTCTCTGTGTACACACTGTAGTGGCTGATCTGAATTTTTTTTTATTTTCGTTGCAAACTTGTATAAGTATATTAGAGATAACATTAATTTTAAATGCTGAGTAATTAATTTTTGAAAATGTTAAAATATTTATAATTATAAAAAAAATTTGTTATGAATAAACTATTTTAAACTACCATTTAAAAGAATGCCATAATAATTACTTTTTTTTAATTGAGTAATGAAACAGTTATAGTAATAATGTACAAAAAGAAAATACAGGTTTTTACCAAAAAAAAAAAAAAAAAAAAAAAAAAAAAAAAAAAAAAAAAAAAAACAGGAAAAAGAAATAATAATCACAACAATTATTTTTGCAAATACAAATTATTTATTACAAAAGTACGAAAAATGTTTATTTCAGATACTACTGCTAATTTTGGCATTATTTGCTTTTTTTGGCGTAGGATCTATCGATCCAACTCCCATCACATTGTATGTTGTTTCTCGATCCATTTCTTGAGTTATTTCTATTGTCATTGTTTCGGTCATCCCTCGGGCGTTCTACCAATTTTTTAATATATTTTTCATTATAATTGCAATTCATATAATTAATAACTAAAATTCTTACTGTTAAAGATATACTCACCTCCTCCATTGGTTTGCGGGCTTGTATCATCTCTTTGATGATCAGCTAAAAAAAAAGTTTTTAATTAAAGTTTATATGGACAGTTGCTTTGTTCAAAGATTGACACTGCGGCGTTTTGAAGATACGGAAAGCGTAGTGTCAAAGGCGAGGGACCATGCACTCCAGTCAGTCAAAAAATCACCAGAAATCAGAAAATAATAGAAACAATGAAAATTACTTTTCAGAGTTTCATTCTTCAAGGGCCAGGAAAATATTTAATTTTGTATTCTTAGTTTATTGTATTTTCCATGACTTATGTATTAATAGGTGAAAAAGAAAAAAATTTTTTAGCACTACCAAAATTTACTTAATTACACTGAAGTGCATAGCACCGCGCCCCGAGTTTCCTCAAAGCTTTCTGAGAGACAACAGTGCCGAAAAAAATTTTTACGAAAAAAACAGGTTCAAACACCATGATTTGAGGTTATACTACGGTAAAAGATGTTTTTTATAAAACTAAATATTATAATCAACATTTATGAAAAAAAAATTATATTAACTTACCCATGTTTGATGATGGCTGAGATGAAATTTAAAATAAATGCGTTCCCTCTAAAAACTATAGTATTCACTATACACTGCAGACTGGGCGTTGGCTGAAGAAAGAATCAGCAAAAAAAGAATTCTGCTGCTAATGAATCATCCACATCAATGTCATAACGTCGCGCTAAGTTAAAAATTTGACGTCGATACCTCAGTAAACACAATTACCGGCGTTGCGTACAACAGAGTTATATCGTTATAAAGTTACTCTCGGCTGATACCATTTTATTTCACATATAAGCTTTCGAATTTCAGTGTATCCGTCTTCGTACCCGCACGACGTGGATGGAGCTTTCGCTTCAAGAGTATATGAATTTGTTAATTGTCATTCTAATGATTCAATTGAAATATTGATTACAGCAGAAATTTTCATAACTGAACAAATTATGAAACAAAACCGACATTAATCAAAGTAACAAATAAAATTGTATGCAGCTTACTATTTGACCAATAATATTAAACAAGTTCAAAAAAAAAGCGATTTCTCACGGATAGAAAACAAAATTTACTACCTTTTGCTACTAAATTTGCTACCTTTCCGAAAACATATAATTTGTGAAGGTTTTATTAATTAAAAACAGCTCCGTCGCTAAAAAGGCGATTTTTTACGTATCGAAAACTGAATTTTGAGATCGTTTTTTGAACCGCGCGAGGGCATTTACAAAATAAGCGAGGTGCGGTTCACGCTAAAATCTTTCTTTTTCTGCTACCTTTCTGAAAATATATAATAAGTTAAAGTTTTATTAATTCAAAACAGCTCCGTCGCTAAAAAAGCGATTTGTGACAGATCGAAAACTGAATTTTGAGATCGTTTTTTGAACCGCACGAGGGCATTTTCAAAGGTAGCAGGGTGCGGTTCACGCAAAAATCTTTCATTTTCTGCTACCTTTCTGAAAATATATAATAAGTTAAAGTTTTATTAATTAAAAACAGCTCCGTCGCTAAAAAAGCGATTTTTTACGCACCGACAACTGAATTTTGAGTTCGTTTTTTGAACCGTGCGAGGGCATTTTAAAAGTTAGGAGGGTGCGGTTCACGCTTAAATCTTTCTTTTTCTGCTACCTTTCTGAAAATATATAATAAGTTAAAGTTTTAATAATTCAAAACAGCTCCGTCGCTAAAAAAGCGATTTCTGACGGATCGAAAACTGAATTTTGAGATCGTTTTTTGAACCGTGCGAGGGCATTTTAAAAGTTAGAAGGGTGCGGTTCACGCTAAAATCTTTCTTTTTCTGCTACCTTTCTGAAAATATATAATAAGTTAAAGTTTTATTAATTTAAAACAGCTCCGTCGCTAAAAAAGCGATTTTTTACGCACCGACAACTGAATTTTGAGTTCGTTTTTTGAACCGTGCGAGGGCATTTTCAAAGTTACGATGGTGCGATTCATGCTAAAATCTTTCTTTTTTTACTACCTTTCCGAAAACATATAATTAGTGGAGGTTTTATCAATTCAAAACAGCTCCGTCGCTAAAAAAGCGATTTTTTACGCACCGACAACTGAATTTTGAGTTCGTTTTTTGATCCGTGCGAGGGCATTTTCAAAGTAACGATGGTGCGATTCATGCTAAAATCTTTCTTTTTTTACTACCATTCCGAAAATATATAATAAGTTAAAGTTTTATTAATTAAAAACGGCTCCGTCGCTAAAAAAGCGATTTCTGACGGATCGAAAACTGAATTTTGAGATCGTTTTTTGAACCGTGCGAGGGCATTTTAAAAGTTAGAAGGGTGCGGTTCACGCAAAAATCTTTCATTTTCCGCTACCTTTCCGAAAATATATAATAAGTTAAAGTTTTATAAATTAAAAACAGCTCCGTCGCTAAAAAAGCGATTTTTTACGTAACGGAAACTGAATTTTGAGATCGTTTTTTGAACCGCGCGAGGGCATTTTCAAAGGTAGCAAGGTGCGGTTCACGCAAAAATCTTTCATTTTCCGCTACCTTTCCGAAAATATATAATATGTTAAAGTTTTATAAATTAAAAACAGCTCCGTCGCTAAAAAAGCGATTTTTTACGTAACGGGAACTGAATTTTGAGATCGTTTTTTGAACCGTGCGAGGGCATTTTCAAAGTAACGATGGTGCGATTCATGCTAAAATCTGTCTTTTTTTACTACCTTTCTGAAAACATATAATTAGTGGAGGTTTTATCAATTCAAAACAGCTCCGTCGCTAAAAAAGCGATTTTTGACGGATCGAAAACTGAATTTTGAGGTCGTTTTTTGAATCGCGCGAGGGCATTTTCAAAGGTAGCAGGGTGCGGTTCACGCAAAAGTCTTTCATTTTCTGCTATATTTCCGAAAATATATAATTAGTGGAGGTTTTATAAATTAAAAACAGCTCCGTCGCTAAAAAAGCGATTTTTTACGCACCGAGAACTGAATTTTGAGTTCGTTTTTTGAACCGCGCGAGGGCATTTTAAAAGTTAGGAGGGTGCGATTCACGCTAAAATCTTTCATTTTCTGCTACCTTTCAGAAAACATATGATTTCAGTAGGTTCAATCAGTTAAAACCATCTTCGTTCCTTAAAAAAGCGATTCCTTACGGATGGGAAACTGACTTTTAAGTTGGTTTTATGAGTCGCAAGAAATCAATTTCGAAGTTATCGAGATGTGGTTCATGCAAAATTCTTTCTTTTTCCGATACCTTTCAGAAAACATATGATTTGTGTAGGTTTAATCAGTTAAAACCATCTTCGTTCCGCAAAAAAGTGATTCCTCACGGATCAGAAACTGACTTTTTAGTTCGATTTTTGAGTCGTGTGAAAGCAATTTCGAAGTAATCGAGGTGTGGTTCACGCAGAATTCTTCTTTTTTTGTTACTTTTCAGAAAACATATGATTTGTATAGGTTTAATCAGTTCATACCATCTTCGTTCCGCAAAAAAGCGATTCCTTACGGATGGGAAACTGACTTTTAAGTTGGTTTTATGAGTCGCAAGAAATCAATTTCGAAGTTATCGAGATGTGGTTCATGCAAAATTCTTTCTTTTTCCGATACCTTTCAGAAAACATATGATTTGTGTAGGTTTAATCAGTTAAAACCATCTTCGTTCCGCAAAAAAGTGATTCCTCACGGATCAGAAACTGACTTTTTAGTTCGATTTTTGAGTCGTGTGAAAGCAATTTCGAAGTAATCGAGGTGTGGTTCACGCAGAATTCTTCTTTTTTTGTTACCTTTCAGAAAACATATGATTTGTATAGGTTTAATCAGTTCATACCATCTTCGTTCCGCAAAAAAGCGATTCCTTACGGATGGGAAACTGATTTTTTAGTTGGTTTGTTGAGTCGCGTGAAAGCAATTTCGAAGATATCGAGATGTGGTCCACGCAGAATTCTTCCTTTTTTGATACTTTTCAAAAAACATATGGTTTGTGTAGGTTTAATCAGTTAAAACCATCTTCGTTCCGCAAAAAAGCGATTCCTTACGGATGGAAAACTGATTTTTTAGTTGGTTTTTTGAGTCGCGTGAAAGCAATTTCAAAGTTATCGAGGTGTGGTTCACGCAAAATTCTTCCTTTTTTTGATACCTTTCAGAAAACATATGATTTGTGTAGGTTTAATCAGTTAAAACCATCTTCGTTCCGCAAAAAAGTGATTCCTCACGGATCAGAAACTGACTTTTTAGTTCGATTTTTGAGTCGTGTGAAAGCAATTTCGAAGTAATCGAGGTGTGGTTCACGCAGAATTCTTCTTTTTTTGTTACCTTTCAGAAAACATATGATTTGTATAGGTTTAATCAGTTCATACCATCTTCGTTCCGCAAAAAAGTGATTCCTTACGGATGGGAAACTGATTTTTTAGTTGGTTTGTTGAGTCGCGTGAAAGCAATTTCGAAGTTATCGATGTGTGGTTCACGCAAAATTCTTTCTTTTTAATACCTTTCAGAAAACATATGATTTGTATAGGTTTAATCAGTTAAAACCATCTTCGTTTCGCAAAAAAGCGATTCCTCACGGATGAGAAATTGACTTTTTAGTTGGATTTTTGAGTCGCGTGAAAGCAATTTCGAAGTTATCGAGATGTGGTTCATGCAGAATTCTTCCTTTTTTGATACTTTTCAAAAAACATATGGTTTGTGTAGGTTTAATCAGTTAAAACCATCTTCGTTCCGCAAAAAAGCGATTCCTTACGGATGGAAAACTGATTTTTTAGTTGGTTTTTTGAGTCGCGTGAAAGCAATTTCGAAGGTATCGAGATGTGGTTCACGCAGAATTCTTCCTTTTTTGATACTTTTCAAAAAACATATGATTTGTATAGGTTTAATCAGTTAAAACCATCTTCGTTTCGCATAAAAGCGATTCCTCACGGATGAGAAACTGACTTTTTAGTTGGATTTTTGAGTCGCGTGAAAGCAATTTCGAAGTTATCGAGGTGTGGTTCATGCAGAATTCTTCTTTTTTTGTTACCTTTCAGAAAACATATGATTTGTATAGGTTTAATCAGTTAAAACCATCTTCGTTCCGCAAAAAAGCGATTCCTCACGGATGAGAAACTGACTTTTTAGTTGGATTTTTGAGTCGCGTGAAAGCAATTTCGAAGTTATCGAGATGTGGTTCATGCAGAATTCTTCCTTTTTTGATACTTTTCAAAAAACATATGGTTTGTGTAGGTTTAATCAGTTAAAACTATCTTCGTTCCGCAAAAAAGCGATTCCTTACGGATGGAAAACTGATTTTTTAGTTGGTTTTTTGAGTCGCGTGAAAGCAATTTCGAAGGTATCGAGATGTGGTTCACGCAGAATTCTTCCTTTTTTGATACTTTTCAAAAAACATATGATTTGTATAGGTTTAATCAGTTAAAACCATCTTCGTTTCGCAAAAAAGCGATTCCTTACGGATGGGAAACTGATTTTTTAGTTGGTTTGTTGAGTCGCGTGAAAGCAATTTCGAAGTTATCGATGTGTGGTTCACGCAAAATTCTTTCTTTTTAATACCTTTCAGAAAACATATGATTTGTATAGGTTTAATCAGTTAAAACCATCTTCGTTTCGCAAAAAAGCGATTCCTCACGGATGAGAAACTGACTTTTTAGTTGGATTTTTGAGTCGCGTGAAAGCAATTTCGAAGTTATCGAGATGTGGTTCATGCAGAATTCTTCCTTTTTTGATACTTTTCAAAAAACATATGGTTTGTGTAGGTTTAATCAGTTAAAACCATCTTCGTTCCGCAAAAAAGCGATTCCTTACGGATGGAAAACTGATTTTTTAGTTGGTTTTTTGAGTCGCGTGAAAGCAATTTCGAAGGTATCGAGATGTGGTTCACGCAGAATTCTTCCTTTTTTGATACTTTTCAAAAAACATATGATTTGTATAGGTTTAATCAGTTAAAACCATCTTCGTTTCGCATAAAAGCGATTCCTCATGGATGAGAAACTGACTTTTTAGTTGGATTTTTGAGTCGCGTGAAAGCAATTTCGAAGTTATCGAGGTGTGGTTCATGCAGAATTCTTCTTTTTTTGTTACCTTTCAGAAAACATATGATTTGTATAGGTTTAATCAGTTAAAACCATCTTCGTTCCGCGAAAAAGCGATTCCTGACGGATGAGAAACTGACTTTTTAGTTGGATTTTTGAGTCTCGTGAAAGCAATTTCGAAGTTATCGAGGTGTGGTTCCCGCAGAATTTTTCGTTACTTGTTATCTTTCAGAAAACATATGATTTGTGTAGGTTTAATCTGTTAAAACCATCTTCGTTCCGTAAAAAAGCGATTTTTTATGGATAAGAAACTGATTTTTTAGTTGGTTTTTTGAGTCGCGTGAAAGCAATTTCAAAGTTATCGAGGTGTGGTTCACGCAAAATTCTTCCTTTTTTTGATACCTTTCAGAAAACATATAATTTGTGTAGGTTTAATTAGTTAAAACCATCTTCGTTCCGCAAAAAAGCGATTCCTTATGGATGGGAAACTGATTTTTTAGTTGGTTTTTTGAGTCGCGTGAAAGCAATTTCGAAGATATCGAGATGTGGTCCACGCAGAATTCTTCCTTTTTTGATACTTTTCAAAAAACATATGGTTTGTGTAGGTTTAATCAGTTAAAACCATCTTCGTTCCGCAAAAAAGTGATTCCTCACGGATCAGAAACTGACTTTTTAGTTCGATTTTTGAGACGTGTGAAAGCAATTTCGAAGTAATCGAGGTGTGGTTTATGCAGAATTCTCCTTTTTCCGATACCTTTCAGAAAACATACGATTTGTGTAGGTTTAATCAGTTAAAACCGTCTTCGTTTCGCAAAAAAGCGATTCCTCACGGATGAGAAACTGACTTTTTAGTTGGATTTTTGAGTCGCGTGAAAGCAATTTCGAAGTTATCGAGATGTGGTTCATGCAGAATTCTTCCTTTTTTGATACTTTTCAAAAAACATATGGTTTGTGTAGGTTTAATCAGTTAAAACCATCTTCGTTTCGCAAAAAAGCGATTCCTTACGGATGGGAAACTGATTTTTAAGTTGGTTTTTTGAGTCGCGTGAAAGCAATTTCAAAGTTATCGAGGTGTGGTTAACGCAAAATTCTTCCTTTTTTTGATACCTTTCAGAAAACATACGATTTGTGTAGGTTTAATCAGTTAAAACCGTCTTCGTTTCGCAAAAAAGCGATTCCTCACGGATGAGAAACTGACTTTTTAGTTGGATTTTTGAGTCGCGTGAAAGCAATTTCGAAGTTATCGAGGTGTGGTTCATGCAGAATTCTTCTTTTTTTGTTACCTTTCAGAAAACATATGATTTGTATAGGTTTAATCAGTTAAAACCATCTTCGTTCCGCAAAAAAGCGATTCCTCACGGATGAGAAACTGACTTTTTAGTTGGATTTTTGAGTCGCGTGAAAGCAATTTCGAAGTTATCGAGATGTGGTTCATGCAGAATTCTTCCTTTTTTGATACTTTTCAAAAAACATATGGTTTGTGTAGGTTTAATCAGTTAAAACTATCTTCGTTCCGCAAAAAAGCGATTCCTTACGGATGGGAAACTGATTTTTAAGTTGGTTTTTTGAGTCGCGTGAAAGCAATTTCAAAGTTATCGAGGTGTGGTTCACGCAAAATTCTTCCTTTTTTTGATACCTTTCAGAAAACATATGATTTGTGTAGGTTTAATCAGCTAAAACCATCTTCGTTCCGCAAAAAAGCGATTCCTTATGGATGGGAAACTGATTTTTTAGTTGGTTTTTTGAGTCGCGTGAAAGCAATTTCGAAGATATCGAGATGTGGTCCACGCAGAATTCTTCCTTTTTTGATACTTTTCAAAAAACATATGGTTTGTGTAGGTTTAATCAGTTAAAACCATCTTCGTTCCGCAAAAAAGTGATTCCTCACGGATCAGAAACTGACTTTTTAGTTCGATTTTTGAGTCGTGTGAAAGCAATTTCGAAGTAATCGAGGTGTGGTTCACGCAGAATTCTACTTTTTTTGTTACCTTTCAGAAAACATATGATTTGTATAGGTTTAATCAGTTCATACCATCTTCGTTCCGCAAAAAAGCGATTCCTTACGGATGAGAAACTGATTTTTTAGTTGGTTTGTTGAGTCGCGTGAAAGCAATTTCGAAGTTATCGATGTGTGGTTCACGCAAAATTCTTTCTTTTTAATTCCTTTCAGAAAACATATGATTTGTGTAGGTTTAATCAGTTAAAACCATCTTCGTTCCGCAAAAAAGTGATTCCTCACGGATCAGAAACTGACTTTTTAGTTCGATTTTTGAGTCGTGTGAAAGCAATTTCGAAGATATCGAGATGTGGTCCACGCAGAATTCTTCCTTTTTTGATACTTTTCAAAAAACATATGGTTTGTGTAGGTTTAATCAGTTAAAACCATCTTCGTTCCGCAAAAAAGCGATTCCTTACGGATGGAAAACTGATTTTTTAGTTGGTTTTTTGAGTCGCGTGAAAGCAATTTCAAAGTTATCGAGGTGTGGTTCACGCAAAATTCTTCCTTTTTTTGATACCTTTCAGAAAACATATGATTTGTGTAGGTTTAATCAGTTGAAACCATCTTCGTTCCGCAAAAAAGCGATTCCTTATGGATGGGAAACTGATTTTTTAGTTGGTTTTTTGAGTCGCGTGAAAGCAATTTCGAAGATATCGAGATGTGGTCCACGCAGAATTCTTCCTTTTTTGATACTTTTCAAAAAACATATGGTTTGTGTAGGTTTAATCTGTTAAAACCATCTTCGTTTCGCATAAAAGCGATTCCTCATGGATGAGAAACTGACTTTTTAGTTGGATTTTTGAGTCGCGTGAAAGCAATTTCGAAGTTATCGAGGTGTGGTTCATGCAGAATTCTTCTTTTTTTGTTACCTTTCAGAAAACATATGATTTGTATAGGTTTAATCAGTTAAAACCATCTTCGTTCCGCGAAAAAGCGATTCCTGACGGATGAGAAACTGACTTTTTAGTTGGATTTTTGAGTCTCGTGAAAGCAATTTCGAAGTTATCGAGGTGTGGTTCCCGCAGAATTTTTCGTTACTTGTTATCTTTCAGAAAACATATGATTTGTGTAGGTTTAATCTGTTAAAACCATCTTCGTTCCGTAAAAAAGCGATTTTTTATGGATAAGAAACTGATTTTTTAGTTGGTTTTTTGAGTCGCGTGAAAGCAATTTCAAAGTTATCGAGGTGTGGTTCACGCAAAATTCTTCCTTTTTTTGATACCTTTCAGAAAACATATAATTTGTGTAGGTTTAATTAGTTAAAACCATCTTCGTTCCGCAAAAAAGCGATTCCTTATGGATGGGAAACTGATTTTTTAGTTGGTTTTTTGAGTCGCGTGAAAGCAATTTCGAAGATATCGAGATGTGGTCCACGCAGAATTCTTCCTTTTTTGATACTTTTCAAAAAACATATGGTTTGTGTAGGTTTAATCAGTTAAAACCATCTTCGTTCCGCAAAAAAGTGATTCCTCACGGATCAGAAACTGACTTTTTAGTTCGATTTTTGAGACGTGTGAAAGCAATTTCGAAGTAATCGAGGTGTGGTTTATGCAGAATTCTCCTTTTTCCGATACCTTTCAGAAAACATACGATTTGTGTAGGTTTAATCAGTTAAAACCGTCTTCGTTTCGCAAAAAAGCGATTCCTCACGGATGAGAAACTGACTTTTTAGTTGGATTTTTGAGTCGCGTGAAAGCAATTTCGAAGTTATCGAGATGTGGTTCATGCAGAATTCTTCCTTTTTTGATACTTTTCAAAAAACATATGGTTTGTGTAGGTTTAATCAGTTAAAACCATCTTCGTTTCGCAAAAAAGCGATTCCTTACGGATGGGAAACTGATTTTTAAGTTGGTTTTTTGAGTCGCGTGAAAGCAATTTCAAAGTTATCGAGGTGTGGTTAACGCAAAATTCTTCCTTTTTTTGATACCTTTCAGAAAACATACGATTTGTGTAGGTTTAATCAGTTAAAACCGTCTTCGTTTCGCAAAAAAGCGATTCCTCACGGATGAGAAACTGACTTTTTAGTTGGATTTTTGAGTCGCGTGAAAGCAATTTCGAAGTTATCGAGGTGTGGTTCATGCAGAATTCTTCTTTTTTTGTTACCTTTCAGAAAACATATGATTTGTATAGGTTTAATCAGTTAAAACCATCTTCGTTCCGCAAAAAAGCGATTCCTCACGGATGAGAAACTGACTTTTTAGTTGGATTTTTGAGTCGCGTGAAAGCAATTTCGAAGTTATCGAGATGTGGTTCATGCAGAATTCTTCCTTTTTTGATACTTTTCAAAAAACATATGGTTTGTGTAGGTTTAATCAGTTAAAACTATCTTCGTTCCGCAAAAAAGCGATTCCTTACGGATGGGAAACTGATTTTTAAGTTGGTTTTTTGAGTCGCGTGAAAGCAATTTCAAAGTTATCGAGGTGTGGTTCACGCAAAATTCTTCCTTTTTTTGATACCTTTCAGAAAACATATGATTTGTGTAGGTTTAATCAGCTAAAACCATCTTCGTTCCGCAAAAAAGCGATTCCTTATGGATGGGAAACTGATTTTTTAGTTGGTTTTTTGAGTCGCGTGAAAGCAATTTCGAAGATATCGAGATGTGGTCCACGCAGAATTCTTCCTTTTTTGATACTTTTCAAAAAACATATGGTTTGTGTAGGTTTAATCAGTTAAAACCATCTTCGTTCCGCAAAAAAGTGATTCCTCACGGATCAGAAACTGACTTTTTAGTTCGATTTTTGAGTCGTGTGAAAGCAATTTCGAAGTAATCGAGGTGTGGTTCACGCAGAATTCTACTTTTTTTGTTACCTTTCAGAAAACATATGATTTGTATAGGTTTAATCAGTTCATACCATCTTCGTTCCGCAAAAAAGCGATTCCTTACGGATGAGAAACTGATTTTTTAGTTGGTTTGTTGAGTCGCGTGAAAGCAATTTCGAAGTTATCGATGTGTGGTTCACGCAAAATTCTTTCTTTTTAATTCCTTTCAGAAAACATATGATTTGTGTAGGTTTAATCAGTTAAAACCATCTTCGTTCCGCAAAAAAGTGATTCCTCACGGATCAGAAACTGACTTTTTAGTTCGATTTTTGAGTCGTGTGAAAGCAATTTCGAAGATATCGAGATGTGGTCCACGCAGAATTCTTCCTTTTTTGATACTTTTCAAAAAACATATGGTTTGTGTAGGTTTAATCAGTTAAAACCGTCTTCGTTTCGCAAAAAAGCGATTCCTCACGGATGAGAAACTGACTTTTTAGTTGGATTTTTGAGTCGCGTGAAAGCAATTTCGAAGTTATCGAGGTGTGGTTCATGCAGAATTCTTCTTTTTTTGTTACCTTTCAGAAAACATATGATTTGTATAGGTTTAATCAGTTAAAACCATCTTCGTTCCGCAAAAAAGTGATTCCTCACGGATCAGAAACTGACTTTTTAGTTCGATTTTTGAGTCGTGTGAAAGCAATTTCGAAGTAATCGAGGTGTGGTTCACGCAGAATTCTTCTTTTTTTGTTACCTTTCAGAAAACATATGATTTGTATAGGTTTAATCAGTTCATACCATCTTCGTTCCGCAAAAAAGTGATTCCTTACGGATGGGAAACTGATTTTTTAGTTGGTTTGTTGAGTCGCGTGAAAGCAATTTCGAAGTTATCGATGTGTGGTTCACGCAAAATTCTTTCTTTTTAATACCTTTCAGAAAACATATGATTTGTATAGGTTTAATCAGTTAAAACCATCTTCGTTCCGCAAAAAAGCGATTCCTTACGGATGGAAAACTGACTTTTTAGTTGGATTTTTGAGTCGCGTGAAAGCAATTTCGAAGTTATCGAGATGTGGTTCATGCAGAATTCTTCCTTTTTTGATACTTTTCAAAAAACATATGGTTTGTGTAGGTTTAATCAGTTAAAACCATCTTCGTTCCGCAAAAAAGCGATTCCTTACGGATGGAAAACTGATTTTTTAGTTGGTTTTTTGAGTCGCGTGAAAGCAATTTCGAAGGTATCGAGATGTGGTTCACGCAGAATTCTTCCTTTTTTGATACTTTTCAAAAAACATATGATTTGTATAGGTTTAATCAGTTAAAACCATCTTCGTTTCGCAAAAAAGCGATTCCTCACGGATGAGAAACTGACTTTTTAGTTGGATTTTTGAGTCGCGTGAAAGCAATTTCGAAGTTATCGAGGTGTGGTTCATGCAGAATTCTTCTTTTTTTGTTACCTTTCAGAAAACATATGATTTGTATAGGTTTAATCAGTTAAAACCATCTTCGTTCCGCAAAAAAGCGATTCCTTACGGATGAGAAACTGACTTTTTAGTTGGATTTTTGAGTCTCGTGAAAGCAATTTCGAAGTTATCGATGTGTGGTTCACGCAAAATTCTTTCTTTTTAATTCCTTTCAGAAAACATATGATTTGTATAGGTTTAATCAGTTAAAACCATCTTCGTTTCGCAAAAAAGCGATTCCTCACGGATGAGAAACTGACTTTTTAGTTGGATTTTTGAGTCGCGTGAAAGCAATTTCGAAGTTATCGAGATGTGGTTCATGCAGATTTCTTCCTTTTTTGATACCTTTCAGAAAACATATGATTTGTATAGGTTTATTCAGTTCATACCATCTTCGTTCCACAAAAAAGCGATTCCTTACGGATGGGAAACTGATTTTTTAGTTGGTTTTTTGAGTCGCGTGAAAGCAATTTCGAAGTTATCGAGGTGTGGTTCATGCAGAATTCTTCTTTTTTTGTTACCTTTCAGAAAACATATGATTTGTATAGGTTTAATCAGTTAAAACCATCTTCGTTCCGCAAAAAAGCGATTCCTTACGGATGAGAAACTGACTTTTTAGTTGGATTTTTGAGTCTCGTGAAAGCAATTTCAAAGTTATCGAGGTGTGGTTCACGCAGAATTCTTCCTTTTTTGATACTTTTCAAAAAACATATGGTTTGTGTAGGTTTAATCTGTTAAAACCATCTTCGTTCCGCAAAAAAGTGATTCCTCACGGATCAGAAACTGACTTTTTAGTTCGATTTTTGAGTCGTGTGAAAGCAATTTCGAAGTAATCGAGGTGTGGTTCACGCAGAATTCTTCTTTTTTTGTTACCTTTCAGAAAACATATGATTTGTATAGGTTTAATCAGTTCATACCATCTTCGTTCCGCAAAAAAGTGATTCCTTACGGATGGGAAACTGATTTTTTAGTTGGTTTGTTGAGTCGCGTGAAAGCAATTTCGAAGTTATCGATGTGTGGTTCACGCAAAATTCTTTCTTTTTAATACCTTTCAGAAAACATATGATTTGTATAGGTTTAATCAGTTAAAACCATCTTCGTTTCGCAAAAAAGCGATTCCTCACGGATGAGAAACTGACTTTTTAGTTGGATTTTTGAGTCGCGTGAAAGCAATTTCGAAGTTATCGAGATGTGGTTCATGCAGAATTCTTCCTTTTTTGATACTTTTCAAAAAACATATGGTTTGTGTAGGTTTAATCAGTTAAAACCATCTTCGTTCCGCAAAAAAGCGATTCCTTACGGATGGAAAACTGATTTTTTAGTTGGTTTTTTGAGTCGCGTGAAAGCAATTTCGAAGGTATCGAGATGTGGTTCACGCAGAATTCTTCCTTTTTTGATACTTTTCAAAAAACATATGATTTGTATAGGTTTAATCAGTTAAAACCATCTTCGTTTCGCAAAAAAGCGATTCCTCACGGATGAGAAACTGACTTTTTAGTTGGATTTTTGAGTCGCGTGAAAGCAATTTCGAAGTTATCGAGGTGTGGTTCATGCAGAATTCTTCTTTTTTTGTTACCTTTCAGAAAACATATGATTTGTATAGGTTTAATCAGTTAAAACCATCTTCGTTCCGCAAAAAAGCGATTCCTTACGGATGAGAAACTGACTTTTTAGTTGGATTTTTGAGTCTCGTGAAAGCAATTTCGAAGTTATCGATGTGTGGTTCACGCAAAATTCTTTCTTTTTAATTCCTTTCAGAAAACATATGATTTGTATAGGTTTAATCAGTTAAAACCATCTTCGTTTCGCAAAAAAGCGATTCCTCACGGATGAGAAACTGACTTTTTAGTTGGATTTTTGAGTCGCGTGAAAGCAATTTCGAAGTTATCGAGATGTGGTTCATGCAGATTTCTTCCTTTTTTGATACCTTTCAGAAAACATATGATTTGTATAGGTTTAATCAGTTCATACCATCTTCGTTCCACAAAAAAGCGATTCCTTACGGATGGGAAACTGACTTTTAAGGTGGTTTTATGAGTCGCAAGAAATCAATTTCGAAGTTATCGAGATGTGGTTCATGCAAAATTCTTTCTTTTTCCGATACCTTTCAGAAAACATATGATTTGTGTAGGTTTAATCAGTTAAAACCATCTTCGTTCCGCAAAAAAGTGATTCCTCACGGATCAGAAACTGACTTTTTAGTTCGATTTTTGAGTCGTGTGAAAGCAATTTCGAAGTAATCGAGGTGTGGTTCACGCAGAATTCTTCTTTTTTTGTTACCTTTCAGAAAACATATGATTTGTATAGGTTTAATCAGTTCATACCATCTTCGTTCCGCAAAAAAGCGATTCCTTACGGATGGGAAACTGATTTTTTAGTTGGTTTGTTGAGTCGCGTGAAAGCAATTTCGAAGATATCGAGATGTGGTCCACGCAGAATTCTTCCTTTTTTGATACTTTTCAAAAAACATATGGTTTGTGTAGGTTTAATCAGTTAAAACCATCTTCGTTTCGCAAAAAAGCGATTCCTTACGGATGGGAAACTGATTTTTAAGTTGGTTTTTTGAGTCGCGTGAAAGCAATTTCAAAGTTATCGAGGTGTGGTTAACGCAAAATTCTTCCTTTTTTTGATACCTTTCAGAAAACATACGATTTGTGTAGGTTTAATCAGTTAAAACCGTCTTCGTTTCGCAAAAAAGCGATTCCTCACGGATGAGAAACTGACTTTTTAGTTGGATTTTTGAGTCGCGTGAAAGCAATTTCGAAGTTATCGAGGTGTGGTTCATGCAGAATTCTTCTTTTTTTGTTACCTTTCAGAAAACATATGATTTGTATAGGTTTAATCAGTTAAAACCATCTTCGTTCCGCAAAAAAGCGATTCCTCACGGATCAGAAACTGACTTTTTAGTTCGATTTTTGAGTCGTGTGAAAGCAATTTCGAAGTAATCGAGGTGTGGTTCACGTAGAATTCTTCTTTTTTTGTTACCTTTCAGAAAACATATGATTTGTATAGGTTTAATCAGTTCATACCATCTTCGTTCCGCAAAAAAGTGATTCCTTACGGATGGGAAACTGATTTTTTAGTTGGTTTGTTGAGTCGCGTGAAAGCAATTTCGAAGTTATCGATGTGTGGTTCACGCAAAATTCTTTCTTTTTAATACCTTTCAGAAAACATATGATTTGTATAGGTTTAATCAGTTAAAACCATCTTCGTTTCGCAAAAAAGCGATTCCTCACGGATGAGAAACTGACTTTTTAGTTGGATTTTTGAGTCGCGTGAAAGCAATTTCGAAGTTATCGAGATGTGGTTCATGCAGAATTCTTCCTTTTTTGATACTTTTCAAAAAACATATGGTTTGTGTAGGTTTAATCAGTTACAACCATCTTCGTTCCGCAAAAAAGCGATTCCTTACGGATGGAAAACTGATTTTTTAGTTGGTTTTTTGAGTCGCGTGAAAGCAATTTCGAAGATATCGAGATGTGGTCCACGCAGAATTCTTCCTTTTTTGATACTTTTCAAAAAACATATGGTTTGTGTAGGTTTAATCAGTTAAAACCATCTTCGTTCCGCAAAAAAGTGATTCCTCACGGATCAGAAACTGACTTTTTAGTTCGATTTTTGAGACGTGTGAAAGCAATTTCGAAGTAATCGAGGTGTGGTTTATGCAGAATTCTCCTTTTTCCGATACCTTTCAGAAAACATACGATTTGTGTAGGTTTAATCAGTTAAAACCGTCTTCGTTTCGCAAAAAAGCGATTCCTCACGGATGAGAAACTGACTTTTTAGTTGGATTTTTGAGTCGCGTGAAAGCAATTTCGAAGTTATCGAGATGTGGTTCATGCAGAATTCTTCCTTTTTTGATACTTTTCAAAAAACATATGGTTTGTGTAGGTTTAATCAGTTAAAACCATCTTCGTTCCGCAAAAAAGCGATTTCTTACGGATGGAAAACTGATTTTTTAGTTGGTTTTTTGAGTCGCGTGAAAGCAATTTCGAAGGTATCGAGATGTGGTTCACGCAGAATTCTTCCTTTTTTGATACTTTTCAAAAAACATATGATTTGTATAGGTTTAATCAGTTAAAACCATCTTCGTTTCGCAAAAAAGCGATTCCTCACGGATGAGAAACTGACTTTTTAGTTGGATTTTTGAGTCGCGTGAAAGCAATTTCGAAGTTATCGAGGTGTGGTTCATGCAGAATTCTTCTTTTTTTGTTACCTTTCAGAAAACATATGATTTGTATAGGTTTAATCAGTTAAAACCATCTTCGTTCCGCAAAAAAGCGATTCCTTACGGATGAGAAACTGACTTTTTAGTTGGATTTTTGAGTCTCGTGAAAGCAATTTCGAAGTTATCGATGTGTGGTTCACGCAAAATTCTTTCTTTTTAGTTCCTTTCAGAAAACATATGATTTGTATAGGTTTAATCAGTTAAAACCATCTTCGTTTCGCAAAAAAGCGATTCCTCACGGATGAGAAACTGACTTTTTAGTTGGATTTTTGAGTCGCGTGAAAGCGATTTCGAAGTTATCGAGATGTGGTTCATGCAGATTTCTTCCTTTTTTGATACCTTTCAGAAAACATATGATTTGTATAGGTTTAATCAGTTCATACCATCTTCGTTCCACAAAAAAGCGATTCCTTACGGATGGGAAACTGACTTTTAAGGTGGTTTTATGAGTCGCAAGAAATCAATTTCGAAGTTATCGAGATGTGGTTCATGCAAAATTCTTTCTTTTTCCGATACCTTTCAGAAAACATATGATTTGTGTAGGTTTAATCAGTTAAAACCATCTTCGTTCCGCAAAAAAGCGATTCCTTACGGATGAGAAACTGACTTTTTAGTTGGATTTTTGAGTCTCGTGAAAGCAATTTCGAAGTTATCGATGTGTGGTTCACGCAAAATTCTTTCTTTTTTTGTTACCTTTCAGAAAACATATGATTTGTATAGGTTTAATCAGTTCATACCATCTTCGTTCCGCAAAAAAGTGATTCCTTACGGATGGGAAACTGATTTTTTAGTTGGTTTGTTGAGTCGCGTGAAAGCAATTTCGAAGTTATCGATGTGTGGTTCACGCAAAATTCTTTCTTTTTAATACCTTTCAGAAAACATATGATTTGTATAGGTTTAATCAGTTAAAACCATCTTCGTTTCGCAAAAAAGCGATTCCTCACGGATGAGAAACTGACTTTTTAGTTGGATTTTTGAGTCGCGTGAAAGCAATTTCGAAGTTATCGAGATGTGGTTCATGCAGAATTCTTCCTTTTTTGATACTTTTCAAAAAACATATGGTTTGTGTAGGTTTAATCAGTTAAAACCATCTTCGTTCCGCAAAAAAGCGATTCCTTACGGATGGAAAACTGATTTTTTAGTTGGTTTTTTGAGTCGCGTGAAAGCAATTTCGAAGATATCGAGATGTGGTCCACGCAGAATTCTTCCTTTTTTGATACTTTTCAAAAAACATATGGTTTGTGTAGGTTTAATCAGTTAAAACCATCTTCGTTCCGCAAAAAAGTGATTCCTCACGGATCAGAAACTGACTTTTTAGTTCGATTTTTGAGACGTGTGAAAGCAATTTCGAAGTAATCGAGGTGTGGTTTATGCAGAATTCTCCTTTTTCCGATACCTTTCAGAAAACATACGATTTGTGTAGGTTTAATCAGTTAAAACCGTCTTCGTTTCGCAAAAAAGCGATTCCTCACGGATGAGAAACTGACTTTTTAGTTGGATTTTTGAGTCGCGTGAAAGCAATTTCGAAGTTATCGAGATGTGGTTCATGCAGAATTCTTCCTTTTTTGATACTTTTCAAAAAACATATGGTTTGTGTAGGTTTAATCAGTTAAAACCATCTTCGTTCCGCAAAAAAGCGATTTCTTACGGATGGAAAACTGATTTTTTAGTTGGTTTTTTGACTCGCGTGAAAGCAATTTCGAAGGTATCGAGATGTGGTTCACGCAGAATTCTTCCTTTTTTGATACTTTTCAAAAAACATATGATTTGTATAGGTTTAATCAGTTAAAACCATCTTCGTTTCGCAAAAAAGCGATTCCTCACGGATGAGAAACTGACTTTTTAGTTGGATTTTTGAGTCGCGTGAAAGCAATTTCGAAGTTATCGAGGTGTGGTTCATGCAGAATTCTTCTTTTTTTGTTACCTTTCAGAAAACATATGATTTGTATAGGTTTAATCAGTTAAAACCATCTTCATTCCGCAAAAAAGCGATTCCTCACGGATGAGAAACTGACTTTTTAGTTGGATTTTTGAGTCGCGTGAAAGCAATTTCGAAGTTATCGAGATGTGGTTCATGCAGAATTCTTCCTTTTTTGATACTTTTCAAAAAACATATGGTTTGTGTAGGTTTAATCAGTTAAAACTATCTTCGTTCCGCAAAAAAGCGATTCCTTACGGATGGAAAACCGATTTTTTAGTTGGTTTTTTGAGTCGCGTGAAAGCAATTTCGAAGGTATCGAGATGTGGTTCACGCAGAATTCTTCCTTTTTTGATACTTTTCAAAAAACATATGATTTGTATAGGTTTAATCAGTTAAAACCATCTTCGTTTCGCAAAAAAGCGATTCCTTACGGATGGGAAACTGATTTTTTAGTTGGTTTGTTGAGTCGCGTGAAAGCAATTTCGAAGTTATCGATGTGTGGTTCACGCAAAATTCTTTCTTTTTAATACCTTTCAGAAAACATATGATTTGTATAGGTTTAATCAGTTAAAACCATCTTCGTTTCGCAAAAAAGCGATTCCTCACGGATGAGAAACTGACTTTTTAGTTGGATTTTTGAGTCGCGTGAAAGCAATTTCGAAGGTATCGAGATGTGGTTCACGCAGAATTCTTCCTTTTTTGATACTTTTCAAAAAACATATGATTTGTATAGGTTTAATCAGTCAAAACCATCTTCGTTTCGCAAAAAAGCGATTCCTCACGGATAAGAAACTGATTTTTTAGTTGGTTTTTTGAGTCGCGTGAAAGCAATTTCAAAGTTATCGAGGTGTGGTTCACGCAAAATTCTTCCTTTTTTTGATACCTTTCAGAAAACATATAATTTGTGTAGGTTTAATCAGTTAAAACCATCTTCGTTCCGCAAAAAAGCGATTCCTTATGGATGGGAAACTGATTTTTTAGTTGGTTTTTTGAGTCGCGTGAAAGCAATTTCGAAGATATCGAGATGTGGTCCACGCAGAATTCTTCCTTTTTTGATACTTTTCAAAAAACATATGGTTTGTGTAGGTTTAATCAGTTAAAACCATCTTCGTTCCGCAAAAAAGTGATTCCTCACGGATGAGAAACTGACTTTTTAGTTGGATTTTTGAGTCGCGTGAAAGCAATTTCGAAGTAATCGAGGTGTGGTTTATGCAGAATTCTCCTTTTTCCGATACCTTTCAGAAAACATACGATTTGTGTAGGTTTAATCAGTTAAAACCGTCTTCGTTTCGCAAAAAAGCGATTCCTCACGGATGAGAAACTGACTTTTTAGTTGGATTTTTGAGTCGCGTGAAAGCAATTTCGAAGTTATCGAGATGTGGTTCATGCAGAATTCTTCCTTTTTTGATACTTTTCAAAAAACATATGGTTTGTGTAGGTTTAATCAGTTAAAACCATCTTCGTTCCGCAAAAAAGCGATTCCTTACGGATGGAAAACTGATTTTTTAGTTGGTTTTTTGAGTCGCGTGAAAGCAATTTCGAAGGTATCGAGATGTGGTTCACGCAGAATTCTTCCTTTTTTGATACTTTTCAAAAAACATATGATTTGTATAGGTTTAATCAGTTAAAACCATCTTCGTTTCGCAAAAAAGGGATTCCTCACGGATGAGAAACTGACTTTTTAGTTGGATTTTTGAGTCGCGTGAAAGCAATTTCGAAGTTATCGAGGTGTGGTTCATGCAGAATTCTTCCTTTTTTGATACCTTTCAGAAAACATATGATTTGTATAGGTTTAATCAGTTAAAATCATCTTCGTTCCATAAAAAAGCGATTTTTTATGGATAAGAAACTGATTTTTTAGTTGGTTTTTTGAGTCGCGTGAAAGCAATTTCAAAGTTATCGAGGTGTGGTTCACGCAAAATTCTTCCTTTTTTTGATACCTTTCAGAAAACACATGATTTGTATAGGTTTAATCAGTTAAAACCATCTTCGTTCCGCAAAAAAGCGATTCCTTACGGATGAGAAACTGACTTTTTAGTTGGATTTTTGAGTCGCGTGAAAGCAATTTCGAAGTTATCGAGGTGTGGTTCATGCAGAATTCTTCCTTTTTTGATACCTTTCAGAAAACATATGATTTGTATAGGTTTAATCAGTTAAAACCATCTTCGTTCCGCAAAAAAGCGATTCCTTACGGATGAGAAACTGACTTTTTAGTTGGTTTTTTGAGTCGCGTGAAAGCAATTTCGAAGGTATCGAGATGTGGTTCACGCAGAATTCTTCCTTTTTTGATACTTTTCAAAAAACATATGATTTGTATAGGTTTAATCAGTTAAAACCATCTTCGTTTCGCAAAAAAGCGATTCCTCACGGATGAGAAACTGACTTTTTAGTTGGATTTTTGAGTCGCGTGAAAGCAATTTCGAAGTTATCGAGGTGTGGTTCATGCAGAATTCTTCTTTTTTTGTTACCTTTCAGAAAACATATGATTTGTATAGGTTTAATCAGTTAAAACCATCTTCGTTCCGCAAAAAAGCGATTCCTTACGGATGAGAAACTGACTTTTTAGTTGGATTTTTGAGTCTCGTGAAAGCAATTTCGAAGTTATCGATGTGTGGTTCACGCAAAATTCTTTCTTTTTAATTCCTTTTAGAAAACATATGATTTGTATAGGTTTAATCAGTTAAAACCATCTTCGTTTCGCAAAAAAGGGATTCCTCACGGATGAGAAACTGACTTTTTAGTTGGATTTTTGAGTCGCGTGAAAGCAATTTCGAAGTTATCGAGGTGTGGTTCATGCAGAATTCTTCCTTTTTTGATACCTTTCAGAAAACATATGATTTGTATAGGTTTAATCAGTTCATACCATCTTCGTTCCACAAAAAAGCGATTCCTTACGGATGGGAAACTGACTTTTAAGGTGGTTTTATGAGTCGCAAGAAATCAATTTCGAAGTTATCGAGATGTGGTTCATGCAAAATTCTTTCTTTTTCCGATACCTTTCAGAAAACATATGATTTGTGTAGGTTTAATCAGTTAAAACCATCTTCGTTCCGCAAAAAAGTGATTCCTCACGGATCAGAAACTGACTTTTTAGTTCGATTTTTGAGTCGTGTGAAAGCAATTTCGAAGTAATCGAGGTGTGGTTCACGCAGAATTCTTCTTTTTTTGTTACCTTTCAGAAAACATATGATTTGTATAGGTTTAATCAGTTCATACCATCTTCGTTCCGCAAAAAAGCGATTCCTTACGGATGGGAAACTGATTTTTTAGTTGGTTTGTTGAGTCGCGTGAAAGCAATTTCGAAGATATCGAGATGTGGTCCACGCAGAATTCTTCCTTTTTTGATACTTTTCAAAAAACATATGGTTTGTGTAGGTTTAATCAGTTAAAACCATCTTCGTTCCGCAAAAAAGCGATTCCTTACGGATGGAAAACTGATTATTTAGTTGGTTTTTTGAGTCGCGTGAAAGCAATTTCAAAGTTATCGAGGTGTGGTTCACGCAAAATTCTTCCTTTTTTTGATACCTTTCAGAAAACATATGATTTGTGTAGGTTTAATCAGTTAAAACCATCTTCGTTCCGCAAAAAAGCGATTCCTTATGGATGGGAAACTGATTTTTTAGTTGGTTTTTTGAGTCGCGTGAAAGCAATTTCGAAGATATCGAGATGTGGTCCACGCAGAATTCTTCCTTTTTTGATACTTTTCAAAAAACATATGGTTTGTGTAGGTTTAATCTGTTAAAACCATCTTCGTTCCGCAAAAAAGTGATTCCTCACGGATCAGAAACTGACTTTTTAGTTCGATTTTTGAGTCGTGTGAAAGCAATTTCGAAGTAATCGAGGTGTGGTTCACGCAGAATTCTTCTTTTTTTGTTACCTTTCAGAAAACATATGATTTGTATAGGTTTAATCAGTTCATACCATCTTCGTTCCGCAAAAAAGTGATTCCTTACGGATGGGAAACTGATTTTTTAGTTGGTTTGTTGAGTCGCGTGAAAGCAATTTCGAAGTTATCGATGTGTGGTTCACGCAAAATTCTTTCTTTTTAATACCTTTCAGAAAACATATGATTTGTATAGGTTTAATCAGTAAAAACCATCTTCGTTTCGCAAAAAAGCGATTCCTCACGGATGAGAAACTGACTTTTTAGTTGGATTTTTGAGTCGCGTGAAAGCAATTTCGAAGTTATCGAGATGTGGTTCATGCAGAATTCTTCCTTTTTTGATACTTTTCAAAAAACATATGGTTTGTGTAGGTTTAATCAGTTAAAACCATCTTCGTTCCGCAAAAAAGCGATTCCTTACGGATGGAAAACTGATTTTTTAGTTGGTTTTTTGAGTCGCGTGAAAGCAATTTCGAAGGTATCGAGATGTAGTTCACGCAGAATTCTTCCTTTTTTGATACTTTTCAAAAAACATATGATTTGTATAGGTTTAATCAGTTAAAACCATCTTCGTTTCGCAAAAAAGCGATTCCTCACGGATGAGAAACTGACTTTTTAGTTGGATTTTTGAGTCGCGTGAAAGCAATTTCGAAGTTATCGAGGTGTGGTTCATGCAGAATTCTTCTTTTTTTGTTACCTTTCAGAAAACATATGATTTGTATAGGTTTAATCAGTTAAAACCATCTTCGTTCCGCAAAAAAGCGATTCCTTACGGATGAGAAACTGACTTTTTAGTTGGATTTTTGAGTCTCGTAAAAGCAATTTCGAAGTTATCGAGGTGTGGTTCCCGCAGAATTTTTCGTTACTTGTTATCTTTCAGAAAAGATATGATTTGTGTAGGTTTAATCTGTTAAAACCATCTTCGTTCCGTAAAAAAGCGATTTTTTATGGATAAGAAACTGATTTTTTAGTTGGTTTTTTGAGTCGCGTGAAAGCAATTTCAAAGTTATCGAGGTGTGGTTCACGCAAAATTCTTCCTTTTTTTGATACCTTTCAGAAAACATATAATTTGTGTAGGTTTAATCAGTTAAAACCATCTTCGTTCCGCAAAAAAGCGATTCCTTATGGATGGGAAACTGATTTTTTAGTTGGATTTTTGAGTCGCGTGAAAGCAATTTCGAAGATATCGAGATGTGGTCCACGCAGAATTCTTCCTTTTTTGATACTTTTCAAAAAACATATGGTTTGTGTAGGTTTAATCAGTTAAAACCATCTTCGTTCCGCAAAAAAGTGATTCCTCACGGATCAGAAACTGACTTTTTAGTTCGATTTTTGAGACGTGTGAAAGCAATTTCGAAGTAATCGAGGTGTGGTTTATGCAGAATTCTCCTTTTTCCGATACCTTTCAGAAAACATACGATTTGTGTAGGTTTAATCAGTTAAAACCGTCTTCGTTTCGCAAAAAAGCGATTCCTCACGGATGAGAAACTGACTTTTTAGTTGGATTTTTGAGTCGCGTGAAAGCAATTTCGAAGTTATCGAGATGTGGTTCATGCAGAATTCTTCCTTTTTTGATACTTTTCAAAAAACATATGGTTTGTGTAGGTTTAATCAGTTAAAACCATCTTCGTTCCGCAAAAAAGCGATTTCTTACGGATGGAAAACTGATTTTTTAGTTGGTTTTTTGAGTCGCGTGAAAGCAATTTCGAAGGTATCGAGATGTGGTTCACGCAGAATTCTTCCTTTTTTGATACTTTTCAAAAAACATATGATTTGTATAGGTTTAATCAGTTAAAACCATCTTCGTTTCGCAAAAAAGCGATTCCTCACGGATGAGAAACTGACTTTTTAGTTGGATTTTTGAGTCGCGTGAAAGCAATTTCGAAGTTATCGAGGTGTGGTTCATGCAGAATTCTTCTTTTTTTGTTACTTTTCAGAAAACATATGATTTGTATAGGTTTAATCAGTTAAAACCATCTTCATTCCGCAAAAAAGCGATTCCTCACGGATGAGAAACTGACTTTTTAGTTGGATTTTTGAGTCGCGTGAAAGCAATTTCGAAGTTATCGAGATGTGGTTCATGCAGAATTCTTCCTTTTTTGATACTTTTCAAAAAACATATGGTTTGTGTAGGTTTAATCAGTTAAAACTATCTTCGTTCCGCAAAAAAGCGATTCCTTACGGATGGGAAACTGATTTTTAAGTTGGTTTTTTGAGTCGCGTGAAAGCAATTTCAAAGTTTTCGAGGTGTGGTTCACGCAAAATTCTTCCTTTTTTTGATACCTTTCAGAAAACATATGATTTGTGTAGGTTTAATCAGCTAAAACCATTTTCGTTCCGCAAAAAAGCGATTCCTTATGGATGGGAAACTGATTTTTTAGTTGGTTTTTTGAGTCGCGTGAAAGCAATTTCGAAGATATCGAGATGTGGTCCACGCAGAATTCTTCCTTTTTTGATACTTTTCAAAAAACATATGGTTTGTGTAGGTTTAATCAGTTAAAACCATTTTCGTTCCGCAAAAAAGTGATTCCTCACGGATAAGAAACTGACTTTTTAGTTCGATTTTTGAGTCGTGTGAAAGCAATTTCGAAGTAATCGAGGTGTGGTTCACGCAGAATTCTACTTTTTTTGTTACCTTTCAGAAAACATATGATTTGTATAGGTTTAATCAGTTCATACCATCTTCGTTCCGCAAAAAAGCGATTCCTTACGGATGGGAAACTGATTTTTTAGTTGGTTTGTTGAGTCGCGTGAAAGCAATTTCGAAGTTATCGATGTGTGGTTCACGCAAAATTCTTTCTTTTTAATTCCTTTCAGAAAACATATGATTTGTATAGGTTTAATCAGTTAAAACCATCTTCGTTTCGCAAAAAAGCGATTCCTCACGGATGAGAAACTGACTTTTTAGTTGGATTTTTGAGTCGCGTGAAAGCAATTTCGAAGTTATCGAGATGTGGTTCATGCAGATTTCTTCCTTTTTTGATACCTTTCAGAAAACATATGATTTGTATAGGTTTAATCAGTTAAAATCATCTTCGTTCCATAAAAAAGCGATTTTTTATGGATAAGAAACTGATTTTTTAGTTGGTTTTTTGAGTCGCGTGAAAGCAATTTCAAAGTTATCGAGGTGTGGTTCACGCAAAATTCTTCCTTTTTTTGATACCTTTCAGAAAACACATGATTTGTATAGGTTTAATCAGTTAAAACCATCTTCGTTCCGCAAAAAAGCGATTCCTTACGGATGAGAAACTGACTTTTTAGTTGGATTTTTGAGTCTCGTGAAAGCAATTTCGAAGTTATCGAGGTGTGGTTCCCGCAGAATTCTTCGTTTCTTGTTATCTTTCAGAAAACATATGATTTGTATAGGTTTAATCAGTTCATACCATCTTCGTTCCGCAAAAAAGCGATTCCTTACGGATGGGAAACTGATTTTTTAGTTCGATTTTTGAGTCGTGTGAAAGCAATTTCGAAGTAATCGAGGTGTGGTCCACGCAGAATTCTTCCTTTTTTGATACTTTTCAAAAAACATATGGTTTGTGTAGGTTTAATCTGTTAAAACCATCTTCGTTCCGCAAAAAAGTGATTCCTCACGGATCAGAAACTGACTTTTTAGTTCGATTTTTGAGTCGTGTGAAAGCAATTTCGAAGTAATCGAGGTGTGGTTCACGCAGAATTCTTCTTTTTTTGTTACCTTTCAGAAAACATATGATTTGTATAGGTTTAATCAGTTCATACCATCTTCGTTCCGCAAAAAAGTGATTCCTTACGGATGGGAAACTGATTTTTTAGTTGGTTTGTTGAGTCGCGTGAAAGCAATTTCGAAGTTATCGATGTGTGGTTCACGCAAAATTCTTTCTTTTTAATACCTTTCAGAAAACATATGATTTGTATAGGTTTAATCAGTTAAAACCATCTTCGTTTCGCAAAAAAGCGATTCCTCACGGATGAGAAACTGACTTTTTAGTTGGATTTTTGAGTCGCGTGAAAGCAATTTCGAAGTTATCGAGATGTGGTTCATGCAGAATTCTTCCTTTTTTGATACTTTTCAAAAAACATATGGTTTGTGTAGGTTTAATCAGTTAAAACCATCTTCGTTCCGCAAAAAAGCGATTCCTTACGGATGGAAAACTGATTTTTTAGTTGGTTTTTTGAGTCGCGTGAAAGCAATTTCGAAGGTATCGAGATGTGGTTCACGCAGAATTCTTTCTTTTTCCGATACCTTTCAGAAAACATATGATTTGTGTAGGTTTAATCAGTTAAAACCATCTTCGTTCCGCAAAAAAGTGATTCCTCACGGATCAGAAACTGACTTTTTAGTTCGATTTTTGAGTCGTGTGAAAGCAATTTCGAAGTAATCGAGGTGTGGTTCACGCAGAATTCTTCTTTTTTTGTTACCTTTCAGAAAACATATGATTTGTATAGGTTTAATCAGTTCATACCATCTTCGTTCCGCAAAAAAGTGATTCCTTACGGATGGGAAACTGATTTTTTAGTTGGTTTGTTGAGTCGCGTGAAAGCAATTTCGAAGTTATCGATGTGTGGTTCACGCAAAATTCTTTCTTTTTAATACCTTTCAGAAAACATATGATTTGTATAGGTTTAATCAGTTAAAACCATCTTCGTTTCGCAAAAAAGCGATTCCTCACGGATGAGAAACTGACTTTTTAGTTGGATTTTTGAGTCGCGTGAAAGCAATTTCGAAGTTATCGAGATGTGGTTCATGCAGAATTCTTCCTTTTTTGATACTTTTCAAAAAACATATGGTTTGTGTAGGTTTAATCAGTTAAAACCATCTTCGTTCCGCAAAAAAGCGATTCCTTACGGATGGAAAACTGATTTTTTAGTTGGTTTTTTGAGTCTCGTGAAAGCAATTTCGAAGTTATCGAGGTGTGGTTCCCGCAGAATTTTTCGTTACTTGTTATCTTTCAGAAAAGATATGATTTGTGTAGGTTTAATCTGTTAAAACCATCTTCGTTCCGTAAAAAAGCGATTTTTTATGGATAAGAAACTGATTTTTTAGTTGGTTTTTTGAGTCGCGTGAAAGCAATTTCAAAGTTATCGAGGTGTGGTTCACGCAAAATTCTTCCTTTTTTTGATACCTTTCAGAAAACATATAATTTGTGTGGGTTTAATCAGTTAAAACCATCTTCGTTCCGCAAAAAAGCGATTCCTTATGGATGGGAAACTGATTTTTTAGTTGGTTTTTTGAGTCGCGTGAAAGCAATTTCGAAGATATCGAGATGTGGTCCACGCAGAATTCTTCCTTTTTTGATACTTTTCAAAAAACATATGGTTTGTGTAGGTTTAATCAGTTAAAACCATCTTCGTTCCGCAAAAAAGTGATTCCTCACGGATCAGAAACTGACTTTTTAGTTCGATTTTTGAGACGTGTGAAAGCAATTTCGAAGTAATCGAGGTGTGGTTTATGCAGAATTCTCCTTTTTCCGATACCTTTCAGAAAACATACGATTTGTGTAGGTTTAATCAGTTAAAACCGTCTTCGTTTCGCAAAAAAGCGATTCCTCACGGATGAGAAACTGACTTTTTAGTTGGATTTTTGAGTCGCGTGAAAGCAATTTCGAAGTTATCGAGATGTGGTTCATGCAGAATTCTTCCTTTTTTGATACTTTTCAAAAAACATATGGTTTGTGTAGGTTTAATCAGTTAAAACCATCTTCGTTCCGCAAAAAAGCGATTTCTTACGGATGGAAAACTGATTTTTTAGTAGGTTTTTTGAGTCGCGTGAAAGCAATTTCGAAGGTATCGAGATGTGGTTCACGCAGAATTCTTCCTTTTTTGATACTTTTCAAAAAACATATGTTTTGTATAGGTTTAATCAGTTAAAACCATTTTCGTTTCGCAAAAAAGCGATTCCTCACGGATGAGAAACTGACTTTTTAGTTGGATTTTTGAGTCGCGTGAAAGCAATTTCGAAGTTATCGAGGTGTGGTTCATGCAGAATTCTTCTTTTTTTGTTACCTTTCAGAAAACATATGATTTGTATAGGTTTAATCAGTTAAAACCATCTTCATTCCGCAAAAAAGCGATTCCTCACGGATGAGAAACTGACTTTTTAGTTGGATTTTTGAGTCGCGTGAAAGCAATTTCGAAGTTATCGAGATGTGGTTCATGCAGAATTCTTCCTTTTTTGATACTTTTCAAAAAACATATGGTTTGTGTAGGTTTAATCAGTTAAAACTATCTTCGTTCCGCAAAAAAGCGATTCCTTACGGATGGAAAACCGATTTTTTAGTTGGTTTTTTGAGTCGCGTGAAAGCAATTTCGAAGGTATCGAGATGTGGTTCACGCAGAATTCTTCCTTTTTTGATACTTTTCAAAAAACATATGATTTGTATAGGTTTAATCAGTTAAAACCATCTTCGTTTCGCAAAAAAGCGATTCCTTACGGATGGGAAACTGATTTTTTAGTTGGTTTGTTGAGTCGCGTGAAAGCAATTTCGAAGTTATCGATGTGTGGTTCACGCAAAATTCTTTCTTTTTAATACCTTTCAGAAAACATATGATTTGTATAGGTTTAATCAGTTAAAACCATCTTCGTTTCGCAAAAAAGCGATTCCTCACGGATGAGAAACTGACTTTTTAGTTGGATTTTTGAGTCGCGTGAAAGCAATTTCGAAGGTATCGAGATGTGGTTCACGCAGAATTCTTCCTTTTTTGATACTTTTCAAAAAACATATGATTTGTATAGGTTTAATCAGTTAAAACCATCTTCGTTTCGCAAAAAAGCGATTCCTCACGGATAAGAAACTGATTTTTTAGTTGGTTTTTTGAGTCGCGTGAAAGCAATTTCAAAGTTATCGAGGTGTGGTTCACGCAAAATTCTTCCTTTTTTTGATACCTTTCAGAAAACATATAATTTGTGTAGGTTTAATCAGTTAAAACCATCTTCGTTCCGCAAAAAAGCGATTCCTTATGGATGGGAAACTGATTTTTTAGTTGGTTTTTTGAGTCGCGTGAAAGCAATTTCGAAGATATCGAGATGTGGTCCACGCAGAATTCTTCCTTTTTTGATACTTTTCAAAAAACATATGGTTTGTGTAGGTTTAATCAGTTAAAACCATCTTCGTTCCGCAAAAAAGTGATTCCTCACGGATGAGAAACTGACTTTTTAGTTGGATTTTTGAGTCGCGTGAAAGCAATTTCGAAGTAATCGAGGTGTGGTTTATGCAGAATTCTCCTTTTTCCGATACCTTTCAGAAAACATACGATTTGTGTAGGTTTAATCAGTTAAAACCGTCTTCGTTTCGCAAAAAAGCGATTCCTCACGGATGAGAAACTGACTTTTTAGTTGGATTTTTGAGTCGCGTGAAAGCAATTTCGAAGTTATCGAGATGTGGTTCATGCAGAATTCTTCCTTTTTTGATACTTTTCAAAAAACATATGGTTTGTGTAGGTTTAATCAGTTAAAACCATCTTCGTTCCGCAAAAAAGCGATTCCTTACGGATGGAAAACTGATTTTTTAGTTGGTTTTTTGAGTCGCGTGAAAGCAATTTCGAAGGTATCGAGATGTGGTTCACGCAGAATTCTTCCTTTTTTGATACTTTTCAAAAAACATATGATTTGTATAGGTTTAATCAGTTAAAACCATCTTCGTTTCGCAAAAAAGGGATTCCTCACGGATGAGAAACTGACTTTTTAGTTGGATTTTTGAGTCGCGTGAAAGCAATTTCGAAGTTATCGAGGTGTGGTTCATGCAGAATTCTTCTTTTTTTGTTACCTTTCAGAAAACATATGATTTGTATAGGTTTAATCAGTTAAAACCATCTTCGTTCCGCAAAAAAGCGATTCCTCACGGATGAGAAACTGACTTTTTAGTTGGATTTTTGAGTCGCGTGAAAGCAATTTCGAAGTTATCGAGATGTGGTTCATGCAGAATTCTTCCTTTTTTGATACTTTTCAAAAAACATATGGTTTGTGTAGGTTTAATCAGTTAAAACTATCTTCGTTCCGCAAAAAAGCGATTCCTTACGGATGGGAAACTGATTTTTAAGTTGGTTTTTTGAGTCGCGTGAAAGCAATTTCAAAGTTATCGAGGTGTGGTTCACGCAAAATTCTTCCTTTTTTTGATACCTTTCAGAAAACATATGATTTGTGTAGGTTTAATCAGCTAAAACCATCTTCGTTCCGCAAAAAAGCGATTCCTTATGGATGGGAAACTGATTTTTTAGTTGGTTTTTTGAGTCGCGTGAAAGCAATTTCGAAGATATCGAGATGTGGTCCACGCAGAATTCTTCCTTTTTTGATACTTTTCAAAAAACATATGGTTTGTGTAGGTTTAATCAGATAAAACCATCTTCGTTCCGCAAAAAAGTGATTCCTCACGGATCAGAAACTGACTTTTTAGTTCGATTTTTGAGTCGTGTGAAAGCAATTTCGAAGTAATCGAGGTGTGGTTCACGCAGAATTCTACTTTTTTTGTTACCTTTCAGAAAACATATGATTTGTATAGGTTTAATCAGTTCATACCATCTTCGTTCCGCAAAAAAGCGATTCCTTACGGATGGGAAACTGATTTTTTAGTTGGTTTGTTGAGTCGCGTGAAAGCAATTTCGAAGTTATCGATGTGTGGTTCACGCAAAATTCTTTCTTTTTAATTCCTTTCAGAAAACATATGATTTGTATAGGTTTAATCAGTTAAAACCATCTTCGTTTCGCAAAAAAGCGATTCCTCACGGATGAGAAACTGACTTTTTAGTTGGATTTTTGAGTCGCGTGAAAGCAATTTCGAAGTTATCGAGATGTGGTTCATGCAGATTTCTTACTTTTTTGATACCTTTCAGAAAACATATGATTTGTATAGGTTTAATCAGTTAAAATCATCTTCGTTCCATAAAAAAGCGATTTTTTATGGATAAGAAACTGATTTTTTAGTTGGTTTTTTGAGTCGCGTGAAAGCAATTTCAAAGTTATCGAGGTGTGGTTCACGCAAAATTCTTCCTTTTTTTGATACCTTTCAGAAAACACATGATTTGTATAGGTTTAATCAGTTAAAACCATCTTCGTTCCGCAAAAAAGCGATTCCTTACGGATGAGAAACTGACTTTTTAGTTGGATTTTTGAGTCTCGTGAAAGCAATTTCGAAGTTATCGAGGTGTGGTTCCCGCAGAATTCTTCGTTTCTTGTTATCTTTCAGAAAACATATGATTTGTATAGGTTTAATCAGTTCATACCATCTTCGTTCCGCAAAAAAGCGATTCCTTACGGATGGGAAACTGATTTTTTAGTTGGTTTGTTGAGTCGCGTGAAAGCAATTTCAAAACTTTCGATGTGTGGTTCACGCAAAATTCTTTTTTTTTAATACCTTTCAGAAAAAACATGATTTGTATAGGTTTAATCAGTTAAAACCATCTTCGTTCCGCAAAAAAGCGATTCCTTACGGATGGGAAACTGATTTTTTAGTTGGTTTTTTGAGTCGCATGAAAGCAATTTCGAAGGTATCGAGATGTGGTTCACGCAGACCTCTTCCTTTTTCCAATATTTTTCAGAAAACATATGATTTGTGTAGGTTTAATCAGTTAAAACCATCTTCGTTCCGCAAAAAAGCGATTCCTTACCGATGGGAAACTGATTTTTTAGTTGGTTTTTCGAGTCGCGTGAAAGCAATTTCGAAGGTATCGAGATGTGGTTCACGCAGACCTCTTCCTTTTTTCAATATTTTCCAGAAAACATATGATTTGTGTAGGTTTAATCAGTTAAAACCATCTTCGTTCCGCAAAAAAGCGATTCCTTACCGATGGGAAACTGATTTTTTAGTTGGTTTTTCGAGTCGCGTGAAAGCAATTTCGAAACTATCGATGTGTGGTTCACGCAAAATTCTTTCTTTTTCCGATACCTTTCAGAAAACATATGATTTGTGTAGGTTTAATAAATTCATACCATCTTCGTTCCTCAAAAAAAGTTTCCTCACGGATGGAAAACTGACTTTTTAGTTGGATTTTTGAGTCGCGTGAAAGCAATTTCGAAGCTATCGAGGTGTGGTTCACGAAGATGGTCGCTGTTCCCAAAGTGCCGGGGCACGACCGGAAACCCCTCAAAAAGTTATTTTAAGTAAAAAAAATGATTTTCCAACAGAAAAAAATTTTTTTTCCCATTTTATCCCGTGCCCCCAGACGCATGAAGTAAAAAAAAAACGACTAGAAAGCGTTTTTGGTAAGTTTGACCACCAAATTTTTTTTAGGTTTTTTCATGAAGTTTTCAAAAACGCATGATTTTTTGTGTTTATCTTTATTATTAGGTACGTACGATCAAAAAAACCGTTTTAGTCACTTTAATTTTTAGCTTTTTTTTACTATTTCCCAAAGTTTGACCTCATACTAGCCCGATTAGGAAGTGTTTTTCGGTAAAATCGACCCGATAATTTTTTTTAGGTTTTTTCATGAAGTTTTCAAAAACGTATGATTTTTTGTGTTTATCTTTCTATTAGGTACGTACGATCCAAAAAACCGTTTTAGTCACTTCAATTTTTAGCGTTTTTTTTTTTTTAAATTATTTTTAAAGTTTGGGCTGAAATGAATACTTCATAATGACATGTACACAGTCTTGTTCCTTTTTCAGATCTTCATTATTTGGTACTTATGTTTTGTGTCGGTTTTTTTAGTTTTACAAACAAATTGTATGATACTAATGAATTTTCTAGCAAATAAATTGCTGCTAAAACTTAGATCCTAATTTTTGAATAACTATTTTTCCGAACATAGTTATTCAAGATATACTTCCTGATATTTGTATACTAAATTTTACTTTAAAACTTTGATTATGATTGCAGCTTTGAAGTCATTCTAAATATTTTAAAAAGTCAATAATATTAAAACATAATTTATTTTATAGCCCATAATTTTTTAAAAATAAATTTTGAATTGAACTGACAAGGTTTACAATCATGCTCGCTCAAAATAATTAAAAAAAATTGCATAAGTAAGAAAAACATTTTTTTTCAATGAAAAAGTAGCTGAAAAATATATATTACACAGTGAAAATATTCAAACTTTTTTTTTACTAAGAGTAGAGTGGGCGCGCGTACGCGCGTCGCGCAGAATTTGATAAAATTACAACCTCCAAAATTTATTGTTGATTAATAACCAAGTTCATGATGAAGAACTCGATAGAAGACGACATGCTTAACCAATAGGATCAAAAATAAAAGTCTTAAACTCAAAAATCGATATCGCTTATTCAATTTTAATAGTGGAAAGGTGCTAGATATAATCAGGTTCAGTGTGAACTCAGCCAACCACCGGGCGATAAGAATAGGTTCAGCGAGAAGTCTGCCAACTGCCGCGCCATAAAAATAATCGATTTCAACGCTGAATTCACTAAGACTGCAGTTGACATCATAACCTCAGTCAGAGTACGAACTTTGGTACTTACTGTTATTTTTGTTATCATTGTTAAAAGTGAATAAAAAAGTCGCGTGCTGTAAGCTTGATTTGAGTGATACTCAAACATGCAACGTTCCTGATTGCAGGGTACTCAAATGAGTACAGAGATTTATTGTAAAACTTATGTTTGAATTTATTTATATATGTTCCATTTTATTTTATATATTTATAAATTGTTAATGTTGAGAATGGCATGATTTAAATAACTCAGTGAGCGGCGGGAAAAATTTAGGAGTTGGCAGCACCGCGATCCCACTCATTATTAAAATTTCCGGGAGTAGGGATCGAGTATCCCTACTCATCTGTACCGACGCGGTAATGCTTATTTACATTGGCCTGATTAAATTTCGCGCACTCCCACTTAACCATAACTATAGGACCGAGGTATCCTGTCGGTTGAACTACAGGTCTAAGGTCACTTATTCCTTTTCCTCTCTACAGTACACTTTGAAATCTATAACTTACTTGTATTATTAGTTAATTTAAAATAGAATAAACTTGAGAGGAAATAGGAGTTCATACGGTGGTCTATCGCGACGCGCCGCGAATTACTAGTGTGCATAAATGCGACGTACGCTAAACACACTTTAAATTCGAGATCCGGGAAATCCGAGCTGTCGGCGATCCTTTCTTTGGTTTTTTGGTTGGATCCATCGAGGAGATTGACAAAGAAAAAAAAAAAAGAGGAACCCGTTCGTGTGCTGAGACCTGCAACTGGAATCCAGACGAGTGGCACCCGTAAGTGTCGTTTGTATAAATCGGCGAGACTAACCCTTTTTATTTTTACTTATTTTTTGTACTATCTTGGCCAGCTCAACTAAAAACGCTGTGAATACAGGCAGTTTCAGTTGAGAAGGAGGTGCTCTGCCATATCCCAGGCAAGAAGTACAAGTTGCTTGTTAAAATTTTTTTTTCTTTGATCGCTTCATATCGAATAACCCCGCACGGTACGTTTGCTGATAGTTTTTTTTTTTTACTCCGTTTCGATTACATGCCCTCGTTTATATTTTTTTCTCTGAACAAAATCATCGTCCGATTCTTCTTCTTTTAAAGAAAAAGCGCCGCTCACTGCACTTTACTTAGAAATCCACGATATAGGTTATTATTGTTAGTTTGTTAAATAAATCGAAAACTATGTAGCTGCAGTAAGCCAGCATCCTTTTATTTAATTGAATAAATTTTTTTTTCGTTCATATAATTCTTATATGAATTTAATGATTATTCATCGTAACCCTATAAATTAATTATTTTTTTGTTGATCTGCGCCAATTTCTCTCCATTAGGTACGCCCAAACAAAAGGACGAGACTGCAGCCGGAAAATTTATTATTAATTTGCTTTTTTTTTCTTTCTTATTTTTTCTTGTTATTTGGTTTTTTTTTCATAGTTATCTTTTTCTCTTTCTTATTTTTGAGCCAGCAGGCCAATAGATTAATACTACATAGTACCTAACTTTTGTTTTAACAATTATCAGCTGAATAAATAAAATTGTAAGAAATTAAAAACGAAGGACATAAAATTCGAGGAAGACCGTGGTCCAAGCAGCAGCACTTGGGCTTCACACTCAGACAGCGGCCTTCCAAACATTTGATTTAATTGTTTTCATCTATTGGATTCAACTTTACTCAAAGTTTCAGTAAGTATCAAATTTTTTGTAATTTCAGTGCCTAGTTTGTTTGTTTTGACTTTTACAGATACAAGCCTTTACTTTTAATCCAAAAGAACCCTCCTAGCTTTACCTGGATGCTAGCTTTCATCTTAAATTCTACAAGTATTTCTCTTGGCTTCACTTGAATAACAGCTTCCGGGTGAAGCTTCTGGGGTTAGTGAGGATGAGTTGTTGTTGAACCCTCCAAGCTTTACCTGGATGCTAGCTTTCATTTTAAATTCTACAAGTATTTCTCTTGGCTTCATTTGAATAATAGCTTCCGGGTAAAGCTTCTAGGGTTAGTGGGGATGAGTTGTTGGCTTTGAAGTAAAAGCTAGTATTCAGGTGAAGCGAGGAGGGTTATTTGGCCTTAAAGTAAAAACTAGTATCCGGGTAAAGCTAGGAGGGTTATTTGGGATGGGTCGTTGGCTTCAAGTCAAAAGCTAGTATTTAGCTCCTAGCTTTAGCCGGATAGTAGCTTTTACTTTTAATCCAAAAGAACCCTCCTCACTTCACCTGAATACTAGCTTTTACTTCAAAGCCAACAACTCATCCTCACTAACCCCAGAAGCTTCACCCAGAAGCTGTTATTCAAGTGAAGCTAAGAGAAATACTTGTAGAATTTAAGATGAATAACTTTGTAATTTTCAAAACTACTTGTTAATATATTTCATTTGTTACCCAAAGAATTAAAAATTAAAAAAAATAATGACAATAATTTTTTTACAGTGGAAAGCTTTGGAAGACATGGCCTCTACATCTGAAGACTTTTCTATAATCGACACATTATCAGAATTTGAGGAGAATAAGCTACCGACTAATTTGCAAGTCATACAAAATTGTTTTCATTACACTCGAAGTTTAAAGCTAACTCTTAATGAGGCTAAAAGTTTAGTTACAAATAAATTAGAAAATATATGGGGCAATGCAAAGCTTACTACTCAAACAAGTGTAACCATAAAAAAGAAAATTCAAAATTTATATGATGACTATAGAATCTATCAAAAAGCTCGAGATAAATCTAAAACTGCTTTTCTTTTAAATTTGAACAAAGTTTTTGATATATCGAGTAAAGAATTGCAAGCAGTACTGCAAGATCCTGAAAAAAGTTCAATACTGTCTTTACCAGTAAATAATATTGCAATGCAAATGAAAAATTTACAGTTACCTGAAAAATCAGGTATGTATGATCAAAGATTATAAAATGTTAAAAAATTGTGTAATAAAAAGTCTTAATTGCTTTTTATCATAAGTGCAATTTATTATTTTAGCTAATGTAACTTACACTTCTGTGCAAGATTCTGAGGAGAAATATGATGATGATGAAGATAGCGATGACGACGAAGAAGATGATGAAACTGATGATACTGATTTTGCCGAACAACCTGATGTTGGGAAAACTTCAAAATATGGTAACTTTTATTTTAATTTTTAATTTTATTTCAATCTTATATGAATTAGCAATTCCAGAAAATTATCATAATTTATAAATTTATCATAATTTATAAATTTATCATAATTTTAAATTACCTTCAGATTTTTGGGATGATAATTAATTTTAAAAATCATGAGTTAATTAAGGGGGTACATATACCTGAGAAAAAAACCTCAAAAAATATTTTGTAAGGTTTTTTAAAATTATTTATTTAAAAAGATTTTTTTTTTCATATAATAAACACGTTTTTACACTATTTTACACATTTAGTTGGTCCAAAAACATGATTTTCTAAGTAATATAAAATATAGCTTATTTAAGAAATAAAAGTTCATTGCTCGTAAAGCCAAAATTTTTCCAGACAGCGGATGAACCCAGGACTTTGCACACTTGTTCTATATGAGAATCCTCATCAGCGGAACCTCAGGAAACCAAATCCAAGCACTATAAAGCTACTTGCATACTTTGAAGTTGCTTAATGTAGTGAAAATTTGGATAGTTTTTATCATTTTAGTCAATTTATGGTGTTTTCAAAGCCATTTTAACGTTAAATTAATAAATTAAATGCCTTCATTAAATTAACTGTAACTTTTTTTCCTTAACGAAATAAAAAACGCGGTTTGCGGCATTTGAAAGCTGATGTAAAAGTACATCCAAAAACACAAAAACCTGAAAATTGATTTTTTCAAAAATTTTAGGTATATGTACACCCTTAATTAATTTGATTTATTTTACTTACATGATATCCCTTGTGGGTACTGTACCTACAAGAGACTATTCTATCGCGGTATTGGAATAATAATAATAATAATAATAATAACTTGATATGTGTAATTTTTTTTGTTAAGATTTAAATAACGCTTTCATCATGACTAAATTTCTTTAAAAGACCTATGCTCAATATTTTATTTAAAAATTTCATATAGTTCCAGGTGATATCAAAAATTTGTATGCTTTCCATCTTAAAACTCCGGAATCCAGTCAAGAAATTTTCCAGGAAAGCGGCAAATCATCTCAGACCTCAGGATCTGAATATCAAGAAAAAAGAGGTCGAAAGTATAAAAAAAGCACAGAGATTAGAGGAACTCTCAATGTTTTAACGGAATCCGTGGTGGAAGTTTTAGACAATTGCCAAATAAGTTATAGGAAATCAGTTGAACTCGTAGGTGCGATCGCTAATGCTCTAAGTGTTGACGTTAAAACCTTGGTTTTAAATTCAACTTCCTTTTACAAAACAAAAGCAAAGGTTAGACAGCAAAAAGCTGAAAAAATTCAAAAGTTATTTTCTCTCAATAAAATTTCTTTTGCTACGGTTCACTGGGACGGAAAACTACTTCCTGATTCTCTTGATGAAAAAAAAAAAAAGACCGTGTACCTGTTCTTGTAACAGCTCCAGGTGGTATCGTCCAAATAATTGATGTCCCTAAATTGAATCATGGCACCGGTAGTCTTCAGGCAGACGCCATTTTCAATGCTCTGGACAGTTGGAAATTGACAAATACAATAGAAGCAGTGTGTTGCGACACTACTAACTCAAACTTAGGCTCTAAAAAAGGGGCAGCAGTTTTACTTGAAAAGAAACTAGGCAAACAACTTTTATATTTAGCTTGCCGTCATCACATTCAGGAAATAATCTTAAAAGCTAGTTTTGGGTCGAAAATTGGAGCTTCTGTTAAACCAGAAGTTCCTTTCTTTGAAAAATTCAAGGCTGAATGGGAAAAGATTAATTTAAATCTCTCAAAAGATGGACTTTCCCAAATTGATCCAAAATTACTCCCAGAAGTTGAAAAAGTTATTGAGTTTGTTGAATACGATTCAGAAATTAAACATCCTCGCGATGACTACAAAGAACTTTTGGAATTGAGTCTTGTTTTTTTTAGGAAAAAAAAAAGATAATTTCAAATTTAGAAAACCTGGGCCAAACCACCACGCACGTTGGATGTCAAAAGCCATTTACACTTTGAAAATGTATATTATTCGTGAAGCTTACAGCTTAGGAGATAATGAAATTAATTTTTTCCAGTTATGTCAGTTTATTGTTTTCATTTACGTCAAAGCTTGGTTTACTGCCAATGATCCTATAGGAGCCCCGTGTAATCACTTAGAGCTGGTGAAGAAACTAGAAGAATTCAAGATGGTCGACGAATGCATTGCAAAAGCGGCTCTAGATAAAAACACCAATCATTTATGGTACCTATCACCGGAGTGCAGTGCATTGGCATTCCTTGATGTAAGCGTGCCCATGGAGACTAAAAAAAAAAATGGTCAAAGCATTGTATAAAGAAAACATTATTCCCAAGTCAGACAAAAAATTTCCAAAAATAAAAGCTCTATTTTAAACCACGAAGAAATAGATTTTTTCATAAATGTAGAATCTCTAGAATTTTTTGAAAGATTTCACCTCAAAAAGGAATTTCTTGAGCTGGATCCTTCCTGTTGGGCTAGTGACGAAGGTGACAAAGAAAACATAAGCATTCTTGAGTCTATAAGAGTAATCAATGACGTTTCAGAGAGAGCGATCCAGCTAGTTACAGATTATAATGGTTGTTTGACAAAAGACGAACATCAAAAGCAGTTTTTGTTTCAAACTGTAGCGAATTATGAAAGAAGTGCCCCGGATTCAAAAAAAGAAAGCTTAGTTAAGCGGTACAAAGAACTTAACGAATAGATTAATTGAGTATGAATATTTTTTGTCTGATAAGTGTATATAATTTTTCAATAAAAGATTGCTAAAAATTGTTAATCAGATTTTTTAGTTTATTCTTATTATGACTTAATTTCATTCTTTCGTCATCCTTTGCTGTAAAAAATGTACATTATTATTTATTTTCAAGATTTTAGAATAGTTGTTTTATTGTGACTAAAACGGTTTTTTTGATCGTACGTACCTAATAATAAAGATAAACACAAAAAATCATACGTTTTTGAAAACTTCATGAAAAAACCTTAAAAAAATTGTCGGGTCGATTTTACTGAAAAACGCTTCCTAGTCGGGCTAGTATGAGGTCAAACTGTAGGAAATAGTAAAAAAACCCTAAAAATTGAAGTGACTAAAACGGTTTTTTTGATCGTACGTACCTAATGATAAAGATAAACACAAAAAATCATACGTTTTTGAAAACTTCATGAAAAAAACTAAAAAAAATTTGATGGGCGATTTTTCCAAAAACGCTTTCTAGTCGGGCTAGTGTGAGGTCAAACTCTGGGAAATATTAAAAAAAACTTAAAAAACGAAAAAAAAAAACGGTTTTTTCAATGGCAAAGATGCAATTTTGAAATTAGAGATCTGAAATTTTGCACAGAGCTTCCTTTTTGACATACCTTTCGAACGATATATTTGTGTGGGTTGCCAGCATGTATTTTTTTTTAACATTTTTTCTATTGATTCCGTTATTCATTCTGTTTTCATTGTTTTTTTTTTTACTTCATGCGTCTGGGGGCACGGTATAAAAAGGAAAAAAAAATTTTTTTTTTGTTTGAAAATCATTTTTTTGTCTTAAAATAACTTTTTGAGGGGTTTCCGGTCGTGCCCCGGCACATTGGGAACAGCGAACACCTTAGTGGTTCACGCAAAATTCTTCCTTTTTTTGATATCTTACAGAAAACATATGATTTCAGTAGGTTTAATCAGTTAAAACCATCTTCGTTCCGCAAAAAAGCGATTCCTCACGGATGAGAAACTGACTTTTCAGTTGAATTTTTAAGTCGCGTGAAAGCAATTTTGAAGTTATTGAGGTGTGATTCACGCAGAATTCTTCTTTTTTTGATACCTTTCAGAAAACATATGATTTGTGTAGGTTTAATCAGTTCATTTCATCTTCGTGCCGCAAAAAAGCGATTCCTCACGGATGGTAAACTGATTTTCTAGTTGGTTTTTCGAATTGCGTGAAAGCAACTTAGAAGTAATCAAGGTGTGGTTCACGCAAAATTCTTCCTTTTTCCGAAACCTTTCAGAAAACATATGATTTGTGTATTTTTAATCAGTTCATACCATCTTCGTTCCGCAAAAAAAGATTCCTCACGGATGGAAAACTGACTTTTTAGTTGGATTTTTGAGTCGCGTGAAAGCAATTTTGAAGTTATTGAGGTGTGGTTCACGCAGAATTCTTCTTTTTTTGATACCTTTCAGAAAACATATGATTTGTGTAGGTTTAATCAGTTCATTTCATCTTCGTGCCGCAAAAAAGCGATTCCTCACGGATGGTAAACTGATTTTCTAGTTGGTTTTTCGAATTGCGTGAAAGCAACTTAGAAGTAATCAAGGTGTGGTTCACGCAAAATTCTTCCTTTTTCCGAAACCTTTCAGAAAACATATGATTTGTGTATTTTTAATCAGTTCATACCATCTTCGTTCCGCAAAAAAAGATTCCTCACGGATGGAAAACTGACTTTTTAGTTGGATTTTTGTGTCGCGTGAAAGCAATTTCGAAGTTATCGAGATGTGGTTCACGCAGAATTCTTCCTTTTTTGATTCTTTTCAGAAAACATATGATTTGTGTAGGTTTAATCAGTTCATGCCATCTTCGTTCCGAAAAAAGCGATTCCTCACGGATGGTAAACTGATTGTCTAGTTGGTTTTTCGAGTCGCGTGAAAGAAATTTCGAATGAATCAAGGTGTGGTTTACGCAAAATTCTTCCTTTTTCCGAAACCTTTCAGAAAACATAAGATTTGTGTATTTTTAATCAGTTCATACCATCTTCGTTCCGCAAAAAAAGATTCCTCACGGATGGAAAACTGACTTTTTAGTTGGATTTTTGAGTCGCGTGAAAGCAATTTCGAAGTTATCGAGATGTGGTTCACGCAGAATTCTTCCTTTTTTGATTCTTTTCAGAAAACATATGATTTGTGTAGGTTTAATCAGTTCATGCCATCTTCGTTCCGAAAAAAGCGATTCCTCACGGATGGTAAACTGATTGTCTAGTTGGTTTTTCGAGTCGCGTGAAAGAAATTTCGAATGAATCAAGGTGTGGTTTACGCAAAATTCTTCCTTTTTCCGAAACCTTTCAGAAAACATAAGATTTGTGTATTTTTAATCAGTTCATACCATCTTCGTTCCGCAAAAAAAGATTCCTCACGGATGGAAAACTGACTTTTTAGTTGGATTTTTGAGTCGCGTGAAAGCAATTTCGAAGTTATCGAGATGTGGTTCACGCAGAATTCTTCCTTTTTTGATTCTTTTCAGAAAACATATGATTTGTGTAGGTTTAATCAGTTCATGCCATTTTCGTTCCGAAAAAAGCGATTCCTCACGGATGGTAAACTGATTGTCTAGTTGGTTTTTCGAGTCGCGTGAAAGAAATTTCGAATGAATCAAGGTGTGGTTTACGCAAAATTCTTCCTTTTTCCGAAACCTTTCAGAAAACATAAGATTTGTGTATTTTTAATCAGTTCATACCATCTTCGTTCCGCAAAAAAAGATTCCTCACGGATGGAAAACTGACTTTTTAGTTGGATTTTTGAGTCGCGTGAAAGCAATTTCGAAGTTATCGAGATGTGGTTCACGCAGAATTCTTCCTTTTTTGATTCTTTTCAGAAAACATATGATTTGTGTAGGTTTAATCAGTTCATGCCATCTTCGTTCCGAAAAAAGCGATTCCTCACGGATGGTAAACTGATTGTCTAGTTGGTTTTTCGAGTCGCGTGAAAGAAATTTCGAATGAATCAAGGTGTGGTTTACGCAAAATTCTTCCTTTTTCCGAAACCTTTCAGAAAACATAAGATTTGTGTATTTTTAATCAGTTCATACCATCTTCGTTCCGCAAAAAAAGATTCCTCACGGATGGAAAACTGACTTTTTAGTTGGATTTTTGAGTCGCGTGAAAGCAATTTCGAAGTTATCGAGATGTGGTTCACGCAGAATTCTTCCTTTTTTGATTCTTTTCAGAAAACATATGATTTGTGTAGGTTTAATCAGTTCATGCCATTTTCGTTCCGAAAAAAGCGATTCCTCACGGATGGTAAACTGATTGTCTAGTTGGTTTTTCGAGTCGCGTGAAAGAAATTTCGAATGAATCAAGGTGTGGTTTACGCAAAATTCTTCCTTTTTCCGAAATCTTTCAGAAAACATATGATTTGTGTAGGATTCATCAGTTAAAACCATCTTCGTTCCACAAAAAAGCGATTTCTTACAGATTGGAAACTGATTTTTTAGTTGGTTTTTCTGAGTCACGCGAAGGCAATTTTGAAGTTATCGATGTGTGGTTCACGCAAAATTCTTCCTTTTTCCAATATATTTCAGAAAACATATGATTTGTGTAGGTTTATTCGTTAAAACCATCTTTGTTCCACAAAAAAGCGATTTCTTACAGATTGGAAACTAATTTTTTAGTTGGTTTTTCTGAGTCACGCGAAGGCAATTTTGAAGTTATCGATGTGTGGTTCAGGCAAAATTCTTCCTTTTTCCGAAACCTTTCAGAAAACATATGATTTGTGTATTTTTAATCAGTTTTTTATTTTTTATTTATTTTTTTTTTTTAATACTTATTTATAGTCGCGACTTTTTATGCTCCGTATGGGCTTATTGACGACTTCGTCTCTACACTGCTTCGCATTAGCCCATGGCCCATATGGACCATGTGGAGTACGGGAAACCCAGGGTATGTGCCTCATTCGAGTTAATCGTAAGACCAGCGCTGAACCGGCAGGCTCATTGGGACTTTTTACCCCACATATCGCCCCCAATCAGATAGTCTTGGATTAGACCAGTGCCGAAGCGAGTTTAGCTCATTGGGAAATTATGCCCAAAATATTGCCCCCAGTCGAGATAAACTAACGACCAGCGCTGAAATGATGGCCTCCGGTAAAACCGACTCCAAAGCAGTCGGGGTGAACGTAGGGATCGACATAACCGATGCAACGAACGAAGAAAATAATTCCAAGTTAGTTGCGCGGAGAATCGAACCCAAGATCCCTCTAACGACGTTGTTTCAGAAGCGAGCACGCTAACCACTGACCCAACGACCGCTCTTTTTAATCAGTTCATACCATCTTCGTTCCGCAAAAAAAGATTCCTCACGGATGGAAAACTGATTTTTTAGTTGGTTTTTTGAGTCACGTGAAAGCAATTTCGAAGTTATCGTGGTGTGGTTCACGCAAAATTCTACCTTTTTCCGATACCTTTCAGAAAACATATAATTTGTGTAGGTTTAACCAGTTAAAAACGTCTTGGTTCCGCAAAAAAGCGATTCCTTACGGATGAGAAACTGATTTTCTAGTTGGTTTTCCGAGTTGCGTGAAAGCAATTTCGAAGTAATCAAGGAGTCGTTCACGCAAAATTCTTTCTTTTTCCGATACTTTTCAGAAAACATATGATTTGTGTAGGTTTAATCAATTCATACCATCTTCGTTCCGCAAAAAAAGATTCCTCACGGATGGAAAACTGACTTTTTAGTCTGATTTTTGAGTCGCGTGAAAGCAATTTCGAAGTTATCGAGGTGTGGTTCACGCAAAATTCTTCCTTTTTCCGATACCTTTCAGAAAACATAAGATTTGTGTAGGTTTAATCAGTTAATACCATCTTCGTTTTGCAAAAAAGCGATTCCTTAAACATCGAATGGATAAAATTGTTGATGGGACCCACTTTTACATTTTCATCTGTATGAACGTTTGGTGCAATTTTTACTTTTAAGTGGAGCATAGTGTGAGGTAAATCTATATAATATTCTCCCGAACTAGGTACCACAAACTCCAGAGGGGTCCCCGACTCGTCTTTCAGAGGACTGATTGGTTTATAATGAATAAATTGACTGCTTTCTATCGATGTTTGAGTGGGGGGAATAGTAAAAAAATCTTATTCGGCCGACATGCACTCGTTTGAGTGCGATTGTAGAAAAGCCATTTTTATCAAGGACCAAAAATATCGGAAATATCTCTTAAATTTTTCTTTGCAGCGGTCTTCTTCTTCTTCTTCTTCTTCTTTCCTTTTGATTTTCTAACCTTTCTTTTTTTCTTTTGCACGGATCCAGACTTACGAACAGTCGGGTGTTTCTTTTTCGACTTACGCTTACGCCGCGATGTTTTCGCCTTATATCCTTGGCCGTTCATTATTTTAATTACCTTATTAGCTGCTTTTTTCTTTAACTTTTGTCCAGACTCGTAGCCACGCGTTTTAATAGAGTGCTTGAAATCTGTATTGTGATTAGTAATGTCGTCGAGAATATCCACACCCGTACGAAGCGCTTCTCTATCTACGGTTCTCATTCCTTGCGATAAGTAGGGTATTATTTTTCGTCCAAGACCAGTGAGCCAACTTCCTATTCCTCTTCCTTTCTGATAATGAGAACCAGAGTACACGTTTTTTACATTAGACCACCCACCGCCTCCGACTTGAGCATCGTAATAAGTCGAATAGTGAGACATTTTTATAGCCTTTTACGCACTAGATGAAGTTTCACAATCGAGGTGCCGCTTTCAAATGGTACAATGTTACCGTATACGTCTCTTATATCGATAATTATACTTTGAAATTGATTCTGAAGAAGGGGTATGTAATGAATAGGTCCAAAAGTTCGCACAACGTTAGAGCCAAAATCATATTTTGTTGCATCGAGCGGTACTATTCTCAATAAGCTCGCTTCGGTATTACCTACAGTGTAAGGAGCGCAAATATATTATGTAAACAAATAATTGATCCGGTATCGCGCGGCTAAGTACAGCGGGTCTTACGGCGATCGAATCTCTTTTCGGAAAACCATGGATACGTTCTGTTTTTCGCTCCAATTCGGATTCGAAACCAAAAATTCGTCGTATTTTTTCATGGAATCTCGTTACATGTACACTATTGCAATTATCTGGTTTACATTTTCGTGTTATAGACCAATAACCTTTTCGTAGATTGGAGGGTTGAAGAACTTGATGCTTAATCGTATCGCCGGCTTGATTTATTTCATCAGCTAATTGTTGAAGCGGATCGTATTTACCATAAGAAAAACTACGTTCACTTTCAGTATTACTAGTCTTTGTATCAAAAAAGTAGACAGCTTCGGATTCTTGTATGTGATTTATCGTGCACGGTATATGTCTTTCAGCGAGACCCACAAGCCACTCACCCGAGAGTTTTATTTCCCGAGATAAATGAGTGGTAAAACACGCTGTAGTATTCTGGGGATAATATTTCATACTACTATTACTAGGTTAAACCAAAAAAAAATCATTAGTACTTTCCATTTTTATATTTCGATCATATCATTTGCTTTGATTCAGGAGTTAAACTTTTTGGGATATCCGGCCCACTTGACGAGATGTTGTTTTTTTGGACCTGTTCCTTTAGTCTCTACAATATATTCAATTTTAAATTCTTTTTCCTGATTTATACTTTTTACATCAACTAAAACAAGCTCTTTGGTATAAAAGAAACCATCAATTTCTTCGTCTTTTAAATCCTTCAAAATATAGGTGTACAGTCCTTGACGATTCGATACACGCTTAACTATAAATACTTCCTCGCTGAAATTCTTCTCGTAACCGGGTTCGAAGGTGTTTTTCGTTCTGCTGATTCGGACATACTGACCGGGTTTGAACTTGGGTCTCGATACTAATGATTTCTTCGACTTATTTTTATTAACGCTTTGAGACAGAGAGCGTTTTAATAAATTTTTACGAGCAGATATCACGTTGAAAATATTAACATCGCATGGTCTCATTTTTGTACCACTGTATATACTTTCGTTGTATCCTTTTACAATTTTTTGCACGACGTCTACGTAACGTTTAGTATTTTTATACGTAAAATATCTTCATATACGTGCCTTCAACCTTCGAATAACTCTTTCAGCGATACTACATTTTATATCGGGATTGCGTGCAAATCTAAACTTGATATCGTGTTTTTTTAAAACATTCTGAAACTGTTTTCCCTTAAACTCGCTGCCTTTATCAGTCTGTAGACATTTGGGTACGCGAGGTAAAGACCGTTTGATGATTTTTTGAAACGCGTTACCAACAGTCAGGGCTGTTTTTTCTTTTAAACTTTCAACCCATACGTATTTTGACAATGCGTCGATAACGACCAGTAAATAATTGAAACCATCGTTAAATTCTTTAATACTTGTCATTTGCATTAAATCTGCTTCCCACAAATCATCGATGTTTGTCACGTTGTAATATAATCTCGGGAATCTTCTTATAACTGGTTTGTGAAGAGTATAAGCGTCTTGCTGGGAGAGCCATTCGTAGATTTTTTGCTTTTCTTTGTCATTCAAAGTCTTGCCATTTTTGTTTACGGTCAATAAATTTCGAGCGCCTGTAAAAGCTATTGGACTATTCAAGTCGTAATATTTTTTTTCGTAAGTCATTTTAAAGCTTAATCTTCAACCACTTGGTTTTAGCAGTATTTCTAGTAACTATAGGAGACTCTCGTACTAAACTTTGTTTGTTTTTGTTTGTTATCTCGTACGAATTATCTAGATTATTGTTTTTTCTTTTTCTCGAGCCTTGTGACACTTTGAGTTTTTTTTTTTTTGAGCTCGTGTTTTTTTTTTGGTAAATTTTTTAAATCTGCTTTTAAGTTGAGCGGTGTCGATAAAGTTGACAGTAAATTCGCAAACTCTTTTTTGCCTGCGGTATGGATTTTGTTTTTTCTTTCTTGAGACTGCGTATTATTATTATTTTTGACCGCGTCAGTCAGTAGCTCGATGATGTTTGAGTCTCTTATCACTCGACCGTCAATTTTTATGGTACCCCAACCATGCCAACTCAGTCTAGGACCACTCTTTTCGTATAAGAGATTTAATAATTCAATCGCTTTTTCTTTATAAATTAAGGGGATACTATCTAAAACCATCTCGTCGCTTGGAGGCAGATCGTCTCTGGAAGATATATGGAGCACATCACCAGTCGGTTCAACGGTTTCAATAACGTCGTTTAACTCAGCTATTTCATTTGGCTCTAGTGTTTCGTTGGGCACATTAAAACTTATAAAATTGGATTGATCGTTATCATAATGTTGATCGGTTTGACGTTCTTTGTTTTTAAAAAAAGAGATAACGACGTAAAATCTGTAAATAATTTTTACATTTTTCATCGTCGTCTTTGAAACGCTTCGATCTAAGTATTTCATACATCTTAGAATCGAGTCGGGATAAATTATCGCCAGGTGTGAGCGTGGATTTTTCATTCGATCCTTGCGAAATTGATTCGGAGGTGTTTGTAAAGCGATCGAATGTAGTCTCTGGAACAAAAACCATTTTACGTGCTCTCGCCATTTTTTATTTGTTTTACTAATCTTGAATTATACTCGAGAAAATTTTTGATGCCAGAGCATTGATTATAGGTGCTAATAATATCGGTAAAAATGCACCACCACCGTGTTGAATGATTTATTTTTTTTTATTTTTCCAATCGTTTTTGTTTTTATTTTTCTTAACACTGATTAATCTTCGCAGCACTTTTTTATGTTTTTTTAAACGTTTTTTCGTCGAGTCTTTTATAGCAACATTACCTTTTAATACGTTTAACGCTATTTTACAAATACAACTCACAGCTGATTTATCTATCGTACGGAGTAAAGCTCTTCTTTGATTATTATCGTTGTGACAGAGAGCGTGTAGAATAGCTACTTGTTTTTTTGTAAATTTAGGGCGATTCGATGTTGATGCCGCCATAGTCGAAGATATACTAAATTATTTACCAGTGACGTCTTATTATTTGATTTTTAAATTCTTTGGTACATATACGTAATTTTTTTCATCATCCGGAAAGATACATGTACGTACTCTGTATTCCTCGAGAGCTTCCTGCGAAAGATCTAAAAATAGATAAGAATGGGCAGGTCTCGTTGCGTCCAGGTATGCTTCCCATAAGAATTTTGTATCTTGCGGGTATACCTGACGGGCAAGGTGTTTTATTTGAGCGCGATCTCGCGGGTTCTTAAAAATCACCATATACGTAGTGTTCAAACTGATGTCTCGCTGCGATTTTCCTTGATGAAACAGATTCTGCGTAATGAAAACAACGGAAAGGTTTTTATGATGACTTCCACGCGTGAATAAATCTAATACAACGTCACCGCTGCTCTCGCGCATGAGATCATCGAGAATAAGTAACTTGGTTTTATCGCTATCGCAAGAATAGTCCTGATTCTGAGGCAGACCCTCGTGAAACTCTATTGGGCCTAAAAAATTGTTGTAAAATTCCTGCCACTCTGTATAGTGAAATAATATGCGATCAAATTTAACTGTGCACATTTGATTCAGATGCTTTAAAAATTTTCTAACGAAGTAAGATTTTCCACTTTTACTAGGACCCGCTATGATAGCGGTAAACGGATGTAACCACCTCGTATCCATTTTTGAAACTGATACTTACGAGGTATAGATACCATGATTTTATACACGCTATATTTTTATCCGAGTTGTGCACGTACACCTCGTGGTGAATTGGATACATATATGGCCTGGTAAGCACGAGGTTGCGAGTTCAAATCCTATTCAGGTGCGGATCGTTTTTACCTTAGCGCGAACAAAATGGCTATAATGTTACCGTCCGAGGTTTTTTTTGTTCAATTTATCGACGCAGTCTAACTGACGAATACATGTCTTACCTTTCTTTGACTCTTTGTTAAAAGATCCTCGTAGACTGGTGGATAAATCGTCAGACTTGTGAATAAATGGTTGTGGGTTCAAAGCCCGCTATCAATCTGGCGCCGTCAAGACTACGAGAATTTTTTATTTTTGAAAAATTTATTCGCACTATTTAAACATAATCAAAAAGATATGAAATTTATGTTTATTTAAATAAATATTGTCTTTGTTTGTATAAACAAGCTATTAAGATGTATACAAACCATTGAGCTAACTTAACGACAGCTTGTTTATGTAAACAAACTATTTAGATAAAAGATAAGGAATTATACCCGTCGTCTGTAACCAGACACCTTGTTTATATAAACAAACCATTGAGATAACAGATAAGAAATTGTGCACCGTCCGGTGACGTCATCTGTAACCAGACACCTTGTTTATGTAAATAAACCATTGAGATAAGAGATAAAGAATTGTGCACCGGGATGATGACTCATTGTTGTGTCTCGTAACCCGACACCTTGTTTATGTAAACAAACCATTAAGATAAGAGATAAGGAAATGTGCACCGGTGATGACTCATTGTTGTGTCTCGCACAACTCGCCCGTATACTACTCTTGTCATATCTTTTGAACTAAATAATTAAATAACATTCTGTTTGCGAATATTTATTTATAAATTCCTATGGAATAACTTTCTCGCTGGAAGTTTTCCAAAAAAAAAGATTTGAACTCTTTTTTTTTAATCTAACAGTCATTGTATATAACAACTACATCTATCTTTATATGCAAATTATTTATATACATATTTATATATACACATACATGATTTTTATATACATATATTTTATTAAGTTTATAACTTGTTACCTAAATATTGCATTCATACAATATTATTACCTCTAAGTATTATGCATCTTTACTGTTATGCTTTAACACTCGTTATACCTTGTACTCACATTGGTATGTATCCTTCTTATAATAGGGAGTACGCGAGTGTCGAGATTCGAGCTCGAGAAACTATCGAATTGAAGATTAAGACTTTTATTCTGGATCTGATTGGCTCAGAGTAACGACAACCATAAAAAATGCGAAGCGAACGTTGCCGTGAAGGTATAGAGAGGTAAATTTTTGATAACGAACTGTCAAAGTTCGAAAAAAACAATTGCTCGATCCATGAGGTTATACGATTTGATTTTTGATCTACAATGAATGAATCAATGCGGAATAAAAATACTTTTTGAAAGTTACAGAAGTTTTTTTTTTTTAATTTCAAGGTTCATGAGAATTGGAATAACCGCATCTCGGAAATTAAAAAATAAATTTGTAATATTTTTGCTCATTTTATTTATTTTTCTTGAACATCTTCAATATAAATAGAAGAAGAGGAGTATAAAAATTACAAATTTTATAATAAATTGATTACGTGAGTTAATTTAAGTTACTTCAATGTCAATTCAATACTTAAAATAATCTCAAAATTTAATTGCATTGTTATATCATGTTCGATTCAATAATAATAATTTGTTGTTGCAATGTTTAGTGGTAAATAAATTAAAAACTAGAATTTAAAAAAATGCAAGTATATCTCTAATTCAATTCATTTAAATCTTTAACAGAATTTGTTCAATAAGTTTTCCATTAAATCATTTACAATGTAAGATTGTTAAGAAAAAAGTATAAATTCGATTTTTTCAACTATCTAATAAAAATAGCAAGGTCTGCATACACTATAGTGAGTAATAAAATACGTTTTTTTACTTGAGATTGAAAACAAATAATAAAATATCTATGTAAGATTAAAGTCACGGTACTCGAAAAATTGAGTGATATTTTTCAAAATTAATCTTGAAAAAGCAACTTTTAATACAAATTTTAAATCTTCTTTTTAATTTTTTTCGTTTTTCATTTCATGAAAAACTCATGAATACAAGACTAATTTGATTTAAATGAATAATTGTTATTCAAATTCCAATATTATGATGTACAAAAAATTTGAGGGTTATGAAAGAGTAAAAATACAAGTGTAAATGTGAATGTTGAATACTGGTATCAATCATGTAATTAATTAGAATCCTAATAACTATCAAAAAGTGACGAACATAAATATGTGATGTTTCAATTGGAGCGCAAGTATTTCAGGTAATTGACCCAGCACAATTACGGACTAAAAAAAAGATTGGATATTTAGAGCATGTGTTGATCGATTTGATGGAAATACCAAGGGCTTTGTTTCTGAATACACAATACTAAATAAAAGGAATGCAATTTTCATATTGTTGATTTAAATAAGTAATAAAACTATAATGCAAGATCAAATTTTTATGTTTTCGACCAAACAATGGTATTTTTGGGGCACGGCCTAGAACGGAATTGTTGCTTTCTGACTCCGTAGAACATAAATTAAATATACACACCTAGGCCGGGTATATACTTTTGAATACTTTCATAATCGATTGATATAAGTAATAACTTTAATTTTTCAAAGAAACTTTTCATCGTAATTCAACTCTTAGTATGAATTTTATCAATATTTTGATTTTATAATTTTAATTCAACGTAGATAATAGCGTACAAAAAGTTTTTAGGTATGAAATGGATACTTTTAAAAATAAAAGTATAAATATGAATACTAAATAGTAATAACAATGAAAACTTCAATATCATTGATACTAACAACAATTAATGTTAAGATGTATGATCAAATTTATATTATAAGGAGTATGACAAATATATTTTGTAGTTTATAATAAAGCTCACGTATTGCAGGTAGGAGAAACCGAGGCAGGTCGGTCAATTTAAAAAAAATGCATGCCCAAAATAGCGAAAAAGTATTTTCATTCTAAACTGAATAATGTGATTTGAAACTAGAGAACATACAAAAGTTATTTTTATTGAGTAACCAGATTAAAAATCAAAACAGTTTCTCAAATATATGTATTGAACTATTCTCAACTTTTACTTTTCATATTATACAGGCCCCGAATACGCAAATATTCTCCCCGCTACGTGGGAGGGGTATGGTTTTCGGGGCCTTTGCGATTAAAACGTTACACGATCGCTTGAAAAATATTAGCCAACCCTTAGCAAGCTCTTGGGTTTGCTATTTTTTGAGCCAACCTGCCTTGGATTCAGGACAGGTTTATAAAAGATGCCTTAAAACTTTATAAGAAGAGAGGGTATTTCGCCAAATAAAATAGCCGAATCAGCTTCCTCGGCAAATAGAATCGAAAATAAAAATGTTAAATTTTAAATTTTTTGTTAAACAAATTTTGTTTACGATCAATTTAGTTTGACTATGATTTGAAAATATTTTTTTGCACCGAATTCAAACAGTTTAAGCTGTTTTTTTACCTAAAAACTATATTGAAAAAAAAAAAACCAAAAAACTTGCGGTAAAATCCTCGCACAGCTGGTCATATTGTTTCAACTTTTTAAAATATAAAAAAGCACGTTTTTGCTCAATTTTATTAAAATCAGAATCATTATTTTAACTAGTATCAGTTAAAAATTTTATGTAAATTGAAAGGGTAAATTTTTCATCAAGTATTGGTCACCACCAAAAAAAATAAATATTAAAATATTTAATATAAATCACCACTTTAAGAGCACATATTTCATCAAAATTAAAAAACAACATACGGAGCTAAACTAAACTTTTTAGTAGAAAATTTTTGTTTTAAACCGCGTTTTACTAGCCATCCGAGGTTTCAAGGTAAGAATCAAAGTGTAAAAATTAATACTTTAAATCCTAGGGTCCCTAAAAAAAGAGAATAGAATGTTGTGATTAGCGCCTAAAACTTTCCTTTTTAAAGTTTTTTTCTCCATCCGATGGTCGAAAGTACGAATCCTGTGCACCGATTTCTCAGTCGAAAGTTCAACTTTGCTGCAATCAGGCGCTCTACTATACCGACCTATAACAGCAGTGCAGAAAGAAATGTCGAGCTTCTAATCTCTTACATGTCGCGCAGTGCAGCAATGTTCAACTTTCTGCTCTTGTATTGCATTATACTATTCGATTAATTTACATAAAAAATAGAGGCTACTGAAAAAAAAAAATTTTTTGACAACTTTGTCTGGCTTGACGATTTTTTAATAGTTTTTAGAGTTTTTTTAGCATTCGATCACCCATGGAATGACTTTAAGGTTTTTTGCAGAAACTCCCACACAATATAAATGCATCAATTTTATGGTCTTTAAAAAAGGATACTTAAGACAAAAATCATTTCCTTTGATATCTCGAAACCAAAGATGGCTAGAAAAACGTGGTTTTTGCAAAACTTTGTTAACAAAAAAATCTGTTTGCTATTCATATAGATTTAGTATTAATGAAATTTTCCCCTGCCAGATAACAATCAATATTAAATTTTCATGAATTAGTTTTAAAAGTGCCTTTAGACCTCCTAAAAAATCTTGAAAAATTTCTGAATCTAATTTTTGTCAGAATTTATCACGTTTTTTTTCCATTAGGGTCTGGGTCTCGAAGTATTTGAAAAAAATTATCATGTTAGAAATGTCCTAAACCATTTGAATTCGCAAAAAATAAAAAATAAATGTAGACTAAATTTTTTGAAAACGAAATTTTGAACTACATGATAATTTATATAAGGTAAGTGTATACTTAATATGGCCCCCCTAAGCGAGAATCGACGTTGTGCCGAATTAAATCAATATTTTTTGACGTGTAAGGTCTCATTTTAAAGGTTAATTCAAGAGCTTTAAAGTGAAACATTATGCGTTTGATTTTGATCAATGAGCTTGAAATGCCAGAGGATTTACGAAAACTCGTTTTTTTAAGACACCAAAAATTTGTGTACCTAATATGGCCCCCTTGAAGTTATTTATTAACTGCGATTTGTTCCTATTTTTTAAATCAATCAGGATATGAGATTTAAAAAACTGCAAAATTTTAATTATTTTAAAAACGATTTTTTTTTAAATTGAGCCTTTTACAATGTTTTTGAAAGCTTTGCAACCAGTAGAAAAATTACAACTTTAAATTGTTATCAAAGTTTGTTTCTTTAGTTATGAAATGAAAAAAGGCTTTGAAACAATAAAATTTATTTCATTAAAATAACATAAGGATGGGATTTTCTAAAAAGTACATACGAAACTAAAGACTCTTCGGAAATACACTTTGAAATATCGCCATTTCTACTAATTCGCGGGGGCCATATAAGGTACACTGCAGGATAAAAAGTTACTTCATCACATTCACTTTTATCCTAATAACATCAATAAACAGAAGGACACTATGTACTGAAGAATAGTATATTCCTGTACAAGTAAGGGAAACGCGTCGTTTCCTCGAGAGTTGGATGTTTCAGCACGAGACGAAGTCGAGGCAAAAAATTGATCAAGTCAGAAAACTAACAGCCGTTTATGTCAACTTAAAAGTCAAGATGAATATTTAGTACAATCTGGTCATAAGTTTTGGTTTCAAAATTGATAAAAAATAAAATATCGTAAAATCTTTTCAGGATTCTCTTGATTAAAAATTCGGTATCGAGTAAGGTTAGATGTTTAATAATAAATCATCCCAGAACTGATTTTATGAATCAGCAAAGAAAAACCATCATTCCTTTGTTTTGGGGCTTTTGTTAACAATGCTGAATTAATTTCGAAAAAGGAGTAAATGAATAATAGGATAAGGGCGTGTTACGCACTAGCGAAATTTTTATTAATCAAAAAAAATGAATAAAATAAATATTTATTGTATGTTTTCTTTTTTTAATCATCGATTGATTCAAATCAATAAAAGCGACAAATGAATGATAGCACCGGCGCGCGGTACGCGCGCTAGCGAGTTTCTAGTCCCTTTATAAAAGAGAGCTATCGCCATCTTGCGTAAGTGTAAGATTTTTATTCGTGAGCTGATTGGTGAAGAAGTTTTTAAAATATTCGAAAAGTGTATTTTGAGATTACTCTTATTGTTTTTTCCTATGCGCGCTTGAAGCGCGCTCAGAAGAGCTAGTAAAATGTACATTGTATATTCCTTTTAACATATATTTCTTATGCACTCTTACCTTTGAACTGCAAGCCACATATTTTTTCCCAAGTTGTAAACATAATCAAACTCTTTTAATTTATCTGTAAACTAAAGTGTAACATGTTTTTCGATGACAGATTGACGAAAAATTAATGTTTTGATACGCCAAAGGTAATCCTCTATTATATTAAGAAGTTTATTTTCGTCGTCGTCGTCGGCTTCGTTTAAAAAAAAAAAAGAGAATTAGACATCTCAGATCAACTAGAAATTTAGTACTCGGGGGTTTTCGGGGCTGCTGATCACGAATCCAACATTCATTTTTAAATTTGACCTATGTAAAGTCTACTTATTCAAGGTTGAAATTTATTTTTTCTCTGGATCTTTTCAGACTTTGACGTCTATGATTGATTAGAAACTGAGTAATCAGGGGTTTTTGGGGTTCATTTTTAAAATTGACGTGTGTAAGAGCTATAAAAACAATATATTTCTTATAAAAATTTTAAAATTTAATATATTCAGTATGAATTATTTTAGACACTTTAAGTAACAATATTTTTAAACTTTTTGTTTTAATTTAAAAATAAAATAAAGATATTTTAATTCTCAATCGAGCAAGCGTTACCGCAGCAAGGTATAGAGGCTATCTAAATTATATACAAGGTGGCGCAAATTAATGTATTAGTGCCACTATCTCGAAATTTAAGCCTCGTGCGAAAAAGTGTTTCATATAAAAGTTGTTTGGTTTGGAGGGGGAAGTAAAATGGTGACCTTGAAATGGGGCCCGGGGCCTTATGTTGGGCCCTACGGACCTCATGTCTGTTTTTTAAAATTAGAAACCATATTTTTCTTATCGGATTTGGAAAGAGCGGAAAATTTTACGATTGTTAGGGTAGGGTGGGGTAATTGTGCCGGTGGGGTAATGGGACCATGTCTTTTTATTTTTATTAAAAATAATGAAAACACTTTTTTTTTTCATAAATAATTTTCTTTTTTATCATAGTTCAAAAAAAAAATTATGAAAAAAAATAATAAAATAATAAAAATAAAAAAACATGGTCCAATTACCCCACCGGTATGATTACCCCACCCTACCCTAGGTATTTTTGAAAATTTTTTTGGGCCCCTGTAAGGCCCAGTAAGTCCCGATAAAGCCTGTTTAATTTTAACAGCATGGTTCCTGGAAAAAAAGCATTTTTCGTATAGCACATGCATTGAGAAAGCTTTTTGGTTTAAAATTTTCAACAAAATGGGCCCAAAAAAACTTGGCCCAGGGCCTTATGTTGGGACCTATGGACCTCAAGTCTATTTAAAAAAATAGAAACCCCTCTTTTTCTCATCAAATTCAGAAAGAGCGGGAAATTTTACGATTTTTTTGAAATTTTTTTTCGGCCCCTATAAGGCCCAGTAAGCATCGATAAAGCCCACTGAACTTTGACAACGTTATTCCTGGAAAAAAAGCATTTTTTGTAAAGCACATGCATTGAGAAAGTTTCTTTGTTTAACATTTTCAACAAAATGGGCTCAAAAAATTTTTACTTATTTATTTATGCACTCCTTGACTTCAGCTCCCTGGTTATCGGATTGTCAAGGCTTAACTCCGAAGATGTCTTAGATTGGGCCCCATGGACCCAAAATCTGACTATTAAAAACAGTCTAACGATCAATAGGGCTACACATAAGGCCCCGGACCGAATTTTTTTTGGACTCATTTTGTTGAAAATTTTAAACCAAGAAACTTTCTCAATCTATGTGCTATACGAAAAATGCTTTTTTTCCAGGAATCATGCTGTTAAAATTAAACAGGCTTTATCGGAGCTTACTGGGCCTTACAGGGGCCCAAAAAAATTTCAAAAAATACCTAACAATCTTAAAATTTTCCGCTCTTTCCAAATCCGATAAGAAAAATATGGGTTCTCATTTTAAAAAACGGACTTGAGGTCCGTAGGGCCCAACATAAGGCCTCGGTCCTAAATTCAAGGTCACCATTTTACTTAGCCCTCCAAACCAAATAAATTTTATATGAAAAATTTTTTGCACGAGGCTTAGATTTTGAGTAATTTGCTCCTCGCTCCGACCGGACTCCCATTCCGCTCCCTACCTTAAATCTTCATTTTATACCGTAAAACAGGTAAAAAATTGCACTATTATTCCGCTCTCACACCACTCCCAAACCGCCTTTTCTCGCCATTTTTTTCTCACCCCATTCCGCTCCCAACGTTAACTCCTTATTTGATGAAGAAATACCACCGTAAAATAGATCAAAAATTGCACTTTTATTCCGCTCCGTTCCCGCTCTCAACACCGCTTTTTTTGTACCCTCCTCATTTGTAAAAATTTACACTACATGAGTAAGAGTTGAAAAGTAACTATATCAAATTCTCTGGAGTCAAAACTTCCTGGGGAAATCATCTCCGAGGCGTAACTACTACCAAGAGCACCGGGTGTCCATGGTGACTCCTCTGGAGTCAAAACATACTGGGAAAATCATCATCAAGGCGTTACTATTAACAAAGGCGCCAGGTGTCTATTCTGACTTCTCCGAACTCAAAACTTTCTGTGAAAATCTTATCCAAGGCGTAAGTACCACCAAGTTCACCACGTGTCTGTCCTGACCTCTCTGGAGTCATAACATCCTGGGAAAATAATCTCCAAGAAGAAACTGTCACCAGGTATACACCCTGACTCCTATGGACTCAAAACTTCCTGGGAAAATCATCACCAAGGCGTAACTACTACCAAGATCACCAGGTGCCTCTCCTGACCTCTCTGAAGTCAAAACTTCCTAGAAAAATCTTTTCCAAGTCGTAACTAGTTCCCAGTTCGCCAGGTGTCTGTCCTGAAACCTCTGAAGTCAAAACATCCTGCGAAAATCATCTCCAAGGCGTAACTACTACCAAGTGCACCAGGTGTCTGTCCTGACCTTTCTGAAGTCAATACTTCCTCGGAAAATCATCTCCAAGACGTAACTGTCACCAAGTTTACCAGGTATACACCCTGACATCAATGAAGTCAAAACTTCCTCGGAAAATCATCTCCAGGCGTAACCACTACCAAGTGCACCAGGTGTCTCTCCTGAAACCTATGGAGTCAAAACTTTCTGGGGAAATCACTCCAAGGCGTTTAGGTAAATAGTGCACCGGGTATACACCCTGACTCCTATGGAGTCGAATCTTCCTAGGAAAATCATCTCCAAGGCGTAACCACTACCAAGTTAACTAGGTGTCTGTCATGACCTTTCTCAGGTCAAATATTCCAGCGGGAATTATCTCCAAGGCGTAACTACTACTAGGTTCACCAGGTATACACCCTGACTCCTATGCAGTCAAAATTTCCTCGCAAAATCATCTCCAAGGCTTAACTGTCACCAAGTTCACCAGGCGTTTTTTCTGACCTCTCTGAAGTAAAAACTTCCTAGGAAAATCTTTTTCAAGGCGTTACTTTTACCCAGTGCATCAGTTGTCTGTCCTGACCTTTCTGAAGTCAATACTTCCTCAGAAAATCATCTCCAAGACGTAACTGTCACCAAGTATACCAGGTATACACCCTGACATCAATGAAGTCAAAACTTCCTGGGAAAATCATCTCCAGGCGTAACCACAACTAAGTGCACCAGGTGTCACTCCTGACACCTCTGGAGTCAAAACTTCCTGGGGAAATCACTCCAAGGCGTTTAGGTAGATAGCGCACCGGGTATACACCCTGACTCCTATGGAGTCAAATCTTCCTAGGAAAATCATCTCCAAGGCGTAACCACTACCAAGTTAACTAGGTGTCTGTCATGACCTTTCTCAGGTCAAATATTCCAGCGGAAATTATCTCCAAGGCGTAACTACTACTAGGTTCACCAGGTATACACCCTGACTCCTATGCAGTCAAAATTTCCTCGCAAAATCATCTCCAAGGCTTAACTGTCACCAAGTTCACCAGGCGTTTTTTCTGACCTCTCTGAAGTAAAAACTTCCTAGGAAAATCTTTTTCAAGGCGTTACTTTTACCCAGTGCATCAGTTGTCTGTCCTGACCTTTCTGAAGTCAATACTTCCTCAGAAAATCATCTCCAAGACGTAACTGTCACCAAGTATACCAGGTATACACCCTGACATCAATGAAGTCAAAACTTCCTGGGAAAATCATCTCCAGGCGTAACCACAACTAAGTGCACCAGGTGTCACTCCTGACACCTCTGGAGTCAAAACTTCCTGGGGAAATCACTCCAAGGCGTTTAGGTAAATAGCGCACCAGTTATACACCCAGGCTCCTATGGAGTAAAAACTTCCTAGGAAAATTATTTCCAAGGTGTAACTAGTACCAAATTGACCAGGTGTCTGTCCTGACTTCTCTAAGTCAATACTTCCTGGGAAAATCAACTCCAAGACGTAACTGTCACCAAGTTTCCCAGGTATACACCCTGACACCAATGGAGTTAAAACTTTCTGGGAAAATCATCTCCAGGCGTTACTATTACCAAGTGCACCAGGTGTCTGCCCTGACTTCTCCGGAGTCAAAACTTCCTGGGAAAATCAACTCCAAGACGTAACTGTCACCAAGTTTCCCAGGTATACACCCTGACACCAATGGAGTCAAAACTCCCTAGGAAAATCTTTTCGAAGGCGTTACTATTACCAAGAGCACCAGTTGTCTATTATGACCCTTCTAGAGTCAAAACTTCCCAGGGAAATCATCTCTAAGGCGTAACTACTACCAAGTTCTCCTGGTGTCTGTCCTGACCTGTCTGAGGTCAAAACTTTCTGGGAAAATCAACTCGAAGACGTAACTGTCACCAAGTTTCCCAGGTATACACCCTGACACCAATGGAGTCAAAACTTCCTGGGAAAATCATCTCCAGGCGTAACTGTCACCAACTTCGCGGGATGTTTTTCCCAATCTCTCTGAAGTCAAAACTCCCTAGGAAAATCTTTTCCAAGGCGTTACTATTACCAAGTGCACCAGTTGTCTATTATAACCCTTCTAGAGTCAAAACTTCCTAGGGAAATCATCTCTAAGGCGTAACTACTACCAAGTGCACCAGGTGTCTCTCCTGACCTCTCTGAAGTCAAAACTTCCTAGGAAAATCATCTCCGAGGCGTAACTACTACCAAGAGTACCAGGTGTCTGTCCTGACACCTCCGGAGTCAAAACATCCTGGGGAAGTCATCTCTAAAGGCGTTTCATTAAATAGTGCACCGGGCTTACGTCCTGACTCCTATGGAGCCAAAACTTCCTAGGAAAATCATCTCCAAGGTGTAACCACTACCAAGTAAACCAGGTGTCTGTCCCGACCTCTTGCGGGTCAAAACTTCCTGTGGCAATTATCTCCACGGCGTAACTACTACCAAGTTCACCAGGTTTATACCTTGACTCCGATGAAGTCAAAACTTCCTAGGAAAATCTTTGCCAAAGCGTTACCATTACCGAGTGCATCAGTTGTCTGTCCTAACCCTTCTGGAGTCAAAACCTCCTAGGGAAATTATTTCCAAGGCGTAAATACTACCAAGTGGACCAGGTGTCTGTCCCGTCACCTCTGAAGTCAAAACGTCCTGGGGAAATCATCTCTACAGCGTTTCATTTAATAGTGCACCGGGTATAAACCCTGACCCCTTTGAAGTCTAATCTTCCTAGGAAAATCATCTCCAAGGCGTAACCACTACTAAGTTAACCCGGTGTCTGGCCTGACCTACCTCGGGTCAAAACTTCCTGGGAAAATTATTTCCAAGACGTAACTACTACTCATTGCACTAGGTGTCAGCCCTGACTTCTCCGTAGTCAAATTGTCCTAGGTAAATCTTCTCCAACGCGTAACCACTACCAAGTTAACCAGGTGGCTGTCCTGACCTCTCTGGAGACATCATTTCCTGGGAAAATTATCTCCTAGAAGTGACTGTCCCCAAGTGCACCAGGTATACACCCTGACTGCTATGGAGTAAAAACTTCCTGTTAAAATCATCTCCAGGCGTTACTATTACCAAGTGCACCAGTTGTCAGTTCTGACCCTTCTGGAGTTGAAACTTCCTAGGGAAATTATTTCCATGGCGTAACTACTACCAAGTGCACCAGGTGTCTGCCCTGGCTTCTCCGGAGTCAAAACTTTCCAGGAAAATCATCTCCAAGTCGTAACTACTACCAAGTTCCCCAGATCTCTGTCCCGACCTCTCTGAAGTCAAAACTTCCTGGGAAAATCAACTCCAAGAAGTAACTGTCACCAAGTGCACCAGGTGTTTTTCCTGACCTCCCTGAAGTCAAAACTTCCTAGGAAAATGTTTTCCAAGTCGTTACTACTTCCTAGGTCAACAGGTGTCTGCCCTGACACCTCTGGAGTCAAAACATCCTGGGGAAATCACTCCAGGGCGTTTAATTAAATAGTACACCGGGTATACAGCCTGACTCCTATGAAGTCAAAACCTTCTCGGAAAATCATCTCCAAGGCTTATTTGTCACCAAGTTCACCAGGTGTTTTTCCAGACCTCTCTGAAGTCAAAACATCCTAGGAAAATTATCTCCGAGGTGTAGCTAGTACCAAATTGACCAGGTGTCTGTCCTGACCTCTCTGAAGTCAATACTTTCCGGGAAAATCATCTCCAAGGCGTAACTACAACCAAGTGTACCAGAAATACACCCTGACACCAATGGAGTTAAAACTTTCTGGGAAAATCATCTCCAGGCGGTACTATTACCAAGTGCATCAGGTGTCTGCCCTGACTTCTCCGGAGTCAAAACTTCCAGGGAAAATCGTCTCCAAGGCGTAACTGTCACCAAGTTCACGAGGTGTTTTTCCTTACCTCTCTGATGTAAGAACTTCCTAGGAAAATCTTTTTCAAGGCGATACTATTACCAAGTGCACCGGTTGTCTGTCCTGACCCTTCTATTGTAAAAACTTCCTAGGGAAATCATCTCCAAGGCGCAACTAGTACTAAATTTACCGGTTATCTGTCCTGACCCTTCTGAGGTCAAAACTTCCTGGGAAAATCAACTCCAAGAAGTAACTGTCACCAAGTGCACCTGTCTGCCCTGACTTTTCCGGAGTCAAAACTTCCAGGGAAAATCATAACCAAGGCGTAACTGTCACACAGTTCAGCAGGTGTCTACCCTGACCTCTCTGAAGTCAAAACTTCCTAGGAAAATCATCTCGTGGCGTAACTACTTCCTAGGTCAACCGGTGTCTGTCCTGACACCTCTGGAGTCAAAACATCTTGGGGAAATCACTCCAGGGCGTTTAATTAAATAGTGCACCGGGAATACAGCCTGACTCCTATGGAGACAAAACTTCCTCGGAAAATCATCTCCAAGGCTTAACTGTCACTTAGTTCACCAGGTGTTTTTCCAGACCTCTCTGAAGTCAAAACTTCCTAGGAAAATTATTTCCAAGGTGTAACTAGTACCAAATTGACCAGGTGTCTGTCCTGACCTCTCTGAGTTCAATACTTCCTGGGAAAATCAACTCCAAAACGTAACTGTCTTCAAGTTTCCCAGGTATACACCCTGACACCAATGGAGTCAAAACTCCCTAGGAAAATCTTTTCCAAGGCGTTACTATTACCAAGTGCACCAGTTGTCTATTATGACCCTTCTAGAGTCAAAACTTCCCTGGGAAATCATCTCTAAGGCGTAACTACTACCAAGTTCTCCTGGTGTCTGTCCTGACCTGTCTGAGGTCAAAACTTTCTGGGAAAATCAACTCCAAGACGTAACTGTCTTCAAGTTTCCCAGGTATACACCCTGACACCAATGGAGTCAAAACTCCCTAGGAAAATCTTTTCCAAGGCGTTTTTATTACCAAGTGCACCAGTTGTCTATTATAACCCTTCTAGAGTCAAAACTTCCTAGGGAAATCATCTCTAAGGCGTAACTACTACCAAGTGCACCAGGTGTCTCTCCTGACCTCTCTGAAATCAAAACTTCCTGGGAAAATCATCTCCAAGACGTAACTGTCACCAAGCTCACCAGGTGTCTACCCTGACCTCTCTGAAGTCAAAACTTCCTAGGAAAATCATCTCCGAGGCGTAACTACTACCAAGAGTACCAGGTGTCTGTCCTGACACCTCCGGAGTCAAAACATCCTGGGGAAGTCATCTCTAAAGGCGTTTCATTAAATAGTGCACCGGGCTTACGTCCTGACTCCTATGGAGCCAAAACTTTCTGGGAAAATCATCTCCAGGCGTAACTGTCGCCAAGTTCACTTGGTGTTTTTCCTGACCTCTCTGAAGTCAAAACTTCCTAGGAAAATGTATTCCAAGGCGTTACTATTACCAAGTGCACTAGTTGTCTGTCCTGACCCTTCTATTGTAAAAACTTCCTAGGGAAATCATCTCCAAGGCGCAACTAGTACTAAATTCACCGGGTATCTGTCCTGACCTCTCTAAAGTCAAAACTGCCTAGGAAAATCATCTCCGAGGCGTAACGACTACCAAAAAGACCAGGTGTCTGTCCTGACACCTCTGGAGTCAAAACATTCTGGGAAAATCATCTTCAAGACGTAACTGTCACCGAGTTTACCAGGTGTACACCCTGACATCAATGGAGTCAAAACTTCCTGGGAAAATCATCTCCAAGAAATAACTGTCACCAAGTGCACCAGGTGTTTTTCCTGACCTCCCTGAAGTCAAAACTTCCTAGGAAAATGTTTTCCAAGTCGTTACTACTTCCTAGGTCAACAGGTGTCTGCCCTGACACCTCTGGAGTCAAAACATCCTGGGGAAATCACGCCAGGGCGTTTAATTAAATAGTACACCGGGTATACAGCCTGACTCCTATGAAGTCAAAACTTCCTCGGAAAATCATCTCCAAGGCTTATTTGTCACCAAGTTCACCAGGGGTTTTTCCAGACCTCTCTGAAGTCAAAACATCCTAGGAAAATTATCTCCGAGGTGTAACTAGTACCAAATTGACCAGGTGTCTGTCCTGACCTCTCTGAAGTCAATACTTCCCAGAAAAATCATCTCCAAGGCGTAACTACCACCAAGTGTAGCAGGTGTCTGTCCTGACACCTCTGGAGTCAAAACATTCTGGGGAAATCATCTCTAAGGCGTTCCATTAAATAGTGCACCGGGTATACACCCTGACTCCTATAGATTCAAAACTTCCTAGGATAATCATCTCCGAGGCGTAACCACTGCCAAGTTAACCAGGTGTCTTTCCTGACACCTCTGGAGTCAAAACATTCTGGGGAAATCATCTCTAAGGCGTTCCATTAAATAGTGAACCGGGTATACACCCTGACTCCTATGGATTCAAAACTTCCTAGGATAATCATCTCTGAGGCGTAACCACTACCAAGTTAACCAGGTGTCTGTCCTGACCCTTGGAGTCATAACTTTCTGGGAAAATAATCTCCAAGGCGCAACTGTCACCAGGGGCCCCGGGTATACAGCCTGACTGCTATGGACTCAAAACTTCCTGAGAAAATCATCTCCAAGGTGTCACTATCACCAAGTGCACCAGTTGTCTGTCCTGACCCTTCTGGAGTCAAAACATCCGAGGTAAATTATGTCCAAGGTTTAAGTACTATCATGTTCACCAGGTGTCTGTCCTAACCTCTTTGAAGTCACTACTCTCTTGGAAAATCATCTTCAAGACGCAACTGTTACCAAGTGCACCAGGTATACACTCTGACGCCTATGGAGTCAAAACTTCCTGGGAAAATCAACTCCAGGAGTTACTATCACCAAGTGCACCAGTTGTCTGTCCTGACCCTTTTGGAGTCAAAACTTCCTAGGGAAATCATCTCCAAGACGTAACTGACACCAAGTGCACCAGGTATTCACCCTGATGCCTATGGAGTCAAAACTTCCTGGGAAAATCATCTCCAGGCGTTACTTTTACCAAGTGCACCAGTTGTCTGTCCTGAACCTTCTGGAGTCAAAACTTCCTAGGGAAGTTATTTCCTAGACGTAACTACTACCAATTGCACCAGGTGTCTGCCCTGACTTCTCCGAAGTAAAAACTTCCTGGGAAAATCATCTCCAGGCGTTACTATTACCAAGTGCACCAGTTGTCAGTCCTGACCCTTCTGGAGTTGAAACTTCCTAGGGAAATTATTTCCATGGCGTAACTACTACGAAGTGCACCAGGTGTCTGCCCTCGCTTCTCCGGAGTCAAAACTTTCCAGGAAAATCATCTCCAAGTCGTAACTACTACCAAGTTCCCCAGTTCTCGGTCCCGACCTCTCTGAAGTCAAAACTTCCTGGGAAAATCATCTCCAAGAAGTTACTGTCACCAAGTGCACCAGGTGTTTTTCCTGACCTCCCTGAAGTCAAAACTTCCTAGGAAAATGTTTTCCAAGTCGTTACTACTTCCTAGGTCAACAGGTGTCTGTCCTGACACCTCTGGAGTCAAAACATCCTGGGGAAATCACTCCAGGGCGTTTAATTAAATAGTACACCGGGTATACAGCCTGACTCCTATGGAGTCAAAACTTCCTCGGAAAATCATCTCCAAGGCTTATTTGTCACCAAGTTCACCAGGTGTTTTTCCAGACTTCCTGAAGTCAAAACATCCTAGGAAAATTATCTCCGAGGTGTAACTAGTACCAAATTGACCAGGTGTCTGTCCTGAACTCTCTGAAGTCAATACTTCCCGGGAAAATCAACTCCAAGGCGTAACTACCACCAAGTGTAGCAGGTGTCTGTCCTGACACCTCTGGAGTCAAAACATTCTGGGGAAATCATCTCTAAGGCGTTCCATTAAATAGTGCACCGGGTATACACCCTGACTCCTATAGATTCAAAACTTCCCAGGATAATCATCTCCGAGGTGTAACCACTACCAAGTTAACCAGGTGTCTGTCCTGACACCTCTGGAGTCAAAACATTCTGGGGAAATCATCTCTAAGGCGTTCCATTAAATAGTGCACCGGGTATACACCCTGACTCCTATGGATTCAAAACTTCCTAGGATAATCATCTCTGAGGCGTAACCACTACCAAGTTAACCAGGTGTCTGTCCTGACCCTTGGAGTCATAACTTTCTGGGAAAATAATCTCCAAGGCGCAACTGTCACCAGGGGCCCCGGGTATACAGCCTGACTGCTATGGACTCAAAACTTCCTGAGAAAATCATCTCCAAGGTGTCACTATCACCAAGTGCACCAGTTGTCTGTCATGACCCTTCTGGAGTCAAAACATCCGAGGTAAATTATGTCCAAGGTTTAAGTACTATCATGTTCACCAGGTGTCTGTCCTAACCTCTTTGAAGTCACTACTCTCTTGGAAAATCATCTTCAAGACGCAACTGTTACCAAGTGCACCAGGTATACACTCTGACGCCTATGGAGTCAAAACTTCCTGGGAAAATCAACTCCAGGAGTTACTATCACCAAGTGCACCAGTTGTCTGTCCTGACCCTTTTGGAGTCAAAACTTCCTGGGAAAATCAACTCCAGGAGTTACTATCACCAAGTGCACCAGTTGTCTGTCCTGACCCTTTTGGAGTCAAAACTTCCGAGGGAAATCATCTCCAAGACGTAACTGACACCAAGTGCACCAGGTATTCACCCTGATGCCTATGGAGTCAAAACTTCCTGGGAAAATCATCTCCAGGCGTTACTTTTACCAAGTGCACCAGTTGTCTGTCCTGAACCTTCTGGAGTCAAAACTTCCTAGGGAAGTTATTTCCAAGACGTAACTACTACCAATTGCACCAGGTGTCTGCCCTGACTTCTCCGAAGCAAAAACTTCCTGGGAAAATCATCTCCAAGGCGATACTATTGCCATATTAACCAGGTGGCTGTCCTGACCTCTCTGGAGTCATTACTTCCTGGGAAAATAATCTCCAAGGCGCAACTGTCACCAGGTGCACCAGGTATACACCCAGACCCCTATGAAGTCAAAACTTCCTAGGAAAATCATCTCCGAGGCGTAACTACTACCAAGAGTACCAGGTGTCTGTCCTGACACCTCCGGAGTCAAAACATTCTGGGGAAGTCATCTCTAAAGGCGTTTCATTAAATAGTGCACCGGGCTTACGTCCTGACTCCTATGGAGCCAAAACTTTCTGGGAAAATCATCTCCAGGCGTAACTGTCACCAAGTTCACTTGGTGTTTTTCCTGACCTCTCTGAAGTCAAAACTTCCTAGGAAAATGTATTCCAAGGCGTTACTATTACCAAGTGCACCAGTTGTCTGTCCTGACCCTTCTTTTGTAAAAACTTCCTAGGGAAATCATCTCCAAGGCGCAACTAGTACTAAATTCACCGGGTATCTGTCCTGACCTCTCTGAGGTCAAAACTTCCTAGGAAAATCATCTCCAAGGCTTAACTACTACCAAGTGCACCAGGTGTCTGCCCTGACTTTTCCGGACTCAAAACTTCCAGGGAAAATCATAACCAAGGCGTAACTGTCACACAGTTGAGCAGGTGTCTACCCTGACCTCTCTAAAGTCAAAACTGCCTAGGAAAATCATCTCCGAGGCGTAACTACTACCAAAAGGACCAGGTGTCTGTCCTGACACCTCTGGAGTCAAAACATTCTGGGAAAATCATCTTCAAGACGTAACTGTCACCGAGTTTACCAGGTGTACACCCTGACATCAATGGAGTCAAAACTTCCTGGGAAAATCATCTCCAGGCGTAACTGTCACCAACTTCACGGGATGTTTTTCCCAACCTCTCTGAAGTCAAAACTCCCTAGGAAAATCTTTTCCAATGCGTTACTATTACCAAGTGCACCAGTTGTCTATTATAACCCTTCTAGAGTCAAAACTTCATAGGGAAATCATCTCTAAGGCGTAACTACTACCAAGTGCACCAGGTGTCTCTCCTGACCTCTCTGAAATCAAAACATTCTGGGGAAATCATCTCTAAGGCGTTCCATTAAATAGTGCACCGGGTATACACCCTGACTCCTATAGATTCAAAACTTCCTAGGATAATCATCTCCGAGGCGTAACCACTGCCAAGTTAACCAGGTGTCTTTCCTGACACCTCTGGAGTCAAAACATTCTGGGGAAATCATCTCTAAGGCGTTCCATTAAATAGTGAACCGGGTATACACCCTGACTCCTATGGATTCAAAACTTCCTAGGATAATCATCTCTGAGGCGTAACCACTACCAAGTTAACCAGGTGTCTGTCCTGACCCTTGGAGTCATAACTTTCTGGGAAAATAATCTCCAAGGCGCAACTGTCACCAGGGGCCCCGGGTATACAGCCTGACTGCTATGGACTCAAAACTTCCTGAGAAAATCATCTCCAAGGTGTCACTATCACCAAGTGCACCAGTTGTCTGTCCTGACCCTTCTGGAGTCAAAACATCCGAGGTAAATTATGTCCAAGGTTTAAGTACTATCATGTTCACCAGGTGTCTGTCCTAACCTCTTTGAAGTCACTACTCTCTTGGAAAATCATCTTCAAGACGCAACTGTTACCAAGTGCACCAGGTATACACTCTGACGCCTATGGAGTCAAAACTTCCTGGGAAAATCAACTCCAGGAGTTACTATCACCAAGTGCACCAGTTGTCTGTCCTGACCCTTTTGGAGTCAAAACTTCCTAGGGAAATCATCTCCAAGACGTAACTGACACCAAGTGCACCAGGTATTCACCCTGATGCCTATGGAGTCAAAACTTCCTGGGAAAATCATCTCCAGGCGTTACTTTTACCAAGTGCACCAGTTGTCTGTCCTGAACCTTCTGGAGTCAAAACTTCCTAGGGAAGTTATTTCCTAGACGTAACTACTACCAATTGCACCAGGTGTCTGCCCTGACTTCTCCGAAGTAAAAACTTCCTGGGAAAATCATCTCCAGGCGTTACTATTACCAAGTGCACCAGTTGTCAGTCCTGACCCTTCTGGAGTTGAAACTTCCTAGGGAAATTATTTCCATGGCGTAACTACTACGAAGTGCACCAGGTGTCTGCCCTCGCTTCTCCGGAGTCAAAACTTTCCAGGAAAATCATCTCCAAGTCGTAACTACTACCAAGTTCCCCAGTTCTCGGTCCCGACCTCTCTGAAGTCAAAACTTCCTGGGAAAATCATCTCCAAGAAGTTACTGTCACCAAGTGCACCAGGTGTTTTTCCTGACCTCCCTGAAGTCAAAACTTCCTAGGAAAATGTTTTCCAAGTCGTTACTACTTCCTAGGTCAACAGGTGTCTGTCCTGACACCTCTGGAGTCAAAACATCCTGGGGAAATCACTCCAGGGCGTTTAATTAAATAGTACACCGGGTATACAGCCTGACTCCTATGGAGTCAAAACTTCCTCGGAAAATCATCTCCAAGGCTTATTTGTCACCAAGTTCACCAGGTGTTTTTCCAGACTTCCTGAAGTCAAAACATCCTAGGAAAATTATCTCCGAGGTGTAACTAGTACCAAATTGACCAGGTGTCTGTCCTGAACTCTCTGAAGTCAATACTTCCCGGGAAAATCAACTCCAAGGCGTAACTACCACCAAGTGTAGCAGGTGTCTGTCCTGACACCTCTGGAGTCAAAACATTCTGGGGAAATCATCTCTAAGGCGTTCCATTAAATAGTGCACCGGGTATACACCCTGACTCCTATAGATTCAAAACTTCCCAGGATAATCATCTCCGAGGTGTAACCACTACCAAGTTAACCAGGTGTCTGTCCTGACACCTCTGGAGTCAAAACATTCTGGGGAAATCATCTCTAAGGCGTTCCATTAAATAGTGCACCGGGTATACACCCTGACTCCTATGGATTCAAAACTTCCTAGGATAATCATCTCTGAGGCGTAACCACTACCAAGTTAACCAGGTGTCTGTCCTGACCCTTGGAGTCATAACTTTCTGGGAAAATAATCTCCAAGGCGCAACTGTCACCAGGGGCCCCGGGTATACAGCCTGACTGCTATGGACTCAAAACTTCCTGAGAAAATCATCTCCAAGGTGTCACTATCACCAAGTGCACCAGTTGTCTGTCATGACCCTTCTGGAGTCAAAACATCCGAGGTAAATTATGTCCAAGGTTTAAGTACTATCATGTTCACCAGGTGTCTGTCCTAACCTCTTTGAAGTCACTACTCTCTTGGAAAATCATCTTCAAGACGCAACTGTTACCAAGTGCACCAGGTATACACTCTGACGCCTATGGAGTCAAAACTTCCTGGGAAAATCAACTCCAGGAGTTACTATCACCAAGTGCACCAGTTGTCTGTCCTGACCCTTTTGGAGTCAAAACTTCCTGGGAAAATCAACTCCAGGAGTTACTATCACCAAGTGCACCAGTTGTCTGTCCTGACCCTTTTGGAGTCAAAACTTCCGAGGGAAATCATCTCCAAGACGTAACTGACACCAAGTGCACCAGGTATTCACCCTGATGCCTATGGAGTCAAAACTTCCTGGGAAAATCATCTCCAGGCGTTACTTTTACCAAGTGCACCAGTTGTCTGTCCTGAACCTTCTGGAGTCAAAACTTCCTAGGGAAGTTATTTCCAAGACGTAACTACTACCAATTGCACCAGGTGTCTGCCCTGACTTCTCCGAAGCAAAAACTTCCTGGGAAAATCATCTCCAAGGCGATACTATTGCCATATTAACCAGGTGGCTGTCCTGACCTCTCTGGAGTCATTACTTCCTGGGAAAATAATCTCCAAGGCGCAACTGTCACCAGGTGCACCAGGTATACACCCAGACCCCTATGAAGTCAAAACTTCCTAGGAAAATCATCTCCGAGGCGTAACTACTACCAAGAGTACCAGGTGTCTGTCCTGACACCTCCGGAGTCAAAACATTCTGGGGAAGTCATCTCTAAAGGCGTTTCATTAAATAGTGCACCGGGCTTACGTCCTGACTCCTATGGAGCCAAAACTTTCTGGGAAAATCATCTCCAGGCGTAACTGTCACCAAGTTCACTTGGTGTTTTTCCTGACCTCTCTGAAGTCAAAACTTCCTAGGAAAATGTATTCCAAGGCGTTACTATTACCAAGTGCACCAGTTGTCTGTCCTGACCCTTCTTTTGTAAAAACTTCCTAGGGAAATCATCTCCAAGGCGCAACTAGTACTAAATTCACCGGGTATCTGTCCTGACCTCTCTGAGGTCAAAACTTCCTAGGAAAATCATCTCCAAGGCTTAACTACTACCAAGTGCACCAGGTGTCTGCCCTGACTTTTCCGGACTCAAAACTTCCAGGGAAAATCATAACCAAGGCGTAACTGTCACACAGTTGAGCAGGTGTCTACCCTGACCTCTCTAAAGTCAAAACTGCCTAGGAAAATCATCTCCGAGGCGTAACTACTACCAAAAGGACCAGGTGTCTGTCCTGACACCTCTGGAGTCAAAACATTCTGGGAAAATCATCTTCAAGACGTAACTGTCACCGAGTTTACCAGGTGTACACCCTGACATCAATGGAGTCAAAACTTCCTGGGAAAATAATCTCCAAGAAGAAACTGTCACCAGGTATACACCCTGACTCCTATGGACTCAAAACTTCCTGGGAAAATCATCACCAAGGCGTAACTACTACCAAGATCACCAGGTGCCTCTCCTGACCTCTCTGAAGTCAAAACTTCCTAGAAAAATCTTTTCCAAGTCGTAACTAGTTCCCAGTTCGCCAGGTGTCTGTCCTGAAACCTCTGAAGTCAAAACATCCTGCGAAAATCATCTCCAAGGCGTAACTACTACCAAGTGCACCAGGTGTCTGTCCTGACCTTTCTGAAGTCAATACTTCCTCGGAAAATCATCTCCAAGACGTAACTGTCACCAAGTTTACCAGGTATACACCCTGACATCAATGAAGTCAAAACTTCCTCGGAAAATCATCTCCAGGCGTAACCACTACCAAGTGCACCAGGTGTCTCTCCTGAAACCTATGGAGTCAAAACTTTCTGGGGAAATCACTCCAAGGCGTTTAGGTAAATAGTGCACCGGGTATACACCCTGACTCCTATGGAGTCGAATCTTCCTAGGAAAATCATCTCCAAGGCGTAACCACTACCAAGTTAACTAGGTGTCTGTCATGACCTTTCTCAGGTCAAATATTCCAGCGGGAATTATCTCCAAGGCGTAACTACTACTAGGTTCACCAGGTATACACCCTGACTCCTATGCAGTCAAAATTTCCTCGCAAAATCATCTCCAAGGCTTAACTGTCACCAAGTTCACCAGGCGTTTTTTCTGACCTCTCTGAAGTAAAAACTTCCTAGGAAAATCTTTTTCAAGGCGTTACTTTTACCCAGTGCATCAGTTGTCTGTCCTGACCTTTCTGAAGTCAATACTTCCTCAGAAAATCATCTCCAAGACGTAACTGTCACCAAGTATACCAGGTATACACCCTGACATCAATGAAGTCAAAACTTCCTGGGAAAATCATCTCCAGGCGTAACCACAACTAAGTGCACCAGGTGTCACTCCTGACACCTCTGGAGTCAAAACTTCCTGGGGAAATCACTCCAAGGCGTTTAGGTAGATAGCGCACCGGGTATACACCCTGACTCCTATGGAGTCAAATCTTCCTAGGAAAATCATCTCCAAGGCGTAACCACTACCAAGTTAACTAGGTGTCTGTCATGACCTTTCTCAGGTCAAATATTCCAGCGGAAATTATCTCCAAGGCGTAACTACTACTAGGTTCACCAGGTATACACCCTGACTCCTATGCAGTCAAAATTTCCTCGCAAAATCATCTCCAAGGCTTAACTGTCACCAAGTTCACCAGGCGTTTTTTCTGACCTCTCTGAAGTAAAAACTTCCTAGGAAAATCTTTTTCAAGGCGTTACTTTTACCCAGTGCATCAGTTGTCTGTCCTGACCTTTCTGAAGTCAATACTTCCTCAGAAAATCATCTCCAAGACGTAACTGTCACCAAGTATACCAGGTATACACCCTGACATCAATGAAGTCAAAACTTCCTGGGAAAATCATCTCCAGGCGTAACCACAACTAAGTGCACCAGGTGTCACTCCTGACACCTCTGGAGTCAAAACTTCCTGGGGAAATCACTCCAAGGCGTTTAGGTAAATAGCGCACCAGTTATACACCCAGGCTCCTATGGAGTAAAAACTTCCTAGGAAAATTATTTCCAAGGTGTAACTAGTACCAAATTGACCAGGTGTCTGTCCTGACTTCTCTAAGTCAATACTTCCTGGGAAAATCAACTCCAAGACGTAACTGTCACCAAGTTTCCCAGGTATACACCCTGACACCAATGGAGTTAAAACTTTCTGGGAAAATCATCTCCAGGCGTTACTATTACCAAGTGCACCAGGTGTCTGCCCTGACTTCTCCGGAGTCAAAACTTCCTGGGAAAATCAACTCCAAGACGTAACTGTCACCAAGTTTCCCAGGTATACACCCTGACACCAATGGAGTCAAAACTCCCTAGGAAAATCTTTTCGAAGGCGTTACTATTACCAAGAGCACCAGTTGTCTATTATGACCCTTCTAGAGTCAAAACTTCCCAGGGAAATCATCTCTAAGGCGTAACTACTACCAAGTTCTCCTGGTGTCTGTCCTGACCTGTCTGAGGTCAAAACTTTCTGGGAAAATCAACTCGAAGACGTAACTGTCACCAAGTTTCCCAGGTATACACCCTGACACCAATGGAGTCAAAACTTCCTGGGAAAATCATCTCCAGGCGTAACTGTCACCAACTTCGCGGGATGTTTTTCCCAATCTCTCTGAAGTCAAAACTCCCTAGGAAAATCTTTTCCAAGGCGTTACTATTACCAAGTGCACCAGTTGTCTATTATAACCCTTCTAGAGTCAAAACTTCCTAGGGAAATCATCTCTAAGGCGTAACTACTACCAAGTGCACCAGGTGTCTCTCCTGACCTCTCTGAAGTCAAAACTTCCTAGGAAAATCATCTCCGAGGCGTAACTACTACCAAGAGTACCAGGTGTCTGTCCTGACACCTCCGGAGTCAAAACATCCTGGGGAAGTCATCTCTAAAGGCGTTTCATTAAATAGTGCACCGGGCTTACGTCCTGACTCCTATGGAGCCAAAACTTCCTAGGAAAATCATCTCCAAGGTGTAACCACTACCAAGTAAACCAGGTGTCTGTCCCGACCTCTTGCGGGTCAAAACTTCCTGTGGCAATTATCTCCACGGCGTAACTACTACCAAGTTCACCAGGTTTATACCTTGACTCCGATGAAGTCAAAACTTCCTAGGAAAATCTTTGCCAAAGCGTTACCATTACCGAGTGCATCAGTTGTCTGTCCTAACCCTTCTGGAGTCAAAACCTCCTAGGGAAATTATTTCCAAGGCGTAAATACTACCAAGTGGACCAGGTGTCTGTCCCGTCACCTCTGAAGTCAAAACGTCCTGGGGAAATCATCTCTACAGCGTTTCATTTAATAGTGCACCGGGTATAAACCCTGACCCCTTTGAAGTCTAATCTTCCTAGGAAAATCATCTCCAAGGCGTAACCACTACTAAGTTAACCCGGTGTCTGGCCTGACCTACCTCGGGTCAAAACTTCCTGGGAAAATTATTTCCAAGACGTAACTACTACTCATTGCACTAGGTGTCAGCCCTGACTTCTCCGTAGTCAAATTGTCCTAGGTAAATCTTCTCCAACGCGTAACCACTACCAAGTTAACCAGGTGGCTGTCCTGACCTCTCTGGAGACATCATTTCCTGGGAAAATTATCTCCTAGAAGTGACTGTCCCCAAGTGCACCAGGTATACACCCTGACTGCTATGGAGTAAAAACTTCCTGTTAAAATCATCTCCAGGCGTTACTATTACCAAGTGCACCAGTTGTCAGTTCTGACCCTTCTGGAGTTGAAACTTCCTAGGGAAATTATTTCCATGGCGTAACTACTACCAAGTGCACCAGGTGTCTGCCCTGGCTTCTCCGGAGTCAAAACTTTCCAGGAAAATCATCTCCAAGTCGTAACTACTACCAAGTTCCCCAGATCTCTGTCCCGACCTCTCTGAAGTCAAAACTTCCTGGGAAAATCAACTCCAAGAAGTAACTGTCACCAAGTGCACCAGGTGTTTTTCCTGACCTCCCTGAAGTCAAAACTTCCTAGGAAAATGTTTTCCAAGTCGTTACTACTTCCTAGGTCAACAGGTGTCTGCCCTGACACCTCTGGAGTCAAAACATCCTGGGGAAATCACTCCAGGGCGTTTAATTAAATAGTACACCGGGTATACAGCCTGACTCCTATGAAGTCAAAACCTTCTCGGAAAATCATCTCCAAGGCTTATTTGTCACCAAGTTCACCAGGTGTTTTTCCAGACCTCTCTGAAGTCAAAACATCCTAGGAAAATTATCTCCGAGGTGTAGCTAGTACCAAATTGACCAGGTGTCTGTCCTGACCTCTCTGAAGTCAATACTTTCCGGGAAAATCATCTCCAAGGCGTAACTACAACCAAGTGTACCAGAAATACACCCTGACACCAATGGAGTTAAAACTTTCTGGGAAAATCATCTCCAGGCGGTACTATTACCAAGTGCATCAGGTGTCTGCCCTGACTTCTCCGGAGTCAAAACTTCCAGGGAAAATCGTCTCCAAGGCGTAACTGTCACCAAGTTCACGAGGTGTTTTTCCTTACCTCTCTGATGTAAGAACTTCCTAGGAAAATCTTTTTCAAGGCGATACTATTACCAAGTGCACCGGTTGTCTGTCCTGACCCTTCTATTGTAAAAACTTCCTAGGGAAATCATCTCCAAGGCGCAACTAGTACTAAATTTACCGGTTATCTGTCCTGACCCTTCTGAGGTCAAAACTTCCTGGGAAAATCAACTCCAAGAAGTAACTGTCACCAAGTGCACCTGTCTGCCCTGACTTTTCCGGAGTCAAAACTTCCAGGGAAAATCATAACCAAGGCGTAACTGTCACACAGTTCAGCAGGTGTCTACCCTGACCTCTCTGAAGTCAAAACTTCCTAGGAAAATCATCTCGTGGCGTAACTACTTCCTAGGTCAACCGGTGTCTGTCCTGACACCTCTGGAGTCAAAACATCTTGGGGAAATCACTCCAGGGCGTTTAATTAAATAGTGCACCGGGAATACAGCCTGACTCCTATGGAGACAAAACTTCCTCGGAAAATCATCTCCAAGGCTTAACTGTCACTTAGTTCACCAGGTGTTTTTCCAGACCTCTCTGAAGTCAAAACTTCCTAGGAAAATTATTTCCAAGGTGTAACTAGTACCAAATTGACCAGGTGTCTGTCCTGACCTCTCTGAGTTCAATACTTCCTGGGAAAATCAACTCCAAAACGTAACTGTCTTCAAGTTTCCCAGGTATACACCCTGACACCAATGGAGTCAAAACTCCCTAGGAAAATCTTTTCCAAGGCGTTACTATTACCAAGTGCACCAGTTGTCTATTATGACCCTTCTAGAGTCAAAACTTCCCTGGGAAATCATCTCTAAGGCGTAACTACTACCAAGTTCTCCTGGTGTCTGTCCTGACCTGTCTGAGGTCAAAACTTTCTGGGAAAATCAACTCCAAGACGTAACTGTCTTCAAGTTTCCCAGGTATACACCCTGACACCAATGGAGTCAAAACTCCCTAGGAAAATCTTTTCCAAGGCGTTTTTATTACCAAGTGCACCAGTTGTCTATTATAACCCTTCTAGAGTCAAAACTTCCTAGGGAAATCATCTCTAAGGCGTAACTACTACCAAGTGCACCAGGTGTCTCTCCTGACCTCTCTGAAATCAAAACTTCCTGGGAAAATCATCTCCAAGACGTAACTGTCACCAAGCTCACCAGGTGTCTACCCTGACCTCTCTGAAGTCAAAACTTCCTAGGAAAATCATCTCCGAGGCGTAACTACTACCAAGAGTACCAGGTGTCTGTCCTGACACCTCCGGAGTCAAAACATCCTGGGGAAGTCATCTCTAAAGGCGTTTCATTAAATAGTGCACCGGGCTTACGTCCTGACTCCTATGGAGCCAAAACTTTCTGGGAAAATCATCTCCAGGCGTAACTGTCGCCAAGTTCACTTGGTGTTTTTCCTGACCTCTCTGAAGTCAAAACTTCCTAGGAAAATGTATTCCAAGGCGTTACTATTACCAAGTGCACTAGTTGTCTGTCCTGACCCTTCTATTGTAAAAACTTCCTAGGGAAATCATCTCCAAGGCGCAACTAGTACTAAATTCACCGGGTATCTGTCCTGACCTCTCTAAAGTCAAAACTGCCTAGGAAAATCATCTCCGAGGCGTAACGACTACCAAAAAGACCAGGTGTCTGTCCTGACACCTCTGGAGTCAAAACATTCTGGGAAAATCATCTTCAAGACGTAACTGTCACCGAGTTTACCAGGTGTACACCCTGACATCAATGGAGTCAAAACTTCCTGGGAAAATCATCTCCAAGAAATAACTGTCACCAAGTGCACCAGGTGTTTTTCCTGACCTCCCTGAAGTCAAAACTTCCTAGGAAAATGTTTTCCAAGTCGTTACTACTTCCTAGGTCAACAGGTGTCTGCCCTGACACCTCTGGAGTCAAAACATCCTGGGGAAATCACGCCAGGGCGTTTAATTAAATAGTACACCGGGTATACAGCCTGACTCCTATGAAGTCAAAACTTCCTCGGAAAATCATCTCCAAGGCTTATTTGTCACCAAGTTCACCAGGGGTTTTTCCAGACCTCTCTGAAGTCAAAACATCCTAGGAAAATTATCTCCGAGGTGTAACTAGTACCAAATTGACCAGGTGTCTGTCCTGACCTCTCTGAAGTCAATACTTCCCAGAAAAATCATCTCCAAGGCGTAACTACCACCAAGTGTAGCAGGTGTCTGTCCTGACACCTCTGGAGTCAAAACATTCTGGGGAAATCATCTCTAAGGCGTTCCATTAAATAGTGCACCGGGTATACACCCTGACTCCTATAGATTCAAAACTTCCTAGGATAATCATCTCCGAGGCGTAACCACTGCCAAGTTAACCAGGTGTCTTTCCTGACACCTCTGGAGTCAAAACATTCTGGGGAAATCATCTCTAAGGCGTTCCATTAAATAGTGAACCGGGTATACACCCTGACTCCTATGGATTCAAAACTTCCTAGGATAATCATCTCTGAGGCGTAACCACTACCAAGTTAACCAGGTGTCTGTCCTGACCCTTGGAGTCATAACTTTCTGGGAAAATAATCTCCAAGGCGCAACTGTCACCAGGGGCCCCGGGTATACAGCCTGACTGCTATGGACTCAAAACTTCCTGAGAAAATCATCTCCAAGGTGTCACTATCACCAAGTGCACCAGTTGTCTGTCCTGACCCTTCTGGAGTCAAAACATCCGAGGTAAATTATGTCCAAGGTTTAAGTACTATCATGTTCACCAGGTGTCTGTCCTAACCTCTTTGAAGTCACTACTCTCTTGGAAAATCATCTTCAAGACGCAACTGTTACCAAGTGCACCAGGTATACACTCTGACGCCTATGGAGTCAAAACTTCCTGGGAAAATCAACTCCAGGAGTTACTATCACCAAGTGCACCAGTTGTCTGTCCTGACCCTTTTGGAGTCAAAACTTCCTAGGGAAATCATCTCCAAGACGTAACTGACACCAAGTGCACCAGGTATTCACCCTGATGCCTATGGAGTCAAAACTTCCTGGGAAAATCATCTCCAGGCGTTACTTTTACCAAGTGCACCAGTTGTCTGTCCTGAACCTTCTGGAGTCAAAACTTCCTAGGGAAGTTATTTCCTAGACGTAACTACTACCAATTGCACCAGGTGTCTGCCCTGACTTCTCCGAAGTAAAAACTTCCTGGGAAAATCATCTCCAGGCGTTACTATTACCAAGTGCACCAGTTGTCAGTCCTGACCCTTCTGGAGTTGAAACTTCCTAGGGAAATTATTTCCATGGCGTAACTACTACGAAGTGCACCAGGTGTCTGCCCTCGCTTCTCCGGAGTCAAAACTTTCCAGGAAAATCATCTCCAAGTCGTAACTACTACCAAGTTCCCCAGTTCTCGGTCCCGACCTCTCTGAAGTCAAAACTTCCTGGGAAAATCATCTCCAAGAAGTTACTGTCACCAAGTGCACCAGGTGTTTTTCCTGACCTCCCTGAAGTCAAAACTTCCTAGGAAAATGTTTTCCAAGTCGTTACTACTTCCTAGGTCAACAGGTGTCTGTCCTGACACCTCTGGAGTCAAAACATCCTGGGGAAATCACTCCAGGGCGTTTAATTAAATAGTACACCGGGTATACAGCCTGACTCCTATGGAGTCAAAACTTCCTCGGAAAATCATCTCCAAGGCTTATTTGTCACCAAGTTCACCAGGTGTTTTTCCAGACTTCCTGAAGTCAAAACATCCTAGGAAAATTATCTCCGAGGTGTAACTAGTACCAAATTGACCAGGTGTCTGTCCTGAACTCTCTGAAGTCAATACTTCCCGGGAAAATCAACTCCAAGGCGTAACTACCACCAAGTGTAGCAGGTGTCTGTCCTGACACCTCTGGAGTCAAAACATTCTGGGGAAATCATCTCTAAGGCGTTCCATTAAATAGTGCACCGGGTATACACCCTGACTCCTATAGATTCAAAACTTCCCAGGATAATCATCTCCGAGGTGTAACCACTACCAAGTTAACCAGGTGTCTGTCCTGACACCTCTGGAGTCAAAACATTCTGGGGAAATCATCTCTAAGGCGTTCCATTAAATAGTGCACCGGGTATACACCCTGACTCCTATGGATTCAAAACTTCCTAGGATAATCATCTCTGAGGCGTAACCACTACCAAGTTAACCAGGTGTCTGTCCTGACCCTTGGAGTCATAACTTTCTGGGAAAATAATCTCCAAGGCGCAACTGTCACCAGGGGCCCCGGGTATACAGCCTGACTGCTATGGACTCAAAACTTCCTGAGAAAATCATCTCCAAGGTGTCACTATCACCAAGTGCACCAGTTGTCTGTCATGACCCTTCTGGAGTCAAAACATCCGAGGTAAATTATGTCCAAGGTTTAAGTACTATCATGTTCACCAGGTGTCTGTCCTAACCTCTTTGAAGTCACTACTCTCTTGGAAAATCATCTTCAAGACGCAACTGTTACCAAGTGCACCAGGTATACACTCTGACGCCTATGGAGTCAAAACTTCCTGGGAAAATCAACTCCAGGAGTTACTATCACCAAGTGCACCAGTTGTCTGTCCTGACCCTTTTGGAGTCAAAACTTCCTGGGAAAATCAACTCCAGGAGTTACTATCACCAAGTGCACCAGTTGTCTGTCCTGACCCTTTTGGAGTCAAAACTTCCGAGGGAAATCATCTCCAAGACGTAACTGACACCAAGTGCACCAGGTATTCACCCTGATGCCTATGGAGTCAAAACTTCCTGGGAAAATCATCTCCAGGCGTTACTTTTACCAAGTGCACCAGTTGTCTGTCCTGAACCTTCTGGAGTCAAAACTTCCTAGGGAAGTTATTTCCAAGACGTAACTACTACCAATTGCACCAGGTGTCTGCCCTGACTTCTCCGAAGCAAAAACTTCCTGGGAAAATCATCTCCAAGGCGATACTATTGCCATATTAACCAGGTGGCTGTCCTGACCTCTCTGGAGTCATTACTTCCTGGGAAAATAATCTCCAAGGCGCAACTGTCACCAGGTGCACCAGGTATACACCCAGACCCCTATGAAGTCAAAACTTCCTAGGAAAATCATCTCCGAGGCGTAACTACTACCAAGAGTACCAGGTGTCTGTCCTGACACCTCCGGAGTCAAAACATTCTGGGGAAGTCATCTCTAAAGGCGTTTCATTAAATAGTGCACCGGGCTTACGTCCTGACTCCTATGGAGCCAAAACTTTCTGGGAAAATCATCTCCAGGCGTAACTGTCACCAAGTTCACTTGGTGTTTTTCCTGACCTCTCTGAAGTCAAAACTTCCTAGGAAAATGTATTCCAAGGCGTTACTATTACCAAGTGCACCAGTTGTCTGTCCTGACCCTTCTTTTGTAAAAACTTCCTAGGGAAATCATCTCCAAGGCGCAACTAGTACTAAATTCACCGGGTATCTGTCCTGACCTCTCTGAGGTCAAAACTTCCTAGGAAAATCATCTCCAAGGCTTAACTACTACCAAGTGCACCAGGTGTCTGCCCTGACTTTTCCGGACTCAAAACTTCCAGGGAAAATCATAACCAAGGCGTAACTGTCACACAGTTGAGCAGGTGTCTACCCTGACCTCTCTAAAGTCAAAACTGCCTAGGAAAATCATCTCCGAGGCGTAACTACTACCAAAAGGACCAGGTGTCTGTCCTGACACCTCTGGAGTCAAAACATTCTGGGAAAATCATCTTCAAGACGTAACTGTCACCGAGTTTACCAGGTGTACACCCTGACATCAATGGAGTCAAAACTTCCTGGGAAAATCATCTCCAGGCGTAACTGTCACCAACTTCACGGGATGTTTTTCCCAACCTCTCTGAAGTCAAAACTCCCTAGGAAAATCTTTTCCAATGCGTTACTATTACCAAGTGCACCAGTTGTCTATTATAACCCTTCTAGAGTCAAAACTTCATAGGGAAATCATCTCTAAGGCGTAACTACTACCAAGTGCACCAGGTGTCTCTCCTGACCTCTCTGAAATCAAAACATTCTGGGGAAATCATCTCTAAGGCGTTCCATTAAATAGTGCACCGGGTATACACCCTGACTCCTATAGATTCAAAACTTCCTAGGATAATCATCTCCGAGGCGTAACCACTGCCAAGTTAACCAGGTGTCTTTCCTGACACCTCTGGAGTCAAAACATTCTGGGGAAATCATCTCTAAGGCGTTCCATTAAATAGTGAACCGGGTATACACCCTGACTCCTATGGATTCAAAACTTCCTAGGATAATCATCTCTGAGGCGTAACCACTACCAAGTTAACCAGGTGTCTGTCCTGACCCTTGGAGTCATAACTTTCTGGGAAAATAATCTCCAAGGCGCAACTGTCACCAGGGGCCCCGGGTATACAGCCTGACTGCTATGGACTCAAAACTTCCTGAGAAAATCATCTCCAAGGTGTCACTATCACCAAGTGCACCAGTTGTCTGTCCTGACCCTTCTGGAGTCAAAACATCCGAGGTAAATTATGTCCAAGGTTTAAGTACTATCATGTTCACCAGGTGTCTGTCCTAACCTCTTTGAAGTCACTACTCTCTTGGAAAATCATCTTCAAGACGCAACTGTTACCAAGTGCACCAGGTATACACTCTGACGCCTATGGAGTCAAAACTTCCTGGGAAAATCAACTCCAGGAGTTACTATCACCAAGTGCACCAGTTGTCTGTCCTGACCCTTTTGGAGTCAAAACTTCCTAGGGAAATCATCTCCAAGACGTAACTGACACCAAGTGCACCAGGTATTCACCCTGATGCCTATGGAGTCAAAACTTCCTGGGAAAATCATCTCCAGGCGTTACTTTTACCAAGTGCACCAGTTGTCTGTCCTGAACCTTCTGGAGTCAAAACTTCCTAGGGAAGTTATTTCCTAGACGTAACTACTACCAATTGCACCAGGTGTCTGCCCTGACTTCTCCGAAGTAAAAACTTCCTGGGAAAATCATCTCCAGGCGTTACTATTACCAAGTGCACCAGTTGTCAGTCCTGACCCTTCTGGAGTTGAAACTTCCTAGGGAAATTATTTCCATGGCGTAACTACTACGAAGTGCACCAGGTGTCTGCCCTCGCTTCTCCGGAGTCAAAACTTTCCAGGAAAATCATCTCCAAGTCGTAACTACTACCAAGTTCCCCAGTTCTCGGTCCCGACCTCTCTGAAGTCAAAACTTCCTGGGAAAATCATCTCCAAGAAGTTACTGTCACCAAGTGCACCAGGTGTTTTTCCTGACCTCCCTGAAGTCAAAACTTCCTAGGAAAATGTTTTCCAAGTCGTTACTACTTCCTAGGTCAACAGGTGTCTGTCCTGACACCTCTGGAGTCAAAACATCCTGGGGAAATCACTCCAGGGCGTTTAATTAAATAGTACACCGGGTATACAGCCTGACTCCTATGGAGTCAAAACTTCCTCGGAAAATCATCTCCAAGGCTTATTTGTCACCAAGTTCACCAGGTGTTTTTCCAGACTTCCTGAAGTCAAAACATCCTAGGAAAATTATCTCCGAGGTGTAACTAGTACCAAATTGACCAGGTGTCTGTCCTGAACTCTCTGAAGTCAATACTTCCCGGGAAAATCAACTCCAAGGCGTAACTACCACCAAGTGTAGCAGGTGTCTGTCCTGACACCTCTGGAGTCAAAACATTCTGGGGAAATCATCTCTAAGGCGTTCCATTAAATAGTGCACCGGGTATACACCCTGACTCCTATAGATTCAAAACTTCCCAGGATAATCATCTCCGAGGTGTAACCACTACCAAGTTAACCAGGTGTCTGTCCTGACACCTCTGGAGTCAAAACATTCTGGGGAAATCATCTCTAAGGCGTTCCATTAAATAGTGCACCGGGTATACACCCTGACTCCTATGGATTCAAAACTTCCTAGGATAATCATCTCTGAGGCGTAACCACTACCAAGTTAACCAGGTGTCTGTCCTGACCCTTGGAGTCATAACTTTCTGGGAAAATAATCTCCAAGGCGCAACTGTCACCAGGGGCCCCGGGTATACAGCCTGACTGCTATGGACTCAAAACTTCCTGAGAAAATCATCTCCAAGGTGTCACTATCACCAAGTGCACCAGTTGTCTGTCATGACCCTTCTGGAGTCAAAACATCCGAGGTAAATTATGTCCAAGGTTTAAGTACTATCATGTTCACCAGGTGTCTGTCCTAACCTCTTTGAAGTCACTACTCTCTTGGAAAATCATCTTCAAGACGCAACTGTTACCAAGTGCACCAGGTATACACTCTGACGCCTATGGAGTCAAAACTTCCTGGGAAAATCAACTCCAGGAGTTACTATCACCAAGTGCACCAGTTGTCTGTCCTGACCCTTTTGGAGTCAAAACTTCCTGGGAAAATCAACTCCAGGAGTTACTATCACCAAGTGCACCAGTTGTCTGTCCTGACCCTTTTGGAGTCAAAACTTCCGAGGGAAATCATCTCCAAGACGTAACTGACACCAAGTGCACCAGGTATTCACCCTGATGCCTATGGAGTCAAAACTTCCTGGGAAAATCATCTCCAGGCGTTACTTTTACCAAGTGCACCAGTTGTCTGTCCTGAACCTTCTGGAGTCAAAACTTCCTAGGGAAGTTATTTCCAAGACGTAACTACTACCAATTGCACCAGGTGTCTGCCCTGACTTCTCCGAAGCAAAAACTTCCTGGGAAAATCATCTCCAAGGCGATACTATTGCCATATTAACCAGGTGGCTGTCCTGACCTCTCTGGAGTCATTACTTCCTGGGAAAATAATCTCCAAGGCGCAACTGTCACCAGGTGCACCAGGTATACACCCAGACCCCTATGAAGTCAAAACTTCCTAGGAAAATCATCTCCGAGGCGTAACTACTACCAAGAGTACCAGGTGTCTGTCCTGACACCTCCGGAGTCAAAACATTCTGGGGAAGTCATCTCTAAAGGCGTTTCATTAAATAGTGCACCGGGCTTACGTCCTGACTCCTATGGAGCCAAAACTTTCTGGGAAAATCATCTCCAGGCGTAACTGTCACCAAGTTCACTTGGTGTTTTTCCTGACCTCTCTGAAGTCAAAACTTCCTAGGAAAATGTATTCCAAGGCGTTACTATTACCAAGTGCACCAGTTGTCTGTCCTGACCCTTCTTTTGTAAAAACTTCCTAGGGAAATCATCTCCAAGGCGCAACTAGTACTAAATTCACCGGGTATCTGTCCTGACCTCTCTGAGGTCAAAACTTCCTAGGAAAATCATCTCCAAGGCTTAACTACTACCAAGTGCACCAGGTGTCTGCCCTGACTTTTCCGGACTCAAAACTTCCAGGGAAAATCATAACCAAGGCGTAACTGTCACACAGTTGAGCAGGTGTCTACCCTGACCTCTCTAAAGTCAAAACTGCCTAGGAAAATCATCTCCGAGGCGTAACTACTACCAAAAGGACCAGGTGTCTGTCCTGACACCTCTGGAGTCAAAACATTCTGGGAAAATCATCTTCAAGACGTAACTGTCACCGAGTTTACCAGGTGTACACCCTGACATCAATGGAGTCAAAACTTCCTGGGAAAATCATCTCCAGGCGTAACTGTCACCAACTTCACGGGATGTTTTTCCCAACCTCTCTGAAGTCAAAACTCCCTAGGAAAATCTTTTCCAATGCGTTACTATTACCAAGTGCACCAGTTGTCTATTATAACCCTTCTAGAGTCAAAACTTCATAGGGAAATCATCTCTAAGGCGTAACTACTACCAAGTGCACCAGGTGTCTCTCCTGACCTCTCTGAAATCAAAACTTCCTGGGAAAATCATCTCCAAGACGTAACTGTCACCAAGCTCACCAGGTGTCTACCCTGACCTCTCTGAAGTCAAAACTTCCTAGGAAAATCATCTCCGAGGCGTAACCACTACTAAGTTAACCCGGTGTCTGGCCTGACCTACCTCGGGTCAAAACTTCCTGGGAAAATTATTTCCAAGACGTAACTACTACTCATTGCACTAGGTGTCTGCCCTGACTTCTCCGAAGCAAAAACTTCCTGGGAAAATCATCTCCAAGGCGATACTATTGCCATATTAACCAGGTGGCTGTCCTGACCTCTCTGGAGTCATTACTTCCTGGGAAAATAATCTCCAAGGCGCAACTGTCACCAGGTGCACCAGGTATACACCCAGACCCCTATGAAGTCAAAACTTCCTAGGAAAATCATCTCCGAGGCGTAACTACTACCAAGAGTACCAGGTGTCTGTCCTGACACCTCCGGAGTCAAAACATTCTGGGGAAGTCATCTCTAAAGGCGTTTCATTAAATAGTGCACCGGGCTTACGTCCTGACTCCTATGGAGCCAAAACTTTCTGGGAAAATCATCTCCAGGCGTAACTGTCACCAAGTTCACTTGGTGTTTTTCCTGACCTCTCTGAAGTCAAAACTTCCTAGGAAAATGTATTCCAAGGCGTTACTATTACCAAGTGCACCAGTTGTCTGTCCTGACCCTTCTTTTGTAAAAACTTCCTAGGGAAATCATCTCCAAGGCGCAACTAGTACTAAATTCACCGGGTATCTGTCCTGACCTCTCTGAGGTCAAAACTTCCTAGGAAAATCATCTCCAAGGCTTAACTACTACCAAGTGCACCAGGTGTCTGCCCTGACTTTTCCGGACTCAAAACTTCCAGGGAAAATCATAACCAAGGCGTAACTGTCACACAGTTGAGCAGGTGTCTACCCTGACCTCTCTAAAGTCAAAACTGCCTAGGAAAATCATCTCCGAGGCGTAACTACTACCAAAAGGACCAGGTGTCTGTCCTGACACCTCTGGAGTCAAAACATTCTGGGAAAATCATCTTCAAGACGTAACTGTCACCGAGTTTACCAGGTGTACACCCTGACATCAATGGAGTCAAAACTTCCTGGGAAAATCATCTCCAGGCGTAACTGTCACCAACTTCACGGGATGTTTTTCCCAACCTCTCTGAAGTCAAAACTCCCTAGGAAAATCTTTTCCAATGCGTTACTATTACCAAGTGCACCAGTTGTCTATTATAACCCTTCTAGAGTCAAAACTTCATAGGGAAATCATCTCTAAGGCGTAACTACTACCAAGTGCACCAGGTGTCTCTCCTGACCTCTCTGAAATCAAAACTTCCTGGGAAAATCATCTCCAAGACGTAACTGTCACCAAGCTCACCAGGTGTCTACCCTGACCTCTCTGAAGTCAAAACTTCCTAGGAAAATCATCTCCGAGGCGTAACCACTACTAAGTTAACCCGGTGTCTGGCCTGACCTACCTCGGGTCAAAACTTCCTGGGAAAATTATTTCCAAGACGTAACTACTACTCATTGCACTAGGTGTCTGCCCTGACTTCTCCGTAGTCAAATTGTCCTAGGTAAATCATCTCCAATGCGTAACCACTACCAAGTTAACCAGGTGGCTGTTCTGACCTCTCTGGAGACATCATTTCCTGAGAAAATTATCTCCTAGAAGTAACTGTCCCCAAGTGCACCAGGTATACACCCTGACTGCTATGGAGTAAAAACTTCCTGTTAAAATCATCTCCAGGCGTTACTATTACCAAGTGCACCAGTTGTTAGTCCTGACCCTTCTGGAGTTGAAACTTCCTAGGGAAATTATTTCCATGGCGTAACTACTACCAAGTGCACCAGGTGTCTGCCATGGCTTCTCCGGAGTCAAAACTTCCCAGGAAAATCATCTCCAAGTCGTAACTACTACCAAGTTCCCCAGATCTCTGTCCCGACCTCTCTGAAGTCAAAACTTCCTGGGAAAATCATCTCCAAGAAATAACTGTCACCAAGTGCACCAGGTGTTTTTTCTGACCTCCCTGAAGTCAAAACTTCCTAGGAAAATGTTTTCCAAGTCGTTACTACTTCCTAGGTCAACAGGTGTCTGCCCTGACACCTCTGGAGTCAAAACATCCTGGGGAAATCACTCCAGGGCGTTTAATTAAATAGTACACCGGGTATACAGCCTGACTCCTATGAAGTCAAAACTTCCTCGGAAAATCATCTCCAAGGCTTATTTGTCACCAAGTTCACCAGGTGTTTTTCCAGACCTCTCTGAAGTCAAAACATCCTAGGAAAATTATCTCCGAGGTGTAACTAGTACCAAATTGACCAGGTGTCTGTCCTGACCTCTCTGAAGTCAATACTTCCCGGGAAAATCATCTCCAAGGCGTAACTACCACCAAGTGTAGCAGGTGTCTGTCCTGACACCTCTGGAGTCAAAACATTCTGGGGAAATCATCTCTAAGGCGTTCCATTAAATAGTGCACCGGGTATACACCCTGACTCCTATAGATTCAAAACTTCCTAGGATAATCATCTCCGAGGCGTAACCACTACCAAGTTAACCAGGTGTCTGTCCTGACCTCTTTGGAGTCATAACTTCCTGGGAAAATAATCTCCAAGGCGCAACTGTCACCAGGGGCCCCGGGTATACAGCCAGACTGCTATGGACTCAAAACTTCCTGAGAAAATCATCTCCAAGGTGTCACTATCACCAAGTGCACCAGTTGTCTGTCCTGACCCTTCTAGAGTCAAAACTTCCGAGGTAAATTATGTCCAAGGTTTAAGTACTATCATGTTCACCAGGTGTCTGTCCTAACCTCTTTGAAGTCACTACTCTCTTGGAAAATCATCTCCAAGGCGCAACTGTCACCAGGGGCCCCGGGTATACACCCTGACTCCTATAGATTCAAAACTTCCTAGGATAATCAACTCCGAGGCGTAACCACTACCAAGTTAACCAGGTGTCTGTCCTGACCTCTTTGGAGTCATAACTTCCTGGGAAAATAATCTCCAAGGCGCAACTGTCACCAGGGGCCCCGGGTATACAGCCTGACTGCTATGGACTCAAAACTTCCTGAGAAAATCATCTCCAAGGTGTCACTATCACCAAGTGCACCAGTTGTCTGTCCTGACCCTACTGGAGTCAAAACTTCCGAGGTAAATTATGTCCAAGGTTTAAGTACTATCATGTTCACCAGGTGTCTGTCCTAACCTCTTTGAAGTCACTACTCTCTTGGAAAATCATCTTCAAGACGCAACTGTTACCAAGTGCACCAGGTATACACTCTGACGCCTATGGAGTCAAAACTTCCTGGGAAAATCAACTCCAGGAGTTACTATCACCAAGTGCACCAGTTGTCTGTCCTGACCCTTTTGGAGTCAAAACTTCCTAGGGAAATCATCTCCAAGACGTAACTGTCACCAAGAGCACCAGGTATTCACCCTGATGCCTATGGAGTCAAAACTTCCTGGGAAAATCATCCCCAGGCGTTACTTTTACCAAGTGCACCAGTTGTCTGTCCTGAACCTTCTGGAGTCAAAACTTCCTAGGGAAGTTATTTCCAAGACGTAACTACTACCAATTGCACCAGGTGTCTGCCCTGACTTCTCCGAAGTAAAAACTTCCTGGGAAAATCATCTCCAAGGCGATACTATTACCATATTAACCAGGTGGCTGTCCTGACCTCTCTGGAGTCATCACTTCCTGGGAAAATAATCTCCAAGGCGCAACTGTCACCAGGTGCACCAGGTATACACCCAGACCCCTATGGAGTCAAAACTTCGTGGGTAAATCATCTCCAGGGCGCAACCACTACCAAGTTAACCAGGTGGCTGTCCTGTCCTCTCCGGAGTCATAACTTCCTGGGAAAATAATCTCCAAGGTGCAACTGTCACCAAGTGCACCAGGTATACGCCCTGATTCCTATGGTGTCTAAACTTCGTGTGGAAATCATTTCCATGGCGCAACTAGTACTAAATTCATCGGGTGTCTGTCCTGACCTCTCTGAGGTCAAAACTTTCTGGGAAAATCATCTCCAAGACGTAACTGTCACCAAGCTCACCAGATGTCTATCCTGACCTCTCTGAAGTCAAAACTTCCTAGGAGAATCATCTTCAAGGCGTAACTATTACCAAGTGCACCAGGTGTCTGTCCTGACACCTCTGGAGTCAAAACATCCCGGGGAAATCATCTCTAAGGCGTTTCATTAAATCGTGCACCGGGTATACACCCTGACTCCAATGGAGTCAAAACTACTACCAAGTGCACCAGGTGTCTGCCCTGACTTCTTCGGTGTCAAATCTTCCAGGGAAAATCATAACCAAGGCGTAACTGTCACCAAGTTCACCAGGTGTTTGTCCTGACCTCTCTGAAGTCAAAACTTCCTAGGAAAATCTTTTCTAAGGCGTAACTACTACCAAGAGCACCAGGTGTCTGTCCTGACACCTCTGGAGTCAAAACACCCTGGGGAAATCTTCTTCAAGGCGTAACTACTACCAAGTTCACCAGGTGTCTGCCCTGACTTCTCTGAAGTCAAAACTACCTGTGGAAATTATTTCCAAGGCGTAACTATTTATTATTTTTTATATTTAAATTTTGAACACTGAATCTAGCCTTATGCATAATCTTTTTTCATCGTCTTGTGCATACTACCTTAAATACCCTTATAACAAACCTTGTTCATAACATTATTTCAAACTTGATAACTACTCTTGTAGCTACATTGTACCTACTCGCGTACCTAAACTTGTCATTACGTTTGTAACTTTGGACCTACGCTTATATGTACACTTTTGCTTAATATTGTTCATATGTTGATTGTGACAATTGTAAACAACAACTTTTTACCTATTCTCCTTTACATGAATCTACTTGCTTCAATTTTGGTGTTTACTGTTGTTTTTTCTTTTTTTTATGCTTTGGTTTCTAACTCTAAACCTTTATTCTCATTTTTGTGAATACTATCATTTCTATAGTTCTTTTTAAGAGTGCTGCCTACCGGGCGGAGAGCGCCGCCTATTGTTGTATTACGGGTGCGTGGAAAAAGTTCCACACGATATACTCTTTCAATAATGATTTAATCATTACCAAAAAAATCTCAAAAAATAGTTAAATTTAATGTACACTTGCCTTACTATCTGGTTTTTTCGAAAAGTTTTTCTAAATGCTTGAAAACAATGATTGAAAATCTCGATAAAATCGGCGTCTGCTGCGCATGTTAATGCCGATGACAAAGAATTACTTACTGCGAATTATTCCTTTACTTGATGAAAAATCCAGATAGCAAGGCACTTGTAGGCTGAAATAACGAATTTTTTGGTATTTTTTTCTTAACAATTGATGGATTCTAGCGGCCATAGTTTGTCAGAAACTATTTCAACCGGCTGGTTGTTGTGATTTTAGTCTTTTGGGATAAAACGGTGCGGATATCTAGTTTGCGCCCGACCGTAGATGGCGTCGATTCAAAAATTCAAGGGCGTACATATTTTTTGTGAGTTGCTGGGGCCCCGGGGCTTAGCGACAGCTGTTACAGTGTGAGTTCTGACTGCATGGCAGAATGTTTGGCAAACGCTGGCTCCGCAGGGATTCACCGACTCAGCTGTTAGGCACTTCCCACTCGGGCTTGTTTTCTCAGTCGGAGATCGTTGATGTACCCTTATGTATGTACATTATACAAGCCAAAAAATCACTAAACCATGATTTTTTAGCCAACTTATGCTCCGCAAAAAATCGTATATTGATTGAAAAAAAACAGTACATAAAATAATTTTTTTTTTTAGCTCCAATCTTTTGTTGATTTCATACAACGATTTTTGTATGTCAAAAGCCATGAAAATTACGAATTCAAAACGTAAAAAAAATTATATATTTTGTAATCAGTACGAAACCGCTATTTACGCTCATTTAGTACCTCGGAACGTTTTGGATTTATAAAACCGATACAAATCATAAATCTACCGAAACCCTGTATCTACAAAAATGCTCTAGCACAGTTAGAAAAACCAATGAAATGAACATCGCTCTTTTTAGCTAACTTAAAATTTTTTTATTTAGTAAAACTATACGAATCATGGATCGTTAGAAAGGTAAGAAAATAAGGAAGTATTCTGCGTGAAAAATTTCCTTTACGCTATTCAAAAAACCGACTTAAAAATCAGTTTCCAATTCGTTAATATTAGCTTTTTTGTGGAACAGAGATGGTTTCAATCGAATAAACCTGGACAAATCATATGTATTCTGAAAGGTATTGAAAAAAAGAAGTTTTCTGCGTGAACCATACCTTGATTACTTCAAAATATCATTTATGCGATTCAAAAAACCAACTAAAAAATCAGTTTTCAATCCGTGAATATTAGCTTTTTGCGGAACGGAGATGGTTTTAATAGATTAAACCTGGACAAATCACATGTTTTCTGAAAGGTATTGAAATAAGGAAGAATTATGCGTGAACCGCACCGCGGTTTTTTCGAAATTGCCCTTGCGTGGTTCAAAAAAGCAGCTGAAAATTCAGTATTCAATCCATAAGAAATCGCCTTCTATGCAACCTGAAGATGTTTGAATTTACTCAACCTAGAAGATCATATGTAGTTAAAAAGTTACTGAAATAAGGAAGCCGAGCTAAGCGCGTGATTTCTTATCTACTAAAAAGTGATTAATTAGCGGCTTGTATTTGGAACCGTTTTAAGGCAATTTCAAGGATACAGCAGTCCGGTTCTCGCAGAAAACTTCCTTTTTTCAATATCTTTCCGAAAAGATATGATTTGTCAAGGTTTAATCAAGTTAAAAATTTTCCGTTCCTTGAAGAAGCGATTTTTCACGAAATGGAAACTGATTTTTTAGCTGGTTTTTGAATCGCATGAAGGCTATTTTGTAGTTATCGAGGTGCGGTTCACGCAGAAAACTTCCTTTTTTCAATACCTTTTGGAAAACATATGATTTGTGTAGGTTAAATCAATTAAAATCATCTCCGTTCCACAAAAAAGCTAATTTTCATGGATTGAAAACTGATTTTTTAGTTGTTTTTTGAATAGCGTAAAGGCTATTTTTTAGTTATTGAGTTGCGGTTCATGTAGAAAACTTCCGTTTTTGATTATCTTTTGGGAAACATATGATTTGTCCAAGTATAATCAATTGAAACCATCTCTGTTCCACAAAAAAGCTATTTTTCACGGATTGAAAACTGATTTTTTAGTTGGTTTTTTGAATCGCGTAAAGGCAATTTTTAAGTTATCGAGGTTTGGTTCACGCAGAAAACTTTCTTATTTTTATACCTTTCAGAAAACATATGATTTGTCTAGGTTTAATCAATTGAAACCATCTCCGTCCCTCAAAAAAGCTAGTTTTGACGGATTGGAAACTGAATTTTTTGTTTTTTTTTTTTTTTTCAATCGCGTAAAGGCAATTTTGAAGTTATCGTGGTTCAGTTCATGCAGACATTTTTCTTTTTCCAATGTCTTTCCGAAAATATATGATTTGTCGAGGTTTATTCAATTGAAACCATCTCCGTTCCAAAAATGCGATTTCTCATGGATTGGAAAATGATTTTTTAGTTGGTTTTTTGAGCCGTGCGACGGGAATTTGAAAGTTATCGAGGCGTGGTTCACGCAGAAAACTTCCTTTTTTCAATACCTTTTTAATGATATATGATTTGTGCATGTTCAATTTATTAAAAACATCTTCGGTCACTAAAATATAATTCATAAATTTTATTGCTTCTGACATGAAAAAATTATTGTATAAAAAGCTTTCACAAATGTATAATAGATTGAAGCTAGAAAAATAAAATTTTCGAGTAAATGTAGAATATAAAAAAAAAAAATCTTGCTATAAGTAAAAGAAATCGGAGCTCGTTTGGTTTGTCGTGATCAGAGCAGCTGGCGCGGCACCAAGTTCGTGGCAAGAACACGGAGACAGCTGAAGCCGTCTGATCTTGAGTCTAAAAATAGCTGCTCGTCGTTCGGCCAAACGCCGAAAGCCAATACGGAATATTACCTGTAAACTGCCGATTGTGTTTTAACCAAATTAGAATAATTTTTCATGATTGTTTCTAAATTGTAACTGAATTGAAACATCAAAATAGCTATAAGCCTTCAGTTTTTTCGTATAGAGTATTATTTTATCAGTACGTACTAATTCATAATCACTGTAACGGTCGAGTTAATTAATCGCGACGACATTAAATTAATTTCATGTTCGCCGCGCGACCGTTAGAACGCAGCACGAGTGGGAATGGAACGCGCGGGAATCGGTAGAATATCGGGCCGGTGAGAAGGAGGACAGGAGTCATTCTAATCACCGCACGCGTTCGAGTACAGATCGTACCGATTCGAAGCTTCGCGAAATTATAAAAAGTACGAGTGAAAGGTCAGTTTTATTGTGTCGCGCGTGCTCGGGAGTTATCGTCGCGACGAAAACAAGTCTTCGACAGGATTGTCATCCTTGGACAACTTGTTAACCTGCGACAACGAGACGACGACACTGGACCGTACGCCGGCATCGAGACACGGCAGTCTACGATTTGGGTATCTAGCTTGGAGGCTAGAGTTTCAGCCTTACGGCTTGTAACAGGTGCACCTGCGGCGTCCTCGTGAGTTATTGTTTGTTAAGCGACCATAATCGTTATCGTGTGAGAGTGTGAGTGATTAAAATCAGTTGTAAAATACTTTGTTTTTCTCGCGCGCGTAAGCTGCCGATAGCAGCAGGTTGTTGTGTGCGCACGCAAATCAACTTAGAGAGCACCGATAACTCTTTGTTGTTGATTGAAATACTCGACCGTATGAGTATTTGTTTATAAATTATCACCGTGTCAAGCATAGATTTTTGTATTAGTTTTTAAGTTAATTTTTTGTTATTAAATATTCAAAATTAACTTTCTGAGTAACAATTATTTTTCTGACCGGTGTTCCCCGCGCTCGAATCCTCTAGCCCGCGCCCACCTACCGAAATCAACGAGCTGTCGTGCCCTCCCCGATTAATAAACCGTTTAGGGATATAAAATCGCGGACGGAATTTTCTCCTTTTGCAGGAAACTCGTCGACGTGTAGTCGACTGCGGCAGAGCTTATAGAGGCTGTATGACAAACTCGGCAGATCTACGTGGGTTGTACTCCTGAGTCTGCTCGTTTAAATAACGCCCTATAACATGGCGCCCAACAACGTGGTGGGTTTTTAAATTCGAGTACCTACGTCACGGTGCTCGATAGTGTGTGTACGTGTGTGAAGACGAGCGCGGTAGCGAAATACCGTAGTCGATCGGTTCAAGGCCGGTCGCGGCGTTTAGAGAAAAACAAAGTAACGCGGGAGTGTATGTATGCGATATAGCGTGTACTTACAAAGTGGAATTTTCTTTTATCGATTTGTTATTGTTTTGATTGGTTTTATATTCCACTTTGTAAAATTCCCGTAATTCGTGACAGTAAGTGCGAGTAGAGCGAAACACAATCATTAGTTTGAATTTATTTAATCGTTGTTGAGATTTTTTTTGGGAATATATTTTTTTTATTATTATTATTTCTGTTTGTGGACATAACAGCGTGCTACTGACTAGTGTTCAGTAGCAACTGTATTTTATATTTCTGAAAATAAAAATTGGTGTTCTGACACGGGTTAGGATAACCGGATTTTTTTTTATTATGATTTAATTTTGGCTTTTCGGGTCGACCTTGGTTTTTGTCAAAGCCAATCGCGAGTCGACAGGCTAATAGGCCTATTAAATTTTATTTTCTATTTGTTTAGCCGTTTGAGGCGTTTGATAGAAGAATCAGAAATATAAAATTTTCTTTTGTTTTTCTTTCTTTCAGGATTGTTGGAGATTGAAAAATATATTTTATTTCATATTGCGATTGTAAATTTGAATTAAGTTAGAGTGTGGAAGTACTGTCACGAGGGATTAGGTTTTTTTTTTGTTATTTTTAGGATGGATCAACAAGTGAAGGAAGACCTAGTCTATTTATGGGTAATCGCTGAGGATGAAGATGTAGTCGACGAAGCTTTACGCGACTTACAGCTTAAGCCAGACGGTTTGACACGTCAAAGGCATGACAGACTGATAAAATGGCTGGTCGGCAATTATTCGGCTGAGGACTTTATTGAAGATGAGTCCGACGACCATGACGAAGTCAAAATCAAGCGCGAAGAGATGCGGGCCGAATTTATAGCCACTACCATGTGGGAAAAATCGGGCTCGACAATTTTAGACTCGAATTTTACCACAAGTGGGGAACACCCCCTAGTCGTCTTGATGGACGAAGGCGTGATGAAGGCGGCGGAGCACATTCAGTCTGTGCAAGCGACTACCAGAAGCCGCGAGGTGGCCGACAGGGCTGCGGCTGAAGAAACAAACAACCGTGATGGCGGTATGATTGACGACCTCCTCAGGACAATGCAGGAGTTTACGGGAGAATTTAAGAAACTGCAAGAGAGGATAAGGGTTATCGAAGAAAAGGACGACCGACATGGTTTGGCTGACCGTAACCGGCAAACAAATGGACCGGTGTCCAGTACAATAAGGCCCGGCATTTTGCAACACTCTATGGATGAGTGTAGTATTTCTACGGAAAATACTAACCATGCCCAAGGGCCTAGGGTGAATTTTGGTGATACGTCGATGCACGAGAGAGACAGTTCGAGCCCTATTGACAGAGTTTCGATGTCTAGTGCAGAACGGAAGATCCAAGACCAAATAAAAGCCCTGACGGCTGAGTTGGAGCGTATGCGAGAACTCCGGCAAGCCGAATTACCTACGCTACGACAGGATGGTTTTAACCCGCACAGGCTAGAAAAGCCTATCGACATTGGCTCTATCGTCCGAAGGTGGAACATTAAGTTCGACGGTAGTAACGAGTCAAGCATCGAGCAATTTTTGATTCAAGTCGGCGAGGCTAATAAACTAGCTGGACTGACAGAGAAACAATTGCTAGATGCATTACCCATACTCTTGACCGGTTTGGCGTCGACATGGTACCGGGATAATAAATCAATTATCGACACCTGGGCAAAGTTCTGTCAAGAAGCCCGTGATTGGTACGGCATTGGTGATTATCAACAAAGCCTACGTGTAGAGGCTACCAATCGTACACAAGGGGCGGAAGAGTCAGTACGAGATTATCTGACATGCCTACAGTCGTTGTTACTGAAAATGAGGCCTGTACCTACCGAGATGGAAAGAGTCGACTTCATGTTGACGAATATGCGACCAAATTGGCGTAGACAAATTAGGCGAGACGAAGTGAAGTCGGTTAAAGGCTTGTTGAGCCAAGCGGTAGAGGTCGAGAAAACAACGATTAGCGAAATGTCATATAGACCACCACCGTCACCATCAACGTCTCTTTGGCCAAATCTGGCATATAGGGAAAGCAAGGCAAAGAAACCGAAAATTAACGTAGCCGCAACGGCTATGGGAGGCAAGTCTGACGACGCCTCGGTTATGAGCCGCCTGGAAAAATTGATGTCTCAAATCCAGGTTAAGTATAAGAACTCTGGTAAGCCATCGGGCCCGAAGCCCCAGAGTTCGAACAAAGCCAGACAGACCAAACAGAGACGTAAATCGGGGGACGGGGGAAAGTCTAGAAGCCCTTCTCCAAAGCGTGACAGGAGTGGGGAGAGGAAGAAAAAACCTCGGGATGATGATAAGACAGTTCGGTGTTACCACTGTGACAAGGAAGGACACAAGCGTCCAGAATGTCCCGAGAGGTCAGAAAACGGGAAAAAGGCGGAGGAAGACGACGTCGATCCTACTCCGCCAAGGTCTCAGACCAACCATCGCTCGGAGATGGTACTCATGCATGCTCAGTAGACCCGAAGGGTACTGAGCGAGCAGGAAGGAAGTCGGCTACACAGGAGGCTGAGTCGGAAGGAAGATGGTGGCTACCCGTCGACATTGGTGAATTCCGAGTCAGAGCTCTGTATGATCCCGGAGCATCACTCACAGTTATGGGATCTTCAGCTATTCAGATGGCGTCAGCGCTCAGGTGGAAAATTGAGATCTACCACGGCAAAGGAGCCAAAGTGGCTGATGGCCGTAGATGCCCAATTGCAGGACAGGTGGTCCTACCGTTTGAAGTTGCAGGAGCGACGCAAGAAATTAAAGTGGCTATCATGTTGGATCTAGACTCAGATTGTTATCTGGGGACAAACTTCGTACGTGCATTTGATACGATACTAGATCCAGCCACAAATAAGTTGAATATCCGGATTGCTGATAAAGTGGTAGACCTAGAGGTTGCAGCCGTGACTGAGGCTGAAGTAACAAGCCTGGCGTCAATAGGTCTAGCCGACATTGGTTCTGAAGAGCAAGAACGTACACGGAAAAAATAAAATCCTTGCAGCGTAGCTGAATTCAGCGATATGACGATGCGAACAGTTAACGACGCTCCAACGCAGACTTTTCATCGTGGCGAGGCAAAGTCTGCGTTGGAGCGACGTAAAGTTAGCTATAGCGTGCCTTCCTTACCAACAGCTGTAGCAGAGCTCGACTCACGCTTGACGCTTGTTTACTTGTGTACTTACTCTCTGCTATCGCGGGTTTACGGCAGCATAACTATAAAAAAATGTCTTTATTGATAGTTGTAATTAATTTAAGTATTTTTTATATCAGTATTTTTATCAGCCGCGATAGCAGAGAGTAAGTACACAAGTAAACAAGCGTCAAGCGTGAGTCGAGCTCTGCTACAGCTGTTGGTAAGGAAGGCACGCTATAGCTAACTTTACGTCGCTCCAACGCAGACTTTGCCTCGCCACGATGAAAAGTCTGCGTTGGAGCGTCGTTAACTGTTCGCCTTGTCATATCGCTGAATTCAGCTACGCTGCAAGGATTTTATTTTTTCCGTGTATAAACGACTTGCTAGATAGAGTTTTCCAGCCACAAGACAAACCTTTAGGCTGCACTACGTGGATCGAACATGAGATCGACGTAGGCGACGCAAAGCCTATCAAGCAAAGGTATTATCCAGTTTCACCGGTAGTACAGCTGGAGATGTACGAGCATGTAGTAAAAATGCTAGACGACGACATTATTGAGCCTGCTCCGAGGAGCGGTTGGTCGTCGCCGGTGGTTATGGTGAAGAAGGAAGACGGCACTAGGAGATTTTGTAGAGATTTCCGTAAGGTTAATTCAGTCTCCAGGAAAACCGAGGCCTATCCTTTACCTTATATGGATGATATACTGAGAAAGTTTAAAACGGCCAAATACATATCGACTCTAGATCTGTCGTCAGCGTACCATCAGGTACCACTGAAAAGAGAGTCGAGGCCGATAATGGCTTTTACGGTACCAGGCTTAGGCCAGTTCCAATTTAAAAGAATGCCGTTTGGATTAGATCAGGCTGGATCGACTTTCCAACTCCTGATAGATATGATAATTCGAGAGTTTGGCCCGTACGCCTATCCATACCTCGATGATATCATAATTGTTACGGAAGACTTCGAGACGCATATGCGGATTCTCGAAGCCATACTGGCTAGATTGAGAGAGGCTGGACTGACGGTAAACCGCAGTAAAAGTAAATTTTGCCAGTCTGAAGTAAAATATCTAGGCGTAATCGTCAGTAGAGATGGAATTCGACCATGTCCAGGAAAAGTCGAGGTTATCTTGAATTATACTATCCCAAACAACCGCAAGAAATTGAAGAGGTTCTTGGGAATGGCTTCCTGGTACAGGAAATTTTTGAAAAATTTCGCTACGGTAGCCGAACCGCTGACGAGACTCACAAGCACAAGAGTCTGTTATAAATGGGAGGCTGAGCAACAACAGGCGTTTGAGAAAATCCTAGTGCTGCTAGCCTCAGCATTAGTGCTGGCAAGGCCGGATTTTACCCAGCCGTTCGTGATTCAGACCGATGCTTCAGACACTGGTGTCGGGGCATGTTTCACTCAAACCATTAATGGCGAGGAGAGAGTCATTGAATATTTTAGCCGAGTTCTGAATCCAGCACAACGCAATTATACGGTGACAGAACGTGAATGTTTGGCATTAGTCGAGGCGACTAGGAAGTTTCGATGTTACGTAGAAGGTTTTAAATTTCACGTAATTACGGACCACAATTCGCTGAAGTGGCTAAACAAACTGTCGAACGCGACGGGCAGGCTAGCAAGATGGTCGCTAGAACTGCAAAGCTACACATTTTCGACGGAATACCGGAAAGGTTCCTTAAATGTGGTGCCCGACGCCCTGTCACGTATGTATGAGGGAGACGAGATGACTGTTGCAGCCGTAGGCTATCCTGACGGAGAGCTGGACGACTGGTATGTAAATAAAATGAAGGCCGTGCAGAGAAATCCAGGCAAGTTCCTTAGATGGAAGGTCGTGGGTGGCAAGCTTTATTTTTACAAGTCTGACGATTTAATTGAAGAAACAGTCAGTGACGACTCCGCTTGGAAACTGGTGGCACCTGTGTTTTTGAGGAACGATATCCTTAAGGAAAAACATGACGCACCCCTTGCAGGACACTTGGGCCGAGATAAAACTCTGAAGAGAGTTACCCAAGAGTATTTTTGGCCTGGTATGTATAAGGACATAGAGGCTTATGTAAAATCATGCCAGATATGCCAAATGCAAAAGGTGGAACAGCGTTTGCCTGGGGGTCTATGGGAAAGCGACCGATCGTAAGACCATGGCAGGCGGTGTCAGGCGACATACTAGGTCCATATACCCGTAGCGACAACGGACACAAGTATGTCTTGGTTTTAACGGATCTGTTCACACGTTGGGCAGAAGTAGCACCGTTAAAACGGGCTGATGGTGAAGCCATATGGAAACACATCTGGCAAGACGTATTCCTACGGTGGGGTCAGCCGGAAATGTTCCTATCGGATCAAGGGTCGGAGTTTAAGAATCGCAAGATAGACGACCGTCTGATAGAACTCGGCGTCGAGCATGAAAACTCGCCAACTAATAACCCTGAGTCTAACGGCCAAGTAGAAAGGCTGAATAGGACTCTGAAAACTATGATCCGATGTTTTATTGCAGACAATCAGCAAAAATGGGACGTCCTTTTACCCGAGCTAGTCTGCGCGTACAACAGGGCGGAGCATTCGGCAATAAAAACGACTCCAGCCATGTTGAACATGTAACGTCAGCCGATCGACTGTAGTGTGGTCAGCAAAGAGCTAGCTGACGAGACACTAAAGAGATATGAAGAAATGGCTCTTCAAGAAAGGCTGGACAAGGCAGCCAGAGCCGAAGACTTAAGAAGAAAAGCTGGCGAAAATTCAAGAATTCAACAGGACAGAGCGGCGATTAGGAAGTTTCGATGTTACGTAGAAGGTTTTAAATTTCACGTAATTACGGACCACAATTCGCTGAAGTGGCTAAACAAACTGTCGAACGCGACGGGCAGGCTAGCAAGATGGTCGCTAGAACTGCAAAGCTACACATTTTCGACGGAATACCGGAAAGGTTCCTTAAATGTGGTGCCCGACGCCCTGTCACGTATGTATGAGGGAGACGAGACGACTGTTGCAGCCGTAGGCTATCCTGACGGAGAGCTGGACGACTGGTATGTCAATAAAATGAAAGCCGTACAGAGAAATCCAGGCAAATTCCTTAGATGGAAGGTCGTGGGTGGCAGGCTTTATTATTATAAGTCTGACGACTTGATTGAAGAAACAGTCGGCGACGACTCCGCATGGAAGTTGGTGGTACCAGTATTTCTGAGGAATGACATTCTGAAAGAAAAACACGACGCACCACTTGCAGGACATTTGGGTCGAGACAAAACTCTGAAGAGAGTTACCCAAGAATTCTTTTGGCCTGGCATGTATAAGGACATAGAAGCCTATGTTAAATCATGCCAGATATGTCAAATGCAAAAGGTAGATCAACGTTTGCCTGGAGGTCTGATGGGAAAGCGGACAATCGTAAGGCCATGGCAAGCGGTGTCAGGTGACATACTGGGTCCATATACCCGTAGCGACAACGGACACAAGTATGTCTTAGTTTTAACGGATCTGTTCACACGTTGGGCAGAAGTGACACCGTTAAAACGGGCTGATGGTGAAGCCATATGGAACCATATCTGGCAAGACGTAATTTTACGGTGGGGTCAGCCAGAAATGTTCTTGTCGGATCAAGGGTCGGAGTTTAAAAATCGTACAATCGATAGCCGACTAGTCGAACTCGGTATCGAACACGAAAACTCTCCGACTAATAATCCTGAGTCTAACGGCCAAGTTGAAAGGCTGAATAGGACTCTAAAAACGATGATCCGATGCTTTATTGCAGACAATCAGCAAAAGTGGGACGTCCTTTTACCCGAGCTGGTCTGCGCATACAACAGGGTGGAGCATTCGGCAATAAAAACGACTCCAGCCATGTTGAATATGTTGCGTCAGCCGATCGACTGTAGTGTAGTCAGCAGAAAGCTAGCTGACGAGACACTAAAGAGGTATGAAGAAATGGCTCTTCAAGAAAGGCTGAACAAGACAGCCAGAGCCGAAGACTTAAGAAGAAAAGCTGGCGAAAATTCAAGAATTCAACAGGACAGAGCGGCTGAGCATTACAACAAGCGACACCGCGAAGTAATTTTCCAGCCTGGTAACATGGTTTGGAGGAAAAACAAAGTCCTATCCAGTAAGGCTAAAGGCTTCACAGCTAGCCTAGCGCCTAAGTATACAGGTCCGTATACAGTGGTCGAAAAGCTAGGTAGCAATACGTATACGATTGTAGACGCCTTTGGCAACGAACAAAGTCCAGTGGCTGTACAACAACTGAAGAAATGGATCGCAAGAGTTGAACCGGAGTCTGCAGATGAAGAAGATACAGCGGCAGAAAATGCGTGCGAAAATCCTAACGCTAGCGAGCGTGAGGTGGTGTGCAGGAATGAGCCTACCGCGAGGGCGAATGTTTTGAATGAGTCTGTACGGCAAATTGTAAATGGCAGCGAGCCATGGGTGCAAGTCGACCCGAGGATTGGAAGGCGTAGAGGTAGGCCGAAAGGGTCGACTGAGAAAATTTGCGTCGACAACATGAAAACACCGTCACCGCGGAAAACTCGCGCACAACGCAAAGCCTAATCCGTATATCCTATTTTTGTCCTTATTCCTCCCTTCGTTTGTTGCAGGCGATGGCAGGATATATATACGTTTCCCTAAACTCGGATAGACCGCGTTCGTGGTATATCGAAGTGACGTATTTTTCGGATACGACAGCTCTGGGAGGGGGGTGTAACGGTCGAGTTAATTAATCGCGATGACATTAAATTAATTTCATGTTCGCCGCGCGACCGTTAGAACGCAGCACGAGTGGGAATGGAACGCGTGGGAATCGGTAGAATATCGGGCCGGTGAGAAGGAAGACAGGAGTCATTCTAATCACCGCACGCGTTCGAGTACAGATCGTACCGATTCGAAGCTTCACGAAATTATAAAAAGTACGAGTGAAAGGTCAGTTTTATTGTGTCGCGCGTGCTCGGGAGTTATCGTCGCGACGAAAACAAGTCTTCGACAGGATTGTCATCCTTGGACAACTTGTTAACCTGCGACAACGAGACGACGACACTGGACCGTACGCCGGCATCGAGACACGGCAGTCTACGATTTGGGTATCTAGCTTGGAGGCTAGAGTTTCAGCCTTACGGCTTGTAACAGGTGCACCTGCGGCGTCCTCGTGAGTTATTGTTTGTTAAGCGACCATAATCGTTATCGTGTGAGAGTGTGAGTGATTAAAATCAGTTGTAAAATACTTTGTTTTTCTCGCGCGCGTAAGCTGCCGATAGCAGCAGGTTGTTGTGTGCGCACGCAAATCAACTTAGAGAGCACCGATAACTCTTTGTTGTTGATTGAAATACTCGACCGTATGAGTATTTGTTTATAAATTATCACCGTGTCAAGCATAGATTTTTGTATTAGTTTTTAAGTTAATTTTTTGTTATTAAATATTCAAAATTAACTTTCTGAGTAACAATTATTTTTCTGACCGGTGTTCCCCGCGCTCGAATCCTCTAGCCCGCGCCCACCTACCGAAATCAACGAGCTGTCGTGCCCTCCCCGATTAATAAACCGTTTAGGGATATAAAATCGCGGACGGAATTTTCTCCTTTTGCAGGAAACTCGTCGACGTGTAGTCGACTGCGGCAGAGCTTATAGAGGCTGTATGACAAACTCGGCAGATCTACGTGGGTTGTACTCCTGAGTCTGCTCGTTTAAATAACGCCCTATAACATCACATGCATACGACAAAAAAGTGTAAAAAAAAAAACTAAGATAAAATAATTATTATTGAAGCCCTAACTATTTTTATGTACTACTTCGAAAATAATTTTTCACTTGAATTCAAAATTTCTTGGAGCCCCAAGGCCCAAGCCCCCAGCCGATGCTTTCAGCGAGCGCCGGCCCTGATCGCCGGTATAGTAGATCGATTTTTTTTTTTCCGGCCGTTTGTTTAGTTGACGGCGCCCCGATCAATTCGGAACTCTCTCTGAGGTAGGCAGCACTCTTAAATCTTTTTGTAATTACAATCGCGAAAGTAGTCTTCTTCATACACTTCTGCCAACACAGTTCTTTAACTTTTTTGACAAATATTTCCTTCATCCGTTTACATTTGCCATCGGCATTTTTTCTACCTAGGTTCCTCCCAATCAACCTACCCTGATTGATATCAAAGTTTACCTTACGACACCAGTTTCCAGCCATAAGCAGCCTCTTTTACTTTGTTATTATTTTTATACTTCCATTTGTAACTTTGAACGTATGTTGTTCTTATTATTGTGCCTACTTTTGTTTCTACCATTAGTTCAGTTTTTTCTTTTTTATCTTCCTAGACCTGTTCAAAGCCTTGGAACTCACATCATTTCTACCTTTTGTTCTTACTTAATAGATACGTTACCCTCCACATACTATTGTACCTACCCTTCTGCCTACTATTGTGCATGTTTAAATACTTTCTCTTGTTCATAAAATTATGTATACCTTTAAACATAGTCTTGTGGATACCCTTTAATGGTTGGTGCCAAAAATTTTTTTTTCAAGCCCATTCGAATAACATATATACATATATTGTAGGGGTTTACGCCTAGTGCGCTTTACTCCCCCTTAACCGTCTATACCCTTTACCTTAATTAAATTGATAAATTGATTTTTCACTTTATTTTTATTATGAAATTTACTTTATTTAAAACAATTTTATCTTTAAATAGTTTTATATTGTTATCATAAATAATGCATTGTATTTTTGTTCCACTATTATTGTTTACAATGAATTTAAATATTTTAAATTCTTTTTCATCACTTTTTTTAATAAATGTATTTTGATCAATAATTTCATCTATATATTCCACAATAGACCAATAAAATAATGAATTTTTTTATAAATATTTATAATTAAATATATATCATAATAAAATATTTATAAATACGCAGTTCTATTTCAAAAGTAGGTAATATTATTTTTCAAATATTCATCATCTGAAAAATTATATTCTTTCATTTTCTTATTTCTTTGGTCATTGCTTTGATTTTCTTCAGTAGATTTTCTTTCAGATTCTCTTCCCATGTTCTAAATTCGTTTTAATATTTTTTACAGTAAGATATATTTATTTAGTTTTTTAAATAAATATTAAAAAATTTATTTTTTTTCATATTTGAATGATTTATTTTTTTTTCTTTCTTATAAATGAATTTTTTATGAATTTTTTATACTTTAAATAAAAATTTCTTTCCATACTACATTATTTATATAATTTTGGGAACAATTTTTATTTTCAATAAATAAATTATTAGGATCTTTACATCGAGATAATGCTTCATAAAGTTGTCCATGAGAAAATAATGGTTTATTTAAATATATTCCTACTTCATCAAAACTTTGACCTTGTGCTTTATTTATTGTCATTGCAAAAACTAAAACTAATGGAAACTGCTTTTTATGTATTACAAATGGAAATTTAGAAGTTTCAGCTGGCTAACCCGTAGCGCGCGCATCACCGCCACGCAGCCACACTTCAGTAAAGACAGTTATCGTAGGAGTAAGGGAGACGGACGATCACGCTCCGCGACTCTCCTCTCCACACCGAAAGCCAAGCCCGCAGCTGGCCCAAGGCAGCTTTTTCAGCGAGCACTCATCGACCAACAAGAGCGATCATCTTGTTGGGATCCCAGGACCAGTAGTACGCACCTCACCATCCAGGTTACCCTGGAGCCAACCACGCAGCCCGCGAACAGGGACCTTCTTACAGAACCAAGCGACGGCTACCAGCAGCGCGCGCATCAACGACCAGTTTTCGTAGGAGCGAGTGAGATGGATGCCCGTCTGGCCACGTCTGCTCCACTTTGAAAGCCCCAACTTCGACCCGCGCAAGCAGTACCCAAACCTAAGACGACGGTGGATTAGAAGGAGACACAGCAAGACTTCTGCTTGCTGTCATCTGAAAACCATCGGCCTACTACGTCCCTACCGCACTGCAGCCCCTCTGCAGTGGGAGATTTGATATTGATTTTGATGAGTTTATTAATTGTACATTATGTTGTACAAAATACATTAGGTGAAAAAGTTATACATCAGATTAAATTACAAAATAAAATAAAATAAAGGTATATAAAAGGTATGTAAATATAGATAATATAAAATAACAATAACAGTAATAACAACAATAAACATAATAATAATAGCAAAAGTAATAGTAAGATGAATGTGAAGGTAAAGATCAGTAGTAACAATACAGCAATACAGCAATGCAAATATAATATCTACAGTTGTTGTAGTAGACCAGTCTATCTGTATTCACTCCACGGATTCACTAAATCACTATATAATATTGCAACAGGTACACAATTTAACCACGGCGTACCAGACTCAGTCTTCTCCCTCAGCAGTAAAGATATGTGATTTGACGAGATGTTTGAAACTGGACAGGGATGATGATTGGCGTATATGAGGGGGTAGTGTGTTCCATGAGTAAGTAGCCAGTATATGAAAAGATCGTTTCAGACAGTCCGTGCGAGCAAAGGGGACAATCAACGAATCAAGTGCATGCGGGTTCGCCATTCTCAAGGGACGTGAGCTGAGCTTCTCAACAAACAAATTCACCAAATAGGTGGGAGTACCTGTGAGAAGGATTCTATAGAGCAAGCAGGCAGCAAAATAATCCCTGCGGCCCGCTACTCGAAGCCAGCCAAGCTCACGTCGGTAGGGTGTAACGTGATCACTCTTTCTAATCCCAAAGATGTACCTGATCCCACGATTGAGCAAACGCTGTAGTATGAGATCCTGCCCACCCGAGATATTACAGTACACCAGTGAACAATAGTTAATAATAGGAAAAAGCAAGGTCTGCACGAGGTGTTTACGTAGTTCAAAGGTGGTGCTGCGTCTGAAATGGTTAAGACGGTACAAAAGAGAGTTGGCTCTACGACAAACATACCGAACATGGTCTTTCCAGTTCAGCTTAGAGTCCAGCACCACCCCCAAACTACGCGCAGAGGACACAAACGGGACTGTGCAGCCACCAAACCGCAGGTCTCGAATACCCAAATCGTTAAAGGCATTGACATAGGACGGGGTCTCAAAAATCATTGCCTTGGTCTTACCAGCATTCAACACCAGCTGATTAGTGACAGCTCAGTCAGCAATGTGTTCAGCACCCCGGCTCAGTCTTCCAAGAGTGGCATGAATGTCCTCAAGTCGGCCCCGCACGTAAATCTGCAGGTCATCCGCATAAATCACATGAAAGACACCAGGGCCAAGGCCTAAAGCAATGTCAACAACAAACAGAAGGAAGAGCAGAGGACCCAACACGGAGCCCTGGGGCACGCCCTTACTAAGGTGGCGGAAAAAAGTAAAACTGCCGTCCTCTGCCCTTACTGCCAACCAGATAAGAGGCAACCCATCTCAAAACCCCATGTGAAAGAGAGAGAGAGAGAGAGAGAGAGAGAGAGAGAGAGAGAGAGAGAGAGAGAAGGCGCCACCTCGACCAGCTGACTCCGCTAATATGGTGGGTCCGCTCCAAGTCACAAACTTGTGTTGCGCAATTTAATAATTACTATTTCTTTCTTGTTTGTTTAGATTTTGAACAGTGTGGGTAAAGTTGGCTACACTTGTTTTCAATTTTTCTTACCTTTTCTAAAGTTTGTTTACTTTTACCTTTCCAAAACAAATAGTCAGTTGACCTAATTACTCTATAATTGAGTACAGCTGCTGCTATTTCGTTAAATAATTGACTAATAAAATAAGGAATTTTTTCTTTTTTTTTCACTGATCTTGAGATCATCTGAAAATTTAATTTTATTTATTGTTGTTCCACCTTCTCTTACACAATTGAATTTGCAGGTGCAATTACCTGGTAACCTGAGGTCTACGCTTACTGTTTGACAACATCTGAGCAATCATTGGCACCTGTGAGAGCAAGCGAAGGGACTTTCTTCACCAGCTGGTAGTCGTCGAGTTCTCATACAGCTGCAGCAGAACTCCCAGAGTTCTTCGAAAGCCTTGGGTTCAAAAGTACTAAAGTATTGTATGGTTGTCAGAATCAGCGTTGTAACAAAATGTTGCCAATCTTTATTGGTATAGTATGATCTCAAATTATTTCTATTGCTGAATCGTAATTGATTGTTTCATTTTTCCAATTATATATTTTAAAAAATTCTAACTGAATTTTTTTTTATCCATTTTAGGTTTGTTTTAAGACCAATTTTCTGAAGACAATCATTATGCCCACAATACCCAACTGTAATACATACTAACTCTAATCACCCATTAGGTTTGTTTTCATCTCTAAGCGGTGTTCAGCTTGTTTGAATACCTTTTGATCTTTTTATTTAAAAGATCAATCCAACTGTCTACTAACCCTTGCCTCCACTCAACCCAATTAGAGTTGTTTAGGGATTTTCATTTTTTTTCTCTCTATTTATTTGTTTATTTATTTACCTTTTTTCTTCTACTTTTATTTTTTGATTTTTTCACTTTCTTTGTTTTTAAACTTTCATTAGAAATTATGTTAGGGTTTTCTTCCAAAATCAGCCACCTGCCTGGCTTAGTTGTTTGTTATTTAAATTGTATTCAGTTTAAATTATTCTTTACCAGTAATATTCATAAGTTGATTATTTTTCAATTTTCTTTTATTTAAAGAAATAGTTGATTTTATTTCAATTGTATTTCGGTTTAAATTATTTTCCACCATAAATATTCATAGGTTTGAATATTTTTCAATTTTCTTTTATTTAAAGAATAGTTGTTTGTTATTTAAATTGTATTTCAGTTAAAATTATTCCTTACCAGTAATATTCATAAGTTTGAATATTTTCCAATTTTCTTTTATTTAAAGAATAATTGCCTTATCTTAATTGTATTTCAATTTAAGATTGTTCTTCACCAGTGATATTCATAAGTTTGAATATTTTTCCATTCTTTTATTTAAAGAATAATTGTGTTTATTTAAATTGTATTTCATTGAACGTGGAACGAGATCGAGACGTCCAGCACGGTCGGACGTAGGATCCCTCTGAAAGTAGCCGTGGTGTAAGCCGGGCGGCACTTTGATTTCGCGCGCAATTTTCTTTATTGATCACTGTCATTGATCGGGAAAATTGCACCGAACTTATTAATTAGAAATAAGTCGCGTGTGTGTGGTGTTTGCGAACGATTATCATCGTTCGGTGAGTGCACAAGACAAGCCGATATGGCTACACGACTTTTCAGCAAAGGACGGACGTTTTGCTGCGTGCGCAGCTTGGCGGGAGAAGCCTGACGACCTTTAAACAGTCTGCCGATTGTTGTATTACGTTCCAGGTGCACCTGCGTTAAAGTGAGTTTGTTAAAAAGCAAGCGAGAGCGAGAGTCATTGTATGAGTGTGTTATTGTTTATGTTTGTGTGATAAACAAGAGAGAGTCGCAGGGTACCGTGCCCGCTCTCTGATATAACATTTAGATTTGTTATAATAAATTGTTAAATTGTAATTTAATTTTTATTGACTAAACCTAGTGTTCCTGTGAATCGATCCTGATTTAACACTCACACCCGCTATCCATAAACGAACTAGCTGACCGCGTCGCAAAGTGATAATATTCGCGGACACGATTTCCTCATTTTATTATTTCAGGTCGACGAGTTGAAGTTCGACGAGTGCTTGCATTAGCACTAAGTACAGGTAATAAGGATTTAGTACGCACCATGTGGTGCGGGCGGAAACTGGTCGCTCCGGGCTGCTCAGGCATGGGTAGCTCGCATGACCAATCCCATGGCGATAAAAGGCGGTATATCTCGAACATTCCGCCCGCCTTAATTGACTGTAGTCGATTAATAATATCTGTGAACATACTAAATATAAATTAAGTAAAAATATAAAAGGTATGAAGTATAAAAAAAGTATAATGGATTTGAAGTAGCTTGTAAACGTACGAAGAAACGTAGAGGTTTACTGAGCGAGAGTAGTTAGAGCTTAAGCTCTTTGCGATAAAAATTTCAGGGTCGAAGATCCAATGGAAAAAAGGGTTGAATAATTGAGGCTAAAGTGAATAGAAGACTTCACTTTAGAAGATCGAAGGTATGATAGTTTTGTGCCAGAAATTAATTCTGGTGCTTGGGTTTTCAAGGTTACAACTGAATTATGGATCTGAAACGGGGTATTAGATACCTGAAACTGGTGTGGTTCAGGCGATGGACTATTTTTGAATGTAGCGGGAACCTGGACTAAGGTTATCACAAGTGGCGCTGTCTCAATAAGAATCGCCAGACCCCGACCTTTGCATAGTTCAGGTGGCAACTTTTTTGAGGTTTTATCTGGTGCGTGAACTTGCTGCCCAGTGTGAACCTCGATTGTGCAAATTCGATGCGTTGATAAACTTGAGTGTACGAGTTTGTTTGACCGCGTACTCCTCCAGTTCCGCGAATTGGCGACGGTTACGCGCGCGCTCACACTGGAATTTCTCGCTCGGAATTCACAGACATTTCAGCGTATCTTTTACGAAATTTCACGTTTCCTAGGTAGGATAAACAACTTCTTGCAGTCAGGTAAAACTGAAGAATTGTTTTTTCTATTTTTCTCCGATTTCTGTCACACTATTTTCTCAACGGTTTTTGTGTGCTGGACAAAAACAGTTAGTTGCTTTGTATTAGGGCCTTGTGAGCCACGTACACGCATCGGCGTTTTAGCTCGCGGGTCCACTGCCTGACTCCCCGGACTATCCCCTCGGCAGGGTTTTTCATTTTTCTTCGTCATGGTGATCGAGACCGACGAGGAGTGGCACACGCGCGAGTTGGAGGAGGTCCAGCGTAGGCTAGAGCCCGCTCAAGCCCAGATCGAGAGCTTGCGCCAAGCTCAGGCGACCACGACCGCGGGACCGTCGGACACCACGAGTACATCGACAACGACTACCACGACGGTTACAAACTCGGGCCCGCTTCCTACGCAGTCCGCAGTTAGCGCGATCTATCGCCAGCCCAAGATCCCGCCGTTTTTGCGTGACCATACTAGGGTTTGGCTGGGCCAGGCGGAGATTACTTTCCGCAATGCCGGTATCACTAATTCCGCGACCAAGGCGGATTTTATCACCGAAAAGCTTGACGTCGAGGCACTGGGCCATGTTTTGCCTCTCCTCGAGCTCGACCCCCGTCCGGTAGACCTCTTCGAGCAGGTTAAGGCGACCTTGATCTCGGCCTTTAGCGCATCGCCAGAGTCACGTTTGCGCGACTTGATCAGGGGTCGTATTTCCATAGACAATAAGCCATCGCTGATGATCTCGAGGCTGCGTCAGCTGGATACGAACGCCGGCGACGACATTATCCGTACCATTTTTCTCGAAAACCTCCTCGTGAACTGCCGCGGCGTCCTCGCATCATCACGCGTTACGGACCTAGCTACGTTGGGCAATATGGCTGACGCGTATATGGAGTCCGCTGGGTACAATTCCGGGGTCGTGTCCGCCGTCAACCCCGCGCATTTGGCAGCCCCCATGACCGCATCATGCACCGCATCAACCCCCGTCGGGGACGCACACGTCGAGTCCACTCGCATTCTTCTCACGCCAATTCAGCCCAGCTCAGCGTAACTATAGTACATACAATCGTGAACTCACGGCGGTTTACGGAGGTATTCAGTACTTTAGGGACTTCCTTGAGGGAATGAATTTCAAGGTCATGACGGATCATAAGCCATTGATCTACGCATTCACGCAAAGGGCAGACAAAGCCTCTTCTTGACAATGCCGTCAACTCTGTTTCATTTCTCAATTCACGACTCAGATTGAACACGTTTCGGGCACTTCTAACGTCGTCGCCGACACACTCTCGCGCGTTGATGCGATTCGCCTGCCAGTCGAGTTTGACGTGTCCGAACTCGCGAGAGCTCAAGCCGAAGACCCCGAGCTCGTCGAACTGCGCAAGTCGGCCGGTCATTCCCTGAAACTCATATTTCTCGAGTGGGGCCCTGACTACAGTTGCATTTGCGTCGACCAGACCGACAACGTTCTCCGCCCATACATTCCCAAGCCCCTGCGTAAGCGCGTCTTCGATATGTTCCATTCTCTCGCCCATGGTGGTGCGAAAGTTACGGACCAGACTATCAGGCGACGCTACGTATGGCCAGGCATGCACAAAGACATCAAGCTTTGGTGCAAGACCTGCCTTGACTGTCAACAATCGAAAGTGTCGCCGCACGTGAAAAACAACCCTGCGCTTTTCGTCGTCCTGGATGACCGATTTCTCCACGTTCACGTGGACATCGTTGGGCCACTGATGCCATCCGAAGGCTACACCTACTACCTTACGATGATCGATCACTTTACTCGCTGGACCGAGAACGTGCCTCTCGAGAACATCACCTCTCAGACCATATGTCGTGCGTTCTACGACAGCTGGATGTCACGTTTCGGTTCGCCGACCCTGGTCATGACTGACCAGGGGTCTCAGTTCGAATCTCAGCTCCACAAGGCGCTCATTGCATTCATCGGAACCGACCGTCAACGCACGACCACTTATCATCCAAAGTCGAACGGTATGATCGAACGCTGGCACCGGGTGGTTAAGGCCGCGATAATGTGCCACAACAGCCCCCAGTGGACCAGGACTCTGTCGACCGTACTCCTCGGCCTCCGAACGCACGTACGCACCGACAACAGCGTATCCCCCGCGGACTATGTTTACGGGACAGGCCTGCGAGTCCCCGGCGAGTTCTTCCTCCAGGGAGAATTCCCCGTCAACCCCCAGATCTTCATTGAGGAGTTTCGCGAATATATGCGTCAGGTCAGGCCGATACCTATTGCTCAGAGGTACAAGTCTCGCGCTTTCTTCTTCAAAGATTTGCGGACCTGCACGCACGTATTCATGCGGACTATGGCCGTAAAAAAGCCGCTTGAGCGTCCGTACACCGGACCGCACAGGGTGCTCGAGCGCATCAAAGACCTCGATTACAAAATCGAAGTCAACGGTGTGCCTCGCGGTGTCACCACCGAAAGGCTCAAGCCGGCCTATTTCATGCTAGACGCGCCCGAACCACAGCTCGTTGCACAACCTTCGCAGCAAGCTGTTAGCGCCGAAGCTACTCCTCAATCCCCTTCGGATCGACTCCCACATCCCGAGCGAAGTGCGCCACGACCACCTGCGAACGATTCCCCCAGGCAAAGGACCATCAAGAACCTGGGCCGTTCGGTTTTGATTGACTTCGCGCCCATGAAGGCTATCATCCTTACACCATTGCGCCCAGCCTTGAAGACTCACGCCGGCCCGAGAGTCCCGGGCAGGAACGTCAGCATAAACTTGTCACGGAACAAAGTTCGCTACCTACCGAGGAGCGACAATTTGTAAAGTTAGATTTAAGTATCATTGTAAGCCTAGATTTAAGTTTCATTTTTGTAAGCGCTTAACGCATTATTTTTTTCAAATCGCAAATCTAGCGATTTACTAGGAGGGGAGTGTGTAGGGATCTGCACGCTCGACTCGTGCTAACTCGATCCCACGTGACTGCTGCGCCAGTCAGTACCACTCGATCCGCCTCGATGGTCGGATGCTCCATGTATATGTCTACAGCAGCAAATAAAGAAATCATTTTTATTATTCGGAGTGCCTACATTCATTAAATCTTCCTCATCTACTCAAAAGCAGGCCCTGCGGTCTACTTGGACTACAAACGCTACAGAACTACAAGTCTTTAAATTTTTCAAAATTTCAATATATATAGATATACTTCTAATGGACTTTTGGGTCAATGACGTCATTAACCCGTAGTTTCAAAAACTTTTCTTAATTTTTTTCTAGCTCAATTTTGATTTAAAAATTCTTAAAAAATGTTAAAATTTATTAAAAATCAAGTATTTTAAAAAATAGTATATTGTCGTGTCGGCACCAGCTCCCCTTTTTAATATTAAAATAGTTTTCGGATAATTCTTCAATTATTTACAAATTATTCAATTATTAGTTAAATAAGATAAATTAATAAGTATAAAAAAGAGAGAGAGAGAATAAATAGAAGAAAAACAGAGAGGGAGAGAAAAAGCGAACAGGAGCTGGGAAAAAGAAGAGAGGAAGAAGACAAGAGAAACGCGTCAGCAAGGGACGCCTGGCTGAGTGAAAGAAAAGCCAGCAGCGGACCCAAACCATAGAGCGTCATGGCAAGGAGGCTGGAGGCCATAAACAAACCCCCATGATCACCGGTCAGTGACATTGACCCAATGAGGCATCAAAGAAACGGGTCCCACAATAGTTTAGGCGGACCATACCTGTAGGAGAGGGAGTTCACACATGAGGATTATTATAATAAATTAGGCCAAGGCCAAGCCTTCTTGGAAAAGGGGCCAAATCATTGGTTTTTCCCCCAGATTCAGACGTACATGGGAGGGTCCATGATCCCCTCTACGGGGGTGGGTCCTCACGCGCCGGGGTATAAATAGGGCCGCGAACGCGGGCCCAGGAGCTTGGTTATTCAGTCGCGATCCAGAACTCGTCCCACGCACATCGTTCCGCGAGTAAGATCTCTACGGCTTGACTCACGGGAGTTAGAGATTTTTCAGAGACTCGATATCTTCAAAAATAGGTCGAGTTTAACCTGAGTGACTATTTATAGTCTCATATTAAGGGCGTTTCTGAGTTTACAAATTCGTGCACCTAATTCGTGAGTTTTCGGATAAGTGCGAGGGTTAATAAAAATTAGGGTTTCGGCTGTGACTATTTGATTTTGAAAGACTTTTAAGAAACATCAGCTTTTGTATCCGACTAAAGAAAAGAGCCTGGAATTTCCTTCAAGACTGTGTAAGAACCACCGATTCACCACCTCAAGCAGCCCAGCGGGAATCTTCGGCTTTCAACACCATCAACTCTCTCTCTCTCTCTCTCTCTGTGCAGTGTCCAGAACTTTAATAGAAGTAAGATTGTTTTTAAGGAAGTAGCTCGTGTAACATTTTTTAATGGTTTGGTTTTTATAATAAATAGATTTTCATAGTAGTCTTTTGGGTTCTGTAGTTTTATTAATTAACCTCCTCTTAGTTATTCGAATCACCTACCCGGTCACACAAAGGGTGAAGTAGAGCCAAATTAATTGAATAGATCCGTTCCAATTTCGGGACATGACAGTGGTGCATCGGCCGTTTCATTTAAATAACTGAGACACTAAAATAAATAAAAGAGGTAATACTTTTAAAAAAAAGAAAGGTAGAGAGACGAGAATTTTTCTTCAGTTGGTCCGATTTTCGTTAAGGTTTTGAAAAAAGAGTTCCCTGGTCCTAAAATAGAGAAAAGTAGAAAGGATTTCCAAGTTCAATAATAAATAATATAAAAAAAAATTCATAATATATATATATATACAAAAGGGGTCAGTACGAGAAATTAAATTGTATTAAAAATAATAATAAAAAATAAATAAGTCACAGATTTTAGTAAAGAAATTTTCGAGGTGAGAGATCAAATTTTTCTTTTGAAAAAGTATCTAGTATACTCTGTACGATTTCTGGTTTCAGTTCGCTGATAGAGAGTTACCCTTACGACGAATTGAAAGTATCGATGCACAAAGAGCTGGAGAAATAATTCTGAAGGGCACAACACTCTTGCAACTTGACTGAGGTTCCGATCTATATGCCAAAGCGCTGACAGGGTCTAACCTTCATACAGTCAAGGCGATAAAAAAAAGAAATTTTGTCTGATGAGTTCAGAAAATACAGAGTTTTATAATCTGTGATTCGGAGGAAATTTTAGAGCAGAATTAGTTATAAATTAGAAAAAAAAAGAAAAAAAAAAATTATAAACTGATTAAACAATTTAATCTCTTAATGAAAATGACGAATTATGGATGCAGTTTCAAATGTCAGTATTCCAAGTAAGCTCGCGAGTACTATACAAAATAACAAAAACAAACTTGAAGAGATTATATCTCAGAAATATAAATAATTAAAGCAAGAAAGTTTGAAAGGGCAGGAAGACATTAAAATATTATAATTACGTAGAGAGATTAAAAATTTAGAAAAAATATTAATTAAATCCTTGGATGGATACAATATTGACATTCTGGTAAATTCATTTCTACACCCACAAAATCGAAAGGATAATTTAGACAACAAAGAGAAATTCTTTACCGTGAGAAAGTAAACGAGTCGGTTTCAACACATAGTGAAATTTCAGATAAATCTGAACCGAACACTGTTTTCGAGCGCCAAATAACACCCAAGAGGCCTGTCCTTAAGCCAGCGGCATTAAATTTGACAGAAAAATTAGATAATTCGGAAATAATTGGCGAGCTTTTAGAAGTAGAGACAAGCCCCGTTGTAAGAAATATTGCCGCAAGCACACCCTATTCGGAAAATTCAGGCGATATACTATTAAAAAAGTTCGAACTAAACTTAAATTTTCAAACAATACAGGTGGAGGAAGAGGCTATACCGGAAAAATGAATATTTCAAATCGTTAAAGACAGCCTCGCAAATGAATTACCACCCGCGGTAATTAACTCATTTTTCAAAGAAAAGGAAGGGTTGAACGAACTTGAAAAATCATTAGTCAAAGATTTTAAATTTCCTAACGTACTTCAGTTTTTGAAAGATAAAATAGTAGCTTTTAGTGAGAAATTAAATAGAAATAATTGTACGAGCCACATTGAAGAGATTGATTCAACTTCGTCAATTGAATTTAATAGTTGCATAGAAAATTTATTAAATATGAGCAACGAAAAAGTTAAAGTCGAGAATAAAACCTCCGTCGGAATGGAATCAGTAATAATGCAATCAGTAATAATGCAAATGAGGGGGTTATCCTTGCGGGATATTATTGGGCTAGTGCCGCGTTGGTCAGGGTCAAATGTTCAGATTGAACATTTCTTAGAGGGATGTTATGAAGCGAGAAATTTAGTTGCCCCTGAAGCCGAAGGGGAATTAGCTAAATTAATACGCATAAGATTATTTGTCGATGCAGTCAGATGTGCGGGTGATCATAATTTTAAAACGGTTCGCGAAATTGAAGACTTTTTCATGCCAATCTATGGCAACACTAGAACTTTTTTTGAACTTGCAGGAGAATCAGAAAATACGAAATACAAAAGGGGGGAACCGGTTATGCAATTTTTAAACAAAATTAGAGTATTAGAAAGAGAGTTGGTAAAAGCGATTTATCGCGAAAGGAAAGATTTGGGGGGAGATTTAGCAGAGATTGAAATTAGAATTGACTGCGATATTTTGTTAAAAACCTTTCATGAGTGTTACGATCACGATTAAATAGTCCCAAAAATTCGGAAGAAGCGCAAGAGCAAGCGCTGCAAGCGGAACGCAAAATCACGGCGACATTAGTAGAATTAGATCAATTCGATAGTACAAATAGAAGTAGGAGCGAAAACCCTCGCGAAATAAGAAGAGTACATTTTATGGAAAAAGAGACAAATAATGTTACATGTAGCTTTTGTAACGGAATTAATCACTATTTAATGAACTGCTGGCAATACGCAAAATTTATGTATGAAAATACGAATTTATGAGATAAGCTAGTAATTAACTTAAAGCGTAAATTGGCGGAGCTCGATCCAGAATCTTTTGGAAATTGGAAACGAGACGAGGTATATGAAAGAGAATACAGCGTCCGAGACCACCCGCAGTATTTTACTTCAAAAGGAACTCCCAATGAAAGACCTAGAGGTTGAAATTCAAACAATTATTATACTAACCACTTAGCAGCCTGGCGAAATAATCAAAATAATTATAATAGAGATGGACGTAACACCTCAAGCAATCAAAATTTTAATAGATCAGAATATTTTAATCGTGAAAAAAATAATCAAAGATTTGATCAAACACAAAATAGGGGGGCATCCTATTATAACACTAACTCGAACTCAATGACGTGTTTTTACTGTAATAAACAAGGCCACGGAATTAAAACCTGTATGAAATGGCTACATGATACTAATCAGACAAACGCAGGTAGCAGAAGCGCTCAAAACTTTTCAAAAAACCTGCACTCCCCCGTCAAACAGGCGGGGACGCGCGAAAATACCAACCAGAAACTGGCACAATACCAAAATCAAGACTGTAAACATAACACAAGCTCTTACAAGCCCCACAGTTAAATTATCCGCAGAAGAGTTTAAAAATCCAATTATTTTCCTGTTAGACACGGGGGCATCGGTGAGCATAGTAAAAAAAAGCAAGATGAATGAGAATGTTGAAATTCATTTTACACATATAATTTATTTAAGGTTGTGTCTAGGTACCATCGCCGTGTACCGTACACGGTACACGGTACACGGTAGTTTTTACTTTAGATCCTATAATTTATTCCAAATAACCCACTTAAGTTTAAAAAACTACTAGTTTTTAGTTTAAATCTAATTACCAATCCTAAATAACCCACTTAAATTCACAGAGTGTCTAAAGTAACTCTTATTTGGTACCGTGTACCGTGCACCGTGCACCGAATACGGTACACGACGATGGTACCTAGACACTTTCTTTATTTAAAGGGGATAACATCTCAGCTAGTGCAAACGCTAGGAAAAATCACTTTTTATTTCAATGGTAGAAAAATTGAATTACATTTAGTCGATGACGATTTTAATCTTCCGGTAGGAGTTTCAGGGACAGGTTTTTTTAGAAAAAGCTCTACAAAAATTGATTACGGAAATAATTGTTTGAACTGCGATGGGAGAATATTATTTTTCGAGAATCAAATCCAATCTAAAAATGAAAGACACATTGATCAAGAAATTAATTCAAAAAATAGGTATGCGTGAAATAAATATTTTATGAATAATAACTATCTAAATGAGATCGATTTAAAGAATGAAAAATCATTTACACCAATTAGAAAAGTTTGTGAAAGCAAGAACGAGGAATCGGTTAAATTCAGTAGTAAGGTAAAAAGCTACTTCGAGAATAAATTCAAAAACGAAAAAATTACGCAGCAAGAAAATTTTGTAAAGAATCTAGGTACTGGTGTCGGCTATAATAGATGCAATTAAGTTGAAAATTTATCGTTTTACTTAAAACAAACGCGGTCGAAAGCGGAGACGACCAAAGAAAAAAGGCAAAACGATGAAGACGTTCAGGGTAATGAATGGCCACAAAAATCCTGTAACAATGGGAGCCTAAACACGGGAAAAGCAGAATTTTTTGTACGCAACGCGGAAAGCCCGGTAATGGCTTGCAATAACCGAGTAGAATTTTAGTTACCTTTTCGAACTCAATGGAAAGGCCAAGCAGGGGGTTTTTGAAGACGACTCCGTAGACAAAAAGACGGCAGAGTTCGAAGAACAACCGTGGCGCATTGACCTGACAGATTTACGAGTGGGGCAGATAGATCCCTGGAAAAAAAACGAGTCAGAAACTTTTGACGATTTTGAAGGTTAAGAAGAAATGAACACGTTTGAAATTTTTAAAAATGAAAGCAAAAATCCGTTTATCAATCATCAAATCGAAAATTTGTTCATTTTCGAGAACTCGCAGAGGGAAGAGGGAAACGCAAGTACCTTTTATTCAGACTGAAATGAAAGGGCAGTAAAAATTAAAAATTTAATAAAATTAGATCACTTGAATGAGTCGGAGAAAATAAAAATGAAGAGGATGATCAAAAAATATTCTGATTGTTTTCACTTGAAAAATGAAAAATTAAGCGCTATTGAAATATTGAGTCATCGTATTAATACTACAGATGACAGACCTATTGTTTCAAAACCTTTTCGATTACCACACGCGTTGAAGGGCGAAATTGAACGCCAAGTTCAAGAAATGCTAGATGATGGAATTATTGAACCAAGTAATAGTAACTATTTAAATAATATTTTTCTTGTGGCTAAGCCATCAGACGGGACTAATAAGAGAGCTTATCGCTTTGTATTGGATTATAGAGCGTTGAACAGGGTCACAGTGAGGGACCAATATCAACTTCCGTCGATTTTAGACTGTTTTGATGCGATGAAGGGCGCAAAATACTATAGTAAATTTGATTTAGCGCAGGGTCTCTGGCAAGTGCCTTTACACCCTGACGATAGACACAAAACGGCTTTTGCGATTTCTGCGGAATTTTTCCAGTGGTGTCGAATTCCTTTCGGGTAATCAAATGCACCAGCAACTTTTCAAAGAATTATGGATAAAGCCTTTTTCGATATGCAGAAAAAAACAATTTATATATATATATATATATGTACAGTCTTCGGCCGGACAGTGACCACTGTACATACCGCATGATAAATTACTAAAGCAATAATACACCCTCTTAAAGCGCAAATCACGCGCAATCCACCCACGTATTCAAAAAAACCAAAATAACCCATCTTTTTTTTATTTTTTTTTCCAAAATAACCCATCAATAAAAAAATTTTCTAGGTTTGCGCGGTTCAACCAAAATAACCCATCCCAAATAACCCATCACCCAATTTCTGGAACTCATTTTTATTTGGTCTCGGAAAAAATGGGACCAAACACTATCCTGAGTGTCCGGATAGTGTTGAAATGTCCGGATAGTAACCGCTGTATATATGAAATATCCGGATAGTGACCGCAACACACACACACACACGCACACACACACATATATATATATATATATATTGATTACTGCGTTATTTATTCTGATTCAATTGAAAAACATATTTTAAAAATTAAAAAGTTTCTACAAAGAGTGCGAGAGGTGGGCTGAAAGTTAAAACCGGAAAAATGTGAATTTTTAAAGAATGAAATAATATTTTTAGGACATCATTTGAGTGAAATCGGAATACAACCAGATGGTTCAAAATTAATAGCGGTCCGTAATTTTCCGAAACTAAATAACATTCGCTTGACTCGCAGTTTTCTTGGGTTGTGTAATTATTACCGTAGATTTATTCCAAATTTTTCTAAAATTGCAAAACCACTTACTGACCTGTTAAAGAAAGAAAAGAAATTCGAATGGACAGACACAGCTAATGAAGCTTTTGAAACACTTAAAAATAAGTTATGTGAAAAACCGGTTCTGCAGTTTTTCGATGAGACCTTGCCCTTGCACGTTTATTGCGATACGGCTCAAGCATCCATTGGAGGATTGCTTGCGCAGGGTGCTCAAGGATACGAAAGACCTATCGGGTATGTAAGCAGGGTATTACGCGGCAGTGAATTAGGATATTCAACATATGAACGAGAAATTTTAGCAATTGTTTATACAGTTACCAGTTTTAGATGCTATTTACTCGGCAGAACGTTTACGGTATATACGGACCAGCTTCCGTTAACATATCTCACCAAATCTGATGATCCGACGGCCAGAATCAGCAAATGGTTGATAAAATTAAGTTGTTATGATTATAAAGTTGTTTATCTCCCAGGGAGATCAAATGTACAGGCGGATTGCCTTAGTCGTTAGCCCGTAGATGCTAAAGAAACGGAGATGCGGGATATAAGTATAATAACAAGATCTGCCACGGGAAAAATTCAGAGGAAAAATTACAAAACAACCGCGGTAGAAAACCTTACGAAAGGCGGGTGAATAAATCGGGAAAGCCTGCTGTGGTAACAAAACCCATAATAGATACAAAAGAGCGCGTCAGTAGTAACGAGAAAAACGACCCAACAATAGAACCCCTCTGAACAGAAAGTCCCACAGCGGGAGATCTTGGGGAAGGACTAAATGAGACCTTACCAGTGACTAATACCAGCGAGTGCGACCAAGCGCAGGGGGAATTATTTGCAAAGTGTAGAGAAAAATTGTTTATGCGAAAAGATAATTATTTATGTTTCATTACCACGGAAGGTAAACCATGTGACGAAGGCTCTAAAAAATTAGTTGAATGTAAGAAATTACCTTATTTCAAAGATTTAAACGTGGGCGAAATAAAAGTTCATGAAGTAAGAGCACAATCGTGTTTACGCAAACACAGATGCAGTTTCGCGGTGGTATTACGAGGGAAGGAACTTTTGAGTACAGAAGAGATTAAAATTAATTTAAAGAAAGCACTTAATGTGTCGAAAGATTTATTAACGAAGTACGAGATAGTTTCAGTTAGTTTAGCAGAAAGTAGCGAAATTGAAAATGTATTGTGGGAAGAGGTACTTAATATTTTTACAGATACCTTCAAAGAGTGTTCAACAAAATTCATTATATATAAAGGGTTGATAGTATTATACTTAAGCGAAAGAGAGCGAATATTGCGAGAAAATCATGGTACAGTTATGTCCGGACACCGAGGAGTACAAAAGTGCTATCAAAGATTAAAGCAAAATTATTACTGGGAAAATTTGAAGAAGTCTGTACAAGAGTTTATACGAGGTTGTTTAACGTGTAATTTAAAAAAATTGAGAAGAGTAAAAATTAAACAAGAATTAGTTCTTACACCGTCAGTTCCTGAACCTTTTTTTTGTACCGTGATAGATATAGTAGGACCTTTTAAGCCCACACCGGATAATTATAATAATATATTAACGATTCAATGTACTTTCACTAAATATAGTTTGGCACTGCCTCTACGCGATGTGATCACCGCAACAGTAGCAGAAACGCTAGTAAAAAGGTTTATCTGTGTATTTGGAGCACCCTCGGTGATATTATCGCTAAAATATTTTGGTTTAATCAAAAATTTACTACGCCGTATAGGCCAAGCTCGAATGGCAGTATAGAGAAAATGCATCATAGTTTATGCGAATACATTAAAACAATCGTTGATAAAAATAATTCTTGGAGCGACATGTTAGAATTAGCTTGCTTCTCGTACAACACGACGTACCACTCGTCACATTCTTTTTCGCCGCACGAACTCGTTTTTGGTCGGGTAGCAACAACTCACCCAGAGAATCCCCGTGGCGACCTTAGAAAAAAGATATTGACCTACGATCAGTACATTGAAGGTCTTTGCAAACGATTAAATAGCGTGCAAGGAATAGCTAGGGAAAATTTGATAAATTCTAAAATTCGTGCTAAATATTACTATGATAAAAAAATCAACCCACAAGAGTTCAGGATCGGCATATCCGTGTATTTATTAAAAGGTGGGGAGATACATAAATTCTAAGACCAGTATACAGGCCCTTTCACGGTTGTTGGTATTTCCAATAAAAAGGGAAATGTGACCATACGAATGAGAAATAATAAAGTAAAAATGGTGCACGTGAATAGACTGAGAGTTTCGTATGTTGAGCAAGAAAGTTGATAGCTTACACTAACTCAAATGATAGTTTATAATTGACACGCAAATAAATAAAAAAAAAAAAAAGAAAGACAAAATTTTTTAGGGTAATTAATGCATGTAATAAGGTGGATGGTTGAAAAAAAATGAATAAATAATATACGATTAAGTCTAAATTAAATTAGTAATTTCTAAATGACAGAAAAAAAGGAGAATGCAGAAAACGTCGCTATTGCTCCTTGTTCTTTGGGCGAGTTATATTAAAGCTGACAAGTTAATTGAGATCGAAGCCTTAGATAATCCTGGATTAATATTTACAGAGTTACCTGAAATTTGCTTTGCGGAAGATTTTTGTGTTATAAGATTAATTTTTAATTTTGATATAGGACAATATAATATTAAGGAGGCGCGTGAAGATTTAATTAAGTTAAAAACTTGCATATCACTTATGAGTAATGACCAAAATAAAATATATTTTGGGTATGTATGTATATACGAATAAGCCCAGACATTTGGAAGACTTTTTTTGTTTTTTTCATCATTAATATGGTTGTAGATTTTTGTTTTAAACTATTTCTGATTAAATTTATACTGTAAATCAAGTTGAATCATTTACGTAATATCATAATATCATAATATTTGATATTATTGAATATATTTGTGTATGCGCGAGCGAGCGAAGTAAGCGAGCTTTTTATGCTAGTTTTAAGTAAACATGAAACCGTCATGAATTACTTTAACAAGTCAAAGATAACTATTACCAGGGAAGAAATGAGGAGGCGTCTAGAGAGAAAGGAAACGAAAAAGGAAATAAGAAGGGTGGTTTTTGAAAGCGAGAGTGACGTTTGGTGGGAAACTTCGGCAGTTATTGATAGGACTAAAACATTATTAAAACTAAGCGATATGGGGGAATCTGATATAGCCCGTCTATACCTTGATGAATATTACCACTTAGCTCGGGCAGCGAATGAAGCATATAGGTTGATGATAAAACATCTAAATAGTTTGAAATTTATGATTTCTGTTTTTCAAAAGGGTACTGAATTGTCTACACTCCTAGAGAATAAATTGTGCGAAAACACCTTATGGCGTTTAGAATATGATATGCGTATTGCTAATAAAAACCTTAACACTCATAAAAGCTTGCTAGAATTATTAAAATTTGAGACTTTGGTTGAAATAAAAAGAGATATGAACGGAACACAGAGCTTAACGAAATATTTTGTACCTATGAAATTTGATGATGCAGCTAAAATTTTGATTTAAAAAAGTAAGTATAAAAATTCATATTAGAAAAAACTTCAAGCAAGGAAGTTGTTTATTAGGTCCTGAAGAACATTTCTGTAAAGTTTCAAAGAGATTCTTCAAACAGGTGAAAATTAACATCGTTTTTTAAAAAGCGGATGGGCCTGCCTGCATCAAGCTCCAGCGCTGCAGCCCAGCTGGCAGCACTCGGCCGCGGTATACCTATATACAGGCATCGGGGAAAAAACAGCAACCTTACGCCGATTTTTCGGGCGTAAGTTTACCCGACTTTTTCCCCGGTATGATTACCGGCTGTTTTAGCCGGCCGAGTCCTATCCGTGCGGTATATCCACCTCAAATCTAGATCTTTTTGCATATATAAATTCAAAATTTGTACACGTAGAAAAACACTTAAAAACTTAAATTAATAATTTGTATTACGATCTTTTGAAACGAGAATGTGAGCTTGAAACAAAGGTACTAAATAACGCTTTATCGATCGCATCAATTTCACCAGACGACTTTGGTTATAAACTCATGAACGAGTCAGGGATATTAAGTTTGACTGTGAGGGAAATTATTTATACCATGAAATGTGCAAAGGTCGAGGTCGAGTTGAGACCTACTGTAGATCAATGTTACGAGCAATTACCTGTTTTTCGTGGAAAGGATGAATTCTTTCTAGCACCGCAAACAAAAATCCTATTAGAGAAAGGAACAAAGATTGACTATAATCAGAAACTACCGCCAATGTATAAGGTAGGAGATACGTGGGTAAGATTAGCCAGGTCGAGTCCGTTCACCGGCGAGCCGAAGGTCCTTCAACCTATAACAAAACCTTTTTGGAATTATACGGACGCGAAAACCCTCGCAATGGGAGGTATTAACAATCAAAAAGACACAAAACGTTTAAAGAATCACATAATGATGAGCTTAGAGAAACAGGCGATTACGTCAAACGTCCTTGAGGGTTTTTTGGGTGCTAAGGTGACCGATGAGGGTTTATCAATTGAGGGGTTTTTTGACAATGATACACTAGAATCATTGGTAGAAAAGACTTGGAATAAGATGTGTAGCCATCTTTTAACACTGGGAAACGTTTCTTTTATTTTTATTGCATGTTTTATGATTATTACACTTATTAAAATGATGGTTGACACCATCATAAGAGGACATACATTATTCTTAATTTTCAGAGTGAGCTTTAAACTGTTAAGCGCTTTGTTTAACTCGGTGACTCAACTTTTCGTTTACATGAGAAGAAATATGAAAGAACAGGGGAAAGAGAAAGACGTAGAAAAAGACTCAGTGTGAAATCCTGAGAAAAGCCAAAATACAAGGGAATAGCTGACGCCTTAACTCAACGACCGAAATTAGACATTATGCAACAGAAATAGGAGTAGAGTTTTAAAAAAATTTTTGAGATTAATGTTTGTTTTGGTGATTGGCTCGTAGGAGAATGCAATTATATAAAATAATTAGTAATTATAATATTATAGTTAAAAAAGTGTATTATTCTAAGTTGATATGTAAGGTTAAAGGTTAAACATGTGAAACATTATGGAAAATTGAAATTCCGGAAAAACATGTAAGAAAAAAAAAAAAAAAAAACAAATAAAGAAATTATTTTTTTAAACACAGAAACTTGCAGAAAGATATCCTGACGCAAACACTCCTTGAGAAGATAATAACGCAGCAGAAAGAAGACAAGGAACATTTTAATATTAAGATAGTTATAATTTAGGCTATTGTTAAGTGCAAGAAAAAAAAATAATAATAATAATAATTAAATAAAAAATAAAATAAAATAAAATAAATAAAACCCTTGAGCAAAATTGAAATTTAACACAACAATCCAAATAAAAATACTCCTGAACGACAAAAAGTGTTATAGTAAACCGAGATATTAAACATGAAATCATTCGCTAAACAAACCTACTTTAAGTCAACAAACGAGGAGATCCCATGTACCAACTGCGTTACGCAACGCACGGGAGAATTCGAACAAGTTACGAAGATAAAAGAGGACGACGGTGAATTAATAATTTGCCACGGGTGCCTTAGCGAACTTGAAACGGTTTGGTTCGGAGGTTACGACAGATTACAAATAGGGGCATTTTTACACTCAGTGGGCATAATAAGATCACCCGACACAGTAATCGAGATAAAATTTAAATTATCTTTAGAGGGGAATCCTAAAGAAGAACCTCAATCACCACAAGCCAGTATCCATGAAGAAGAAAGTACCAGCAACAGTCCGGAAAGACAAATGGAATAAGAGCAATAATTAGCCTTTTATAGCATAACCTTTTTTTTATGTAGATGATCTAGGTGGGAGCTCTCTGAGTTACACAGGGTCTACAAACGAGGAGACAGGCGCACAGTGCTAGATTATTAGGATTTTTTTTTTAAAATAAAATTGTCTACCAATCATAGGACCCATTGAGACCGTTTTGGTCTTAAAATGTCCGTATTGATTTGCTCTTTCAAAAATAATTGTTTTCAAATAACCAAAAATCATTTTTCCACTCGGAAAATTGATGGAAATAAAAATTTTGATAGAAAATCACCAAGTATGTAGTTTTTATCGATGAAAAAAAATTTATTTTCTGTGTTTTGTCTTCAAATCATAAATTTAACATTGGCAGTATTCAGTTGCAGCGAGAAAGATTGACGAAAATGAAAAATGTTGACACTTGTGGATTTTCCCGAGGATTTTTCATTTTCCAGTTTATTAGGGAAGTAAAGAAAAAAGGGCTTGGTGCATGATTATGTTTTGGAATGTTTTCAAGGTCAAGTTTTTCTATAGTAATATCAAAAATTGCATACTAATTTATTAATGTTGCGGAAATCATCGAATATAAATATTTTTAAAGGAAAATTAATAATATTCATGCCAACTTACTTAAACCAGACAAAGGAGATTGTTCCAAGGAAATCGTAGCGTTGAGAACTTTTTTTCGAGTAAAGTGTACCGTTGAGGAGATCATAGAATATAAAGATATTATTAAAGAAAAATTTACAATATTCATGCCAACTTACTTAAACCAGAGAAGGGAGATTGTTCCGAGGAAATCGTAGCATTGAGAACTTTTTTCCAAGTAAACTGTAATGTTGCGGAAATTGTCGAATATATAGATATTTTTTAAAGGAAAATTTACAATATCCATGCCAATCTACTCAAACCGGAGAAAGGAGATTTTCTCGAGGAAATCGCAACGTTGAGAATATTTTTCGGGTAAAATGTTACGTTTAAGTGATTAACAATTAAAAAAATATTTTTCTATGTGAGAATCTACAATATCAATGCTTACTTGTTTAAAGCAGACCAGGGAGATTTTCCCGAGGAAATCGTAACGTTGAGACTTTTTCCAGGTGAAATGTAACGTTTAGGTGATTAACGATTAAAAAAAATTTTTTTCTAAGTGAGAATCAACAATATCAATGCTAACTTGTTTAAAGCAGACCAGAAAGCTTTTCCCGAGGAAATCGTAACGTTGAGAACTTTTTTCCGAGTAAAGTGTACCGTTGAGGAGATCATCGAATATAAAGATATTTTTAAAGGAAAATTTACAATATTCATGCCAACTTACTTAAACCAGCGAAGGGAGATTGTTCCGAGGAAATCGTTAAGTTGAGAACTTTTTTTCGAGTAAAGTGTAACGTTGAAGAAATCATCGAATATAAATATTTTTAAAGGAAAATTTACAATATTCATGCCAACTTACTTAAACCAGAGAAAGGAGATTTTCCGAGGAAATCGTAACGCTAATAACTTTTTTCCGAGTAAAGTGTAACGTTGAGGAAATCGTCGAATATATAGATATTTTTTAAAGGAAAATTTACAATATCCATGCCAATCTACTCAAACCGGAGAAAGGAGATTTTCTCGAGGAAATCGTAACGTTGAGAATATTTTTCGGGTAAAGTGTTACGTTTAAGTGATTAACAATCAAAAAAATATTTATCTATGTGAGAATCTACAATATCAATGCTTACTTGTTTAAAGCAGACCAGAAAGCTTTTCCCGAGGAAATCGTAACGTTGAGAACTTTTTTCCGAGTAAAGTGTACCGTTGAGGAGATCATCGAATATAAAGTGTCACGGTCGGTGAAAATATTAATCCACACGATCGAGATTTTTCGTGTGGACGCGGGCCAGCAGCAGACGAACAGCTGCTGGCGGACCATTCCGGAACGGACCGACCGTTGGCGGTCGGACCGACTGGAACGAGGCGTAAGCGCGCCAGTCTTTTCTATCAGCTGAGACTAGACACCTCGTCGTCGTACGATTTCTTTGTCGCGATAAAAGAAAGTTTTTTTGTTAGCTTGATTCGCGGTGTGAGTGTGGCAGTTTTCGCTACGACTAGCGAAAACGCAGAGTGCGACGCTTTCGAGTGTGTGTGTGTTGTCGCAGGTGTGTCTGCAACACAGAAACCCGCTACAAGGAGATCTCCACCCGCGCGGCTCAAAGGTTTGTGTCAACGAGCGTACCGGTGTGCAGGTGTGTAGCGTGATAAGGGAAAGAGTTGTCGATTACTCTTTCCCAATCGGGTAATATTTAAGAAAGCTTCTACGCGTGAATTCTTGTCAGAAATCACGCGTAGAAACTAGCGAGCCGGCGCACGAAGCCGCCCGGCAGAGCGTTTGTTTACGCTTTAATTTCTTTGTTCGGCCGCCGCGCGATCGGCCGAACTTTAACTGTCAACAACGCGAGGTAATAATTGTAGTTTTTTTTTGTTTGTTGTTTATATTTTTTTTTTGTAATAAATTAAGATTAAAATTAAACCTTCACGTAGATTATTTTTTTTTTACCGAATGAAAATATCTCTCTTTCTCCTCCGTTACCTTCCTACGGTTAGGATAGTTGCTTTTCTCCCTGATTTTCTTCTTTTTAGCTTGGGGAAAATTACCCCGCCCGCTGCCGGCATTTGAAGGCTAGTTCGCGAACGCGTCTCCCCAAGCATGTCTTGATTTTCCGTTTCCAGGTGCACGGACGACAACGGGAGTACTCGGAAGGGAGTACTCCGGGATAAAAAAATTGTTTACAGCTCAGTCCGACGGCGAGAGTGCAAGGCCGTGTTTCCCCGGACGAGCACGAATTATAATTCGACCTGCTCGCTAGTTGTTTGTAAACAAAGCAACTGTGAGGCCGTTCAAAATAATTTTTCTAGTTGCTGACTTTAAATTTTCGTAGCTAATCCCGGAGTTTTATTTTCGCGGATTTTGCGACTCGAAAATTAATTTCGAGACGCGCGAGTATTTTTCCGGGGATTTAGAATTTTTTTTGTCCTGACGGCAGATTTTTTTTTTTTTTTTTTCTTCGTATTTATTTTTTTTTGTTGCTTTTTCCCTCACACTTGCTTGTATTGTGTGGGAATGAATCCGTGACAGTACGGCGCTTGAGTGAACTGCGAATATTGATTGATTCGATATATTTTTTTTTTTGAATTCCTGTAATTATTTATTTGTTATACAGCGTACTACTAACTAGTGTTAGTAGCAACTGTAATTGTAACTTTGAGGTATAATTGCTGCATTCGTGCATTACTTTTTTTTGATTTTTATTTTTTTTATTTTATTTTATTTTTTTTTTTTTTACTTTTTGCTTATTTGTTGTTTTTATTATTAACCTCAAAGTTACGAGAGAATTTTTCTTTCCTCCGGTACATTCTAGGTACACCGGATGAAGATTAGTTTAAATAAGTTAGAATAGGGATTGAGTACTGTCACGAATAGATAGAATTTATTCTTTGTATCCTTCGCGCCCACAGGAAGAAAGATGTCGGGCGAAGATAAGGAAGACAGGATTTTCTCCTGGATTTTGGCGGAGGGCACTGATGTAGTTATGGACGCCCTGGCCGAGCTAGAACTCAAGGCCGACGGATCCGTCCAAGAACGGTGCACTCGTCTCCAGAAGTGGCTGCTGGGTAGTTACTCAGCGGACGACTTTGTAGCCACTGGAGACGATTCTGTCCAGGACGCAGCTGCTGTGCAGATTAAGCGCGAGCAGATACGTGCGTCATACATCGCCACCACGATGTGGGAGAAATCTGGGTCCACGATTTTGGATCCAGACTACACACATTCGGGTGAGCATCCTTTCGCTGTCTTGCTCGAAGAACCCCTAGTTCAGCAAGCAGCGTCGAGGCTACAGGAGTCCCACACGAGGGACTCACGATCGTCAGGCCTGGAGGGCATTCGAAACCGTTCGATACCCAGTGAGAGTGACGCAGAGGCTCAGGGCATGTTAGCCAACCCTGAGACGCTAGATTTGTTCAGAGAGATATCGACTGAACTAAAGAGGCTGCACGATCGGATAGACAAGATCGAGGGCAGACTCAGGGTCGAGGAACCTCGGCCAGAAAGAAACCTACACTCGAGAGGACCAGTCTCGAGTACCATAAGGCCAGAGCTATTGGCAAATAACTCGATGGCCGATTACAGCATCTCCACGGAGAATGCTGGACAGTCGAATAATAGGGTCGGTTTTCGCGGCGCTCCAATTACAGACAAGCGAAACAGCTCCAGCCCTATTAGAGACGCATCTGTTCCTGATGAAAGACACCTGGTACAGGAACAAATACAAGCGCTACAGGAAAGGTTACTCAGGTTGGACCAAGAATCAACCATTCCTGTAAGAACTCCACCGATTGTTAGCGCTCTAAAACCGGTGGATGTCGGTGCAATAGTCCGGCGCTGGAACTTGAAATTCTCCGGTGGTCCAGAGTCCAGCCTGGAGCAATTTCTGTTGGACGTTGCGGACAACAACAGTCTAGCCGGACTGACGGATAAGCAGCTTTTAGATGCTTTGCCGTTGCTTCTGACTGGGGTTGCGACCACTTGGTATCGCAACAACAAGAAGCATATCGCTTCTTGGGACGATTTCTGTCGTTTAGCCCGAGAATGGTATGGTGTTGAAGACTACCAACAGTGTGTGCGAGCCGAGGCTTTCGCTCGCACACAGGGCGAGTCCGAACCAGTCAGGGACTACATAACTAACTTGCAGTCGTATCTGTTGAAGATCAGACCTGAACCGGGTGAGCCTGAACAGATCGACTTCATTTTAAGAAATATGTTGCCGAATCTGCGCAAGCAGATCCGACGCAACGAGATTAAATCGGTGATAGGTTTGATGAACCAGGCCGTTGAGATCGAGCGCACCTCTCTCAACGAGGTTAATTATAGGCCACCACCATCACCTTCAGCGTCTATGTGGCCTTATCTCGCCTATAAACAAAATAAGACTGACAAGAAAACGAGAGTCAACGTCGCAGCAACTGCTGTTGATAGCAAGCCAGCTGCTGACTCGATTGTCAGCCGCCTCGAGACTTTCTTGAAAAAGCTCGAGAGCAGTAAGAACTTTGGGAAGCCAAAGGGCCCAAGGCCCCAGAGTTCAAACAAGGGCGAGCAGTCCAGAGCCAGACACAAATCTGAAGGTCATGGAAGAGCCAGAAGCTCATCACCGAAGCAAGGCTCGAGTGATGATGGCAGGAGGAAGAGAGACAAGTCACCAGTTCGCTGTTACTTCTGTAAGGAAGAAGGGCACATCAGACCCAAATGCCCAAAACGCCAGGGAAACGAAAAACCGGCGGAGTAGAAAATAACTATTCCGCCGACACAGTTTCCCAGTCATCACTCGGAGATGACGCTCAGGCTTGTTCAGTGGATCCTAAGGATACTGAACAAGCGACAACCCAAGATAATTCAGTCGCAGCGGACTTAGACGCGGAAACCAGATGGTGGTTGCCAGTGAATATTGGTGATTTCCGTGTCAGAGCGTTGTATGACCCCGGGGCATCACGTACAGTGATGGGGTCATGCGCTATTCAGATTGCAGCGGCGTGCGACCGAAAGATTGAAAGTTATGCTGGCAAAGGCGCAAGGGTAGCTGACGGGCGAAGATGTCCTATCGCCGGATACGTCACCTTACCATTTGAGGTCGCGGGAGTAAAACGCGATCTCAAGATAGCCATCATGACTAACCTGGATGCTGATTGCTATTTGGGAGCAAATTTCATCCGAACTTTCAAGGCAGTTCTTGATCCTACTACAGACGAGTTAGAGGTCAGGATTGCAGGTAAAAAGGTTAGCCTAGAGGTCGCCAGTGTACAGGCGACCAAGCTGACATCGTTAGCCTCTATAGGTTTGGCTGACGTACCAGCAGAAGACCTCGAAAGACTCAAGCAGATGCTTGATAGAGTCCTTCCGACCACGGACGAACCTTTGGGTTGCACCTCCTGGATCGAGCATGAGATCGATGTAGGAGACGCAAGACCGATAAAACAAAGGTACTACCCAGTTTCACCGGTAGTGAAGCTAGAGATGTGGGACCAGGTGCAAGAAATGCTGGATAAGGGCATTATTGAGCCTGCACCTAGGTCCGGATGGTCGTCACCCGTGGTCATGGTCAAGAAAGAAGACGGGACGAGGCGTTTTTGCATCGACTTTCGCAAGGTCAATGCAGTCACCAAGTCGGTGGACGCGTACCCGATCCCGTACATGGACGACATCTTGAGCAAATTAAATAAGGCTCAATACATCACGACTCTGGACTTAAAATCGGCTTACCATCAAGTACCGTTAAAACCAGAGTCGAGGCCAGTAACGGCGTTTACAGTGCCAGACATGGGCACATTCCAGTTCAAACGAATGCCGTTTGGCTTGAGCTACGCAGGAATGACTTTTCAGCGTCTGGTCGAGATGATCATCAGGGAGTTTGGCGAATACGCTTACGCCTACTTTGATGACATCATCATAGTAACCGAAGATTTTGAGACGCATCTCAGAATCCTTGAGGCAATCCTGGCAAAAATTAGAGAGGCAGGCCTGACAATTAATCGGGACAAGTGTAAGTTTTGCCAGCCAGAGGCAAAATACTTAGGCGTCATCGTTAACCGTGACGGTATTAGACCTTGTCCCGAAAAGGTCGAAGCCATTCTGAAATTTTCGGTTCCGACGAACCGTAAGAAGTTGAAACGGTTCCTCGGAATGGCATCTTGGTACCGAAAATTTATCAATAACTTTGCCACGGTTGCAGAACCGCTCACGAAGCTCACCAGCACAAGGGTGTGTTTCAAATGGGACGACGAGCAACAGGAAGCATTCGAAAGAATATTAGTGTTACTCGCGTCCGCTCCGGTCCTGGCGAGACCAGACTTTACAGTACCGTTCACAATTCAGACCGACGCCTCCGATACTGGGATCGGTGGCTGTTTGACTCAGGTCATTGACGGTCAAGAGCGAGTTATAGAATACTTCAGCCGAGTACTGAACCCAGCTCAGCGAAACTACACCGTCACTGAACGGGAGTGCTTAGCTGTAGTGGAAGCAATAAGGAAGTTTAGGTGTTACGTCGAAGGCTTCAAATTCCACGTAATCACAGACCACAATTCCTTAAAATGGCTGCATAAGATAACCAATGCCACTGGCAGATTGGCAAGATGGTCTCTAGAGTTGCAAGGCTACGACTTTACGACAGAATATCGTAAAGGCACGTTAAACGTGGTTCCAGACGCCTTGTCACGAATGTACGAAGAAGACGACCCGACTGTTGTTTCGGCCGTAAGCTACCCGGTCGAACAACTAGACGACTGGTACCTGAATAAGAGGAAGATAGTTCAGAGAAATCCGAACAAATTCCTCAGGTGGAAGGTCGTGGGTGACAGACTTTATTACTATAAGTCTGACGACGTCATCGAAGAGACAGTTGGAGACGACGATGCTTGGAAGCTCGTCGTGCCTTTGTATCTACGGGCAACCGTGATACAAGAGAAACACGATGAACCGATGGCAGGCCACTTGGGCCGAGATAAAACTCTTAAGAAAGTGACCCAAGAGTATTTTTGGCCTGGCATGTACAAGGACATCGAGGCATACGTAAAATCATGCCAGATTTGCCAACAGCAAAAGGTTGAGCAACGCCTACCCGGTGGCCTAATGGGTAGACGTGTGATTGTAAGACCCTGGCAAGCAGTTTCGGGTGATATATTAGGCCCATACACCCGAAGCAAGAATGGCAACAAATACGTGCTAGTCTTAACGGATCTGTTCACCAGGTGGGCAGAAGTGACGCCGTTAAGACGAGCGGACGGTGACTCCATCTGGAAACACATCTGGCTCGATGTAATCCTAAGATGGGGCCAGCCAGAGCTGTTCCTTTCGGACCAAGGTTCAGAGTTCAAGAATCATGCTATAGACGACAAATTGGACGAACTTGGCGTACAGCATGAGAACTCACCGACTCACAATCCGGAATCGAACGGTGGAGTCGAACGGCTTAATCGGACATTGAAAACAATGATCCGATGTTTTGTAGCCGACAACCAGCAAACGTGGGATGAGCACCTACCAGAGCTGGTTTGCGCATACAACAGGGCAGTACACTCTGCAACTAAAACGAGCCCTGCCATGTTGAACATGATGCGCCAGCCAAATGACTGTAGTACGGTCAGCAAACACTTGGCAGAAGAAGCCGTCAAGAGGCACCAAGATATGGCACTCGAGGACTGGCAGGACAAGCTCGAGGGAGCTGAAAAGCTCCGAGAATTGGCCAAAGAAAACGCTCGAGAGCAGCAGGATCGAGCTGCGGCACACTACAATAAGAAACACCGAGAAGTAGTGTTCCAGCCAGGTGATATGGTCTGGAGGAAAAATAAGGTTCTCTCGAGCAAGGCCAAAGGCTTTACTGCCAGCCTGGCAGCAAAGTATGCTGGTCCTTATGTGATCGTGGAAAGGTTGGGTTCCAACACTTACGCAATCCAAGATCAGAACGGGAACGACCAAAGGCCAGTAGCGGTTCAACAACTGAAGAGGCACATCCGGCGAGACATCGAGGAGTCTTCAAGCGACGAGAGTCTACCGCCGAGGGATGCGAGCGAAAATCCTGATGCTAGCGAGAGCCAGGTAATTGTAGAAAATGTGCCGGAGACCAGCGGGCCTCCGGCTGAAGCGTCCGTACCTAGGTTAGAAACCGCGAGCGAAGCCGATCGTTCGAGCGAAGACATAAACGATCAGGCTCGAGCAATAACTTCGATTCCCGTGAAAAGGGGTAGAGGGAGACCCCGGGGATCGAAGAGAAAGGGAATGATTCGCGTGGGAACGCCGTCACCACGTCGAACCCGTGCGAATCGGAAACACTAGTTTCCTTTTCCTTTTCATTATCCTGTTAATCCACTTTTCCTTTTTTTTTTCCTTGTATTTTCCAGATGGCAGAGAAGAAAGTGGAGGAGCAGAATCTTCAATTGGTACCTCTCGGGGGAGTCACCGCAAGAGTGCCAGAACCTAGAGTCTGGGCACGAATGGTAGCCAAACCTTGCCAGGCACTAGAGAGGTTGCTATACGCCTCTGAGGTCCTGGCAAAGGCAAGGCACTCAAAAGTGCTTAACGGCAAGGCAAGAGCCGTAGATAGAGTCTCCGCCTCAACCCAGACGGAGACCCGATTTGCTTTCGGATTGCCGATCTCCCCTCCCGAATCCTGGGGAGAGGCTTGCCAGACGTTGGACGTCGTCTGCCAACAACTGGACGGCCAGTTGGCGGCAGAACAGGAGGCAATTCGCCTGTTCAAATCTTTCAGCGCAACTCAAGGCCGAGAACCGAATTGGGTCCGCGAGGACTACTCCTCGTGGATAGAGGAGCGGCAGGAAGAGCTCCGCATCCTGAAGAACCATCGCCAGATGGTAGAAAGGAAGAAGGAGGCCGCTAGGGAGGCCGAAGAGGAGTTAGCCCAAGCACGAGAGGCCCTGCGGAAAGCCAGGGAGGCTGAAAACTTGGCCAGGGAGAAAATAGCCATGGCCAAAATGAGGGCTATGTCGGTTTCTGGCCAACCTACCAAGAAGATGGCCAGGAACTTTTATCGGGCAAAGTTCGGCAACAACTGCCGAATCTGTGCGTTCCCCAAGGTTGACGACCCTACAAAATGTCCCAACATTGGGGAACACGAAGATTTCCTCCGACTCGGGAGGAAATAACGGGTGTTTGAGTTTCGTGGTATGGCCAAGCCACGGCCGCATATGTATATTGGCAAAATAAAAATTGGCAAACCAACAGTATTCTTCCTGTCATTTCACCAACCCTGTGATTCCTCCGAAATCCTCATTCGACTAGGTTTCGTCGGGTATTATCGATACAACGTCGACACGTTGTATCTAGGGGGGGGTTGTCACGGTCGGTGAAAATATTAATCCACACGATCGAGATTTTTCGTGTGGACGCGGGCCAGCAGCAGACGAACAACTGCTGGCGGACCATTCCGGAACGGACCGACCGTTGGTGGTCGGACCGACTGGAACGAGGCGTAAGCGCGCCAGTCTTTTCTATCAGCTGAGACTAGACACCTCGTCGTCGTACGATTTCTTTGTCGCGATAAAAGAAAGTTTTTTTGTTAGCTTGATTCGCGGTGTGAGTGTGGCAGTTTTCGCTACGACTAGCGAAAACGCAGAGTGCGACGCTTTCGAGTGTGTGTGTGTTGTCGCAGGTGTGTCTGCAACACAGAAACCCGCTACAAGGAGATCTCCACCCGCGCGGCTCAAAGGTTTGTGTCAACGAGCGTACCGGTGTGCAGGTGTGTAGCGTGATAACGGAAAGAGTTGTCGATTACTCTTTCCCAATCGGGTAATATTTAAGAAAGCTTCTACGCGTGAATTCTTGTCAGAAATCACGCGTAGAAACTAGCGAGCCGGCGCACGAAGCCGCCCGGCAGAGCGTTTGTTTACGCTTTAATTTCTTTGTTCGGCCGCCGCGCGATCGGCCGAACTTTAACTGTCAACAACGCGAGGTAATAATTGTAGTTTTTTTTTGTTTGTTGTTTATATTTTTTTTTTGTAATAAATTAAGATTAAAATTAAACCTTCACGTAGATTATTTTTTTTTTACCGAATGAAAATATCTATCTTTCTCCTCCGTTACCTTCCTACGGTTAGGATAGTTGCTTTTCTCCCTGATTTTCTTCTTTTTAGCTTGGGGAAAATTACCCCGCCCGCTGCCGGCATTTGAAGGCTAGTTCGCGAACGCGTCTCCCCAAGCATGTCTTGATTTTCCGTTTCCAGGTGCACGGACGACAACGGGAGTACTCGGAAGGGAGTACTCCGGGATAAAAAAATTGTTTACAGCTCAGTCCGACGGCGAGAGTGCAAGGCCGTGTTTCCCCGGACGAGCACTGTAACAAAAGATATTTTTAAAGGAAAATTCACAATATTTATGCCAACTTACTTAAACCAGCGAAGGGAGATTGTTCCGAGGAAATCGTTAAGTTGAGAATTTTTTTTCGATTAAAGTGTAATGTTGAATTAAATCATCGAATTTAGATATTTTTTTAAAGAAAAATTTACAATATCCATGCCAACTTACTTAAACCAGAGAAAGAAGATTTTCCCGAGGAAATCGTAACGCTAGTAACTTTTTTCCGAGTAAATTGTAATGTTGCGGAAATCATTGAATATGAATATTTTTAAAGGAAAATGTATAGTATTCATGTCAACTTACTTAAACCAGAGAAGGGAGATTGTTCCAAGGAAATCGTAGCGTTGAGAACTTTTTTTTGAGTAAAGTGTACCGTTGAGATCATCGAATATATAGATATTTTTTACAGGAAAATTTACAATTTACCCAAACCGGAGAAAGGAGATTTTTCCGAGGAAATCGCAAAGTTGCGACTTTTTCCGAATGAAATTTAACGTTAAGGTGAGTAACGATAAAAATACGATATTTCATGAAGGAAAAAATTTCAGTACTTTTATACAGGAAAATTGTTAACTTGTTTAAAATATTTCGAAGGAAAAAAAAAGGATCCAGTAAATTTTATGAAACTATACAAATTTAACCTACATAATTAATCTCTATACAAAATTAATCTTTACGTGGAAAATGACTGTAGCAATATCTTTTCCAACACTTTTGAATCATAATTTTAAAAACATACCTATATGTTCCATAAAAACTTATGGAAAATGATTTTTTTTTTCATACTCTGTCTTATAAATTAATCTGAATGAATAAATTTAAAAAAAAAATTGGTTGAATTCGAGTTCACCAACTAAAAAAACGTCGAAAATCAAAACCTGTACGAAAAAATATTACAATTAACTGACAATTGCTTTTTAAATTATTTAAATAAATGAGAAATATTTTAAAATTATTTAAGTATACTTTGAAACATTGATATTGGATTCTTGTTCAGCAACCTTAAAAACGTAGGGATCGATATGTAACATGAAGTTGGCCTGAACGAAAAAAAACACCTGCCAAAAAAACCGGTAAAACAGTAACAGTAGCAGTTTTTCCAGAAAAACGTAACAAGTTTTTTTTTTACTGTAACAAGTTAACAATTTTCCGAGATAACTGTAACAACAAAATAATCAGCCAATATATGAGCCATATTTTTACGAGAAAAGAGTAATTAGTATATTATTTCCGTGATAACAATAACGATCAATAAAAAGGGAAAATTTGCGAGAGTAAAGTAACGGGTGCATTTTTCCGGGTAAAGTGTAACGTTGAGGTAATTGATTAAGGTATTGTTTTTCCAGGTAAAAAGTAACAAGATCATTGCCAACTTATTTGAAGCAGACTAAGGAAGCTTTTCCCTAGGAAATCGTATCGTTAAGACTTTTTTCCAGGTGAAATGTAACTTTTAGGTGATTAACGATTAAAATAATATTTTTCTAAGTGAGAATCTACAATTACAATGCTAACTTGTTTTAAGCATGCCAGGGAGCTTTTCCCGAGGAAATCGTAACTTTAGAAAATTTCCCAGGTAAAGCATAACGTTGAGTCGTCCAACGATTATAGTATTTTTCCAGGTTAAAAATTGAAAGTTTTGTGTAAGCTTATTAACAATAGAATGGGGTGCTTTTTCCCAAAGAAAAAGTAACGAGCTTTACTTTTCCAGGTAAAATGTAACCTCGTTCCCTTGAACTGCTTTACCCGAGAAACCAGTAACATTATTCAAGAAAACTTGTGAAAAAGTTACTGGAACTTTTTTCGATGGAAAACATAACGTATGCTTCTTTTCTCGGGTAGATTGTAACAACCACCTCGGACAACTCTACCAAACCAGCAACAACATCAATTCTATCCTGTATAAAAGTACTGAAATTTTTTCCTTCATTAAATACCGTATTTTTATCGTAAATACGACCTCAACGTTACATTTCACTCGGAAAACAGTCCTAACTTTGCGATTTCCTCGGGAAAATCTCCCTTCTCTGGTTTGAGTAGGTTGGCCTGAATATTGTGAATTGTCCTTCAAAAGATATCTTTATATTCAATGATTTTCTCAACGTTACACTTTACTCGGAAAAAAGATCTCAACAGTACGATTTCTTCGGAACAATCTCCTTTCTCTGGTTTAAGTAAGTTGGCATGAATATTGTAAATTTTCCTTTAAAAATATTTATATTCGATTATTTCCGCAATATAACAGCTTATTCGGAAAAAAGTTCTTAGCGTTACGATTTCCTCGGGAAAATCTCCTTTCTCTGGCTTAAGTAAGTTGGCATGGATATTGTAAATTTTCCTTTAAAAATATCTTTTTATTCGATGATCTCCTCATCGGTACACTTTACTCGGAAAAACGTTCTCAACGTTACGATTTCTTCGGGAAAAGCTTTCTGGTCTGCTTTAAACAAGTAAGCATTGATATTGTAGATTCTCACTTAGAAAAATATTTTTTATAATCGTTAATCACTTAAGCGTTACATTTCACCTGGAAAAAAGTCTCAACGTTACGATTTCCCTGGGAAAAACTCCTTTACTCTGCTTCAAACAAGTTGACGTGGGTCTTGTTACTTTTTACATGAAAAAAGAATTCCTCAATTGTTTATTATCGCAACGTTACAGTTCACCCGGAAGAAGTTGTGCAGATTTATTTTTCCTTGGGATATATTTCCGTCTTGAGTGAATGTAATTCTTTCCCGGATGAAAACACACTGGTTACACTTACTTCAAGTTTAACATGACAGTTTTCTCGGAAAAGTTATACATCATGACAATTTCCTTGCAAAAAATTGCAACGTTACATTTATCGTGTACAATTTTTTTTTTTTTTTTTTTTCCGGATAATCACGTAATAGTACTTTTTTCATGGATTCTTGATCTCAGGTGTCTTTTTTCGTCCGGGCCAACGATGACATACAATCACAGATTACAAATATTTGTTTATATAAATTGTTTAAATAAATTAGTATGCAATTTTTGATATTACTATATAAAACCTTGACCTTGAAAACATTTCAAAACATGTTCATGCACCAAGCTTTTTTTTCTTTACTTCCCTAATAAACTGGAAAATGGAAAATCCTCGGAAAATTCCGCAAGTGTCAACATTTTTCATTTTCGTCGATCTTTCTCGCTGCAACTGAATACTGCCAATGTTAAATTTATGATTTGAAGACAAAACACAGAAAATAAATTTTTTTTTCATCGATAAAAACTACATACTTGGTGATTTTCTATCAAAATTTTCATTTCCATCAATTTTCCGAGCAGAAAAATGATTTTTGGTTATTTGAAAACAATTATTTTTGAAAGAGCAAATCAATACGAACATTTTAAGACCAAAACGGTCTCAATGGGTCCTATGGTTGGTAGACAATTTTATTTAAAAAAAAAAATCCTAATAATCTAGCACTGTGAGGCGTCCACGCAAGGGTTACAGAACCAACAGTAGAAGAAATCGTGGACGTAGTCGTGATCGATTACAACCTGAACAACATAAGGTTACAGGCCTTTGTCAATTGGCCAAACGAACAGTACCACCCTGCAGAGCTAAGCGTGGCTGGGTTCATGTACACGGGAATTCGAGATCAAACCGTATGCCCTTTTTGTAGTTTACGACAGGAAGGGTGGAGTGCGGATTCTCACCCTTTAATAACACGTGTTTTGGAGCAGTAGTTGCGGCTTCGTAATAGCCAACACCGAGCGAATTAATGCGCTTCTTAACGGTATGTCGGATGATACACGAATAAATATTCTGGAACAAGAGCTAGCAAATAAATTTTCAGAATCAACAGAATGTCCAGTCCTCGACCACAATATAGATGTTCAAGGGGTCATTGATCAGCTAGAGCTGGGAGAAGAAGAAGAAGAAGTTTTGAAAGAGAAAGAAAACCCCGCTGAGGAAGACGGTGAGAGTGACAACGAGGATATTCGGACCGAGTTAGCGTGTAAAATATGCCTGATCAGAGAATTAAAAACGATATTCCGACCGTGTAATCACGTAGCTTGCTGTAAAAGATGTGCTTCAATGTCAGAAACATGTCCGATTTGTAGGACTAAAATAACAAATTATGGAATAGCTTTCGTCGCATAAAATAGTGTTACAAAAAAAAAAAATAAATAAAAAAAATAATGGTGATAGTAAGATATTTTTAAGCAAGAATATTGAATTTAGAGTGATCTCAATCTTTAAATTTAATTAGTTCTAATTCAAACTGTATTTGTAAACTATGTGTGAAAAATTGAGATCTTGATAAAAAAATTTATAGTGTTTAAGTGAGATATCCCCTCACAAATGAGTGAGGCCAGAAAGAATGTCAACATTTTAAAATCTTTCCGCCATTATCAGGAAGACCTGTTTATATTGAAACTGATAAATGGGTTAAATTCTTCTGAATTCTTATATAGTAAACTAAACTTCTTCAATCGATCAAGAACACTTCGCAATAGACAGCAGCTATTTTTAATCAACCGCAAAAATACGGACCTAAACCAACGTTCAGTGATTGACCGAGCTTCTACAAGATTTAATAAACTTGACACCTCCACAGATGATATTCTTAATATGAGTGTGGATAGATTTAAGCTAGCTTGTAAGAGTAAGGAACTCAAATATTTCTCTGAATGACGTATTATATTAAAATTTTTTTAAAGTATTGATTAACAATTAGTTTATTGTATTATTATGATTATTTAAATTTGATCTCATTTTGATTGTTCCATTTTTTAATTTTTATTATTCGTTATTATGATGATATTAATGATTTTTTTTTTGTCAAACTTAATCTTATATATGATATTATATTTGTATAAGTCACCTAGCAATAAAATGTTATCTAATTTTGTGAAGAAAAGGGCTTAAAACCCGTGTACAAACAAATAACAAATTAAATAAATAAATAAAGTATTTAAGTATTTTTACACGCCTGCGCGCTGGCACAGAATATTTGAAATAAGGCATTCGGAAAAAGGTACAGTAAATTATAAATTTAATTGGAGTTTAATCAATTTCGAATCTTTTTATATAAATGAATGAATAAGTAACCAAATAAATAATACTGTTTTAATAGAAAATTAAATGTTACGAAATCCCAAGGTGTAAAACAAAAAAAAAGAGTTCTATCAATTATTTAAAAAAAAAAAAAAAATTTCACAACATAAAAAAAAAAAACACCTTGGTAGTAAATAAGTTCAAAATATAGAAACTAATATATATTAAGCAAAACGACTAATATCAAAATTATTTTAGAAAAAAAATACAGATAGAATAAAATTTTTATATTAGTACTACTTAAGTACTACGAAATAAGTCTGTATAATCAATTAATCAAACAGAATTAATAATAATAAAATAAAATTGTTTGGTATTCTAAATTCTAGTAAAAGTTAAGAAAAATTAAATAAAAAAAAAAGGGGGTATAAAGGTAGTTAAACAAATTTTTTTTTGATACTAAGGAGTTCTTACTATAGTAAACGATTGGAGTTGTCTAGACAACCTTCAATCTCGAAGGGGAAAGAGAGATGTCGTGTCGTCACCAGCTCCCCTTTTTAATATTAAAATAGTTTTCAGATAATTATTCAATTATTTACAAATTATTCAATTATTAGTTAAATAAGATAAATTAATAAGTATAAGGAAGAGAGAGAGAGAGAGAGAATAAATGGAAGAAAAACAGAGAGGGAGAGAAAAAGCGAACAGGAGCTGGGAAAAAGAAGAGAGGGAGAAGACAAGAGAAACGCGTCAGCACGGAACGCCTGGCTGAGTGAAGGAAAAGCCAGCAGCGGACCCAAACAATAGAGCGTCACGGCAAGGAGGCTGGAGGCCATAAACAAAACCCCATGATCACCGGTCAGTGACATTGACCCAATGAGGCATCAAAGAAACGAGTCCCATAATAGTTTAGGTGGACCATACCTGTAGAAGAGGGAGTTCACACATGAGGAGTATTATAATAAATTAGGCCAAGGCCAAGCCTTCTTGGAAAAGGGGCCAAATCATTGGTTTTTCCCCAAGATTCGGACGTACATGGGAGGGTCCATGATCCCCTCTACGGGGGTGGGTCCTCACGCGCCGGGGTATAAATAGGGCCGCAAACGCGGGCCCAGGAGCTTGGTTATTCAGTCGCGATCCAGAACTCGTCCCACGCACATCATTCCGCGAGTAAGATCTCTACGGCTTGACTCACGGGAGTTAGAGATTTTTCAGAGACTCGATATCTTCAAAAATAGGTCGAGTTTAACCTGAGTGACTATTTATAGTCTCATATTAAGGGCGTTTCTGAGTTTACAAATTCGTGCATCTAATTCGCGAGTTTTCGGATAAGTGCGAGGGTTGATAAAAATTAGAGTTCCGGCAGTGACTATTTGATTTTGAAAGACTTAAGAAACATCAGCCTTTGTGTCTGACTAAAGAAAAGAGCCTGGAATTTCCTTCAGGACTGTGTAAGAACCACCGATTCACCACCTCAAGCAGCCCAGCGGGAATCTTCGGCTTTCAACACCATCAACTCTCTCTCTCTCTCTCTCTCTCTCTGTGCAGTGTCCAGAACTTTAATAGAAGTAAGATTATTTTTAAGGAAGTAGCTCGTGTAACGTTTTGTAATGGTTTGGTTTTTATAATAAATAGATTTTTATAGTAGTCTAACGGGTTCTGTAGTTTTATTAATTAACCTCCTCTCAGATATTCGAATCACCTACCTGGTCACACAAAGGGTGAAGTAGAGCCAAATTAATTGAATAGATCTGTCCCAATTTCGGGACATGACAATATTATGCAACGGGTTGCAGTATCGTCGCCAGGGCGGTTTTAAAAGTAACGAGTGCGGAAAGAAGCGTAGCAAGAGTAACTTTAAGAAGCCCTGGTGACGTGCTGCACCCGTTGCATATACTATTTTATACCACTGGTGAGTAGGGCGAGTTTTTGAATTTCGAAGCGTGCGTAAAATCGAGTATCTACACACTAGTGGTATAAATATATTTTTAAAGTACTGGTTGCCAACCCTATTTTTATAAATGAGTCCATCGTTGTATTTTTCCCAATCTCCCTCAAAGCTTTTGATAAAGTATCTGGAAAAACTAAGGTCGGTAATACTATTCCTAATTTTGCAAAAGCAATTGCATTATGCATTGTTTCCACTCTCTCTTTATATTCAAATAGTGCGAATTGAAAATTTTGTAGTGATATCATTAATATTTTATCAACCTCTAACATTGGTAAATATCTACTCACATTATAACTCCAATTTTCTAGTTCTTTAATATTTTTTTCATAGTTAATCAAATGAACAGATGGACCATTAATATTCTCGTCAGCTAATGCAGTTGACTTTTGTAATAATTTTAAAAGAAAATTTTTTTTCTCTATGCATTTAATCTATTTCTTCATTATAATATTCAGCATCGGCACTGTCCATTGTACCAAACAAATATTTAGAACCTAATCCAACAAAATTTAACAAACCTCTCTTTCTTCTATCTTTCTGGATTGGTACATCAACAATTGAGTCTAATTCTCTCCTTATAGTTTTAATTAGATTTTGTGAATTACATTTTGTATTTGACTTATTACATATATTCTTCATTTTTTCAAGCTGTGATTTCACGTTTTGACCTTGGTTTTAGATTTTGTTAAGATCAGTAGTATGAATTACTTTCCACTGCTCAGAGTAAAGATGTACTTCTCCCAAAAAAGTTGTTGCGACATCTGGTATTTCATTTATCATCTAACAAATTTCAGTATTGTTGTGAAATTTTTTTACTGTACATATATAAATTACCAAAAGTAGAATCTGAAACAAAAATTTGATCAAACCATCTCGCCATAAAAATGTTTAATTTGATTAAAATGTTTCTTATTTCTTATTTCTTCGTTGTTTATAACAGAAAATATGCGGTATGTCCTTGTATTCTTCGTTTAACAAAGAGTTTTTCTGATCAATACTAAATCCCTACTATTGATTATTTTAAATAATCAATGGTAGAGATTTAGTATTGATCCTCCTAAGATAAAAGAGAGAACACAAAAAGAATGTCAGCATTTTATTCGTGATGTGATTGGTTGAAGAACAAAATTTAAGATTTGAATTTTTATTTTTAATTCTTATATTACAATTAAATTAAAACATTTTTAGAGAATAGATTTAATGAAAAATAATTACTTAATCAAGTGTTCGAAATTATCTGATTAAAATCCTTGAAGAAAAAGATAAGGATTAGGTACTGGGATCTACAATAGTTAGTTAACCAACACTGTTTAAATAAAAGAAAAAACAATTTATTGGGTACTAGAGGCACATGGTAAGCGGGTGTAGCACGCGGCGACCAGAGGTGAACTGACTGTGCTCTTAGCAGACGGCGACGCAGCGCCACAGTCAGTCACTTAGCGCGCGAAGAATTTGAAAATTAATTGAATTCAGAAAATCTAATTAACCTTAATGGCTTAATTTAACTTACGTAAAAATCTATAAAATAAAAAGATCAAAAAAATTAAATATTTAAATGTCGTTTTCCGACAATCCTCCTAAGATAAAAGAGAGAACCCAAAAAGAATGTCTGCATTTTATTCGTGATGTGATTGGTTGAAGAACAAAATTTAAAATTTGAATTTTTATTTTTAATTCTTATAATACAATTAAATTTAAACATTTTTAGAGAATAAATTTAATGAAAAATAATTATTTAACCAAGTGTTCGAAATTATCTGATTAAAAATCATGAAAATAATAATTATTGGTATATAAACGAAACCAAAGTATTTATAACCACAAAAGTTTAAATGAACTCTGAACGTAGCGGCAAAGGTAAAGGGTATATATAACTTATGGTAGGTTAATTTAGATGAAGCTTCGACAAAATTTGTTTTAGATGCCTATTAAGTATTAGATAATGTAATAAAATTGCGCGCGCTTGCGCGCCGAGAGACTAAATCTCTGACTTCATATGTCTTGCCTCCTGTTTGTCCTCCTTCCATAATCTTCTTATTTCTTTCTTTTGATTCTCTGTTCTTTTCATCTGCCTTTTTTCTTAATGTTGTTATTTGCCTTATTCTTTCTTCTTGCCGTTCTTCATAAGTTTTGTTATTTCTTTCTTCGAGTCCTATTTTTAAATTCCAAGCTGGACTAGCTTTATCATCTTCTGTCTTCTCTATTTCTTTAATTGTCTTCACAAGTCTTTCGCAAGGATCGTTGGATTCTGGATGATATGATGAAATCTTGATTTTGTAGATTCCATATTTTTCTACGACCTTAGTTAACAATTCTGACTTAATTATCGATTCATTATCAGTTATTAGATTCTGCGGAATTCTCTGCTGAAAAATGAATTCTTCGAACGCTTTGTAAGGATTTTTCCCTTTTGTTTCTTTTACCCATACATAACTAGAAAATACGTCTTCCAAAAGTAAGTAATTTCTCTGTACAAGCATTATAATAATCTATTGCTATTGTTTCGAATAGTTGTGTTGGTGGTTCTATATTCATACCTGGAGTATTATATTTTCTAGAGTTTCTATTTTCAATCTATTGTATACCTGGCATATCGTAATATATTGTTCTACATCACTAGGTAAGTTTTCCCATACATACTGTTGGTGGACTTGCATAAAAATCTTCCTTGAAGCTTGATGTCCATGCTCGTGAGCTCTTGCTAGTAAGCTCTTTCTTGTATTCAAATCTTCTATATGAATTGGATACTTTTTTCGCACATACAAAGTTCTTTCTGTCATCTTTGAATAAATATATACCACGTAATAAATTCTCATGCTGCTTATCTTGAATCGGGAAAATTCAATAATGGTTTCATCATTTTCTATATCATCCAAAAATAGTAACAGACTGATGATGTCACTTGGTTCACAATATGGTGCACGATTAATTCTTTTATCTTCCTTCAATTTGTATTTCTCTATCTCTTTAGACTTTTCTTTTAGTCTAGCCTTCTTTCCTTCCTCAAAGTGCATTTCAATCCCTCATGTCAGAGGCATTTGTGGTCATGGTGTTCTTACCTGCCTTTATCATTCTTTCAAAATCTCGCCTCGTCTTGTAGAAGAGTGTAAATTTATTAATATTCGCCCATTTATCAATCTGCTCACCAGTGGTTTTTTCGGTTACCAGTATTATCTTACTCAATCGTATGTTCTCAAATTCATCAAATTCATCAAAAATGGTCACTTCTGGTTGTAATTTGGACTCATCTATTGATTCCTTTTCATCAGATAAATTTTTATTAGCTGCTTCTTCATCTACTGCTTCATCTATCCAGCTTGGGTATTCTGATTCATCTGCTTCCGTCTTGCTTATATAATCTAACAATTCTTTGATTGGAGTATTATCTTGATCTTCCGCAATGAATGCCTGAGATAAAGTATCAGCGTTTTTATTTTTCTTACCTTTCTTATATTTTATTACAGGATGATAATCAGTTAATTTCTCCAGAAATTAGAAACGTTTTGAAGTTATGTCCGGGGATTGACTTTTCATTATTTCCTCCAGTAGTTTATGATCCGTGGAAACTGTATATTTCCTTCCCAATAAAAAGGGTCTAAAATTTTTTGATCCCCATACTATTGCCAAAAATTCCTTCTCTGTGGTAGAATATCTTCCTGCAGCTGCATTCAGTATTCTTAAAGCAAAAGCACACGAGTGTTGATTTCCTTCATTGTCGAATTGCGATAATATGCAACCAATACCTTCATTGGAGGCTGTATTTAAATTTAAAATACATGGTTTCGTTACATCAGTATATTTCAATACTTAATCACTTGTTATTACTTTCAGTTTTTTTATACATTTCAATTCTTTATCTGTGATTTCATACTTAACATTTTTCCTTCTCATTCTCTGAAGAGGGGCTGTTATTTTGCCACATTTTGGCATAAATTTTCTATAACAATTTACTAAAGCTAAAAATCTTTCCATCTCCTTCACATCCTTAGGAACTGAAAATTTTTTCATTTTTTCAACTTGCTTCTCTTGAAGTTTTACACTTTCTGGTGTAATGTGGTGCCTTAAGTATTCAAGTTCTAGTTTCATATATTCACACTTATCTGGCTGCAGAGATAATTTAGTATCTCTCAGTCTTTGAAATATTATCTCCAAATTTCTTAAATGCTCTTCGTACGTAGAAGAGAATACTATGATGTCATCCAGGTATACAAAGCATATCTTTCCTATTAAGCCTCTCTATTTGAAATTCACCATTCGTTGAAAAGTTGCTAATGCATTTTTCAGTCTAAAAGGCATTCTTAACCAGTCCCAGTGTCCTTTGTGTGTACTGAAAGCTGTCTTGTGAATGTCTCTTGGTTTCATTGCCACCTGATGAAATCTATTAGCGCAGTCAAAGGCACTTATGTATTTTGCTTTTCCCAATAAGCAAAGTATTTCTTCGATACAAGGAATAGGATAATTGTCTTGCTCGATTTCAAAATTAATTTCTCTGAAGTCAAAAACCGGCCTTTATTTCACTTCCCCAGAAGTATTCATCTTTTTTGGTTCCAACAGCACATTTGTCGAATAAAGTGACAAACTTGGTTGTATTAAGCCTTTTTTTCTAGTTCTTCAATATGAGCATCAATTTTTTCCTGTATATGAATAGGTTGCCTATACATTTTTGAAGATATTGGCTTACCTGCCTTTAGTAGAACTAGCAAAAAATAGAAACAAAAAAACGGAAGTTAGATTCATAATCTACATCTTCGAAAATATCCGTATATCAAATTTGAATTGAATCTGATGATTAGGAGCGTTGTAATCAAATTTTTAAAGTTGATCTCAGACGGACGGATGAACGGACAAAAAATACGTATGCTGCCATTAGGTCACCTGGCAAATTGAATATATCATTATATTTTTTTATAATTCCCTCAAATCGTTCTGTTTATCCACAGATAAGTGAAATAATCTTGTTTTATCTTTCAATAATTCAATACGTTTCTTATCTTTAGATTCTTCTATCGTAAAGATTTTTTTTATTCTCACTTTCATATAAATTTTTCAAGAGCAGTTTTTTTTTTCTGAGATGTATTATTGTCCAGAATTTCTGACACAAATGGCTCTCTTTTTTTTTTCTTGCTGAGTTTAAATCCATGGGGCTCCCAACTCATCATTTTGGTAATATTCATGACAAATATCTGACTTGTGAACTCGAACTTTCTTGCAAGAGTCATTCACTAAATATAAAGTGTGTTCGGTTCCTGTGTATAAAGCAGGGACACAGTTTAAGCCGTAAAACACATGAGTACCTGGTTTAGTACATACTTTCAGACGCTTAACAGGATTTCGGTCTACCTCCGCAAATAATTCTGAATTGAATTTAAAATCATGTTTTTTATTATTTACAATGTTATTGTCATATTTTTACAATCAATAATGGCTCCATTATGAGAAAGATATTGATAGATTTAACGAATTGGACGGTATACATAATCTTTTGAAAGAGATAATTCAAGATAGAAAAATGGATAGAGATCAGGAAGCGATTGTACCGAAAAATCAGACAGATCAAATATTGTTAGAGCAATTGCAAGCAATGCAGCAGACAGTAACATCATTACAGACCGAATTAAATTTACTTAAGTGAGCAAAGATTGAGCTGACAGCTCCACCGGCTCCAACAACAATTACTGCAGATGCTCATTGATTAATTAAAGAATTGTTGAGTGAAGTTGGAATTTTTGATGGTAGTTTAAATGTTGAATATTTTTTCGATCAATTAAGTAATGCGCAAGACCAGCTAGAAAATGAAGCTGAAAGAAAGGTCCTGTTAAGAAAAGTGATAGCTTCCAGATTAATGGGAAAGGCCGCAAGAATAGGAGAAAGTACACAAGGTGCTGGCTGTTCAGATTTAGCGAACGCATTGCGAGCTAGTTTTGGGCAGGCTGATTTAACATATAAACAAATGTCCGAAATTCGTAATAATACTAGACAGAGCCAAAACGAGTCCATAGATAATTATGTAAAAAGATATGAAGAATTACATCGCCATGTGCAAAAATCAATCGAACAAATAAAAATTGAATATCGAGTTGGAATTCTGTACATTGAAGATGACTCCCATGTCCGACGCTTTATTCAATCGCTGAAACCAGAGCTAGAGCTAAGGCTTTAAAATATAAAAATTGACTCTCTGCGTCACGCCATGCAGGAGGCACGAGCCATGATGAAAGACTGTGCGGGGACGAAGTAATCCAAAGCCGAACGCAAAGAAGAGGTGAGACAATAAATAATACAAAGAATAAACCCAGATACGATAATAGTAGGCAGGACGATAGGAATGAAATTAAAAGCAACTATAGAAATAATGATAAGAGCAATGCTAAAAAGTCATGCAGTTATTGTAATAAATTAAATCATTCTGAGAATGAATGTGGGAGAAAAAATTCACAATTGAGAAATTTTCAGAGAATTCAACCAATCGACAAAAGGCCACCACAGAAGTATCTGATGATCAACAAATTGTTACACTGGGTCCAGAGGAAAATATTATGACCTCCATATCAAATTACACGGAACAACCGGAGTCTACAAGTTTCTGGTCTACACAGGAGCACCAGAGTTAATTGTAAAAAATTCAATACTGAAGTTGGACGATTGTAACTCAAGAAAAATACCACCAAAAGATAGAAAGAACTTTCAAATTGTAGATGACCATTATTATATGATTAGTGAGTGCACACTAAATCGCATATTTTTCATATAGCTATGAATGAATTTCCCTTAAATACACATAAAGGTATTTTAGGTAAAGATTGGCTCGAGAATTATGGAGCCATTATTGATTGTAAGAATAAAACAATTCTTGCAGCTCTGGAGGCGCTTGCTCCAGACTATGAGACCGCATCTATTCGCACATCATTGCCACCACTTCCCGCGGTGTGGCTCTAGCTTCGTCGGTATACCGCACCTCGATGATGACTGCAGCGTCATTTGTGTAGGCAACGATAAAAACACACGACGGCAGTTTCAGTCCCATCAAATAGTTATACACCGTGATCCAGAAGGTCGGGCCCATGATCAAGCGCTGTACCACGCCCGCCGTAGTCCTCCTTGTTCTATTACCATCCTTCGTGTCACAGGCCAGGATCCTGTCAGTAAAATAGACCTCGAAAACCCGCATTAGGTAGTCCAGCGTTTCGAGCTCGTCTTTCAAGGAGCCTAGAACGTCTGACTACCGAGCGGAGTTGAAAGTGTTTCTAACGTCGAGGGTCACTAGAACAACAATTAGTCCAACCGCATATAGATGAAGTTGGGCCCTCTCGAAGGCCTCCAGGACTTCATGAACTGCTTCGATCGTTGAGAAGCCTGATCGAAAAACTTTCTGCATATCCGAGAGATCGCCTGCTACCACAATGCTTTGAGCAAGCCATGGCTTAAGGAGACGCTTGAAGACCTTCCCCAGCGTGTCCAGCAGGCTCATGGGTTTATAGGAGGACGTCGATTCTGGGTCGCTTCCGTTATTCTTTGGGAGGAGAACGAGCCTTGTGGTCCTATAGTTGACCCAAAAAGCGCCACATCTCAAGCATTCATTGTAGAGACCGAGGAAGATCCCCGGCTTCTTTCGCGCTGCTAATCGTAGGCCATATCCCCTGGTATGCCGTCTGGTCCTGAGGCCTTCGTGGGCTTTAAGGAAGAAAACGGCCCTTTGTAATTCCTCCTCTATAAAGCCTAGCGCATCGATCGAAATGCCCTCATCTCATGCGTCGGGAATAGCCCGTCGACTATCCTTTGCATAGAATCGGCGTCCCGAATCTCTGGTGGACTTCGCCCCAGTAGTTTGCTGGTTGCCCATTAGTTTCCATTGCCACATGGGTCCCTATCCACCTTCTTGCAAAGTTGTCTCCAGCAAAAGCGCTCACTGGACTTGATACTGCCGGTCAAGGCTTCAGCAATATCATCTACTACTATCAAGTTTTCAGCAATTTCAAGACCTTTTAGGTAGGTTCTTTCTTTCTTCCACTTTGATGGATCTTTTTCTAAGGAATGAGTATTAATTTTGAAACAAAATGCTAAGTCCCGTACTCGTACCCAGAGATACTGTTTCAAAAAGCAAAAACGCTAAAAGTAAGTGCTCCGCAATAGAACGAAACCCCAAAAAGCTACTTCAATAATCATTCAAGCTTGTTTGGGAACCTTCAAAGATTACCTCCATCAAGTTTCAGCAAAAAAGAAGAGGTCGAACTGGCACAGTAACATATGCAAAAACCGTTAAAAACGAATTTTCGGTTCCTTTCTAATTATTCGAACAGCTGTATCTTAAAAACGAAAAGTCGTAGAGACTTCTGTAAGGTCGCAAAATTTTCGTTTTCATAGTTAAAAAATTGCACAATTTTTCAATTTGTGAAAAAATGATTCTAGTCGCAGCTACGATCGTCGAAAGATGCTCTAAAACAAGCAAAAATAAGCAACTTCATCATTGGACTGCACGAGAATGAAAAAAATAAAAATAAACTAGCGCGTCCTCTGGCCCTTTCGCTTCGCTCAAGCGGCCAGATGACTTGACTGCTACGGTGTTCTTGCCAGAAATTTTTTTAAAGTCTCAGGCCTTGCGCAGCAAGCCTGAGACTTTAAAAAAATTTCTGGCAAAAACACCTTCACCCTTGCATTGCTACGCTCCGCTACCGCTCCGCGCGATGCAAGGTGTGCATTACCATGCTCCGCTATCGCTCCACGCGATGCATATAAGGCACGACTGACCGACACTCGCGCTTCGCGCTCGACAATCTTGTTTTTTTTTTATTCTTGGTCTAGAACTATAGAATAACAATACAAACATTTTTCTGTCCACCTCGTTCAATTTTGTCTACTACGTCGCGAGAAATCCTGTGCACCATTTTGTAATAGCGCTAAAATTGAGTAAAATGTGATTGTAAAAAGTTTTGTATGCACCATTTGCACCCACCTGGTCCGATCATACTCATAATGAAACTGAAACTATGGGACACCAAAACCAACATTTTTCTGTTGACCCGGTTCAATTTGGTTCATACGTCGCGAGAAATCCTGCGCACAATATTATTTTATTTTTGTTTTGTTTAGCTCGAAAGAATAGTTTGAGCATGAAAAAATCGGACATTTTTAGTATTGCTCCGATCGACCTCAGAACATGTTCAAAAGTTGTTTTATGATTTGAATATTCGATTTCCGGTGGGTTGCATTTTTTGTTCTAGCGAATTTATAAGGCCTTCCCGACCCCCTCGGGGTCGAAAAGTGCCTAAAAATTTAAACGTTTTTACCAAATAGAACTTACTCTAAAAAAAATTTTGCCACGAACTAGAGGTTTTTATCTCAGTTTGATCAAAAGTAAGGTTTTTCCAAAAAATACCTCAAAATAGCTGAGACAGACCATTTTTTTATCTTTGAAAAAATCTACCACCAAGCAGAAATGAGATGAAGACCTCTAGTTTGCGGCAAAAGTCTTCTATTGAAAAGGACTTTTACCAAAAAAAATTCGAGAAAAATCGATGAACCTCGTGCGGGCTGATTTGTCAAAAATTATAATTTTGACCCATATATATATATTTAAATTAACCATGTATCAAAGGACATCAAGTCCGTTGATGTTGATGAATAAATAAATCTACATTATTATACGCAGCATCCGTATTTTTTGTCCGTCCGTCCGTCCGTCCGGGATCAACTTTAAAAATTTGATTACAACGCTCCTAATCATCGGATTCAAATCAAATTTGGTATACGGATATTTTCGAAGATGTATATTATGAATCTAACTTCCATTTTTTTGTTTCTATTTTTTTTTTTAAATAACAAGCATTTCTATTTTATCGATTTTTGTCATCAGTTTTATTTTAAAAATTTAACATGGCTCTTCCAATACATCCGATTTTTTTTAAATTACGTATATGTATGTTTTCAAGGGTGCTGATTACAAATATCACTTTGAATTTTTGATTTGTCTTAAATAAAGTGCACTTAAATAAGGTGAAATGATTATTCTATTCTAATATATTGGATTTGTACGAAAATTTGTTTTCGATGTCTTTTGAGGGTCAAGATTACGAATCTGATTTTCAATTTTAAATTTGATGACTCTAATAAGGTCTATACTCAAATAAAGTTGATTTGAAATTTTTGCCCCATGCATCTGACTTGTAATAAGTTTTGTGTATTGGGATCTCTAATGCTCCTCATTTTGGATATGACCGTAGATTTTTATTTTACCCTAGATGAAGTTTACTTATATAAGGTAAAATTTTCCTTTGTTCTCAATCTATATTAGAACAATCAGAAATTTCGTATACACCTGTTTTCAAGGGTGCTGATTACAAGTATCACTTTGAACTTTTAATTTGCCTCAAATATTTTTAATTTGCCTCAATATTTAAGTACACTTAAATAAGGTGAAATCATAATTCACGCCTAATACATTGTATTTGTTCGAAAATTTCTATTCTTTGGCTTTTGAGGGTCCAGATTATGAATCTGAACTTCAATTTGAATATAATGTCTCTTATAAGGTCTATACTCAAATAAAGTTAATTTGAAATTTTTGCTCCATAAATCGAACCGTAATAAGTTTTTTGTACTGGGATGTCTAAGGTTGCTCATTTTAGGTATGTACGTATCTATATTCGAATAAGCCCAGACATTTGGAAGACTTTTTTTTTTTTTTTTTTCATCAGTAATATGGTTGTAGATTTTTGATTAAAGTTATACTCTAAATAAAATTTAATCATTTACGTAATATCATAATATCATAATATATGATATTATTGAATATATTTGTCTATGCGTGAGCGAGCGAAGCGAGCGAGCGTTTTATGCTAGTAAATAAATAAATAAAATAAAATTTATGAGGATGTGATTATAAAACTTCTATCAGCTCTAATTATCATAGACCCTAACGATATCTATAATTTTAACGACAAACATACTCTTTCATTTTAAATTGTAATTGTACTTACTGCTTTTTTCTAGATGCCAAATATTAAACTACAAAGTTCAGACGGAGAAATTTTTGAGGTAGATGTTGATATTGCTAAATCGTCAGTTACTATTAAAACTATGCTAGAAGATCTAGGTATGGATGAAGACGAGGAAGAAGTTGTTCCTTTACCAAATGTAAACTCTGCCATTTTAAGAAAAGTTGTTCAATGGGCTACTTATCATAAAGATGATCCTCTCATGCCTGAAGATGATGAAAATAAAGAAAAACGAACGGATGACATTAGTTCTTGGGATGCTGACTTCTTAAAGGTTAGCTTTTGGGTTTTATATTAAATTTTTTTTACATGATTTAAATCCATTCGTGCAGTTTGACTAATTAATATTTGACTGGGAAACAATCCGAATTTGGATGCACCTCAAAACCTTTAACAATCATATTTTACTCAATTTTATCGCTATTACAAAATTGTGGGCAGGGTTTCTCGTAATCTAATAAACACAATTTAACGGAGTAAACGGAATAAGTTCGTTTAGATGAACGATAGTTCTAGTTTCATTTTAAGCACGATCCGTTTGTTTATGTATCTCGATCATGCACAAAATGAAACCAAAACAGAAAAACACACTTTCTACGTTCACCCTGTTCAATTTTGTCAATTAAGTACACGAGATATCCAGCGCATAATTTTGATTCCAGGACAAAAGACCCGAAGACAAAATCCCCGGAAGACAAAATCCCCGAAATACAAAATCCCCGAAAAACAAAACCCCCGAAAAAAAAATAAAAAAAAATAAATAAATCCACTTTTGACACCCCCACACCACAGATTCTTTATTCACTCTTTGTTCCATGAAAAGATTACCGGATAAATTTCACAAAGCCTTGCCTTTTTGACTAAGTACAAAATGTAGCGGCATCGTGCAATTTCTGTCCGAGTTGATCAACAGCCGTACGAACACTAATCAAACTTATAATCCTATAAATACTAGAAATACTTGAGTATTGTAAACATAAACAATCATCGTTTGGTTGGAACTAAATCTTATGGCGCGCCTCTTCGGGGGCCCTTCGGGTCCATGGCGCGAATTGTTTTAAAAAATAACCCATTAGTGTTTAAAAAAAAAAAATTCAATTTTTAATTTTTTCGGGTATTTTGTCTTTTGGGAATATTGTCTTTCGGGGATTTTGTATTCGGGGATTTTGTCCCGGGGATTTTTACTCGGGTCTTTTGTCCGGTTACCATAATTTTGAAGTAGCGTTAAAACCAGGTGAAAGTGTATGGTTAAATGTTTTGAGGTGCGCCGTGTGTAACATGATAAAAGTGAATCAGAAACTATGAGACACCAGAATGTACTTTTTACTGTTCACTCTGTCCAGATAAGCCTATTGGGTCGCTAGAGATCCTACGAATTTTATAATAGTGTAAAAATCAAGGGAAAAAGGATTAAAAGATGTTTTGGTGTGCTTCTGCTCAAACTATTCAATTGTGTCTATGAGGTAGAAAAAATCCTGCATTTAATTTTGTAACAGCAATCAAATCGAGTAAAATATGATTTTAAAGTTTTGGTGTGCGCCGTTTGTACTAATGTGATTTCATCATTATAAAACTGAATCTGAAAATATGAGACACCAGAACGTACTTTGAATGTTTTTTAAAAAACACTTTTTTTCAAACTTTGGGATGATAAATTTTACCATCACGTACTCCGTCGGCTGTGTGTTGCGCAGATGTGTGACGAGTAAACAGGAAAAGCTCGAGAAAACTCGGTCCTTGGGGCTTTCTTCTTCAAGCAACCACTCCAATATAAGCACGTCTCTACTCCACGCTTAATTTCATACGTAAGTAAATTTACTGGTAAATTTTGAACAAATTCACTAGGTATCAATTAGTTTCTTGAATTTAAAATGGAAAGGATATTTTTTTTTATAAATTGTGATTATGTATTTTTTTCGTTAAAAAAAATTATAAGAAAATTAAAAAAAAAAATCAGTAAGGTGTGATTCATTTAAAAAAAAAAAAAAAAGGTTATTTGATTTTAAAAAAGGGAGTTGAATAATCGGCAGTGGAAACACTGACTTCATTTTTTTTTTTTTATACTCTGCAGAACGAATTTAAGTTCATTTTGTGATTTTTTTGAATTTGAATTGGACAAATTGAAGATTACCGATTTTGATTACCACATACGCTGAACACGTATCTTGAATTAAAATTAAAATTTTAAATTTGATACGATTAACTCTTGCTCTGGGAATTAAAGAAACGATATAATTTGAAATAAGATTAAAAAATAAAATAAAATAAAAAATTAACAAATTTGAATGAAATATTATAAATAAAATCTAATCACTCCGACCACGTGATGCATGATGCGGAGAAAATTGTTTTTTTTTTTTTTTTTTTTTTTTTTTAAAGATATTTGTTTGAAGGTTAACTCAACACAGTCATGGTCAAGAGCAATCTATCACACGTCGCCGAAACGACCACACATTCATACCACACACAAGCACACACGCACCCAGCTGACTAAGGCACGCTACCTGCACCGTCACCGACACGCACATCCAGCTCGTCGTTTTCTCCGGCGTTGGTTTAGACAACATTCAAACTCTTGAGTTGGTTTGTGAGTCCGTCTCCGTGGTGATCGGGCAATCTGCGGCACTTAAGACATATTCTGGGGCCTTGATCAACTGATTATCACTCCAATCAGATTCATTATTAATCTTCATTATGGAACGGTGTGAATAACTCGAAAAAAGCATTTTATGTATTGCAAATGCAACGAAAAAGTTTTTTTACATGAAATTTTCCATCAAATGGGCCAGATGAAATCGGGCCTAAGCCCTTATCTTGGGCCCTAAGGGCCTCAAGTCCATGTTTTTAAATGGGAACCTCTATTTTTGACTTGGATTCAGAAAGAGTGGAAAATTTTACGTTCCCATAGGAGTTTGTAAAAATTTTCTGGAACTTTCCGGGCCCTGAGAAAGGGCCTAAAATGTCTATTATCGTTTTATCAAAGCCAGCGGTAGCTGGCTTGGGGAGATTTTTTTCCCGCCAAAATAGTAGCCGGCTGCCGTGCTTTATTTACAGCTACTGGAGCTACCTTAACCCTACTAACCACAATTAATCAATTATTTAAAAATTAAAACACGTTACCTGCATCATTAAACCTCTAGACTACGCCTACTTTTCACTACCGAAGAGATGAGGATTGTTTTCGAAGCTTATTTTTTTTTAATTTTCTTATTTTTTAATTCGCGTTTTGGAAATCGGCCTTTTTTTTGGACTTTCCATCCATCAACGTTCGATCGGGGATCGGCACCTCCCAACATTTTCAACAGATGGCGCTATCATGATTTTTTTTATTTTTTAAAAAAATAAAATTAATTAACGTTTATGAAAACTTGTTTTCATAAAAAAAAAAATGAAAAAAAAAAAAAAATTAAATGATAATTAATAAAAATTAGAATTAACCTTTGAACGATAAAAGACACTGGTAACTGGCTTGGTTAGAGAACAATCATCAGTGTCGCAGTAAAATCAGAGAGCAAAAGAAAATATGTATTTTAAAAGAGGTAGTTGTAAACATTCTTACAAAGTAACATGTTCAATAGCACACGTAGGAAATAATTTAAATAATGGGCACTACGTGAGCATTTTACGACAAAAAAAGAGTTGGATAGAAGTAAGCGACGAAAATATTATAAAAAAACCTTGGCCAACTAATGCTAAAGGTTTTTATATATTTATATTAGAAAAAAAAAAAAAAAAAAATTAGAAAAATAACAAATAGATAATTATCAAAAAATTATCAAACAAAAAAAAGTGATATCCCACAAAAAACCTTACAAAGGTAAACAAACGTGGGGAGATCTTTTTAATGAATTGATTTAACAAAAAATAGTGATATCATTAGATAAATTTTATAAGGTAGAATTTTTGATAACATGTCATATTAATAACAGAATTTAAAAATTAATTGCTGTAACAAATTTAAGAAAAAAAAATAATTGTTTCAAAAAGCAATAAAAAAATTATTTTAATGAGTTGTGTATTTAAATTTAAAAAATAAATTGAAATCTATATTCATAAAATCTGCCAACGAAGATAAATTTAATAAATTTTTTTCTGAATATGAACTTCGTGGGCAGATTTTATGAATATTGATTTCAATTTATTTTTTAAATTTAAATACACCACTCATTAAAATAATTTTTTTATTACTTTTTGAAACAATTATTTTTTTTTCTTAAATTTGTTACAGCAATTAATTTTTAAATTCTGTTATTAATATGACATGTTATCAAAAATTCTACCTTATAAGATTTATCTAATGATATCACTATTTTTTGTTAAATCAATTCATTAAAAAAATCTCCCCACGTTTGTTTACCTTTGTAAGTTTTTTTGCGGGATCTTGAATAACCCGGAGAAAAAGCTATTTTTCATTATCACTCACAGAAGAAAATATTTTTGAAACAATAGATAGACCAGATGTAAAAGAGCCCAGGCCCTTATCTTGGGCCCTAAGGATCTCAAACCAGTTTTCTTTTTAGAAACTACTATTTTTGACCTCGAATTCAAAAAGAGCGGAAAATTTTACGTTCTAATGGGTGTTTGAAAAAATTTTTTTAGACTTCTTCGAGTCCTGAAAAAGGGCCTAAAATATAGTTTTATCTTGAACAACTCGAGGAAAAAGTTTTTTTCATTATCACTCACAGAAGATAAGATTTTTTACAGACAATTTTCCAACAGATGGACCTTGGCCCTTATCTTAGGCCCTAAGGGCCTTAAGTCCATTTATTTTTTTATAGAAATCCCTATTTTTGACATTGGATTAGGAATGAGAATATTTTCTTCAAGAAAATTTTCCGCTACATAGAAAAGGGTTTAAAGTGTCTATTATCATTTTATCTTGGATAACTTACCGCAATCAAAAGGGCAAATAGTAAAAACCAGTTAAAAAAAATTTAAGTCAACGAATATGAATTCTGCAAAGGGTAATCGGTGGAAATGCAAGCCCTAAGTTTGTTTCCCAAAAGCCAGCCTGGCAAAAGAAAAAAAAAAAAAAAAAAAAAAAAAATCCCTTCACAAAACTTAGGAGGCTTTGGTGGGCAACATCCCGTTCATAATGTCGACACAGTTTAAAAGGCAAAGAGGAAAAACTAGATTTTAAAAAAAATTAAGCCAACGGTCTTGAAAACTGTGAAGGGCAATAAAGGAAATCTACTTTATGGTCTCAAAAGTTTTAAAGGGCAACTAAGGGAATGCTAGGACCAAAGTTTGTTTTCAAAGGCCATACTGGCAGAAGAAGAGAAAAAATCTTTTAAGGTACTTCAGTAGAAGGAAGCTTTTTATTTTCTATACTATAAGTCACCGCACTCTGAAGGGCAAACAGTCAAAACCAGATAAATTCAAAATTTGAGTCAACGGTCGTGAAAACGGCAAAGGGCAAACGAGAAAAAATCGGGCCCAAAATTTGTTCCTGAAATGCCTCGCCAGCAGAGAAAGAGACTAAGAAAACCCTTCATGGAACTTTGAGGGCTTTGGAGGGCAACTTTTCGTTTGGAGAGTTGTCGCAGTCAAAAGGGCAAAGTGTAGACACCAAATTTAAAAATAAAACTAAGCGAACGGTCTTGAAAACTGTAAAAAGCTATAAAAGAAACCCAATACTAACCATATAAGGAAAAAAAAACCACTTTATGGTCTCAAAATTTGTAAAGGGCAATCGAGGGAAAGTCGGGCCCAAAATTTGTTCCTGAAATCCCTCGCCAGCAGAAGAAGAGACAAATACAACTAACAAGGAGATGGTCGGTCCTTTGGGACATGGATTTTCATTAAACTTTGCTCACAGCTTTTATTCATCATAATAATAAGCCCTTCAGTGTTCTTTTTCCAGAATGGGCCCTTTTTTACCTACTTCCCATGTAACCCCCATGTTAAAAAGTAGGCTGTTTCCAATAAAAAGTCGTTTTTGGCCTCATTTTCAAATAATTCTTACTTGGACCGTATCATACTTATAAATACCTGGGACCTTGCATTTTTTTCGTTTTTCTAAGTACTTTTATAATTAATTAAAAAAATTATTAAAAAAATTTCTGGAATTATTTCGTCCATGTATAATTTAACCCAAATTGACTAAAATTTAGCTTTAGAAACCTTAATTTTTTCGTAGATTCATTCAAAAAATATTTTGAATAATTTTTTTTCAAAAGTACTTAGAAAAACGAAAAAAATGCGAGGTCCCAGATTTTTCTAAGTGCTATACCGTCCAACTAGAAATCATTTGAAAATGAGGCCCAAAAAGACTATTTATTAGAAACAGCCTTCTTTTTAACACAGGGTTATATGGGAAGTAGGTGAAAAAAGACCTATTCTGGAAAAATAACTCAGGAGGGCTTATTTTTATGATGAATAAAAGCTGTGTGGAAAGTTTCATGAAAACCCAGGTCCCAAAAGGCAAACCATCTCCTTGTAAGTTTGTTTTTAAAAAGCCACTCTGGCATGGAAAAAAAGCCCTTTGAGGAACTTTGAAGGCTTTGGCAGGAAAGCCAAACGAAACTGCTTGATCGAAATTTCGTCGCAGTGTAAATGGCAGAGAGTAAAAACTAGATTAAAAAAAAATCTAGTTAAAGGTCCAAAAGATGTAAAAATTTTCTCATTTCTAGTCCAATGTCAAAAATAGGGATTTCTATAAAAAAAAATGGACTTTAGGCCCTTACGGCCTAAGATAAGGGCCAAGGCCCATCTGTTGGAAAATTGTCTGTAAAAAACCTTATCTTCTGTGAGTGACAATGAAAAAAACTTTTTCCTCGAGTTATTCAAGATAAAACTATAAAAGACATTTTAGGCCCTTTTTCAGGACTCAGAAAAGTCTAAAAAAAAATTTTTAGGATGAGGTTCTCGATACTTTGACTCCATTCAGACGAGCGAGTTCTTTGTGAAGTGTCGACTCGAACTGCTTGCCTTGATCTGAGGTCATGCAAAGTGGTGTGCCATAATGCGGAATCCAATGTTCATTGATCACGCTGTAGCGGTTTTAGCAGTCATGTCGTCTAGAGGCACTGCGATAGGCCAACGAGAGAAACAATAAATATTTGTAAGAGCATATTGCTTACCTTGCACTAGAGGAAACTTAATAAAGTCTACGTTGATGTGATCAAATCTCTTGTCAGGCTACTTAAATTTCCCAAGAGCAGCTTGATTGTAAGTGGTATCACAGTGGCATGGCAGCTAGTAAAATGTTAAAAATTAGTGCCAGCCCCACTGTAACGAATTGGATGCCATAACATTATTAATATTAGCAATCGATAAGAAAATAAGACGGATGTTAAAATTTCAAAAAGTTGCATAATACAAAAACAACTAGAAATAAAAAACTCGAATAAAAAAATTAAATTTGATAAAAAAGAATGTATTGGTTGTGGAAATTAAGCGTGCGCTAAATTTTTTCTGCGCATTGTGTTGAGGAACTTCTAGAGGATTACTTGCACATATGTATTAGTTGAGCACAGGCTATAGGGTGTCAAAAAATTTGATGAAAAAATTATATATTACAGAATTAAAACTTATTGTTGCATCGTACAGACACACGATGCCGATTTCACCCTAAAAGTCTAATACGAAAAAGAAGAATATGATCAAAAACGTGTGTAGGCAGCCTCGAGCAAAAATATCTAAGAAGAAAAGAAAGTATGGTGAATTATAAAAAGTGATTATAATTTTGTTTGTATGTTTCTAAAATGTACAGTTGTATATTATGCATCTCCACGGGAAATAACTTGATATAAAACGCATCTGAATGCATGATTTATCGTGATTGTCAATGCGTTATATAGAGTTGGATTGAAAAAAATCAAGTTGCATAAGATTACAGTCGATCGCATTTAACACCGTGGAATTATTTTTTTATTGCATTGCTTAAAAATATATCCGACGAAATCGCAGCGTGATTTATTATTATTAAATCACAGCATACGGGTGCTAAGCTTAGGGACACTTAGTTTTCACCATTGTATCCCTGTCCCCTTTGCTATACCTTTGGAGTGTTCGTGAGTCCTAACACCCTGCAATATGCGAGTATGTTGTTCACACTCACTCCGTAAAAGCTCTCAGGATCCAGGATCCCGGTTCCCAACCATTTCAGGCGGTGGCCTATCAGGTTAGGGCATTTGCATAGGAAGAGGCACGGGGTCTCTTCCTCTGATTCACACCATCTACACAGGTTACTATGTCCCTGCGTTTTGTGTGTGTAGCACCGAAGGTTGCAGTGTCCGGTCATAATGCCCATGACCTCTCTAGCCCTTCGTTTGTCTAGTCTGGTGATCAGTTTGGCCCAACCGGTAATATAACTTCCCAGTAGTTCCTTGATCCACCTGTAGCTCTGGGACTCTTCCCAGAGTTCCCATCTTTGCCTCTTCGAGTACTTCTCCAGGATACTGTAGCCTTCTGAAAACGGTACACCCACCCCATGCTCCGGCCGTGTATCTGTCGAGGCCCCTCTCCTCGCAAGCTCATCTGCCCTTTTGTTTCCCTTGAACCCGGAGTGTCCGGGTATCCAGGTAATAACTACTTGGTTAGATCCTGCCAGCGCGTTAAGGGTATTCTTAGCCTCCCTAACCAACCGTGAGGTTGTAACTGGGTTTTCCAAGTCCTCTATGGAGGCTTGGCTGTCAGTGCAGAGGTAGATGCGTCTCTTACTGACGTTCCCCAGAGAGAGGTTGTTAGCGCACTTATTTATCGCAGCCATCTCGGCCTGGAACACCGTGTTGAATTCCCTGAGCCCGCAGGATTCCCTCAGGCTAGGTCCGTAAGTTCCATAGCCAGTGCCTTGATTGGTCTTGGATCCATCAGTAAACCAGATGTCTCCGTGCCCAAGCACTTGGTTGTTGCTCCATTCCTCCCTGTTTGGTATCCTCGTTTTAAAACGTTGCCCAAACAGTAGAGTCTTATCCATTCTGTCTTGGGTCGAGTTAAAGACCTCGCCCTTCAACATTCTCCCTCGGATGGTTGCATGCCCATTACTATTTCCAACCCACTCCCCGCTGCACTTCAGTCTGTAGGCTGTTCTGGCCGCAACCAGTTTGATGTCCAGGTCTAGGCTTTGGACGTCCAGCAACATCCTGATGGCGGCTGTGGGTGTGCTTCGTTTAAGCCCGTAAATACCCCTCAAGACGACAGCCTGAACATGGTCCAGTACACGCCTCGAGGTCTTATTTTTGGTCACTTTCCACCATACCACCGCGGCATAGGTAAGCTTTGGTTTCAGAATCGCCTCGGGTAACCACAAGGCGACCTGGGGTTCTAGCCTCCAGGAAGTCCCGATTGCTGACCTACACTGCATGAATATGTTTAGGACTTTGCTGCATTGAGTCCGCAGGTGTTGTCCCTACTTTAGTTTCTTATCTAGGCATACGCCCAGATATTTCACACCCTCCGCGTACGGTATTTGTTTCCCGTTGACGGAGACTTTCTTACTGACCTTACATTTGTATTTCCTCGTAAACGTGAGTATCTCCGTCTTATCAGTGTTGACAGCCAGAGATTAAGCCTCGCACCGTTCGCAGATCCTCTCCAACGCCCTCCGAATAAGATCGGGTAGGACTTCTTCGAACTTGCCCCTGACAAGTATAGCGAAGTCGTCTGCATAAGCGATGGTGAAGAATCCGAGTTCGTCTAGCAAGCGCAGTAGTTCGTCCGCGACCAGGATCCACAGGAGTGGTGAGAGGACCCCACCCTGCGGGCATCCCTCGCTGATGGTTCCCCTGATCGTCTTGCCATTCCACTCACTAAAGATGCACCTTTCACTAAGCATTCCCCTGATCCATCTTCTGATGGTATAAGGTACACCATGCTTAGTCAAGACTTTGTCTATAGTTGCTCTGTTGGTGCTGTTAAAGGCACCCTCGATGTCAACGAAGGCCCCGATTACGGTTTCCTTCGCATCAAAAGCCTCCTCAATGTAATTGACCACTGAGTGCAGTGCAGATTCCGTAGATTTTCCACAGGTATATGCATGCTGCGCTCGGTGAAGGGGACTGTTTATCAGTATATTCTGCCTGATGTAGTTGTCCAGCAGTCTTTCCAAGGTCTTCATTAGGAAAGAGGTCAGACTGATAGGTCTGAAGTCCTTCACCGAGTTGTAGCTTCTCCTACCAGGTTTCGGTATAAATGAGACCCGCGTTTCCTTCCAACAAGCTGGCACGTGCCCTGTGGCGATGCAGCTCCTCAGAATACCTAACAGAAGCCTAAGGGTCTTGTCACCTCCTTCCTGTAGCATCTTAGGAAAGATACCGTTAGGGCCCGCAGATTTATACGGTTCAAAGGAGTCAATCGCCCATTTAAGCTTTTCCATGGTCACGACTTTGGCAGCCGTGTCCCAATCTTTACTCTCTGTCCCCCTCCTTCCAGATATGGTGGACGGGGTATCATTATCTACCCTGACGAAGTCGGGGTAGTTGCTGCTGAGGAGAAGTTCCAATGTGTCCTCCTTCGATTCAGTGTAGGCGTCCGATCTGTCTCTCAGACATTGGAGACGGGTGCTGTTATCTCTGGTCAGGATTCGAGCGAGCCTCGCAGTGGCTGCCAGGTTTTCCATGCCTGTGCAGAATTCCCGCCATTTTTCTCTCTTTGCCTTCGCAATTTCTTTCTTGAAGGCCTTCAGCGTGTCTTTGTACGCTTTCCAGTCTTCAGTGGATTTCCTCTTCTTTGCCCTGTTAAACGCCCGTCTAACTCCCACTCTTAGCTCCTCCAGTGTCTTATTCCACCAGGGAGTGCCATTGAGTGGTTTGCCAGGCTTTAGTGGGCAGTTGTTTTCGTAGGCCCTGATCATAAGCCTTATAGACCTGGAAAAGGGTCCAGTCATGCTCAAGATCATTGCCGTATCTCCCTTTGACCTGGGCCAAGGCTTCCTCCAGCTCCTTGCTGTATGTGCCCCAGTTGGTGTCTTTGGGTCGCCTCTTAGGCTCGATCCACGGTCTCGTTATCTCGATCCCGAAAGTTATTGTCCTATGGTCCGACATGGATGGTTTGCTGTCGACCCTCCATCCACGTATGCAGTTCTTGATGTTCATTGAAGCCAGCGTGAGGTCCAGGACCTCGCTTCTGTTGGCAGTAACGAAAGTTGGCATGTTCCCTCTGTTGGCAATGTCCATCTGTGTGCCCGTGATGAATTCAAGCAACTCAAACCCTCTATCATTAATATCGGTGCTTCCCCACGCCACATGGTGGGCGTTGGCGTCGCAACCAATAATCAGATCAAGGTTATTACAGCTGCAGTATTCGATCACCTTCATCATGCTCCTTGTGGGAGCTTCCTTGTCGTGGGGGAGGTAAATGGACGAGATGACTGCCTTCCTTGTTCGGCCCTCCTTGTCCGCGATCTCTATCCTTACGGCCGTGCAGTCCTGGGAACTCAGCTCCTGTAACAAAATACCGTTAACACCCTCCATGGAGATGCAAGCCCGGGCGTCTCCATTGCTGGAGCCTACGAGCAGTTCCCCACAGCTGTTCAAGCCCTTCACTTTGCCCCTGTACAATCAGGGTTCCTGTATAAGGGCTATGTGTGTATGCACCATTGCCATGCGCCTTGCTAGGACAGCAGAGGCGCTTCTGCAATGGTGCAAGTTTATTTGGGAGAATCGCAGTATGGAAGTAGCCATGAGGGCTACTCCATTTTTGCTTTCTCCGTAGAGCCGCTACTTCCCGCCTTGTTTGAGGGGCGGTTTAGCAGCCTGAAAGTTGCTTTGCCGACCCCTGCCCAAAGCTGGAAGTTTTGGCTCTGGAGTACCGCGACCGATGGTTCGTCTAGACCCAGAATTAGGCATCCATCAGGAGCCCTACTCAGGATCGCCCACCTAGTCGTGTCGACCGACCCGTTCTGCCTTTAGACCACTTTGATGAGGTCCTCGGCTGTCTTAACCCCCGGAGGGAGCCAGGTGATCACCTTAGTGATCCTAGTCTCCTCTGGTGAAACTATCCTCGCCTTTAGGTTTGGTTGCCCTAAGTCGAGTAGCGTGGCCTCGCTCCCCAGCCAGGTCTTGCTGGCTTCGTCTGCACAGACGAAGACAAACGTGCCCTTTCTCAAATCTGAAACGAGAATACCTCTGTTTCTCTTTGCTTATACTATACGATAAACAAGCCTATTCTCTTGATGCTCTTATCGCAAAAAGTTTCTCGCATCAGATGCGAGAAACGAAGAAGTTTCTTGCATCAGATGCGAGAAACGAAAAAGTTTCTCGCATCAGATGTCAACCTTGGTGTACCGATTATTTTCGAATATGAAGCTGGAGCGATAAGCTAATCGTAAGCGATACTTGAATTTCATTCTTAAAACAATTCGCTATAGTCTCTTAGTATTATTTTGTAAAAATTAACAAGATTATCCATCAAATTTGAGAAAGCACATTCCTGTATAAGCACGAAAACGGCAACGTTCCCGCTCGAGTTGGATTTTTTCAGTACTCGCGCTACGCGCGTGCCTTCCAGTAAACTCGACGGTCTCGTACTGAAACATCCAACTCTCGCAGAAACGATGCCGTTCTCGTGCTTATACAGGAATATACTATTCTGGGGAACGAGTCCAGAAACCGGGGTACGAAGGCCCCCTCCCCCTCGATAGCAAGTACCTTGCTGACTACTGCTTCCTGCAGTTTCGTGCAGACAGCGGCAGGCATCTCCCTTCCTAGGTAGTCCCCACAAGTGAGGGCCACTCTGGGAGAGTTAGATGCAGCTGCAGCATATCTGCGGTCCACTTTAGGTCGCTTCAGAAGCCCCTGTTTCTCGGGTATCTCCAGGCTAGAGGAGGCTATCCTCTTAGCCATGCTGGGTGTCGATACAAAGATGGAGTCAGTGGACGCAGTACTAGCCCGCTTCTCTTCCTGACCCCTCCGTTGCCTCGTCCCCTTATAAAACTTGGGAGGTGGTTTGCCCTCCTTCTTAGCCTTTTGCCGAAGGATTTTCCTTCGCTGCGCTCCACTCAATGGTTTCGGTCTACTGAGCGTCCCGAAGTGGGTTTCAGTGACCTTGGGGTCAGAGCCCCCAGGGTTGTTTGTCTTCGAGTCGATGGTCGGTTCAGAGCCCGTATCCATCGACTCGTTTTGTTTTTTCACTGTGGTCTCAATTTTGATCCCACGAGTAGGGCGGATTTACGATGTCCACCCACCATGGACCGCCAATGACGGGTAAGGCCTCAGGTACTCCGGGATTCGGCCCGGTGTCCCGGAGGAACCGTTCAAGACACAGCGCCCCCTGTGCCACGCATCTCTCGGCACGGTAATCTCACACCTTAGATTGGGTAGGCCACTTCTTGGTCCCCGTGAGCCCTCGAGTCAGACCAAGCCGGAAGTCTAAGGGCCGTATCATCCATCCCACTCAGGGGAGAGCCCGTTTATAGGGATCCTCCACTTACCCTCACTCATTCACCCCCCCTTAGACGCCCAGCAGGGCCGACAGGGAGGGCCCATCGCAGCGTGATACATTTTAAAAAATTACATTGTAGAGGATCGCTTTGGATCATGATGTGTTGAATTAGACTGCGTTGTTTTATTATTTTGGATTAAATTGGATTACCTGAATACTGTTGAATCGGATCGGGCTTCAGTTTATCACTTTTTATTCATTGCATTGAATGAGATGTACTTTGATCGCATTCAGCTTGAGAAATCCACTTTTTTTAATTGTATTTGACTGAATGTTGACTTTGGACTTTAATGAATTGTATTTGACCGCGTCATACGATTTTGAATTGTATTGAATCCCATTGGATCGGATTGAATCGCATTGGATCGCATTGGATTGGATTGGATTGGATCGGGTCGCATCGCATCGCATCGAATTGGATTGGATTGAATCGCATTGGGATCGGATCGCATCAGATCGCATTGGATTGGATTGGATTGGGATCGGACCGGATTCGTATTAAATTAGTTAACATTCAACTGGAAAATAATAAGGGGTCAAAGAGGCAACTTAACCCCCTCCCCCTCCATCCTCCTCGCCCCCAGCAGCAAAAAAATAAAAGACAAATCTGAGATTAATTAATAACACCGGCTGTGTATCGATATTGAAAGTACCTAAAAAAAAAAACTTTCAAGTATTGTAGCAGTGAGGTATTAAGATATTTTCAGTACCTAAAAAATGGAGTGCCAAGATTATGAGTACTTTTGCATTAACGACTTTATGATAAAATTATTCAGTAATTGGGGCTACTAGTCATGTAACCAGCAGAATCTATAAGTCATTTTTCATGGTTTAATTCAAATTTTAGGGATTGACATTGAAAAAGGAACAAAAATAAATAATTGATAAACATTTTTGAATTCAGTCCCAAAAAAGTAGAAAATTTTTTTTTATAAGTGATAAGTTTATTCTTATTTCTAGCTACACTACATGTATGTATATATGAACTGTACTTACCACATGAAAAATTCCTCAAGTAATAATACACCCTCTTTAAGCGCAAGTTACGCGCAATCTACCCACGTATTTAAAAAAACCAAAATAACCCATCTTTTTTTAATTTTTTTTTCCAAAATAACCAATCAAAAAAACTTTTTCTAGGTTTGCATGTCCAACAAAAATAACCCTTCCTAAATAACCCATCACCCAATTCCTGGAACTCGGTTTTATTTATTCTCAGAAAAAATGGGGCCAATCACTATCCTGATTGTCCGGATAGTGTCGAAATGTCCGGTTACTGCCGAGCGTGTATATGAACTGTCCGGTTAGTGCCAATAATGTATATGGATCAAAATAATACTTTTTTAAAAAACCGCACGAGGTTCACCGATTTTATTGCAATTTTTTTTGGCCAAAGTACTATTTAATAGAAGACTTTTGCCGCAAACTAGAGGTCTCTATCTTATTTCTGCTTGGTGCTAGATTTTTTCAAAGATTGAAAAATGGCCTATTTTTAAGCTGTTATAAGCAATTTTAAGGTATTTTTCGAAAAATTCTTACTTTTGATCAAAATGAGATAGAAACCTCTAGTTTGCGGCGAAATTTTGTTCAATATAAGTTCTTTTTTGTAAAAATATTTTCACAACATAGTTTGGTTATTTTTAAAATAATACAGTCCTACACAGATATTGCTATTTTTGCTCATTTGCAGGTATCTTCAAACGACCATAGCTTTTTCTAGGCTAAATTTTTGTGCATATTAAAAAATTGTTAAATTTTTTTTATGAAAAAACAAAAATTTTGTGACCAGCCGGAACCCTGTACGATCTTCCACTTCCAAGATACAGCTGTTTAAAGTTGTCAAAAAACACAAAAAACGCGTTTTTTACGATTTTCACACGCATTTTTGAACGGTTTCGACCTTTTTTTTTCTCTCAAAAATATGTGGAATCTTCTCTTTATATGTTTCCAAACAAGCTCCCATAGTAATTGTAGTGCGGATTTGGGGTTTTAGTTGATTCCAAAGCATACACTTTTGACACATTTTATGTGCTAAACTAGTGTTTTTTTAACAATATACACGCTACATTTAACTTTTTCGTTCATTATAGATGTTTTGAAATTATTTTTTGACTAAAAACTATTCAATTTCCAGCCAAAATTAGGTCACCTGCTTTGAAAAAATTGATACTCAACGAAATATTGATCTCAATATTAAAATGATATACTACTTTTATTCAGTTTTTTAGTTTTTTGATTCGTTAAAAATCTATGTTCAAATATTGTAAATAATATACCACTTGTTTATTTATTTTTTTCTATTTTTGAAATTACAAATAATTGATCATAGTTTATCAATTAGTCTGATAAAACAATCATGGATTATTATTGCTTACTCTGAAAAAAATGAGTCCAAATTAACAATGTTATTTTTTGAATTCTATGAAGCATGCAACAATCTACCAATCTACATTCTACTTATAATTATGTCCACTTATGAAAAAGAGAATGAGAGATACGATTAGAAAGTCGAGTCGATATATCGAATCGAAACTTGATCTTTGATTCTTGGAGCAAGAGCGCCGCCTTAAAGTCCTCTCAAAAGTGTGAACCAGCTGGACGCGCCAAATTTGAAATCTTCAGGCATGCCTGATTTGATTTTTTTTTTTTTTTTTTTTTTTAATTAATAAAGTGAGTAACGAAATTTAAATTTTTAATAGCCAAATATGCGGACAAGCTTACAACCCCATAACTCTAGTCGTAGTGAATAACAAATAATTAACTTTAGTAAAAATAATTAATTTTTTTTAATAAACAAATAAGCCAATAAGCTACAACCCCATAATTTTGGGCATGGCTGAAAAAAATGTTAATATTTTTAATAAACCAATAAGGTGACAAGCTACAACCCCATAACTTTGGGCATGGCTAAAAAATGTTAATATTTTTAATAAACAAATAAGGCGATGAACTACAACCTCATAACCTTGCGCATGGCTGAAAAAAATGTTAATATTTTTAATAAACAAGTAAGGCGATGAGCTACAATCCCATAACACTGGGCAGAGTGAATGAAAAATAATTAAATTTTCTAATAAACAAATAAGCCGATGAGCTACAACCCCATAACCTTGGGCATGGCTGAAAAAAATGTTTATATTTTTAATAAACCAACAAGGCGATAAGCTACAACCCCATGACGGTTGGCGTAGCGAATGAAAAATAATTAATTTTTTTAATAAACAAATAAGCCGATGAGCCACAACCCCATAACATTGGGCGTAGTGAATGAAAAATAATTAATTTTTTTAATAAACAAATGAGCCGATGAACTACAACCCCATCACATTGGGCGCAACGAATATAAAATATGTGAATATTTAAATAAACAACTAAGCAAACAAGTTTACCACCCCATAACCTTGGACATGGATAAAAAAAAATTTTGAGCCATGCCCTATGGTATGGGGTGGCAGCTAATCGGCTTATTTGTTTATTAAAAAATTTAATTATTTTTCATTCACTCCGCCCAGTGTTATGGGGTTGTAGCTCACCGCCTTATTTGTTTATTAAAAATATTAACATTTTTTTTAGCCATGCCCAAGGTTATGGGGTTGTAGCTCATCGCGTTATTTGTTTATTAAAAATATTAACATTTTTTTTAGACATGCCAAAAGCTATGGGGTTGTAACTTATCACCTTATTTGTTTATTAAAAATATTAACATTTTTTAGCCATGCCCAAAGTTATGGGGTTGTAGCTTGTCACCTTATTGGTTTATTAAAAATATTAACATTTTTTTCAGCCATGCCCAAAATTATGGGGTTGTAGCTTATTGGCTTATTTGTTTATTAAAAAAAATTAATTATTTTTACTAAAGTTAATTATTTGTTATTCACTACGACTAGAGTTATGGGGTTGTAAGCTTGTCCGCATATTTGGCTATTAAAAATTTAAATTTCGTTACTCACTTTATTAATTAAAAAAAAAAAAAAAAAAAAAAAATCAAATCAGGCATGCCTGAAGATTTCAAATTTGGCGCGTCCAGCTGGTTCACACTTTTGAGAGGCCTTTAAGGCGGCGCTCTTGCTCCAAGAATCAAAGATCAAGTTTCGATTCGATATATCGACTCGACTTTCTAATCGTATCTCTCATTCTCTTTTTCATAAGTGGACATAATTATAAGTAGAATGTAGATTGGTAGATTGTTGCATGCTTCATAGAATTCAAAAAATAACATTGTTAATTTGGACTCATTTTTTTCAGAGTAAGCAATAATAATCCATGATTGTTTTATCAGACTAATTGATAAACTATGATCAATTATTTGTAATTTCAAAAATAGAAAAAAATAAATAAACAAGTGGTATATTATTTACAATATTTGAACATAGATTTTTAACGAATCAAAAAACTAAAAAACTGAATAAAAGTAGTATATCATTTTAATATTGAGATCAATATTTCGTTGAGTATCAATTTTTTCAAAGCAGGTGACCTAATTTTGGCTGGAAATTGAATAGTTTTTAGTCAAAAAATAATTTCAAAACATCTATAATGAACGAAAAAGTTAAATGTAACGTGTATATTGTTAAAAAAACACTAGTTTAGCACATAAAATGTGTCAAAAGTGTATGCTTTGGAATCAACTAAAACCTCAAATCCGCACTACAATTACTATGGAAGCTTGTTTGGAAACATATGAAGAGAAGATTCCACATATTTTTGAGAGAAAAAAAAAGGTCGAAACCGTTCAAAAATGCGTGTGAAAATCGTAAAAAACGCGTTTTTTGTGTTTTTTGACAACTTTAAACAGCTGTATCTTGGAAGTGGAAGATCGTACAGGGTTCCGGTTGGTCGCAAAATTTTTGTTTTTTCATAAAAAAAATTTAACAATTATTTAATATGAACAAAAATTTAACCTAGAAAAAGCTACGGTCGTTTGAAGATACTTGCAAATGAGCAAAAATAGCAATATCTGTGTAGGACTGTATTATTATAAAAATAACTAAACTATGTTGTGAAAATATTTTTACAAAAAAGAACTTATTTTGAACAAAATTTTTCCGCAAACTAGAGGTTTCTATCTCATTTTGATCAAAAGTTAGAATTTTTCGAAAAATACCTAAAATTGCTTAAAACAGCTTAAAAATAAGCTATTTTTCAATCTTTGAAAAAATCTAGCACCAAGCAGAAATAAGATAGAGACCTCTAGTTTGTGGCAAAAGTCTTCTATTAAATAGTACTTTTGCCAAAAAAAATTGCAATAAAATCGGTGAACCTCGTGCGGACGGTTTTTTAAAAAAGTATTATTTTGACCCATATATATACCAGGGTGGGTACCCCCCTGCTCGCTCCGCTCGCCAACCCCCTAATTATAATTGATGAATACAAAAATTAATCAAAACAATACGTAAGCTCTATGTTTGGTAAAATAATCAAAAGACTAAAGCGCTCAAAACCAATAAAAATTAGACACGAGAGTTCAGTTTAAGCTTTACTTACTCATCATAACTTGATTCATAAAATCAGACTTACAGAGAAAAGTTTTTATTTATTTCGGCAAAATCATGAGGTACAGAATTTCATTTCTTTTTTAAATAATTTTTAGTCAAAATCTATCCAGGGCTAAAATAGATCTAAAATTGACAAATGAAGATATACATCAATTTTAAAATAGTTAGAGTGTTCATGTAAGGTACATACATAAATTTTTGATGACTCATAAGGAATATTTTAGTAAGCCCACTGGTATTTTGAACCATTTCATTAGATCTTACACACACAAAAATATTTTTTAGAGCTTCTTTTGCTTATGGCGGCCATATTAAATAGATTCATTTCAGATCGATATAACAAACTTTATTATATTTGCCTGCCCACAAGTCTCACTCACCTAATCACATTAACTATCTAACCTACTTCACTATCTCACCCATTTGGAGAACCCTACTAACCTTACTTAATCTTTTATCTTTAACCACCTGACCTATTTTAATCTTAGCCGCATTACTGACCTTACTAATTTTACTTACTTCAAATACCGTAAATAATTCCCAACTCATCTCTCACTCACTCTACCAACAAACCCTACTCACCTTATTCATTCTTGATCTGACTCATCTTAGATCTCTAGCTTATACTCCTCATCCTGAAAACTACTCTAGTAATTTGTAGAATGATAAAAAAAATCAAGATTTTTTTCAAATTTCGCAAACTCGTACAAATGAACCTTGATTTTCTTCAAAATTATTTTACAGATTCTTCATGAGATGAACGTATTTCCTTTATAGTAAGAGCTTGCTAAGTTGCGTTTGAACCGACTAATTGATAAACGGCTTTGTTCAGCACCCTCTCATGAGAGTCATGACAGCAAAAAGTATTTTCTGCACTCCGGCCGGGAAGTAGCAAAGACTGGCGCGCTCAGAGGCCAGAAAATGCGTCGAGCAGAAAAATAGTAGTACCTATACCACACGTGGCCACGAAAATAAGAAATGTCTCAGATCACATGTAATTTTCGGCCGAGGCGCAGCCGATTGTAGTAATCTACTAATTAATAAAAATTTGAATGACATAATTAGAAAGCTGAGCTCAAGACCTTTTTTATCATACATAATTTTATATAAAAATTTTCATTGGAGCCAAAGTTATAATTTTAATATGTCTTTACCAGCCCACAACCACACAACCATCACTCACCCCATCTAAGTCTCTTTACTAATCTCACCCGTATTAAGGCGAAGTCATAAGGGTCATTTTAACAAAAAATTGAAGATTCAGTAAAATTAAAAATGAAAATGAAAAAAAGGCTCTGTAGCGCTGGAGCTACTATCTTTATATATCTTTTAAGCCCAACCCCATCAAAATCGGATCAAAATTAACGTCAGAATATGGGAAACAGTTTTGTAAATTTTTGTATCTTAATAGCATTTGCTATACATCTATATTTATTGAATCTTTAGAAAGTTTTTTTATTTTCGTTTTCATTTAATTTTAAATGATTTTTTTCGCAAATTCTGCAACTCCCCTTAAGACTTCGAATTTTTTTATCTTCAACTACATGACCTAGTTTAATCTTAGCCACATTACTGACCTCACTAATTTAATTTACTTCAAATACCGTATTTTATCCCTACCCCTAAAATCCAGCTGGATTTCCAGCAGGATTTCCAGCTGGCTATCCAGCTGGATTTCGGTTTAAATATGACGGCTGGATTTCCAGCTGGATTTCAAAAAAGAAATTTTTTGGTGAAAATCAATATTGCTTGAAATCAAGTTATTATTCATTTTTCAATGATTTTGAAACAATTTTATTGAATTTTTGTCTACTTGATTGAAATTCATCATCGAATTAACAGTTTATACTCAATATCTGATGAAGACACTGTGTGTCGAAACGATCGTCATAATTTTTAAAATAAAAGTGAAAATTTTAAATAGTAACTAAATTGTTGTTATTTATTTATTTTATCTAATTTGAAACAATTTATCTTAGTTTTTTTTTTTTTTTTAATTTTCCAGCCGGATCTGTCCAGCTAGAAATCCAGCTGGACAAATTGAAAAATGAACAATAACTTGATTTTAAGCGATATTAACCAAAAAATTTTTTTTTGAAGTCCAGCTGGATTTAAGGGGTAGGGATCTCCCAAACTTATTTCACCCAATCTACCAACGAATCCTACTCACCGTATTCATCAACTCAGTCACTAACTTTAAAGTTTTGTTGAAGTACTTTAAATTTTGAAAAAGCTCTATTAATATTTTTAAGTAAAATAACAAACCCTTCCTCACCTCATCTCCCCTTCCACCCTCCTCCCGCATAACCTCCGCCTAACCAACCTTATCTACCTTACTAACCTGAATCGACTTAAATTATTAGCTCTCACTAAACTAACGTATCTCGCTTATCTAACCAGCTGGCTTGGGATTGCGTAAATCTGCCCACTTAAGTGTCCCTTGATTACCCGTAAAAATTTCTAGTTCCGCACAAATTTTTATTCCTAAGTAAATGTTTTTTATCAAAAAGTAAACATTGGTATTAGGTTAGGTATGGGTTACATAAATTAATATAAATAATATAAATTAGTAATTAATATATATATAATATAAATTAAAATCCAATCGTTCGTTGATCTTAAATCGGTATATAAATATATATAAATAATTATTGGATTTTAAATTAAATTATAATTTCAACGAAGAATTAAAAGGGATCTTTGAAAAGGGGATTTTTGAAAAAAAGGGGATCCAACTGAGGGGATCCAATACTTTCGACGAAGATCCAATTTAGGGGATCATAAAAGTGCGATATTTAACTGTGTTTTGACCGTGTTTTTAAGAATTTCAGATTTTTGAAGATCCAATTTAGGGGATCCGATTTAGGGGATCAGAATCAAAAACGGAAATATAATATAGGGAGATATATATATACAGTGGTCACTGTCCGGCCTTCGGCCACATGAAAAATTACTGAAGCAATAATACACCGTCTTTAAGCGCAAATCTCGCGCAATCCACCCACGTATTCAAAAAAAAACAAAATCCATCTCCATCTTTTTTTTATTTTTTTTTTCCAAAATAACCCATCAATAAAAAAAATTTCTAGGTTTGCGCGGTTAACCAAAATAATCCATCACCCAATTCCTGGAACTCATTTTTATTTATTCTCGGAAAAAATGGGACCAAACACTATTCTGACTGTCTGGATAGTGCCGATCGTGTATATAAACTGTCCGGATAGTGACGTAATAATATATTTATATATATGTATATATTTATATATAGGCTTGGATGTATATTTCCACTTGAAAAATCGTACATTGGTAAGTACCTTATTTTCATATATCTTATTTTGCTACATAATGATTTAGAAAAAAATACAACATCATACATGATTCCTTTCTCCTTTTTTTTTTTTTTTTAATCAGGGCCAATTGTGTCTCTACTGCATATTTAAATTACTCGAGACGAGTTTTCAAGTTTTAATTTGACCAATCTACTCAGGGTTAAACATTTAAACATTTTTGTTAAAAATAAGCCTTTCAACAACGAACTAGATTTTTTAAAGAACAGTGATTGATAAAGTCAGACTTAATTTTAAACTTTTTTTGATGAAGTTATCAGCACTTTATAACACGTGTCCCACTGGTCAAACTAATGTTTGAATTTTTTCTTAAAATTCATTATTATTTTTGAAAAAGCAATATCTGGACCCCGAAGAAGAGGACTTAGGCTTGAGCATGCAATTTCTTTATAAATTTTTAGCTCTTTAAAATGAGTACATTTTTCTTTATTGTTGACCGCAAAAAGGCTGTTTTAAAGGCGCAAAGTGCAATATAACGCCCGCTGAGCTTTTTTTTGCCTTGAGGGTGGTTAAAATCTTTGAAAGTACCTAAAGGGGTGGTCAAAATCTTTGATTATGGCTTTTTTCATTTATCTAAGAAAAAACACCTGCCTTAATCGAAATAAATTCCGTAACTAATAGATAAAATAGGAATCACCAGGAGGCATCGTTGGCCTCTGTAGTCACTCAAAAAATCTTATTAAAGCTCATGAAGACAACTTCATACATGTTGCGATGCATATAATTATTAGTAACCAGAATAAATTTTACTCCAAGATTTTTTTCAAAATATTACTAACGAAGAAAGGAATCTTGTTTGATTTTACATTTTTTTTAAAATCATTATGTAGTAAAATTATGAAATTAACGTACTATTACCAATGAACAATTATTCAAGTGCCAATACACATATAGTGTAAGTGCTATGAATAAAAATAAACTTGTCACTTAACAAAAAAATTTTTCTACTTTTTCGTTATTCATTTTTGTTCCTTTTTCAATGTTAATCCCTAAAATTTGAATTAAACCATAAAAAATCACTTATCGATTCTACCGGTTACATTACTTAGAACTAGTAGCCCCAATTACTGAATAATCTTATATTAAAATAAATAATTGATGAAGTGAACATTTTTGAATTCAGCCCCGAAAAAGTAGAAAATTTTTTTTGTTAAGAGACAAGTTTATTTTTATTCATAGCACTTACACTATATGTGTATTGGCACTTGAATAATTGTTCACTGGTAATAGTACGTTAATTTCATAATTTTACTACATAATGATTTAAAATAAAATGTAAAATCAAACAAGATTCCTTTCTTCGTTAGTAATGTTTTGAAAAAAATCTTGGAGTAAAATTTATTCTGGTTATTGATAATTATATGCATCGCGACATGTATAAAGTGGCCTTCATGAGCTTTAATAAGATTTTTTGAGTGACTACAGAGGTCGATGATGCCTGTTGGTGATTCCTATTTTATCTATTAGTTCCGGAATTTATTTCGATTAAGGCAGGTGTTTTTTCTTAGATAAATGAAAAAAGCCATAATCAAAGATTTTGACCACCCCTTTAGGTACTTTTAAAGATTTTGACCATCCTCAAGGCAAAAAAAAGCCCAGCGAGCGTTATATTGCACTTTGCGCCTTTAAAACAGCCTTTTTGCGGTCAACAATAGAGAAAAATGTACTCATTTTAAAGAGCTAAAAGAGTTCCTTCTTCGACCCCTTATTATTTTCCAGTTGAAAGTTAATTAATTTAATACGAATCCGGTCCGATCCTAATCCAATCTAATCCAATGCGATCCGATGCGATTCGATCCCAATGCGATTCAATCCAATGCGATCCGATCCCAATCCAATGCGATCCGATGCGACTCAATCCAATCCAATGCGATACGATGCGATGCGATGCGATTCAATGCGATCCAATGCGATGCGATGCGGACCGATCCGATCCAATCCAATCCAATGCGATGCGATCTAATCCAATCCAATCCAATGCGATTCAATGCAATCCAATTCGATGCGATCCAATGCGATTCAATCCGATCCAATGCGATGTGATCCAATCCAATCCGATCCAATGCGATCCAATCCGATCCAATCGGATTCAATACAATTCAAAATCGTATGGCGTGGTCGAATACAATTCATTATAATCCAAAGTCAACATTCAGTCAAATACAATGAAAAAAGTGATTCTCTCAAGCTGAATGCGATCCAAGTATATCTAATTCAATGCAATGAATAAAAAGTGATGAACTGTATTCAGTAATCAATTCTTCAATAGTATTCAGGTAATCCAATTCAATCCAAAATAATAATACAACGCAGTCTAATTCAACACATCATGATCCAAAGCGATCCTCTACAATATAATTTTTTTAAATGTATCACGCTGCGATTTCGTCGGATATATTTTTAAGCAATGCAATAAAAAAATAATTCCACGGTGTTAAATGCGATCGACTGTAATCTTATGCAACTTGATTTTTTTCAATCCAACTCCATATAACGCATTGACAATCACGATAAATCATGCATTCAGATGCGTTTTATATCAAGTTATTTCCCGTGGAGATGCATAATATACAACTGTACATTTTAGAAACATACAAACAAAATTATAATCACTTTTTATAATTCACCATACTTTTTTTTCTTCTTAGATATTTTTGCTCGAGGTTGCCTACACACGTTTTTGATCATATCCTTCTTTTTCGTATTAGACTTTGAGGGTGAAATCAGCATCGTGTGTCTGTACGATGCAACAATAAGTCTTAATTCTGTAATATATAATTTTTTCATCAAATTTTTTGACACCCTATAGTCTGTGCTCAACTAATACATATGTGCGAGTAATCCTCTAGAAGTTCCTCAACACAATGCGCAGAAAAAATTTAGCGCACTCTTAATTTCCACAACCAATACATTCTTTTTATCAATTTTAATTTTTTTTATTCGAGTTTTTAATTTCTAGTTGTTTTTGTATAATGCAACTTTTTGAAATTTTAACATTCGTCTTATTTTCTTATCGATTGCTAATATTAATAATATTATGGCATCCAATTCGTTACAGTGGGCCTGGCACTAATTTTTAACATTTTACTAGCTGCCATGCCACTGTGATACCCCTATGTGTCTTGAGACCTTGTTTTTTTGGCAAGCATTGCAGAGACGGACCCAGTCGAGAGTGTCTTTTCTTACGCCAGGCCATGCGAATTTCTGAGAAAGAGCACGCGCGGTAGATCTGCCTCCTGGATGTGCGAGACCATAGGGACATTACGCTAGGTGAGCAACTTTAAAGCCGAAAATCCATACCTAATGGGTATTTTTTAGCTTTTTTGTAGCTAATTTATGATGCCAAAATTAATTTTGTGGCCGCCCCCACTTCCGAGAAATCATGGCTAGCCCAGCGTAATATTGCGTCAGGTGAGCATTCGGGATATCTCGGGCTAGGAAGGGAATTGAGGGACCGGGTGGGTCGCAAAATTATTAGCTATTTTGTGGCTGAAAGATAGCGCTGCTCCCAAGGGCGCGGCGCACCTCCTCCCACCCCTACCTGCTATCCCTGGGGTGGAGTGGGGGGAGGCTGAAAGCTTTGAGTTTCTATCTCTATGACAGGTCGCAAACCGTAGAACAGTCGTCAACAAACTAAAAAACCTTTAAGGTGGTCCTAAACCCTCTAATGATAAAGTTCAAATGAAAGTTTGAGCCTTTAAACAGGTTTTTTTATGTAAATAAAACTCTCCTGGATTCATTAGTAAAATAAAAAATGTGGGTACCCAAGCCACTTTTTGAGAAAAATTAACTTGAAATTTTCGATTTTTTCATGAATGTGAATGGAGTTTACGCATTTTTTACTCTTCGACTCTAAATTTCAATTACTTCCCGGAAACTTTACCCCCACAAACTTAGGTGAAAAATGATCTTTATACTTTTTACTTTCAATATTTTAAATAAAAACATAGGGTCACCCAGCATTTTAACAAGAAACTAAACAAACAACACTGAAAAACACCGATAAATGGCCATCATAACCTCAAACTGCGCGAGTCAACACACGAATTTTTTCTTCAAAAACACTTACTGTAAATAAAAACAAACTCAAAAGTTGTTGAAAAATCATTTTTTAGCCTAAAATTAATTATCGTAATCCATAAATTTTTCACAAAAATACTAATTACATAAATTGAAGCACTCAATTGATCCCACGGGGTTTAGGACCACCTTAAACTATAAATTGAATAAATAATCATTTTGAAAAGCTGAAACTTTATAACATCTTTTTTACGAGTGAAAAATATCACTGGGTACGGATATTGTGCCTAAAAGACATTGTGCCTAATTCCATATATATATATAAGCGATCCCAAAAACCAAATAAACATGTATATCGTTAGTACTCGATCCGCTGTGTTCAAATCGGTCACCTTTGAGGCTAGGAAAAATCGAACGTTACCGACCGTGCAGCAATATGAATACTTAATTATTTTGAACAACTGAATAGCAGGAAAAATATTTTTTACATAATACCGTTGTTAATTAAGAAAAATTAACCAAAAATTTTTTTTAAATTCAATCTCTGAGCGTGTAATACGAAATTTTTTTTTTTTTCACTTTAATTAAGCATAAAACTAAATTAAATGTTAAACAAATAATCGATCAAGCTTAAGTCCCCCAAAAACGCTGGGGAAAAATTAACTAAACTGACAAACGGAAAAGCCTTCTGTTTGAGATTTAGCGCCTCTTTTCGACAACTACACCGGTCAGCTGAGCGACGGACGCCACGAAAGTCCCGGCTGCCGACATCCACCCCTACCAGTCTCCCTCCGCCCGTGATCGCGGCCTCGTCGCGTCGCGGGTCTCGCGAGTATGACTCGTTTCTACGCCCTTGTTCAGCATTAGTCTAAGTTTAGTAGCCCTAGTTCGGCGCTCTGAGAGTTCGAGTCCTCTCGGTCAAAACGGCGAGGCCCTCGACTTTCATGTACATAGTTGACAGAGAATATAGTTTAGTTATAGTGTTTATTATAAAAAGTGCTTCAAGTTATTTATTTTACCCCCTAAAATCACACTCCTCATCATCGAGTTGATGGACTCGATAAAATTCATCTGGTCCTTCGTTAAAATAAGTCTCAATCGCAAACACCTACACCCTAAAAACCCTGAAAAACACTGAACTATTTGAATATTTACTATTTTTTACTAAATCTTCACCGAGATTTTTTACTATACTGAGGTAAAAAATCTCAAGGTTAAAACAAAGCAAGGTGCTCAGGATACTTATTTAAGTCTTCCCAGAGGTTTTAGGCGAAAGAAAATTGAATTAAAAACTACGAGCCTTAAAAGTCAAGTGCTCTGGGCGAAGGAAAATCAAACTTAAACCACGATCCCTACAACCTATGTGCCCTAGGTGCAGAGTAAAACTTTCTATGTGGTTTTGGGCATAGAATAACTAAAAAAAAAGTGCCTAAAACTTACGGGCTCTGAGCTTCAAATTAAATCTTCCCGAAATTTAACGCATAGTAAGGTGAAAAATCCAAAGACTAAATATATCGCTAGATTTTTATTTAAGTTACGTTGAATTTTCTGCAAGATTTTAGGTGTAAGATTGTAGGAAACTTAAAATAAATCACGTTAAATCAGGTTTAAAAAATTTATTGTTTTATTATTGTATTATTTTTATTGAAAAAGTTTCACTGCGCCTTTACGTTTATCTGACTGAGAAAAAATATATTGTAACGAATTGTACATACATCCTAAACGTAAAATAAGTAGATTCCACGGGACTTGATTACGATGTGCAAACTATTATTTTGAGAAATGTGAGCACGATGCAAAAGCAAATGCTATAAATTCGCCAGAAAGTGATAAAAAATGTATGTAATAATCTATGTCTTTGAAATTAAAAACTTATTTGAAAGTCATATACGTAAATGAAAATTTTATAAGTTCAATTATATACACATTCACAATTTTATAAGTTCAATTATTCATTAGCAATAAAATAAAAACTAAAAGATAAAGAGTTTTTGCGAGGAAGTGAGCAGTAAAACTACGTTTGCACTTTATAATACTGTGTCCAATGGTCTCTGTTTTTAGTACTCATGGAGTTTTTTCGCATGTGTAAAATCTTGCGCACTGACTGCGGTGTAAGATAAAATATTAATACACTTTACGGTCGAATCTCTGTACGATTACGGCTTTTTTGATTAAACCAAAGTGTACTTCGAAATGATGATTATTTAAGAACTCATGGCGGCAGAATAGGAAAAAATTAAATTTTTAGAGATTAATTTTTGTTAATTACTCAGAAAAAAATTCTCATTAAAAATTTAGTACAAAAATACTTTTTTTCAGAAAAGTTTTTTCTTTTGTTTTTAGTTGAAAGCTTTAACTTTATTTATCTCATCAAAAAATAAAAATTAATCAATAAATAAAAAAAAATAAAAATTAAAGTCTCAATTCTATTTGAAAGTTAAAAATTTTTAATTAATATTCATCGAAATAGACAGATTACGATCGAAAGCTTAGACTTTTTCTTAAAATATATAAATTGTATTGCTTTTTCACAAACGCTACAGTTTTGAGGTGTAATTTCCACTTCGCCCAAGTAAAAGCTTTTTTGATGATGTATTCTAATATTACATTCCGTAAAACTGAGTAATCGTATGCTGCGGTACATTTGCTAAAGTTTAGAATGAAACCTTTAAATTTTAATTGTGGTTAAAATTAAAAATAACTCTACATAGTTTTTTATTTACCAATAATGATAGTTCAATCTAAAAAAAAATTACAATATTTCGTTTGAATGGTAATATTTTCACATTTTATTGTTTTCTTTTCGAAAAATCTACCTTAAAAATATAGTTTTTTTTTGTCTCACTTAAATCCGATATTCAATACTTTTTTCATGAGTTTTACATCGTTATCACAAAAGTTTTCTAAATTTTTCTGTTATTAAGTCGCTTAAGTAAAAATTCTACAAAAAATATTCGTAGTTTTATACGTTTTAACTGCTGAAATATGTTATTAAAACCAGTAAATTTCTTAACTTATACTTATAGGCGGTGGAAAAAAATGCAAAAAAAAACTGCAGAACACTTACTTGTATACGTCGTACACTTACGTTATTTAGATTTTATAGTACTCTGTGACAAGAGTTAAAGATTCAATTTGGAAGTTAGAGTGACCAGGAATACTATAAAATCTAAATAAGGTAAGCGTACAGCGTGTATAAGTTACTGTTATTATCATTTGTTTTTGTTATAATGAGTAACTTATTACAGTTCCTTAAAAAAATATACATATTTTTCTTCATGATGAGCCAGTGAGCAGCCGGTAGGGTCGGTAGGGTAGGCGCGCCATCGCTGACTCTATGATGTTCCATTTCGTCCTGTTAATCTGTTTGTTTCCTGAAGAAAACTGTAGAAGAGAAGGTAATAAATAAATTGTACATATCAACGGGTGAATGCAAAAAGATTAATTCTTGTGTTGTTTAAAATTTTACATAGTAAATTAGAAAAAAATTATCAGATCGATGTGATTTCTTTAATATTTTTAAAAACTATCTAAAATAAAATTGCTTACACATCTTATTAAAGTTACAAACCGACGGCCGATACGAAAAAGGGCACTTTGATGAAATTAGCGAAGTAAAAAGTAACAGCAAGGGGGTGCCGCGAATAAAATAAGCTGAATCGGCTGTTTTTAACGATTTTGGCCAAAATTATCATGCCGCGTTAACAATAACAACAAAATAACAGGACGAGCTCCTCAAATGATGAGTTTACTCGTTAGCGGCGTAAAAAAAAATCCGAAAAAATTCGTAATCCAGTAGCGGAGTAAAAGATAAGACGCTATCTTCTAGCGACGTAAAGAATAACACGAAATTTATACTGGCCACGTAAACTGTAACACAGAGCATGACCAACTGTGTGATGCTTATTATTTATCGCTTCAGCCGCGTAAAAACAATTCTGACAACTACGAGCTCAGCGACGATAAAAATAACACCAGCTGTGTGAAACTAATAAATATTGTACCAGCCGCGTAAAAAATAACACGAATAATTCTATTATTATTTCGATAAGTTGAGAGCTCTTGGGACAACTAAATTGCTTATTTCAAGGCTAGCGACGATAAAAGTAACACCATATGTGTAAAATTAACAAAAAACGGACCAGCCGCGTAAAAAATAACACGAAAAATTCTATTATTATTTCGATAAGTTGAGGGCTCTTGGGACAACTAAATCGCTAATTTCAAGGCTAGCGACGATAAAAATAACACCACCAGAGAAAAATCACCAAAAATCAGACCAGCCGCGTAAAAAATAACACGAATAATTGTATCATTATTTCGATAAGTTGAGAGCTCTTGGGACAACTAAATCGCTAATTTCAAGGCTAGCGACGATAAAAGTAACACCACCAGAGAAAAATCACCAAAAATCAGACCAGCCACGTTAAAAATAACACGAATAATTGTATCATTATTTCGATAAGTTGAGAGCTCTTGGGACAACTAAATCGCTAATTTCAAGGCTAGCGACGATAAAAGTAACACCACCAGAGAAAAATCACCAAAAATCAGACCAGCCACATTAAAAATAACACGAATAATTGTATCATTATTTCGGTAAGTTGAGAGCTCTCGGGACAACTAAATCGCTAATTTCAAAGCTAGCGACGATAAAAGTAACACCAAAGGTGTAAAACCTCCAAAAAACGGACCAGCCACGTAAAAAATAACACGAATAATTGTATCATTATTTTGATAAGTTGAGAGCTCTTGGGACAACTAAATCGCTAATTTCAAGGCTAGCGACGATAAAATTAGCCCCAACTGTGTAAAATCTGCAGAAATTACTTTAATTGCAAGGTAGCAATTTGGTTGATTCATAAGCGGTTAAGTCATAAGATGAATGATGAAACTATACGTGTTATTTTTTACGCTCGTGTTTACGCTTCTGAGGTGGTTAATGCTGTAGTTTTACATGGGTCGGTTTACTTTTATCGTCGCTAGCCTTGAAATTAGCGATTTACTTGTCCCAAGAGCTCTCAACTTACCGAAATAATGATACAATTATTCGTGTTATTTTTTACGTGGCTGGTCCGTTTTTTGGAGGTTTTACACCTCTGGTGTTACTTTTATCGTTGCTAGCCTTGAAATTAGCGATTTAGTTGTCCCAAGAGCTCTCAACTTATCGAAATAATAATACAATTATTCGTGTTATTTTTTACGCGGCTGGTTCGTTTTTGGAGGTTTTTCACCTCTGGTGTTACTTTTATCGTCGCTAGCCTTGAAGAATCTGATTTAGTTGTCCCAGGAGCTCTCAGCTTACCGAAATAATGATAAAATTATTCGTGTTATTTTTTACGCGGCTGGTCTGTTTTTTGGAGGTTTTACACCTCTGGTGTTACTTTTATCGTCGCTAGCCTTGAAAAATCTGATTTAGTTGTCCCAAGAGCTCTCAACTTACCGAAATAATGATAAAATTATTCGTGTTATTTTTTACGTGGCTGATCCGTTTTTTGGAGGTTTTACACCTCTGGTGTTACTTTTATCGTCGCTAGCCTTGAAATTAGCGACTTACTTGTCCCAAGAGCTCTCAACTTACCGAAATAATGATATAATTATTCGTGTTATTTTTTACGCGGCTGGTTCGTTTTTGGAGGTTTTACACCTCTGGTGTTACTTTTGGTGTCGCTAGCCTTGAAATTAGCGATTTACTTGTCCCAAGAGCTCTCAACTTACCGAAATAATGATATAATTATTCGTGTTATTTTTTACGCGGCTGGTTCGTTTTTGGAGGTTTTACACCTCTGGTGTTACTTTTATCGTCGCTAGCCTTGAAATTAGCGATTTAGTTGTCCCAAGAGCTCTCAACTTATCGAAATAATGATTCAATCATTCGTGTTATTTTTTACGCGGCTGGTACAATATTTATTAGTTTTACACAGCTGGTGTTATTTTTATCGTCGCTGAGCTCGTAGTTGTCAGAATTTTTTTTACGCGGCTGAAGCGATAAATAATAAGCACCACACAGTTGGTCATGCTCTGTGTTACAGTTTACGTGGCCAGTATAAATTTCATGTTATTCTTTACGTCGCTAGAAGATAGCGTGTTATCTTTTACTCCGCTGCTGGATTACGAATTTTTTCGGATTTTTTTTTACGCTGCTAACGAGTAAACTCATCATTTGAGGAGCTCGTCCTGTTATTTTGTTGTTATTGTTAACGCGGCATGATAATTTTGGCCAAAATCGTTAAAAACAGCCGTTTCAGCTCATTTTATTCGCGGCACCCCCTTGCTGTTACTTTTTACTTCGCTAATTTCATCAAAGTGCCCTTTTTCGTATCGGCCGTCGAAACGATCAACCTTGGTTTATTAACTGAAGATATTAACTTAAAAGAAAAAATAAAAAACCTAATTTCAGATAAAGCTACACCAAATTGTTGCCCGATCGCTTGAGCTGTAGCTCAAACACTGTACAAAATTTATTCTTTCAGATCTTGTTAGTATTTATTCATTTATTAATTTATCTAGAAGTTCAAGTGAAAAGAGAGGATGAGGAAAATGAAGAAGTGGAAGAGAGATCAGATGATGACGAGGTAGAAGAAGAAACTGATAGCGAGCTAAACGGATGTGACTGGGAAGATGAAGAAGTAGAAAAGGAATCTGAAAATGAGGATAGGGATGATCTAGAAAACACGAACGGTGATCAGAGTCTTGAGAAGGACGGAGTGAGCTATGAAAGTGAAAAGGATGAGAATGGAACCGAGATGGTAATGGAAATAGATCAACCCAAAGCTGAAGAAAACTTGTTAGATCACCCTCAAATCGTTCCTGAGGAAGATCCTCGGGAACTATTTGTTTTTAATTTATCTGCCACAAAGATAAGACGAAGAAATAAATGACTTATTTACAGGTCAGTAAACTACAAAAATTTAAATTTTTCAGATTTTTTTTTACCTTTCTCGGGCATATTCGAAAATTCATACCATAATGACAGTTTTTAACAATGTAATTTCATAAATGATGTTTTAAAATAAAATCTTACAGAACATTTCGTCGGCTTAGAGTAAAGAAGTCCCATCTCAGAAATTGAGCAGATTAGACTGTTCTTTTTAACACAACCTTTGATTCATGTTGTGGCTGTTGTTGAGTCCCGGCTGGGACCCTCTATTGAGGATACGCTTGTGGTGTTAAATGTTTATGCCATTTTTAGGTGGGATCGCAATACTCATCGGGGCGGGGTAGCACTCTTTGTGTATAATTTACTTTCAGTCAAACACCTCTGCTTGTCTACTAAGGAGTAGAGTGGTAAGCTGGGTCATCCTGAATACTTGTTTGCTGAAGTCTTCCCTAAAGGGAGCGATCCTATATTTGTTGGTGTAGTGCGTAGACCCCCGAAGGCCCAATTTATTGCTGGCACTGATTTCGTGTCCGATCTGCGTTATGCTATGCACGACTACGACAATAAGGTCATTCTTGGTGACTTTGATGCAAACCAGCTGTTGGTCACGGATGATGATGCGATTCTTATTCGTAGGCTTATGGAAGAAAACTCTTTGTACTCAATTCCTTATGTGGCTACACACCACAATTCTAACTCGGACAGCTGGCTTGATTTGTGCATTGTTGACTCGCTTGACACTGTGACTGACTATTGGAAGACTGACACTCCATCAATTGCTGGACATGACCGCTACTGCTCTTGACATTTAAGCCCCGCAACAAATGACCACTGATTTTGCGTATAGGAACTTTAAATCAGTTGATATGGTGGCTTTGAACGAATTTTTGAGAAAATGTGATTGGTCAGTGATCACGAATGGGACGAGCTCTCTCAGTGAGAGGGTCGACTGCTTGTACGCTAATCTTTATGCGGCTCTTGATGTTTTTAAGACCCTCAAACAAAGGAGGACGTTAATTATATTTCCAAAAGACCGAACTCAATGATGTACAGGCACTACCACTTTCAACGAAGTACCAGTTTTGAGTTGAGAAAGCACCTTGTACAAACCCTTTTATTCCCCATTGTCGATTATTGCTCTCTGGTTTATTGTGACATCATGGCAGAACCAAACCTTGCATACAGCGATTAATCCTGAACACACGTGTTAGGTACATCTATAATATTAGAAAGAGTGCACACATCACGCCCTATAGAAGAGAGCTAGGTTGGTTACGAGCTCAGGGTCGCAGGGACTATTATGCGGTTTGTCTCCTTTACAAGATCCTCCAAAACGGAACTCCCACTTATCTGGCAGACTCCTTCTTGGCAAGAGTTAGAAACTTTCTTATAGGAAATACATCAGCCGCTTTGCAAGTTCCTGGATTTCGTTAAAAAGTTAAAATTAATTTATAGTCTTTCAAAAAAATAAAAAATTATACATCTGTTTGTATGTGTAGGTTAGCACGGGGCTTAGCACTTTTTTTTTTTTTCATGAGTTCCGGGCAAAAATTGCTTCTACATGTTTTGATATTAGTGCGCAAATTTTAAGAAACGTGAACGGATCATTTTTTACTTGCCGCAAAGCACCTAAAGTTTCCCATAGGATTTGCATGCGAAAAGAGGTTTAAAATGATTATTTCATAATAACTTGATGGAAACATTGAAATTTTTTGTAAAAACCACATAGATGGATGTATTTTTGTCCGCTGAATTGAAAAAAAGCAATAGATTTTACTGATTTGGTGATCAAAATTTTTTATTTGCGAAGATCACTAAATATTGCAGAAAAATGAATTAGATGATGGTTTTTTTTTGTTATGTAAAGAAAAATTTCTAAATTTTTATGTAAAAACCACATAGACCGATGTATTTTTGTCCACTGAATCGAAAAAAGCGATGGATTTGACTGATTTGGCGATAAAAATTTTTTTTTGCGAAAAATCGCTCAATAATGCGAAAAACTCGAGTTAAATAATGGTTTTTTATTGTTACATACATTAAAAATTCTTTTTTTTTTAGTTCGGTTTCAGTGTTAAATGAAGAATTATTAAAAACAAATAGTAAAAATAAAATTTTTTTTTTCAAGCTGCTTAAAAAAAAATTGGCAACGCAATTGTCGGAATCGTTCTTTTAAAATTTAAGCATTATACTTAATTTGAAGCAAAAATATATTTTTACTAAATTTGAATCCCTTTATAAAAGAGAGCTATCGCCATCTTGCGTAAACAATTTATTCGTGAGCTGATTGGTGAAGACGAGGTTTTTAAAATATTCGAAAAGTGCATTTGAGGTTACTATTTTTATTTTTTTTCTATGCGCGCTTGTGCACTTTAAAACTGATGAAGTTAGAATTTTTTATTTTATTTAACAAAAATTTCTTTTGCAAAAGCAATAAATAAGGGTCCGTACGTGCTTGCGCGCTGAGTAATTTCTAGTTCATTTTAAAATTCAAATACGGTCTCTTGGTTCAAATAAAAAAATTACATTTTATCAAATCTTTAAAAATTGTTTGTATTTTTTTTCTGCAATTCGCGCGCAGTGGTAGATTAAGCGAGTCTTTATGCTTGCGTGGCGCCTTTATTTATGTGAAAATTTAGTTACTCTTTAAAATTTTTCATTATGTCGCATAATCTAAGAAAAAAAATACCTAAATAATAATCAAGTGGATAATTTAATTTTCATACTATGTAAGAATTGAAATACCATGTAAAAAAAAAAAATGTGAAAGTAAGTGTTATAAATTTAAATAAAGAATTTCTTTAAATTATATATTTATTTAATTTATTATTTTAACGCTTCATCAACAAATATCAATTACATTGTTTCAATAAAGACAAAATATTATTCAACTCGGTTTTTCACACTATTTAACTGTACTTTTGGCAAATAAAATCGGTTTAAGCACCGTATCCGCAAAATCCATTACTTTTTTTCGATTAGCGGACAAAAACACATCGATCAATGTGGTTTTTACGAAAAAATTTAGAAGTTTTTCTATTTACAAAAAAAAAAAAAAAAAACATTATTTTACTCACTTTTTTGCAATATGTAGCGATTTTTCGCAAATAATGGTGTTTTTTTTTAAGGTTCCATAAAAACAGGTAGAAGTAGAGTTCAGTCTGCTGCTAAGCTCTGCTTCTACCTGTTTTTAAATGGAACCTTCATAAACCATATTTTTTTTGCAACTAACTTCTCAAAGGATCTTTTTACAGTTACGTAAGCAATTACTAATAATTTTATAAAACATCTACTGTGATACATAACCTCCATATTTTACGTGCGCATGCTCATATTTAAGTATGTTCTACAATTTAGAGCCGTTACGATTACGCGCTGCCGCTGATTGAGGGAGCTCAATCCGCTTTGGACAAATACGATTCGTTTTGGACAAATACATTTAAAATTCAAGAAAATATATCTATATATATTTATAGATATATGTTTACACTTGTATACAGATTTGTAATTATCTAAAATTGAGAGTTGAAGCATATCGCTTTCATAGTGGAAGTTCCGAAATAACTTACAGTGGAACTTGCAGAAAAAGAGACTCATACACTGCAACTAAACGAGCTGTGAAAAGAGCCATTGAGAAGTCAGTTGCATAAAATAGTATTTTTCATGAAGGTTCCATAAAAACTTAAAGACTCACTTCGCCTGCTTCGCGGGCTCGCTCGCCACAATAACCGTCTGCTGTTGAACTCTACTTCCACCTGTTTTTAAATGGAACCTTCATGAACAATATTTTTTTTGCAACTAACTGCTCAAAGGATCTTTTTACAGTTACGTCAACAATATCTCTAAAAGTCTAAAGTGTGATTTGCACACTTAACCTCACGAGCAGCAGCAGCGAACGTGCGCATAGAAATCACAAGCGCACGCGCAGATACCACGTTGTATACCTATATATTGTATACAAATTTTAAATATAGGTATACGCTAGCTCGAATCGCTGCGGTATCTGCTACCAAAGTCTATTGCTTAAACGAGTAGTTACAAGTTTCGCCACTTATGGGACTTACAAGTTAAAATTGGCGCTATTTGATGTAAGTTCTGAAATAATTTTTAGTGGAACTTGCAGATAAAGAGACTCATACCCTGCAACTAGACGAGATGTGAAAAGAGCCATTGAGCCTCAATGACTCTTTTTATGGAACCTTCATGAAAAATACTATTATTCGCCAAAGAGCAATTATTTCTGTTACGGACGTTACATTTTGTAGCTTTGAAAAGCTGTAAAATGAATAACAATAAAAAATAGTTCCTAGCAAAATCCAATTTAATGAATACAATATGTAAAAATTATATAATATCTAATTTATGAATTAGATAAGACGCACGAGTCAAAAATAGCTGTTACGGATGTTACATTTATACGAGTAACGTCCGTCACGCATATTTTTGACTCGTGCGTCTTAATAAATATATAAACTACACTTAACATAACATTTTTGATTGATATTCATTATATTGCATCTTATTAGATACCAATTTTGACATTTTATTTATTTCGGTTAATTTTACAGATGTGTGAAGCTTACTATGTAACGTCCGTAACAGAAATAATTGCTCCAAATCAGTCAAATCTATCGCTTTTTTTCGATTCAGTGGAAAAAAATACATCGATCTATGTGGTTTTTACAAAAAATTTCAATGTTTCCATCAAGTTATTATGAAATAATCATTTTAAACCTCTTTTCGCATGCAAATCCTATGGGAAACTTTAGGTGCTTTGCGGCAAGTAAAAAATGATCCGTTCACGTTTCTTAAAATTTGCGCACTAATATCAAAACATGTAGAAGCAATTTTTGCCCGGAACTCATGAAAAAAAAAAAAAAAAAGTGCTAAGCCCCGTGCTAGTGTAGGTCCAAACACTAATTTTTTTCTTATTTAAAAGTAAGGTTATGAGAAAGGTGTAACGGTCGAATTAATTAACGCGGCGGTGTTAAATTAATTTCACGTTCGCCGCGCGTCCGTTAGAACGCTGCACGAGTGGGATCGGAATGCGCGGGAAGCTATGGAATATCGGGGCGGGTGGAACGAGGACGGGAGAGCATTCCGGAGTCAACGCTTGAACGAACACGGATAGTTCGTAAATTCGCGTATTCAAAACTGCACTATTATCGTAGAAATTCGCTAGAGAGAGATCGGTTGCAGTGTCGTGCGTGTCAGTGAGATATCCAGCAGGACAAACCAAGTCAGCAGGAAGGTTGTCATCACCTGACGACTTGGTATTCTCAGGACTAAGACGACGACGCTGAGCCGAACGCCGGGCGGGAGCCATCGTAGCTTGGAGAGCTACATACAGCTGAGCGGCTTTATTACCAGCCTTGCGGCTTAGGACAGGTGCACCTGCGGCGATTTAGCGTGAGTTTTATTTTGTATAAAACAACGATCGTGAGTGTGTGTGTCCGGAGTCAATTAATTGTAAATCGCGAGATACTTTGTTTTCGTTTCTTTCCTCGCGCGCGCGTAAGCTACCGATAGCAGCAAGTTGTTGTGTGCGCGCGCCGCTCGATTTAAAGAGCAACGGTAATTCTTTGTTGCTGTTTTGGAAAACTCGATTGTGCGAGTATTTATATGGGAACGAATTACCGCGTTAGATGTTAATTTTGTATTAGTTTTTAAGTTGACTTTTTTTACATTAAATATTAAAAAATTAACATTCTGGATTACGATTATTCATTCTACCGGTGTTCCTTGCGCTCGAATCCACTAGCCCACGCCCACCTACCGAATTCAACGAGCTGTCGCGCCCTCCCCGATTCCTGTATCACTTAGGTGTTTGCTATCGCGGTCGGGTTTTTCTCCTTTTTCAGGAAGTTTGTCGGCGGGTAGCCGACTGCGACACAGTTTATAGCGGCTGTAAGGCGAGCTCGGCAGATCAACGCGGGTTGTATTCCCGAGTCTGCCTCATTAATTTGAGCCCTATAACATGGCGCTCAACAACGTGGTGGATTTTTAAAGTCGAGTACCTACGTCACGGTGCTCGATAGTGTGCGTAGAGTGTGTAGACGAGCGCAGTAGCGAAGTACTGCTGCCGACCAGGGTCAAGGTCGGTCGTCGCGAGCGCGAACGAAAACAAAGTATCGTTGAGCGAAAGTGTGAGAGGTGTGTTTTCGCGCGCTGTAAATTACAAAGTGGAAAATTTGTGAGTTTGATATTTTTTTTTCTGATTTATTTATTTTTTTCACTTTGTAATAAAAAACCCCTTAAATCGTGACAGTTAGTGAGTGTCTGGCGGATTAAAAAGAAAAAAAATGAAAAAAAATAATCATTTGTTTTTATTATTATTTTTTTATTTTTTTTTTATTTTTTTTTATTTTTTTTTTGCAATTTTGTTTTTGATTTTTTTTTACAGCGTGCTACTAACTAGTGATTAGTAGCAACTGTAATTTATAATTCTGAGCAAATAAATCGGTGTTCCAACGCGGGTTAGAACAACCAGATTTTTTTTGTTGTTTTTGTTCCGGTAAGCCGACCTTGAGTTTTTGTCAAAACTTTTGGCGAGTCGGCAGGCTATTAAGCCTATTCGAATTTGTTTTTTTTTCTCGGTAAGCCGACCTGGGGTTTTTGTCAAAACCTTTTGGTGAGTCGGCAGGCTATTAAGCCTATTCGGGTTGATTTTCTTTTTCGAATATCGCTTTGTTTTAAAATAAACTCAGAAATATAAAATTAAAAATTGAAAATTTTTTTTTTTTTCCTCTCTTCCAGGATTGTTGGAAGTTGGAAAATATTTTTTTAATTATCATTACGATTGTAAAATTAAATTAAGCTAGAGTGTGTGGTACTGTCACGAGGGTTTAGGGTCTCCTTTTGTCAGATTTAGGATGGACGAGTCAGAGAGGAGGGCAAAGGAGCACCTGGTGTATTCCTGGCTGTTCGTGGAGGACGAGGAGATAATCGAGGAGGCTATGAGAGATTTACAACTCAAGCCTGATGGCTCGACTCGTGAAAGGCACGAAAGGCTGATTAAGTGGCTTGTGGGCAACTACTCAGCCGAAGATTTTGTCGCGGACGAGTCCGATGACCAGGATGCGGTAAAGATTAAACGCGAGGGTCTTCGGACTGAGTTTATAGCCATGACTTTGTGGGAAAAGTCGGGTTCAACAATTTTAAACCTGGACTATACCACGAGCGGGGAACACCCGCTAGCCTGCCTGATCGACCAACAGGTGATGAAGGCAGCGACCCAGCTTCAGTCGAATGATGCGAACAGCAGGAGTCAAGGAAAGGCCAGCCAGGCTGAAGACAGTGACACAGCCAGTCAAAATGGCGACGTGATGGAAGAACTCCGACGGACCATGCACGAGTTCGTGGGGGAGTTCAGGCAAGTGCGAGAGACTCTGGCAAGGACAACGGAAAGGATGGACGCCATAGAAGACAGAGTCAGTCGGCAGCATTTCGTCACAGACAATCAACAACTCAGGGGGCCTGTGTCGAGTACAATAAGGCCAGGCATATTGCAACACTCTATGGAAGATTGCAGTATATCTACGGAAAATACGCATCAAGCCCATGGGGCGAGGGTAAATTTCGGTGGCCCGCTGATTCATGATAGGAACAGTTTGAGTCCGATTGGTGATTCAGCAAAAGCAAGGGCCAAAGAGAAAATACAAGCCCAGATGAGAGCTTTGACGGCAGAGTTGGAAAGACTACAAGGCCCACAACAAAGTGAGTTACCTATGCCACGACAGGCAGGTAATAACCTACAAAGGCTAGAAAAGCCTATCGATATCGGCTCGATCGTTCGGAGGTGGAACTTTAGGTTCGACGGTAGTAACGAGTCGAGCATCGAGCAATTTCTGATCCAAGTCGCAGAGGCTAATGAGCTAGCTAACTTGACAGAAAGACAATTGTTGGACGCATTACCGATATTGTTAACCGGGTTAGCGTCAACATGGTACCGGGATTGCAAGAAAAACATACACACATGGTCAGACTTTTGCCAAGCGGCTCGCCGATGGTATGGTATCGGCGATTATCAACAGAGTCTACGAGTCGAGGCTACCAACAGAACACAAGGTGTCGATGAGCCTGTGAGAGACTACATGACGTGTTTGCAATCGTTGTTGCTGAAAATGAGACCGGTACCAACCGAGATGGAGATGGTCGACTTTATGTTGACAAATATGCGACCTAATTTGCGTAGACAAATTAGGCGAGACGAAGTAAAGTCAGTTACGGCCTTACTTAGTCAAGCGGTTGATATCGAGAAAACAATGGTTAGCGAAACCTTGTATAGACCACCACCGTCACCGTCGACGTCATTATGGCCAAATCTGGCTTATAAAGAGAGCAAGGCGAGTAAGAAACCGAAAATAAACATAGCCGCAACGACTATGGATGGCAAGTCTGACGACGCCACGGTTATGAACCGCCTATTGAATTTGATGTCTCAAATTCAAGCTAAAAGTAAGAATCCTGGTAAGCCATCGGGCCCGAGGCCCCAGAATTCAAACAAAGCCAAGCAGGTCAAGCAAAGACGTAAATCGGCAGACGAGGGGAAGTCTAGGAGCCCTTCTCCGAAGCGTGGCAGGAGTGGGGAAAGGAAGAAAAAACCTCGGGACGAGGATAGAATAGTCCGGTGTTTCCATTGCAACAAGGAAGGACATAAGCGTCCAGAGTGTCCCGAGAGGCCGGAAAACGAGAAAAAGGCGGAGTAAGTCGACGTCGATCTTACTCCGCCAAGGTCGCAGACTAACCATCACTCGGAGATGGTACTCATGCATGCTCAGTAGAACCGAAGAGTACTGAGCAAGCAAAGAGAAAGTCGGCTACACAGGAGGCTGAGTCGGAAGGAAGATGGTGGCTACCAGTCGACATTGGTGAATTCCGAATCAGAGCTCTGTATGATCCCGGAGCGTCGCTCACAGTTATGGGATCTTCAGCTATCCAGATGGCGTCAGCACTCAGACGGAAAATTGAGGTCTACCATGGCAAAGGAGCCAAAGTGGCTGATGGCCGTAGATGCCCAATTGCAGGACATGTGGTCCTACCGTTTGAAGTTGCAGGAACGACGCAAGAAATTAAAGTGGCTATCATGTTGGATCTAGACTCAGATTGTTATCTGGGGACAAATTTCGTACGTGCATTTGATACGATACTAGATCCAGCCACAAATAAGTTGAACATCCGGATTGCTGACAAAGTGGTAGACCTAGAGGTTGCAGCCGTGACTGAGGCTGAAGTAACAAGCCTAGCGTCAATAGGTCTAGCCGACATTGGGTCTGAAGAGCAAGAACGTATAAACGACTTGCTAGACAGAGTTTTCCAGCCAGACGAGAAGCCTTTAGGCTGCACTACGTGGATCGAACATGAGATCGATGTAGGTGACTCAAAGCCTATTAAGCAGAGGTATTATCCAGTTTCACCGGTAGTACAACTGGAGATGTACGAGCATGTAGTAAAGATGCTTGAGAACAACATTATTGAGCCTGCTCCGAGAAGCGGCTGGTCGTCACCGGTGGTTATGGTGAAGAAGGAGGACGGCTCTAGGAGATTATGTATAGATTTCCGTAAGGTTAATTCAGTCTCCAAGAAAACCGAAGCCTATCCTTTACCTTATATGGATGATATCCTGAGAAGGTTTAAAACGGCCAAATACATATCGACTCTGGATTTGTCATCGGCGTACCATCAGGTGCCACTGAAGAAAGAGTCGAGGCCAATAACGGCTTTTACGGTGCCTGGCTTAGGCCAGTTCCAATTTAAAAGAATGCCGTTTGGGTTAGATCAGGCTGGATCGACTTTCCAACGCCTGATAGATATGATAATTCGAGAGTTTGGCCCATATGCCTATGCGTACCTCGATGATATCATAATCGTTACGGAAGACTTCGAGACGCATATGCGGATCCTCGAAGCCATACTGGCTAGATTGAGAGAGGCTGGACTGACGGTAAACCGCAGTAAAAGTAAATTTTGCCAGTCTGAAGTGAAATATCTAGGCGTAATAGTCAACAAAGATGGAATTCGCCCATGCCCAGGAAAAGTCGAAGCCATCTTGAACTATACTATCCCGAACAACCGCAAGAAATGGAAAAGGTTCTTGGGAATGGCTTCCTGGTATAGGAAATTTTTGAAAAATTTTGCCACGGTAGCCGAACCATTGACGAGACTCACAAGTACGAGAGTCTGTTATAAATGGGAGGCTGAGCAACAGCAGGCATTTGAAAAAATCCTAGTGCTGCTAGCCTCAGCGCCAGTACTGGCAAGGCCAGATTTCACTCAGCCGTTTGTGATTCGGACCGATGCGTCAGACACTGGCATCGGGGCATGCTTGACTCAGACTATTGATGGTGAAGAGAGAGTCATCGAGTATTTTAGCCGAGTTCTGAATCCAGCACAACGGAATTATACAGTGACAGAGCGAGAATGCTTAGAAGTGGTCGAGGCGATTAGGAAATTCCGCTGTTATGTGGAAGGTTTTCAATTTCACGTAATCACGGACCATAATTCGCTGAGATGGCTGAATAAATTGTCAAACGCAACGGGCAGACTAGCAAGATGGTCGCTAGAATTGCAGAGTTACACATTTACAACGGAATATCGTAAAGGTTCCTTAAATGTGGTGCCCAATGCATTGTCACGTATGTATGAGGAGGGCGAGACGACTGTTGCAGCCGTAGGCTATCCTGACGGAGAACTGGACGACTGGTATGTCAATAAAATGAAAGCCGTACAAAGAAATCCAGGCAAATTCCTTAGATGGAAGGTCGTGGGTGGCAGGCTTTATTATTATAAGTCTGACGACTTAATTGAAGAAACAGTCGGCGACGACTCCGCATGGAAGTTGGTGGTACCAGTATTTCTGAGGAATGACATTCTGAAGGAAAAACACGACGCACCACTTGCAGGACATTTGGGGCGAGACAAAACTCTGAAGAGAGTTACCCAAGAATTCTTTTGGCCTGGCATGTATAAGAACATAGAAGCCTATGTTCAATCATGCCAGATATGTCAAATGCAGAAGGCAGATCAACGTTTGCCTGGAGGTCTGATGGGAAAGCGGACAATCGTAAGGCCGTGGCAAGCGGTGTCAGGTGACATACTGGGTCCATATACCCGTAGCGACAACGGACACAAGTATGTCTTAGTTTTAACGGATCTGTTCACACGTTGGGCAGAAGTGACATCGTTAAAACGGGCTGATGGTGAAGCCATATGGAACCACATCTGGCAAGACGTAATTTTACGGTGGGGTCAGCCAGAAATGTTCTTGTCGGATCAAGGGTCGGAGTTTAAAAGTCGTACAATCGATAGCCGACTAGTCGAACTCGGTATCGAACACGAAAACTCTCCGACTAATAACCCTGAGTCTAACGGCCAAGTCGAAAGGCTGAACAGGACTCTAAAAACGATGATCCGATGCTTTATCGCAGACAATCAGCAGAAGTGGGACGTCCTTTTACCCGAGCTGGTCTGCGCGTACAACAGGGCGGAGCATTCGGCGATAAAAACGACTCCGGCCATGTTAAACATGTTGCGTCAGCCGATCGACTGTAGTGTAGTCAGCAAAAAGCTAGCTGACGAGACACTAAAGAAGTATGAAGAAATGGCTCTTCAAGAAAGGCTGAACAAGACAGCCAGAGCCGAAGACTTAAGAAGAAAAGCTGGCGAAAATTCAAGAATTCAACAGGACAGAGCGGCTGAGCATTACAACAAGCGACACCGCGAAGTAATTTTCCAGCCTGGTGACATGGTCTGGAGGAAAAACAAGGTCCTATCCAGTAAGGCTAAAGGCTTCACAGCTAGCCTAGCGCCTAAGTATACAGGTCCGTATACAGTGGTTGAAAAGCTAGGTAGCAATACGTATACGATAGTAGACGCCTTTGGTAACGAACAAAGTCCAGTGGCTGTACAACAACTGAAGAAATGGATCGCAAGAGTTGAACCGGAGTCTTCAGGTGAGGAAGATACAGCGACGGAAAATGCGTGCGAAAATCCTGACGCTAGCGAGCGTGAGGTGGTGTGCAGGAATGAGCCTACCGCGAGGGCAAATGTTTTGTGTGAGTCTGTGCGGCAAATTGTAAATGGCAGCGAGCCATGTATACCAGTTGACCCGACGGTCGGAAAGCGTAGGGGTAGGCCAAAGGGGTCGACTAAGAAAATTTGCGTCGATAACGCGAAAACACCGTCACCGCGGAAAACTCGCGCACAACGCAAATCCTAATCTATCTGTCCTATATTTTTATCCTTATTCCTCCTTTATTTGTTGCAGGCAATGGCCGAGTTCTACGACAGAGGGGAGTTAGAAAGGATAATGGAAGAAGAAGTTAGGCTCGGTCGAGTCCCGACCGAATCTGGAGGGCCGGCAACACCCGAAACCATAACGACTCCTAGTGAGCCTATCGACACAAACGAGCCTAACGGCAATCAAGGTGAGCCTAGTGGCAACCAAACCACGGCAAATCCCTGGCCAACACCCGATGATTGGGGTCTACTGCTGACCGAGTTGAAGGAATGCCGGAAAAGTTCCAAGGAGCAAGAGAAGCGGGAACGCGACCTCTTCAGTCAGATGGAGAAGATGGGTGAGGAATGGCCTGGAGCCATACCGCCAGAGATGACGGAGTGGCGTCACCAAGCCGCCGACCGACTGTCCGACCTGAACGTGATCCATCAACGTCGGGCAATACGAGTCCAAGCCAGAACTGCTGAGGAGGAAGCAAGGGCCAGACAAGCCCGCACCATCGAGGAGTGGAAGCAAGCCAAGAGGGATCGACAGGCAGCGTCGAGCAGACTGCTTTTCCTGGAAGTAAATTCCAGGAAAGAAGCAGTGAAATTGGAATGGCGAAAAAAAGCTGAGGATCAGCGTTGGTGCCCAGCATGTAAATACCCAGCGGTCGAAGATCCTAACCTGTGCCCAAACAGGGCACAACACTGGCGTGGCGGTTAACGTAGCCCGAAGACAAGGCGAGTAGGCAGCCTGAACAAGAAAAACTAGCCATAAGGCTTGGCTAAGAAGCCTACCGACGTGGACAAGTGGTCCGTTCACGATTGTAAGAAAATAAAGTGGCCACACACAGATGACGTGTTCTTATTTCCTCAAACCCAACCCTAACCTTTGTTTTCCCAAACTCGGATAGACCGCGTTCGTGGTACATCGAAGTGACGTATTTTTTCGGATACGACACCTCTGGAAGGGGGGTGTAACGGTCGAATTAATTAACGCGGCGGTGTTAAATTAATTTCACGTTCGCCGCGCGACCGTTAGAACGCTGCACGAGTGGGATCGGAATGCGCGGGAAGCTATGGAATATCGGGGCGGGTGGAACGAGGACGGGAGAGCATTCCGGAGTCAACGCTTGAACGAACACGGATAGTTCGTAAATTCGCGTATTCAAAACTGCACTATTATCGTAGAAATTCGCTAGAGAGAGATCGGTTGCAGTGTCGTGCGTGTCAGTGAGATATCCAGCAGGACAAACCAAGTCAGCAGGAAGGTTGTCATCACCTGACGACTTGGTATTCTCAGGACTAAGACGACGACGCTGAGCCGAACGCCGGGCGGGAGCCATCGTAGCTTGGAGAGCTACATACAGCTGAGCGGCTTTATTACCAGCCTTGCGGCTTAGGACAGGTGCACCTGCGGCGATTTAGCGTGAGTTTTATTTTGTATAAAACAACGATCGTGAGTGTGTGTGTCCGGAGTCAATTAATTGTAAATCGCGAGATACTTTGTTTTCGTTTCTTTCCTCGCGCGCGCGTAAGCTACCGATAGCAGCAAGTTGTTGTGTGCGCGCGCCGCTCGATTTAAAGAGCAACGGTAATTCTTTGTTGCTGTTTTGGAAAACTCGATTGTGCGAGTATTTATATGGGAACGAATTACCGCGTTAGATGTTAATTTTGTATTAGTTTTTAAGTTGACTTTTTTTACATTAAATATTAAAAAATTAACTTTCTGGATTACGATTATTCATTCTACCGGTGTTCCTTGCGCTCGAATCCACTAGCCCACGCCCACCTACCGAATTCAACGAGCTGTCGCGCCCTCCCCGATTCCTGTATCACTTAGGTGTTTGCTATCGCGGTCGGGTTTTTCTCCTTTTTCAGGAAGTTTGTCGGCGGGTAGCCGACTGTGACACAGTTTATAGCGGCTGTAAGGCGAGCTCGGCAGATCAACGTGGGTTGTATTCCCGAGTCTGCCTCATTAATTTGAGCCCTATAACAAAGGTCACTGGAAATTTTGTTTAAATTACTGTTTCTTCACGTAGTTTGTGTATATAAGGTAAATGTCCGAGATTATTGGACAGTAACGTAATTGTCCACCACAGTGGCACCCCCCCCCCCTTATTTATTATAAAATCACACTTTAGACCCTGAAAAAATATTCTAAATTTAAGGGGTCATTCACAAAGTACGTAACCAATTTTTTAGACACTTCTGACGCCCCCCCCCCCCTTTGTAACAGATAGTCACATCTTCGCGAACCCCTCCCCCTAAAAGTACGTCACCGTTTTTTCATTAATCCCCCCTTTTTCTGGGAAATGAACTATTATAACTTTTCATAAGTGTTTAAAAAATTAACAGTAATAATAAATTAAATCAATAACTTTTAGATGGTATTTTTAGTTTTAGTCATAATTATAACGTTACTTATTTTATTATTACTTTCATTTCTTTTAATACTTGGTACATTAGAGTTAAATCAATAGTAAATTAAGGATGTTTGGTACTTACAAAAAAATGCAACCGATATGTCAATTTTAATCGAATCTTCTAATAATTTATATCAAAATAATCGTTGGAGTTGTTCCCTATTTTTGTCCATCTTAGTTTTTAGAAAAATCAAATTATTTGTTTAAACAATTGAAGAGGTGGTCTAAAAAAATCAAGCATTTTTTTTTCTTAATCACTTGTAACTCTCTCAAAAATGCAGAGATCGCTGAAAAAACTGTGTGGTAGTTTCGGTGACACTTCAAAGAAAATTTTAATATTTTTAAAACATTGAATTTAAAATTTTCCTTATTTAATAAAATTTTTCATAAGATTACATGTTCAATTATTTAAACAACAATTTCAATTTTTGAAAAACCAAAACGGAGTAAAATAGGAGAAAAATCCAACGTCTATTTTAATATAAATTATTAGAAGATTCAATTAAAATTGATAAAATGGATGCATTTTTTTGTAAGTACCAAACATCCTTAAAGTAGATTAAAACTATAATACTTTTTAGCAGGGGCGCAACAACTCCCTCCAGCTAGGGGGTGTCCTGAGGTCCAACTCTCCCCCCTCTCCCCCAATGAAACTGACGTCTAAAAAAAAAAAAAAAAATGTGAGTTTAATAAATAAACTGGTTAATCATCCCCATAGCTCTAAACCCCCAAATACCCTGGGCGCTCGAGGTCAACATAAAAACTGATCAGCTATGCTTCAAGCTCTAAACCACCAAGACTCTGGGCGCCCAAGTTCAACATAAAAACTGATGGGCTATCCCCCAAGCATTAAACCTCCTAAATACCCTGGGCGCCCGAGTTCAACAAAAAAACGGGTCAGCTATCTCCCAAGGGGGAACTCGGGCGCCCATGGTATTTGGGGGTTTAGAGCTTGGAGGATAGCCCACCAGTCTTTTTGTTGAAGTCGGACGCCCAGAGTATCTGGGGGTTTAATGCTTGGGGGATAGCTGACCAGTTTTTTCGTTGACTTTGGGCGCCCAGGGTGGTTGGGGGTTTAGAGCTTGGGGAAGAGCCGACCAGTTTTTTCGTTAACCTCTGGCGCTCAGGCTATTTGGGGGTTTAGAGCTTGGGGGATAGCCGACCAGTTTTTTTGTTGAACTTGTGGGCCCATAGTCTTGGACACCCCTAAGTAATTTTAAAGGGTGTCCTCTACCAGCATACAAAACCAATTTTTATCTTTCTTTTACATCTTGCCAAGGATTTTCCATACAATTTTCAATAGATTCTATTACAGGAATATTATTTGATGGATCTGTTTTATCTATATTTGAAGAATGATACTCAACATCGGATTCTTCGATCCATTCAGTATCTTCTGCTCCTGTTTCTTGATCTTTTTTTATAATCATTAATTCGCGTGCTCGTTGAGCTGCAATTTTAACGGGTCGAATTTTGGTAGCACGAGCCGATGTTTTTTTGTGCGTTTCTTTAATATGCTTTTCAGAAGACGCGCAATTCATTTTGGTGCGATTAAATCTTGAGAAAGAAAAAGATAAGAAAAAAATTGTATGCATGTGCAATTTTACTTAGTTTTAAATTTTCATCAACGAGATTCATGTAAGTCTATGATTTTTTTATTTAACTTTTAAAAAAAAAAACTTTTTAAATCTAGATTTAGATAGAGTCATTAGATTCAAATCGAAGGTCAGATTCATAATCTGGACCCTCAAAAGCCAAAGAATAGAAATTTTCGAACAAATCCAATGTATTAGGCGCGAATTATAATTTCACCTTGTTTAAGTGTACTTAAATATTGTGGCAAATTAACAATTCAAAGTGATACTTGTAATCAGCACCCTTGAAAACAGGTGTATACGAAATTTCTGATTGTTCTAATATAGATTGAAAACAAAGGAAAATTTTAACTTATATAAGTAAACTTCATTCAGGGTAAAATAAAAATCTATGGTCATATTCAAAATGAGGAGCATCAGTGATCCCAATACACAAAACTTATTACAAGTCAGATGTATGAGGCAAAAATTTCAAATCAACTTTATTTGAATATAGACCTTATTAGAGTCATCAAATTTAAAATTGAAAATCAGATTCGTAATCTTGACCCTCAAAAGACATCGAAAACAAATTTTCGTACAAATCCAATATATTAGGAGAAAATTATAATTTTACCTTATTTAAGTGCAATTAAAACAAATTCAAAATTCAAAGTGATATTTGTAATCAGCACCCTTGAAAACATACGTATTTGTTATTTTTTTTAAATCGGATGCATTGGAAGAACCATGTTAAATTTTTAAAATAAAACTGATAACAATAATCTATAAAATAGAAATATTTGTCATTTAAAAAAAAAATAGAAACAAAAAAACGGAAGTAAGATTCATAATCTACATCTTCGAAAATATCCGTATACCAAATTTGAATTGAATCCGATGATTAGGAGCGTTGTAATCAAATTTTTAAAGTTGATCCCGGATGGACGGACGGACAAAAAATACGGATGCTGCGTATTAGTATATTATTCCCGCAGGCGAGATGGTTCGATTTGGCCTCCGAGAGGTTTGCGACCCGAGCCGAAGGCGAGGGTTGCAACGAGGAGGCTAAATCGAACCCTCGAGCCTAAGGGAAATATACTATTTTTCGTCCTTATATATTATTATTAAATATATTATTTTTCGTTCCGATTTTGAGGTTAGAGGGACGAAAAATAATGTAGATTGAATTGAATCCGATGATTAGGAGCGTTGTAATCAAATTTTGAAAGTTGATCCCGGACGGACGGACGGACAAAAAATGCGGATGCTGCGTATAATAATGTAGATTGTAATGAATTTTTCCAATTCAAATTATTTATATTTTGAGTAATTTAATTTAGTTTTAAGTATTTTAATTTTTTCATTGTTCTAAGTTATTTAAAAATTTATTTTATTTTTTTTTATTTTATTCAAACGGTAAAACAAATTTTAATTTGATTATAAATTTTTTTGTAAATAAAGCACTAAGGATTATTTTTATAAAAGAACAATGCAAACTTGGTTTGAAACTATAATTTTTTAATTCCTAAACTACTCTCTTCGATAGTCCAAAAGATTCTTAAAAAGTCTCTATTTTATAGGTAAGCAACTTTTTTAAATCATTGAACGCTTATAACTTTATTGCTAATAAAAATTGATGGGTAAAATTTTTTTTTTATTTGAAATCTCCTAATTTCATCTATTACTTAGTATAGTAAAAAATGCAAAAAAAAAAATTTTCTCGTTTACTCGAGAGCGCCAAGTATAAGTAATTAAATACTTGTTAAGTAATTGTATTATCGCAAAATGCTCTTATTATTTAGGCCCGCCAATTTTTTTCAGGGCTTAATAGAGCTGGACAAAATTTTTGTTTCAAAAATATAATGTTTGAGAAAAAAGACCCTGGTTGCTAGACTCTGAAAGACCTTTTCTTCAATTTTTAAAAATTCATGAAAAATTTTTAAGAAACGGACAAAATGAGTGAAAAATCGACTTTTTAGGCATGTAAAAAATTTGTAACGACACTATTGGACTCTGTCATCGTAAAAAGGTGTTTATTAGATGCATATTTATTGAAACGATGAGTTATGGGTCTCAAAAAAATTAATTTTTATGAAAATCAAGCAGATTAAGTCTAAAAAAAAAAAAACCATTAAAATATCAAAAAATACGACAAAAATCAAATATATGTCGCTTGGTACAACAGAAAATTTTAACCTTTTGCGTCCAGACTTCGCAAACTTTCAAGTCAGGTATAAAGTCTAACTCGCTATTAAAAGTCGATATTCGAAAATGACCCTAAAACGCCTCACCTTACTAGATACATCTACTACTTTTGATAGAAGTGATACTGGCAGCTGTGTCAAGTAACTAAAACAGAAGGATTATTGCAGTACATATTTTTAAAATTAGAATAACAGCTAATAGTAATTTTTTTTTTATGTAGCAGTGGCAAAAATTCTGCTGCTTCAATGATGCCTAGGAATTATATTACTGCTGTAGAAGATGCTGAAACTGACTCTACCGTAGAGTGTAACGACAAAGGAAAGAAACGAGTAGCTGTTAATAAAAAAAAGAATTAGATAAAAATAGAAGGTATTACATTAAAATTGAGGGTATCAGAAAAAGAAACTTTCCAATTGAGACACAAAGAGAACATGGACATATAAATCAATACTGTTCTTTGAAACTACAAGAAATCAAATTATAAAAAGAAAAAACCGAGGAACTACTGGAAATTACTCAAGCATTCAATAGGGAAATGATTGGGAAATATTTTGTATAAGTGATTACGATCTATGTCTGTCTTAAGTACTTTAAAAGTTTAAGGTTGTGTTCAAATTTTTTCTAACATATTTTATTTAATTATTAATTATTATTTTTATTTATTTATTATTTTGATATTGTTACATTACATAAATTGTTTAGATTTTATTTACAATTAGTTTAGTTATTTAATTTAATTTAATTCAATTAAATTTTATTAATTCATTTTTAAGTCACTTTAGTTATATAACTTACTGAAACTTTCTGTGTAATAATAAAATATTTTGTACAACATAATGAACATTAAAGAATATTATGAACATTACGATTTTTTTGTTGTAATTTTTTCAATCCCTTGAAACCTGGATATAACAGAAACTTGTGTATAGCGGAAAATTTAATTGGTCCCGTGAGTTTCCGCTATAGGCAAGTTTTACTGTATAAGCTAGTTTTATAATCTTTTAGAGCCCAACTTTTTCAGTGTAACAAGCTTTTTTGCAAAATAAAACTGAAATTCTCTATATGATTAATAAATAAAATTCAGTCAAGTTTAAAACAATATATTTTTTATTTTAGGTTGACCAAGGAACATTATTTGAGCTTATATTAGCCGCAAACTACCTAGATATAAAAGGATTACTAGACGTTACTTGTAAAACTGTTGCAAATATGATTAAAGGAAAAACACCGGAAGAAATCCGTAAAACTTTTAACATTAAAAATGATTTTACAGCTTCTGAAGAAGAGCAGGTTCGCAAAGAAAATGAATGGTGCGAAGAAAAATAACTTGTAGCTTGTAAAATTAGCATTAAAATGTACTTTATGTCCCAAATCATCCCGATGCGGCAATTTAAAAAAGTTTTTGTTCTTTTTTATGCTGCCGCAAAAGCCTGTAAGTTTGAATGAAAAGTACACGTACAAATTTATATTATAACAAACTAAAGTTTGATTGCGTACCAGACTTTATTCTAAGGAAGGTTTTGTAACTACCGAAATTTCAAGGTCATCCGCGTGTAAAAAAAAAGTTATATTAATTTAATTATTCATTCAATCATTTATATATTACTGTATATAAAACATGACGTCATATCACATTATATTACATTATATTAGCGATGCTGTTGTTGATTCCTTTGGTTTAGCTGGATTTTTTAAGCACTTTATTAAGTGATTATTGGCTTCAGGTTCTTTTGAAGAATCCATTTTTAAAATATAGAACGAAGTTAAAAAAAATAAAATAAAATCTAAAATTTTAGTTAAGTATAAACTAAAATTTATTCTACTCAAGAGTGCTCAAAGCTGCTCGAGACTGATCTGAGGAGAGTTTATCAGAGTGACTTGTATCTCAGAACACACCTTAAATCCTGCACTGCCTACTCTACAATAGTAAACTGTCGAGGTGGGTGTCTCCTTTTTTCTGAATGAGCTTATCTTATTCCATTTTCGACGAAAAATTAGTTAAGTAAGTTAATCTTCTGTTCAAGTTTATTTTCAGTTTAAATTTTCGTTTGAATTTTTCTTCGAAATTTTTTTTTGATAACTACCGGAAATGAGCGCTTGTAACTACTAGTTTGAGTTTTAAAACTACCGGTTTGATACTTTCGGTACCCTTAAAATTAGGTCTGTTGGGGACAAGCAATCTAAAAAAAAAAAAATAAATAAATAAACAACTTCAAAAGTATGTTATGATGGCGAGTGGCTTTTGTTATGGCAAATTCTTATTAAATTCAACTATGATTTTTGCTCAAACAATAAAAAACTCGTTTTATATAAAATATTTAAGTTTTTAAGGAGATAAGTTTTTTTGCAATATGAACTATTAAAAGTAGGTATTAAAAAAATAAAAAATAAAAAACTTACAGACGAGTTTAATGCAACTTTAAATAAAAAGTAAGAGTTTATTTTTCCTTTAATATCGAAAAAATCATTCATTCTCGAATGAGTCACTTCTAGTTTTAATCACATATCACATAATCTTATCTTAGAATTTATTCATCGTCGAAGTTTGATTAGGGGTCATTCACAAAGTACGTAACCAATTTTTTAGATACTTCTGGTGCCCCCCCCCCCCCGTAACAGATAGTCACATATTCGCAAACCCCTCCCCCTTAAAGTACGTCATCATTTTATCATTAACCCCCCCCCCATTTTTCTGGGAAATGAACTATTATAACCTTTCATAAGTGTTTAAAAAATTAACAGTAATAATAAATGAAAACAAAAACTTTTAGATGGTATTTTTAGTTTTAGTCATAATTATAATGTTACTTATTTTATTATTACTTTCATTTTTATTTTAATACTTGGTACATTAGAGTTAAATCAATAGTTAATGAAGGATGTTTGGTACTTACAAAAAAATGCAACCGTTTTGTCAATTTTAATCGAATCTTCTAATAATTTATATCAAAATAATCGTTGGAGTTGTTGGGAACGTGACAAAATGTCAGACGACAAAACGTCAGACGACAAAACGTCAGACGACAAAACGTCAGCGACAAAACGTCAGATCGACAAAACGTCAGACGACGAAAAGTCAGAACGACTAAATGTCAAAAATATTTCAAAATTGCAAAGTAATACAATAGTGAAAAAAGAATCGATTTTTCATAAAACACTAATGGTTATTTTTTAAAACAATGCGCGCCGTGGGGCCCGAAGGGCCCCCGCAGAGGCGCGCCATAAAATTTAGTTCCAGCCAGTTCGAAATTTTAAATTGTTATAATTGCAAGAAAAACATTAAATTCATGTCTATTATCTGACGTTTTGTCGTTCTGACGTCTCGTCGCTGACGTTTCGTCGTCGACGTTTTGTCATTCTAACGTTTTGTCGGGGACCCGGAGTTGTTCCCTATTTTTGTCCATCTTAGTTTTTATTATTTGTTTAAACAATTGAAGAGGTGGTCTACAAAAATCAAGCCTTTTTTTTCTTAATCACTTGTAACTCTCTCAAAAATGCAGAGATCGCTGAAAAAACTGTGAGGTAGTTTCGGTGACACTTCAAAGAAAATTTTAATATTTTCAAAATATTGAATTTAAAATTTTCCTTATTTAATAAAATTTTTCATAAGATTACGTGTTCAATTATTTAAACAACAATTTCAATTTTTGAAAAACCAAAAGAGAGTAAAATAGGAGAAAAATCCAACGTTTATTTTAATATAAATTATTAGAAGATTCAATTAAAATTGACAAAATGGATGCATTTTTTTGTAAGTACCAAACATCCTTAAAGTAAATTAAAACTATATTACTTTTTAGCAGGGGCGCAACAACTCCTTCCAGCTAGGGGTTGTCCTGAGGTCCAACCCTCCCCCCTCTCCCCCAATGAAACTGACGTCAAAAAAAAAAAAAAAAAATGTGAGTTTAATAAATAAACTGGTTAATCATCCCCCAAGCTCTAAACCCCCAAATACCCTGGGCGCTCGAGGTCAACGGAAAAACTGATCAGCTATCCCCCAAGCTCTAAACCCCTAAAACCCTGGGCGTCGAGTTCAATAAATAATTTGATCAGCTATCCCCCAAGCTCTAAACCCTCCAAATACCATTGGCGCCCGAGTTCAACATAAAAACTGATCAGCTATGCTTCAAGCTCTAAACCACCAAGATCCTGGGCGCCCGAGTTCAACAAAAAAAACTGGTAGTCTATCCCCCAAGCTCTAAACCCCCAAAAGCCCTGGGCGCCCGAGTTCAACAAAAAAACTGGTGGGCTATCCCCCAAGCATTAAACCCCCAAATACCCTGGGCGCCCGAGTTCAACAAAAAAACTGGTCAGCTATCCCACAAGCTCTAAACCCCCAAAAGCCCTGGGCGCCCGAGGTCAACGAAAAAACTGGTTATCTATCCCCCAAGCTTTTAACCTCCCAAAACTCAGGGCGCCCAAGTTTAACATAAAAACTGGTGGGCTATCCCCCAAGCATTAAACCCCCCCAATACCCTGGGCGCCCGAGTTCAACAAAAAAACGGGTCAGCTATCTCCCAAGGGGGAACTCGGGCGCCCATGGTATTTGGGGGTTTAGAGCTTGGAGGATAGCCCACCAGTCTTTTTGTTGAAGTCGGACGCCCAGAGTATCTGGGGGTTTAAAGCTTGGGGGATAGCTGACCAGTTTTTTCGTTGACCTTGGGCGCCCACGGTAGTTGGGGGTTTAGAGCTTGGGGAATAGCCGACCAGTTTTTTCGTTGACCTCTGGCACCCAGGGTATTTGGGGGTCTAGAGCTTGGGGGATAGCCGACCAGTTTTTTTGTTGAACTTGTGGTCCCATAGTCTTGGACACCCCCAAGTAATTGTAAAGGGTGTCCTCTACTAGCTTAGGGGGTGTCAGAACACCTCCAGCCCCCCCCACCACCCCCGTTGTTGCGCGCCTGCTTTTTAGTAATACTGAAAAATTTTGACGGTAACATACAAAACCAATTTTTATCTTTCTTTTACATCTTGCCCAGAATTTTCCTTACAATTTTCAATAGATTTTATTACAGGAATATTATTTGATGTATCTGTTTTATCTATATTTGAAGAATCATACTCAACATCGGATTCTTCGATCCATTCAGTATCTTCTGCTCCTGTTTCTTGATCTTTTTTTTATAATCATTAATTCGCGTGCTCGTTGAGCTGCAATTTTAACGGGTCGAATTTTGGTAGCACGAGCCGATGTTTTTTTGTGCGTTTCTTTAATATGCTTTTTAGAAGACGCGCAATTCATTTTGGTGCGATTAAATCTTGAGAAAGAAAAAGATAAGAAAAAAATTGTATGCATGTGCAATTTTACTTAGTTTTAAATGTTCATCAACGAGATTCATGTAAGTATGATTTTTTTATTTAACTTTTTAGTAAAAAAATTTATTTTTTTCAACAGAAATCATTTCAAAAAAAACTTTTGTTTCTTAAAAAAAAAAAAAAATTTTGTGACGTAACAATTATATTAACCCCTCCCCCTCCCCAAGTCACCAATAGTAACATCTCAAAAACCCTTCCCCCCCTCCTCTGTGGTGACGTACTTTGTGAATGACCCCATTAAATGCTGTAAAAAAAAGAGCAAAGAAAAGATTGACAACCATAGAGTTTAATTTATAGATTTTGAAATTTAGCCAAAATCTAAACCACAATGGATTGTTTATTACTAACGTCTAGAAAAATTTCAAATGATATGTAAATTTTTATTTGTATCCAAGTGGCTCCGTCGAGAATTATTGATTTTATCGATATTAAAGAACAAATAAATTCTTACTTTTATTTTGAGTTGCATCAAACTCGTCCGTAAGAAATTTTTTTATTTCAATTAATTTCAACCATTCATATTGCAAAGAAATTGTCCTCCTCAAAATTGAAATGCTTTATATAAAATGTATTTTTTTATTTTATATAACTTATATTTGAATTTGGCAGAAAAAAACCACTCACCGTCATAACATACTCTTTTGAAGTGTTATATATTTATTTAAATATCTTTTGTTTTGACAGGAAATCAGTAAAAGCTTGAGCAATTTCTACATAACTGTATGATTAAAAATTTTCTAATTTACAATCTGTTGTCCTTGCAAAAAAAATATAAATATACTTTTTAATTATCCTCAAAATCAAAATTTTGATACATGTGATTAAACACCTGGGTAACAATATTTAAGTTATCATTTTAAACTTTAGATTTTAATTTCAAAATTTCGCTAGCAAAACGCCTGTGTAAATCTCTTTTAAGAGGCTTGGTAAAAACATCTGCCAAGTTCGATTTTGAAGGTCCCCATTTTACAATAATACCCCAGTTTCCACCAAATGCATGACATAATTACCATGCGTGTCTGACATTTCCCTCTTCTAACCTGTAATTTCTCTGAATTTTAAATTTTCATCTATAGTTTCAAGATCATCATCAAAATCACTAATTTTATGAGAACCCTCCATCTGAGTATTTTTACACACTGCTAAGTTATCACCCCACAAATTTGCTGGGAGTAACGTTTCACTCGTTACTTCTCTCAGTCCCTTGTCAATGGAGATCATTTCTCTTCAACCATCACTCGTGGATCTTGATTCGGATTTCCGAACAGACTGACTAACATAGTCTTGCTTATAACTTCTCTAAATAATTGGATCGCCAAAGACAGAAATCAAAATTCCACCTGTTGATGTAGAGTCCGACCAATCACTAAAACTTGAATCAGTTTTAGCTTCAAGTTCATCTTTCTCGCCTGTGTAACATAACCCTCAATCTGTAGAAACTCTCAAGTATTGGAAGAGCCGCTTGACGTCTTCCCAGTCTTCAGATGTTGGATTAGATTCAGACCTGACATCTAAAAAGTATATTTACAGCTTATGCTATATCAGGTCTAGTTCCCCCAGACAGATATAACAAACTACCAATAGCCTCTCTGTATGGTACTTTTGGTTTAACATTCACACCTGACCTTACTTTCTTTGTTGCTAACTGTTTGAATCGACGGCGTTGAACTTGCCGAGATTCCATTTGAGTACTTCTGGGTTGACAAACATTCATTCCAAAACGTTCTAACATTTTCTCAGTATACTCCGACTGATTGATGAGGATCTCTCGCTTTTCTTTGTTTCTAACAATTTTTAAACCCAAAAATATTCTGGTTCTCCCAGATCTTTCATTTCAAACACCTGATTTAATTTCAGTTTCACCATCCTGAGTGTTTCTGGACCGTCTGACGCAATCAACATATCGTCTACATAGACAACAATAGCGACCATCTTACCTTCCATTCTCCAAGTGTATAAACAAGGCTCATGTTCATTGTTTTTCAACCCTAAATCTTCAACCTCCTGAGTAAACTTTTCGTTCCATTTCTTGGAACTTATTTTAAGACCGTAAATTAATTTTTGTAATTTACACACCATAGTTTTCCGAGTATTTTCATCAACATCCATACTTTTGGAAATTTTCATATAAGTGTCTTCATTAAGATCATCATTAAGAAAAGCCGTTTTAATATCCATTTGGCATAAGTCTAACTCATGTTTATTTTCCACGGCTAGAAAGGCTCGAATTAATGGCAATCTAGTAACAGGAGAATATGTTTCTCTTAGTTCGTATTCATTCAAATCTTTAAAACTCCTCACCACTAGACGCGCCTTATGATTTTTCGCACCTGTTTTTTTCTTGAAAGCCTATTTAGAATCTATGATATTCGCCTTTTCACCTTGAATCATCGTTGGTCTGTTCACCAAGACCCACACCTGATTTTTAGCTATAGAATTCATCTCTTCTTCCACTGCGCTCTGTCATTCTTTAGATCCTGCTGATTTCATGGCTTGCTCGTAAATCACTGGATCTTTATTTGCAGAATATTGTATTGTAGATCAACTTTGTATTGCCTAGGAGTGAATAAATAGGCAAGGTGACTTTGTATTGATGATCCAGGCACAAATAATAACAAGATGTAATTTGTTATTGGTTTTTATTATTGCACAACGTTTCAAGGGCAATGCCCTCCTCTTCAGGTGTCTAAATAAAAAATTATAATATTTTTATAAAAATTAATAAAATATAATTGAATAAAATGTATTTAAGGTATAAAATAAATTATTAAAGTGCAATATAAAGATAATTAAGACGTACCAAACAATTAGATAAACATCACAATGACTAAGATATAAAATCGATGTAAATATATATATATATATATATATATACTTATAAAGGTGTAGATACAAAATATTGACTAGCGGTTAAAAGTCGAACAATAATAGCATAACAATTAAGGTACAAATAGACTAAAGTTAGATCTGAAGTTAGTTACAAAAGAGATCATTCATTCGCAATAAGTTAAAGATATAACTGTACGAATCACTCAACTCATATGCATTAGTTTTTATATTAATACTATCCTTATCACAGTTTATGAAAAAGGATTCTGAAATCAAACGTTTAAAATGTACAGTCTCTCTATCAAAAACTTTAGGATTATCAAAATCAAAAGTATGTTTTAAATCGCGCATATGTATACTGACTTCAGACTGTTTCTTGTAACATCTAGAATTTTCATTCATGCGCACAGAAAGGCAACGACTAGTTTCACCTATGTAATTGGTTTTACAATCTTTACATTTTATAAGATATACACAGCCCTTAGTATCTAGAATGTCAGTATTATCTTTACCCAAAGTTATAAATTTATTGAGAGAATGACTAAGTTTAGGAACAACTTTCAAATTATATTTAAAACACATCTTCTTGAATTCACAATAGATTTTATCGTTAACAAAAGGAAGAGCTATAATATTTCTCACATGGTCATTCGTGCAATCAGTAGTATTATTTGTGTCATTATATTTAAGAAATCTAAGTCTGTGTTGTACGTATTTGTCGATAAATTTAGCAGGGTAGTTATTAGCAATAAGTAATTGTGAAACAGTATGGAGATTTTGGGAATGAAATTCAGGTGATGACAGTTTGAAAGCTCTATCGGTAAGATTATAAATCATATTAATTTTTAAATTCTTAGGATGTGCAGAATTATAATTTAGAAACCGACCTGAAGAAGTAGGCTTGGTATACCAGTTATAAGTCAGTCTGTCATTAGTAATTTTAAATAAAACATCAAGAAAGCACAAACCCAAATCAGACTCAATTTCGTTAGTAAATTTGAGATTGTCATTGTAGTTGTTGAAGGTGTTAAGTAGAACTTCGATATCTTCTTTGTGGACACAAAGAAACGTATCGTCTAAATAGCGAATGAAAAATAAAATACGGCAATTTGATTTTTTAAGTAAATCTAAGCAATAGTTTTCCAAGTCGGTCATTACTAATTCAGCGAAACAGGGGGATGCAGGTGAACCCATAGGGGTACCAAAAATTTGTCAATAAATCTTACTATTGAATTGGAAATAGGTGTTGTTAAATAATATTTTAATACCTTCAATAATGTCAACATAGGGTATCTTACAATTCTGATTAATACTATTAAATCTTCTATCTAAAGATTGAATGACCAATGATTGAGGAATACAAGTAAATAAGGAAGAAACATCTAAAGAAACAAGTTTATAGTCCTTAGGTATCTGAAGGTTTTTAATTTTATTGATAAGATCAAAACTATTGAGTACTGAAAAATTGGATTTAAAATGACATTTTTTTAATTCATACAAAATAATGTTAGCCAGAAAGTGGATGGAAGAGTTAATAGTAGAAATGATAGGTCTAAAGGGGATGCCTTCTTTATGTAATTTGGGTAAACAATACATTTTCATAAATTTTGTTTTGTTCACATGTTCTTAAATTTTTTGTATAATAAATCTTGCTCGTTAAGTCTGTGTAAAAAAGTAGATACAGTATCATTCATAATATTGATGGGGAATTTTCTTCTATTTGGGAAGAGATCACTATTTTGATAAGTATTAGCATCTGTCAGTAATAACTCAGATTTCCTGATATACTCCGCCCTATCAATACAAACAGTCTTATTACTTTTGTCGGAATTAATAAAAACCAACTGAGGGTGATTGGCTATAAATTTTTTAGTTTCAAAATTTTTTTTTTTTTTTTTTTTTTTGATCCAGAAGTTTATGATGAATACTAACTCTCTGTTTACATTTCAAGTTATTGCTAATAATACTATTAAAGGAGAAACGAATATTGTTTTTAGTTTCAACAGGAACATCAATATGTTGAAGAGTAGATTCAAGACTCTTAACAGTCAATAGTATATCATTCCTCTTAATCACAGGACTATGCACATTAAATTTGGGTCCTAAAGATAAAACATCAATAACGGGTGTAGGAATGTTATACTCTGTAAGATTAATGAATTTACTCTTAGTGTTATTGCTGTTAGTGTCGTCAATGTCAATATTATGGTCAAAGAGGTTGGTATTATTATTATTATAATTATCACTATCTATTTGAGGAGATGTCCTTTGGTCATAGCCATGTATATATGATAACTTGTGTGTAAGATTATAAAGTTTCTTCTGAAACTTTTCCCTAGAATTATAATTCTTAGTTTTAAATAGACTTAGCAAAAAGTTATTTAATTGTAATTTTTCATCATCACTCAAATAAACATCAAGTCGCTTAGCAACAAAATCGATGTTTTTATTCAATATTCTAATGTAACCGTAAATATCTCTAATTTCTAACTTCAACAGTTTGTTCATAAAACCAAAAATAATATTATAAAAGTAATTATCTAAATTAGTGTTATAAAGGTGTAAATTGAAAATGTTTTTAAATCTATCAGTTATATGTTTAGGAAGAATATGATAAAGCTTACACATTGTGAGGAATTTCCTTCTTTGTATACTGTATGCTAATAATTTTTTTTTTTTTTTTTATTTGCAGAAGCTAAAAGAACAAATTCCAATTCATCTACTTCGGAATCGTCTTCAAAATTAACATTACCTTGAATATCTCTAAACAAAGTTTCACCATTATCTATAACACCAGAGGTTAAAAATTCAAAACTTACATCTTGAACTAATTTTGCACCTTTTGCAATTGTTTTATAATTTTTTCTCAATTTAATATTTCTTCCTGATTGAATCCTTGTGCTTTTGAGTAAAACCTCTTTTTCTGCATCATTAATCGCCTTTCGCTATCTACTTTGTTTTCTTGAGGTTCAACCACCTGATTTGATTGAGTGATTGATTCACTTGCATGTTCAACTGCGTTAGAAGTCTCTCCTGAATTTTCAATTACAGATGAATAATGCATGCAATAATCGTTTCTGAATATTCATCTTCAAAAATAACTTCTACATCACCAGAATCAATTTCTTGTTGTGTCTCGTTCAAAACAGTCTCCGCACTTGTTACCAACTGTGTTTTATAGCCTTCCCGATAAACTAATTTTTCATTGAAGCGAACATTTCTCGAATTAATAAAACATTCTGTTGGTGGATGCCAAAGTATATACCCAGTCTTTGTCTATCCTACCAACACAGTTCTTAATGCTCTGGCTGCAACTTTTGTCTGAGGATGTGGTACATGTGTGGGGATCGCTCCCCAGAACGTTCCGCGCAGACACAGGCGTGAGCAGCAACTTCAACCGCGACTGTGGACAATCGAGCCACGCATATCCAGGCGTCGCCTTCAGTCTTGTGCCAGCCACGTCACATGCGGCAGCTAACCTCGTTCCGCACACAAGCTTAATCACGGCCCTAGAGCCACTGTAAAAACTTCGAGATTAAATTAAAAATTTTGTTAATAATTGGACTGTGTTTTTATTATTTAAACCCGCACCTTATTCAGTCCATACATGCACATAAGCTATACAACCGAACCTTTTAAGTTTATCCAGGCGTAATTTTGAATTAGGAGCAAAAACATCATAGGTAATTGAAAACCTATCGCCTTATGAAGAGTTCTATTGTATAAGTAAACCGCTGCCTCGCATGCAAAGATCCATATTGTAGCAGGAAGTCCAGAGTCCAACAAAAAAGTTCTCATCTTGAACTCCAATGTTTTATTAATCCTCTTAGCCATACCATTTGACCGAGGAGAATAAGTAGGAAAAAAATCATCAATTTTCTCAGCTTTGATTACTTGACTGAATTTTCCCCCTAGGAACTCTTTAGAATTTTGCACCTTTGTTTTTCTTTCAAAAACAGCATACTAGCCTTCTACTGATACCCTTATTCTCCCATCGCTGACAATATGGAAGGTGATTTAAATTCAAATTACATTTATCAAAATTGTCCGGAATCCGAAACCGACATAACCTACTACCATTCCTTTTTCAACGAAATTAGAAGTACATATGGACAACGTTGACTCTATTTTGATTAATTATGTATTTTTATTAATAAAGCTCCTGAAGAGGTTGGCAAAACAAGTGTCGTGTCGGCACCAGCTCCCCTTTTTAATATTAAAATAGTTTTCAGCTAATTTTTAAGTTATTTTCAAATGATTCAATTATTAGTTAAATAAGATAAATTAGTAAGTATAAGTAAGAGAGAGAGAGAATAAAAAGAAGAAAAACAGAGAGAGAGAGGAAAAGCGAACAGGAGCTGGGAAAAAGAAGAGAGGGAGAGGACAAAAGAAATGCGTCAGCACGGGACGCCTGGCTGTGTGAAGGAAAAGCCAGCAGCGGACCCCAACAATAGAGCGTCACGGCAAGGAGGCGGGAGGCCATAAACAATCCCCCGCGACCGCCGGTCAGTGACATTGACCCAATGAGGCCTCAAGGAATCGGGTCCCATTATATTTAAGGCGGACTTTACTTGTAGGAGAGGGAGTCCACACATGAGGAATATTATAATAAATTAGGCCAAGGCAAAGCCCTCGGGGAAAAGAGGCCAAATCATTGGTTTTTCCCCCAGATTCGGGCACACATGGGAGGGTCCATGATCCCCTCTACGGGGGTGGGTCCTCATGCGTAGGGGTATAAATAGGGCCGCGAACGCGAGCCCGGGAGCTTGGTTAATTCAGTCGCGTACCAGAACTCGTCCCGCGCACATCGTTCCGCGAGGAAGATCTCCACGACCGGACTCACGAGAGTTAGAGATTTCAAGGTCTCGAATCCTTTATTAAAAATAAATCGAGATAAACCTGAGTGACTATTTATAGTCTCGTTTTAAGGACAATTCTGAGTGTACTAATCAGAGCACCTAATTCGCGAGTTTCGGATAAGTGCGAGTTAAAATAAAAATTAGAGTTCCGGTAGTGACGACTATATTTTGAAGGACTTTTAAGGAAACAACAGCCTTTGTGACCGACTAGAGAAAGGTGCTGGGAAGTTCCTTCAGGACTGTGCAGAACCACCGATTCACCACCTCAAGCAGCACAGCGGGAGTCTTCAGTCTACAACAACGACACACTCTCTCTCTCTCTCTCTGTGCAGTGTCCAGAACTTTAATAGAAGTAAGATTATTTTTAAGGAAGTAGATCGTGTAACGTTTGTAATGGTTTGGTTTTGATAATAAATAGATTTTTCTTAGTAGTCTTTCGGGTTCTGTAGTTTTATTAATTATCCTCCTCTCAGTTATTCGAATCACCTACCCGGTTATAAAAAAAGGGTGAAGTAGATTCAAAATAAGTACATAGATCTGTCCCGATTTTGGGACATGACACTGGTGCATCGGCCGTTTTATTTAAATAACTGAGAGATTAAATAAGTAAGAGAGGTAATATTAAAAAAAAAAAGAGAAAAGAAAAAAATAGAGAGACGAGGGTTTTTCTTCAGTCGGTCCGATTTTCGTTGAAGTTAGAAAAAAAAAAAAAAAGTTCCAGATACTAAATAGAGAAAAGTAGAAAAACAAAATTTTTTCAAGCTCAATAATAAATAAAAAAATTAATAATTATAAAAAAAAAAAAAAAAAAAAAGGGGTCATTACGAGAAATTAAATTGTGTTCAAATAATAATAATTAACAAATTAGTAAAGATTTTAGTATAGAAATTTTTAAAGTGAGAGATCAAATTTTTCTGTAAGCAATCACAGATATTAGTATAGAAATTTTCGAAGTGAGAGGTCGAATTTTTCTTTAATAAAAAAAAAAAGTAACTAGTATACTCTGTACAATTTTTGGTTTCAGTCCGCTGATAGAGAGTAACCCTTACGACGAATTGAAAGTATCGATGCACAAAGAGCTAGAGAAATAATTCTGAAGGGCACAACACTCTTGCAACTTGACTGAGGTTCAGACCTATATGCCAAAGCGCTGACAGGGTCTAACCTACATACAGTTGAGGCGATAAAAAAATAAATAAATTTTGTCTGATGAGTCCAGGAAATACAGAGTTTTGTAATCTGTGATTCGGTGAAAATTTTAAAGCAGTATAAATTATAAATAATATATATATATATATATATAATTTTATATAAACTGATAAACAATTTAATTTCTTGATGAAAATGACGAATTATGGATGCAGTTTCTAATGACTGTAGTCTAAGTAGATCCGGGAGTACTATACAAAATAATAAAAATAAACTTGAAGTGATTATAGCCCAAAAATATAAAGAATTAGAGCAAGAAAGTTTGAAAGGTTAGGAAGACATTAAAATATTACAATTACGTAGAGAAATTAAAAATTTAAAAAAGCTATTAACTAAATCCGTGGATAAATACAATATTGACATTCCGGTAAATTCATTTTTACACCCCCAAAATCAAAAAAATAATTTAGACAATAAAGATAAATTTTTACAGTACCGTGAGAAAGTAGTCGAGTCGGTTTCAACACTTTGTGAAATTTTAGATAAATCTGAACCGAACACTGTTTTCGAGCGCCAAATAACACCCAAGAGGCCTATCCTTAAGCCAGCTGTATTAAATTTGACAGAAAAATTAGATAATTCTGAAATAATTAGCGAGCTTTTAGAAATAGAGACAAGCCCCGTAATAAGAAATATAGCCGCAAGCACACCCTATAAGAAAAATTCAAGCGATATACTATTAAAAAAGTTCGAACTAAACTTAAATTTTCAAACAATACAGGTAGAGGAAGAGGCTTTACCTGAAAAATTAATTGTTCAAATCGTTAAAGAAAGTCTGTCAGAAGAATTACCAGCCGCGGTAATTAGTTCGTTCTTCGAAGAAAAGGAAGGGTTGAACGAACTTGAAAAATCTTTAGTCAAAGATTTTAAATTCCCAAACGTACTGCAGTTTTTGAAAGATAAAATAATAGCTTTGAGTGAGAAATTAAATAAAAACAATAGTAATAGCCAAATTGAAGAGATTGATTCAACTTCGTCAATTGAATTTAATAGTTGCATGGAAAATTTATCAAATATGAGCAACGAAAAAGTTAAGGTCGAAAATGAAACCTCCGTCGGAATGGAGTCAGTAATAATGCAAATGAGGGGTCTATCCTTGCGGGATATTATAGAGCTAGTACCGCGTTTGTCAGGGTCAAATGTTCAGATTGAACAATTTTTAGAGGGATGTTATGAAGCTAGAAATTTAGTTGCCCCTGAAGCCGAAGGTGAATTAGCCAAATTAATACGCATAAGATTATTTGGCGATGCACTCAGATGTGCGCGTGATCATAATTTTAAGACAGTTCGCGAAATTGAGGACTTTTTCATGCCGATCTACGGGAACACTAGAACGTATTTTGAACTTGCAGGGGATTTGGCAAATATGAAACACAAAAGGGGGGAACCGGTTATGCAATTTTTAAACAAAATTAGAGCATTAGAAAGGGAGTTGATAAAAGCGATTTGTCGCGAAAGGAAAGATTTGGGCGAAGATTTAGCAGAAATCGAAATTAGAACTGACTGTTTGCGGTATTTTGTTAAAAACCTTTCATGGGAGTTACGATCACGATTAAATAGTCCCAAAAATTGGGAAGAAGCGCGAGAGCAAGCGCTGCAAGCGGAACGCGAAATCGCGGGAACATTAGTAGAACTAGATCAGTTCGATGATATAAATAGAAGTAGGAGCGAAAACCCTCGTGAAATAAGAAGAGTACATTTTATGGAGAAAGAGACAAATAATGCTACTTGTAGTTTTTGTAACGGAATGAATCACTATTTAATGAACTGCTGGCGATACGCAAAATTTATGTTTGAAAATACAAATTTAAGAGATAAACTAGTAATTAATTTAAAGCGTAAATTGGCCGAACTCGATCCAGAATCTTTCGGTACTTGGAAGCGAGACGAGGTATATGAAAGAGAATACAGTGTCCGAGACCACCCGTGGTATTTTACTTCAAGGGGAACTCCCAATGAAAGACCTAGGAATCGGTATTCAAACAATTATTATAATAACCACTCGTCAGCCTGGCGAAATAATCAAAATAATTATAATAGAGATGGGCGTAACACCTCAAGCAATCAAAATTTTAATAGATCAGAATATTTTAATCGTGAAAACAATAATCAAAGATTTGATCAAACACAAAATAGGGGGGCATCCTATTATAACACTAACTCTAACTCAATGACGTGTTTTTACTGTAATAAACAAGGCCACGGAATTAAAACCTGTATGAAATGGCTACGCGATACTAATCAGACAAACGCAGGTAGCGGAAGCGCTCAAAACTTTTCAAAAAACCTGTACTCCCCCGCCGAACAGGCGGGGACGCGCGAAAATACCAACCGGAAACCAGCTCCATGGCGAGAGACTGGCACAATACCAAAATCGAGACTATAAACATAACGCAACCTCTTACAAGCCCCACAGTTAAATTATTCGCAGAAGAGTTTAAAAATCCAATTATTTTTCTGTTAGATACGGGGGCATCGGTAAGCATAGTAAAGAAAAGCGAAATCAATGAGAATGTTGAAATTGATTTTACACATATAATTTAATTAAAGGGGATAACATCTCAGCTAGTGCAAACACTAGGAAAAATAACTTTTTATTTTAATGGTAGAAAAATTGAATTACATTTAGTTGGTGATGATTTTAATCTTCCGGTAGGAGTTTTGGGGACAGATTTTTTTAAAGAAAGCTCTGCAAAAATTGATTACGGAAATAATTGTTTAAACTGCGATGGGAAAATATTATTTTTCGAGAATCAAATCCAATCTAAAAATGAAAGACAATTTGATCAAGAATTTAATTCAAAAAATAGGTATGCGCGAAATAAAAGCTTTATGAATAATAATTATCTAAATGAGGTCGATTTAAAGAATGAAAAATCATTTACACCAATTAGAAAAGTCTGTGAAGACAGGAATGAGAAAACGGATAAATTCAGTGGTAAGGTAAAAGCTATTTCGAGAATAAATTCAAAAACGAGAAAAGTAAGCAGCAAGAAAATTTTGTAAAGAATCTAGGTACTGGTGTCGGTTATAATAAATGCAATTTAGACGAAAATTTATCGTTTAACTTGAAAACCAATGCGGTCGAAAGCGAGACGACCAAAGAAAAAAGAGAAAACGATGATGAAGAAAAAAGGGAAGACGTTCAGGGTAGTGAAGGGCCACAAAAATCCTGTAACAATGGGAGCCTGATCATGGGAAAAGCAGAAATTTCCTTACGAAACACGGAAAGCCCGGTGATGGCTTGCAATAACCGAGTAGAATGCGAGTTACCTTTAGAACTAAATGAAAAGGCCAAGCAGGGGGTTTTTAAAAACGACCCCGTAGACAAAAAGACGGCAGAGTTCGAAGAACAACCACGGCGCATTGATCTGACAAATTTACGAGTGGGGCAGATTGCTCTCTGGGAAAAAAGCGAGTCAGAAATTTTTGACGATTTTGAAGGTCTAGAAGAAATAAACACGTTTGAAATTTTTAAAAACGAAAGCAAAAATCCGTTTATCAATCATCAAATCAAAAATTTGTTCACTTTCGAAAATTCTCGGAGGGAAGAAGAAAACGCAAGTACCTTTATTTCAGACGAAAATGAACGGGCAGTCAAAATTAAAAATCTAATAAAATTAAATCACTTAAATGAGCCGGAGAAAATAAAAATGGAGGGGATGATCGAAAAATATTCTGATTGTTTTCACTTGAAAGATGAAAAATTAAGCGCTATTGAAATATTGAGTCATCGTATTAATACTACAGATGACAGACCTATTGTTTCAAAACCTTTTCGTTTACCACACGCGTTGAAGGGCGAAATTGAACGCCAAGTTCAAGAAATGCTAGATGATGGTATTATTGAACCAAGTAATAGTAACTATTTAAATAATATTTTTCTTGTGGCTAAGCCATCAGACGGGACTAATAAGAAAGCTTATCGCTGTGTATCTGATTATAGATTGTTAAACAATGTAACTTTGAGGGACCAATATAGGCTGCCCTCGATATTAGACTGTTTTGATGCAATGAAGGGCGCAAAATATTATAGTAAATTTGATTTAGCGCAGGGTTTTTGGCAAGTGCCTTTACACCCCGACGATAGACACAAAACGGCTTTTGCGACTTCTGCGGGATTTTTCCAGTGGTGTAGAACTCCTTTCGGGTTATCAAACGCACCAGCAACTTTTCAAAGAATAATGGATAAAGCCTTTTTCGATATGCAGAAAAAAACAATTTATATATATATTGGTGACTGCATTATTTATTCAGATTCAATTGAAGAACATATTTTAAAAATTGAAAAATTTCTACAAAGAGTCCGAGAGGTGGGCTTAAAGTTAAAACCAGAAAAATGTGAATTTTTAAAAACCGAAATAATATTTTTGGGTCATCATTTAAGTGAAATCGGAATACAACCAGACAGTTCAAAATTAATAGCGGTCCGAAATTTTCCGAAACTAAATAACATTCGCTCAACTCGCAGTTTTCTTGGGTTGTGTAATTATTACCGTAGATTTATTCCAAATTTTTCTAAAATCGCAAAACCACTTACCGACCTGTTAAAGAAAGAAAAGAAATTCGAATGGACAGACACAGCTAATGAAGCTTTTGAAACACTTAAAAATAAATTATGTGAAAAACCGGTTTTACAGTTTTTCGATGAGAACTTGCCCTTACACGTTTATTGCGATGCGGCTCAAGCATCGATTGGAGGATTGCTTGCGCAGGGTGCTCAAGGATACGAGAGACCAATCGGGTATGTAAGCAGAGTATTACGCGACAGTGAATTAGGATATTCAACATATGAGCGAGAATTTTTGGCAATTGTGTATACAGTTACCAGTTTTAAATGCTATTTACTCGGCAGGACGTTTACGGTCTATACGGACCACCTTCCGTTAACGTATCTTACCAAATCTGATGATCCGACGGCAAGAATTAGCAAATGGTTGATAAAATTAAGTTGTTATGATTATAAAGTTGTTTATCTCCCAGGGAGGTCAAATGTACAGGCGGATTGCCTTAGTCGTTACCCCGTAGATGCTAAAGAAACGGAGATGCGGGATATAAGTATAATAACAAGATCTGCCACAGGAAAAATTCAGAGGAAAAATTACAAAATAGCACGCGGTAGAAAACCGTACGAAAGACGGGTGAATAAATCGGGAAAGCCTGCTGTGGTAACCGAACCTATAATAGATACTAAAGAGCGCGTCAGTAGAAACGAGGAAAACAACTTAACAATAGAACCCCTCCGAAGTCCCACAGCGGGAGATATTGGGGAAAGACTGAGTGAGACTTTACCAGCGACTAATAATAGCGAGTGCGACCAAGCGCAGGGGGAATTATTTGCAAAGTGTAGAGAAAAATTGTTTATGCGAAAAGATAATTATTTATATTTCATTACCACGGAAGGTAAACCATGTGACGAAGGCTCTAAACAATTATTTGAATGTAAAAAGTTACCTTATTTCAAAGATTTAAATGTAGGTGAAATAAAAGTTCATGAAGTAAGAGCACAGTCGTGCTTACGCAAACACAGATACAGTTTCGCGGTAGTAGTATGAGGAAAGGAACTCCTGAGTACAGAAGAGATTAAAAATAATTTAAAGAATGCACTTAATGTGTTGAAAGATTTATTAACGAAGTACGAAATAGCTTCGGTTAGTTTAGCAGAAAGTAGTGAAATTGAAAATGTATTGTGGGGAGACGTACTTAATATTTTTACAGATACTTTCAAAGAGTGTTCAACAAAATTTATTATATGTAAAGGGTTGATAGAATACGTCCCGGTAAGCGAAAGAGAGCGAATATTGCGCGAAAATCATGGTACGGTTATGTCGGGACACCGAGGTGTACAAAAGTGTTATCAAAAATTAAAACAAAATTATTACTGGGAAAATTTAAAGGAGTCTGTACAAGAGTTTATACGAGGTTGTTTAACGTGTAATTTAAAAAAATTGAGAAGAGTAAAAACAAAACAGGAACTAGTTCTTACACCGTCAGTTCCTGAACCTTTTTTTGCACCGCGATAGATATAGTAGGACCTTTTAAGCCTACACCAGATAATTATAATAATATATTAACGATTCAATGTACTTTCACTAAATATAGTTTAGCACTGCCTCTACGCGACGTGACCGCAGCGACAGTAGCAGAAACGCTAGTAAAAAGGTTCATCTGTGTATTTGGAGCACCCTCGGTTATATTATCGGACCTAGGAACAAATTTTTGCAGCAAATTGATGAAAGAAGTCGCTAAAATATTTCGGTTTAATCAAAAATTTACTACGCCGTATAGGCCAAGTTCGAATGGCAGTATAGAGAAAATGCATCACAGTTTATGTGAATACATTAAAACAATCGTTGACAAAAATAATTCTTGGAGCGATATGTTAGAATTAGCTTGCTTCTCGTACAATACGACGTACCACTCGTCACATTCTTTTTCGCCGCACGAGCTTGTTTTTGGTCGGGTAGCGACAACTCCCGCAGAGAATTCCCGTGGCGACCTTAGGAAAAAAATATTGACCTACGACCAATACATTGAAGGTCTCTGCAAACGATTAAATAGCGTGCAAGGAATAGCTAGGGAAAAATTGATAAATTCCAAAATTCGTGCTAAATATTACTATGATAAAAAAATCAACCCACAAGAATTCAGAATCGGCATGTCCGTGTATTTGTTAAAAGGTGGGGAGATACATAAATTCGAGGACCAGTATACTGGCCCTTTCACAGTTGTTGATATTCCAAATAAAAAGGGAAATGTGACCATAAGAATGAGAAACAATAAAGTAAAAACGGTGCACGCGAATAGACTGAGAGTTTCGTATGTTGAGCAAGAAAGTTAATAACTTACACGATAGTTTATAATTGACACATAAATAAAAAAAAAAAAAAAAAAAGACAAAAATATTAGAGTAGTTAATGCATGAAGTAGGGTAAAAGGTTGAAGGGAAAAATTCGATTAAGTCTAAATTAAATTGGAGTAATTTTTAAATTACAGAAAAAAAAGGGAGAATGCAGAAAACGTCGCTATTGCTCCTTGTTCTTTGAGCGAGTTATATTAAAGCTGACAAGTTAATAGAAATCGAAGCCTTAGATAATCCTGGATTAATATTTACAGAGTTACCTGAAATTCGCTTCGCGGAAGATTTTTGTGTTATAAGATTAATTTTTAATTTTGATATAGGACAATATTATATTAAAGAGGCGCGTGAAGATTTAATTAAGTTAAAAACTTGCATACCACCTATGAGCAATGACCAAAATAAAACTGTTTTTGAAAAATTCGACGAAATTATAAGAAATTACGATGAAATTTTGAGTAAACATGAAACCGTAATTAATTACTTTAACAAATCAAAGGTAACTATACCCAGGGAAGAAACTAGGAGGCATCTAGGGAAAGAAGTAACGCAAAAGGAAATAAGAAGGGTTGTTTTTGAAAGCGAGAGTGACGTTTGGTGGGAAACATCGGCAGTTATTGATAAGACTAAGGCATTATTAAAACTAAGCAAAATGGGGGAATCTAATATAGCTCGTCTATACCTTGATGAATATTATCACTTAGCTCAAGCAGCGAGAGAAGCATATAGATTGATGATAGAACATCTGGATGATTTGAAATTGATGATTTCTGCTTTTCAAAAGGGTACTGAATTGTCTACACTTCTGGAGAATAAATTGTGCGAAAACACCTTATGGCGTTAAGAATATGATATGCGTTTTACTTATAAAAACTTTGACACTCCAAAAAGCTTGCAAGAATTATTAAAATTTTTGACTTTGGTTGAAATAAAGAGAGGAATATACGGGACACAGGGCTTAGCGGAATATTTTATACCTAGGAAATTTGATGATGCAGCAAAAATTTACAGGATAATTCCCATACCTTTGCCGCAAAATATTTTTAAGGACTTCAAGTGTACAGCTTTTATCAATCCAACGGATAAATTTATTATTGTCAAAAATAAGGGACATAAATTTATTAGTAACAACGAACTAAATAAATGTCTAGTGAAAAAGGGGTTTCATCTATGCCCCAAAAGAACGTTCGAGTACTTAGAAACAAACAGCTGTGAAAAGACCTTGCTAACAAAACCACGTGACATAAATTTCCATGAGTGCGACATAAGAATTGCGAATAATTTTACGAATTACATGTTGAAGTTAAAACCATTCTATAAAACAATCGTGGGGACAGGGGACGAAAAGAAACTAAGCTTGAAGTGCGGAAATATAATAAAGGGGGCAGTAAGCACAAAAGGGTTGAGAATTTTATCTCTTCCATCGAACTGTGAATTTGAATTGAGTGGAAATTATTCAAATATGCACTTTAACGCAAGCCCAGAAATTAAAAATATTGTTTTTCCGGAAGCCAAGTTAGATCTCAATGAACTATCAAGTATTTTCGCAAATAAAGCGCTAGAAAGAAAGTTTTATGAAACGTTAGAAAGCTCGCATAATCATAACTCCTTTTGGACAGCCGTGAGAGAAAGCGAAATTTACGCAGCTCACGACAAACTGAAAGAAGATTTTGAAGAATCTAGACTTAGAATACAAATTATTTGTGGGATAGTAATATTAATCTCAGCTGGCGTTCTTATATTTTTGGGAATATTAGTTATAGTAGTAAAAGATACACCAAACGAGGTTGAACTCGAAATTAATTCAGAACGTATCGAGAGGGGCGGAGTAATTGAAGATAGTCCCAAAAGGGCTGTAGTTCGGTTTTTATAAAGAATATGATTTTATTTTTCAGATGGCGGTACAGAAATTTATCGGTATTTTCGCAATATTAAATCTCGTTAAAATTTCTGTAGCAATTTACGGGTTCGATTGCACGGGAGACTTAACAAACATTACGGCTATTTCCTTGGTAGAAGTGGGGGATTGCGACATACAGCCGCCTGTATTAAACGTCACAAACAAGCATGTTAAATTATTACAATTAAATGAATTTAGTTCAACTAGGGTACTCATTTGCTCAGTTCGTGTAAATCGCGAAATCACGGTCTGCGGAAACATAGCATCTTACAGTTCAAGGGTACAGAACGGGGAAATTACGTACTATAAAGAATTAACGAGCGAAGAGTGTGCAAATATTCAAATGACGGGGGAATATACACTTGGTACAACAAAAATTACGGGAATAAAAAGAAACGGCACTACAAACACACCAGTTAAATTTGCGGGAAGTACCGGTGTATCGGGTCACTGTAAGGGTGGCGGATTTACGGATAAATGGGGATCTTGGGAGGATGTCGTGGTTCAAGGTTGGGCAGAAATAATTTTGAAAGACTATTATGCGGATGTCCATATCGAAACTAATAAAATCAGATTACAATCGGGTTTAACATGCCCCTTAACTATGACGACTTGCACAGATTACGACGGTAGCATGGCTTTTTGGGATATGTTACCACCCGACACGTGTGGATTAAAAAAATATTCAGTGCTATATGACGGAAAGGTGCAAATCGCTCACGAAGCGGAAGAAAACAAAGTGTTATACAGCGTAGAGTCGGAAGATTATACTTTTGCCTTCTGGAAGACAGGTTACCTAAACACGTGTGGTTATAAATTAATACGCACTGAACATCCGAGACTGTTCTTTTTACAAGAACAGGTAGACGAGGAAAACATATTTAATACGGGTATAGCCACCTCGAATCTAGATCTTTTTGCGTATATAAATTCCAAATTTGTATACGTAGAAAAACACATAAAAACCCAAATTAATAATCTGTATTACGACATTTTAAAACGGGAATGTGAGCTTGAAAGAAAAGTACTGAATAACGCTTTATCAATCGCATCAATTTCACCAGACGACTTTGGTTATAAACTAATGAACGAGCCAGGGATTTTAAGTTTGACGGTGGGGGAAATTATTTATACCATGAAATGTGCAAAGGTAGAAGTAGAGTTGAGACCTACTTTAGATCAGTGCTACGAGCAGTTACCTGTTTTTCGGGGGAAGGATGAATTCTTTCTAGCCCGACGAACAAAAATACTATTAGAGAAAGGTACAAGGATTGACTGTAATCAGAAATTACCACCTATGTATAAGGTAGGAGATACGTGGATAAAATTAGCCAAATCGAGTCCGTTCACAGGTGAGCCGAAGGTCCTTCAACCCTTAACAAAACCTTTTTGGAATTATACAGATGCTAAAACCCTCGCAACGGGAGGTATTTATAACCAGAAAGACACAAAACGTTTAAGAAATCACATCATGATGAGTTTAGAAAAAAAGGCGATTATGTCAAACGTTCTAAGGGGTTTTTCGGGAGCAAAGGTAACAGATCAGGGGTTATCAATCGAGGGGTTTTTCGACAATGACACACTAGAATCACTGGTAGAAAAGACTTGGAATAAAATGTGTAGCCATCTTTTAACACTGGGAAACGTTTCTTCTATTTTTATTGCATGTTTTATGATTATTAAACTTATTAAAATGATGGTTGACACCATCATAAGAGGACATACATTATTCTTAATTTTCGGAGTGAGCTTTAAACTGTTAGGCGCTTTGTTTAACTCGGTGACTCAACTTTTCGTTTACATGGGAAGAAATATGAAAGAACAGGGGAAAGAGAAAGACGTAGAAAAAGACTCAGCGGCAAATCCTGAGAAAAACAAAAATGCAAGTGAATAGCTTACGCTTTAACTCAACGACCGAAATTAGACATTATGCAACAAAAATAGTAGTAGAATTTTAACAAATTTGAGATTAATATTTGTTTTGGTGAGTGGCTCGTAGGAGAATGCAAATATATAAAAAAAATATTAATGATAATGTTATAGTTAAGAAAGGAATTTATTATAAGTTATATGTAAGGTTAAAGGTTAAGCATGTGAAACTTTATGTATTTTCGGAAAAAGCATGTAAGAAAAATATAGTAATCATAATAATAATAAAAATAAACAAGTAAGAAAGAAAATTTTTTTTTTAAACGCAGAGACTTGCAAGAAAATATCCTGAGGCAAGCACTCCTTGAGAAGAAAATAACGCAGCAGGAAGAGACAAGGAACCTTTTTATTTTAAGATAGTTTATAATTTATAATTTATAATTTAGTTTATAATCTATTGTTAAGTACAAAAGAAAGCTAATAATAATCATAATAATAAGGAGTAAACAAAACAAATAAAATAAAATAAATAAAACCCTTGAAAAAAAAAAAAAAAAAAAAAAATTAGAATTTAACATAACAATCAAAATAAAAGTACTTCTGTAAGACAAAAGGTGTTATAGTAAACCAAGATTTAAACATTAGATCTTTCGCTAAACAAGTCTACTTTAAGTCAGCAAACGAGGAGATACTATGTTCCCGCTGCGTTTTACAACGCAGGAGAGAATTCGAACAGGTTACAAAAATAAAAGAGGACGATGGTGAATTAATAGTTTGCCAAGGATGCCTTAGCGAACTTGAAAAAGTTTGGTTTGGAGGTCACGACAGGTTAGAGATAGGGGCATTTTTACACTCAGCGGGCATTATAAGATCACCAGACACAGTGATCGAAATAAAATATAAAATAACCTTAGAGGGGAATCCTACAGAAGAACCTCAATCACCACAAGCAGCCAGTATCCATGAAAAAGAAAGTGCCAGCAATAATCCGGAAAGACAAATGGAATTAGAGCAGGAATTAGCACCTTTTATAGCATTACCTTTTTCTTTATGTAGATGGTCTAGTCGGCAGTGCCCTGAGTTACACTGGGCCTACAAACAAAGACACAGAGGTCCACGCAAGGGTTACAGAACCAACGGTGGAGGAGATAGAGGACGAAGTCGCAATAGATTACGACATTGAAAACATAAGGTTACAAACTTTTATTAATTGGCCAAACGAACTTTTTCACCCTGCAAGGCTAAGCGCGGCTAGGTTCATATACACGGGAATTCGTGATCAGACCGTATGCCCTTTTTGCGGATTACGACAAGAAGGGTGGAGATACGATTCACACCCTTTAATAACACACATGTTTTGGAGTGGTAGGTGCGCCTTCGTAATAGCCAACACAGATAGAATAAATACACTTCTCAACGGTATGTCGGATGATACGCGAATAAATACTCTGGAACAAGAGCTAGTAAATAATTTTGAAGCAACAGATTGGCCAGTCATCGACCACAACATAGATGTTCAAGGGGTCATTGATCAGTTGGAGCTGGAAGAAGAAGAAGAAGAGGAAGAAGTTTTAAAAGAAAAAGAACACCCCGCTGAGGAAGACGGTGAGAGTGACAATGAGGATATTCAAACAGAATTGGCATGTAAAATATGCCTGACCAGAGAGTTAAAAACGATATTCCGACCTTGTAATCACGTAGCTTGTTGTAAAAGATGTGCTTCAATGTCAGAAACATGTCCGATTTGCAGAACTAAAATAACAAATTATACCATAGCTTTCGTCGCGTAAAATAGTGTTACAAAAAATAAAATAATAAAAAATTAAATAAATAAATAGAAAGATAGTAGTAAGATATTTTTAAGCGAGATATTTTTACTAATAGTAAGATATTTTTAAGCGAGATATAGAATTTAGATCTCAATCTTTAAATTTAATTTAATGCTAAATCAAATTGTAATTGAAAACTATCCCTCTTTATAATTATGAAGCAAATTCGAATGTCTTCGTTTTGTAATTGACTTGATTGGTTAAGTATGTTAAATTCAAAATTTGAATTGCGTTAAAGTTGTAATATTGAAAATTTTGTTATTAAAAATTTTTATTAATATATAAAATATATATTTTTGAATTTATTAACACTGTGCATGATGATATTGAATTCACAATAGAAATTAAAAAAAAAAAAAAAAAAAAAAAAAAAAACTGAAATTTTTGGACCTGACGATAACTAAGAACAGTAACTTAATACAAATCACGATGAATTTAGTTTTGGCATTTATCACAAAAAGACACAAACTGATACTGTCATAAATAATTTTTCTTTCCACCCGTACCCCATAAACTTGCATCTTTTAATTGCCACATTCACAGATTACTCTCAGTTCCTTTGTCCAGAGTGAACTATTATAACGAATTAAATATCACTAAACATGGCTGTTAATAACAGTTACTCTTCTGAATTGATAGATAATTTAATAAGTAAAAAAAAAAACGAAAAAAAAAATGTTCTTTAACAAAATTTACCCACAAAATGATCTAAGAAAGAAAAATTATTTATCTTTTAGTGACTTAGGCAATTTATCAAATAAAATTAAGAATATTATCCAGAAGTTGGATAAATATTTGAAATTTTACATATTCAAGGAAAAAGTAAAATTACTAGATTCGTTAGAATATTTAGAAATAAACAGACTAAAACAGGTTGAAAATGAATATAAAAGAAAGTTGTATTTGAATTGAATTTTTATTATAAATAAAAAAAAAAAAAAAGAGAAAAATGATACATTTTTTTATACACCAAAATTAATTATTTAATGAAAATCTTTCAAATAATAGGGGGATACACCCAAGTACATCCCTCGAATGACGGCCATTCCAATTATGGAGATTGAGTATGCGCTCACTTTTCCGCCACTCGCGAACGGCACGCCACCGCTCAAACTGAAAACAAAAAAAAGGGGGGGAAAACTATTAATATAAAATCAAAAAAAAAAAAAAAAAACAGAAGGAAGATATTTTTTAACAAAAAAAAAATTTACGTTAACGGGAATTCTCATTCTCCGATGAAATAGGCGCTCACGCCAAATCTTACTCCGGTACTGCTCGGTGATCTCGGGAGACACCGGGAGGCCGGCGGCTCGTCTCTCGGCTAGCGCCTTGCGTAATTTACGCTTCTGGATCCACAACTCAAACTGGAAAAAAAAACAAAAACAAAAAAATAATAATAAAATAATAAATATAAAAATAAAAAAATTATAATGATAATAATAGTAGTGAGAAAAAGGGGGGGATATAATTTATAAATCATAATGTGGAAATAGGGTCGACAACCGGTACAAAAAAAAAATATTTTTTTAAGTACTCGATTTTAATGAATTTTAACATTTTTTTTTTTTAGAATTTTTAAATCAAAATTGAGCAAGAAGAATATTAAGAAAAGTTTTTAAAACTACGGGTCGATGACGTCATTAACCCGAAATCACATTAAAAGTATATCTATATATATTGAAAAATAAAAAATAAAATTTTAAACACTTGTAGTTCTTATAATTTTAGTTTTTAAAAAAAGAAATAATTCGTGTCGATTATTTTTCGATATTTTAACTAAATATAAAAAAAAAATATGATCAATTCAAAAAGTTGCCAACCCTATAGAAAAGTAAAATTTTACTTACCACGACAGTCTTTACTGCAGGCATCTTGGAAAAACTTTTAAACTCTAATACGAAACGCACTGTTCAAACTTTCAGAGGAGACTGAATCGTCTCCGTCGCAAGAAGGATCCTCGTCCTCAAAAATTTTCTAGCTTCTAATGTTAAATAATAGAAAAACGAAAAGAGTGAGGTTGTCTTTCCCTGTAAAAAAGGGAATAATAATAACCAGGAAGATATAACTTCCAAAAGCTAAAAAGAAAAAAAAAAAAAAACCAAACCAGCATAGGAGTCTGTAGAAAAAAAAAAAGAGGAAGGGAAATTGTAGGTGCGACCTTGTCGCTTTGGTGAGAAAGGGAGGGAAAAGAAATCCTTGAGTAAAGTACGAACATGATTTTAAGGGATTTCTTTTACAACTACCTATATTCAAAAAAAAAATACTAATCACAATTTTGTTCACAGAATATTTGAAGTAAGTCATTTGGAAAAAGGTACAGTAAATTATGAATTTAATTAGAGTTTGATCAATTTCGAGTCTTTTATATAAATGAATGAATAAAAGAACAGATAAATAATAATTTAGTAGAGAATTAAAATTTTACAAAAAACCTATAGCATAAAACAAAAGAAAAGAGTTATATCATGTATTTCAAAATTTTTTTCACAACATAAGAAAACACCTAATAAGTGAGAAATTCCTAAAAACAAATAGAAACAAAAATATATTAAGCGAAACGACTTATTTTAAAATAAATTTAGAGAAATTTCGAATAGTATAATATTTTTATTTTTTAATACTACTTAAGTACTACGAAATAAGTCTATATCATAAATTAGTCGAATTATTCATTATTCAAACTAATTAATAATAATAAAATAAACGTGTTTGGCGTCCTAGATTCTGGTTAAAGTTAAGAAAATTAAAAAAAAAGGGGTATAAAAGTAATTAAACAAATTTTTTTTGATACTAAGGAGTTCTTACTATAGTAAACGATTGGAGTTGTCTAAACAACCTCCAATCTCGAAGCGAAGGAGAGATGTCGTGTCGGCACCAGCTCCCCTTTTTAATATTAAAATAGTTTTCAGCTAATTTTTAAGTTATTTTCAAATGATCCAATTATTAGTTAAATAAGATAAATTAGTAAGTATAAGTAAGAGAGAGAGAGAGAGAATAAAAAGAAGAAAAACAGAGAGAGAGAGCAAAAGCGAACAGGAGCTGGGAAAAAGAAGAGAGGGAGAGGACATAAGAAACGCGTCAGCACGGGACGCCTGGCTGTGTGAAGGAAAAGCCAGCAGCGGACCCCAACAATAGAGCGTCACGGCATGGAGGCGGGAGGCCATAAACAATCCCCCGCGACCGCCGGTCAGTGACATTGACCCAATGAGGCCTCAAGGAATCGGGTCCCATAATATTTAAGGCGGACTTTACTTGTAGGAGAGGGAGTCCACACATGAGGAATATTATAATAAATTAGGCCAAGGCCAAGCCCTCGGGGAAAAGAGGCCAAATCATTGGTTTTTCCCCCAGATTCGGGCACACATGGGAGGGTCCATGATCCCCTCTACGGGGGTGGGTCCTCATGCATAGGGGTATAAATAGGGCCGCGAACGCGAGCCCGGGAGCTTGGTTAATTCAGTCGCGTACCAGAACTCGTCCCGCGCACATCGTTCCGCGAGGAAGATCTCCACGACCGGACTCACGAGAGTTAGAGATTTCAAGGTCTCGAAACCTTTATAAAAAATAAATCGAGATAAACCTGAGTGACTATTTATAGTCTCGTTTTAAGGGCAATTCTGAGTGTACTAATCAGAGCACCTAATTCGCGAGTTTCGGATAAGTGCGAGTTAAAATAAAAATTAGAGTTCCGGTAGTGACGACTATATTTTGAAGTACTTTTAAGGAAACAACAGCCTTTGTGACCGACTAGAGAAAGGTGCCGGGAAGTTCCTTCAGGACTGTGCAGAACCACCGATTCACCACCTCAAGCAGCACAGCGGGAGTCTTCAGTCTACAACAACGACACACTCTCTCTCTCTCTCTCTGTGCAGTGTCCAGAACTTTAATAGAAGTAAGATTATTTTTAAGGAAGTAGATCGTGTAACGTTTGTAATGGTTTGGTTTTGATAATAAATAGATTTTTCTTAGTAGTCTTTCGGGTTCTGTAGTTTTATTAAATATCCTCCTCTCAGTTATTCGAATCACCTACCTGGTTATAAAAAAAGGGTGAAGTAGATTCAAAATAAGTAAATAGATCTGTCCCGATTTTGGGACATGACACAAGCCAACGAAACGTTGAGTTATTACACATTTCTTCTTCTTTCAAAAACAACATACTAGCCTTCTACCGATCCCCTTTTTCTCCTACTGCTGACAATATGGAAGGTGATTTAAATTCAAATTATATTTATCTTTAGAACGTTCTGCCCTAATTAAACACACTTTTTTAGAATTATCAATCAAGTTTTTTGCCTCCTGGATAAACTTTTCAAGACAATAACTTGCCTCACTCTTAAACCTTAAAGTATATATTTTAGCATACCTACTAAAATCATCTGTAAACGTTATTATGTATCTGCCTGGATCTGGAAATGACTTTTGTTTTATAGGACCCATTATAACACTATGCAAGATTTGCGTAGGTCTTTCAGCCCTGGTTCTCGTCTCTATAAAAGCAAGTCTCTCCATCTTAGCCATGATACACATTTCACAATTTAAGATATCATCACCAAATTTAATATCTTTAAGTTGTTCGACTGAGTTCTTTAGCTTTCTGAAATAACCTACAGACATATGACCAAGCCTTCTGTGCCATCGCATGCCTATACTTTCTCTCAACAAACTTACTTCGCTTAATTCTCTATGTTCTTCAGGTATTACACCTGGATTTTCTAACCTATCTATATCCTGCAAACCTAGTTCAGATGCCAAATCACGATTTTCAGAAATTTCCTGGATGGGTTTCTAGACTTTCTCCCTCCCAATATCAGTGACTCCAATTCATCTGCTTTTTTTCCCTCCAACCTTGATAATTCGTCGATGTCTATCTGAGATTTTGCATCAGTGAAAACATGAATTTCGATCTCTGAGGAATTATCAGTACCTAACCAGCGAGGTATAGCGATTGTTTCGAGTAAGGGTAATTTTGTTTTAAAATTCTCCCAAATCTCTGAAAGTTGTGAAGAAAGTTGTTGATCCCAATCAAGACCCAACAACCACATATCTTGAATGAGAATTTTAGCAGTAACTAAAACGGGACTATACCAGGGGTCGGATGCTATAATTTAAGTGATGATCTGCGAATGCGTTCGCACGCGCGCGCGTGCGAACGACGGAAATTTTTTCTCGCCAAATTCAAATTTGGACAAAAAAAAATAAAAAGATAAATTTTTTTTAATGAATTAAATATTTTAAATTTATAATTTAAAAAAAAAAGTAGATGAATATTAATTATCGCTTATCATTCTCTGAAAAAAAAGGAGACGAAGGCTTGATGACAGCGTTGGGCACTGCAGTTCAGCCTGAAGTTCAGTCAACAAAAGTAAACTTCACTGAAAGAAAGTTGAGCCATATTTATATTTTTGGAGTCATATAGAAATGGTGCCCCCCAGACATGGTAAATAAATAATTTTTTACAAACAATTGAATAAGCCGACAAGCTCTAAACCCCCATAACGCTGGGCTGAGCGATAAATAAATAATTTTTTATTAGCGATAAATAAAGATTTTTTAGAGCGATAAATAAATTATTTTTTATCAACAATTAAATGAACCACCAAGCTCTAAACCCCCATATCGCTGGGGAGAGCGATAAATAAATTATTTTTTATAAACAATTAAATAAACCGACAAGCTCTAAACCCACATAGTGCTGGGCTGAGCGAAAAATAAATAATTTTTTATAAACAATTAAATAAACAGCCGAGCTCTAAGCCTCAATAATGCTGGGGAAAGCGATAAATAAATAATTTTTTATAAACAATTAAATAAACAGCAGAGCTCCAAGCCCCAATAACACTGGAGAGAGCGATAAATAAATAATTTTTTATAAACAATTAAATAAACCGACAAGCTCTAAGCCCCCATAACGCTGGGGATAGCGATTAATAAATAATTTTATATAAACAACTGAATAAACCAACAAGCTCTAAGCTCACAAAACACTGGGGAGAGCGATAAATAAATAATTTTTTATAAACAATTAAAAAAACTGACAAGCTCTAAGCCTGCGTAGCGCTGGGCACCCGACTTCAACAAAAAAACTAATCGGCTATGCCCCAAAACCCGGAGCACCCAAGTTCAACAAAAATGCTGATTGGCTACCCCCCAAGCTCTAAGCCCCCAAAACCCTGGGCGCGCCAGTTCAACAAAAAAGCTGATTGGCTACCCCTCAAGCTCGAAGCCCCCAAGACTTTGTTGCCTGAGTTCGATGAAACAAACTGATCTGTTGGGGGTTTAGAGCTTGGGGGATAGCCGATCAATTCATTTGTTAAACACGTGCGCTCTGGGTCTTGGGTGCCCAGCGTTATGGGGGTTCGGAGCTTGTAGGTTTATTTAATTGTTGATAAAAAATAATTTATTTATCGCTCTCCCCAGTGTTATTGGGGCTTGGAGCTCGGCTGTTTATTTAATTGTTTATAAAAAATTATTTATTTATCGCTCTCCCCAGCGTTATGTAGGTTTAGAGCTTGTCGGTTTATTTAATTGTTTATAAAAAATAATTTATTTATCACTCTCCCCGGTGTTATTGGGGCTTGGAGCTCGTCTTTTTATTTAAATGTTTATAAAAAATAATTTATTTTTCGCTCTCCCCAGCGTTATGGGGGTTTCGAGCTTGTCGGTTTATTTAATTGTTTATAAAAAATTATTCATTTATAGCTCCCCCCAGCGTTATGGGGGTTTCGAGCTTGTCGGTTTATTTAATTGTTTATAAAAATAAATTTATTTATCGCTCTCCCCAGCGTTATTGGGGCTTAGAGCTCTGCTGTTTATTTAATTGTTTATAAAAAATTATTTATTTATAGCTCCCCCCAGCGTTATGGGGGTTTCGAGCTTGTCGGTTTATTTAATTGTTTATAAAAAATTATTTATTTATCGCTCAGCCCAGCATTATGTGGGTTTAGAGATTGTCGGTTTATTTAATTGTTAATAAAAAATAATTCATTTATTGCTATCCCCAGCGTTATAGGGGTTTAGAGCTTGTCGGTTTATTCAATTGTTTGTAAAAAATTATTTATTTACCATGTCTGGGGGGCACCATTTCTATATGACTCCAAAAATATAAATATGGCTCAACTTTCTTTCAGTGAAGTTTACTTTTGTTGACTGAACTTCAGGCTGAACTACAGTGCCCAACGCTGTCATCAAGCCTTCGTCTCCTTTTTTTCAGAGAATGATAAGCGATAATTAATATTCATCTACTTTTTTTTTTAAATTATAAATTTAAAATATTTAATTTATAAAAAAAATTTATCTTTTTATTTTTTTTTGTCCAAATTTGAATTTGGCGGGAAAAAATTTCCGTCGTTCGCGCGCGCGCGCGTGCGAACGCATTCGCAGATCATCACTTAAATTATAGCATCCGACCCCAGCCAAGGGGGTCGAAAAGTCGAGATATATCTGATAGAACAGAACGCTTAGTAAGTTGAACCTTTTTAAAATCATTCATATCTACCTTCAATGAAAATGTGTCAGTTCGAGGATTCCAAACAAGACCAAGTGTTGTAACTGGATCGAACTTAAATTCCTCAACATCATTTTCTGATTTTGGACAAAGTTCTGGGGCATTTGAGGCCCATTTGCTCAACTCAAAACCACCAGCTTTAAGAATGCCGATTAATTGATTCTTAACTTCAATAGCCAAATCTAAGGTATCAGCACCATCATGAAAGTCATCAACGTATGATGCTTTGCGAATGGATCGAGAACCTAAAGGGAATTTATGAATCTCGTCTTCCACCAATTGTAAAAGCGTTTGCAAAGCAAGCCAAGGGGCACAATTCGTACCGTAAGTAACGGTAGTTAGTGCGAATTCTAACAATTTTCTCCATGCTTCAAAGCGGAACAAAATTTTTTGCCAAATAATATCATCAGGATGTACATTAATTTGTCTGAACATCTTGACAATATCAGCTGTAAAAGCGAAACGAAATCGTCTGGCACGAGTAAGAACTGCCCAGAGCTCAGATTGCAATTTGGGACCTACCATTAAACAATCACTTAATGATTTTCCTGACTGAGTTTTAAAAAAAGCATTAAATACCACACGAAATTTCGGTGATGGCAATACGCGGTAAATTCCGTGATGAGGCAAAAAAGTACCTTCATCTGATTCTGGCAAAATTAACTTCATGTGTTTCATGTCAAGGTACGTTGACATGAATTTATTGTATTCAGACTTGAAAATAGGATTTGACGCTGCTTTCCTCTCGTTTGAGATTTGCAATGATGCAGCAGCCTGTATGTTAGGCAACAAGTTTTCACGTGGATTTAACCGGAAAGGAAGACGTACAGTGTACCGACCAGTCTTATCGCGAGTGTGAGTGTCATGGAATAATTTCACGCAATCTTCCTCCTCCTTTGACAAGAGTCTCTCGGAAGAAATCTCGTCTATTTCCCATAGACGTTGAAGATCGAAAGATAAACAGTCGTGATTATGGCACGAAACGATTTGATTTGAACAATGAAGTGCATTTTTTAGGCTTAATGATGGGTGATCAAGATCGTTATCAGGATCCCAAAAATTTTTAAAAGAAAATTCATTTGGTGGTCGTATCACGTGGATCAAGTGTGAACGACGAACGTTCGTATTTTCAAAATCAACAGGACCCATCAAGACCCATCCAAAAGGGGTTCGACAGGCTACGGGTTCATCAAGTGAGCCAACTCGTTTATCGCCAAGGAATAAATGGCCGCACAAATCAGCTCCAATAACCAAATCAACTTCACCTGGAGTTGAAAAATCAGGGTCAGCCAACGAAAGACCAGACACGTGATCCCATGATTTTAGAGTGATCGGGGCGCTTGGAATCAAACCTGTCAGTTTAGGTAAAACTAAAGCGTGTATATTTATCGAAAAATTGTTGTCTTTAAGCGAATTTATCGTAAAAGCGACTTCATGTGTAGAAGTGCCAGTGGAACAAGCCTGAACGCCTTGAATTTTCACGTTCACTATCTCGCGTTTAAGATTTAATCTCTGAGTAGCACACTCAGATATAAAAGTGGATTCTGCTCCGGGATCTAACAAAGCGCGAATCACGATTGAGTGACCGTTCTGATCGCAAATTTGTATACGATCAGTCGCGAATAAAACAGCTCGATTTGTCACCGAAGAAAGTGTGCAGCACGAGACTGATTTTGTATGCTAAGGAAACTGGGAGCGAGGCTGATTGTGTGTTTCATTCTGTCGTGTCGATTGACTTTGTGTTTGATCGCTTGAATCAATGTGTAACAAAGAATGATGGTCTCGATTACAAGTTCGACAACGATGTGTGGAATGGCAATCTGGAACTAAATGTCCAGAGCGTAGACAATTCTGACAAAGTTTCAAGTTTTGAATCTGATATCTACGTGAAATAGGTTGCATCTCAATAAACTGAGGACAAGACGCAATCCTATGTTCCCCTGAACAAAGTGTACATGAAGGAACTAGTGAATTGGGTGTTTTAGCTTTAGGTTTTTTATTCCCGGCTGACTGATTAATAAATTGCGGCTTAGTGTCTTGAACTTTAGAAGCATTCAGCGCGGATTTATTAAAAGAGTGACTTCGTTCTTGTGAACTGCCTTTTGCGTTCGAGTGATTCAGTTAAGGTGGCTTAACGTTAAGAATACTATCGGAACTGTTAGCGAACTCTAACGCGTTTACGCGGTTTTCAAGATAATCAGTCAAGGTTTTAAAAGTTGGGACTTCTTTGCTGTCAGCAAGAGAAGTTTCCCAGTTATACCGAGTTGCCCGATCTAACTTTTGTACAAGGATGTACACGAAAAATTCATCCCAGTGATGAACAGGCTTTTTTAATGCCCGAAAAGCACGAATCGATTGCCGGAACGCGTCGAGTAGTCGTTTTATCTCAGCTGGAGATGATTTCGCGACTTGATCGATCTCAAACAAACTACGCATATGAAATGCTGACAAAATTCGCGGATTACCGTACCGTGAGTTTAAATCTTCCCACGCGCCGTCGAATGCGTTCTCGGTTACTGGCGTATTACTAACGAGCAGTTTGGCTTCGCCGGTGAGTCTCGATCGCAAATATATAAGCTTTTGGACATTTGAAAGTCCGGGTACCCTTATCACCATGGAGTCAAACAGGTCACGAAAGCTCTCCCACTCAAGAGGGTTACCTCCGAACATTGGCAGGTCAATCTGAGGCAGGTGGATTTGCCGTACCACAGGCTCGGTGTTTGATTGAGTCGTAGGCTGAGCCGATGAAGACGCAGTATTTGACTGAGGCTGCAGTTTCTCGATCTCGTGCTTAAGTACGGCCGTGTGCTCGGAGTACAGCAGTTCAACGGTGCTGTACATGTCCTCCGTGCAGTACTCCGACTCCTCGAATTCTGGGAAACGAGCGAGAGCATGGTGATTTTTCCTGTACGAGTCCCAGTAACCGTTGAGCAGGTCGACCCGATGATTGAGGTAACCAACTGTAATGCTAGTTTTTTTGACTTTACTAGTGTTTACAAGAAAGTTTTGAATGAATTTCGCGGTAACTTTTTGATCGGTTATGAGATCTTCAAATGTTGCAGTCATTTTTCAAAGTAATTAATAAAATTAGTTTTCAAATATAAGCAATAAAATAACGTATTTTTTGTTTAGTCACGCGAAATGAAAATTTGAATTTTCAAAACAATATAATTTTTGTTTAATCGCTAAATTTAAACCTAAGTCATAAGACGATCTCACGTATTTTAATCTTGACGCCACTGAAGACTCGATTATCGACGACGCCTGAAGATGCAGATCAAATCCGTGTTGTAGGTTATGACGGTGATGAAGAAACAGCTTCACTCCTCCGTTGTGTAGAATAAGATCCACGTAGGTTTAGTCTTTGACGATAAGATGTACTCGTGGAGAGACCTCGTGTGTACTGGCTCTAAGATTGAAGAAGAAATAACAGCTAGTTGAGTACCGGCGTGCCTGCGTACTCAACCAACTTTGTTTTGGTTTGCGTGAGTGCTTATACCGTCAGTGCACTTTAGGTTAGTGGCACTGCACGGGTATGACGATCGTGGGTTGATACATAAGTTGACCAAACACGATGCTTAAGTCTCGATGTAAATACGAGTTTTTTGGTTATTTTGCACCTAGCGCCGGCGTGCCTGCGGCTTCGTGCTCAAACTTGATAAAAATAACAAACTGTCAGCTGTCTTGATGACAATGAATCGAGTGACGGCGATGTTCGCGCTAACCTCTTGACTTGGTTATGTTTTTTATGATTTTTTTTATTACTTTTTTAGATTTTACGCTTTTGATGGTTGTGGTAATATCCGGGTTCGAAGGACCAATGTTTGCGAACTAACCGTCTCGTAGAACCAAGGGGCCGAGAACGGCTTTCTTCTTATTTTTTTGTGTGAATGAATAAGTGTGTTTGAAAGCAAGTGAATGATTTTGATAACATTTATTATAAAACAATTCTATTTACAAACAATCAGATTAACAAATAAATGTCCCTTTTAATCGAGGCTCGACGCTTAAGCGGCCGAGTTTTTTAATGTTAAGTCGAAAAAGCGTGTGTACTTTTCGGTAGTTGAATTCCAAGTCACGACGTTGTCAATTACGCAGTGCTTGGCAACGTCGAACGTTCTTTTTTTTACTCGTGGTAAAATAAAAACAAAAGAAAAGAATAAGAACAAATCAGTTTAAAATTAGAAATAATAACATAGTTCAGATGTATTACGAACAGCCCCTTTTTCTCAAGACGCCGTCATTAGCAGAAGATCTTTAAAAAAACTCCGAAAAGCAAGTTTATTAAAAACAAAATTAGCTGAAAAGATGCGGAAAGACTTCCCAGATTCCCTTATTGAAAATCTCTCTTCCGAATCAGACTCCTGTTCAGATTCTGGATTAGAATCCGAAAACTCTACCCAAGAATCTTGTGACACCTCTGAGACCCCCTCCGACTTCAGCCCAAACTCTGAGTATCAATCCCCTCAAATATTAGATCCCAAAAACCCAGGAAATTTGTTTAACCTTTAGAGTACCGGGTTTTCCGTATACTGCAAATGGAAAATAAGTAATTTTTTAAAGTTAAAATTTTTGAAAATAATTTCTGGGAAGTAATGTTTGAACGACCTGGTTACCACTTAGGTCCGTTATTTTTTTGTATTTTCGAGTATAAAAGTTCTCAGTCCCAAAAGTCTTCAAATTGTTTCATTTTGTATCTTTTTTTTTTTTTTCTCTCGAATACGCTTGTTTTGAATGACCTGGGGGTCTAGCTCCTCGGAAATGAGCTCTGAGTACCCGACATCGGAAAATTATGCGTCTAAGTCGAAGTTATCACCCTGATTATAAAAAAAAAAACTGATCAAATAAATTTCTAGAAAAATCAGTCTTTTTCCCTGAAGATGACCCCCGGGTATACTCGTCATCGGCGACCTGATTATGGAGGCTCTAAATAACCTTAGCTTATTAAATTATGATTGAATTTGACGTATTATGCTTATTTTTTGCCTTGTCAATTTGTTTTAAGTAATTAAAATCATACTTTATGATTTCAAAAAATACTCAATATGGTGCGTGACGTTACGGGCCGGAGTTTCCGTATACGGAAACAACCCATGGTCGACATCTTGCCGATGGTTAATATACTATATAAGATACTTTTTAAATACATTTTTTTATGGTTATTTTCTGCTTGAAATCCCGGTACTCTAAAGGTTAAAAAGGGGAGGAAACGATCTTACGGTACCCCTAAAATGACTATTACAAACGAGATATTTCGAACCGGAAAACGTAGAGTCCTTATCGACACGGGCGCAGACGTGAGCGTGATAAAAATTCAATCTCTAAACCCTACGTACCCTATTGACAGGTCACGAGTGTTGCAACTCACCGGGATCGGAACCCAGCCCGTCTACACACTCGGTACCGTCCTCTTTTGCGAAAGCGGGAGAACCCATCGAATGCACGTCCTCCCCGAACAATCCTCGTTAAAGGATGATGCTATTCTAGGATCCCGCTACTTGAATAATGAGAAAGGCCGCATCGATCTGGCCAATAATACTTTGATCACACAAGATAAAACCCGAACTATCTCTTTCTCAAGTACATCAGATAGTAGCGACTCGGAATCCCAGAATTCTGATGACAGGCAGAGTACCCAAAATCATACACCTTCTACTACCTGTGATGCTCACCCCACATCTAGTAAAATTCCAGCTACAGTTTTTCATTATAGGGCTCGTCGACTGAGAGGTAAAGCCCTTCGTACTAGATACGTCTTGCCAGCTCGCGCTAGAGTCGCGATCAAAGTCCCCGTTACGCAGAAATCTCCAAAAGAGGAGGCGCACCTACCCCGAATTCAGACCCCTACGGGAATTTTGATCGGAGAAGCCGCGGTGACTAACGAAAATGGCTCTTGTTACGTCTTAGCCGTGAACACTAAAGAAGAACCCCAAGAAGTTGAAATCCCAGTTCAGGATCTGTACCCTTTCGAATTTGATGACTCTGAAGACTTCTTCGAATCTGAAGGTGAAGGAACCCCTTGTCTTCCTGAAGAAAGAGTCCCCAAAATCATTGAACTTCTAAAAAGAGAACACCTCGATTCCGAATCTTTGGCTCAACTTCAACGAGTAGTAGAGAAGTTCCCCTACCTCTTCATGCTACCTGGCGATGATCCACCTCGCACACACCTAGTGCAGCATAGTATCGCTTTAAAAAACGACACACCCATTTATACCCATCAATACCGCTATCCTCCTATGCTACAAGAGGAAGTTAAGAAACAAATTAACGAGATGTTGGAGAAAGGAGTCATCCATCTTCGAGCCCTTGGAATTCTCCCCTCTGGATAGTCCCTAAACGCCCTGGTCCGGACGGTCGAAAACAACATCGCCTTGTGATTGATTACCGCAGAATCAACTCTTTAACGATCCCAGATTCTTACCCACTCCCCAACATTCAGGAGATCTTGGAATCTCTGGGAAAATCAAAATACTTTTCAGTCTTCGATTTGGTAAACGGGTTTCATCAAATCCGCATGAACCCTGACGACAGAGCTAAAACTGCTTTTTCTACCTCTTACGGACACTACGAATTCACAGCAATGCCCTTTGAGTTGTGCTGCGCTCCACCTACGTTCCAACGACTCATGGATACAATTATGACAGGACTTCAAGGAGTCGAACTATTCGTCTACTTGGACGACCCAATTATCTTTGCCGATTCCCTGGAGACGAGCGCAAGGTTAATGAAGCTTTTCAAAGGCTGTTCAACGCCAGACTGAAGCTAAAAATAGAAAAATGCGAGTTTCTTACCCCTGAAGTCAAATACCTCGGTCACCACATCAACCAATTTGGAATCAGACCCGACCCCGGAAAAATCGAGGACGTCAAAAACGCCGCTCCTTTAAATAGCGCACATGACGTCAGATCTTTCCTTGGGCTCTGTAGCTATTACTGGCGATTCATCCATCACTTCGCTGATATTGCTAAGCCCCTTAACGACCTCCTTAAAAAGAACGTTAAATTTTGTTGGGAGTCTGAACAACAAATCTCTGCTCCCCAGTCTAGTAGACCCTTCGCCCACGCCGACAACATCTTCTGCCACCGAATTCGAAAATAACACCCCTGAGCAAGCCGCGCCAACCCTTGACGTGGACGAACTCGATGAGACAATGATACCGTCCGACGAATTCAAAGAGGTCGTCGCCCAATTCGATAAATCGCCCCAGAGAAAGGCTTTCTTCAACACTCCTTCAAAAAGAGTAAAACCCTTGGTCGACGATGACTCTTTGTCATCGGACGAAGAAGACCTCAGTCCACCAGAAACGTAAAGTCGGAAGCCGAAAACTCCATCACCCTTGAAACCCACAAACTTTACCTCGGAACAAAGGAACGAATTCATCGAAGGGTTCAATTCCCTTTGGTGGGATTCAGGAAAATGGGAAGAACTTCTAGAAACCACCGAACTAGGACCCAATTATTTTGAAGCAGACCACTCCGTCGCTCACAGTGACCCTGGTTATTTAGAAAATGATCTAATCGACCCCCATGATCAGCCTATTCTTAACAAAACCCAATCTCTGCTTGGTTTGTCAAAATGGCAGCTGGCCGACGAGTCTGAATTAAGAACACTCTTGCTCTCGTCCACCATGATAACACCAAGAACACCACCTATGAATCCAGATCTGCTTTCTCAATCTAACGCTTTGCCTTTAGACGACACAAAGATCATGTCGAGCGAGGAATCCGATTCATCTGCGAGTTCCACGTCTACTATCCTATCTAAACACGATACCAGAGAACCTCGTAAATCTATCATCACCACCAAAAACGTAATTCCTACGCCGGTAACCATCCCCCAGAGAACTCATGCGTCTACCGATCAACTGAAAATCACCGAAACGAGAACAACACTTGATAACCCTGAAAACTCGATTCACTCGCACCACGACTCAAATGGTTCTGTTGATAATTTGAACTCGTTTAATTTAAAACCCCATAGCAATCTTTTCGTAAAACCCGACAGCATTCCACCGATAATACTACCTGACTCCAGTATTCCTGGAATTCACCCTGATCCCAGGAAAACCATGGTGATCAGACCTGTCAGAGAGTCCCTGACCGGTCACAAAGATAATATAATTCATTTCATACCTGCAAATTTAAATCTGAACACACCCAACAATCAATTGCTAAACAAGTTGAAATTAATCTCAAAAATCGACCTCAGTGACGCGAACCCGACGGTGGGTGACGTGCTCGTCTCCACAAACAGGGGGAGAACCATCTTTTCGTTAGTCGTAACCGAAACGGAGAAAACACCGATTAGACAAAGCCCTTTGAGAGAATGTTTTTATAACCTTTATCATCTGCTACTTGAAAGAGAAATAACTTCAGCCGGGATAGCACGAAAAGGCGAGCTCACAGACGTATTGCCCCGCGGTACCCTTTATCGGAAAATTTGAGACCATTTGAAAAATGTTCCCATGACCCTTACAATCCGTCTAGGATCCTGCGTGATACCGCCGCCCGAGTTGCGTGATACTATCTTAAAAGAGCGTCACGACAGCTTGTTCGGAGGACATCGCGGAGTTGAAAAGACTTATCGTAGAGTTAGGGAAAATTTTACTTGGCCCGGTTTACGCAAAGACGTAGTCGACTACATACATCGCTGTCGAATATGCCAAGAGTTGAAACTCATCGGTTATCGCACCAAAGAACCTATGGTAATCAGCGATTCTCCTGCAGAACCCTTTTTCAAGGTTGCAATCGATGCCGTTGGACCTATGCCCAGAACAGTTAAGAGTAACGCCTACATCCTGACCATGCAATGTTTATTTTCAAAATTCTGTATCGCAGTCCCTATACCAGATTTAAAAGCCCTCACCGTAGCACAGACCTTAGCGATTCACCTCATAGCCACCCACGGAGTCCCAAAAATTATTCTAACCGATCAAGCAAAAAGCTTCAGAAACAGACTGCTCAAACACCTCGAAAGCATGTTTGACTGCAAGTTAAAAACCATGACATCCTGGCACCAGCAGTCCAATGCCTCGTTAGAACGAAGTCACTCTGTATTGAAAGACTATCTTCGAACTAATGCCCCCAAGTTTCAAGATTGGGATGAACTCGTCCCTTTCGCCATGATGGAATATAATTCATCCGTCCATTCTTCTACGGGATTCACTCCTTACGAGATCGCGATGGGTCGCAACCCCCGCACCCCTTCTGCATGCTTGGATGACTTCGAAAATGACACTTATAACGGCTATATTTACGACCTAGCTTCAAGAATAGCCGAAATTAGGGAAATCGCTCTGAAAAACTATGAATCTTCAAAAATCCACAATAAAATGTATTATGACAAGTCCACTAAGCCCCTTAAAATACAACCTGGAGAAAAGGTTTACGTAAATAAATTACCACGGAAGAACAAGCTTGACAAGTTTTACAACGGAGTCTTCGACGTTCTTGAAGTTCGAGATAATAACACAGCTTTATTGCGCAGTCAAAACGGCAAAACCATTTTAGTACACAAAGACCGTTTAAAAAAATTTTATTAAAACACATCATCATCATCTCGACCTATCCTCGACGTTACTATTTCTACCTATCTATAGCTTTCCTATCATCAACAATTACAGTAACAAGCCGTGCTGAACCTGTTCGAACGCCCGATCCGAGAAAATACTTTGGTTTGTCTTGTTGTTTTTGAGCTCGACCTTAGTTGACGTTGAGTGCAAAGACGAAAATCCATTATTTGAATTGAAAGATATCCACAACAACCCCTGAATTTATTTTGAGCACGTGGGAAAGGTGAAATTAATTAGAACAAAAGTGCATTTTGATATTTTCATGAATTGTCCGCCAATAGAGAGAGATTTCGACGTGGAGTACAGAGATTTCAAAATTTTTATTGATAAAATAGTAGAAACCTTCCCCAAAGAACTCGTCCCAAACTCCGTTAGAGAATTAAACTTGAGACGGAAACTAGGCGATATTAAAGACCTACATCAATCCATACGTACTTACTTTATCTTACCAAAACCGAATCACGAACCATCGAGCCGACACGCACGCGGAGCACCCATCGAAATAGGTGGTTGGGCCGCTAAATGGGTTTTCGGGATCATGGACGGCAAAGATAGAGAAATCATGACGGCAAATATAGACCAACTGTATTACAATCAGAAAAATCTAACAAAATTAGCCCTCGGCACAACCCATTATATGAAATCCGAACTTGAAAACTTACACAAAGTTGGTGAAAGCAATGCAAAACAGATGAAACACCTTCTCGCTGTAATTAAGGAAATCTCCAAAAATTATTCGCTCGAAGAATACAACATTGATTACCTGAATATTTCCACCTGGTGGAATAAGTACGAAATCGAAATTGACGAATTGAAACACAGCTATAAAACGCTGTTAGAAGTGCTGCAAACAACAGCCCGCGGTCACCTGCACCCCTTGATTTTATCCCACTCACAAATTACAGATTTGCTTACTAAAATTAACCACTTGAGCAATATTTATAAACTCCCGAATGCGACTGAAATCACTACTGCATCATATCTGTTCGGAATAGCAAAAACAAGTGTATTCATAACCGATGGAAAACTCCACGTCTCTCTAAAATTACCGCTTTTAAACAATAATAATTTAGATCTTTACAAAATTCATAGCTTTCCAAACCCCATAGATCTGCCCCTTAATAATTCCGGCTATGTGGCAATTCAACCAAGAACGAAAAATATAATTATTTCGGAAAATTTGAAAACGTATGTCCTCATGAATAATGAGTTTTTACCATCGTGTCTAGACCACGGAGATTCAAAATTATGTGATGAATCTCTGCCCCTAAGAGACGCAGGTCCAGACGCCCCCTGCGAGTATTCAATGTTCAAAAAGGCAACACCAACCTCAATCAAAACATGCCAGACAATTATAATTCCAAAAACCAACATTATTTTTACCCTATTACTTGCTTCCAACATATAGTTATACACCACCATAAAACCGACCACCCTCGCTATAACCTGCCACGGTCAACGCCGTAAGGAACTCGATATAAACGGCACAGGCTCCCTTTACCTATCCGGCAGTTGTACCGCACACGCCCTCAGTGTCACACTTCATGGCTTGCAAAAGATTTCTTTCCAATCTGAATATAAGTATGAACCCAACTTAACCGCAGAACTGAAAATCGTCAACCCGACTATCCATGAACTAGCAAAACAATACCCTTTAGAAGCAAAGCAAGAATTTACAGAATCACTCCAAAAATTTGACCCCACCCCGCTCAATGAAATAGAAAACAAACTCAAATTAATACATACAAAACGCATAAGACAGAGTGAATCGCATTCAATCCTAGCATTCGGCCTAGGATCGTCGATAATCATTACATTGATAATAAAATACGTTCTTGATAATTTCAATTTTCTGGAAAAGCTTTGGCCCATTCTCTTCTTCGCCTGCAAAAAAGAAAAACGTAATCGTTTACGCAGCCGCCAACCGTACTGTAGTTCTGCACTGCTGCACAATGGCCCCTGCAAAATGTGCACCCGCCACACACCATCCTAACTGTGTACTGCACAACTTGAACTGCAAATAATTCAAAGATCAGTGAAACTGAACGTTAATTATTTATTACATACCTTGAACTTTAACGAAATTATTGTCTTCCAATCACGTCAGCAAACTCGTAAAACTACTTCAAAACCATCACCGAACAATTAATTCGTCTTAACAACAAATTACTTTTCACAATTTATTATTTATAATCACCTCACGTTAATTTAATCCGATTTCACATATTTGTTTATTCGAAACTCTGATTACACGAAAAAAACTTTAACAAACAATTCTAATTATTTTAACTATTTACTACTTGCTTAATTTTACTTTACCTTATATTACACGTTTCAAAAAAAAAAAAAAAAAAAAAAAAAAAAAAAAAAAAAAAAATTTAATTGAAATTTAAATTTGGGAATAATTTTAATACACGAATTATAGTTTGTTAATCCCTCGTCTAAGTTTGAATTACAATAACTGTCCTTGTAAACTAACCACGTGCCAAGCTAAAGCCTACTGCACTACTAAAGCAACGTCAACTAAAGTATAGCTTAATTACGACATGATAACTAAGCACTGCGTTGCCAGCCGCGACGCACACACCATGAAAGCAGCAGCCACACACACGTACGAGATAGCCGCCCGATACTGTTACACCTTCGTGCGATAATCACAATATTATCGCTACACGAGATTCTTCAACCGCAAGGAAATTAAAAGTGAACAGTGAATATATAAACTTTACAGACTACAGACTTTTATTTTAAATTTATTTTATTACATGACCTAAAATTTTTATGATTATTTAAGAATTATTTTTACTGCGAACGATTTTCACAACATGAAAATACCTACCATTATTATTTAACTTATTCTAATCAAATTTTAAAAATTGACTTTTCAATTAAAAATTATACTTGTCAATAATCATCTTTCTTTTCTTTATGCGTGTATTCGAAAATTTCATAACTATGTCTACATTTTTTTTTATCGTTAAATAATTAATAATCAAATAATTGAATAATTAAAATCGATTAATTTTTTTTTTATTTTTGCAATAATGTACTTACTCTGTTTTTTCTTTCTCTTTATGGCAACCTATTGATTGTAAGAATCTAAAGACTTGGGACCTGTCTACGTGATAATTGTGAACCTTTCTCACTCTTAGCATTTTATAATATCTGATATATATATATTTTTTTTTTTTTATCAAAGCGCGAACGCAACAACTCCAACTCCAACCCAAAACCAAAAAGAAAAAAAAAAAAAAAAAAAAAAAAAAAAAGAGGAACTTTGATTTTTTGTTACCTGACAGGCGCAAGTAATATGAAACTCAAATTACGAACGACCATCTTTGTCTCGATTCAATTTTTTTCATTTATTCAGTCTTCAAAATGAAAACCGTCATTACCAGAATTCACCGCTGATAATTATTATATTGTTAACAATAACAACTGTGATTTTTCAACAATAATTGATAAATCTAACCGATCAAATCAAGACCAATTATCGACCTTCTTGGTCATAAACCGATTTATTAATCGGTAGCACCACAAACAGTGCTCTGATTGATCATAGTGCAACACGAGCTGAATGCACCGCCGCTATAAACGCATAGGTCATTCAAACGTGTCATGCACACCCTCTAACACTAGCCGCTTCGCTATTATCTAAAATCACACTTTGAGACGATAAACTTAATTCGTATAAATTTCTGTTTATGATTATTAATAATAAAATTATCATTAACTTCAAAAATTACTTTTATTTTACCTCAAATTAATAAATCTTACCAAAGACAAGCAAAAAGGGTGACGGGCAGATTACTGCGTGATCTGCTCATAGCGGGTAAGTTCCCACTTAAATTAAATTAAACTTAAATTAAATTAAATAATTATTGTCACGTTCGCACGCGACAATGATAAAAAAACCGGACTTTAAAAGTGGTGAAACTACTTTTGACTTTCCGTATACTACTACCAAACAAATCCACTTTATCAAAAAAAGTGCACGAGGGATCGAAAATTGGGCACCAACCCTACAGTTTGATTTCAATTTTATTATATTAATGACAAATTTTAAGGAGGCTCAAGAATTTAGAACATTCTTACCACGTTTTACTGCACTGTGCGCTGGGTTTGACGCCTGTGTGAACCCAGTTCCTTATTGGCAGCCCCAATCTGTAACAAAATCTGTCCAACCTTCTCATATGTCATTTCCTCATTTTCAAAATGTTTATGATTTTCCCATCTGTCAATGATTTTAGGAACTGCGTCGGGTATATTGGTAAGAAAGGTTGAGGTTAAATCCTTAGAGTCTATTTTTCCACCGAGTCCCTCAAATTGATAGACCACCGCGTCAAATCTATCAATAAAATCGGCAGCAGACTCCCTAGGATCCATCCTCATCCTCTTTAACCTTTTTCTTACTGTATTCTTTGTCAAATTTGCCTGAGTAGTTGCTCTATTATTAAAAAAATCTATAATCTTTCGTGGATCGGCAAATTGAAAATTCTATTTTAATATTAATTATCTAAACGATTAATAATAACATCACGCACCTTTTTATCTCTCTCGTTTGATTTTTTAACCCCATACTTTTCCCTAACCTTATCGTCTGGGTCAAATACATCCAAAAACTCGTAAATTTCTAACTCATTTTTCAATTTATCAAGCCACAAATCAAAACTCAAACTCTTTGACAAAGAATAATTTTTTCTCAAACCTACCTTTGGTTCATTCTGTTATTTAAAAGTGTTTATCAAATCCCTGAAAGTGGTTCCCAAATCAACCGATTGATTAAAATTTTGAATCCCAAAACTGTCATCAAAAACGTTTCTGTCTTTTATGAACTGTTCATTTTTAGATTTTACTACACCAGTATTTGCACCTAAGTTATTATTCATGAGGCAATTTTCATCAATAATGGTTGAGAAAAACACCTGAGTAATTATTACTTTCTTCTGCTGTTCGAGGGCGGCCGAGGTAAGGGCGGTGGACTTATCAACCAGGTTCTTGTACATCTTGTTTTTCTCCTTTTCCTTCTCTTATTCCTGTGCAAGATACATGGCTTGAGCTGTCACTGCATTGGCCTCTTGCTCGAGACGTTCTGATGAGCGCTGATTTTCTCGATGGCATCTGAGTTGTTTATTTTTATCCTTCACAACCACAATTTCATCCAGCTCTGGTCAATGATCCAAGATGTGACAATTCCACTCGGTACCAGTACCTGTATTTTATTTAGTTGCAGGAGACGACGTGTATCCTCGTATATCGTTTTCTGCTGTACTGGCTAATACTGGCGAATTTTCATTGATGACAACATTCGCATTCTTCGCATATTCACCTGAGTTTTGCAAATCAGTTGCTCGAGAGAGAAAAAAAATTTTAGTGTTTTGGTCTTTCATCTCTCGGTCTACAACATTCAACGAGACATTAAAAAAAAATTTTATTAATTTAATCTAAAATTCAAAAAAATTAAAAAAATTTCAAACACCTTTGTAAACAACTTTGTAAAACACCTTAAACAACTTAGTAATTTCCATGGTACCAACATAGTCCGAGTTTGAACTTTTTCCTTTATTTATAAGGAGAAAAAAAAAAAATACCTCCATTCTCTGATTTGCCAGCACCACCTGACTCCTGATTAACAGTCAAAGACTGCGTTCCAGTCAGCATCTTTGGCCTACCACGCAAGTCGATCAACCTGTATTTAACAAGACTTGTAAGCCAAAACACTTTGTTATGCGTAGGTGAGACCCAATAATTTCATCTGAACTTCAGAAAAAAAATTATTTGGACTCGAGCCGTCGTCATTTTGCACCTGATCTGAAAAAAAAAGAGTACCTGTCCATTGTGAGGTTAAGTACTACTTCTCCCTCCTGGTGTTTGCGCCTCGTTGCAGTGTTCACTGAGTGATTTTTTCTTGTGAAGCGGTCCTCGCGTTACTTTGAGTGGATTGTTTGACTTTTTCATATTACTGTGATGATCGCATAGTAACTAACTTTTAAAAAACTTATTCATTTACACCTGTGAAAAGTGAGGTTAGTGCGAAATTTTTGGCGGCATCAGTGTTTTGGGCGCTCAAAGTGCCTTAAGTTTTGCCTACAATAGTGCGCACATAGCCATTGCGAACCCAGTGAACCCAGTGCAAATCCGCGCGAATCTTTGAATTCAAGTAAGGCTGCGAAATTATTAGCTGGCAACCCAGCAAACCGTAGAGCCTGTTCGGTGAACTATAACCTCACACTGTTGTGGATGACTGTTTTGAGAACTGCCACCCCTTGTCTGCGGTTTTTATGGCCTGACTATTCATAGTCTGCTACTACTTACTAGCCTCTTTGCGTGGTCTATACTACACTGTGGTCTGACCAATTCTTGACCTTTTCACTTACCTGTGGCCTGACCACAGGTTGACTAGTACTTCTCGTCTGTCATCTCATGAGCTCTCTGTGTCTTTCCTGGTGGCCGTAACATCTCTTCACTTGCATTATCTGATAGCTTGTAAAGACCCGCAATGGATACCAACTCGAAGGATGCTGAGGTTTGATCCGTCTGCAACAAACCTGCTCGGTCTAATTGCCATGTCCACACGTGTAACAATTGTGGCAAAGGTTTTCACCCTCCACTACTTTTATAATATCCTGTTTTATATATTTCCAATTTCACTTTATTTATAATTATTTGTTTTATTACTATATTGTAAACTATTCTGTATTTTTTTTTTATTACTTTTTGGTTCTTTGAACAACATACTTTACAATCAATAAATATTATCTATCTATCTATCATTTATCCTGCATGGACAGTGGCCATGCGCTCGCATCTCATTTCGAGTAGGGATCTTACAGGGAGGGATCGGACGAAGCTGTTTCGATCGTTGATTGGTGGAGAAAAAGGTGCAAGAGAGAACGATACATTCGCGCAGTGAGAAGGACAGAGAAAGAGAAAACGCTAGAGGTATATCTATATATCTCCTGGAGTGAACAGAGTGAGCGAGAGAGATATACTTTCAAACTAGCGCTCTCAGCACCGGTTTCGAAAGAGACACCGGCCTTCGGCCGATCCCTCCCTGTAAGATCCCTAATTTCGAGTACGCCACACCGACGAACGGGTTACAAATAAGAGCTTCGCTTTTGCACCCACTAGTAGAATGATTTTTGCATGTTTTTTTTTTTTTTTTTCTTTTCACCCTTTGTACAAAATATCTCCTTAGTTAAAAACAACTCAAAAAAATTAAAACACAAAAAAAATGCTCAGAAATCATATCGACTTTTGTCCCTGCATGCCGCGGACATGCGTGTGATCGCGTTGATAAAAAATGATCCGAAAAATACATTATAAAACGTCTACTAATTTTCAGTCATCCCAACAAAAAAAATGGATCGTTCGAAAAAAAAAAAAAAAAAAAAAACAAACAAACAACCCGTTTTAATTACCAAACACTGGCAATTTTTCCTATGCGCAGTCGTCATCCTAACCACGTGCAGGGTTGGATACGATATTCCTTCGTGGGGACGGTGAGCTGTGTTCAGGGCGTACAATCGTGTAAAGATACAAACGGTCTATATATATTAAGCGGTTTATAGGCTAAGAGACTCGAACGTTATCGACATTGCAGATTCATAAAGTTATTGAAAAAATATTATTTATTCATTTTTGTAACTAAGTAACTCTTTAAGATTGGAGAAAAAAAATTAAAAAATAACCTCAGAGAAATAATGATTGATGATTAAGAAAATTATCCACCGAGAATTTAAAATTAAATACCCTGGGCATCGAATTGAAAAAAGAAAGTAATTCTTTATCCCCCAAGCATTTGAATCCAAATACCCTGGGCGTCGAGTTGAATAAAAAACGAATTGTTTATCTCAGAGGCTTTAAACTAAAAAACCCTGGGCATGAGTTGAATAAAAGAAGATATTGTGTATACCTCAAGCCTTTAAACCAATATGCCCTGAGCATGACTTGAATAAAAAAACAAGCTATTTATATCAGTGGCTTTATACAACAAAACCTTGCGCGAGAGATAACTAAAAAAACAAATTGCTTATCACAAGCGCTTTAAACCTTAATGTCCTGGGCGTAGAGTCGAATAAAAAAAAGAAGTGTTTATCCCCCAAGCATTTAAACTGAAATGCCCCAGGTGTAGATTTAAATAAAAAACGAATATTTATCTCAGAGGACGTAGTATGCCCCGGGCGTAGAGTAGAATAAAAAAAGTAATTGTTCAGCCCCCCCCCCCTCCAAGCTTTTAAACTAAAATGCCTTGGATGTAGAGATGATTCAAAAAAGTGATTGTTGACCTTCCAAGCATTTAAACCTAAATGTCCTGGGTGTAAACTTAAATCAAAAACAAGTTATTTATCTCAAAGGCTTCATACTGAAAAAACCTGGGCATGAGTTGAATCAAAAAAGTAATTGCTTATACCCGAAGCATTTAAACCACAATGCCCTGGGCGTAGAGATGATAAAAAAAGTAATTATTTATTCCCCATGCAAGAAAACCTAAATGCCTTGAGCATGAGTTGAATAAAAAAACAAGTTATTTGTCTCAGTTTCTTTATACAAAAAAACCTTAGGCGAGAATTAAATAAAAAAACAAATTGTTTCTCTCAGGGGCTTTAAACCTAAATACCCTGGGCGTGAAATTGAATAAAAAACGAATTGTTACTCTCAGAGGCTTTAAACTAAAAAACCCTAGGCATGACTTGAATCAAAAAAGTAATTGCTTATACCCAAAGCATTTAAACCACAATGCCGTGGGCATGGAGATGATAAAAAAAGTAATTATTTATCCCCCATGCAAGAAAACCTAAATGCCTTGAGCATGAGTTGAATAAAAAAACAAGTTATTTGTCTCAGTTGCTTTATACAAAAAAACCTTGGGCGAGAATTAAATAAAAAAACAAATTGTTTCTCTCAGGGGCTTTAAACCTAAATACCCTGGGCGTGAAATTGAATAAAAAACGAACTGTTACTCTCAGAGGCTTTAAACTAAAAAACCCTAGGCATGAGTTAAATAAAAGAAGATATTGTGTATATCTCAAGCCTTTAAACCAATATGCCCTGGGCATGAGTTAAATAAAAAACGAGTTAGTTATCTCAGAAGCTTTATACTAAAAAATCCTAGGCATGAGTTGAATAAAAAAACGAGTTATTTATCTCAGAGGCTTTAAACCTAAATATCCTAGGCGTAGAGTCGAATAAAAAAAGGAAGTACTTATCCCCCAAGCATTTAAACTTAAATGCCCCGGGTGTAGAGTTGAATGGAAAACCAATATTTATCTCAGAGGCTTTATACAAAAAAATCCTGGGCATGAGTTGAATAAAAGAAGATATTGTGTATACCTCAAGCCTTTAAACCAATATGCCCTGAGCATGACTTGAATAAAAAAACAAGCTATTTATATCAGTGGCTTTATACAACAAAACCTTGCGCGAGAGATAACAAAAAAAACAAATTGTTTATCACAAGCGCTATAAACCTTAATGTCCTGGGCGTAGAGTCGAATAAAAAAAAAGAAGTGTTTATCCCCCAAGCATTTAAACTGAAATGCCCCAGGTGTAGATTTAAATAAAAAACGAATATTTATCTCAGAGGACGTAGTATGCCCCGGGCGTAGAGTTGAATAAAAAAAGTAATTGTTCATCCCCCCCTCCTCCAAGCTTTTAAACTAAAATGCCTTGGACGTAGAGATAATTCAAAAAAGTGATTGTTGACCTTCCAAGCATTTAAACCTAAATGACCTGGGTGTAAACTTAAATCAAAAACAAGTTATTTATCTCAAAGGCTTTATACTGAAAAAACCTGGGCATGAGTTGAATCAAAAAAGTAATTGCTTATACCCAAAGCATTTAAACCACAATGCCCTGGGCGTAGAGATGATAAAAAAAGTAATTATTTATTCCCCATGCAAGAAAACCTAAATGCCTTGAGCATGAGTTGAATAAAAAAACAAGTTATTTGTCTCAGTTGCTTCATACAAAAAAACCTTGGGCGAGAATTAAATAAAAAAACAAATTGTTTCTCTCAGGGGCTTTAAACCTAAATACCCTGGGCGTGAAATTGAATAAAAAACGAATTGTTTCTCTCAGAGGCTTTAAACTAAAAAACCCTAGGCATGAGTTAAATAAAAGAAGATATTGTGTATACCTCAAGCCGTTAAACCAATATGCCCTGGGCATGGGTTAAATAAGAAACGAGTTAGTTATCTCAGAAGCTTTATACTAAAAAATCCTGGGCATGAGTTGAATAAAAAAACGAGTTATTTATCTCAGAGGCTTTAAACCTAAATATCCTAGGCGTAGAGTCAAATAAAAAAAGGAGGTACTTATCCCCCAAGCATTTAAACTGAAATGCCCCGGGTGTAATGTTGAATGAAAAACGAATATTTATCTCAGAGGCTTTATACAAAAAAATCCTGGGTGAGAGTTGAAGAAAAAAACGTCTTATTTATCTCAGAGGCTTTATACTAAAAAACCCTAGGCATGAGTTGAATGTAACAACGAGTTATTTATTTCATAGGCTTACTATTAAATAAGCCTAGGCATGAGTTGTATTAAAAAACGAGTTATTTATTCAGAGGCTTTATACTAAAAAACCCTGGGCATGAAATGAGTAAATGAAGTTATTGTTTACACCCCAAGCATTTAATCCTAAATGCCCTGGGCGTAGAGTTGAATAACAAACGAGTTATTTATCTCAGAGGCTTTGTACTAAAAAATCGTGGGCATGAGTTGAATGAAGAAAGTTATTGTTTACACCCCAAGCATTTAATTCTAAATGTCCTTGGCGTAGAGTTGAATAAAAAAACGAGTTATTTATCTTAGAGGCTTGATACTAAAAAACCCTGGGCATGAGTTGAGTAAAAGAAGTTATTGTTTATCCCCCAAGCATTTAAACCTTAAGGCCCTGAGCGTGAAGTGAAATAAAAAAAGTAATTGTTTATGCATCAAGCTTTCGAACCAAAATGCCCTGGGCAAAGTGTTGAATAAATAAAGGACTTGTTCAACCCCCCAGGCTGTTAAACTAAAATGTCCTGGGCGTAGAGATAATTATAAAAAGGAATTGTTAAGTCCCCAAGCATTTAAACCCAAATGACCTGGGTGAAGAGATGATTAAAAAAAGTAATTGTTTATCCCCCATGCATTTGAACCTAAATGCCCTGGACGTTGAGTAGAATAGAAAAGAGTTATTCATCTCAGAGGCTTTATACAAAAAAACCCTGGGTGAGAGTTGAATGAAAAAATGAGTTATTTATTTCAGAGACTTTATACTTAATAACCCTGGGCATGAGTTGAGTAACAGAAGTTATTGTTTATACCCCAAGCATTTAAAATTAAATTCTCTGGGCGCAGAGTTGAATAAAAAAAGTAATTATTTGTCCCCCAAGCTTTTAAACTTAAATGCTCTAGGCATAGAGATGATTAAAAAAAGTAATTGTATACCCCCCAAGCATTTTAACCTGATTGCTCTGGGCGTAGGGACGAATAAAAAAAGTAATTGTTTATCTTCGAAGATTTATAACCAAAATGCCCTGGGCGTAGAGATAATTAAAAAAAATAATTGCTAACCCCCCAAGCATTTAAACCTAATTGACCTAGCTGTAGAGATGATTAAAAAAAGTAATTGTTTATCCCCCATGCATTTGAACCTAAATGCCCTGGGCGTTGAGTAGAATAGAAAAGAGTTATTCATCTCAGAGGTTTGATGCAAAAAAGCCCTGGGCGAGTGTTGAATGGTGTTACGTGACGCAACATTATTAATATAGTCAAACATTAATATAGTTGAAACGACCATAGAATAATTGTTAAATCAGCATACGTTCCCAGGGAGTCTAAGCTGTCTAATCAGCACCTTTGGGTTGAGGTGAGGAGGGGACAGCCGGGCTCTTGGGAGACGTATGCTGGAGGAACAGTTCCGTACGAAGTTGAAGTAAAAGCGCGTCGTGTTTTAATTTAGTCTAATATTTTTTCATATTATAATTAGGAAGTAATAGCGCGTCGTTTTAATTTTAATATAATATAATTTTATATTCTAGTTATTATATAACAGTGCGTCGGTTTTAATTTAAATTAACATCATTTGTATTGTAGTTTAATTTGTGACCAAGTGAATAAACCAAAGAGACCTAAATAGACTCGTGCACGTTCCTTACCAGTCACCCTATCATTTTCAGGAGAGAGAGGAGAGAGAGAGAGAGAGCAGGAAACAAGGTAAGGTTTATTTCTCAAGTTAGTCCTAAGATCTCTCCCTTGTTTTTTTCCCTCTTCGGGCAACCAATCGTAATATAGTTAATTTCCCGTCCCCACACGAAGGGAGCCTTCTGCCCCCGGTTTCCTGAACTCCTACCCGGGTCTGCAAAAATTAGGAGTAGGCGTAGATGTCCACGGGGACATCTAACAAATGGAAAAACGAGTTAATTATTTCAGAGACTTTATACTCAAAAACCCCGGGTATGAGTTAAGTAACAGAAGTTATTGTTTATACCCCAAGCATTTAAACCTTAATTCCCTGGGCGTAGAGTTGATTATCGCACGAGTGATTTATCTCAGAGGCTTTATACTAAAAAACCCTGGGCATGAGTTGAGTAGAAGAAGTTATTGTTTACCCCCCAAGCATTGAAAGCTAAATGCCTTGGGAGTAGAGTTGAATAAAAAAAGTTATTGTTTATACCCCAAGCATTTTAACCTTAATGGCCTGGGCAAATTCTTGAATAAAGAAAGTAATTGTTCATCCCCCCCCCCCGGGCTGTTAAACTTAAATGCCCTGGGCGTAGAGTTGAATCAAAAAAGTTATTGTTTATACCCCAAGCATTTAAACCTTAATGGCCTGGGTAAATTCTTGAACAGAAAAAGTAATTGTTCATCCCCCCCCCCCCCCAGGCTGTTAAACTAAAATGCCCTGGGCGTAGAGTTGAATAAAAAAGAGTTGTTTATCTTTGAGGCTTCATACTTAAAAATCCTGGAAATGAGTTGAATAAAAGGAGATATTGCTTACCCCCCAAGCATTGAAAGCTAAATGCCTTGGGGGTAGAGTTGAATAAAAAAAGTTATTGTTTATACCCCAAGCATTTAAACCTTAATGGCCTGGGCAAATTCTTGAAAAAAGAAAGTAATTGTTCTCCCCCCTCCCCGGGCTGTTTAACTTAAATGCCTTGGGAGTAGAGTTGAATCAAAAAAGTTATTGTTTATACCCCAGGCATTTAAACCTTAAGGGCCTGGGCAAATTCAAGAAAAAAGAAAGTAATTGTTCATCCCCCCTCCCCGGGCTGTTAAACTAAAATGCCCTGGGCGTAGAGTTGAATAAAAAAGAGTTGTTTATCTCAGAGGCTTCATACTTAAAAATCCTGGAAATGAGTTGAATAAAAGGAGATATTGTGTTCACCCCAAGTCTTTAAACCTCAATGCCCTGGGCGAAGAATTGAATGAATAAACGAGTTACTTATCTCAGAGGCTTTATACAAAAACCCCTGGCCGATAGTTGAATGAAAAAACGAGTTATTCATCTCAGAGGCTTTATACGAAAAAACCCTAGTCATGAATTGCGTAAAAGAAGTTATTGTTTATACCTCCCTCATTTAAACCTAAATCCCCTAAACTTAAATGCCCTGGACGGAAAGATAATTCAAAAAAGTGATTGTTGACCCTCCAAGCATTTAAATCCAAATATCCTGGGTGTAAAGTTTAATCAAAAACAGGTTATTTATCTCAGAGGCTTTATACTAAAAAATCCTGGGCATGAGTTGAATCAAAAAAGTAATTGCTTATACCCCAAGAATTTAAACCTCAATGACCTGGGCGTAGAGATGATAAAAAAAGTAATTGTTTAGCCCCATGCAAGAAAACCTAAATGCCCTGGGCATGAGTTGAATAAAAAAACGAATTGTTTCTCTCAGAGGCTTTAAACTAAAAAACCCTAGGCATGAGTTAAATAAAAGAAGATATTGAGTATACCTCAAGCCTTTAAACCAATATGCTCTGGGCATGAGTTAAATAAAAAACGAGTTAGTAATCTCAGAGGCTTTATACTAAAAAATCCTGGGCATGAGTTGAATCAAAAAAGTAATTGCTTATACCCCAAGAATTTAAACCTCAATGACCTGGGCGTAGAGATGATAAAAAAAGTAATTGTTTAGCCCCATGCAAGAAAACCTAAATGCCCTGGGCATGAGTTGAATAAAAAAACGAATTGTTTCTCTCAGAGGCTTTATACAAAAAAACCCTGGGCGAGAGTTGAAGAAAAAAACGACTTTTTTATCTCAGAGGCTTTATACTAAAAGTCCCTCGGCATAAGTTGAATGTAAAAACGAGTTATTTATTTCATCGGCTTAATATTAAATAAACCTGGGCATGAGTTGTATTAAAAAACGAGTTATTTATCCAGAGGCTTTATACTAAAAAACACTGGGCATGAAATGAGTAAATGGAGTTATTGTTTACACCCCAAGCATTTAATCCTAAATGCCCTGGGCGTAGAGTTGAATAACAAACGAGTTATTTATCTCAGAGGCTTTGTACTAAAAAATCGTAGGCATGAGTTGAATGAAGAAAGTTATTGTTTACACCACAAGCATTTAATTCTAAATGCCCTTGGCGTAGAGTTAAATAAAAAAGAGTTGTTTATCTTTGAGGCTTCATACTTAAAAATCCTGGAAATGAGTTGAATAAAAGGAGATATTGCTTACCCCCCAAGCATTGAAAGCTAAATGCCTTGGGGGTAGAGTTGAATAAAAAAAGTTATTGTTTATACCCCAAGCATTTAAACCTTAATGGCCTGGGCAAATTCTTGAAAAAAGAAAGTAATTGTTCTCCCCCCTCCCCGGGCTGTTTAACTTAAATGCCTTGGGAGTAGAGTTGAATCAAAAAAGTTATTGTTTATACCCCAGGCATTTAAACCTTAAGGGCCTGGGCAAATTCAAGAAAAAAGAAAGTAATTGTTCATCCCCCCTCCCCGGGCTGTTAAACTAAAATGCCCTGGGCGTAGAGTTGAATAAAAAAGAGTTGTTTATCTCAGAGGCTTCATACTTAAAAATCCTGGAAATGAGTTGAATAAAAGGAGATATTGTGTTCACCCCAAGTCTTTAAACCTCAATGCCCTGGGCGAAGAATTGAATGAATAAACGAGTTACTTATCTCAGAGGCTTTATACAAAAACCCCTGGCCGATAGTTGAATGAAAAAACGAGTTATTCATCTCAGAGGCTTTATACGAAAATACCCTAGTCATGAATTGCGTAAAAGAAGTTATTGTTTATACCTCCCTCATTTAAACCTAAATCCCCTAAACTTAAATGCCCTGGACGGAAAGATAATTCAAAAAAGTGATTGTTGACCCTCCAAGCATTTAAATCCAAATGTCCTGGGTGTAAAGTTTAATCAAAAACAGGTTATTTATCTCAGAGGCTTTATACTAAAAAATCCTGGGCATGAGTTGAATCAAAAAAGTAATTGCTTATACCCCAAGAATTTAAACCTCAATGACCTGGGCGTAGAGATGATAAAAAAAGTAATTGTTTAGCCCCATGCAAGAAAACCTAAATGCCCTGGGCATGAGTTGAATAAAAAAACGAATTGTTTCTCTCAGAGGCTTTAAACTAAAAAACCCTAGGCATGAGTTAAATAAAAGAAGATATTGAGTATACCTCAAGCCTTTAAACCAATATGCTCTGGGCATGAGTTAAATAAAAAACGAGTTAGTAATCTCAGAGGCTTTATACTAAAAAATCCTGGGCATAAGTTGAATCAAAAAAGTAATTGCTTATACCCCAAGAATTTAAACCTCAATGACCTGGGCGTAGAGATGATAAAAAAAGTAATTGTTTAGCCCCATGCAAGAAAACCTAAATGCCCTGGGCATGAGTTGAATAAAAAAACGAATTGTTTCTCTCAGAGGCTTTATACAAAAAAACCCTGGGCGAGAGTTGAAGAAAAAAACGACTTTTTTATCTCAGAGGCTTTATACTAAAAGTCCCTCGGCATAAGTTGAATGTAAAAACGAGTTATTTATTTCATCGGCTTAATATTAAATAAACCTGGGCATGAGTTGTATTAAAAAACGAGTTATTTATCCAGAGGCTTTATACTAAAAAACACTGGGCATGAAATGAGTAAATGGAGTTATTGTTTACACCCCAAGCATTTAATCCTAAATGCCCTGGGCGTAGAGTTGAATAACAAACGAGTTATTTATCTCAGAGGCTTTGTACTAAAAAATCGTAGGCATGAGTTGAATGAAGAAAGTTATTGTTTACACCACAAGCATTTAATTCTAAATGCCCTTGGCGTAGAGTTAAATAAAAAAGAGTTGTTTATCTTTGAGGCTTCATACTTAAAAATCCTGGAAATGAGTTGAATAAAAGGAGATATTGCTTACCCCCCAAGCATTGAAAGCTAAATGCCTTGGGGGTAGAGTTGAATAAAAAAAGTTATTGTTTATACCCCAAGCATTTAAACCTTAATGGCCTGGGCAAATTCTTGAAAAAAGAAAGTAATTGTTCTCCCCCCTCCCCGGGCTGTTTAACTTAAATGCCTTGGGAGTAGAGTTGAATCAAAAAAGTTATTGTTTATACCCCAGGCATTTAAACCTTAAGGGCCTGGGCAAATTCAAGAAAAAAGAAAGTAATTGTTCATCCCCCCTCCCCGGGCTGTTAAACTAAAATGCCCTGGGCGTAGAGTTGAATAAAAAAGAGTTGTTTATCTCAGAGGCTTCATACTTAAAAATCCTGGAAATGAGTTGAATAAAAGGAGATATTGTGTTCACCCCAAGTCTTTAAACCTCAATGCCCTGGGCGAAGAATTGAATGAATAAACGAGTTACTTATCTCAGAGGCTTTATACAAAAACCCCTGGCCGATAGTTGAATGAAAAAACGAGTTATTCATCTCAGAGGCTTTATACGAAAAAACCCTAGTCATGAATTGCGTAAAAGAAGTTATTGTTTATACCTCCCTCATTTAAACCTAAATCCCCTAAACTTAAATGCCCTGGACGGAAAGATAATTCAAAAAAGTGATTGTTGACCCTCCAAGCATTTAAATCCAAATGTCCTGGGTGTAAAGTTTAATCAAAAACAGGTTATTTATCTCAGAGGCTTTATACTAAAAAATCCTGGGCATGAGTTGAATCAAAAAAGTAATTGCTTATACCCCAAGAATTTAAACCTCAATGACCTGGGCGTAGAGATGATAAAAAAAGTAATTGTTTAGCCCCATGCAAGAAAACCTAAATGCCCTGGGCATGAGTTGAATAAAAAAACGAATTGTTTCTCTCAGAGGCTTTAAACTAAAAAACCCTAGGCATGAGTTAAATAAAAGAAGATATTGAGTATACCTCAAGCCTTTAAACCAATATGCTCTGGGCATGAGTTAAATAAAAAACGAGTTAGTAATCTCAGAGGCTTTATACTAAAAAATCCTGGGCATGAGTTGAATCAAAAAAGTAATTGCTTATACCCCAAGAATTTAAACCTCAATGACCTGGGCGTAGAGATGATAAAAAAAGTAATTGTTTAGCCCCATGCAAGAAAACCTAAATGCCCTGGGCATGAGTTGAATAAAAAAACGAATTGTTTCTCTCAGAGGCTTTATACAAAAAAACCCTGGGCGAGAGTTGAAGAAAAAAACGACTTTTTTATCTCAGAGGCTTTATACTAAAAGTCCCTCGGCATAAGTTGAATGTAAAAACGAGTTATTTATTTCATCGGCTTAATATTAAATAAACCTGGGCATGAGTTGTATTAAAAAACGAGTTATTTATCCAGAGGCTTTATACTAAAAAACACTGGGCATGAAATGAGTAAATGGAGTTATTGTTTACACCCCAAGCATTTAATCCTAAATGCCCTGGGCGTAGAGTTGAATAACAAACGAGTTATTTATCTCAGAGGCTTTGTACTAAAAAATCGTAGGCATGAGTTGAATGAAGAAAGTTATTGTTTACACCACAAGCATTTAATTCTAAATGCCCTTGGCGTAGAGTTAAATAAAAAAGAGTTGTTTATCTTTGAGGCTTCATACTTAAAAATCCTGGAAATGAGTTGAATAAAAGGAGATATTGCTTACCCCCCAAGCATTGAAAGCTAAATGCCTTGGGGGTAGAGTTGAATAAAAAAAGTTATTGTTTATACCCCAAGCATTTAAACCTTAATGGCCTGGGCAAATTCTTGAAAAAAGAAAGTAATTGTTCTCCCCCCTCCCCGGGCTGTTTAACTTAAATGCCTTGGGAGTAGAGTTGAATCAAAAAAGTTATTGTTTATACCCCAGGCATTTAAACCTTAAGGGCCTGGGCAAATTCAAGAAAAAAGAAAGTAATTGTTCATCCCCCCTCCCCGGGCTGTTAAACTAAAATGCCCTGGGCGTAGAGTTGAATAAAAAAGAGTTGTTTATCTCAGAGGCTTCATACTTAAAAATCCTGGAAATGAGTTGAATAAAAGGAGATATTGTGTTCACCCCAAGTCTTTAAACCTCAATGCCCTGGGCGAAGAATTGAATGAATAAACGAGTTACTTATCTCAGAGGCTTTATACAAAAACCCCTGGCCGATAGTTGAATGAAAAAACGAGTTATTCATCTCAGAGGCTTTATACGAAAAAACCCTAGTCATGAATTGCGTAAAAGAAGTTATTGTTTATACCTCCCTCATTTAAACCTAAATCCCCTAAACTTAAATGCCCTGGACGGAAAGATAATTCAAAAAAGTGATTGTTGACCCTCCAAGCATTTAAATCCAAATGTCCTGGGTGTAAAGTTTAATCAAAAACAGGTTATTTATCTCAGAGGCTTTATACTAAAAAATCCTGGGCATGAGTTGAATCAAAAAAGTAATTGCTTATACCCCAAGAATTTAAACCTCAATGACCTGGGCGTAGAGATGATAAAAAAAGTAATTGTTTAGCCCCATGCAAGAAAACCTAAATGCCCTGGGCATGAGTTGAATAAAAAAACGAATTGTTTCTCTCAGAGGCTTTAAACTAAAAAACCCTAGGCATGAGTTAAATAAAAGAAGATATTGAGTATACCTCAAGCCTTTAAACCAATATGCTCTGGGCATGAGTTAAATAAAAAACGAGTTAGTAATCTCAGAGGCTTTATACTAAAAAATCCTGGGCATGAGTTGAATCAAAAAAGTAATTGCTTATACCCCAAGAATTTAAACCTCAATGACCTGGGCGTAGAGATGATAAAAAAAGTAATTGTTTAGCCCCATGCAAGAAAACCTAAATGCCCTGGGCATGAGTTGAATAAAAAAACGAATTGTTTCTCTCAGAGGCTTTATACAAAAAAACCCTGGGCGAGAGTTGAAGAAAAAAACGACTTTTTTATCTCAGAGGCTTTATACTAAAAGTCCCTCGGCATAAGTTGAATGTAAAAACGAGTTATTTATTTCATCGGCTTAATATTAAATAAACCTGGGCATGAGTTGTATTAAAAAACGAGTTATTTATCCAGAGGCTTTATACTAAAAAACACTGGGCATGAAATGAGTAAATGGAGTTATTGTTTACACCCCAAGCATTTAATCCTAAATGCCCTGGGCGTAGAGTTGAATAACAAACGAGTTATTTATCTCAGAGGCTTTGTACTAAAAAATCGTAGGCATGAGTTGAATGAAGAAAGTTATTGTTTACACCACAAGCATTTAATTCTAAATGCCCTTGGCGTAGAGTTAAATAAAAAAGAGTTGTTTATCTTTGAGGCTTCATACTTAAAAATCCTGGAAATGAGTTGAATAAAAGGAGATATTGCTTACCCCCCAAGCATTGAAAGCTAAATGCCTTGGGGGTAGAGTTGAATAAAAAAAGTTATTGTTTATACCCCAAGCATTTAAACCTTAATGGCCTGGGCAAATTCTTGAAAAAAGAAAGTAATTGTTCTCCCCCCTCCCCGGGCTGTTTAACTTAAATGCCTTGGGAGTAGAGTTGAATCAAAAAAGTTATTGTTTATACCCCAGGCATTTAAACCTTAAGGGCCTGGGCAAATTCAAGAAAAAAGAAAGTAATTGTTCATCCCCCCTCCCCGGGCTGTTAAACTAAAATGCCCTGGGCGTAGAGTTGAATAAAAAAGAGTTGTTTATCTCAGAGGCTTCATACTTAAAAATCCTGGAAATGAGTTGAATAAAAGGAGATATTGTGTTCACCCCAAGTCTTTAAACCTCAATGCCCTGGGCGAAGAATTGAATGAATAAACGAGTTACTTATCTCAGAGGCTTTATACAAAAACCCCTGGCCGATAGTTGAATGAAAAAACGAGTTATTCATCTCAGAGGCTTTATACGAAAAAACCCTAGTCATGAATTGCGTAAAAGAAGTTATTGTTTATACCTCCCTCATTTAAACCTAAATCCCCTAAACTTAAATGCCCTGGACGGAAAGATAATTCAAAAAAGTGATTGTTGACCCTCCAAGCATTTAAATCCAAATGTCCTGGGTGTAAAGTTTAATCAAAAACAGGTTATTTATCTCAGAGGCTTTATACTAAAAAATCCTGGGCATGAGTTGAATCAAAAAAGTAATTGCTTATACCCCAAGAATTTAAACCTCAATGACCTGGGCGTAGAGATGATAAAAAAAGTAATTGTTTAGCCCCATGCAAGAAAACCTAAATGCCCTGGGCATGAGTTGAATAAAAAAACGAATTGTTTCTCTCAGAGGCTTTAAACTAAAAAACCCTAGGCATGAGTTAAATAAAAGAAGATATTGAGTATACCTCAAGCCTTTAAACCAATATGCTCTGGGCATGAGTTAAATAAAAAACGAGTTAGTAATCTCAGAGGCTTTATACTAAAAAATCCTGGGCATGAGTTGAATCAAAAAAGTAATTGCTTATACCCCAAGAATTTAAACCTCAATGACCTGGGCGTAGAGATGATAAAAAAAGTAATTGTTTAGCCCCATGCAAGAAAACCTAAATGCCCTGGGCATGAGTTGAATAAAAAAACGAATTGTTTCTCTCAGAGGCTTTATACAAAAAAACCCTGGGCGAGAGTTGAAGAAAAAAACGACTTTTTTATCTCAGAGGCTTTATACTAAAAGTCCCTCGGCATAAGTTGAATGTAAAAACGAGTTATTTATTTCATCGGCTTAATATTAAATAAACCTGGGCATGAGTTGTATTAAAAAACGAGTTATTTATCCAGAGGCTTTATACTAAAAAACACTGGGCATGAAATGAGTAAATGGAGTTATTGTTTACACCCCAAGCATTTAATCCTAAATGCCCTGGGCGTAGAGTTGAATAACAAACGAGTTATTTATCTCAGAGGCTTTGTACTAAAAAATCGTAGGCATGAGTTGAATGAAGAAAGTTATTGTTTACACCACAAGCATTTAATTCTAAATGCCCTTGGCGTAGAGTTAAATAAAAAAGAGTTGTTTATCTTTGAGGCTTCATACTTAAAAATCCTGGAAATGAGTTGAATAAAAGGAGATATTGCTTACCCCCCAAGCATTGAAAGCTAAATGCCTTGGGGGTAGAGTTGAATAAAAAAAGTTATTGTTTATACCCCAAGCATTTAAACCTTAATGGCCTGGGCAAATTCTTGAAAAAAGAAAGTAATTGTTCTCCCCCCTCCCCGGGCTGTTTAACTTAAATGCCTTGGGAGTAGAGTTGAATCAAAAAAGTTATTGTTTATACCCCAGGCATTTAAACCTTAAGGGCCTGGGCAAATTCAAGAAAAAAGAAAGTAATTGTTCATCCCCCCTCCCCGGGCTGTTAAACTAAAATGCCCTGGGCGTAGAGTTGAATAAAAAAGAGTTGTTTATCTCAGAGGCTTCATACTTAAAAATCCTGGAAATGAGTTGAATAAAAGGAGATATTGTGTTCACCCCAAGTCTTTAAACCTCAATGCCCTGGGCGAAGAATTGAATGAATAAACGAGTTACTTATCTCAGAGGCTTTATACAAAAACCCCTGGCCGATAGTTGAATGAAAAAACGAGTTATTCATCTCAGAGGCTTTATACGAAAAAACCCTAGTCATGAATTGCGTAAAAGAAGTTATTGTTTATACCTCCCTCATTTAAACCTAAATCCCCTAAACTTAAATGCCCTGGACGGAAAGATAATTCAAAAAAGTGATTGTTGACCCTCCAAGCATTTAAATCCAAATGTCCTGGGTGTAAAGTTTAATCAAAAACAGGTTATTTATCTCAGAGGCTTTATACTAAAAAATCCTGGGCATGAGTTGAATCAAAAAAGTAATTGCTTATACCCCAAGAATTTAAACCTCAATGACCTGGGCGTAGAGATGATAAAAAAAGTAATTGTTTAGCCCCATGCAAGAAAACCTAAATGCCCTGGGCATGAGTTGAATAAAAAAACGAATTGTTTCTCTCAGAGGCTTTAAACTAAAAAACCCTAGGCATGAGTTAAATAAAAGAAGATATTGAGTATACCTCAAGCCTTTAAACCAATATGCTCTGGGCATGAGTTAAATAAAAAACGAGTTAGTAATCTCAGAGGCTTTATACTAAAAAATCCTGGGCATGAGTTGAATCAAAAAAGTAATTGCTTATACCCCAAGAATTTAAACCTCAATGACCTGGGCGTAGAGATGATAAAAAAAGTAATTGTTTAGCCCCATGCAAGAAAACCTAAATGCCCTGGGCATGAGTTGAATAAAAAAACGAATTGTTTCTCTCAGAGGCTTTATACAAAAAAACCCTGGGCGAGAGTTGAAGAAAAAAACGACTTTTTTATCTCAGAGGCTTTATACTAAAAGTCCCTCGGCATAAGTTGAATGTAAAAACGAGTTATTTATTTCATCGGCTTAATATTAAATAAACCTGGGCATGAGTTGTATTAAAAAACGAGTTATTTATCCAGAGGCTTTATACTAAAAAACACTGGGCATGAAATGAGTAAATGGAGTTATTGTTTACACCCCAAGCATTTAATCCTAAATGCCCTGGGCGTAGAGTTGAATAACAAACGAGTTATTTATCTCAGAGGCTTTGTACTAAAAAATCGTAGGCATGAGTTGAATGAAGAAAGTTATTGTTTACACCACAAGCATTTAATTCTAAATGCCCTTGGCGTAGAGTTAAATAAAAAAGAGTTGTTTATCTTTGAGGCTTCATACTTAAAAATCCTGGAAATGAGTTGAATAAAAGGAGATATTGCTTACCCCCCAAGCATTGAAAGCTAAATGCCTTGGGGGTAGAGTTGAATAAAAAAAGTTATTGTTTATACCCCAAGCATTTAAACCTTAATGGCCTGGGCAAATTCTTGAAAAAAGAAAGTAATTGTTCTCCCCCCTCCCCGGGCTGTTTAACTTAAATGCCTTGGGAGTAGAGTTGAATCAAAAAAGTTATTGTTTATACCCCAGGCATTTAAACCTTAAGGGCCTGGGCAAATTCAAGAAAAAAGAAAGTAATTGTTCATCCCCCCTCCCCGGGCTGTTAAACTAAAATGCCCTGGGCGTAGAGTTGAATAAAAAAGAGTTGTTTATCTCAGAGGCTTCATACTTAAAAATCCTGGAAATGAGTTGAATAAAAGGAGATATTGTGTTCACCCCAAGTCTTTAAACCTCAATGCCCTGGGCGAAGAATTGAATGAATAAACGAGTTACTTATCTCAGAGGCTTTATACAAAAACCCCTGGCCGATAGTTGAATGAAAAAACGAGTTATTCATCTCAGAGGCTTTATACGAAAAAACCCTAGTCATGAATTGCGTAAAAGAAGTTATTGTTTATACCTCCCTCATTTAAACCTAAATCCCCTAAACTTAAATGCCCTGGACGGAAAGATAATTCAAAAAAGTGATTGTTGACCCTCCAAGCATTTAAATCCAAATGTCCTGGGTGTAAAGTTTAATCAAAAACAGGTTATTTATCTCAGAGGCTTTATACTAAAAAATCCTGGGCATGAGTTGAATCAAAAAAGTAATTGCTTATACCCCAAGAATTTAAACCTCAATGACCTGGGCGTAGAGATGATAAAAAAAGTAATTGTTTAGCCCCATGCAAGAAAACCTAAATGCCCTGGGCATGAGTTGAATAAAAAAACGAATTGTTTCTCTCAGAGGCTTTAAACTAAAAAACCCTAGGCATGAGTTAAATAAAAGAAGATATTGAGTATACCTCAAGCCTTTAAACCAATATGCTCTGGGCATGAGTTAAATAAAAAACGAGTTAGTAATCTCAGAGGCTTTATACTAAAAAATCCTGGGCATGAGTTGAATCAAAAAAGTAATTGCTTATACCCCAAGAATTTAAACCTCAATGACCTGGGCGTAGAGATGATAAAAAAAGTAATTGTTTAGCCCCATGCAAGAAAACCTAAATGCCCTGGGCATGAGTTGAATAAAAAAACGAATTGTTTCTCTCAGAGGCTTTATACAAAAAAACCCTGGGCGAGAGTTGAAGAAAAAAACGACTTTTTTATCTCAGAGGCTTTATACTAAAAGTCCCTCGGCATAAGTTGAATGTAAAAACGAGTTATTTATTTCATCGGCTTAATATTAAATAAACCTGGGCATGAGTTGTATTAAAAAACGAGTTATTTATCCAGAGGCTTTATACTAAAAAACACTGGGCATGAAATGAGTAAATGGAGTTATTGTTTACACCCCAAGCATTTAATCCTAAATGCCCTGGGCGTAGAGTTGAATAACAAACGAGTTATTTATCTCAGAGGCTTTGTACTAAAAAATCGTAGGCATGAGTTGAATGAAGAAAGTTATTGTTTACACCACAAGCATTTAATTCTAAATGCCCTTGGCGTAGAGTTAAATAAAAAAGAGTTGTTTATCTTTGAGGCTTCATACTTAAAAATCCTGGAAATGAGTTGAATAAAAGGAGATATTGCTTACCCCCCAAGCATTGAAAGCTAAATGCCTTGGGGGTAGAGTTGAATAAAAAAAGTTATTGTTTATACCCCAAGCATTTAAACCTTAATGGCCTGGGCAAATTCTTGAAAAAAGAAAGTAATTGTTCTCCCCCCTCCCCGGGCTGTTTAACTTAAATGCCTTGGGAGTAGAGTTGAATCAAAAAAGTTATTGTTTATACCCCAGGCATTTAAACCTTAAGGGCCTGGGCAAATTCAAGAAAAAAGAAAGTAAATGTTCATCCCCCCTCCCCGGGCTGTTAAACTAAAATGCCCTGGGCGTAGAGTTGAATAAAAAAGAGTTATTTATCTCAGAGGCTTCATACTTAAAAATCCTGGAAATGAGTTGAATAAAAGGAGATATTGTGTTCACCCCAAGTCTTTAAACCTCAATGCCCTGGGCGAAGAATTGAATGAATAAACGAGTTACTTATCTCAGAGGCTTTATACAAAAACCCCTGGCCGATAGTTGAATGAAAAAACGAGTTATTCATCTCAGAGGCTTTATACGAAAAAACCCTAGTCATGAATTGCGTAAAAGAAGTTATTGTTTATACCTCCCTCATTTAAACCTAAATCCCCTAAACTTAAATGCCCTGGACGGAAAGATAATTCAAAAAAGTGATTGTTGACCCTCCAAGCATTTAAATCCAAATGTCCTGGGTGTAAAGTTTAATCAAAAACAGGTTATTTATCTCAGAGGCTTTATACTAAAAAATCCTGGGCATGAGTTGAATCAAAAAAGTAATTGCTTATACCCCAAGAATTTAAACCTCAATGACCTGGGCGTAGAGATGATAAAAAAAGTAATTGTTTAGCCCCATGCAAGAAAACCTAAATGCCCTGGGCATGAGTTGAATAAAAAAACGAATTGTTTCTCTCAGAGGCTTTAAACTAAAAAACCCTAGGCATGAGTTAAATAAAAGAAGATATTGAGTATACCTCAAGCCTTTAAACCAATATGCTCTGGGCATGAGTTAAATAAAAAACGAGTTAGTAATCTCAGAGGCTTTATACTAAAAAATCCTGGGCATGAGTTGAATCAAAAAAGTAATTGCTTATACCCCAAGAATTTAAACCTCAATGACCTGGGCGTAGAGATGATAAAAAAAGTAATTGTTTAGCCCCATGCAAGAAAACCTAAATGCCCTGGGCATGAGTTGAATAAAAAAACGAATTGTTTCTCTCAGAGGCTTTATACAAAAAAACCCTGGGCGAGAGTTGAAGAAAAAAACGACTTTTTTATCTCAGAGGCTTTATACTAAAAGTCCCTCGGCATAAGTTGAATGTAAAAACGAGTTATTTATTTCATCGGCTTAATATTAAATAAACCTGGGCATGAGTTGTATTAAAAAACGAGTTATTTATCCAGAGGCTTTATACTAAAAAACACTGGGCATGAAATGAGTAAATGGAGTTATTGTTTACACCCCAAGCATTTAATCCTAAATGCCCTGGGCGTAGAGTTGAATAACAAACGAGTTATTTATCTCAGAGGCTTTGTACTAAAAAATCGTAGGCATGAGTTGAATGAAGAAAGTTATTGTTTACACCACAAGCATTTAATTCTAAATGCCCTTGGCGTAGAGTTAAATAAAAAAGAGTTGTTTATCTTTGAGGCTTCATACTTAAAAATCCTGGAAATGAGTTGAATAAAAGGAGATATTGCTTACCCCCCAAGCATTGAAAGCTAAATGCCTTGGGGGTAGAGTTGAATAAAAAAAGTTATTGTTTATACCCCAAGCATTTAAACCTTAATGGCCTGGGCAAATTCTTGAAAAAAGAAAGTAATTGTTCTCCCCCCTCCCCGGGCTGTTTAACTTAAATGCCTTGGGAGTAGAGTTGAATCAAAAAAGTTATTGTTTATACCCCAGGCATTTAAACCTTAAGGGCCTGGGCAAATTCAAGAAAAAAGAAAGTAATTGTTCATCCCCCCTCCCCGGGCTGTTAAACTAAAATGCCCTGGGCGTAGAGTTGAATAAAAAAGAGTTGTTTATCTCAGAGGCTTCATACTTAAAAATCCTGGAAATGAGTTGAATAAAAGGAGATATTGTGTTCACCCCAAGTCTTTAAACCTCAATGCCCTGGGCGAAGAATTGAATGAATAAACGAGTTACTTATCTCAGAGGCTTTATACAAAAACCCCTGGCCGATAGTTGAATGAAAAAACGAGTTATTCATCTCAGAGGCTTTATACGAAAAAACCCTAGTCATGAATTGCGTAAAAGAAGTTATTGTTTATACCTCCCTCATTTAAACCTAAATCCCCTAAACTTAAATGCCCTGGACGGAAAGATAATTCAAAAAAGTGATTGTTGACCCTCCAAGCATTTAAATCCAAATGTCCTGGGTGTAAAGTTTAATCAAAAACAGGTTATTTATCTCAGAGGCTTTATACTAAAAAATCCTGGGCATGAGTTGAATCAAAAAAGTAATTGCTTATACCCCAAGAATTTAAACCTCAATGACCTGGGCGTAGAGATGATAAAAAAAGTAATTGTTTAGCCCCATGCAAGAAAACCTAAATGCCCTGGGCATGAGTTGAATAAAAAAACGAATTGTTTCTCTCAGAGGCTTTAAACTAAAAAACCCTAGGCATGAGTTAAATAAAAGAAGATATTGAGTATACCTCAAGCCTTTAAACCAATATGCTCTGGGCATGAGTTAAATAAAAAACGAGTTAGTAATCTCAGAGGCTTTATACTAAAAAATCCTGGGCATGAGTTGAATCAAAAAAGTAATTGCTTATACCCCAAGAATTTAAACCTCAATGACCTGGGCGTAGAGATGATAAAAAAAGTAATTGTTTAGCCCCATGCAAGAAAACCTAAATGCCCTGGGCATGAGTTGAATAAAAAAACGAATTGTTTCTCTCAGAGGCTTTATACAAAAAAACCCTGGGCGAGAGTTGAAGAAAAAAACGACTTTTTTATCTCAGAGGCTTTATACTAAAAATCCCTCGGCATAAGTTGAATGTAAAAACGAGTTATTTATTTCATCGGCTTAATATTAAATAAACCTGGGCATGAGTTGTATTAAAAAACGAGTTATTTATCCAGAGGCTTTATACTAAAAAACACTGGGCATGAAATGAGTAAATGGAGTTATTGTTTACACCCCAAGCATTAAATCCTAAATGCCCTGGGCGTAGAGTTGAATAACAAACGAGTTATTTATCTCAGAGGCTTTGTACTAAAAAATCGTAGGCATGAGTTGAATGAAGAAAGTTATTGTTTACACCACAAGCATTTAATTCTAAATGCCCTTGGCGTAGAGTTAAATAAAAAAACGAGTTATTTATCTCATAGGCTTTATACTAAAAAACCCTGGGCATGAGTTGAGTAAAAGAAGTTATTGTTTATCCCCCAAGCATTTCAACCTTAATGCCCTGAGCGTGGAGTCAAATAAAAAAAGTAATTGTTCATGCACCAAGCGTTTGAACCAAAATGCCCTGGGCAAAGTATTGAATAAATAAAGGACTCGTTTAACCCCCCCCCCCCCCCAGGCTGTTAAACTTAAATGTCCTGGGCGTAGAGATAATTATTAAAAGGAATTGTTAACCCCCCAAGTAATTAAACCTAAATTACCTGGGTGTAGAGATGATTAAAAAAAGTAATTGTTTATCCCCCATGCATTTGAACCTAAATGCACTGGACGTTGAGTAGAATAGAAAAGAGTTATTCATCTCAGAGGCTTTATACAAAAAAACCCTGGGTGAGAGTTGAATGAAAAAATTAGTTATTTATTTCAGAGACTTTATACTAAATAACCCTGGGCATGAGTTGAGTAACAGAAGTAATTGTTTATACCCCAAGCATTTAAAATTAAATTCCCTGGGCGTAGAGTTGAATAAAAAAAGTAATTATTTGTCCCCCAAGCTTTTAAACTTAAATGCTCTCATAGTGTTTAGAATTAATAGTATAAATTTGAATTTTGGCGCTTAAGCCGTTAGTTTGGACTACCTCGGTCGGAAATCAGCCGAGTGACTCACGCGAGGCGTGGTCGCCGAGAAGACTTCCGTCCGCAGGCAGTCGGCATCAGTTAAAGAAAGCGAGCAGTCGTGTTTAGTGTGCTCCGCTAATTAAAGTCAATGACTATTGCCAGAGGTAGAGTGCAACCCGGTCAAAACGGCGTGACCACTCTCCTCTATTGTAAACTTAGATACCGATAAATAAATTTACCAAAAGTTAAAGTTCATAATTAAATGCCAGTGTTAGTTATTCGAAGCCCAGTGATTTCCTGCCTTCTCCTCGTCCCTTTTCGCTCGCGTTAATTTCTATTCTCAAACATTTGGCATCCTTTGTGGGGAAAAGTTCCCCGGAAAAAGCGCGTCGCGAGTGAAAATAGAAGAGAAGTGCATCGACGCCGCCAGTTTCATAACCGCAAACGGCAAAGACGCCTCGCCGGAGAGCCACGTGAAGCTTTGCGGCCATATTGGAAAAGGGGAGGAGTCTCGCCTACAGCACGAGCCACGGAGCAACAAAGACGCCCAACGGCCCGACCAAAAACAAAGACGACGGTGGATCGGAAGGCGACTCGGCAACACCGCTTGCCATCAGCTGAAGACCATCGGCCTGCTACATCCCTGCCGCACAGCAGCCCCCCTGCAGTGGGAGAGAGAGAGAAGGCACCTCGACTAGCTGACTCCGCTAATACGGTGGGTCCGCTCCAAGTCGCAAACTTGTGTTGCGCAATTTAATAATTTCAATTTTTTCTTGTATTTGTTTAGCCTTGGAACTGTGTGGGTAAAGTTAGCTGCATTGTTCTCCATTCTATTTTGCCTTTTTCTTAAATTAATTTATTTTTATCTTTCCAAAACAAATAGTCAGTTGACCCAATTCCTCAATAATTGAGTACAGCTGTTACTATTTTGGTAAACAATTGATTATTTTAGGGTCAAGTGACCAATAAAATTAGGAATAATTTTTTCAATTTTTACTTTGTTAATATTGAGCTCACCTGAAAACTTAATTTCATTTTATTTTGTTACACCTTATCCGACATTATTGAATTTGCAGGTGAAACTACCTGTTAAACTGAGGTCCACGCTTACTGTCCAACCACATCTGAGCAACCTTTGGCACCTGTGGGAGCAAGCGAAGGGACTTTCTTCACCAACTGGTAGTCCTCGAGCCCTCGTACAGCTGCAGCAGCACTCCCAGAGTTCTTCGATAGCCTTGGGTTCAAATGTACTGTTTCTTATGGTTGTTAGAGTCAGCGTTGGAATCAATTTTTTGCCAATCTTATTTAGTATAGTATAAGCTCAAATTATTTACATTGTTGAAATAGTTACTGATTGTTTCACTTTTTCAATTATATATTTTTTCAAAAATTCTAATTGAATTTTTTATACATTTTAGGTTGTTTCAAGACCAATTTTCAAAAGATCTAAGTGCCTAATAACCCTTGCCTACTCAACCCAATTAGAGTTGTTTAACGATCTTGATTTCCTTTTTTTCTCCATAGTTTTTTTTATTGATCTATTTACCTTTTCTCTTCTACACTTAATTTTTGATTTTTTCACCTGCTTCATTTTTTCTAAACTTTCATTAAAGATTATGCTTAAGTTTTCTTCCAAAATCAGCCACCTGCCTGGCTTAGTTGTTATTATTTAAATTGTATTTCAGTTTAAATTCTATTCCACCAATAATATTCATATGTTTGAATATTTTTTCAGTTTTATTTTATTTAAAAAATAATTGCCTCATCTTAATTGTATTTCAATTAAAAATTGTTCCACCAGTGATATTCATATGTTTGTATATATTTTCCATTCTTTTGTTTAAAGAATAATTGCCTCATCTTAATTGTATTTCAATTAAAGATTGTTGTTTAGGAACCATATCCACCCTTACCGGCCTATAAAAACATTGAAATATTTTTTCAGTAGAATTTTTCCTTTGATGTACTACCTCAAGATGGAGAAACTAGTCGCCAAGCAGCTCACCATTCGTGGGCACATTGCAAATCATTACACAAATTTCCTCAAGAAGGGTGCCGCCAACTTGTCGGTGGAATTAGCCCAGAGGAGAATCATTCGCCTTGATGAACTTTGGAATGAATTTGTTGATAATGATCAAGTAATCAAGGACCACGATAGTGCTGATTCAGATCATGAATATTTCCAAGAGGATCTGCTTTTCCTGGTGCAGGAGGAGTATGATGACTCTCTGACCAGTTATCAAAGGTTCATTAAATCTCACTCGGTGGATCTGCCCATCCAGGTGAATGTGCCGGATCCCACCCCACAACTAGATCTCAGAGCTCTGACTAAGACTCTGCCTCAAATACAATTGCCTAAATTTTCGGGTAAATCTGCTGAATGGCCCAACTTTAGGGATATGTTTGTATCTCTGGTCCATAGTCAGCAAATTCCCGACGTTATCAAATTAACTTGCCTTCGGTCCTATTTGACAAGCGAAGCCCTAGATGTCATTAAGGACTTGCCTATTTCAGATAAGAGCTATGCACCAGCTTGGGAGACGTTGAAGCTTTTCTACGAAAACGAGCGTTGTCTGGTTCATAATCACCTGGCAGATTTATTCTCCGTCAAACCAATGATTTCCGAGACTTATTTTGAAGCTAAGCGCTTACTTAGCGAAACCCTTACACCTCTGAATGCGTTCCAAGCCGTGGAGCGGCCCACCAAGTACTGGTTGTCACACCAAGTATTGTCTTCATGTTAGTTCGAAACATGCACAGTAACACTCGTCGCGATTGGGAGAAGAGTCTCGGAAAACACATGAAGTCGCCTACTATTGAGAGAGTAAAATCCTTTTTGGAAGCTCAAGCCTTAGTGTTGGAGTCTGTCGAGAGAATCGATAAACCTGCATCAGCCACTCCCCCTAGCACCCATAGGAAATCCGGTGCAACCACCACGGCAGTGGCCTCGGTCGAGACTCCCAAGGCTTCTTCGAGGAGGAAGGAAAGGGATGACAAGAGGTGTAGCTTGTGCAACGAGGATCACGCTCTCGCTCGTTGCCCCAGATTCAAGGAAAACAATTGTTTTTCAAAGGAGGCTGTGTCTTAACTGCTTCGGTCCTCATCACATGAGGGACTGCAAATCCAAATTCAGTTGTCTGCGTTGCCAAGGTCAACACCATTCTTTGCTTCATTCTCCTTTTAAGGATAAACCTCCCGCTCCAATAACTACCTTGGTACCTGGTGGACCTCCCAATACGGGGACCATTCCCGCGTCTAAGGCTAACATTCAATTGGACATTGGCGCTACGCCCTTCTTTAATGGGGCTACCGCTCAAACCGAACATTACTCAACGGTCCTTTTAGGAACAGCGCGGGTTTTCATTAAAGGACCCGACGGTCGGAAAATAAAGGCTAGAGCTCTTATCGACAATTGCTCTCAGTCATCGTTCATTTCTCAGAATTTGAGAGAACAACTTGGCCTAGTCTGCTCCTCCACCAACGCTCAAGTGTCTGCGGTTGGCGGTGTCCAAGCCGTCACTAACCAAGCTATCACACATTTCCAAATTAGTCCGCATTTCGATTCTCGGTTTTCGTGTGAGGTTAAGGCATAGGTAGTACCACGGGTGTGTAACTACGTGCCCCCTCAGAAGCGCCAGGTTTCAGACCTCTTGTATCTGTCACACCTCAACCTGGCCGATCCACAGTTCTTGGATAACGCTCAGATAGACGTGCTCTTAGGAGCCGAAATACATGCTCGGATAGTCCAGGAGAGCGTAATCAGAGGCAAGCCCGATCAACCAATTGCCACTGCCACTCAATTGGGGTGACTGATTTCTGGCCCGATTCCACTACTGAATTCGTATGTGTCCAATTCAGTCTCATTACACTGTACAGACAATTCACTCAACTTCGATCTGCAAAGATTTTGAAAGCAGGAGGAGCTGCCCTCCAAATCTAAGTACTCTCGCCCCGACGACGAGGAGTGCGAGCAGCACTATGTAAGAAACGTTAAGCGAGACCATGACGGCCGTTACGTCGTCAAGCTGCCTTTCAGATCATCTAAACCAACTCGAATTGGTAACTCCTACAGTAAGGCTGTCGCCATGTTAAGAAAGATGGAGCGGCGCTTCGAGAAGGATCCTGACTTTAAAGAATTGTACAATGAGTTCATGATGGACTACATTTCCGCTGGTCAAATGATCCCTGTGTCCCACGAGGATCCGATATTCAAGCCCCTGGAAAACAGCTTCTTCTTGCCTCATCATGGTATGCTCAAACCAACTAGCTCAACTACTAAGCTTCGAGCTGTTTTTAATGGGTTGAGCAAAACCGACTTAACCCATTAAGTCCGAGGATTTTTTGAATTTTTGGTTGTGTTTGAGCTGGGAAATCTTAGGGAAAACTGTGAAAAATGTATACCTGAATACCCTATCCCCCTATTTTCAAGTATGCCCTACACGATGGTATAGTTCAAAAAAGTCAAAAATTCGATTTTCATTTGTTTATAAACAAATTAAAAAAAAAAACAAGATTTTTTTTGCACTTTTTTTTTTTAATCGAAAAATTGAGTGGTTAAAAAATTTTTTACACACTTTAGAATATCATCACGGGTGATCACGCATTTCAAAGTTTCCAAATCTTCTTGAAAATTGTAGCTGCGATTTTTGTAAACAAAATGGCGGCCAAAACACTGCGAAGAAAAAATTCGTAAAGCAGCCGAAGGCGGAACCAACATCGAAAAACTTATTTTGCTCAAAAATATTTATTGAAAAAGCATAAAAAGTCTTTGAAATGTTAATTGTTAATATTTTTATCATTTCAATTGCATATATGCGAGTATTGGGCCCAATAGGGCGGGACCCAAAAATAAACATTGAGAAATCGAGAAATAAAAAATACTAACTTATTCTACGTAAAATTATAAGAACAAAATATACTTGGTGTTTTTTTTATTGGGGCCACTATTTTTTCATAAAAATTCGTTGAAGTTGGGACTATCAACCAATTGAGTCCAAGGATTTTTTGAATTTTTGGTTGTGTTTGAGCTGGGAAATCTTGGGGAAATCTTGGGGAAAATGTATACCTGAATACCCTACCCCCCTATTTTCAAGTATGCCCTGCACGATGGTGTAGTTTAAAAAAGTCAAAAATTCGATTTTCATTTGTTTATAAACAAATTAAAAAAAAAAAAACAAGATTTTTTTTGCACTTTTTTTTTCTAATCGAAAAATTGAGTGGTTAAAAAATTTTTTACACACTTTAGAATATCATCACGGGTGATCACGCATTTCAAAGTTTCCAAATCTTCTTGAAAATTGTAGCTGCGATTTTTCTAAACAAAGTGGCGGCCAAAAAACTACGACGTAAAAATTCGTAAAGCAGCCGAAGGCGGAACCAACATCGAAAAACTTATTTCGCTCAAAAACGAGGCCTTCAGATGTATTTATTTATTTATTTATTTATTTATGTTATTTATTTATTAGATTATTTGATTTTTCTGTTAAAAAAATAAATTAATAAATAAATACTTGAATTTTTATTTATTTCCTTTTTTTGTTATGCAGTGTCAAACTGAATACGAAATATATGTTCAATAAAAATAGCCTGCGTATTTTATAATTATTTGAAATACAATTTTGTTATGCAGAAGAAGAGAAAGTAAGAAAGAACAACGGATTCATTGATGCTGTTAAAGCTTTTGCCAGGTGTATACGACTATAGCTGAAAGGCATAGAGTCTGCTTCATAATCCCCACTTCATGGGTTCGAACCTTGCTTACGAAAATTAAAAACTCAAAATTATTGCCATAAATAAAAAAAAAATACAAGAAATGTAACGTACAATATATTTTATTTTTTTACATTTTATTACATTATGTTTTTGTAAAAATTAATAAAATTTTGAATGTAGTCATTCTAGTTGGGCAAAAACTAATTGAAGAGAAAACTAAATGAACAGAATATTTTTAATGTTTGCAGATATTTCCAATAATTTATATATTTATAAAAAATAATAATTTATTTCGAAAAAAAAAATAAAAATGAAAAAACATTTTTTATAAATGACAATGGTGAAAATTCTTATCATCTGCTAGGGTAAACATGCTTCATAACGAAAAGAGTCCGCTAGGTGGCGTCACGTTTAAACAACATACTAATAAATTAGGTGAAAAAAGAATATAAACAATGGTTGGTTTGATGACATTTTTACCCTGGCAGATGATAAGTTCCACCAGGGGAGCTGCTCAAAGACTGTGGCTGATAATTTTAGCGAATTTCAAGCTAGTCCAGACTACAAATAAATAAATAAATTGAAAAAATTTTGAAATCTGTTCAATTTTTAGTGATTGAATAATTTCAAACTTTTCAATATGCGACCAAAGCGACCTAGACCAGCTAAACCTCCTGATACTGATTCTGAATCAGAATATTTCAGTTCTGATGAAGATGACGAACGATATTGCATACCTGATCCAAATTATTCTGGAGATGAAAGCGAAGGCTCAGGAGCTGAAGAAAGCGACGACTGTACAAACGATTCTCAAAATGATAAAACTTCACAAAAAACTTATTCTCAAGCATCAAAAAATTATGTTAGCAATAACAGTCGTTTGGAGGATAAATACGTTTATGAGTGGGTCGAGGGAGAACAAATTTATCCACAAAACGTTGAAAATAGTTGCCAAATGTCTGATGCTAACAAAAAAAAAATAAAAAGTATGAATTGTGTTGAACTATTTGAAACTTTTTTTTCAGATAGTATAAAAAATCACATAATTATGTGTACTCGAGCAAACGGGTATGAACTAACGATGGGTGAACTTAACGTTTTTATAGGTATTTTAATTGCATCAGCCTATTAATTAATCACAATTCGCGAAAATCTTACAAACACTACTGGTCAAATGATCCTTTTTTGTCATTTGAGCCAGTAAAAGCGGCTATGGCTCGCGATAAATTTCAGCAAATAAAATCAAACATCAAATATTCTAAACCTGCAGATGAAAATGAAAATGATTTTGGATGGCGTGTACGTACAATTATTGATTTATTCAGGGAAAACATCCAGCAATTTGGATATTTTCAAGCTGCAATGGCCGTTGACGAGATGATGGCCAAGTTTTATGGTAGAACTATTCTGAAACAATTCATAAAAGGGAAGCCCATTAGATTTGGCTTGAAATTTTGGGGTCTTTGCACTCCTGATGGCTATTTACTTGAGTTTGATTTGTACTGTGGTAAAAACTCTGCAATAGCTGACAATAAACTTGAAAAATGTTCTTTAGGTACTCGTGTTGTTATGAGTTTGCTTCAGCACTTTTTTTCAAACGTAACTTTTAGGAAACTGCCTCTTTATCATTTATACATGGACAATTTATTTACTAGTTTTGATCTTGTTTTACATTTAAAAAACTTAGGGGTTCGTTCGACTGGTACTATCCGAGAAAATCGTGTAAAGGAAAAAAATGTTATTCCTAAAAAGTCACCGAAAGGTACAGTTGCAGTGAAATACGAAAAAAGTAGTGGTATAAATTACATTACATTGCAGGACTCTAAACCAGTGTCGATGGTTTCTACTGCTGCTGGTGTCACACCCACATACACAGCGAAAAGGAGGAGCAAAGAAAAAAAAGAAAAAGAAGAAATTGCTTTCCCTAATGCATTCCAACTTTATAATAAAAATATGGGTGGCGTTGACGTTCATGATGGACGTTGTAACTACGCTATGCCTTGCATAAGGTCTAAAAAGTGGACGTGGATCGTTTTTATTCGTCTTATTCAAGCGTCAATAGCTAATGCAGTTGTTCTTTCGAACTATGTTCACGGCAAGGAAACTAAAAAATCAAGTTCGCTTGACTTTATGATGGCAATTTCCAAGCATTATCTTTCAAAGGAAAAGTCTACTAGAGGCAATCACCAAATTTTGACTAAAGAAAAACTAAGAAAATGTTGCTTCTGTCCCATTAGGACACGTTTGTACTGTGAAAAGTGCAGCTTATCTATTTGTCAAAATTGCGTTCCTAAAAATAATCATTAAATTTATTGTAGTCTAAAAGTTTTCATAATTTCTAAGAAAGTTTCATTGTTGAACTAAAAAATTATTTTTATAAAAAAATTGATAAAAAAAAAAAAAAAAAAAAAATTAGAAAAACACAAAAAAAGTATAAAAGTAATAAAAAAAAAAAAAAAAAAAGACACTTTGTTTCATCAACCTCCGCGTGGTAGGTGTTGGGCAACGTTATGTTTTGTATTTTATAAGTGTAACGGCTAAGAGATGAAATTTACAATTTGACGAGTTATTGTTACTTTTTAAAAATTTTCTATACATTTTTATAATTTTTGATTGAGAGAGATTGGTAAAGACTATTATTGCTACAGAAAATTCATAATTTATTATTTTTACATATAAATGAAGTCTAAATCTGTAAATCTGTACACGGCCGTTGGCTAAAGCAGCAAAGAGCCAGTTTAGCAATGCTTAGATCGTTGTTCGAATCCCGCTCACGGCGAGTATTCAGAAAAAGCGCAGATACTGTTGTAAACTGTAAAAGTCGTAATAAAAATTTCTCAGAGGCGTTGACTTCGTGGTGATTGAAAAAAAAAATTTCATCCTTAGGCTATAAAAAAATTTTTTTTTTTTTCAACTCTCAATCTGCCAATTTTTCTTTATATCTGATGAAATATTTCTTTATAAAAGATTTGATTTATGGATATAATTGAACAAAATTTTCTTGTAATTTTTTCTAGCCTGCATCTATGATAATTTTAGTCTGATCGCTTTTTACTAAAAGTTAATTTTTCTTATAGTTTTTTATTCAGTTCAGACCAATATTTGGTGAAGTATATCCTTTCAAAAAGGTGTATTTGAAAGTAGAAAAAAAAAAAAAAGATTTAAAGTCATTGGAAGACGAATTTTTTTTTTTTTTTTGGATTTACAATTTTTTTCTGTATTTGAGATACTTTTTGCTCTAAGCGGGATTTGAACCCATGGACTTGTGATTACGAAGCAGACTCTATGCCTTTCAGCTATAGTCGTATACACCTGGCAAAAGCTTTAACAGCATCAATGAATCCGTTGTTCTTTCTTACTTTCTCTTCTTCTGCATAACAAAATTGTATTTCAAATAATTATAAAATACGCAGGCTATTTTTATTGAACATATATTTCGTATTCAGTTTGACACTGCATAACAAAAAAAGGAAATAAATAAAAATTCAAGTATTTATTTATTAATTTATTTTTTTAACAGAAAAATCAAATAATCTAATAAATAAATAACATAAATAAATAAATAAATAAATAAATACATCTGAAGGCCTCGTTTTTGAGCGAAATAAGTTTTTCGATGTTGGTTCCGCCTTCGGCTGCTTTACGAATTTTTACGTCGTAGTTTTTTGGCCGCCACTTTGTTTAGAAAAATCGCAGCTACAATTTTCAAGAAGATTTGGAAACTTTGAAATGCGTGATCACCCGTGATGATATTCTAAAGTGTGTAAAAAATTTTTTAACCACTCAATTTTTCGATTAGAAAAAAAAAGTGCAAAAAAAATCTTGTTTTTTTTTTTTTAATTTGTTTATAAACAAATGAAAATCGAATTTTTGACTTTTTTAAACTACACCATCGTGCAGGGCATACTTGAAAATAGGGGGGTAGGGTATTCAGGTATACATTTTCCCCAAGATTTCCCCAAGATTTCCCAGCTCAAACACAACCAAAAATTCAAAAAATCCTTGGACTCAATTGGTTGATAGTCCCAACTTCAACGAATTTTTATGAAAAAATAGTGGCCCCAATAAAAAAAACACCAAGTATATTTTGTTCTTATAATTTTACGTAGAATAAGTTAGTATTTTTTATTTCTCGATTTCTCAATGTTTATTTTTGGGTCCCTCCCTATTGGGCCCAATACTCGCATATATGCAATTGAAATGATAAAAATATTAACAATTAACATTTCAAAGACTTTTTATGCTTTTTCAATAAATATTTTTGAGCAAAATAAGTTTTTCGATGTTGGTTCCGCCTTCGGCTGCTTTACGAATTTTTTCTTCGCAGTGTTTTGGCCGCCATTTTGTTTACAAAAATCGCAGCTACAATTTTCAAGAAGATTTGGAAACTTTGAAATGCGTGATCACCCGTGATGATATTCTAAAGTGTGTAAAAAATTTTTTAACCACTCAATTTTTCGATTAAAAAAAAAAAGTGCAAAAAAAATCTTGTTTTTTTTTTTAATTTGTTTATAAACAAATGAAAATCGAATTTTTGACTTTTTTGAACTATACCATCGTGTAGGGCATACTTGAAAATAGGGGGATAGGGTATTCAGGTATACATTTTTCACAGTTTTCCCTAAGATTTCCCAGCTCAAACACAACCAAAAATTCAAAAAATCCTCGGACTTAATGGGTTAAACATATCATTGAATGACCTACTCCACACTGGTCCTAATCTACTGCCAGAGCTCCCTGACTTAATTTGTGGATGGAGACTGTATGAATTCGTCTTCGTTGCCGATATCAAGCAGATGTTTCGCCAAATAAAGGTCGACTCGGAAGACGTGCACTTTCAAGCTATCGTCTGGCGTTTCAATCCGAGCGACCCCCTTCAAATCTGGTACCTGCTGACTGTCAGCTATGGCTTGGGTTGTTCTTCATACCTGGCCATTCGTACTTTACGAGAGCTGGCCAAGGCCTATCGTAAAATCTACCCTCTGGCGGTACCAATCATCGACAATGAAAGCTACATGGATGACGAAACTTCCGGCGGGCATACGCTTAAAGAAACCCTTGAGAAGAAATCCCAATTGATAGGTCTTCTCAAAGAGGGTGGCTTCGAGTTGAGAAAATGGCTGTCGAATTGCCCGGAAGTTCTGGCGGATCTGTCGCCAGATCACCTCGCAACTAACCCAGAATCGGTCTTCGAGGACTCGTCCTCGTCCACGGTGCTTGGTTTAGTTTGGAATTCTCTGGAAGATACGTTGAGATCCAACGTGGGAACCCTCAGACAGGACGTGTGGATCATCAACGGTCGTAAGACTGTTAAGAAAGTGTTGGGAAATTGTAAATCCTGTCTGAAGTTTTCGCACCAGACAATGAATCCTCTCATAGGAGAGTTGCCAAGTGTTCGTGTCACACCAGCTCGCCCCTTCGCCCACTCCGGCGTGGACTACGCTGGTCCCTTTTCGATTCGGCTAACCAAGAGTAGAGGTCGTGGCACCACGAAAGGTTATGTTTGTTTGTTCGTGTGTCTATGTACCCGAGCCATCCACTTAGAGCTCGCCGAGGATTATTCTACTCAATCTTTCATCGCTGCATTCCACCGTTTCTCGTCTAGGAGAGGACATTGCTCTTTAATCTATAGTGATCAGGGCACCAATTTCATCGGTGCTGACGTCGAGCTTCGCCAAATGTTCCGCGAACGTTCTGTGTTCATAAACGAAGTTATCGAGGTTTTTGCTCAACAAGGCACCCTTTGTGGGCACCCCCCCCCCCCCCCATCATCTACGTAGAGTGGTCGGGGACACCATTCTTACTTTCTCGGAAATGTCTACTCTACTTTGTCGCATTGAGGCTTGTCTAAATTCACGGCCTTTGTTGCCTCTTTCAGACGATCCCTCTGACCTGAATTTTCTAACTCCTTCACATTTCTTAATTTTAAGACCTTCTTATTTGATTCCAGAACCAGACTTCACAACCGAAAACGTTCCTGTGGGCCGTAGGTGGCAGCTCATTTCCCAAAAAATGCAGCATTTTTGGGTTCGCTGGCGCAATGAGTACCTGTCTTCCCTGCAGCCAAGATAAATGGAGATCTAGCACTCGTTCCTTCCAACCAGGGGACGTGGTCTTTATCAAAGCTGAAAACACATCACCTGGACAGTGGCCTTTGGCTCGTGTAATGGAGACCTACCCTGATCCCCAGGGGGACAATCGGGTGTGTGAGCTGAGGACGGCCACTTCCAAGCTTCGCCGACCGTCAGTGAAGCTGCTCCTTTTAGTGCCAGCAGAAGCTTGCCAGACGCCCCCTCCAGCCGTGGAAGTTGGAGCTTGCAACTTAGTGTTTTTTCAGCCCGCTAACAAAACTATCAATAATTAATCCATGCCCGCACGGATTAAGGCGGGCGGAATGTTTAGAATTAATAGTATAAATTTGAATTTTGGCGCTTAAGCCGTTAGTTTGGACTACTTCGGTCGGAAATCAGCCGAGCGACTCACGCGAGGCGTGGTCGCCGAGAAGACTTCCGTCCGCAGGCAGTCGGCATCAGTTAAAGAAAGAGAGCAGTCGTGTTTAGTTTGCTCCGCTGATTAAAGTCAATGACTATTGCCAGAGGTAGAGTGCCACCCGGTCAAAACGGCGTGACCACTCTCCTCTATTGTAAACTTAGATACCGATAAATAAATTTACCAAAAGTTAAAGTTCATAATTAAATGCCAGTGTTAGTTATTCGAAGCCCAGTGATTTCCTGCCTTCTCCTCGTCCCTTTTCGCTCGCGTTAATTTCTATTCTCAAACACATAGAGATGATTAAAAAAAGTAATTGTATACCCTCCAAGCATTTCAACCTGAATGCCCTGGGCGTGGAGTCGAATAAAAAAAGTAACTGTTTATCTTCGAAGATTTTTAACCAAAATACCCTTGGCGTAGAGATAATTAAAAAAAGGAATTGTTAACCCCCCAAGCATTTAAACCTCAATGACCTGGATGTAGAGATGATTAAAAAAAGTAATTGTTTATCCCCCATGCATTTGAACCTCAATGCCCTGGGCGTTGAGTAGAATAGAAAACGAGTTATTCATCTCAGAGGCTTTATACAAAAAAGCCCTGGGCGAGGGTTGAATGGAAAAACGAGTTAATTATTTCAGAGACTTTATACTCAAAAACCCCGGGTATGAGTTGAGTAACAGAAGTTATTGTTTATACTCAGTTCGAAATTTGACTGCAAGATTCCATTGTTCTTCGTCGCCAATGCCGACACCAGCGAAGACGACTTCACTCTCGTCACAGCTGTCAAACTGCTAATAACTTGAAATTTAATCAAAAACCTAAAAACTGACTTTTTGTTGTTAAAACTACTAATTTTTGTTGCTTTAATTGAATAAACGTATTAAATTGATTTTTCATATAATCAATCTCGATTCTTTAATTTATTTCATACACGCACGAGCAACATCATACATACAGTCCATTCGCTAACGAACATGTTGGTCCTTCCTCGTCGGATCTACTGGTGTCATCGATATTAATTGAAAAATCAATTCTTTGGCAGTTTGGTGAATTATCTACTCTGCGTTCTTCGAGAGATCTGCGCGTTCGAGTCATCGTTCCTACAAGTGGAAAGAGCTTCGAAGTCGCCATCTGCGAGCGCTCTGAAAAATCCGTGGAACAAAACTCAGGTCGCTTGATTTTTCGATATTTTTTTTCCTTTTTTCAGTTCTTTTCTTTTTCGATATAAATAACCTCGTTTGTTTAGTAAGGTTAAGAAAAATAGTTCAAGAGATATGGATGATTTATTTTTGTTTTGAACTAAAAATTTTTTCAATATTTTTATTCATTCGAGAATATTTTTTTTTAGTGCTCTTCTAATTTCATTGGGAAGTTTTCGAACTAGGTTAGTTGGCTTTTGGATCATCATCGTCATCCAGCCTACGGTTCGATTTCAGCTGTCAGCGTCGTCCTCCGTTTTTCTTCAGCTGCTAAAATCGGATGTTTCCGGAGTATCTCACGCCGCATGGGACAAGGATCTTCGAAACTCTTGATTCAGTTGGTGAAAGAATTCTTGTTATTAACCTAGTTACTTTCCTTTGATATTTAGTCTTTTTTTTTTTCAATCGTTAAAAGTACCTCTTTTACGCAATTTTCAACTTAAACTCATCGTATTCAAATTAAAATTTTGAGATCCAACTCTCACTAGGTTAGTGGTCAGGTTAAATAATAAGCTAACCTTACAGTTTTTCTGAGTTGTTAGTGGGCCCTCGCTGTTCGACGCTGCTGAGTGTTTGACAAAATATTATTTTTAACCCCTTTATCCTGACACTCTTCATTTAAGGTTATAGTACGTTTTTCAAAGTCGCCCTCGTTCGACAATTATTTCTTTTTTTTTTTTTTTTTTTTGATCGTTGATTGAATAATCTCATTTATTCAACATGGAAGATTACGTTGCTGCTCAGCAAACTCTCCACTCAAGGATTGCCAATTCCTTTGAGAATTTCAGAAAGAAAGGCCAAGAAAAAATGACTCGAGGTAAGGGTCAATCTCGTTTAGAGGAGCTAGATACGCTGTACGCTCAAGCTTCATCAATTCATTCGAAAATTCTCGGATTGAAACCTCCTACAAATCACAACTATTTCTCCTCGAGGTTGTTTGATGCAATCACCGAATCTTATTACGACAGGAAAGGTGATTACAAAGATTTCTTTTTTACATTGGATGAGAATCAAGTCACTCGAGCTCTCAATGCCACTCAAGATAATCATGATCACACTGTCAATCAGGACATTCATAGTTTTTCTCAATCCCTTCCAAAGATCGATATTCCCAGCTTTTCAGGAAAATATTCGGAGTGGGAAAATTTTCGTGATGTGTATAGGGCTATGATTTATCGAAAGGACGATGTTCCTAATGTGGTCAAGTTTTATTACCTTAGGACTCATCACAAAGATGAAGCTCTTGCCATGGTAAAAAACTTACCATTGACGGATGATAACTATCCGAAAGCTTGGGAAAAGCTGACAGAGAAGTACGAGAACAAACGTAGGGTTATTAATCTGTATTTGGCTGAGCTCTTCGCAGTCAAACCCGCCAAGTCAGAGTCGTCATCAGAGCTCAAGCGGATTTTGCGAGAGACTTTTGACCCTATCGATTCACTTCAATCCTTAGGTTGACCCACTGATCAATGGGACGATCTCTTTGTTTTTTATAACAGTAAGTCGTTTCAACGGTAACACTCGTAAAGATTGGGAGAAATTCCAAGGCAATACAGTTACCATGCCTACTGTGCCCAAAATCAAAGAGTTTCTCCGTATTCAGATCATGACTTTAGAGTCAATTGAAGGTAGCATCAGTTCTAGTGTGGCTGACAAGCAGTCATCAGCTAGTCACACAAGCAAAGGTAACAAAGAGAGAATTAACTCCTCTGTTATTTTGACTCAGACTCAATCAAACAAGAATTCATCAAAGGGTAACAAGGTACCCCCTTGTCCATTGTGTGGTCAATCACATTACCTTTCAAGATGCGATTCTTTTAAGAATAAATCAACTGTCGATCAGAAGAGTTTCGTTGAATCAAGGAAACTTTGTTTTAACTGTTTAGGAGATCACTTCTTGAATAAGTGTCCTTCGACTTATACTTGTCGTCAGTGCAAAGGCAGGCATCATACCCTCTTGCATTTCGATGAGAAACCTCCAGCTTCTTTTGTACAAACAGAGCCTTCGTCATCGACATCAACTGACAAATCTGAGTATCTCTTTCCAGGAAATCAGACGAATAATTGTCTCGTGACTCCAGTATCAGGCAATCAGTCCTGTAGAAAAGGTGTTTTACTCGCTACCGCACGTGTAATTATCGTGGCACCTAACGGCTTTAGATTCTTAGCTCGAGCTTTGCTTGATAACTGCTCTCAGACTTCTATCGTTACGGAATTTGTTCGTCAACAGTAAAGGTTGCAGAGTAAAACTGTGAACTTACCAGTGACTAGTGCAGGTGGACAAGCAGTTTTCACTGCCAAGAAATCAACTTGGTTCAGAATTCAGCCACATTTTCAATCGAGCTACTCTTACGAGGTCGAAGCCTTGGTTGCTCCCAAAGTCACTGCTCACTCGCCTCCTAAAGTAAGTAGGGCTGTTTCATTCTCGTACCTTCAGAATTTAGAGCTAGCTGATCCAAATTTTTTGGATAACTCTCAGATCGACGTTCTTTTAGACGCAAATGTTTATGCTCAAATTCAGCTCGGTGAAATCGTTAAGGGTGACATCGGTCAGCCTGTGGCTATCAAATCGACTTTGGGATGGATACTGATGGGTGCAATTCCATCAGTCGATCAGCCTTTAACCTCAAACCTCGTTTCGTTGCATTGTGCAGTAGAGGACGATTTGAACAAAGCTGTGCAGAATTTTTGGCGACTGGAAGAATTGCCAAAGAAACGTTTGTATACTCCCGAGGAAGAGGAGTGTGTGAATCATTTCAATACCACTCACTCACGGGATTCTTCTGGTCGTTACGTCATCAAGCTTCCGTTTAAAAATTCTGCTCAGCCTACCCTTGATCAGTTAGGGTCTTCATTGAATTCTGCTGCTCAGATGTTGTATAGAATGGAGAAGAGAATTGATAAAGATTCTCGTTTCAAGGATCTTTATGTTAAATTCATGCGAGAGTATGAAGACCTAGGTCACATGCATCGCATATTGTCCACTGACACCGATACCTTGCATTCAACCAGGTATTACTTACCTCATCATGGTGTTCTCAGAGAGCAAAGTGTTTCGACCAAGCTTCGGACTGTTTTTAATGCATCGTGCAAAACCTCCTCTGGTAATTCATTGAATGACATTCTTCACACAGGTCCAAACTTATTGCCCGAGTTGCCTGATCTCATTTGCTGTTGGCGAATTTGCAAATTTGTTTTCATCGCTGACATTGTCAAAATGTACAGACAAATTAAGGTTGCCGTCGAAGATCAGCCCTTTCAGGCAATTTTGTGGCGTGATTCGGATCAGAAACACATCCACACTTATCATTTGTCAACCGCCACTTATGGCATGAGTTGTTCGCCTTTTATCGCAACAGCTGTTCTACGACAGCTAGCCAAGGATTACTGTGATCAGTATCCTTTGGCGGCCACGATTATTGAAAAAGAGACCTACATGGATGACTCCTTGTCTGGTGCTCACACGATTGATGGAGCCTTGACGAAACAAAAATCTTTGATAGATTTGCTCATGGTGGGCGGTTTCCCCTTGAGTAAATGGCAAGCTAACGATTCACGATTATGAGAATGGTTACCATCTGATATTCTTGCAACTGACCCAGATTCTTGGTTAGAATCGAGCAATCCCTCCACAGTTCTTGGAATTGGGTGGAGAAATTGTGAGGATTGTTTTGTTTTCAAAATTGATTGCTCTGTCAATGCAGCTGTATTGACAAAAAGAGTAGTCATGTCGCAAATTGCCAGGATTTTTGATCCTATGGGTTGGTTAGCCCCTGTCGTAGTCTGTGCTAAGATTTTTATTCAAGTTCTGTGGCTATTGAAGAGTGATTGGGACGATCCTCTTCCAAGAGATCTTAGCGATCAATGATTAAATTGGCGTGGTAAGCTTTCATCCATTAATACCATTCGTGTTCTCAGATACATAAATTGGTCACCTAACCTTGGTTTTTGCGAAATTCATAGTTTTGCAGACGCCTCAGAGCGTGCTTATGATGCTGTCATCTACTTGAGATATGTTGAATCATATCAAATCAACGTTACTCAACAGTTAGCAAAAACTAGAGTAGCTCCTCACAAAACCATGACCATACCATATCACGTCCGATCGAAAGACAATCCAGCAGATATGACCTCTAGAGGCATATCTCCTGAACAACTTGAGAGTTGTGAGTTGTGGTGGCAAGGTCCAACTTGGCTCAGAGATTCTTCCTCTCCATGGTCGACTTTGCCTGATGACTTATCCGCTCATAAACCTATCGAGGTCCGAACTGCATTCAAGAATGCCTCAGCCTTTCCGAGTGCTCATTTGACACTGAAAAAGATGCCCGAAGTTTGGGATCTTTCTTGTAAATATTCGTCTTTATTCAAGTTACTCAGGATCACGTCATTTGTTTTGAAATTCATTTCCAAACTTGAACAACGTGTTCTCCAAAGCCGATACTTTCAAAGTCAGGGTCTTCCAGGACTTAATAGTCGGTCACGATCGATCAAACGCCTTGAAGAACTTCCTGAGCAAAGGATTTCATTAGTAAACTCAAAACTGAGAACTTTCAAATTCAAATTTATTGATTTTCAGGCTTTTTTTAAATCAAAATGGCGATATCTAGTTTTGCTGGCGGAAACTGAAAACTCTCGATTGCTGTGGGTCTATCTGCATCAGCGAGCTCAATTTTCTGATAAGATTAACCAACTAATCAAAGGTAAAGATGTGAAAAGTACTTTGATAATTTTGAATCCATATTTAGACAACGATCTACTCCGAGTTGGTGATCGTTTACACAACGCTTTGCTGGATTACGACGCTAAGCACCCACTGATACTGTCAAGTGAAAGTTTCTTCGCTGAACTCGTCATCTAGGACGTTCACGAAAGAACTTTGCATGGTGGAACACAGCTGATTCTTGGTATCATACGTCGACAGTACTGGATACCCATAGGTCGGAGCGCTGTCAAGGCTGTGATACACAGATGCAAGAAGTGCAGAAGAGACGCAGCTGAAACAATCAGTCAACTGATGGGAAATCTTCCAGCCGCACGATTGAGGCCGAACTTTCCATTCGAATGCTCTGGCGTTGACTATGCAGGCCCAATTTTGATGCGAATAACCAAACACAGAGAAAAAGGTACGTGTAAGGGTTACATCACACTTTTTATCTGTTTTAGTACTCGAGCTGTTCATTTGGAGCCAGTCGAAGACTACACTGCAGAAGCCTTCATTGCTGCATTTCAACGTTTCTCGTCACGTCGAGGCCACTCCCAACAGCTTTATCAACAGCGACTGTGGCTCAAACGTCGTTGGAGCCGACGAAGATTTACGAGAGATGTTCGACGAAGCCTCTTCCCAATGGAAGGAAATCGCCAAAGTCTTAACCAACGATGGCACGACGTGGAGTTTCAATCCTCCTGCTGCCCCACAAAAAGGTGGCTACTGGGAATCTGCAGTAAAGTCAGTAAAACACCATCTTCGAAGAGTAATGGGTGACACTTTACTTACTTTTATTGAACTGACTACCTTACTTTGTAAAATTGAAGCGTGTCTGAATTCACTACCGCTTCTTGCTCTAACTGACGATCCTTCAGATTTAGACGCTTTATCACCTGCTCGTTTCTTGATTTAGCGTTCGTCATTTTTAGTTCCTGAGCCAAACCGAACCAATGACAAAATTCCAGCCAGTCGTCGATAGCAAATAACCACCCAGATGGCTCAACGTTTTTGGGACCGTTGGTCTGCTGAATACATCACCTCACTGCAACAACGGCCAAAATGGCAACGAGCGACCAAGCCCCTCAAAGTCAGCGATTTGGTCCTGGTCAAAAATCAGCTGACACCACCTGCCAAATGGCCACTTGGACGTATCGTCAAGGTGCACCATCCAAAGGTTGGCGAAACCAGAGAGTACGCCGTCCGCACTGCCTATTCGACCTTTGGGCGTCATATCAAGAAGCTGGTCATCGTCGAAAGGCTGAACCATTCGACAGTGCCTGATTTTCCTCAGCCGCAATCATGAAAATCGATTCAAGGATGAAACGATAGTGAGCGGAATGTTCAAAATTTGACTGCAAGATTCCATTGTTCTTCGTCGCCAACGTCCGACACCAGCGAAGACGACTTCACTCTCGTCACAGCTGTCAAACTGCTAATAACTCGAAGTTTAACCAAAAACCTAAAAACTGACTTTTTGTTGTTAAAACTACTAATTTTTGTTGCTTTACTTGAAAAAACGTATTAAATTGATTTTTCATATAATTAATCTCGATTCTTTAATTTATTTCATACACGCACGAGCACCATCATACATACAGTCCATTCGCTAACGAACATGTCCCAAGCATTTAAACCTAAATTCCCTGGGCGTAGAGTTGATTATCACACGTGTGATTTATCTCAGAGGCTTTACACTAAAAAACCCTAGGCATGAGTTGAGTAGAAGAAGTTATTGTTGACCCCTCAAGCATTAAAAGTGTCATGTCCCAAAATCGGGACAGATCTATTACTTAATTTGAATTTACTTCACCCTTTTTATTTAACCGGGTAGGTGAATCGAATAACTGAGAGGAGGATAATTAATAAAACTACAGAACCCGAAAGACTACTAAGAAAAATCTATTTATTATCAAAACCAAACCATTACAAACGTTACACGATCTACTTCCTTAAAAATAATCTTACTTCTATTAAAGTTCTGGACACTGCACAGAGAGAGAGAGAGAGAGTGTGACGTTTTTGTAGACTGAAGACTCCCGCTGGGCTGCTTGAGGTGGTGAATCGGTGGTTCTGCACAGTCCTGAAGGAACTTCCCGGCACTTTTCTCTAGTCGGTCACAAAGGCTGTTGTTTCCTTAAAATCTTTCAAAATATAGTTGACACTACCGGAACTCTAATTTTTATTTTTACTCGCACTTATCCAAAACTCGCGGATTAGGAGCTCTGATTAGTACACTCAGAATTGCCCTCAAAACGAGACTATAAATAGTCACTCAGGTTTATCTCGATTTAATTTTAATAAAGGTATCGAGACCTTGAAATCTCTAACTCTCGTGAGTCCGGTTGTGGAGATCTTCCTCGCGGAACGATGTGCGCGGGACGAGTTCTGGTACGCGACTGAATTAACCAAGCTCCCGGGCTCGCGTTCGCGGCCCTATTTATACCCCTACGCATGAGGACCCACCCCCGTAGAGGGGATCATGGACCCTCCCATGTGTGCCCGAATCTGGGGGAAAAACCAATGATTTGGCCTCTTTTCCACGAGGGCTTGGCCTTGGCCTAATTTATTATAATATTCCTCATGTGTGGACTCCCTCTCCTACAAGTAAAGTCCGCCTAAACTATTATGGGACCCGATTCCTTGAGGCCTCATTGGGTCAATGTCACTGACCGGCGGTCGCGGGGGATTGTTTATGGCCTCCCGCCTCCTTGCCGTGACGCTCTATTGTTGGGGTCCGCTGCTGGCTTTTCCTTCACTCAGCCAGGCGTCCCGTGCTGATGCGTTTCTTTTGTCCTCTCCCTCTCTTCTTTTTCCCAGCTCCTGTTCGCTTTTCCTCTCTCTCTCTGTTTTTCTTCTTTTTATTCTCTCTCTCTCTTACTTATACTTACTAATTTATCTTATTTAACTAATAATTGAATCATTTGTAAATAACTTAAAAATTAGCTGAAAACTATTTTAATATTAAAAAGGGGAGCTGGTGCCGACACGACATCTCTCCTTCCCCTTCGAGATTGGAGGTTGTTTAGACAACTCCAATCGTTTACTATAGTAAGAACTCCTTAGTTTCAAAAAAATTTTGTTTAATTACTTTTATACTCTTTTTTTTTTCTTAACTTTTACTAGAATCTAGGACGCCAAACAAGTTTATTTTATTATTATTAATTTGTTTGAATAATGAATAATTCGATTAATTTATGATATAGACTTATTTCGTAGTACTTAAGTAGTATTAAAAAGAAAAATATTATTCTATTCGCGATTTCTCTAAATTTATTTTAAAATAAGTCGTTTCGCTTAATATATTTTTGTTTCTATTTGTTTTTAGGAATTTCTCACTTATTAGGTGTTTTCTTATGTTGTAAAAAAATTTTGAATACATGATATAACTCTTTTCTTTTGTTTTATGCTATAGGTTTTTTGTAAAATTTTAATTCTCTACTAAAACAGTATTACTTATCTGTTCTTTTATTCATTCATTAATATAAAAGTCTCGAAATTGATCAAACTCCAACTAAATTCATAATTTACTGTACCTTTTTCCAAATGACTTACTTCAAATATTCTGTGAACAAAATTGTGATTAGTATTTTTTTTGAATATAGGTAGTTGAAAAAGAAATCCCTTAAAATTATGTTCGTACTTTACTCAAGGATTTCTTTTCCCTCCCTTTCTCACCAAAGCGACAAGGTCGCACCTACAATTTCCCTTCTTTTTTTTCTACAGACTCCTATGCTGGTTTGGTTTTTTTTCTTTTTAGCTTTTGGAAGTTATATCTTCCTGGTTATTATTATTCCCTTTTTTACAGGGAAAGACAACCCCACTCTTTTCGTTTTTCTATTATTTAACATTAGAAGCTAGAAAATTTTTGAGGACGAGGATCCTTCTCGCGACGGAGACGATTCAGTCTCCGCTGAAAGTTTGAACAGTGCGTTTCGTATTAAAGTTAAAAAGTTCTTCCAAGATGCCTGCAGTAAAGACTGTCGTGGTAAGTAAAATTTTACTTTTCTATAGGGTTTGCAACTTTTTGAGATTTATAATATTTTTTTTTTTTTTCTTATTTAGTTAAAGTATCGAAAAATAAACGACACGAATTTTTTTCTTTTTTTTTTTAAAAACTACAATTATAAGAACTACAAGTGTTTAAAAATTTTTTGTTTTTCAATATATATAGATATACTTTTAATTGAATTTCGGGTTAATGACTCTTCTTAATTTTCTTCTTGCCTACTTTTGATTTAAAAATTCTAAAAAAAAAAATGTTAAAATTCAGTAAAAATCGAGTACTTAAAAAAAATATATTTTTTTTTTTTTGTACCGGTTGTCAACCCTATTTCTACATTATGATTTATAAATTATACCCCCCCTTTTTTTTTCTCACTACTATTATTATCCTTATAATTTTTATTTTTATATTTATTTTTTTATTTATTTATTTTTTTTGTTTTTGTTTTTCCAGTTTGAGTTTTGGATCCAGAAGCGTAAACTACGCAAGGCACTAGCCGAGCGACGAGCCGCCGGTCTCCCTGTGTCTCCCGAGATCACCGAGCAGTACCGGATGAAGATTTGGCGTGAGCGCCTATCTCATCGGAGGATGAGAATTCCCATTAACGTAAGTCTTTTTTTTGTTAAAAATATCTTCCTTCCTGTTTTTTTTTTATTTTATATTAATAGTTTTCCCCCCCTTTTTTGTTTTCAGTTTGAGCGGTGGCGTGCCGTTCGCGAGTGGCGGAAGAGTGAGAGAATTCTCAATCTCCGTAATTGGTGTGGCAGCAAATCGGGGGATATACTTGGGTGTATCCCCCTATTATTTGAAAGATTTTCATTAAATAATTAATTTTGGTGTATAAAAAAATATGTATCATTTTTTTCATTTATTTTTTTTTATAATAAAAATTCAATTCAAATACAACTTTCTTTTATATTCATTTTCAAAACCTTATCTCAAAAAAATTTTTTTTTTTTTTTTTCATTTATTTAATTTTTTGTTTTTGTTTTAATGTTTAAAAGTTCTGCATTTTACGTTTTTTATTAATCACATTCCTTTTTTGTTAAACTAAAAAAAAATTTTTTTTTTTTTGTCAATATCTCAATTTTTCACGTACTAGTCTCAATCGGCACGCGAGCGTGCTCAATTTTTAATTTTGTAATTAAACGATAAATTTTTACTTTTGTTTTCAAAAAAAAAAAAAATAAAGATTCTCATTTTATCATATAGAATTTGACAAAGAAATTTAGTTCATTATTTGAAACAAAATTGTTCAAAAATTATTGCAAAAATTCTTAATAATTTTAATTTGATCAGGTGATACTTGATGCAGATCCATAGCAATTATTAAATGGTTAATAAAATAAAACAACGTTTTAATTTTATGAGATCTACACAATTTATTTAAAATGGTAACATGTTTCGACGACTAAGCGTCTTTATCAAACCGAGTACAATATAATACTAAAGCTAAAGTGAGTGTACAGAGTGTTTAAGTATAGCGATAGTAAACAGTCAGGGTAGAATACGAACGGTCAATCAACTCAAGTTTAGGAGTGGGGAGTTATTTAAATCTAACTTATCATTCAATAAAACGTTCTTGTGTTTTAGTCTGTTTATTTCTAAAGATTCTAACGAATCTAGTAATTTACTTTTTCCTTGAATATGAAAAATTCTCAATTTTTATCTAACTTCTGGATAATATTCTTAATTTTATTTGATAAATTGCCTAAGTAACTAAGAGATAAATAATTTTTCTTTCTTAGATCATTTTGTGGGTAAATTTTGTTAAAGAACATTTTCTCCCGTTTTTTTTTTTTTTTACTTATTAAATTATCTATCAATTCCGCAGAGTAACCGTTATTAACAGCCATCTGTTTTATGAAATTCAATTCTTTAAAATAGTTCATTCTAGACAAAGGAACTGAGAGTAATCTGTGAATGTAGCAATTAAAAGATGCAAGTTTATGGGGTATGGGTGGAAAGAAAAATTATTTATGACAGTATCAGTTTGTGTCTTTTTGTGATAAATGCCAAAACTAAATTCATCGTGATTTGTATTAAGATTACTGTTCCTAGTTATCGTCAGGTCCAAAAATTTCAGTTTTTTTTTTTTTTTTTTTTTTTTTTTTTTTTTTTTTCAATTTCTATTGTGAATTCAATATCATCATGCACAGTGTTAATAAATTCAAAAATATATATATATTTTATATATTAATAAAAATTCTTAATAACAAAAATTTTTAATATTTCAACTTAAACGCAATTCAAATTTTGAATTTAACATACTCAACCAATCAAATCAATTATAAAACGAAGACATTCGAACTTGCTTCATAATTATAAAGAGGGATAGTTTTCAATTACAGTTAGATTTAGCATTAAATTAAATTTTAAAGATTGAGATCTAAATTCTATATCTCGCTTAAAAATATCATACTATTAGTAAAAATATCTCGCTAAAAAAAAATATCTTACTACTATCTTTCTATTTATTTATTTAATTTTTATTATTTATTTTTTTGTAACACTATTTTACGCGACGAAAGCTATGGTATAATTTGTTATTTTAGTTCTACAAATCGGACATGTTTCTGACATTGAAGCACATCTTTTACAACAAGCTACGTGATTACAAGGTCGGAATATCGTTTTTAACTCTCTGGTCAGGCATACTTTACATGCCAATTCTGTTTGAATATCTTCATTGTCACTCTCACCGTCTTCCTCAGCGGGGTTTTCTTTTTCTTTTAAAACTTCTTCCTCTTCTTCTTCTTCTTCCAGCTCCAACTGATCAATGACCCCTTGAACGTCTATGTTGTGGTCGACGACTGGCCAATCTGTTGCTTCAAAATTATTTACTAGCTCTTGTTCCAGAGTATTTATTCGCGTATCATCCGACATACCGTTGAGAAGTGTATTTATTCTATCAGTGTTGGCTATTACGAAGGCGCACCTACCACTCCAAAACATGTGTGTTATTAAAGGGTGTGAATCGTATCTCCACCCTTCTTGTCGTAATCCGCAAAAAGGGCATACGGTTTGATCACGAATTCCCGTGTATATGAACCCAGCCGCGCTTAGCCTGGCAGGGTGAAAAAGTTCGTTTGGCCAATTAATAAAAGTTTGTAACCTTATGTTTTCAATATTGTAATCTATTGTGACTTCGTCCTCTATCTCCTCCACCGTTGGTTCTGTCTCTTCGTCTGTAGGCCCAGTGTAACTCAGGGCACTGCCGACTAGATCATCTACATAAAAAAAAGGTAATGCTATAGAAGGTGCTAATTCCTGCTCTAATTCCATTTGTCTTTCTGGATTATTGCTGGCACTTTCTTCTTCATGGATACTGGCTGCCTGTGGTGAATGAGGTTCTTCTGTAGGATTCCCCTCTAAGGTTATTTTATATTTTATTTCGATCACTGTGTCCGGTGATCTTATAATGCCCGCTGAGTGCAAAAATGCCCCTATCTCTAACCTGTCGTGACCTCCAAACCAAACCTTTTCAAGTTCTCTAAGGCATCCTTGGCAAACTATTAATTCACCATCGTCCTCTTTTATTTTTGTAACCTGTTCGAATTCTCCCCTGCGTTGTAAAACGCAGCGGGAACATAGTATTTCCTCGTTTGCTGACTTAAAGTAGACTTGTTTAGCAAAAGATCTCATGTTTAAATCTCGGTTTTACTATACCACCTTTTGTCGATCAGAAGTACTTTTATCTTGATTGTTATGTTAAATTCTAATAATTTTTTTTTTCTCCAAGAGTTTTATTTATTTTTTTTTTTTGTTCTATTTACTCAGTATGATTATTATTAGCTTACTTTTGTACTTAACAATAGATTATAAACTAAATTATAAATTATAAATTATAAACTATCTTAAAATTAAAAAGTTCCTTGTCTCTTCTGCCGCGTTATCTTCTTCTCAAGGAGTGCTTGCCTCCGGATATTTTCTTGCAAGTCTCTGCGTTTAAAAAAATTTTCTTTCTTACTTGTTTATTTTTATTATTATTATTATTATTACTATATTTTTCTTACATGCTTTTCCCGAAAATACATAAAGTTTCACATGCTTAACCTTTTACCTTATATATCAACTTATAATAAATTCCTTTCTTAACTATAACATTATAATTGCTTATATTTTTTTTTAATTGCATTCTCCTACGAGCCAATCACCAAAACAAATATTAATTGCAAATTGTTAAAATTCTACTACTATTTTCGTTGCTTAATGTCTAATTTCAGTCGTTGAGTTAAAGCGTAAGCTATTCACTCGCATTTTTGTTTTTCTCAGGATTTCCCGCTGAGTCTTTTTCTACGTCTTTCTCTTTCCCCTGTTCTTTCCTATTTCTTCCCATGTAAACGAAAAGTTGAGTCACCGAGTTAAACAAAGCGCCTAACAGTTTAAAGCTCACTCCGAAAATTAAGAATAATGTATGTCCTCTTATGATGGTGTCAACCATCATTTTAATAAGTTTAATAATCATAAAACATGCAATAAAAATAGAAGAAACGTTTCCCAGTGTTAAAAGATGGCTACACATTTTATTCCAAGTCTTTTCTACCAATGATTCTAGTGTTTCATTGTCGAAAAACCCCTCGATCGATAACCCCTGATCTGTCACTTTTGCTCCCGAAAAACCCCTTAGGACGTTTGACATAATCGCCTTTTTTTCTAAACTCATCATGATGTGATTTCTTAAACGCTTTGTGTCTTTCTGGTTGTAAATACCTCCCGTTGCGAGGGTTTTAGCATCTGTATAATTCCAAAAAGGTTTTGTTATGGGTTGAAGGACCTTCGGCTCACCTGTGAACGGACTCGATTTGGCTAATTTTATCCACGTATCTCCTACCTTATACATAGGTGGTAATTTCTGATTACAGTCAATCCTTGTACCTTTCTCTAATAGTATTTTTGTTCGTGGGGCTAGAAAGAATTCATCCTTCCCCCGAAAAACAGGTAACTGCTCGTAGCACTGATCTAAAGTAGGTCTCAACTCTACTTCTACCTTTGCACATTTCATGGTATAAATAATTTCCCCCACCGTCAAACTTAAAATCCCTGGCTCGTTCATTAGTTTATAACCAAAGTCGTCTGGTGAAATTGATGCGATTGATAAAGCGTTATTCAGTACTTTTCTTTCAAGTTCACATTCCCGTTTTAAAATGTCGTAATACAAATTATTAATTTGGGTTTTTATGTGTTTTTCTACGTATACAAATTTGGAATTTATATACGCAAAAAGATCTAGATTCGAGGTGGCTATACCAGTATTAAATATGTTTTCTTCGTCTACCTGTTCTTGTAAAAAGAACAGTCTCGGATGTTCAGTACGTATTAATTTATAACCACACGTGTTTAGGTAACCTGTCTTCCAGAATGCAAAAGTATAATCTTCCGACTCTACGCTGTATAACACTTTGTTTTCTTCCGCTTCGTGAGCGATTTGCACCTTTCCGTCGTATAGCACTGAATATTTTTTTAATCCACACGTGTCTGGTGGTAACATATCCCAAAAAGCCATGCTACCGTCGTAATCTGTGCAAGTCGTCATAGTTAAGGGGCATGTTAAACCCGATTGTAATCTGATTTTATTAGTTTCGATATGGACATCCGCATAATAGTCTTTCAAAATTATTTCTGCCCAACCTTGAACCACGACATCCTCCCAAGATCCCCATTTATCCGTAAATCCGCCACCCTTACAGTGACCCGATACACCGGTACTTCCCGCAAATTTAACTGGTGTGTTTGTAGTGCCGTTTCTTTTTATTCCCGTAATTTTTGTTGTACCAAGTGTATATTCCCCCGTCATTTGAATATTTGCACACTCTTCGCGCGTTAATTCTTTATAGTACGTAATTTCCTCGTTCTGTACCCTTGAACTGTAAGATGCTATGTTTCCGCAGACCGTGATTTCGCGATTTACACGAACTGAGCAAATGAGTACCCTAGTTGAACTAAATTCATTTAATTGTAATAATTTAACATGCTTGTTTGTGACGTTTAATACAGGCGGCTGTATGTCGCAATCCCCCACTTCTACCAAGGAAATAGCCGTAATGTTTGTTAAGTCTCCCGTGCAATCGAACCCGTAAATTGCTACAGAAATTTTGACGAGATTTAATATTGCGAAAATACCGATAAATTTCTGTACCGCCATCTGAAAAATAAAATCATATTCTTTATAAAAACCGAACTACAGCCCTTTTGGGACTATCTTCAATTACTCCGCCCCTCTCGATACGTTCCGAATTAATTTCGAGTTCAACCTCGTTTGGTGTATCTTTTACTACTATAACTAATATTACCAAAAATATAAGAACGCCAGCCGAGATTAATATTACTATCCCACAAATAATTTGTATTCTAAGTCTAGATTCTTCAAAATCTTCCTTCAGTTTGTCGTGAGCTGCGTAAATTTCGCTTTCTCTCACGGCCGTCCAAAAGGAGTTATGATTATGTGAGCTTTCTAAGGTTTCATAAAACTTTCTTTCTAGCGCTTTATTTGCGAAAATACTTGATAGTTCATTGAGATCTAACTTGGCTTCCGGAAAAATAATATTTTTAATTTCTGAGCTTGCGTTAAAGTACATATTTGAATAATTTCCACTCAATTCAAATTCACAGTTCGATGGAAGAGATAAAATTCTCAGCCCTTTTGTGCTTACTGCCCCCTTTATTATATTTCCGCACTTCAAGCTTAGTTTCTTTTCGTCCCCTGTCCCCACGATTGTTTTATAGAACGGTTTTAGCTTCAACATGTAATTAGTAAAATTATTCGCAATTCTTATGTCGCACTCATGGAAATTTATGTCACGTGATTTTGTTAGCAAGGTCTTTTCACAGCTGTTTGTTTCTAAGTACTCGAACGTTCTTTTAGGGCATAGATGAAACCCCTTTTTCACTAGACATTTATTTAGTTCGTTGTTACTAATAAATTTACGTCACTTATTTTTGACAATAATAAATTTATCCGTTGGATTGATAAAAGCTGTACACTTGAAATCCTTAAAAATATTTTGCGGCAAAGGTATGGGAATTATCCTGTAAATTTTTGCTGCATCATCAAATTTCATAGGTATAAAATATTCCGTTAAGCCCTGTGTTCCGTACATTCCTCTTTTTATTTCAACCAAAGTCAAAAATTTTAATAATTCTTGTAAGCTTTTAGGAGTGTCAAAGTTTTTATTAGTAAAACGCATATCATATTCTAAACGCCATAAGGTGTTTTCGCACAATTTATTCTCCAGAAGTGTAGACAATTCAGTACCCTTTTGAAAAGCAGAAATCATCAATTTCAAATTATCCAGATGTTCTATCATCAATCTATATGCTTCTCTCGCTGTTTGAGCTAAGTGATAATATTCATCAAGGTATAGACGAGCTATATTAGATTCCCCCATTTTGCTTAGTTTTAATAATGCCTTAGTCTTATCAATAACTGCCGAAGTTTCCCACCAAACGTCACTCTCGCTTTCAAAAACAACCCTTCTTATTTCCTTTTGCGTTTCTTCTCTCCCTAGACGCCTCCTAGTTTCTTCCCTGGGTATAGTTACCTTTGATTTGTTAAAGTAATTAATTACGGTTTCATGTTTACTCAAAATATCATCGTAATTTCTTATAATTTCGTCGAATTTTTCAAAAACAGTTTTATTTTGGTCATTGCTCATAGGTGGTATGCAAGTTTTTAACTTAATTAAATCTTCACGCGCCTCTTTAATATAATATTGTCCTATATCAAAATTAAAAATTAATCTTATAACACAAAAATCTTCCGCGAAGCGAATTTCAGGTAACTCTGTAAATATTAATCCAGGATTATCTAAGGCTTCAATTTCTATTAACCTGTCAGCTTTAATATAACTCGCCCAAAGAACAAGGAGCAATAGCGACGTTTTCTGCATTCTCCCCTTTTTTTTTTCTGTAATTTAAAAATTACTCTAATTTAATTTAGACTTAATCGTATTTTTCCCTTCACCCTTTTACCCTACTTCATGCATTAACTACTCTAATTTTTTTGTCTTTTTTTTGTGTCAATTATAAACTATCGTGTAAGTTATTAACTTTCTTGTTCAACATACGAAACTCTCAGTCTATTCGCGTGCACCGTTTTTACTTTATTGTTTCTCATTCTTATGGTCACATTTCCCTTTTTATTTGGAATATCAACAACTGTGAAAGGGCCAGTATACTGGTCCTCGAATTTATGTATCTCCCCACCTTTTAACAAATACACGGACATGCCGATTCTGAATTCTTGTGGGTTGATTTTTTTATCATAGTAATATTTAGCACGAATTTTGGAATTTATCAATTTTTCCCTAGCTATTCCTTGCACGCTATTTAATCGTTTGCAGAGACCTTCAATGTATTGGTCGTAGGTCAATACCTTTTTCCTAAGGTCGCCACGGGGATTCTCTGCGGGAGTTGTCGCTACCCGACCAAAAACAAGTTCGTGCGGCGAAAAAGAATGTGACGAGTGGTACGTCGTGTTGTACGAGAAGCAAGCTAATTCTAACATATCGCTCCAAGAATTATTTTTGTCAACGATTGTTTTAATGTATTCGCATAAACTATGATGCATTTTCTCTATACTGCCATTCGAGCTTGGCCTATACGGCGTAGTAAATTTTTGATTAAACCGAAATATTTTAGCGACTTCTTTCATCAATTTGCTGCAAAAATTTGTTCCTAGGTCCGATAATATAACCGAGGGTGCTCCAAATACACAGATAAACCTTTTTACTAGCGTTTCTGCTACTGTTGCTGCGGTCACGTCGCGTAGAGGCAGTGCTAAACTATATTTAGTGAAAGTACATTGAATTGTTAATATATTATTATAATTATCCGGCGTAGGCTTAAAAGGTCCTACTATATCTATCGCGGTACAAAAAAAAGGTTCAGGAACTGACGGTGTAAGAACTAGTTCCTGTTTGGTTTTTACTCTTCTGAATTTTTTTAAATTACACGTTCAGCAACCTCGTATAAACTCTTGTACAGACTCCTTCAAATTTTCCCAGTAATAATTTTGTTTTAATTTTTGATAACACTTTTGTACACCTCGGTGTCCCGACATAACTGTACCATGATTTTCGCGCAATATTCGCTCTCTTTCGCTTACCGGGACGTATTCTATCAACCCTTTACATATAATAAATTTTGTTGAACACTCTTTGAAGGTATCTGTAAAAATATTAAGTATCTCTCCCCACAATACATTTTCAATTTCGCTACTTTCTGCTAAACTAACTGAAGCTATTTCGTACTTCGTTAATAAATCTTTCAACACATCAAGTGCATTCTTTAAATTATTTTTAATTTCTTCTGTACTCAAGAGTTCCTTCCCTCGTAATACTACTGCGAAACTGTATCTGTGCTTGCGTAAGCACGACTGTGCTCTTACTTCATGAACTTTTATTTCGCCTACTTTTAAATCTTTGAAATAAGGTAACTTCTTGCATTCAAATAATTGTTTAGAGCCTTCGTCACATGGTTTACCTTCCGTGGTAATGACATATAAATAATTATCTTTTCGCATAAACAATTTTTCTCTACACTTTGCAAATAATTCCCCCTGCGCTTGGTCGCACTCGCTGTTATTAGTCGCTGGTAAGGTCTCACTCAGTCCTTCCCCAATATCTCCCGCTGTGGGACTTTCCGTTCGGAGGGGTTCGATTGTTAGGTCGTTTTCCTCGTTTCTACTGATGCGCTCTTTAGTCTCTATTATGGGTTTTGTTACCCCAGCAGGCTTTCCCGATTTATTCACCCGCCTTTCGTACGGTTTCCTACCACGTGTTGTTTTGTAATTTTTCCTCAGAATTTTTCCTGCGGCAGATCTCGTTATTATACTCATATCCCGCATCTCCGTTTCTTTAGCATCTACGGGGTAACGACTAAGGAAATCCGCCTGTACATTTGATCTCCCTGGGAGATAAACAACTTTATAATCATAACAACTTAATTTTATCAACCATTTGCTAATTCTTGCCGTCGGATCATCAGATTTGGTAAGATGCGTTAACGGAAGGTGGTCCGTATAGACCGTAAACGTTCTGCCGAGTAAATAGCATTTAAAACTGGTAACTGTATACACAATTGCCAAAAATTCTCGCTCATATGTTGAATATCCTAATTCACTGCCGCGTAATACCCTGCTTACATACCCGATTGGTCTCTCGTATCCTTGAGCACCCTGCGCAAGCAATCCTCCAATCGATGCTTGAGCCGCATCGCAATAAACGTGTAAGGGCAAGTTCTCATCGAAAAACTGCAAAACCGGTTTTTCACATAATTTATTTTTAAGTGTTTCAAAAGCTTCATTAGCTGTGTCTGTCCATTCGAATTTCTTTTCTTTCTTTAACAGGTCGGTAAGTGGTTTTGCGATTTTAGAAAAATTTGGAATGAATCTACGGTAATAATTACACAACCCCAGAAAACTGCGAGTTGAGCGAATGTTATTTAGTTTCGGAAAATTTTGGACCGCTATTAATTTTGAACTGTCTGGGGCCTTATCCAGTAAAATAATCGTTCGCTAAACTCATCAAAATAGCGTACTGCACATGCGCAGTGAACCAATTTTATTTTTTTTAACGAAAATCGATATCGTTACATTCAAATTTCTGAGAAATATGTGCAAATCACCACTTTTAGCGCACGATTAGCGTAAAAACAGAAATTTTTCATTTATATTACGATGCGATGACTAACGATATGTTAACGATTTATATCGTAATGAAAAATATCGTAAATTACATCTTAATTCAGCTATTTGAGTAAGCTATCATATATATGTGTGTGTGTGTGTGTGTGTGTGTGTGTGTGTGTGTGTGTGTGTGTGTGTGCGTGTATCATGTATGTATTATGTATGTATGTATGTATGTATGTATGTATGTATGTATGTATAAATTTATAAAGTTGACGTTGTAAATTATTAAACACAATCAGAAAAACGTCAGCATCGCATTGTCTTATTCTAAGAATTTTATTAAGTCCAAGCTTATTTTTAACCAAAAAAAAAGGTTAAAAAGTAGTAAAGACTTAAAGCTTTGACTTAGTAAAAAATGACAATTATAATTAAGATAAAAAAAGCCTTTTCTTTATGAATAGGTCTTGTTTTTACGTAACCTGACAAAAATCCCATTCTATCAACAGTCGGGGTAGGCTGCGACTACATGGACAGTTTTTTCAGCCAAAATTGAACGGTAATTTGAATTCAAGAAATTATAAACTCTCCAAATTTAATAAGAAAAAATTTTTTCAATGTTGAAAATTAATAAAATATTATTTTAAAGAGTTTCCATAATTTTTCAATACTTATTGTTTTTTTTTTTTTTTTACAAAAATTTTATCAATTTTTTAAAAGCCAAATTCAAATTGCCGCTCAATTTCGGCTGAAAAAATTGCCCATGTATAGTCGCAATAAAAGTCGCCTAAAGCATGCCAGATGGCGTGGGCCTTTAAGGCGATGGACGATGGTACCTACGTATAGTTAGTAGTATCTAGCACAAACTCGTAGGACGCCGGCTGAAGCCTTTACTAAAACACTGTGCGACTCGAATATATTACGCAGTACCTTTTTCCCAGTTGTTCCCAGTGTAGTGCTCACGCAGCAGTAAAATTTAACTATGGCCTCGAGGTAAAAAATTAAAAAAAAAACTTTATTTTAATTTAACTTTAAATTTGTTTTGTACGCATCATATTTTAATAATTTTATTACGAAAAACTTAAACTTTTTCTTAAACTAGCTCTCCTCGGACTGATCGAGAAGAAGAAGAACCATGCCAAGCTCAATGGGATCATCTGATCAATTGTTTAGAAAAAAATAAAAAAGTCATATATTGTAGCCCTAAAACATCAGATACCGCTGAAATCTTTTGGCTTGTCATTTCGAATGAATTGAATGCAATAATAGGTGGTACCTGGAAAACTTACAGTGAATGGTATAAGGTAAATTTTATTAAATCTAAATTTTTGAAAAATATAAAAAATACTAATATTGAGAGTTAAAATATCAAAATCCATTGTTAGATTTGGAAAGACCTCGTTGAAAGGGTCGAACAACATTTGTTCAATATACTTGTGTACGATAGTCCTGCAAATATATCAACTTTCAACGCTAAAGTTCTAGATGTTTTAGAATACGACATAAGTGGTCTTCCCTGCTACAGTGAAGTCAAACAAAATCCTCAAATTATACAGGTTAATGATATTAATAGTGATATTGATAAAATATTTGGTAAAAGAAAGAGAAAAAATGATATTAACTCAGAAAATGATTGGGATCTAAATCTCTTGATGCCTAACAAAAAATTGAAGTTTCAAAATGTTCATGAAGGTAAGGATGTAATAATAATGTTCAAGTTTTTTGTATTTAATTCAATTACGTTCATGTAATGTTTGTATTTTTATTTCAGAGGAAGAAAACTTTCTACTTACTCTTGAAACTAGCTCAACTTATTCATTAAACAGTAAAATAGAACCTCATTTTGATGATTACACTGGTAATGAATTAATATTGAAAATTATGTATTCCATTTTTTTGTTTTTGTTTTTTTTAATCCTTTCATTTTAATTTTGCAGAGATTTTACAACTACTCCAAAACTTCATCCAAAAAATTAGCATAGATCTTGAATTATTGAAAACTGCTTTGAATTCTATCGGAAGAAATATTTAAAAATTTCAACAAAAGATAAAAGTTTAGACCATTTTTAATATTGTTTCTCCAAAATCTCGGTAAAAAAGATTGTTGCTAGTTAAAATATTGTCGTATATTATTATTGAAAAATAATTTTTTTTTTTATTTTTTTTTAAATAGCTTAAACTTGATAAAGTTATTATCAATTCCGAGATTCAAAAAGCTGTGTAACTAGTTTTTTTTCCTTTTTTTTCTATGTTTATAAAAAAAAGCTTCATACATTGTGACAAATTTTTGCAATTTTGTCATGCAAGCACTATTTTTGTTGTTTTTTTTTTTTTTTTTTTTTTTTATTTTGCCTGAATTTGTTATTCGTAATGATCATTTCAAAGATCTAATCAGCTGTGTAACTAGTTTTTTTTTTTTTTTTCCAAAATTATATGTATTCAAAAAAGCTTTTTATTTGACAAATATGTGTAATCTTGTCATCGAAGCACTTTTTCAAATTTTTTTTATTTTATTTTATTTAGCCTGAACTTATTAATGTAATGAATGAATGATTCAGAGTTTAAAACACTCGTGCAATTATTGTTTTTTTCTTTTTGTTTGGTTTGAAATTCTTTTGTTGAATAGAAAGCTATGGACGCATATCTGCTATGGGTTTCCCATGTAGATAGTGCGGTTTTAAATCTGTAGGGCAGATATGATTCGACAAAAATAGTAAATTTTGTAATCTAATCATTACTCTTGTTATTTTTTTCATCTTTTATTTTATGTAAATTTATTGATGTTAAAAAAGCTTTCAATTAATGTGCAGTTTTTTCCACATTGTCTAAGTGACAAAAAAAAAAGTTAAATTTTATTGTAACAAAATGTATGTTATTATTTGTATGTACCTATCCTCTTTTATAAGTTCATCGAATTAAATTATAAAGAAGTAAAAATAATTATTAATTTTATATAGATCATTGTTTATTTGTAAATTTCAACAAGTGTTTATCCACTAAATATTTTGCTAAAAAATTTTTTTATTCAAGTAAGAAATTTGATGTTAAGTCATTATTTCTTGTATAAGACTTTACATAAATTTTTGATAATGTTTTGAACTCAAAAGTTTTTACATGTCAGATGAATTTCTGATTAAAATAAATTCTTAATAGCCATCGTAAGAAATTAAACAATTTTTAATACTTTTTGAATGACTTGAGAAAAATTTAAAAGAATCATTGGTTTAAATATGAATTGATTACAATGAAAAGAAATAGAATTCTTAAATAGAAGAAGAAATTAAATAGATTAAGAATAATTGTTTCCCAACTAATCAAAACATATGTTCAACTACATGCCAAAGATTGGAGATAAATAAAATAATTAGCTTATTAATATTTTCTTTGTACAGCAGTATACAAAAAATCTTATTCTTCACAATGAAAAAAATTCATGCCATGTAAGTTTTTGTTAACAAATTTATTGAAGTACGAACGTCTAAATTAACATAAATTTCGAAATCATCTTTGATTCATTATCACTTCACTCTCTCTCTCTCTCTCTTTATTGCTTTTCCTATTATTACAATTACAATCAGAATTTACATACTTTAATTAATCATTAAATCTAATTTTGAGTTCAAAATGATTTGTACACATTTATAAAAACTAGCTTATTTTGATTATAAGTAATGAATAACCAAAAAAACCCTTTTTATATTTATATAAAAACGTTTATATAAATTTGTAATCAATTAACATTTTATGAATCAAAATAGTATATGATTTTTACAGATTGATAAAAACTGTATCTTCTTGATTATGGTTAATGAATAAATAAAATAAAAAAAAAACATTTATATAAATATTTCCAATCAATCAAGATCAACATTTTATAAATAAAAATAGTATAACCAAACAATCACAAAATGAAAAAATATTAGTCTAGATTAGTAACTACTGATTTTTTTGTATTGGTTATAAAAATTTCAAGTTCGTAGAAATGAGTAGTTAATGTAGCTTATTAATTTTCTTTCATTGAGACAAAAAAAAATAAAAAATAAATTTACTAAACTGTGACGTTTTTAAGTTTGAAAAATGAACTTTTTTTCAATAACAAAACTCGACAAAACTGAATTTTTTCTTATCACAAACACAGGCACACTTACAAATATGTACAAAAATTATTAGACTTTTTTATCAATAGCTTTAAAATCTAACAGTAGTTTCATAGCTTCTTCGTTTAAGTTTGCTAAATTACAAGACGATAAGTGATTAACTCCTTCCTTCATGATGTCTCTTATATCTCTCATAATCATAACGACTTGGTTTAAACAACTCTGCAAAATACTGTTTTGCAGATTTACTTGCTTCTCAAACACTTCAACAGCTTTAGTTGCTGGTGGTTTTTTAACTGTAAAAAAAAAATTAAATCAAAATATTTATTTATAAAGGATATAGTATTTGATTAACTATGTAATATAATATTTTTTTAAAACGTTTTTGCTTGTAAAAAATAATTTTTTTAAATTTCAAAATAAAAAATCTATCAGTCCAACAGAGAAATTTTTGTACATGTAAACTGAAAACCAATGTTTGCAGTTAATCTTACAAAAATTTTTCCCATAAAACATTTATGGTTTTGAACTAATGTTGAAATAATTTAAAAAATAATCTAAATTTTTAACTCACCACAAATTTTAGATTTTTTTTGTTCAGGTTCATATTCTTCGGTAGTTAAATCAATGAATGAATCAGCAACCTCGTCAGCAACTTTTAATTCTTCTTTGTTGTTATTTTGATTTGTACAAAAATTTAGAAAATCATCTTCACAAAGTTGATCACCATTGCGATTACTCGAGCAAAATTTTTTCCTCAAAGATGACTCATTTGGTTGAAAACCAGTGTTACTCATTGAAGAAGTTGACGAACAGTATGATTCAGAATATGTTCTTTTTCTAGTAATATTTTGTAGCTTAACATTTTGATGGGGGGTTGAATTAGAACTATCATCAACTGCATTTAATTTATTTTCTAAATTCTTCTTCAGCTTTTTTGTGGAAGGAGTAAATTGATCATACTGCAATAAATAACCAATTTCATTTAGATTTAAGCCACCAACAGAAGTTGCTTTTGGAATTTGTTCTTTTTTGATGTTGCGTTGCACTGTTTTTTTTTTTTGTACTGGAGCTACTGGCAACATAGTTTTCCACATTTTCATAACCCAGAATCTGAAGGATTTTACACTGGTGACTTGTCAATGGAAGTGTACCTGGTTTCCCATTTTTAATATGCATAAAACGCTCTTCAGCATGGGATTTGGCCTCTACCCATGTCTGCAAAATATTTGAGATAAAAAAAAATTATAAATCAGTGCAATTTTTTTCAGAGATAGTTTAATTATTCTTACCTTCTTCCAATTTTTAACTGGCCTGACAGGTCCATCTGGGACATTATTAAGGCTTTCTCCAAGAACTTGATACATTCGATCAGCAGCTGCTGACTTGACCAACCCTTTGGCCAACATTTTATTGTCCTCCATAAAGGTATAGATTATGTCCCATTGAACTTTTGAAGGGTGCTCGCGTCTGCAATTAGTTTTGGGAAAGTTTTAGTCATTTGATTTTAATGTCTTTCTATAACATTAATTAAAAATAAATTTGAAAAACGTTTAGAGTAGTATGAATAAAAAAATTAAAGATGTAAAAAAAAATCTTTAAAACACAGTTCCTATCTATCTGTAATTACGTTTTTCTCATTATAATTTGTATATGAACACGATCTATTCCACTCGAAATCTCGAACCAAACTGAAGCATGTATGGCTGAAGCAACGCAACGGTGACGCGCTGCCTTAATAATAATCATAATAACACTATGATTCTAGGAAAAAATTCTTTAAATTTTTGTTTTAAATAGATGAATTTCCAAGACTGTTTACAAATGTAAGCATATTCATAATAAGACGATAGTAAATATATACTTACGCATAGTTTATGATTGATTTTGGAATACCAGACTCCGGAACAACACTCAAACCAATACCGTGCTTGCCGATTATTTTCGATATTCGAAAATCATTTTCAGAAATAAAAGTGCTTGGTTCGCAATTACCGGTTCTTCTGAAACTGCTTATGTAGTTTGCTACTTTATGTTTGGCATCTAGACGAATTTTTTTCCATACCTGCATTAGAAAATTAATTGAATTTTCCATAAAATTAAACAAGTAATGTTTAAATAATAGTTAAGTTTTACATTGAGCCATCCTTCTAATGATTTTTCTGGCCCTAACGTGTTTAATTTAATCACGAGTCTTTTCAATAATAGTTTAAAAGTTTGATTTCCACTTGCACCTAACCTTGTTGTTTGTTGTAAAGCAACGAGTGGGTGTTTCTCCATAAAGTCTATAAGACACTCTAGTTGTAAATTATTTCTTTTACGTTTGCCTGCCATGTTTACTAGCAGATAATCAAAATTTTTTCAATGATCTTGTACACCAAACCGAAAATATTGGAATGTCCAAGGCGGCAACCCTGAAACATGAAGGTGTGTTGGCAGAATTGCCGCACTTAGTAGTCAGCGACTCAGCACTGCCAGCAGTCCTCAGCAGCAGAAGACAAGTCGAGAACATGCATTGAAGTGAAGGATAATACACATCATATGACTTACAGATAACAGGTATAAATTTTTTAAAATGTTAGCAGGTATGATTGGTTTTGGTGCACATATAGTTGAAGAAGAAGAAGAAAAAATTTTCGCAAGAAGGCGTTTGAGAATCATCACCAAAACAATGCGAGATTTTTCAAATCCTTTCCTCATTGAGGAAGAACGATTTTGCAAATATTATCGGTTAGTTAAATATTTTAATTATCAACACTCTAGATTTAGCAACTCAAAAAAACTGTAGTTTATCATCGTAATTTCAAAACGTTTTAATAAAGTCATTCGATTAAATTTCAAACATAATAAATAGTAATTCCCACGCTTTGTTAGTGGCTTTGTTCACTCTTCAGTCAATTTTATTATAGTTTTTTAATGTTAGTATATTTGATTTTTATTTAATGTACAGTGTAAATAAGTGATTAAATTTTATTAAATATTTGTATATTATAGTTTATTTTCAATCAATATCGTATTTTTTTAATTATGAAATAATAAATTAAGAGTATAATGTTCTGAACCAAATCCAATTCTTTTAAAGTGATGACATTTGATCTTAGTTACTCTTGTTATAGAAGGATATTTTAAAAATTAAAGTTCAAATAATCATGTTTAATTTGTAAATACTTTTTGTAAAATACTTTCAAACTAATTACAATTGTAAAATTTCTTTAGTTTGAATGATTGTAAGATGTACAAAATGAATCAAAAATGAATTCATTTTGTAAATTCCAATTTTTCTATAGATTAGATTGTCAATTAAATATTTTTTTCAGTGTATTTATTATCATTTAACTTTAACATTGGTTTTTAGATTAACTCAGTACACTGCAACAATTCTGATAAATTCATTAGAAGATAAAATTAAAACTCAAAGATGTACAGCAATACCTCCATATTTACAAATTCTTTCTGTACTGCGGTTCTTCTCAGAAGGACCTTTTCAAAAAGGAGTTAGTTCGGACTTTCATCATCCAATGTCTCAAGCAGCAATGAGTCGTTGCATTGATAATGTGGTAAATGCTCTACTTACATTAGAAGATGAACTTATATTTCTTCCATCTACCAAAGAAGCAAGACAAGAAATTAGCAATAGGTAAATTTGGAGTTAAATACTTATGAAAATTTTTAAAGCTTAAATATATAACTTAATATAATTTTAAAAATAGTTTCAGATAACCATTTTATAATATATAAAAACCAAGCTTTCAATTACTTATAATATTTTAAAATTTTTGGTTATTTTCAGTTTCCTTCAATTTATGAGAGTTCCAGGAATACTCGGTCTAATAGATTGTTTCTTAGTCAGTATAATTAGACCAAAAAAAAATGATGAAGCAGCATTTTATAATTATAAAGTTGGTCCAGCTCTAAATGTCCAGGTTGTAAGTGTTCAATATAATTTTTCATTTTAATTTTTGTACAGATTTTTTATTGTATTATTTTTAGTTATTATTGTATAATGAATATCATAAACATATTATTTCTCCAAACTCGACTTTTAAAAACAGTTTTTCCCTAGGTAGCTGATTGTAATTACATCATAAGAAATGTGAACATATGTCCTGGTTCCAATAACGACAGATTTATCTATAAACACAGTTTTTTGAAAAATTATCTCGAGTTTTTGAGAAATGACAGAAACATTTTGACTGAAGAAGGTCCTTACTATGTACTAGGTGAGCAAACAATTTTTCTCTTTGTCTTTCATTATTACTACTCAAATTTTTTATTTTGATTAGTAAATAAATTTCCATTACTAAGTTTAATTCATTTATAAATCTGTTAATTTGATATTTATTGTGAACATAAATTTTTACAGGTGACTCAGGTTACACGCCTTCAAAATTATTATTAACACCTATAGAGCAAGCTGCAGCTTTTTCTCCTGAAAAATTTTACTCTGATGAGCATAGGAAAACTCGAAGCTTTGTTGAAAGAACATTTGGAATTTTGAGCAATACTTTTATGGCGGTGAATAGAGCTAGAAAACTTTATTACACACCCGAGAAGGCTTCTAACATTGTTAAAGCTTGCATAATCGTTCATAATTTTAGAAGAATCAACGGGTTAGTTGATTGTAAAAATAATAATAATAATAATAATAATAATCAAACTTACATACAATCAAATGTATAACTACATTTATGTCTTTTAGGTGTGTGGATGAGCAAAATTATCGAGATGAATTATTGCATAATGATGCGGATGAATATTTGGAAAACGATGATCATGATTACACCGCCGGACTCGTTGAAAGAGAAAATTTAATAAATACTTTTTATCATTGATGAAATTAAAAAATTATACTAAAATGATTAAAAAATAGTTTTTAAAAAAATATTTTTTCACTAGTTTTTTCTTTTTTTCTTTTTAGTCTTAGCCTACTTTTTTTTAGTTTATATAAGTTAATCGGAAAATGATAAGAGTATTTTTGTATCAAACTGTCAATCTAGTTATCGTTTAAAATTTTGTTATCATTAAAATTTATATTATTTTTTTTTTACAATAATAATATTTGAAATATTTTTGAGTTTTCAAAAAAAAAATTGGAGATCATCACGAGGATCATCCCTGAGAGCTTGATTTTAATTTACTTAAAGGTGACTTTAATGATCGTGTGGGGGCATGAATTCAGACCTGGACAACCAGGTCACCGATGACGGGTATACCCGGAGATCATCTCCGAGAACTTATTTCTAGATTTCCTCGAGGTGACTTTGGTGCTCGTCTGAAAGCTCCCAGGCATGAATTTTGACCTAAGCAACCAGGTCGCCGATGACGGGTATACTCGGGCATCATCTTCGAGCAATCGAGTTTTTTAGGTAAAGAATGATGTTGTTGACCAGAGTCACCACGAAGAGAACTTAAGTCAAATTTTTGGAGATGATTCCCGGGTATACCGGTCATCGGCGACCTGGTTGTCCATCTATTTATAGAACTCGTAAACAAACCGCTAAGCGTTTGCTTGTAGTATAAACACACACCCTGTATATCTATATATACATTTCAAATGAGCTAACGATTATCGAAAACGTTACGTTCATTTGAAATTTCGATCGGTAAAGTTACTGGATAAGGCCCCTGGTTGTATTCCGATTTCACTTAAATGATGACCCAAAAATATTATTTCGGTTTTTAAAAATTCACATTTTTCTGGTTTTAACTTTAAGCCCACCTCTCGGACTCTTTGTAGAAATTTTTCAATTTTTAAAATATGTTCTTCAATTGAATCTGAATAAATAATGCAGTCACCAATATATATATAAATTGTTTTTTTCTGCATATCGAAAAAGGCTTTATCCATTATTCTTTGAAAAGTTGCTGGTGCGTTTGATAACCCGAAAGGAGTTCTACACCACTGGAAAAATCCCGCAGAAGTCGCAAAAGCCGTTTTGTGTCTATCGTCGGGGTGTAAAGGCACTTGCCAAAAACCCTGCGCTAAATCAAATTTACTATAATATTTTGCGCCCTTCATTGCATCAAAACAGTCTAATATCGAGGGCAGCCTATATTGGTCCCTCAAAGTTACATTGTTTAACAATCTATAATCAGATACACAGCGATAAGCTTTCTTATTAGTCCCGTCTGATGGCTTAGCCACAAGAAAAATATTATTTAAATAGTTACTATTACTTGGTTCAATAATACCATCATCTAGCATTTCTTGAACTTGGCGTTCAATTTCGCCCTTCAACGCGTGTGGTAAACGAAAAGGTTTTGAAACAATAGGTCTGTCATCTGTAGTATTAATACGATGACTCAATATTTCAATAGCGCTTAATTTTTCATCTTTCAAGTGAAAACAATCAGAATATTTTTCGATCATCCCCTCCATTTTTATTTTCTCCGGCTCATTTAAGTGATCTAATTTTATTAAATTTTTAATTTTGACTGCCCGTTCATTTTCGTCTGAAATAAAGGTACTTGCGTTTTCTTCTTCCCTCCGAGAATTTTCGAAAGTGAACAAATTTTTGATTTGATGATTGATAAACGGATTTTTGCTTTCATTTTTAAAAATTTCAAACGTGTTTATTTCCTCTAGACCTTCAAAATCGTCAAAAATTTCTGACTCGCTTTTTTCCCAGAGATCAATCTGCCCCACTCGTAAATTTGTCAGATCAACGCGCCGTGGTTGTTCTTCGAACTCTGCCGTCTTTTTGTCTACGGGGTCGTCTTTAAAAACCCCCTGCTTGGCCTTTTCATTTAGTTCTAAAGGTAACTCGCATTCTACTCGGTTATTGCAAGCCATCTCCGGGCTTTCCACGTTGCATAAGAAAAATTTTGCTTTTCCCATCATCAGGCTCCCATTGTTATAGGATTTTTGTGGCCCTTCACTACTCTGAACGTCTTCCCTTTTTTCTTCATCATCGTTTTCTCTTTTTTCTTTGGTCGTCTCGCTTTCGACCGCATTGGTTTTCAAGTTAAACGATAAATTTTCGTCTAAATTGCATTTATTATAACCGACACCAGTACCTAGATTCTTTACAAAATTTTCTTGCTGCGTACTTTTCTCGTTTTTGAATTTATTCTCGAAATAGCTTTTTACCTTACCACTGAATTTATCCGTTTTCTCATTCCTGCCTTCACAGACTTTTCTAATTGGTGTAAATGATTTTTCATTCTTTAAATCGATCTCATTTAGATAATTATTATTCATAAAGTTTTTATTTCGCGGATACCTATTTTTTGAATTAAATTCTTGATCAAATTGTCTTTCATTTTTAGATTGGATTTGATTCTCGAAAAATAATATTTTCCCATCGCAGTTTAAACAATTATTTCCGTAATCAATTTTTGCAGAGCTTTCTAAAAAAAAATCTGTCCCCAAAACTCCTACCGGAAGATTAAAATCATCATCAACTAAATGTAATTCAATTTTTCTACCATTAAAATAAAAAGTTATTTTTCCTAGTGTTTGCACTAGCTGAGATGTTATCCCCTTTAAATAAATTATATGTGTAAAATCAATTTCAACATTCTCATTGATTTCGCTTTTCTTTACTATGCTTACCGATGCCCCCGTATCTAACAGAAAAATAATTGGATTTTTAAATTCTTCTGCGAATAATTTAACTGTGGGGCTTGTCAGAGCTTGCGTTATGTTTATAGTCTCGATTTTGGTATTGTGCCAGTCTCTCGCCATGGAGCTGGTTTCCGGTTGGTATTTTCGCGCGTCCCCGCCTGTTCAGCGGGGGAGTGCAGGTTTTTTGAAAAGTTTTGAGCGCTACCTGCGTTTGTCTGATTAGTATCGCGTAGCCATTTCATACAGGTTTTAATTCCGTGGCCTTGTTTATTACAGTAAAAACACGTCATTGAGTTAGAGTTAGTGTTATAATAGGATGCCCCCCTATTTTGTGTTTGATCAAATCTTTGATTATTGTTTTCACGATTAAAATAATCTGATCTATTAAAATTTTGATTGCTTGAGGTGTTACGCCCATCCCTATTATAATTATTTTGATTATTTCGCCAGGCTGACGAGTGGTTATTATAACAATTGTTTGAATACCGATTCCTAGGTCTTTCATTGGGAGTTCCCCTTGAAGTAAAATACCGCGGGTGGTCTTGGACGCTGTATTCTCTTTCATATACCTCGTCTCGCTTCCAAGTACCGAAAGATTCTGGATCGAGTTCGGCCAATTTACGCTTTAAATTAATTACTAGTTTATCTCTTAAATTTGTATTTTCAAACATAAATTTTGCGTATCGCCAGCAGTTCATTAAATAGTGATTCATTCCGTTACAAAAACTACAAGTAGCATTATTTGTTTCTTTCTCCATAATATGTACTCTTCTTATTTCACGATGGTTTTCGCTCCTACTTCTATTTGTATCATCGAATTGATCTAGTTCTACTAATGTTCCCGCGATTTCGCGTTCCGCTTGCAGCGCTTGCTCTCGCGCTTCTTCCCAATTTTTGGGACTATTTAATCGTGATCGTAACTCCCATGAAAGGTTTTTAACAAAATACCGCAAACAGTCAGTTCTAATTTCGATTTCTGCTAAATCTTCCCCCAAATCTTTCCTTTCGCGACAAATCGCTTTTATCAACTCCCTTTCTAATGCTCTAATTTTGTTTAAAAATTGCATAACCGGTTCCCCCCTTTTGTGTTTCATATTTGCCAATTCCCCTGCAAGTTCAAAATACGTTCTAGTATTCCCGTAGATCGGCATGAAAAAGTCCTCAATTTCGCGAACAGTCTTAAAATTATGATCACGCGCACATCTGAGTGCGTCGCCAAATAATCTTATGCGTATTAATTTAGCTAATTCACCTTCGGCTTCAGGGGCAATTAAATTTCTTGCTTCATAACATCCCTCTAAAAATTGTTCAATCTGAACATTTGACCCTGACCAACGCGGTACTAGCTCTATAATATCCCGCAAGGATAGACCCCTCATTTGCATTATTACTGATTCCATTCCGACGGAGGTTTTATTTTCGACCTTAACTTTTTCGTTGCTCATATTTGATAAATTTTCAATGCAACTATTAAATTCAATTGACGAAGTTGAATCAATCTCTTCAATTTGGCTATTACTATTGTTTTTATTTAATTTCTCACTAAAAGCTATTATTTTATCTTTCAAAAACTGTAGTACGTTTGGAAATTTAAAATCTTTGACTAAAGATTTTTCAAGTTCGTTCAACCCTTCCTTTTCTTCGAAGAACGAATTAATTACCGCGGCTGGTAATTCTTCTGACAGACTTTCTTTAACGATTTGAACAATTAATTTTTCAGGTAAAGCCTCTTCCTCTACCTGTATTGTTTGAAAATTTAAGTTTAGTTCGAACTTCTTTAATAGTATATCGCTTGAATTTTCCTTATAGGGTGTGCTTGCGGCTATGTTTCTTATTACGGGGCTTGTCTCTATTTCTAAAAGCTCGCTAATTATTTCAGAATTATCTAATTTTTCTGTCAAATTTAATACAGCTGGCTTAAGGATAGGCCTCTTGGGTGTTATTTGGCGTTCGAAAACAGTGTTCGGTTCAGATTTATCTGAAATTTCACAAAGTGTTGAAACCGACTCGACTACTTTCTCACGGTACTGTAAAAATTTATCTTTATTGTCTAAATTATCCTTTTGATTTTGGGGGTGTAAAAATGAATTTACCGGAATGTCAATATTGTATTTATCCACGGATTTAGTTAATAGCTTTTTTAAATTTTTAATTTCTCTACGTAATTGTAATATTTTAATGTCTTCCTGACCTTTCGAACTTTCTTGCTTTAATTCTTTATATTTTTGGGCTATAATCTCTTCAAGTTTATTTTTATTATTTTGTATAGTAATCCCGGATTTACTTAGACTACAGTCATTAGAAGCTGCATCCATAATTCGTCATTTTCATCAAGAAATTAAATTGTTTATCAGTTTATATAAAATTTTATATAAATATATTTATTATTTATAATTTATACTGCTTTAAAATTTTCACCGAATCACAGATTATAAAACTCTGTATTTCCTGGACTCATCAGACAAAATTTATTTATTTTTTTATCGCCTCAACTGTATGTAGGTTAGACCCTGTCAGCGCTTTGGCATATAGGTCTGAACCTCAGTCAAGTTGCAAGAGTGTTGTGCCCTTCAGAATTATTTCTCTAGCTCTTTGTGCATCGATACTTTCAATTCGTCGTAAGGGTTACTCTCTATCAGCGGACTGAAACCAAAAATTGTACAGAGTATACTAGTTACTTTTTTTTTTTTTATTAAAGAAAAATTCGACCTCTCACTTCGAAAATTTCTATACTAATATCTGTGATTGCTTACAGAAAAATTTGATCTCTCACTTCAAAAATTTCTATACTAAAATCTTTACTAATTTGTTTATTATTATTATTTGAACACAATTTAATTTCTCGTAATAACCCCTTTTTTGTATATTTATAATTATTTATTTTTTTATTTATTATTGAACTTGGAAAAAAAAATTTTTTTTTTTCTACTTTTCTCTATTTAGTATCTGGAACTTTTTTTCTAACTTCAACGAAAATCGGACCGACTGAAGAAAAACCCTCGTCTCTCTATTTTTTTTTTTTTTTTTTTTTTTTTTTTTTTTTTTTTTTTTTTATATTACCTCTCTTACTTATTTAATCTCTCAGTTATTTAAATAAAACGGCCGATGCACCAGTGTCATGTCCCAAAATCGGGACAGATCTATTACTTAATTTGAATTTACTTCACCCTTTTTATTTAAGGTGGTTTTCTACCAGAGCTAGTCAAGTTCAAGACTAAAAAAAAATTATTTCACCAAATTACTAACAATTGGTTATTAAAATTTATTTTTTAACTTTTTATGGCTTCTGAAATTATTTTCTACCAAAAAAACATTGGCAATCACAACAAAACATTTTTTTAAACTTTCAACCTCACCTTTGAATACCGCAGTTTTGGAGGTTATTCACGTGAAAATTATTTTTAAAAAATTACTGTAAAATTTGTAAAAGGTCAATTTTTTGCAGTTTGAAGAAACGAATTCTTTGATAGTGAAACTATATGTATGCGGTTTTTCTAAAGGATCTCTATTGTAAGAAGATAAATATTAATAATTTAGTACACTTTTTCAGCGTAGCGGCCATCACGTAATGAAAAAAATTCAATCTTTAACTTGCTGTAACTTTCAAACTATATGGTCAATTTTGATCAGACTTCGTAGAAATGTTTATTAATATCTAATAAACACTTCCATAAAATTTGAGCTGATTCTCTATTGTCATGCATTTGGTAGAAAACCACCTTAACCGGGTAGGTGAATCGAATAACTGAGAGGAGGATAATTAATAAAACTACAAAACCCGAAAGACTACTAAGAAAAATCTATTTATTATCAAAACCAAACCATTACAAACGTTACACGATCTACTTCCTTAAAAATAATCTTACTTCTATTAAAGTTCTGGACACTGCACAGAGAGAGAGAGAGAGTGTGGCGTTTTTGTAGACTGAAGACTCCCGCTGGGCTGCTTGAGGTGGTGAATCGGTGGTTCTGCACAGTCCTGAAGGAACTTCCCGGCACTTTTCTCTAGTCGGTCACAAAGGCTGTTGTTTCCTTAAAAGTCTTTCAAAATATAGTTGACACTACCGGAACTCTAATTTTTATTTTTACTCGCACTTATCCAAAACTCGCGGATTAGGAGCTCTGATCAGTACACTCAGAATTGCCCTCAAAATGAGACTATAAATAGTCACTCAGGTTTATCTCGATTTAATTTTAATAAAGGTATCGAGACCTTGAAATCTCTAACTCTCGTGAGTCCGGTTGTGGAGATCTTCCTCGCGGAACGATGTGCGCGGGACGAGTTCTGGTACGCGACTGAATTAACCAAGCTCCCGGGCTCGCGTTCGCGGCCCTATTTATACCCCTACGCATGAGGACCCACCCCCGTAGAGGGGATCATGGACCCTCCCATGTGTGCCCGAATCTGGGGGAAAAACCAATGATTTGGCCTCTTTTCCACGAGGGCTTGGCCTTGGCCTAATTTATTATAATATTCCTCATGTGTGGACTCCCTCTCCTACAAGTAAAGTCCGCCTAAACTATTATGGGACCCGATTCCTTGAGGCCTCATTGGGTCAATGTCACTGACCGGCGGTCGCGGGGGATTGTTTATGGCCTCCCGCCTCCTTGCCGTGACGCTCTATTGTTGGGGTCCGCTGCTGGCTTTTCCTTCACTCAGCCAGGCGTCCCGTGCTGATGCGTTTCTTTTGTCCTCTCCCTCTCTTCTTTTTCCCAGCTCCTGTTCGCTTTTCCTCTCTCTCTCTGTTTTTCTTCTTTTTATTCTCTCTCTCTCTTACTTATACTTACTAATTTATCTTATTTAACTAATAATTGAATCATTTGTAAATAACTTAAAAATTAGCTGAAAACTATTTTAATATTAAAAAGGGGAGCTGGTGCCGACACGACAAAAAGCTAAATGCCTTGGGAGTAGAGTTAAATAAAAAAAGTTATTGTTTATACCCCAAGCATTTAAACCTTAATGGCCTAGGTAAATTCTTGAATAAAGAAAGTAATTGTTCATCCCCCCCCCCCCCGGGCTGTTAAACTAAAATGCCTTGGGCGTAGAGTTGAACAAAAAAAGTTATTGTTTATACCCCAAGCATTCAAACCTTAATGGCCTGGGCAAATTCTTGAACAAAAAAAAAAGTTGTTCAACCCCCCCCCCCCCCAGGCTGTTAAACTAAAATGCCCTCGGTGTGGAGATGAATAAAAAAAGAGTTGTTTAACTCAGAGGCTTCCTACTTAAAAATCCTGGAAATGAGTTGAATAAAAGAAAATATTATGTTCACCCCAAGCCTTTAAACTCAATAGCCCTGGGCGAAGAATTAAATGAATAAACAAGTTATTTATCTCAGAGGCTTTATACAAAAAATCCCTGGGCGATAGTTAAATGAAAAAACGAGTTATTCATCTCAGAGGCTTTATACGAAAAAACCCTAGTCATGAATTGCGTAAAAGAAGTTATTGTTTATACCTCCAGCATTTATACCTGAATTCCCTGGGTGTAGCGTTGAATAAAAAAAGTAATAACTCACCCCCTCGAGCATTGAAACCTAAATTCCCAGGGTGTAGAGATGATTAAAAAAAGTTATTGTTTCTCCCTCGAGCATTAAAACCTGAATTTTCTGGGCGAAGAGTTAAATAAAAAAGAAATTGTGTATGCCCCATGCTTTTAAACCAAAATCCTCTGTGCATAGAGTTGAATAACAAACGAGTTATTTATCTCAGAGGCTTTATACCAAAAGACCCTGGGCATGAATTGCGTAAAAGAAGTCATTGCTTATACCTCCAGCATTTAAACCTAAATTCCCTGTGTAAAGAGTTGAATAAAAAATGTAATCACTCATCCACCTCAAGCATTGAAACCTAAATGCCCAGGTTGTAGAGATGATTAAAAAAAGTTATTGCTTATCCCCCGAGCATTTAAGCCTAAATTCCCTGGGCGTGGAATTGAATAAAAAACTTAATAGTTCATCCCCCTAGCTTTTTAACCAAAATAACCTACGGGTAGAGTTGAATAACGAACGAGATATTAATCTCAGAGGTTTTATTCTAAAAAACCCAGGGCATGAGTTGAGTAAAAGAAGTTATTGTTCATACCTCTAGCATTTCAACCTTAATTCCCTGTATGTAGAGTTGAAAAGAAAACGTAATTGTTTATCCCTCAAGCTTTTAAATCAAAATGCCTTTTGTGTAGAGTTGAATAACGAAAGAGTTATTAATCTCAGAGGCTTTATACTAAAACACCCTGGGCATGAGTTGAGTAAAAAAAGTTTTTTGCTTATACCTCCAGCATTTGAACCTAAATTCCCTGGGTGTAGAGTTAAATAAAAAAAGTAATTACTCATCTCCCTCGAGCATTGAAACCTAATTGCCCAGGGCGTGGAGACGATTAAAAGTAGTTATTGTTTATTCACCGAGCGTTAAAACCTGAATTCCCTGGGCCTAGAGTTGAATAAAAAAAGTATTTGGGTATCCTCCATGCTTTTAAACCAAAATGCCTTACGCTTAGAGTTGAATAACGAACGAATTAATAATCTCAAGAGGCTTCATGCCAAAAGATCCTGGGCATGAGTTGAGTAAAAGAAGTAATTGTTTATACCTCCAGCATTTATACCTTAATTCCCTGAGAGTAGAGTTGAATAAAAAAAGTAATAACTCATCCCCTTCAAGCATTGAGACCTAAATGCCCAGGGCGTAAAGATGATAAAAATAAAGTTATTGTTTATTCCCCGAGCAGTAAAACCTGAATTCCCTGGGCGTAGGGTTGAATAAAAAAGTAATTGTGTATCCCTCATGCTTTTGAACCAAAATGATCTGTGCGTAGAGTTGAATAACAATCGAATTATTTATCTCAGAGGCTTTATACTAAACGACCCTGGGCTCGAGTTTAGTAAAAGAAGTATCTGTCTACTCCGCAAGCATTTAAACCTAATAGCTCTGTGCGTAGAGTTGGATAACAAACGATTGATTTATCTCAGAGGCTTTATACCAAAAGATTCTGGGCATGAGTTGAGTAAGAGAAGTTATTGTTTATCCCCCAAGCTTTTTAATCAAAATGACCTTTGCAAAGAGTTGAATAACGAACGAGTTATTAATCTCAGAGGCTTTATACCATAAGACCCTGGGCATGAGTTGAGTAAAAGAAGTTATTGTTTATACTTCAAGATTTAAAAGTAAATTCCCTGTGTGTAGAGTTGAATAAAAAAAGTCATTGTGTATCCCCCATGCTTTTAAACGAATATGCTGTTTGCGTAGAGTTGAATAACAAACGAGTTATTTATCTTAGAGCCTTTTTACTAAAAAACCCCGGGCATGAGTTGAGTAAAAGAAGTTATTGTTTATACCTCCAGCATTTGAACCTTAATTCCCTGGGTGTTGAATTGAATAAAAAAAGTAATAACTCATCTCCCTCGAGCATTGAAACCTAATTGCCCAGGGCGTAGAGATGATTAAAAAAAGTTATTGTTTATTGTCCGAGCGTTAAAACCTGAATTTTCTGAGCCTAGAGTTGAATAAAAAAAGTATTTGTGTATCTTCCATGCTTTTAAACCAAAATGCTCTTTGCGTAGAGTTGAATAAAAAACGAGTTATTTATTTCAGTGGCTTAATACTAAAAGACCCTGGTCATGAGTTTAGTAAAAGAAGTTTTTGTCCACTCGCCAAGCATTTCAACCTAAATGCTGAGTGCGTAGAGTTGAATAACAAACGAGTTATTTATCTCAGAGGCTTTATACCAAAAGACCCGGGGCATGAGTTGAGTAAAAGAAGTTATTGTTTTTTTCTCCAGCATTTAAACCTTAGTTCCCTGTGTGAAGAGTTAAACAAAGAAAGTAATAACTCACCCCCCTCGAGCATATAAACTTAAATTCCTAGGTTGTAGAGATGATGTAAAAATGTTATTGTTCATCTCTCGAGCATCTAAAACTTGAATTCCTTGGGCGTAAAGTTGAATAATAAAAGTAATTGTGTATCATCCATGCTTTTAAACCAAAACGCTCTTTGCGTAGAGTTAAATAACGAAAGAGTTATTATTCTCAGAGGCTTTATACTCAAAAACCCTGGGCATGAGTTGAGTAAAAGAAGTTATTGCTTATACTTCCTGCATTTAAACCTAAGTTCATTGGGTTCAGAATTGAATAATGAAAGTAATAACTCATCCCTTTCGCGCATTGAAACCCAAATTCCCAGGGCGTGGAGATGATTAAAAAAAGTAATTGTGTACTCCCTATGCTTTTAAACCAAAACGCTCTGTGCGTAGAGTTAAATAACAAACAAGTTATTTATCTCAGTGGCTTTATACTAAAAGACCCTGGTCATGAGTTTAGTAAAAGAAGTTTTTGTCCACTCGCCGAGCATTTAAACCTGAATGCTGAGTGCGTAGAGTTGAATAACAAACGAGTTTCTTATCTCAGAGGCTTTATACCAAAAGACCCTGGGCATGAGTTGAGTAAAAGAAGTTATTGTTCATACCTCCAGCATTTAAACCTTGATTCCCTGTGTGTAGAGTTAAATAAAGAAATTAATAACTCATCCCCCTCGAGCATATAAACTTAAATTCCTAGGTTGTAGAGATGATGTAAAAAAGTTATTGTTCATCTCCTGATCATTTAAACCTGAATTCCCTGGGCGTAAAGTTAAATAATAAAAGTAATTATGTATCATCCATGCTTTTAAACAAAAACGCTCTTTGCGTAGGGTTGAATAACGAAAGAGTTATTAATCTCAGAGGCTTTATACTAAAACACCCTGGGCATGAGTTGAGTAAAAAAAGTTTTTGCTTATACCTCCAGCATTTAAACCTAAATTCCCTGGGTTCAGAGTTGAATAAAGAAAGTAATAACTCATCCCTTTTGAGCATTGAAACCTAAATTCCCAGGGTGTAGAGATGATTAAAAAAAGTTATTGTTTTTCCTCGAGCAGTAAAAACTGAATTCCCTGGGCGTAGAGTTGAATAAAAAAAGTAATTGTGTACTCCCCATGCTTTTAAACCAAAATGCTCTGTGCGTAGAGTTGAATAACAAACGGGTTATTTATCTCAGAGGCTTTATACTAAAAGACCCTGGGCATGAGTTTAGTAAAAGAAGTTTTTGTCTACTCCCCAAGCATTTAAACCTAAAAGCTGTGTGCGTAGAGTTGAATAACAAACGAGTTATTTATCTCAAAGGCTTTATACCAAAAGAACTTGGGCATGAGTTGAGTAAAAGAAGTTATTGTTTTTACCTTCAACATTTAAACCTTATTTCCCTGTGTGTGGAGTTGAATAGAAAACGTCATTGTTTATCCTCCAAGCTTTTAAGAATGTTTGGCACTTTCGTGAGGGGAAAAGAGGGGGGGGGGGCGTCCACCGCAGCTCCCGACGAGACGTTTTTATTTTCAACTCATCAGTACTCAGACCCTAATGAATGAATCATTTTGAAAATTTTATTCAGCATAGTTGAAAGTCTATAGCTTACTCTAGTATAAGTTTATGTTTTAATAATATTTTGAAAAATTAGGAAAAATCACGAAAACATAACCTAATTTTCAATTTACAAAACTCTGCGATAAAAGTTTAAAAACATTAACTTTTTTGATCTCACATTCAAAATTAAGACTTCAAGATATTGTGTACAAATTTTTAGATCAAAACATACAGAAGAAAAAAAGTTAGAGCATTTCTTGTTCAGACGCGCATGGAATTTCATCGCTATGCGCTTGTTTTTCTTTGTTATCTTTTTCAAATGGTCGGAAAGGTACTATAAAAAAAATCTTAAAATCTTCTTCAACCTAAAATCTAAAAATCCCAATAATTCTGTTAATGGTCCCTACTTTTTTGGATGAGTGACACACGATAGAAGAAAAAAATTGCTTGATTTCCATAAGAGTCTGGGTTGAATTATTTAAAAAATACTTTGAATTTTTTAGAAACTAACTCGAACAAAAAAGGGCAAGAAATTCAATGATGACTTTGATATCAATCATAAATCAATCCGATCAAAACTGACGAAACGGCTGCATTTTTTCGTAAGTACCAAATATCCTTAAACCTGAATTCCCTAGGCGTGGAATTGAATAGAAAACGTTATTGTTTATCCCACAAGCTTCTAAATCAAAATGCCCTTTATTCAGAGTTGAATAATCAACGAGTTATTAATCTCAGAGGCTTTATACTAAAAAACCCTGGGCATGAGTTGAGTAAAAGAAGTTATTGTTTATACCTCCAGCATTCAAACCCAAATTCCCTGTGTGTAGAGTTGAATAAAAGAAGTAATAACTCATCACCCTCAAGCATTTAAACCTAAATGCCCAGGTTGTTGAGATGATTAAAAAAAGTTATTGTTTGTCCCCCGAGCATTTAAACCTGAATTCCCTGGGCGTAGAGTTGAATAAAAAACGTAATTTTGATCCTTCAAGCTTTTAAACCGAAATGTCCTAGGCGTTGTGTTGAATAACGAACGAGTTATTAATCTCAGAGGCTTTATACTAAAAAACCCTTGAAACAGCCTTTTAGGGCACTTACCAGGTACTTGTCCTCGGTCCTTCAATATTATGACGAATAATAGTAAAAGAATTAATCATAATATGCGTGAAAGGAATAAAATATAAAAAATACATCAATTCAAATTTTTCTATTTAATTATTATAGAAAATTTAAATAACTACGTTTATGTTTATGAATCATATCTAAAAGTACACGAACTATGAACGTCTTTAATTGAATTCTATATTATCTGCACGTGATATAAATAACAACAAAAATTTAGAAAAAAAAATCAAATTTATTTTAATCATATAAATTATCATTGTGAGGATGCTGGGAGAGGGGGGGGGGGGGTAAGGTGAACGAAACAGGTAAAAATAAACAACGCTCATTTTGAATAATAAATCACTGCGATTAGTTTTGATTTTTATTATATCGTATATTGAAATCATATTACAACTTCATCATATCGAAGTCTTAATTATCCAGAAAGAAATATTTTAACAGCATATAAACAAAACGATCAACTCAAAGAATTTATTGAATTTGCGAATTTAATCCAAAGCGTAAATTGCTTTTGGATAAGCAAAAAAGAAGGGTAACCGTCGACGTAATAGTCGACCATAGGATTTTGCTCCGAGGAGCTGTTGCCGCTTCAAAATGCGGCGAACGAGTGTCGTCGCTACCGATTTTGCGTGGCTCGATGATTTGGTAGCCGACGATAACAACATCTGATAAGGCACGCGGACCAATCAGCAGCCGAATCCCAAACGCGAAGTTATGCTGCGGCTTGATCGTCCGCGTCCGCGACTCGAACCAGGCTTATGGCTTGGACGACTCCCACCGCACTCTAAAAATGCTGGAGAGGGGGAAAATTTTATTCTATGTAGTCGTCTCGCGCCGGTTGCGCGTACCCCCACCTAGCCGCTGCTTGATGCTCGTGCTGGTGTTCTTTTCTGGCTCGTCGCGATGCTGCCTCTCTTTTGGCTAAAGAAATTAACGCATTTGTTTATCTAATTTGTTTAAAATTATCTGAAAGCTTGGAGACCGCTGCATGAGTTGAGTAAAAGAAGTTATTCTTTATACCTTCAGCATTTAAACCTAAATTCGCTGGGTGTAGAGTTGAATAAAAAAAGAAATAACTCATCCCCCTCAAGCATTTAAACCTAAATGCTTAGGGCGTAGAGATGATTAAAAAAAGTTATTGTTTATCCCCCGAGCATTTAAGCCTGAATTCCCTGGGCGTGGAGTTGAAAAAAAAAGTAATTGTGTATCGCCCATGCTTTTAAACCAAAAGGCTCTGTGTGTAGAGTTGAATAACAGACGAGTTATTTATCTCAGAGGCTTTATACTTAAAGACCATGGGCATGAGTTTAGTAAAAGAAGATTTGTCTACTCCTCAAGCATTTAAACCTAAATTTCCAGGTTGTAGGGATGATTAAAAAAAGTTATTGTTTATCTCCCGAGCATTTAAGCCTGAATTCCCTGGGCGTGGAGTTGAAAAAAAAAGTAATTGTGTATCGCCCATGCTTTTAAACCAAAAGGCTCTGTGCGTAGAGTTGAATAACAAACGAGTTATTTATCTCAGAGGCTTCATACTAAAAAACCCTAGGCATGAGTTGAGTAAAAGAAGTTATTGTATATACCTTAAGCATTAAATCCTAAATGTCCTGGGCAAAGTGTTGAATAAAAAAAGTAAATGTTTATCCCACAAGCTTTTAAACGAAAATACCCTGGGTGTAGAGTTGAATAAAAAAACGAGGAATTTATCCCAGAAGCTTTATGCCAAAAGTACCTGGGCATAAGTTGAGTAAAAGAAGTTATTGTTTATACCCCAAGCATTAAAACCTTAATGTCCTGGGCGTAGAATTGTATAAGAACGAAGAATTTATCTCAGAGGCTTAATATTAAAAAATCGTCGGCATGAGTTGAATAAAGTAAGTTATTGTTTACACCCCAAGCATTTAAACCTAAATGCACTGGGCATAGAGTTGAATAAAAAAAGTAATAACTCATCCCCCTCAAGCATTTAAACCTAAATGCCCAGGGCGTAGAGATGACTAAAAAAAGTTATTGTTTATCCTCCGAGCATTTAAACCTGTATTCCCTCGGTGTAGAGCTAAATAGAAACGGTAATTGTTTATTCCTCGAGCTTTTAAACAAAAATGCTCTAGGCGAAGAGTTGAATAACGTACGAGTTATTTAACTCAGAGGCTTTATACTTAAAAACCCTGGGCATGAGTTGAGTAAAAGAAGTTATTGTTTATACCTCCAGCGTTTAGACCCAAATTCCCTGGGTGTAGAGTTTAATAAGAAAACGAGTTATTTATCTCAGAGGTTTTATACCAGAAGACCCTGGGCATAAGTTGAGTAAAAGAAGTTATTGTTTATACCACAAGCATAAAAACCTCAATGTCCTGGGCATAGAATTGAATAAGAAACGAAGAATTTATCTCAGAGGCTTTATACTGAAAAATCGTGGGCATGAGTTAAATAAAGGAATTTATTGTTTACACCCTTAACTTTCAAACCCAAATGCTCTGGGCATAAGGTTTAATAAAAAAGTAATAACTCATCCCCCTCAAGCATTTACATCTAAATGCCCAGGGCGTAGAGATGATTAAAAAAAGTTATTGTTCATCCCCCGAGCATTTAAACCTGAATTCCCTGGGTGTGGAGCTGAATAGAAAACGTAATTGTTTATCCCTCGAGCTTTTAAACCAAAATGCCCTAGGCGTAAAGTTGAATAACGTACGAGTTATTTATCTCAGAGGCTTTATACTTAAAATCCCTGGGCATGAGTTGAGTAAAAAAAGTTATTGTTCATTTCTCCAGCTTTTAAACCTTAATTCTTTGGGTGTAGGGTTGTATAAAAAAAGTAATAACTCATACCCCTCAAGCATTTAAACCTAAATGCCCAGGGCGTAGAGTTGAATAAAGAACGAGTTATTAATCTCAGAGGCTTTATGCTAAAAAACCCTGGGCATGAGTTGAATAAAAGAAGTTATTGTCTATACCTCAAGCATTTAAACCTAAATGCTTAGGGCGTAGAGATGATTAAAAAAAGTTATTGTTTATCCCCCGAGCATTGAAACCTGTATTCCCTGGGCGTAGAGTTGAATGAAAAAAGTAATTATTTATCCCCCATGCTTTTAAACCAAAATGCTCTGTGCGTAGAGTTTAATAACAAACGAGTTATTTATCTCAGAGGCTTCATACTAAAAAACCCTAGGCATGAGTTGAGTAAAAGAAGTTATTGTATATACCTTAAGCATTAAATCCTAAATGTCCTGGGCAAAGTGTTGAATAAAAAAAGTTGTTGTTTATTCCAAGTATTTAAACCCTAATGACCTGGGCGTAGAGTTGTATGAAAAAAGTAATTATTTATCCCCCATGCTTTTAAACCAAAATGCTCTGTGCGTGGAGTTGAAGAACAAACGAGTTATTTATCTCAGAGGCTTTATACTTAAAAACCCTGAGCTTGAGTTGAGTAAAAGAAGTTTTTGTTTACTCTCCAAGCATTTAAACCTTAATGCCCTGGGTGTAGGGTAGAATAAAAAAAGTTATTGTTGATTCCCCAATCATTCAAACCTTAATGACCTGGGCGTAGAGTAGAATAAAAAAAGTAATTGTTCATCTCTTGGCGTGGAGATCATTAAAAAAAGTAATTGTTCATCCTCCAAGCCTTTAAACCTAAATGCCCTGGGCATAGAGTTGAATAAAAAAAGTAATTGTTTATCCCCCCAAGCTTTTAAACTTAAATGCCCTGGGCGTAGCGATGATTTAAAAAAGTAATTGTTTTTCTCCCAAGCATTTAAACATAAATCCTCCGGGCGTAAAGTTGAATAAAAAAAGTAATTGGTTATCCCCGAAGCATTTAAACTAAAATGCCCTGGACGTAGAGTTGAATAAAAAACGAGTTATCTATCTCAGAGGCTTGTAATGGGGCAAATTCGAAAAAGGGCTTCCCTTAAGTATTGAAAGAGAGTGTCCGGGGCTCTACTATTACAATAAAATTCTCTCAAATATTCAGGGGAAAACTCTTTCAATTTCTTGGGGTGTGGGGTTCCCACGGAAAGAAGACCATCCATGGCTGGCGGTTGAATGTTGGAAGAAGTAATAAATAAATTTTTTCTCGGTAGACTTTAGTTTAACTTTTATTTTTGTCTACAAAAAAAATATCAATTTAACTGAGTCTACAACTTACAAAAAAAATATTATGATTTTCTGAACAAAGAATCAAAGAAAACAGCTTACAAAGATAACAAAATGGCGGAGAACGATGCCACGCGCAAATTCTAAGTTTTATGTATACACAAGAAAGAATTAATCGCACGCACTTCCGTTAGTCACCCACAACCAACAATAAAGAAAAATGCTTGGGAAAACCAATTTAAAATCTTCTTGCATGTAATTAAAAAAAAAAACAATACCTAATATTATACAACTCGTACTGGATTAGAAATTGGCCACTTACAAAAATGCTCTCTTTTATTTCTATTTAAAATTTTCTAAACTTGCCAAATAACTCAAGCTCAAAAAAATTCTGGTTGTTTGCTAGATGAAAACAAAAATGAAAGAAAAAAAAAAAACTACAGATACAATCTACAAAAAAAAACTTTCAAGAAAAACGAGAGAAAGAACTTAGAAAAAAAATACAGCACTCCCAAGACACTACCTCACACTACGGCTACTCAACATGGAGTGACGCTCCTCGCGTCGGGCCATCCTCACTTCCTTCTTCTTCGTTTTCTCCCATCTCCCTCGGCCAGTCACAACAGCTTATAACCGAAAAGTCCATTAACACCGGTAGTAGACTAACATTTCTACCAATCACACTCACTCAATTAATTTCATCCAATCACTTCTCTCCAAGTAACCTTCCGGTGACGAACGGCAAGCCACCTATGCTAAGCACGAAATTACAAAAAAAAAAACACAATCACCACACACGAGGCACTCACGTATTCATTCCTCGCTCACATACTCTATCTCCTTCTCTCTTCCCATACGCACACTAGTCCGCGCAACTCAGAAGCAAATTAAAACTACACTCACACCCGTGTCTATTGTCTTAAGTGTGCGCGCCTGCCAACGCAGTCCAGTCGCGTCGTCTGCCGAAAATGTGTCGCGCATCTCCTCCGTCCCGGGAGACTCTCGGACGGAGAGTTGTAGTAGCTGTGTATATTGTACGTGTGTGTCCCGGGGCCAGGAGGGCGCTCCCGGGTGTTGATCATGTGTGTGAGTGTGTGTGTGCCGTGCGCACACCGTGTGTCCGCGCTGCTGCAGCAGTATTCAGCCGACGGTGGCCGTCACCACTTGGTCGGCCTCAGCTGCGAGTGGGACGCGGCGTGGTTATCACCTGGGAAAAGTAAACAAAACAAATTAACTAATTTGTTGTTTCCCCCCAGGTGACTTGGCATTGCCAGATAGGCAAAATCACATTACGAGGGATTCACTCCCTCGCAACTCCCCCCTGCCAAGCCGAAACATACCCGTTATGTTTCGCTTAGCAGGAATTTGCAATGTCCAGTAACCTCGGGAAACAATAAATAAAACAAGAATGGTGGCATACTCACTGCCCAGTCTACTCAAGTTTCTTCCGAATTGTCTACATTTTGTCTACTGTCCAGTCGTGTCTACATTTCGTCTATAGTCTAGTCGTGTCTACACCAAAAAAAAGAAATAGCAAAAAAAAATGAAATAAAAAAAAAATAATATAAAGTCTACATAAAAAAATTATTCAAGTCGCCGACGTTTCAGTCGCTCGTTCTCCCGCCATACCTGACAAATAACCTCGGGTCTGACATCGTCCAGGAGCCGTTGGGTCCTGAGCCAAATCTCCATGGCACTCAACACTCTTGGTTCCACCGGACTTATCGGCTCCATGCGATGCCAGACCGAAGCGTCAACCAGGTTGGCCGGAGACGGAACGACCGGAACCTCGACCACTTCCGGAAGCTCGTCCTCATTGTTGTCCCAGGTGCATTTTCCTGAGACCGATCCTCCTACCACTGATCCCGAACCCGGTGCGCCCCCTCGGGGACAACCCCGGTCGCAGAGTTCGGCGTGTCCCACCGAGTCCTTCTTCTGGCTCGGGACATGGCCGCAAACTGTTCGACGGGGAGGACCGCCCTCGCTTCGTTACGTTCCCTATTACGCAAGCGTAATTGGTACGCCAAATTAAGACGAGGGTACTCCTCAACTCGAACACCCCTGCAACCGCAGTTATCGCAGAAGGGCTTTACGAGGTAGCGGGGGCAGCGGTGAGTCTCATGGCTCAAAGACCAGCAACCGAAGCAACAATTTGGGGGTGGGTCTATTTGGGGGTTTGTGGCTATGACAGCCAGCCCCGCAAACAATCGACCCTCGAGTTTAGCTGGAAAGCCTCGATTATAAAAGGGTAGGTACCCATTGGGGGGTGGGTCGCTGACGTCCGTCCGAGTAGGAGGCCCCGTCACCTCCGCGGTCTCCATGGCAGTTGAAACTGACACGGAGGTCACGGGTGTGACCCGACTCGAACCTTGAACGGTACGTCTGACGGCCCCCCTTCCAACGGGAACCTGTGCCTGTCTATCCGTGATCGTCGTGGTTGTCGGGGCCTTATCTACGGCTGGTAGAGTCATTGGGGAAGGAGTGCGAGGTGAAGAGCGCCGGGGAGAATGGTTCGTCCCCCCCCCCCCCCCCGAGACGTAATCGTCAGGGTAAATTGTCGGGGGTTGTTCTTCTTCTTCTTCTCTTCTTCTTCCTTCGCGGTGCTGCCTCTTCCCTCTCCCTTTGTGCCTCCTCCCTCAGGTCATCCTCATAGACAGCCGGGTACATGTTCAGCTCCGCGTAGGCCACTGGAACCCCGTCGATCAACGTCGACGAGACGAGAGCTTGGTCCTGTGGCTCGGTCCTTGGCGGCTCCTCCATACAGCCCAGGGTCTCTTCTCCTTCTGGTAGGACCTGTTCCGCCTTCCGCTGCTCATACGCCACCATTTTCTCCTCGGTGGCACGGCTCTCGGCCAATGGGTCGAAACCCCTATCCGTTTCGGCGACCACCTCGTCTATCACCTGCCACGTTCCTTGATCCTCCTCCTGCAAAAAGAGAACCTACACCCTATGGAGGACTTCGTGAAACGACGGAGCCTCCCGGCTCTCGTCCAAGGAGAGGGGGCCAAGGTCTACTGGCAGGTCACCTGGTGGGGCAATCACTGCCTGTACCGTGGTCTCTTCACCCTCGGGGGCCTGGTGCTTCTCCGATGGTAGGGAGGCCAAACATTCTTCGGCCACGAGCTTGTCCAACAGTTCTTGGTAATTGTCCTCCATGAACATGTTGGTGAGCTGCTCTGGCCAATCTTCCGAAGGGTTCACCATCTCAGCCATCCTAAATAAATTCAAACAACTTAAAATAATAAGTCTACAATTCATCTTTGGCCCTACCTTCACGGACTACACAGGACAACACAGTCTACTACCTTACGGACTTTACGTTGACATGCTTTTCATATCCTAAAAAAAAATAATAATAAAAAAAATAATAACCAGACGACACAAGGTTAGTCTTCACATACCTGAAAGAAAAGAGAAAACACAAGAAAATCAACCGCGCCATTATTTATTCCATTGCTTCACATATTTCTTCAACCAATTCACATGGATCATACTGTTAGCCTTAGGTCTGACTCCCTCCAACCAATAAGTCGAGGTTCGAACTTAGCAATCTTGAATGGTCCGTCCCACTTTGGTGCTAACTTTCCAGACCTCCCTTCTGCCACGCTCGATAACGTTTTAATTCGTCTCCATACCCAATCTCTGACATTAAATTTCACCTGTCTACGACCTTTGTTGTACGTCCTTGTCTGTGTCTCCCTGGATTCGTCAAGATGCCTTGCCACTAGATCCCTCAAAGCATCCAACCTCTTCATCCGATCTATCCATACCTCTGGATTCATCTCTAGCCTCGGACCTCTCACTTTCAGCTCTCGTCGAAGACTTTTGACAGGTTGTGGTTTTCTTCCAAAGTTTAGATACGCTGGGGACACCTTCGTTGAACTTTATATCGCCGTGTTCACCGCATGCCTGAACTCATGCAAGTGTTGGTCCCAAGTTCGATGTTCGTGTCCCACGAAGATGGCGATCATGACCTTGAGAGTCCTATTACTCCTCTCTACCGGATTTGACTGCGGGTGATACGGTGGGGTCAAAGCTCTCTTCATACCGAATTTTTCCAGGAGTTTATCCAAATCTTTATTTTGAAACTCTTTACGATTGTCCGACAAAAAGAAATCGGGGGTTTCCCAACGGAACAAGATCAATTCTTCGAATGCCCTCGCTATGCTCTTTCCTGTAGCAGTACGCAGAGGTTTCAGTTCAACTCATCGCGTTAATAAATCCTGGAACACCAAGATATATTTATTTTGAGTTTGGCTCATAGGAAGCTCTATCAGGTCGGCTGAAACCACTGCCCAGGGCCGTTTCACTATTCGCTTGCCCATAAGTCCCTGTGGTCCCAGTTGAGAGACCTTGTACTGCTGACAGAGTTCGCATTCATATATGTAGTTCTGGACATCGTACCTAATGCCTGGCCAATAATATTCTCCGACCACCCTGTTGTAGGTCTTATTCCGGCCCAGATGTCCTGACGACGTCAGACAGTGAGCATCGTGAAGTATTCTCTCTCTTTGGTCCGTTGGGATTACCAATTTCCAACCTTCTTCGTTGTTTGACACTGGATCCAACAACTTATCTCTGCGGTAACAATAAAGTAATTCCCCATCTACCCTCCATTCTTTATACTTGTTTGGATACTATCCAACCTCTTTCAATTCCTAGACATACCACGGATATACACTCTCTACAATTTCTCCTACCTCATCTACATTTTAACTCCTTGACAACCAATCAGGCAAGTAGTGATTAACACCTTTGCGATGAATGATCGTAAAATCCCATTGCTGTAAAAACAAAGCCCACCTTGCCAGTCACCAGTTGGATCCTTCAGGTTTTTAAGATATTAACATTGGTTATTAACGTTGTTCTGTCTATTTTGCCAGTTTGGTTGGTTACCTAACTGGTTATTTTGCTACTTCATTTATCTGACCTAGAATTGGACTGTCTACGTTTTTGTTCTTTTTGTTTTTCTTTTTCGCTTTCTTTTCCTCGCCACTAACCGCCGCGACTTCCTTTACTGCAGCCACTTTTCTTTTTGTGCTCGTAAATGCTGCTATAGGTATCCTGCATTTGTCTTTGGTTGGTGGGCCTACAAATCGGTTACAATCTTCCTTCTGTCTTTCGTATTTTCTTCCGTAGTGTTCCAAATCGTCTACCGTGTCTACTCTTTTGTTATCCAAGTATTACTTGTATTCAGGCTGCAACCCTCTTCTTATTATGTCTATCTGTTCGTCTTCCTCCAGAGGGCGCTTTAAATATTTAAATAGGACTCCCAGACAAGTGATGTAATTCGAGATCGTTTCTCCTTTGCCTTGAGTCCTATTCCTTATCTCGTCCATGACCTCATAATGTGAGTATTGACCAAAAAGTTTCTCTGGAACGCCTTTTTAAACTCATGCCATGTTTCAATTTTCAAAATCGCCGTGTCGTACCATCTTAATGCCCGATCTTCCATCACACTCGCTACTGCGTTTATTATTTGAGTGTCCGACATGTTGCTGTTCCGTCTACACCTGTCTAATTTGTTAAGAAACTGCTCTGGGTTTTCTTTTACATCATCCCCCGAGAATTTCAGGTTCCAATCTTTCAATATTCTTACACAATTAATATTTTCAGACTGAGTGTAGCCGTGTCTATGATGTCTTATTGGTGATCGGCTGTCTGATGATGAAATGCTACGAAATTTCATCTTGAGACATGTCTATACACTCTTGAATCGGATCTACTGCGATAATTTTGTCTACGTCGACTATTTCACGATCGATAAAGTTGTGGCTCTCTATCAACTCTATGACCTCGGATCCATGACCCATGACGACGTTCTTCAGATGAAGAAGACGATCAATGTCGATGGCCTCGCAGTCTACTATTGAATCTTCTGTGACTCCGTTCTCGTGACGTTGAATCCCTTCTCTTATTACGAGATGGGGATCTGTGACGATTGTGTCGAGTTACGGAAGTTCGTAGTTTACTACGATGTGAATGTCCCTGATTTAGTTCTTTGGACCTCGATCTTCGATCTCTTCTGTCTAGAGAACTGTGATCATGTTTCAGAGATTTAATGTCGATATGACGCCTCTCCCATGACGTAGATTTATATTTCTTATGACCAGGTGTAGGTTTGTAGTGGTTCTCCTTCGATGAGGATCAATAACGTTCTTCACGGTGATGAGACGACTCATTCTTTCTACTGTAATGAACCTTGCTTGACCTGTCACTCTTATGCTGTTTGGTTATCTCATCGTCGTTTGTATCGCTACCACTACTTGTATATTGTCTGTCTTGTTTTCTTTCATTGTTCAGTTTCTTTCCCAATCTTTTCATTTCTTCTTGTCTTCCTTCTACTTTTCCATTTCTAGAACTTCTCTTTACCAGCCGTTTTCTTCGTAGTTCTATCTTATTATCACCTGAATCTCCACTCTCATAGTTTTTCTCTGATTCATTATCATATCCACCATCCAATTTACTCTCTTCTCTTCTTCGGTCCATTAACCTTTCCATGTGTCTACTCGTGTCTACTTTTTGTTCTCTCAAACGTCAATTCAATTGTTTGTTTTCCCATAGCGAGTGAACACCGTAAAAAGGAGACATAAACAAGTTTTTCATTCCTAGAGGTGGTTGAATTATGGTTTTTCTCAAACCCGTTTCATTCATTTTCTTCTTTGTGCCATCGTTCTCTGGAATTGAATAACTTGTCTTTGATTCCCGCTCTTTATTGTTAGATATTTCATTCACTTCCAACTGTTTTTGTGTTCTCACCACCTGTAAATGTCTACTAACTCTTTCCCAAATTGATTTTTCTCTCCATCTTGTGAATCATTCTCATCTCCATCAGTCCGATATTCACTCTCGCTTTCATCCGTCACCAATTTGTCTTCCCTCATACCCAGTTTTTGACTAGTTTGTCTGGGTTTTCTCTGTTTATGTGTTCTCGTGTCTAGTACGTATTCTTTTGGTGGTTGTTCCTTCGGATCCATTCCTTCATTGTCTGCCGATGGTATCCACGGATCGTCCAACCTCTTTCCTTCCTGGATTAACTCAACCCTTAAGAATCTTTCACAGAGTGTCTCGAAGGAGCCTGTTGTACTTGCTTTCGCTTTTACCAGTTCTTTCTTCACTTGATCTTCACTCATTGATCTTATTTCGTTCAACCTTTTCCTAATGTCACGTAAGATTGTTAATAACCTTCTCATACTGTCTACATATTTTTGGTATTTCATCTTCTCTGCCATTTCTCACGAGAACACAAACAAGAAAGAAAAAAGAAAAAAAAAAAACAAAAAAAAATCTTGAATCTGAGAAAAAAAAAAAAAAAATTTTCACTGTCTACACAAAATCTTGAACCTGAAAAGAAAATGATCACTGTCTACAATTTTCTTCAACAACTGAAAAAAAAATATTTACTGTCTACAATAAGTCTTGATTTTTTGCTTTTCAGTACAAATAAATCTTCCTGAAACCTAATAAAATCCAAAAATTTAACAACTGAGAAAAAAAATATACATATTTACTTTCTACAATAAGTCTTGATTTTTCGCTTTTCAGTACAAATAAATCTTACTAAATCCTAATAAAATCCAAAAAAAAAAAAAAAAAAATTTTGGTTGACACTCGCTAACAATTAAATTATAATCTTTTGTCGGGCACTAGCTAACAATGAAATTTATATGAATACCATAAATATTCCCAAATATCCATCACCAAATGTTAATCCATAAATTTTCAATCATCCGTCTTTCCGTAATAGGGAGATGCGGTTTGCGCCAAAAATTTTCTTTTTTGATGCCCTTTTGAATGATATATATATAAATATTGTAAGGGTTTCCCGTGAGGGCCAATTCGACTATCTTACCCGGCTATACCCTTTCCGACCTCCAATTCGAAAATTTTTTTTTCTAAGTCCCGATTTCCAAATTGAGGTTGTGTCTAGTTACCATCGCCATGTACCGTTTCACGGTGCAATATTTTTGATAACTTTGCGTACAGCGTACACCAGACAACCCACCTTGCTCGGTACACGGTACACGGTGCACCACGTACGGTGCAAGGTGGAAGAAATGTTTTGGCATACACCAGAAACTGCACACCGTTCGATACACAGTACGCGATGTACCGTGCACGGGTGAAAATTTTTTTTACAACTTTGCGTACACCGTACACCACACAACGGGCGCTGTTCGGTACACGGTACACGGTGCACCACGTACGGTGCAAGGTTGAAAAAATGATTGAGCGTACACCAGACACCGCACAGTGTTCGGTACACGGTACACGGTGCACCACGTACGGTGCAAGGTGAAAAAATGTTTTGGCATACACCAGACACCGCACACCGTTCGATACACAGTACGCGATGTACCGTGCACGGGTGAAAACTTTTTTTACAACTTTGCGTACACCGTACACCAGACAACGCGCGCTGTTCGGTACACAGTACACGGTGCACCACGTACGGTGCGAGGTTGAAAAAATGTTTTGGCGTACACCAGACACCGCACAGTGTTCGGTACATGGTACACGATGCACCATGCCCGAGTAAAAAAATTTTTTATATCTTTGCGTACACCGTACACCAGACAACACTTGGCACACGGTACATGGTTGAAAAAAATGTTTTGTGTAAACCAGACACCGCGCACATTTCGGTACACACTACGTGGTGTAAAACGTACGGGGCACGATGAATGTCGAGTTCAATAAATTAACTCATGAGCTATCCCCCAAGCTCTGAATCCTTAAATAACCTGGGCGCGCGAGTAAAAAAAAAACTGATCAGCTGTCTCCCTAGCTCTATACCCTCAAAACTCTGGGCGTCGAGTTTAATAAATAAACCGATCAGCTAACCCCAAAGCTCTAAGCCCCCAAATGACCAGGGCGCGCGAGTTAAAAAAAAACTGATCAGCTGTCTCCTTAGCTCTAAACCCTCAAAACTCTGGGCGTCGAGTTAAAAAAATAAACCGATCAGCTATCTCCCAAATACCCTGGGTGTCGAGTTCAATATATAAACTAATTAGCTTAATCCCTAGCTCTAAACCCTCAAAACACTGGACGGCTGAGTACAATCAATAAGCTGATAAGCTATCCTCCAAGCACTGAATCCCCGAAACCCTGGGCGTCGATTTCAATAAATAAACTCATCAGCTATCCCCAAGCTCTGAATCCCCAAATGCTTTGGGTGGCTGAGTTCAATGAATAAACTGAACATCTCTCCCCAAAGCTCCCAACCCCCTAATATCCTGGGCGCGCGAGTTCGACAAAAAAACTGATCGGCTGTCCCCTAAGCTGTAAACCCCAAAAAGCCCGGGCGTCAAGTTCAATAAATAAACTGATCAGCAAACCCCTAAATACCCCGGGCGTCCAGTTAAATATATAAACTGATCAGCTATCTCCCTAGGTCTAAAATCTCAAAACTCTGGGCAACGAGTTCAACGAAAAAATTGATCAGCTATCCTCCAAACTCTAAGCTCCGATGATCCTGGGCGTCGAGATCAATCAATAATCTGATCAGCTATCCCCAAGCTCTAAACCCCCAAATACCCTGGGCAGCTGAGTACAATAAATAAGCTGATCAGCTATCCTCCAAGCTCTGAATCCCCAAAACCCTGGGCGTTGAGTTCAATAAATAAACTCATCAGCTATCCCCAAGCTCTGAATCCCAAAATGTCCTGGGTGGCTGAGTTCAATGAATAAACTGAACACCTCTCCCCAAAGCTCCCAACCCCCAAATACCCTGGGCGTCGAGTTCAATAAATAAAATGACAAGCTATCCCCCAAATACCCTGGGTGTCGAGTTCAATATACAAACTCATCAGCTATCCCTAAGCTCTGAATCCTCAAATGCTTTGGGTGGCTGAGTTCAATGAATAAAATGAACATCTCTCCCCCAAGCTCTCAACCCCTAAATACGCTGGGCACGCGGGTTCGACAAAAAAACTTATCGGCTGTCCCCTAAGCTGTAAGCCCAAAATACCCTGGGCGTCAAGTTCAATAAATGAACAGATCAGCGACTCTTTAAATACTATTGGCGTCGAGTTAAATATATAAACTGATCAGCTATCTCCCTAGGTCTAAAATCCCAAAACTCTGGGCGACGAGTTCAACGAAAAAACTGAACAGCTATCCTCCAAGCTCTTGGCTCCGAAGACCCTGGGCGTCGAGTTTAATCAATAATCTGATCAGCTATCCCAAAGCTCTGGATCCCTAAATACCCTGAGCTGCTGAGTTCGATAAATGAATTGATCAGCTTTCCCACAATCTCTAAGCCCCCAAATACCCAGGGTGCCCGAGTTCAACAAAAAAACCTATTGGCTGTCCCCCAAGCTGTTAGCCCTTAAATCCTCTAGGAGTCGAGTTCAATAAATAAACTGATCAGTTATCCTCCAAATACCCTGGGTGTCGAGTTCAATATATAAACTGACCATTCATCTCCCTAGCTCTAAGCTCTTAAAACTCTGAGCCCCCGAGGTTAACGAAAAAACTGATCAGCTATGCTCCAAGCCCCAAAGACCCTGGGCGTCAAGTTCAATAAATAATCTTATCAGCTATCCCCCAAGCTCTGAACCCCCAAATACTCTGGGCGTCGAGTTCAATATATAAACTGATCAGCTATTTCCAAAGCTCTAAGCCTTCAAAACCCTGGGCGTCAAGTTCAATATATAAACGGATCAGCTTTCTCCCTCGTTCTAAACCCTCAAAACCTATGCGTCAAGTTAAATAAATTAACTCATCAGCTATGACCCAAGCTCTGAATCCCCAAATACCCTGAGCTGCTGAGTTCGATAAATAAATTGATCAGCTATCCCACAAGCTCTTAGCCCCCAAATACCCAGGGCGCCCGAGTAAAACAATAAAACTTATTGGCTGTCCCCCAAGCTCTAAGCCCCCAAAACTTTGGGCGTCGAGTTCAATAAATAAACTCATCAGCAGTCCCCCAAGCTCTCAATCCCCAAATACCCTCGGCCGCTGAGTACAATAAATTGGCTGATCAGCTATCCTCCAAATTCGGAATCCCAAAATACCCTGGGTGGCTGAGTTCAATAAATAAACTGATCAGCTCCCCCCCAAATTCTATACCCCCAAATACCCCGGGTCCGCAAGTTCGACAAAAAAACTTATCGGCTGTCCCTGAAGTCGAGTTCACTAAATAAGTTTATCAGCTATCTCCCTAACTCAAAACCCTCAAAACTCTGGGCGTCGATTTCAATAAATAAACCGATCAGCTATTCCCTAAGCTGTAAACCCCCAAATACCTTCAGCGTCCAGTTCAATAAATCAACTGATCAACTATCCCCAAATCATCCTGGGTGTCGAGTTCAATATATAAACTCATCAGCTTTCTCCCAAGCTCTAAACTTTCAACTCTGAGCGTAGAGTTCAATATATAAACTGATTAGCTATTCTCGAAGCTCTAAGCTCTCAAATTCCCTGGGCGCGCGTGTTCGACAAAAAAAAACTGATTGGCTGTCCCCCAAGCTGTAAACCCCCAAATACCCTGAGCGTCAGGTTCAATAAATAAACTGATGAGCTATCTCCCCAGCTCTAAGCACTCAAAACTCTAAGCTTTGAGTTTAATAAAGAAACCGATCAGCTATCCCCCAAGCTCTAAACCCCCAAGTAACCTGGGCGTGCGAGTTCAAAAAAAAAACTGATCAGCTATCTCCCTAGCTCTAAACTCTCAAAACTCTGGGCGTCGAGTTCAATAAATAAACCGATCAGCTATCCCCCAAATACCCTAGGTATCGAGTTCAATATATAAACTGATCAGCTTTATCCCTAGCTCTAAACCCTCAAAGCTCTGGGCATCAAGTTCAATAAATAATTGGATCAGCTATCCCCCAAGCTCCAAACCCCCAAATACCCTGGGCACGCGAGATCGACAAAAAAACTTATCGCCTTTCCCGCAAGCTGTAAGCCCCCATATCCTGGGCATCGAGTTCAATAAATAAAACTGTTCGGCTATCTCCCCAGCTCAAAACTCTTAAATCTCCGGGCGTCGAGTTAAATAAATAAACAGATCAGCTATTTCCAAAGCTGTAAACCGCCAAATACCCTGGCCATGGAGTTCAATAAATAAACTGATCAGCTATCCCTCAAATACCCTGGGTGTTGAGTTCAATATATAAACGGATCAGCTGTCTCCCTAGCTCCAAACCCTCAAAACCTATGCGTCAAGTTCAAAAAATAAACTTGTCAGCTATATCCCAAGCTCTCTACCTCAAATACCCTGGGCGTCGAGTTCAATAAATAAACCGATCAGCTATCCCTCACGCTCTAAACCCCCAAACCCTGGGCTCCCGAGGGCAACGAAAAAACTGATTAGTTATCCCCCAAGCTTTAAGCCCCTAAAACCTTTGGCGTCGAGTTCAATAAATAAACTCATCAGCAATCCCCCAAGCTCTAAATCCCTCCATACCCTGAGCTGCTGAGTTCGATAAATAAATTGATCAGCTATCCCCCAAGCTCTAAACCCCCAAATACCCTGGGTGACGAGATCAATAAATATTCTGATCAGCTATCCCCTAAATGCCCTGGGAGGCTGAGTTCCATTTATAAACTGATCAGCTTTCTCCCTATTTCTAAACCCTCAAAACTCTGGGCGCGCAGGATCAACAAAAAAACTTATCGGCTGTTCCCCAAGCTGTAAGCCCCCGAAACCCTGGGCGTAGACTTCAATAAATAAACTCATCAGCTTTCCCACGAATACCCTAGGTGTCGAGTTCAATTTTATAAACTGATCAGCTTTATCCCTAGCTCCAAGCCCTCAAAACTCTGGGAGTCGAGTTCAATAAATAAACGGATCAGCTATCCTCCAAGCTCTAAACCCCTTAATATCCTGGGCGAGGAGTTCAATAAATATACTGATCAGCTATCCCCTAAATGCCCTGGGCGGCTGAGTTCAATTTATAAACCGATCAGCTTTCTCCCTATTCCTAAACCCTTAAATTTCTGGGTGTCGAGTTCAATCAATAAACTCATCAGCTCTCCCCCAAGCTCTAAACCCCCAAATACCCTGGGCACGCGAGTTTGACAAAAAAACTTATCGGCTGTCCCGCAAGCTGTAAACCCCCATACCCTGGGCGTCGAGTTCAATAAATAAACTGATCGGCTATCTCTTGAACTCAAAACCCTTAAGTCTCCGGGCGTCGAGTTCAATAAAAAAACCGATCAGCTTTTTCCTAAGCTGTAATCCACCAAATACCCTGGCCCTCGAGTTCAATTAATAAACTGATCAGCTATCCCCTCAAATACCCTGGGTGTTGAGTTCAATATATAAACAGATCAGCTTTCTCCCTAGCTCTAAACCCTCAAAACCTATGCGTCAAGTTCAAAAAATAAACTTATCAGCTATATCCCAAGCTCTAAACCTCAAATACCCTGGGCGTCGAGTTCAATAAATAAACCGATCAGCTATGCCTCACGCTCTAAACTTCTCAACCCTGGGCGGCCGAGGTCAACAAAAAAAACTGATTAGTTATTCCTTAAGCTTTAAGCCCCTAAAACCCTTGGAGTCAAGTTCAATAAATAAACTCATCAGCTCTCCCCAAGCTCTGAATCCCCAAATACCCTGGGCAGCTGAGTTCAGTAAATAAACTCATCAGCTTTCCCCCAAGCTCTGAATATCCAAAAACTCTGGGACGCTGAGTTGAATAAATAAACTGATCAGCTATCCCCCAAGCTCTCAACCCCCAAATACCCTGGGAACGCGAGTTCAACAAAAAAACTTATCGGCTGTCCCCCAAGCTATTAACCTCCAAATACCATGGGCGTCGTGTTCAATAAATAAACTTATCAGCTATCCCCCAGGCTCTGAATACCCAAATACCCTGGGCGTCGAGTTCAATATTTAAACTGATCTGCTATTTCCGAAGCTCTCAACCTTCAAAACCCTAGGCGTCGAGTTCAATAAATAAACTCATCAGCTATCCCCCAAGCTCTGAATTACCAAATACCCTAGGTGGCTGAGTTGAATAAATAAACTGATCAGCTATCCCCCAAGCTCTAAACCTCCAAATACCCTGGGCGCGCGAGTTCAACAAAAAAACTTATCGGCTGTCCCTCAAGCTATAAACCTCCAAATACCCTGGGCGCGCGAGTTCAACAAAAAAACTTATCGGCTGTCCCTCAAGCTATAATCCCTCAAATACCCTGGGCGTCGTGTTCAATATATAAACTGATCAGCTATCTCCCTAGGTCAAAACCCTCGAAACTCTGTGCGTCGAGTTCAATAAATAAACTTATCAGCTATCCCCCAGGCTCTGAATACCCAAATACCCTGGGCGTCGAGTTCAATATATAAACTGATCAGCTATTTCCGAAGCTCTAAACCTTCAAAACCCTGGGCGTCGAGTTCAATAAATAAACCGATCAGCTATCCCTAAAGCTCTAAACCCCCCAACCCTGGACTTCTGAGGTCAACGAAAAAACTGATCAGTTATCCTCCAAGCTTCAAGCCTCTAAAACCCTGAGCGTCGAGTTCAATAAATAAACTCATCAGCTCTCCCCAAGCTCTGAATACCCAAATACCCTGGGTGTCGAGTTCAATATATAAACTGATCAGCTATTTCCGAAGCTCTCAACCTTTAAAACCTTGGGCGTCGAGTTCAATAAATAAACCAATCAGCTATCCCTCAAGCTCTTAACCATCCAACCCTGGGTGCCTGAGGTCAACGAAAGCTCTAAACTCCCCCTTCCCTCAACTCTTGGCCCTTGAGGTCAATGAAAAAACTGATCAGCTATCCTCCAAGCTCCAAGCCCGGAAGACCCTGGGCGTCGAGTTCAATAAATAAACTCACAGCTATCTCCCAAGCTCTGAATAACTAAATACCCTGGGTGGCTGAGTTGAATAAATAAACTGATCAGCTATCCCCAAAGCTCTAAACGCCCAAATACCCTGTGCGCGCGAGTTCAACAAAAAAACTTATCGGCTGTCCCCCAAGCTATAATCCCCCAAATATTCTGGGCGTCGCGTTCAATATATAAACTGATCAGCTATCCCCCAGGCTCTGAATGCCCAAATACCCTGGGCGTCGAGTTCAATATATAAACTGATCAGCTATTTCCGAAGCTCTAAACCTTCAAAAACCTGGGCGTCGAGTTCAATAAATAAACTCATCAGCTATCCCCCAAGCTCTGAATTACCAAATACCCTAGGTGGCTGAGTTGAATAAATAAACTGATCAGCTATCCCCCAAGCTCTAAACCTCCAAATACCCTGGGCGCGCGAGTTCAACAAAAAAACTTATCGGCTGTCCCTCAAGCTATAAACCTTCAAATACCCTGGGCGCGCGAGTTCAACAAAAAAACTTATCGGCTGTCCCTCAAGCTATAATCCCTCAAATACCCTGGGCGTCGTGTTCAATATATAAACTGATCAGCTATCTCCCTAGGTCAAAACCCTCGAAACTCTGTGCGTCGAGTTCAATAAATAAACTTATCAGCTATCCCCCAGGCTCTGAATACCCAAATACCCTGGGCGTCGAGTTCAATATATAAACTGATCAGCTATTTCCGAAGCTCTAAACCTTCAAAACCCTGGGCGTCGAGTTCAATAAATAAACCGATCAGCTTTCCCTAAAGCTCTAAACCCCCCAACCCTGGACTTCTGAGGTCAACGAAAAAACTGATCAGTTATCCTCCAAGCTTCAAGCCTCTAAAACCCTGAGCGTCGAGTTCAATAAATAAACTCATCAGCTCTCCCCAAGCTCTGAATACCCAAATACCCTGGGTGTCGAGTTCAATATATAAACTGATCAGCTATTTCCGAAGCTCTCAACCTTTAAAACCTTGGGCGTCGAGTTCAATAAATAAACCAATCAGCTATCCCTCAAGCTCTTAACCATCCAACCCTGGGTGCCTGAGGTCAACGAAAGCTCTAAACTCCCCCTTCCCTCAACTCTTGGCCCTTGAGGTCAATGAAAAAACTGATCAGCTATCCTCCAAGCTCCAAGCCCGGAAGACCCTGGGCGTCGAGTTCAATAAATAAACTCACAGCTATCTCCCAAGCTCTGAATAACTAAATACCCTGGGTGGCTGAGTTGAATAAATAAACTGATCAGCTATCCCCAAAGCTCTAAACGCCCAAATACCCTGTGCGCGCGAGTTCAACAAAAAAACTTATCGGCTGTCCCCCAAGCTATAATCCCCCAAATATTCTGGGCGTCGCGTTCAATATATAAACTGATCAGCTATCCCCCAGGCTCTGAATGCCCGAATACCCTGGGCGTCGAGTTCAATATATAAACTGATCAGCTATTTCCGAAGCTCTAAACCTTCAAAACCCTGGGCGTCGAGTTCAATAAATAAACCGATCAGCTATCCCTCAAGCTCTAAACCCCCCAAACGAGGACCCCCAACCCTGGACTCCCGAGGTCAACGAAAAAACTGATCAGCTATCCTCCAAGCTCCAAGCCCCGAAGACCCTGGGCGTTGAGTTCAATAAATTAACTCATCAGCTCTCTCCAAGCTCTGAATACCCAAATACCCTGGCCGTCGAGTTCAATATATAAACTGATCAGCTATTTCCGAAGCTCTCAACCTTTAAAACCTTGGGCGTCGAGTTCAATAAATAAACCAATCAGCTATCCCTCAAGCTCTTAACCATCCAACCCTGGGTTCCTGAGGTCAACGAAAGCTCTAAACTCCCCCACCCCCTCAACTCTTGGCCCCTGAGGTCAATGAAAAAACTGATCAGCTATCCTCCAAGCTCCAAGCCCCGAAGATCCTGGGCGTCGAGTTCAATAAATAAACTCACAGCTATCTCCCAAGCTCTGAATTACTAAATACCCTAGGTGGCTGAGTTGAATAAATAAACTGATCAGCTATCCCCAAAGCTCTAAACCCCCAAATACCCTGGGCCCGCGAGTTCAACAAAAAAACTTATCGGCTGTCCCCCAAGCTATAATCCCCCAAATATTCTGGGCGTCGCGTTCAATATATAAACTGATCAGCTATCCCCCAGGCTCTGAATGCCCGAATACCCTGGGCGTCGAGTTCAATATATAAACTGATCAGCTATTTCCGAAGCTCTAAACCTTCAAAACCCTGGGCGTCGAGTTCAATAAATAAACCGATCAGCTATCCCTCAAGCTCTAAACCCCCCAAACGAGGACCCCCAACCCTGGACTCCCGAGGTCAACGAAAAAACTGATCAGTTATCCCCCAAGCTTCAAGCCCCTAAGACTCTGGGCGTCGAGTTCAATAAATAAGCTTATCATCTATCCCCCAGGCTCTGAATACCCAAATACCCTGGGCGTCGAGTTCAATATATAAACTGATCAGCTATTTCCGAAGCTCTAAACCTTCAAAACCCTGGGCGTCGAGTTCAATAAATAAACCGATCAGCTATCCCTCAAGCTCTAAACCCCCCAACCCTGGACTTCTGAGGTCAACGAAAAAACTGATCAGTTATCCTCCAAGCTTCAAGCCTCTAAAACCCTGAGCGTCGAGTTGAATAAATAAACTCATCAGCTCTCCCCAAGCTCTGAATACCCAAATACCCTGGGTGTCGAGTTCAATATATAAACTGATCAGCTATTTCCGAAGCTCTCAACCTTTAAAACCTTGGGCGTCGAGTTCAATAAATAAACCAATCAGCTATCCCTCAAGCTCTTAACCATCCAACCCTGGGTGCCTGAGGTCAACGAAAGCTCTAAACTCCCCCTTCCCTCAACTCTTGGCCCTTGAGGTCAATGAAAAAACTGATCAGCTATCCTCCAAGCTCCAAGCCCGGAAGACCCTGGGCGTCGAGTTCAATAAATAAACTCACAGCTATCTCCCAAGCACTGAATAACTAAATACCCTGGGTGGCTGAGTTGAATAAATAAACTGATCAGCTATCCCCAAAGCTCTAAACGCCCAAATACCCTGTGCGCGCGAGTTCAACAAAAAAACTTATCGGCTGTCCCCCAAGCTGTAATCCCCCAAATATTCTGGGCGTCGCGTTCAATATATAAACTGATCAGCTATCCCCCAGGCTCTGAATGCCCAAATATCCTGGGCGTCGAGTTCAATATATAAACTGATCAGCTATTTCCGAAGCTCTAAACCTTCAAAAACCTGGGCGTCGAGTTCAATAAATAAACCGATCAGTTATCCCTCAAGCTCAAAACCCCCCAACCGAGGACTCCCAACCCTGGACTCCCGAGGTCAACGAAAAAACTGATCAGTTAACCCCCAAGCTTCAAGCCCCTAAAACTCTGGGCATCGAGTTCAATATATAAACTCATCAGCTCTCCCCAAGCTCTGAATCCCCAAATACCCTGGGCTCCTAAAATCCTGGGCGTCGAGTTCAATAAATAAACTCATCAGCTATCTCCTTAGCTCTGAATCCCGAAATACCCTGGGTGGCTGAGTTTTATAAATGATCTGATCAGCTTTCCCACAAGCTCTAAACCCCCAAATACCCAGGGTGCCCGAGTTTGATCAAAAAACTTATTGGCTGTCCCCCAAGCTGTAAGCCCCCAAATACCCTGGGAGTAAAGTTCAATAAATAAACTGATCAGCTATCTCCCAAATACTTCGGGCGTTGAGTTCAATATATAAACTGATCAGCTATCTCCCTAGGTCAAAACCCTTTAAACTCTGGGCTACGAGTTCAATAAAAAAACCGATCATCTATCCCTGAAGCTCTCAACCTCTCCAACTCTTGGCCCCCGAGGTCAACGAAAAAACTGATCAGCTATCCTCCAAGCTCCAAGCCCCGAAGACCCTGGGCGTTGAGTTCAATAAATTAACTCATCAGCTCTCTTCAAGCTCTGAATACCCAAATACCCTGGCCGTCGAGTTCAATATATAAACTGATCAGCTATTTCCGAAGCTCTCAACCTTTAAAACCTTGGGCGTCGAGTTCAATAAATAAACCAATCAGCTATCCCTCAAGCTCTTAACCATCCAACCCTGGGTTCCTGAGGTCAACGAAAGCTCTAAACTCCCCCCCCCCCCCTCAACTCTTGGCCCCTGAGGTCAATGAAAAAACTGATCAGCTATCCTCCAAGCTCCAAGCCCCGAAGATCCTGGGCGTCGAGTTCAATAAATAAACTCACAGCTATCTCCCAAGCTCTGAATTACTAAATACCCTAGGTGGCTGAGTTGAATAAATAAACTGATCAGCTATCCCCAAAGCTCTAAACCCCCAAATACCCTGGGCCCGCGAGTTCAACAAAAAAACTTATCGGCTGTCCCCCAAGCTATAATCCCCCAAATATTCTGGGCGTCGCGTTCAATATATAAACTGATCAGCTATCCCCCAGGCTCTGAATGCCCGAATACCCTGGGCGTCGAGTTCAATATATAAACTGATCAGCTATTTCCGAAGCTCTAAACCTTCAAAACCCTGGGCGTCGAGTTCAATAAATAAACCGATCAGCTATCCCTCAAGCTCTAAACCCCACAACCGAGGACCCCCAACCCTGGACTCCCGAGGTCAACGAAAAAACTGATCAGTTATCCCCCAAGCTTCAAGCCCCTAAGACTCTGGGCGTCGAGTTCAATAAATAAGCTTATCATCTATCCCCCAGGCTCTGAATACCCAAATACCCTGGGCGTCGAGTTCAATATATAAACTGATCAGCTATTTCCGAAGCTCTAAACCTTCAAAACCCTGGGCGTCGAGTTCAATAAATAAACCGATCAGCTATCCCTCAAGCTCTAAACCCCCCAACCCTGGACTTCTGAGGTCAACGAAAAAACTGATCAGTTATCCTCCAAGCTTCAAGCCTCTAAAACCCTGAGCGTCGAGTTCAATAAATAAACTCATCAGCTCTCCCCAAGCTCTGAATACCCAAATACCCTGGGTGTCGAGATCAATATATAAACTGATCAGCTATTTCCGAAGCTCTCAACCTTTAAAACCTTGGGCGTCGAGTTCAATAAATAAACCAATCAGCTATCCCTCAAGCTCTTAACCATCCAACCCTGGGTGCCTGAGGTCAACGAAAGCTCTAAACTCCCCCTTCCCTCAACTCTTGGCCCCTGAAGTCAATGAAAAAACTGATCAGCTATCCTCCAAGCTCCAAGCCCGGAAGACCCTGGGCGTCGAGTTCAATAAATAAACTCACAGCTATCTCCCAAGCTCTGAATAACTAAATACCCTGGGTGGCTGAGTTGAATAAATAAACTGATCAGCTATCCCCAAAGCTCTAAACGCCCAAATACCCTGTGCGCGCGAGTTCAACAAAAAAACTTATCGGCTGTCCCCCAAGCTATAATCCCCCAAATATTCTGGGCGTCGCGTTCAATATATAAACTGATCAGCTATCCCCCAGGCTCTGAATGCCCAAATACCCTGGGCGTCGAGTTCAATATATAAACTGATCAGCTATTTCCGAAGCTCTAAACCTTCAAAACCCTGGGCGTCGAGTTCAATAAATAAACCGATCAGTTATCCCTCAAGCTCAAAACCCCCCAACCGAGGACTCCCAACCCTGGACTCCCGAGGTCAACGAAAAAACTGATCAGTTAACTCCCAAGCTTCAAGCCCCTAAAACTCTGGGCATCGAGTTCAATATATAAACTTATCAGCTCTCCCCAAGCTCTGAATCCCCAAATCCCCTGGGCTCCTAAAATCCTGGGCGTCGAGTTCAATAAATAAACTCATCAGCTATCTCCTTAGCTCTGAATCCCGAAATACCCTGGGTGGCTGAGTTTAATAAATGATCTGATCAGCTTTCCCACAAGCTCTAAACCCCCAAATACCCAGGGTGCCCGAGTTTGATCAAAAAACTTATTGGCTGTCCCCCAAGCTGTAAGCCCCCAAATACCCTGGGAGTAAAGTTCAATAAATAAACTGATCAGCTATCTCCCAAATACCCCGGGCGTTGAGTTCAATATATAAACTGATCAGCTATCTCCCTAGGTCAAAACCCTTAAAACTCTGGGCGTCGAGTTCAATAAATAAACCGATCATCTATCTCTCAAGCTCCCAACCTCCCCAACTCTTGGCCCCCGAGGTCAACGAAAAAACTGATCAGCTATCCTCCAAGCTCCAAGCCCCGAAGACCGTGGGCGCCGAGTTCAATAAATAAACTCATCAGCTATCCCCCAAGCTCTGGATATCTAAATACCCTGGGTGGCTGAGTTGAATAAATAAACTGATCAGCTATCCCCCAAGCTCTAAACCCCCAAATATCCTGTGCGCGTGAGTTCAACAAAAAAACTTATCAGGTGTTTCCCAAGCTGTCAACCTCTAAATACCCTGGGCGTCGTGTTCAATAAGTAAACTGATCAGCTATCCTCCAAATACCCTGGGAGTCGAGTTCAATATATAAACTTATCAGCTACCCCTTCAGCTCAATAATTAAACTTATCTGCTATCCCTTCAGTTCTAAATCCCCAAATTACCTGGGTGCGCGAGTTCGACAAAAAAACTGATCAGCTATCTCCCAAGCTCTTAACCCTAAGCGTACTTTATATTTGAATTTCAAGTCCATAAAATAGTGTTTTTTTTTTTGTTCCACAAAAAGGTTGTTATGTAGTTTTATTTAAATAACTTTAAAATATTACAAAGTAATAAAAAATATGTTTAAAAAAAAAATTATAAATAAATAATAAGCAATAAACAAACGAAAATTTTTACACTTTTCTCGAAATATGTCTGATTCTTAGAAGCATTTAATTTATAGTTAAAAAATAAATCTTGTAGATAATGAAAAAAAGAAGCTTCTGGCGCAAACCGCATTTTTTTATTCCCTGAACTGCGCATGCGCGGGGTGAAATAGTGATTTTTCAACTATAATTTTTATCTCGAAATCTAAGAAGGCTAGAAAAACGCGGTTTGCGGCATATTTTTGTTTAAAAAAAATGTAGTTCAGCGATATAAATTTAGTTATATTTTAACGCAGTATGCAGCCGCTAGGTGGCGATTTAGATAAAAAATTTCAATTTCCCTAAGCTCTACTAACAGTTACAAAGTTTTTCACAACTTTTTTAAGATTTACTTGGCTGACTATCAATGCAATTACCTTTGAAGGCAAGTGTAATATAATGACAATCAAACTATGCCCATGGTCATTGACATCTGAACTTTTCCAAAGTTTGAAGTCAATTCATTTGATAAAATTTCATTAGTTCAAGAGAGTTTTAACTGCAGCTACTTTTTCAATTTTTAGTTATCAAGTAGGATAAAGTAAGTCTTAGGTCTCCCAGCAAGAGCAAATGATGTTCACAGGCATGGTTCACTTTACACAAAAAAAAATTATATTTTACCTTTTCTGTCAGCTGAGCAAAATTTGAAAGTTTTTATGGCAATAATAAACTTTGTGCGATTGGGGTTCTTAAAAATAAATTTAATTACAAACCTTTCATGATCTGTTTAATTAAGTCTCTGTGCTAAGAGTCAAAAGATTAAAATCTTCAAGCGAGTAAGACAAGTTTTCAATAATTATAAGTATTGAAGTAAAACAAGTATTCAATAGTTATAAAATTTTAAAACTAAAAAAGAATTCTTGATAAATAAATCAATTGAAAAAGTAGAAAAAAATGTGCGTGCGTTGTCTGGTGTACGGTGTACGTAAAGTTATAAAAAATATTTTCATCCGTGCATGGTGTACCATGTACCGAACAGTGTGCGGTGTCTGGTGTACGCCAAAAAAATTTTTCAACCTTGCACCGTACGTGGTGCACTGTGTACCGTGTACCAAACAGCGCGCGTTGTCTGGTGTACGGTGTACGCAAAGACATAAAAAAAATTTTCACCCGTGCACGGTACATCGCGTACCGTGTACCGAACGGTGTGCGGTGTCTGGTGTACGCCAAAACTTTTTTTCAACCTTGCACCGTACGTGGTGCACCGTGTACCGTGTACCGAGCAGTGCGGGTTATCTGGTGTACGGTGTACGCAAAGTAATAAAAAAAATTTTCACCCATGCACGGTACATCGCGTACCGTGTACCGAACGGTGTGCGGTGTCTGGTGTACGCCAAAACATTTTTTCAACCTTGCACCGTACGTGGTGCACCGTGTACCGTGTACCGAGCAGTGCGGGTTGTCTGGTGTACGGTGTACACAAAGTTATAAAAAATATTTTCACCCATGCACGGTACATCGCGTACCGTATACCGAACGGTGTGCGGTGTCTGGTGTACGCCAAAACATTTTTTCAATCTTGCACCGTACGTGGTGTACCGTGTACCGAGCAGTGCGGGTTGTCTGGTGTACGGTGTACGCAAAGTTATAAAAAATATTTTCACCCGTGCACGGTGCATCGTGTACCATGTACCGAACAGCACGCGTTGTCTGGTGTACGGTGTACGCAAAGTTATAAAAAAATCATTTTTTGAACCGTACGCGGTGTACGGTGCACCGTGTACGAAACAATGGCAAAACAAAAACTTTTCCCTGCTATCCGCCGTGCACCGTGCACCAAAAAGCTCCTCTGTACACAGTGCACCGTGTACCGTGTACATAAAAGCTCATTAGGTATAGCGCCCGTGCACCGTGAAACGGTACACGGCGATGGTACCTAGACACAACTCCAAATTTATTCTAAGTTCTTCCTTTGAAAGAAAAAAAAAATTTTTTTTCTAAGTCCCTGCCTTCGAGAGAGAAAATAAAACAATTTCTTCCAAGTCTACCTTTCAAAAAAATTTTTTCAAGTCCAACTTTTCGAGATTTTCCTGTTCCACCTTGAAAAATTCTACTAACAAGGAGATGACCAGGCCTTTGGGTCATGGATTTGGCTGAAGCTTGGTATGTGGGCTCCAAATATGCCTAAAAAAACCTCCAAGTGGCAGTTTCTCTGAATAGGTCTTTTAAAGTCATGTTCCCTCTACACGCCATGCTAAAAAATCAGCATTTTATCAGCATTTTCAATAAAAAGCTGGTTTTGACCTGATTTTCAAAAAAATATTTAACAGACCCTATTACACTTACAGAAATCCAGAACCTCGCATTTTTTTGTCTTTCCAAGTACTTTCTGGAAAAAATTATTTAAGATTTTTTTTTAATGTATTAGACCATGTAAAATTAAGATGTTTTTCGTCATTTTTTCATTTTAATTATCTCAGTTTTACATGGTCTAATACATTTAAAAAAAAATCTCAAATAATTTTTTCCAGAAAGTACTTGGAAAGAAAAAAAATGCGAGGTTCCGGATTTCTGTAAGTGTAATAGGGTCTGAGCTATATTTTTTTGAAAATCAGGTCAAAAACAGCTTTTTATTGAAAATGCTGATAAAATGCTGATTTTTTAGCATGCGGTGTAAAGGGAACATGACTTTAAAAGACCTATTCAGAGAAACTGACTCTTGGAGGTTTCTTTTAGGCATATTTGGAGCCCATATACCAAGTCTTAGCCAAATCCATGACCCAAAGGCCTGGTCCTCTCCTTGTAAGTCCAACTTATGGAAAAATCTAAGTTCTATCACCGAAAAATTTTCTAAGTCTAACCTTCCGAAATTTTTTTTTAAGTCCCTACCCTTGACAAAAAAAATTTTTTCTAAGTCCAACTCTCAAAAAAAAAAAATCCTGAGTTCTTCCTTTGAGAAGAGAAAAAAAATTTTAGTTTCACCACTTAAAAATAAAAAAAATTTTTTGCCAATGTCTACAACGAAAAGAAAGAAAAAAAAAAAAATTACTTCTTCCTTCAACCAGCTTCCCGTGGGTTAATTAAAAAAAAAAAAATCAAACAAAAAAAAATCAATTGTTCCGGTGCCATTTGTAATAAATAAACTAAAGTCTACGGCAAGAAAATTTATTTATTACTTCTTCCAGCATTCAACCGCCAGCCCTGGATGGTTTTCTTTCCGCGGGAACCCCACACCCCCAGAAATTTAAAGAGTTTTCCCCTGAATTTTTGAGAGAATTTTATTGTAATGGGAGGGCCCATGAAACTCTCTTAAATACTTAAGGGAGGCCCTTTTTCGAATTTACCCCATTACAAATGGCGCCCGAACAGGGCCATTTGTACTGGGGGTGTGGGGTTCCCGCGGAAAGAAAACCATCCGGGGTGGTTGGCGAGTAGGGCCTGGTAGGCAAAATCACATTACGAGGATTCACTCCCTCGCAGGCTTTATACTAAAAAACCCTGGGCATGAGTTGAATAAAAGAAGATATTGTGTATACCTCAAGCTTAAAAACAAAATGCCCAAAGTAATTGCTTGTTAAAACGTAAGTACCCTGGGCGTCGATTTGAAAAAGAAAGTAATTGTTTATCCTCCAAGCTTTTGACCCTAAATAACCTGGGCGTATATTTGAATATAAAAGCGAATTGTATAGTATAAAACCCAGGGCTTGAGTAAAATTAAAAAAGTAATAGTGTATTTTGAAAGCTTTAGACTAGAAAATTCTGTTCGTAAGTTCAATAAATAAACTAATTGATTATCCCCCAAGCCTCGAAAGCTATAACCATGGGGGTTAAGATGAAAAAAAAGATTATTTATCCCCGAAACATTAAACTAAAAAACCCTTGGAGACTGGTTAAATTAAAAATGAATTGTTTATCCTCCACGCCTTCAAAACAAAACACTTTGGGCTTCGAATAAAAGAAAAAAAGAAAGATTGTTTATCCTCTAAGCTTTCAATTAAAAAACGTGGGCGTTAAGTTGATTAAAATAACCAATTGTTCATCTCCGCAGCTTTATTCAAAAGATACTGTGTTTTGAGTTGAATAATCAAACTTATTCTCAATCCACAAAGCTTTATACTCAGAAACCCTGGACGCTGAGTTTGATAAATAAGAAGATTGATTATCTCCTGAGCATAAAACTGAAAACTCAACCTAGGAATTTTTAGAATAAAGCTTTCAAAATGAACAATCACTTTTTTAATTTTACTTTTTCCCTGGGTTTTTTAGTTTAAAGCCTCTGAGATAAACAATTCGTTTTTTTATTTAACCCTACGCCCAGGGCATTTAAGTTTAAATGCTTGGGGTATAAACAATAACTTCTTTTATTAAACTCATGCCCAGGGCATTTTGGTTTAAATGCTTGGAGTATAAACAATTACTTTCTTTAATTCAACTCATGCCCAGGGTTTTTAAGTATAAAGCCTCTGTGATGAACAATTCGGTTTTTGATTAAATTACAGGCCCGGAGTATTTAGGTTCAAAGGCTTGGGGTTAAAGCAATTACTTTCTTTTATTCAACTCATGCCCAGGGTTTCTCAGTATAAAGCCTCTAAAATAAATAACTCGTTTTTTTTATTCAACTCTACGCCCAGGGCATTTTGGTTTGAATGCTTGGGGTATAACAATTACTTACTTTTTTTAAATCGACGCGCAGGGTTTTTTAGTATAAGGCCTCTGGGATTAATGACTCGTTTTATTTTCAACTCTACACCCAGGTTATTTTGGTTTAAATGCTGGGGGATAAACAATTACTTTTTTTAATCAACTCACGCACAGGATTTTTTAGTATAAAGCTTTAAAAATCAACAATTACTTTTTTAATTTTACTCATGCCCTGGGTTTTTTAGTATAAAGCCTCTGAGATGAACAATGCGCTTTTTTATTCAGCCTTACGCCCAGGGTATTTAGAGTCAAAGGCTTAGGGGACGAACAATTACTTTCTTTTTTCAAGTCGTTGTCCCAGGTATTTAAGTTTCAAAGCTAAACAATTACTTTTTTCAATCAACTTACTTTTTGTTATGCAACTCATGCCCAGGCTTTTTTAGTTTAAAGCCTCTGAGAGAAACAATTCGTTTTTTTTATTTAACTCTACGCCCACACTCAGAGAAGCCTGGTATGACAGTAAAGGCAGCGTGCATTAAGTGTTAAGTCGTAGTCCGTAGATGCAAACTTTAACAGTTAATGCATCCGTCTTAACAGTTAATGCGGGACGCATTAACTGTTAAGTATCCAGTCGACTTGATTTTCACGTTATGTTCGGGGTTATGTTTATCATATTTACTAGATCGCATTTAAAAATTTACCGATGATTATTATACTTGCATACAAAATGTTGAGTATTAATGTTATTATTAAAATATAAATGCTTTGATTTATACCATACAAATGATAAACTAGATCTCATGCACAATCCCGTGCAAATGCACCGAGCGTGATTGCACTCGCACGCCGAAAATATTTTGATTTTAACAGTTAATGCGGGACGTGTAACAGCATAATAATCATCAGTAAATTTTTTAATTCGATCTAGTTAATATGATGAACATAAGCCCGAACATGCGTGAAAATCAAGTCGACTTGATACTTAACAGTTAATGCGTCCCGCATTAACTGTTAAGACGCTTGCATTAACTGTTAAAGTTAGCATCTACGACTTAACAGTTGATGCACGCTGTTTTTACTATCATACCGGGCTTCTGTGAGTGCAGGGCATTCAGGTTTGAAAGTTCGAGGTATAAACAATAACTTCTTTTATTCAACTAATGCATAGGGTTTTTTACTATAAAGTCTCTGAGATAAATAACTCGTTTTTTATTCAACTTTACTCCCTCGGCATTTTGGTTTAAATACTTGGGGGATAAATGATTACTTTTTAAATTTTACTCATGCCCTGGGTTTTTTAGTATAAAGCCTCTGAGATGAACATTCCGCTTTTTTATTCAAGTATATGCTCAGGGTATTTAGGGTCAAAGGCTTGGGGGATAAGCAATAACTTTCTTTTTTCAAATCGACGCCCAGGGTATTCAAGTTTCAAAGCTTGGGAGATGAACAATTACTTTTTTTAATAAACTTACGCACAGGATTTTTTAGAATAAAGCTTTCAAAATGAACAATCACTTTTTTCATTTTACTCATGCTCTGGGTTTATAGTATGAAGCCTCTGAGATAAACAATTCGTTTTATTATTCAACTCGACGCCCAGGGTATTTGGGTTTAAAGGCTTGGGGGATAAATAATTACTTTTTTTTTCAAATCGACGCCGAGGGTATTTTATTTTCAATGCTTGGTAGAGAACTCCCTTAATCATCAATCATTATTTCTTGGACGTTATTTTTTAATTTTTTTTCCAATCTTAAAGAGTTATTTAGTTTATAAAAATGAATAAATAATTTTTTTTTTTTAATAACTTTACGAATCTGCAATGTCGATAACGCTTGAGATTCATAACCTATAAACCACTTAATATACAGGGTGTAGAAAAAGTAGCGGAACCCCTGATTTACTCAAAAACAATGCATTTTTTGTAAAGCACATGCAATGTAAAAGTTTCCTGAAATAAAATTTACGATTTATTGAGCCCTATGAAAAAGGGCCCGAGCCCTTATCTTGGGCCTTACGAACCCAAACGTCGTTTTTTTAAATAGGAACCCCCATTTTTGACCCCGGATTCGAAAAGAACGGCAAATTTTACGATTTACAAGTATTTTTTGAAAAATTTTTTGGCCCTTATTGGGGCCCTGCTGGACCCTTTCTCTTTAGCCCCTATTATTTCCGATAATACGCAATTTTCGTATAGCACATGCATCCAAAAATGTACACCTTAGTATCTTTTTTTCTTTTTTTGTGTATATTTAAAAAAAATACCTCAAACGACCAGCGGTGACATGCTGTAAAATAAGGAATATTTTTCGACCAGGGTTGAAAACGATATTAATTCGTGGGGAGGGGTGACTATGTTCAGATCGAACAATCGTACCAAGAAACAAACGGTCTATATATATATTGAGCGGTTTGTAGGCTATGAGATTCAAACGTTATCGACATTGCAGATTCGTAAAATTATTAGAAAAAATTTCATTTATTCATTTTTATAAACTAAATAACTTTTTTAGATTGGAAAAAAAAAATTAAAAAATAACCTTCAAGAAATAATGATTTATGATTAAGGAAATTAACCAACAAGCATTTAAAATAAAATATCCTGGATATGGAGTTGAATAATAAAGCCAATTGTTTATCCCAAAAAATTTTAAACATAAATACCCTGTGCGTCGGGTTGAATAAAAATAATTAATTGTTTATCCCTAAAGCTTGTTTCTAAAAAACTCTGTACATGGAGTTAAATGAAAAAACCAATTCTTTATCCAAGAACTTCATACTAAAAAACCCTGTAGTTCAAGTTAAATGAATGAACAAATTGTTTATCTCACAGGCTTTTTACTAAAAAACCCTGGGCATGAGTAAATTTGAAAAAAAAAAATTGTTTATTCTAAAAGCTTTATACTAAAAAAGCCTGTGCGTGAATTGAATAAAAGAGGTAATTGTTTATCCCCCAAGCTTTTAAACTTAAATTCCCTGGCTCGAAGTCCCTCGACCGGCAGGCCACCACGGAGTCGTCGCCGTAGACCAGGTTGTCCCCTATCACCAGGCGGTCGTAGTCGTCCAGGAACCGTAGATCGATCCGTATATAACACTCCTGCGTCTGCCCTCTTCTTAACACTCTCCGAACAAAGAAATCTCGGGTCAGGGAAAACTATATGCGTGCGCGTGTCGCAAAGGTCGCGTAACTACTGGGGCCTTATTCTGAGTTTTAACGAATTACGAACGATCAGTTTAACGAACGATTGTATTATTCATTAAAATTTTAAAGTTAAAATTTTGAAATTAACAAATTAACTCTGCAGAATTTTACCTTTAGAATGTTGATCTATAGAGAGTAATAAAGAACTGTATAGGTGACGACATGCAAGTTGTTTTTCCAAAATTTTATTAAAAAAGACAAAAAATTTAAGAGGGTAAAAAGCTTTGAATAAACCAAATTTTACTACAATAAAACTTATTACGTTTTGCTAATAAACACTTTTTTATTTGTTCATATTTCATAACAAACAGTAATTCGTTATCAAAACAACTAATAAAAACTATTAATAATATTATCTCCCTCAACCCTGCAGTATAATCTAAGTCGTGGACAAGAACATCGTTTATGGCTTGTTCTTCAATGTTTGGTATCAGATCGTCTAGCATCCTAGTTAAAAATTTTTTTTATTAAATTTCACGCTAATTTTGAATTAATAAAAAAATAGAAGCCTGAAAATTATTAAAATTGTATTAACCTTTTTAACAAACTACCCTAATGTATAACCACACATAAAATGGACTTTCCAAAAAACAAATTTTTTTTCTTTTGCTAAATATTTTAACACCTATGGAGTCAGGACGGACCCCTGGTGCAACTTACAATATTTATATCATTCGAAAGGGCATAAAAAAAAAAAATTTCTGGCGCAAACCGCAGCTCCCTATTCCTTCCCTAGGGACTCTAGGAGCTAAAATAGTGATTTTTCAACTTTAATTAATATCTCAGAACCCATAAGCGCTAGAGACATGTGGTTTGCGACAAAATTTTCTTTAAAAAAAATGTAGTTCGCCTATATTTTTGAATATTATTTTTGGCTCCAAATTTAAACAGTTTGTGCCATTTTTGAACCTTAAATTTGCGATTTAAAAAAGTCTAAGACAAACACCTCGCAAAAAACATAAATATATGACGTATTTTAATAAAAATTATCTTCTCTAATTTTTTTCTAATGTTTATTTTTGTGGCGAGGTGTTTGTCTTGGATTTTTTTAAATCGCAAATTTAAGGTTAAAAAATGGCACAAACGTTTTAAATTTGGAGCCAAAAATAATATTTAAAAATATAGGTAAACAACGTTTTTTTAAAGAAAATTTTGCCGCAAACCGCATGTCTCTAGCGCTTATAGGTTCTGAGATATTAATTAAAGTGGAAAAATCACTATTTTAGCTCCTAGGGTCCCTAGGGAAGGAAGAGGGAGCTGCGGTTTGCGCCAAAAATTTTATATATGTATTGTAAGAGTTTGCAATCGTAGGGGCCGATTCGACTATCTTACCCGACTATATTCTTTGAGGCATAAAAAAGAGGCATTTTTTGTATTTTTTCCATGTTTTATGAATTTTTTACAATAAATATTGAATAAAAGTATATAAAAATATATATCAACGTAAACTAGAGCAAAAAAGCACCTTATTATGAAAAATGGGGGTTTACGCGCCAAATTTTCAAGTTTTGAACGGTTTTTTAACGAACTGTCTCGATTTTTTACCTTTAAAGTGAATTAAACCGACTTTAAACGCATAAATCGTATAAAACCTTAGAAAAGAAAAGATGCATTTTTTTGAGTTATTTCAGAAAATCTATATTTTGTTATACTTTTAAGCTAAAACGGCATTGAAAAGTCCAAAAAAACACGTTTTTTTACAAAATTTTGAGGTTATGGACGATTTACGTGCAGTAAGACTTCTTAGAACTATAGAGACAAAATTTTTTCTAAAAAATACAACTAAAGACAAAAACTTTGCGCCAAATTTGGTTCCGATCGTAAAAAAAAATTTTCGGGTCTTTCAGAGGCTTTAAAAAGTGGGTGGCCCACCTTGCCCCTTCACGGAATCACCCTGAAAAGTTGAGTTTTTCATGTCTTCATAAAATACTAAATTACAGAGATGGATCTAGTCTGGTTTTCGAGAAATAAACGAAAAACTACCTAAAATTGTGGTTTCCCATGTATTTTAAATGGGACACAAATGTTTCTGCGCATGCACGGCTAATGAATTTATCGAAAAAACAATTACGGGATGTTTTTTCGGATCCAAAAAGACACCTTATCCTGCAGTTTCAGCTGATTTGGCGTAGGGCAAATTTCGGCCAAATCGCAACCCCTTCTTTATTTTCCGGTAATTTATTCTTTATTTCATGGTAGGTTCATTTATGTGTTTATATTGCCTTTTTCTTAACTTTTAATATTTAACGTTTACTTTATCATGCGTTACACTACGACCGATCAAGTTAGCGTTAAACTGTTTGTATTACGCGTTAAATAGATTTTTTTTAGCGTTATCTTAACATTCTTTGGTCGTTAAGTACTAACGCTCTAAATTTTCGTTAAAAACTAATAAATTATTGAACTACGCGCGCGTAATGTCATCTTAAAGTTCCTTACGAAAGCGTTACAAATCCCAGAATAAGGCCCCTGGCGCGTGCCCGCAGCAACGTCCAGCGGTGCAGAGTCAGGCGGTGGCTGCAGCCATGGTTCAGCCAATCACGGCGCGTCTTTAGAGTTACGGGCCCGCGCTGACTCTCGTGGCTGCTGTGCCTGGGGCCTTATTCTGAGATTTAACGAATTCGAAACGATCAGTTTTACGAACGATTGCGTTATTCGTTAAAATTTTGAGCTATCGTTAAACATCAAATCATTAAGCAAAAATCTTACCACAATAAAACTTTCTCGTTTTCCCAAAAAGCAGTTACTTCATTTTATTTACTATTCATTTTATATTATTATTATTACTATTATTATTACATGCTTTTCTTTAACTCACTGTGTTTTTCGTCGTCGTCGTCGTCGTCGTATGTTCAAAACTGCCAAGCTCTATAACTTGGAGCCTGTACGAGCTAGAATTCTAAAATTTGGCAGAGGGTCTCGTTTTGGATGACATTACATTAATCCGTAGTCACTTCTCGACCTGGACCTCCAGGTTGCCGATGACGGGGGTACCTGGGGGGTCATATCCGAGAATTCGGGCTAAATTCTTCGGGGATGACTTTGAGAGAAGTTCTGGAATATTTATCGAAGCAATTTGAACTTAGGTACCCACGTCACCGATGATGGGGGTGTCCGGGGTACCTGGGGGTCATCTCCGAGAGTTCGGTCGAATTCTTGGAGTATAACTTTAGATAGAGTTCGGGGGTGTTTTAGAGCATATGAGAAAAAAGTTTGAACCTGGACAGCCAGGTCGCCGATGGTGGGTGTACCTGGGGAACCTGGAGGTCATCTTCGAGAGTTTATGCCAGATTTTGCAAGGATGACTTGATGAGTTTTGCAAGGGTTCTAATTTGGTAGTTATCAATATATTTGAATAAAAAAAATGTTTTCAAATATTATAATTGTAAAAAGGATTATAAAAATTTTAATAATAACCAAATTATATATAATAATAAAATTTTAATACTGCTAAATTCTTTCAAAGTACTTTAAAAGATTTAATATAAATAGAACAAACAAAATTTCGTGATGACTCTAAACGAAAGCATGGGGCACTTGATGAAACACAGCCGTACGCCTTAAATTTAAGTCATCTTTAGAGCCCCATGCTTTTGTTTAGAGTCATCACGAAATTTTGTTTGTTCTATTTATATTAAATCTTTTATAGTACTTTGAAAGAATTTAGCAGTATTAAAATTTTATTTTCTACTTTTTAGTACGTTTTTTTATAATTTCTCAAAACTTTTTAAAGACAAGCATGTTATTGCTTGGTGGTTAGATAATTTATTTATTTATTTAAAAAAATTCGAACGCCCAGCGTTATGAGGCTGTATTGCTTGATTTGAAGGAAATGGTAGCGGTACGTACGAACGGGTTTGAAAATGGGTATGACCTGCCAAAGAAATTATGGTTTGAACCCTGCAAATCTTCAAGTCACAAATCATTTGACAAATGAAGATGCAGATAATAACAACAACGGTTACACTAATTATTTTAACCTTTAAGATTGAAATGAGAACTAGTTCAGTTGATATTAAGTTTAAATTTTCCGTTTAAAGTAAATTTTTTGTTTTGTATATGGGCAAAAGTAAAAAAGTCGGCCACTTCTAGGATAATATTAATAAAAAAAAAGTTCTGTAAATTCATGAATCACAATTTATTTTGTTGATACTAATAATAAGGTTACTAAAAATTTATTTGACCACGCAAAATAAACATTTATATTGTTCATATTAGCTAAAAGAAGTTAAAAAATGAACACGTATAAGTTGCAGTAGAATTGTAAATTACTCTATTTCTTCATTCTTTTTTTTGCTCATTGTTTATTAAAAAATAAAAACAGGTACAAAAAAAAATTTGTCACTGATAGATAACCACATCAAACCAAATAAATTCAACAGAGTAAATGCGTCGGGAAAAATCTCGTACGTAAAATCACATATAGCAGACGACGTCCAATTCGCTTTATGCAGCTGCGGAATTACAGGACAAAAGTCTTCACAATTTTTTTTTCAAATTGTTTGTTTATTCGGTGTTTAAAGACTAAAATGATTTCTAAAGTACAAAATATTTAATTTTCAAGTCTCAGGAATACGTTTTTGGGGTTTATTTTAATGAAAAACAAAGATTTATACTTTTTTTCCCTGCGGAATTACAGGACATAATAAAGGTACGCTTCACCAAAAGCATCTATTACTGAGATTTTTTTATGTAAAAATAATATATACGTTCTTTTAAACATAAAAATCTATTAAACTGCAATTTTTAAAAAATTATAGAACCATTAAAAAATTTAATTAGGTCTTTTTACATTGTTTACCACTAATTAGTTGTAATTATCATGGTTCGACGTAAAAAACCGAGACAAACTTATTTCGCTTGTCAAATTTTTTCTTTTGCATATTTTGAAAATTTGAAATCGTTTTCAGATAGCCTGAAGACCGTACACCGAGAGAACTAAAACACAACAGTTAATACGCCGACTTAACAGTTATGTCGGGTCGCTTAACTATTAGTGGCGGACAAAATCTCGTAATAGTTAATACCTCCGACTTAACTATTAATGCGAGAACTGTAACTAAGATTGTTAAATTTTTGGGCAATATCGCTTATATGGAAATGATACGTATTAAAAAATAGAAGATATTTTTGTAAATTTTTCAACTTGTTTTTGGTATAATTGTCTAGAAAATAGTTTAATTGTTGAATAGAAATATTTCGGTAAAAATTATAATTTCCTAAAATTGAGAAGTTTTTTTATTTTATAATAAATTATATTTTCTTATTTTTAATTTTTTTAGTGATAATTTATAATGAGTATTATAAAAATGATTATGAAATTAAATTAATTTATTAATTTATCGTTTTATGGTTAATGGTTATGATGAATTGAGAACAAGCGCGCACGCGTACATCTACGCTCAGCGCGAAAAAATTCTAGATTCATGTTTTAGGTATCTCGCATTGACAGTTAAGTCGGAGGTATTAACTATTCCGAGACTTTGTCCGCCACTAATAGTTAAGCGACCCGACATAACTGTTAAGTCGGCGTATTAACTGTTGTGTTTTAGTTCTCTCGGTGTACTTGAACCCTGCTGATTAACATTTCATACAAATTTCGTTAACTCATGAAATCTAGTCATGTTAAACGTAAAAACGTGGTCGGGCTGCTCAAATGGCCGACTTTTTTACTTTTGCCCATATATCACCGATAGAAAATAGTTTTTCATGTAACTTCATAATTGTTGTTTGGTTATATAATTGTTACTAATCTCACCGAAGATTTTATAAAAAGTATTATTAAGGAAAAATATAAATTGTTCTTCGTGTCTGTGCATGATTTAAAAAATGTATATTTTCTTCAAATGTACTTTCACATGATTGAAATTAAACGATGTAAAGTTATTTGTTAATTTTCTAAGTACCCGAATAAAAAATATTTTTTGTTAGAAAAATTTGAGTTTGTTTAATACTGAGCTTTTTTTTATTTAATTTTTTTTTCTATTTTGGTAATTTTTCTCTGATCATTTTGAAAAAAATTCACCCTATTCGGAAAATCATTCATAAAAAACTTATCAATTTGATAATATTAACATTGATATATTTATGTTTGTAAATCAGGATTTTTGAATCAGCTGATGGGTTCGAGTATAGATTTCAAGTCTGATGACGGTGAAATCGAACGTTCTTGCTTAATGTAAAGGATTCTACACACAAATCATTTTTTACATTTATTTACAGACTTTACATTAAATCCTCATTTCATGATGGGTTAATTTGAAGTATTTAGCTTGCCTTTTTTAAATTTCGGTCACTACTAATGTCTAACGTTTACTTTAACATGCGTAATACAACGCTTGATAAAGTTAGCGTTAAACTGTAGACATTACGCGTTACATCGATTTTTCCAAGCGTTAAATTGACATTCTTCCGTCGCTAAGTAATAACGTGCTGAATTTTCGTTAAAAATTAATAAATAATTGAACTACGCGCGCGCAACGGCATCTTAAAGATCCTTACGAAAGCGTTAAAAATCTCAGAATAAGGCCCCTGATGGTCTGCTGACGCCACGGCCGCGCTGCTGCCGCGGCCTTTTCTTCTTCCTCGTCGACCGTAATTCTTCTCTCTCTCCTTTTCGGCCATAAAAAATAAACATCATAAAAACTAATATTTTGAGAGGAGAGAGAGATTTGCACGGCGCGGGAACTGTCGTCGCAGCCCCCTCCCCCCTCCCCAGACCGGACCATTCCCCTGGAATAGTACGTCGAACATCGTGCTCTCTCGCCTCTCAAATTGTCGACTTCCAACGTTTTTTATCATTATTTTTTTTATTATTATTATTTCTATTATCTTTCTTCCTTTCTTTATTCTTCTAAATCTTGATTGTCGTCCTCTTCTTCCTCCTCTTCGTCGCTGGATACACAAAAGCGCTTCAAAACAAAATTAATCATTTTTTCTTTGGTTTTTGCTGACACGTCGCCCGCTGCTGTGAGCATTTTTTCCATACTCTGAATCATTCGTATTTCCTTGTCTGGGTTAATATTCTTCTGGCCTTTCTTCGTCTTTCTGTCTTCCATCTTTCTTACCTTTGCTGTCCTCGTGTTTTTCTCAGTCGTCTTTTGCTTTGCTTCCTCACTCAGTGGTTCTTCTGGTGATTCAGACCCCTGAGATATTTCTGTCGGTTTTTCTGTCTCACTCGCTTTCACTTCTTGCGTCGCTTCTTCCTCTGTCGGATGTTTGACTGTCAGCACGTCTTTCTTCACTTCAGCTGACTCCGATTGTGATTTCATTCCTTCGGATGTTACCGTCGGATTTCTCACTTCCCTTGCTGTCATATGGTTGTCAGTTTGTCTACCATTTGAAATTTTGGGTTTTCTCCTCTGCCCTCGTACATATCGTATCTTCGAGCACCCCTCCAACATCTCTCGCAGTTTGCCCTTATCCTATCCAATCGTCCGCAGTTATCACACCAAATATCCCGTTCTTCTGGGCACTCGAAAGATTTATGACCCGGTCTCCAACAGTTCATGCAACAGCGGGGCGGAGGATCAATCTCTGGGTTAGTTTCTATCAGTTCTACATCGTCAAACAGTCCACCAGAGGTTTTTATTGGTAATTTCTTTTCCTCCCTGCTGTTTGAGTACCGTGCCACTTTATTTTGCCTCGCCGGAGTTTCTGGTGAACATCTTTTTCTGTCTTCTCGCGTTTTTGATATTTGTTGTCTTTTTTCATCTTTCTGTCGTCCATATTTCTTGGTGTAACGTCTAGCAGCCTCTTCTTCTTCCTCTCTCTTTCTATCTGCTTCTTCTTTTCTTCTATTATCCTCTCTGGCTTCTTCCTTTTGTCTTCTTTCTCGTAGCACTTGTTGTCGTTTCTCTTCGTCTCTGGCCTCTTTTTCCACTCTTCTCTCTCGTTCTTCCAGCCAATCTCTTCTTTCTTCCTGTCGATCACTATTTTCCTCACTGTCTCGCGAGTTTAACGTTTGCCTGTCTACCTCCATTTCTGTCGCTGTTTGGTTTTCAGTCTTTCCATCCTCCTGACCTGACGTTTTCATTATCTCATTGCCACTGTGTTTGCCTCTACGTTTGTCTCTTCACTCGTCTCTCGATTCCTTTCTTCCGCAACGTCGCTCGCAATTGTTTCATGCTCTTGATTTCTCCTAATCGGGGAACCCGGCTGTTCCTCAGAGTCTGTCAAATCATCTTCGCTTAGGAAATCAGCAGCGTTTAACTGACGTATTGGGTTGAACCGGTCGGCCTTTCTTCTATTCTTCCTTCTCTTTTTTGTTCTTCGTCTCTGGTGATTATTATTGTCAGTTAATATCAAATCGTCCATATAGGTTTGAAGAGAAATATGAGAACTCGAAAAATGATTGGACATGTCTCCGTTATCTGACACTTGTCTCTGTCGTACGTCTTTTCGCGACCCATGTGTCCAGCCAAGGGCAAATCATGAGCTTCACGAATCACTCTTTCTCGATGTTCTTCCGGCACCACCAGTCGCCAATCAATCTCTCGATCTTCCACCGGATCAAATAAAGGATCATTTCGTAGCCGATATAAACATCCGTCTTCCACTTTCCAATCCTCGAACTTCTCCGGTCTCTCTTGCACGTCTTTCATCTGTCGTATATACCTCTGGCCCTGAATCTCTGCAAATGCTGCAACCATGTCTGACTCGCCGATCCTGCTGAGGGCATCAGGTACTTTATGTAAAGTTGCCTTACGGTGCTCTACTGTAAAGTCCCACTGTTGCAGTTCCAAAGCCCATCTTGCCAGTCGTCCCGTCGGATCTTTCAAACTTTTCAACCACTTCAGAGCACTATGATCTGTCACCACCGTGAACTTGTAGCCCTCGATGTATAGTCTGAATTTCTTGATTGACCATTTGACTCCCAATAATTCGCGCTCTGTCGTCGAAAAATTCCTCTCACTTGGAGTTAAAACTTGGCTTATATACACTATCGGGTGTTCATGGCCCTCGTCGTCCTCCTGCATCAAGACTGCACCCAAAGAAAAATTACTGGCATCACACTGCACTTTGAAAGGTTTATTAAAATCCGGCCGCATCAGCACAAGTGTCTCTGTCAAAGCCTTCCTCAATCTTTCAAAAGCACTTTGTCGTTCCGTCGTCCATTCCCACTTCTGTCCTTTCCGCAACAGCTGCAACAAGGGTATTGTCCATTCTGCCGCGTGTTCTATAAATCTAACGTACCAACCTACTACTCCAAGAAAACTGCGCAACTGCTTAACTGTCTTCGGTGCCGGATAGTTGAGCTGCGGTGCAATTCGTTCCGGATCAGGTCGAAGTCCATCCTTGTCCAATAAAAACCCAAGGTACGACACCTCGGTGTAGCAGAATTTACACTTGTCTCGGTTCACCTTCAATCCCGCGTCGATCAGTCGATTCAGCACAAACTCCAACCACTTCAAATGTTCCTCAAAAGTCTCTGTTGCTATAATTATGTCGTCCAAATATGCAAACACTGTCGGCTCAAATTCCGGCCCAAAAAGTAAATTTATGAGTCGTTGAAATGTCCTTGGTGAGTTCGTCAACCCAAAAGGCATAAATCTAAACTGATAGAAACCTTTGTTTGGTAGGGAAAAGGCAATGTATTTTTTACTATTTTCCTCCATCGGGATCAAGAAGTACGCCTGTCTCAAGTCGTTTTTAATCTGTCAAGTATCGAATCCATCGGAGGAATCGGGTGCTCATCTTTTACTGTCACCGAATTCACATCTCTAAAAATCGGCACAGAAACGATAAGAATTATCGGATTTCCTTACCAAAAGAGGAGCACTACTCCAATCACTCTTCGAGTTTTCAATTATCCCCTCTCGCAGCAGTCTGTCTACCTCGTCATTTGCAATCTCCATCATCCTAGGTGACATACGACGAATTTTATGTCTTAAGGGTCTCGAAATTGTCACCTCGATCTTGTGCTCTGTCAAAGTCGTAAAACCTGGTCCTGCCATTTCTCTGGATAAAATAATGTTGACCAATTCATCTACCCTCTGCCTCTGTCCATCATCAATCTCGGAAATCCTCGCACACTCCGCATATACCACTGGCTTGTCTTTCCTACTGCCTCTCACAAAATTATTCTGGCTGCCGTTCCTTGACCGTCACTGTCACTCCTTAAACTTCACGTCGACCCCAAAATTCAAACAAAAATCCATACCCAGAATAATGTCGTTGTCCAGCTTGCTTACTCCTTTAAATAAAATCAGCTCACTCACGTCACCCACCTCCAACCTGACTTTCAAAATACCAAGAATCGGGCTAACCATGCCCGTGGCAGTTCTCATTGTCGAGTCAGCTGGCTCCAGTTGGTGTCTGAATTTCTCAACGATTCTCGGCCCAACGAGTGATAATGTCGCTCCTGGATCCAGTAGAGCTTTATACGACTCGCCGTCGAAAATAATCGTCAAGAAGTTACGGTTGTCGCTGCTTACGGCTGCCATCGGTGTCTCGTCGTTCTGCCTGGCCTCACTCTTACCCTCACAGTCGACGGCCACCTCTCCCGCATCACTGTCACACAATTCGTCAATAACCTTCACAATATTCTCCAACCTCGCGTAACACCTCTCCTCCTTCTCCACGTCACTCGCAGTTAGGAGTGGCAGAGTTATCTCGACCCGCTTTCTAGCTCCTTTACTACTGTCGTCCAATCTTTCCGTCAGCTGGGCCTTCTTGGCTCGCTCTATCACTCTCTTGCTCGACTCACCTTCCTTACCTTTCTCGCCACTTAAGTTCATGATCGGCTGGGCCTTACTGGCTCTCTCTATCGATCTTCCTTCCAACCTCCAATCTTCACCATCCTCGCTAACCAACTTTCCACCTGGCAGGGCCTGCTTGGCTCGCTGTATCAAACTCTCACTCGTGCTGTCGTCCTTCTCGCTGATTGTCGGCGGGGCCTGCCTGGCTCGCTGTTTTGACTTCCCACTCACGCTCCAAATTCCACCTGACTCGACGCCACACTCACTACCTGGCTGGGCCTGTCCGGCTCGCCGTTCTACTTCCTCACTGTCTCCGATTATTTGGCTCCATAGTCACTGATTATTTGGCTCCATAGTCCGCCCCTGTCTGTCGTTCTGGCACCGGTGCACTCCAGTTCGGGGGCTGTCGAGATTTCACCTTCTGCCCACTCCACCCGGACCACTGCTGTTGCTGCACAGGGTTCCAAAATGCTTGATTTTGCACCTGCTCGTTTTGCCAACCTGCTGCTGCACCAGCATAACTCTGGTAACCCGCTGTCTGCTAAGCTTTGCTGCCTTGCACTTGTCCTTTCTGACCTTGACCCCCTCGTGCTGCAGGGAGGGTGGGTGGGACTTTATTGCTGAAGTTCGTAACCGCATCAACCTGGATCGTCTCTTACTCCGACCCCGACTTGTTACCACTCTTGCCTGCCTTCTTTTTCTTCCTTCCGGAGGATCTTATCTTGGTGCTTGCAGTCGCACCAGAGTCCAACTGTACCGAAGCTCTCACACTGTCGTCCACTGCAGCTGCCACATTCTCCTTCTTCTCACCAGCACCTATGGAACCAGCCCCCTTCACCCTCATCTTCTCTGACAAAGGTGGAGGTGCGTACCTACTGTCCAAGTCCAACTGTCGCTCCCACAGACGTCCGTACTCTTCCAACTCAGCCAATGTCTCTATTACCCTGTCTCTCATGGCTTTCCGGTATTGCGGCGACAAGTTTCTGTATGCCATGTCGACCAAGTACCTCTGTGATGGTGATCGAGCCAACCTTGACACAATATACCTGAAACTAGTCAGGAAACTGGCTATCTTTTCACCTTTTCCCTGTGTCCGCCGCCTCAGGTCGTCCATCAAGTCCTCGGTGTCGTACTCCCTGATAAACTGGTTTCTAAATGTCTTCGCGAAACCAGCCTAGGTGCGCACTTCTGGTCCGACTGTCCTGTATCACAGGGCTGCCCTTTTATCCAGAATGCAGGGGAGCGCGTCAATCAAATCAGCGTCGGCCACTCCTGCGGTCAACCGGCAGTCTTCCAATTTCTCCAGGAACTTCTCCCCATCCTCCTTGTCGTCCCCCGTAAATTTCAGCCCCCAGCTTTTCAACATTTTCACGGCCTGCATTTTTTTCTCGGTAGGTCTAGATTCTATCCTTTCTCCCCTCGTCGGCCTCCTCCACACCTGCCGCCTTTCGTCGTCACTGCTCTCGACATCGTACACCGGCACTCTCCTACTCCCGAATCTGTTGACCTTTTCCTCAGTCTCCCTTCATCTTCCTCGCAACTGCTACCCGAACTGTCCACTTGAGCCGTTGACTGGCATCTGTGCAACGATTCCGGGTGCCAGAAAAAACCAGGGCGTTGTCTCTCCCGAGAATTATAATGTCTGTCGTCCAAAAAATTTCTAGCGCTCCGTCGCGCTAGTTCCCCAGCAGCCGAGCCTTCCCTTTCCACCTCCCGATCGCGCTCCTCCCCCACTGTCTGCGACTCGGTGTATTCTGACTCACTCTGCACAGCTGGCCGGATTTCATCCAAGTTTTCGCCCGGCGTGTACCATCGATCTTTCCTGACCGTTGCCGTAGCTGCAGGAGTCCTTAAAAACGCGTCTCGATCCGTCACAGGCTGAGGTCGATACGGCGTTTGTCCCAATGTCGCAGACTCACATCGCTCTTGCTCTACCTCCCTATCTGTCGTCCAGCTTGCCTCAACATCTCCAGGAATCTCCGTCCCAATCATGCGCGTGCACGGATACTCAATACGCCGCATCCCCTGAAAATACGGTCCTAACGCTGGCCCAGTTGACATACGAGTCCCAGTCGTGGTGGTCGTAGCCCTAAGGGCTTGATTCGCGACCATAGTGATGCCCGATGTCGTCGTCGTGCTGCAACCCGAGCCAAAATAAGTACCCGCCATAATTGGGTTTTGCAGCGCATCAATCATTCGGCGCGCACTCGGAGGAGGTTGCAGATGCTCTGGCCCCGGGCCGCTTGTCCCCATGTCGTCCCCCGCCCGCGTCCCGACTGGCGTATGCACGTCCGCGGTAACCACCACATTGTCTGCCCCTCGATCGGAACTCGAGTCGCTATCCAAAATTTTTCTCTGCGGCACTGTCTTCCTCGGACGCCCTCGTCGCTTTGCTACCGGCTGTTTTTCAACTTGTGTCACGCGAGGCGTCCCCTCGCCCGTCCTCCTCGTTTGTCTGTCGTCCTCGTACCACGGTATCGCGTCATTGTTCGGTTCCTCCTGACGTAAGAAAGACCGAACCAATCTGTCTAGCAGTACCTCGCCCGTCCCCGCGAGACTACATCTTCTCTCTTCCAACTCCGCCTTTACCTCAGCCAACCTCAACTGCGACACGTTAAATTTAATTATCCTCCGCGTTCGCGATGAATTCATCAAATCATCCATGGTCTCGTGGTGATTCAATCCCATATCCAAAAAATTGTCGGCCTCAGTAATCAAGCTCCAACCCACAAAAACTCAATGAGAAAAAGCAGAGAAAAGAAAAAAAATTCTCCCGAATTACCTGGTGCCTCGAGTTCACAGGTTCAATTCCCCGAAAAACGAACACGAGAAAAAGAACCAGCCGAAATCACTGCCACGCGCGCGGCACACGCAAGGTATTCCCTCTCTCTTTCTGGCCGGCGCTTCAGTCCGCCGAGCGCGCGAAGGGAGGGAGGGGAAATTCTCGGTACTCGCCTCTCCCCGTTCGCAACAAAGCCGCGCGGCGTGCACATTCGAACCCAACCAAAACACTGTCGAATACCGTATTCCTCCCAAAAATCACCCACACAACACCGATGTCTACACCCAACAATTTCTCTTCTCTCAGCCACAAGCTCCACGTCAGCGCACCATTTGTGACGGTGGAAGAAAAATAAAAAGATAAGAGTTAAAGTTTAACTACAACTTAGTAAACTCCACTGTCCAAAAAAAACTACAAATACAAAATAAATAAAATACAAAACTCTCAGAGGAGATTCCGCTGAGAAGAGAGAGAGATTGTTTAAGTGTCGTCCTTTTCTATTTACCGTCCCTCACCTGAAGATTCTGTGCTCGAAGTCCCTCGACCGGCAGGCCACCACGGAGTCGTCGCTGTAGACCAGGTTGTCCCCTATCACCAGGCGGTCGTAGTCGTCCAGGATCCGTAGATCGATCCGAATATAACACTCCTGCGTCTGTCCTCTTCTTGACACTCACCGAACAAAGAAATCTCGGGTCAGGGAAAACTATATGCGTGCGCGTGTCGCAAAGGTCACGTAACTACTGGCGCGTGCCCGCAGCAACCTCCAGCGGTGCAGAGTTAGGCGCCACGGTTCAGCCAATCACGGGGCGTCTTTAGTTACGGGCCCGCGCTGACTCTCGTGGCTGCTGTGCCTGATGGTTTACTGACGCCGTGGCCGCGCTGCTTCCGCGGCCTTTTCTTCTTCCTCGTCGACCGTAATTCTTCTCTCTCTCCTCTTCGGCCATAAAAAATAAATATCATAAAAACTAATATTTTGAGAGGAGAGAGAGATTTGCACGATGCGGGAACCGTCGTCGCACGATGTGGCGTGAAAAGACCAAAAATACCGATGTTTTATTTAACTCTAATATTATTGCTGGAAAACCTTGTATGGGTACCCAGTAGAGACCCCCCAAGTTTATTTTGGAGGGATCTACCACGGAACATTAATTTATTTACGAGTTCAGGTAAAAAATAAAAAAAATGCCCGTTTTTTTCTCAATTGAACTTAAATAATTTTAAAACAACGCGTCGTACAAAAAAAACTTTTAGAAATGAAAATTTTTTCCGTTAAATTGTCTAAAAAATGGTGCTATTCCGATTTAAAAAATTTTTTTAATTGTACTTGTACACGTGAATAAACAAAAAAAATACATCAAAATTTTTATGATTGTTTAAAAAATTATTTAAAATTGTAATAGGGCAATTTTTAAAAATAAATAATTCACTTTTTTTTTAATATAAAAATTATAAATTTATTATTATTCAAATTAGCCTAAGTTACATTAATTTTTTTTAATTTTTTTATTCATTTATCACATTAAATTCAAAATCTCAAAGGAGGCACTGCAAGGGAAAATCTTAGTTTTTATACTTTTTTACACGGCACTGTCACTCGTCACTGTAACCTCTCATTACCTTTATTATTTGGATTTTCTTGTTGTTCCTCGGTCGGCTCTCCGGTGATTCTTGACTGCAGGTTTCCTGGTTTTGATGCAGGCTCGAACTCGTCCAGCAGTTGATGAATATCCGTGCAAACTCCTGTCGATGATCTTCGAAGCGTCAAGAAATCCAAAAGTAATCCAGTCGTTGAAAACTCAAGAATCAAACTAAACTTCCAAACTTTTTTTTGTAATAACCGATACGTCTAATTAGTGCAGCACGCGTCAACTAACTAGTCTCCTAGCAGCGGCGGCAGCGGCAGCGTTCCCTTGGTTGCCGGCAAGACGATCTTCTTTTCTCTCTCGAACGGCTGACAGGCGCGCGCGCTTCCTCTCTCTCGCTCTCATTTGCCTTGCTCCCTCGGTCCTCTCTCTCACTCTTCTTCTACTCCTTGTTTCTCGTTCGGCTGGACCAGCGCTGCGGCGACTGTAACTGCTAATGCTGTTGTTGTTGTGCTGTTCTGGCTCACGTCTCTGTCTTGTCATTTTTCTTTTTTTTTATCACTTGATTAACCCCGTGTACATGAAATATTAAATTATTTTATAAATAAACATTCTTAACCAACTTTTAAAAAATGCCCTTTAGGAAGAGTCGAATAAGTAACGAAGGAAACTTCGTTACAAATCCCCCCCCTAGATTGAAACATACCTCGGATGTTTCGACTACGAAACAACCTTTAAAATTAAATCAACTTTAAATTACAATAATTAAAAAAAAAAATATAATAATAATAATTTTTCATTCTCAATAATAAATACTTCAATATAACTCATATTTCTTTAATTAACTTTAATCATGCTTTCAAATTAAATTAACTTAACTCAATTAACTAAAAAAAACTCTTTCCTTTCAGGCCTCTTTTTTTTTATAAATAAAAAAAAATTACTTACATTGATCGCAGTGGACCTCTTTTTTTTTTTTCTGTCTCTGTCAGTATCTTCTTTTTTTTTTATTTTTCATCTTCTTCTTCCTCTTCCTGATCATCCTCCAGTAGTTTCATAAATATCTTTCTCTCTTCTTTACTATAATTTTTCATTTCTTCTGCTAGCTTTGTTAATAACAATAGTTTTTGAACTGATTTATCTTCTTGTTTTTGTTTTGTTGTTGTTTTTCTGTCTACTCTTGTCCTGTCAATTTGTTCTTGTGCTAGTTTCTGTTCTAGGGTAAAACATGTTTTTGTATTTTGTGATTCTTCTTTTCTTGTCGTTTCTGCTTGTGATTGTGATTTTTGTGGCATTGTATATTGTTTTGTTGTCTGTGGTCTTAGTCTTAGTGTTGGTTGGAAACTTGGCTGTGACTTCTTATTATCTTCATTTGATGCACCACCTAGCCTGTCCCAAACCTTTTTTTCTTCATCTTTTTTTGTTTCTGCTTGGACTCCACATCTTTCACAATCACTCATTGTTCTGCCACGTCTGCCACAATTGGTACAGTAATTCGATTTTTCTTCTTTGCAGTCTTTTTCTTGGTGTCCTTTCCTCCAGCAATTAAAACAATGGTATGGTGGTGGGTCAATAGTCCTGTCAGTTTGGATTTCTCTGACCTTGAAAAATCTTCCTGTCTTTTTTACTGATGTAAAAGTACTCTGGCTCTCGTCTTTTTCTTGGTTTTTCTGTCGCCCGTCATAACATCTTTTTGAATCTTCTCTTCTTCTTAATTCTTCTCTTTCCTGCTCTTCTCGTAGATATTTTCTTCTTAACTCTTCTTCTCTTTCCTGCTTTTCTCGTAGATGTTTTCTTCTTATTTCTTCTTCTCTTTCCTGCTTTTCTCGTAGATGTTTTCTTCTTCCTTCTTCTTCTCTTTTCTGCTTTTCTCTTAAATATCTTCTTCTTTTTAACTCTTCTTCTCTTTCCAGCTTTTCTTTTTGACGCCGTTTCCTCTCTTCTTCTTACTGTTGTAGTTTTTCGTCTCGACGTCTTTTTTCATATTCTTCTCTCTGGCGATTTCTTATTTCATCTTTTTGTTGTCTCTCGTAACGTTCATTTTCTTGTCTTCGTTTTTCCATTCTTTCGGGTCGCTCTCGAAATAAATCTCTGATGTTGTCATTGGTTTCTTTTTGGTCTCTTTGTTGTTGCTGATCTCTTTTTTCTTTTTCTTTTTTCATCCTATCAGCCCACGAATCTTTAGTTGGAACCACTACTTTCGATTTAACCGGTTGGTATGGTGGCTCTTCTTCATCTTCTTTTGTCTCTTCATCCCAAAAATCATCCATAGTCCACTGTCTGTATGGATTGTAGATTTTATTCTTTTTTTTATTTTTATTTGTCTTCTTGATTTGTTTTCGCTCTTCTTCTCTTCTCGCTGCTTCTCTCAATCTCTCTTGCTGTATTCTTAATACGGATGGTGTGACATCCTGTTCGACTTCCACATTCTAATCTTCTTCGTCGAATTGGTGATTTTGATTGCTTACTACAGGCAAAAACCTTGGACTGTTTGCCTGTCTTACACCTGTCACTGTAGCAACTTTCCTTTTCTTGTCATTTTCTTTATCATCATTATATTTATTTTTTTCTGTCTTGTCGTTGTTTTTCTCCTTGATGTAATCATAAAGTTCTTTTTCTGCATCTTCACTTTCTTTTTTCTCCTTTCCTTCTGTTTCTTCTACTTCTCCAATCGTTTTCAATTTTGTCTTTGAAATTGCTCCTCGCTGTTTTTGTTTTTCTAGTTTTTCGTTATTCTTTATTTCATATTTGGTTTGATTTTCCTGGCTGACATACATCTGTAATTTCTTTAGGATTTCTTCTTTCTTCTTTTTATCTTCATTTATTGTCTCTTCTAAATTCTTTAAAAAATTCTCTTTTGTTTCGTGCTCGTCATTCTCTTTAACTATTTCCATTTTTTCAATAATTTTTATTTCTGTCTCTGTCTCTGTCTCTGTCATCATCTCATCTTCTTTAACTTCTTCGGCCATTTCAATTTCCATTTCGTCCGCCCAATTGATTTTTTTCCTTTCAAAAATAATTTCTTCTTCCTCGTCATCTCCTTCCTGCATCATCCGTGTTAATTCGTCTCTGTCCATGTCTCCGTCTCTGAAAAATAAAAAAAATAATGAGTTTTTTTTTTCTTTTAAAATTAAAAAAAAATTATTAATAAATGTAATTATAATTTGCTTGTAAATTCAACGTGGAGGTAAGTATTTTTTTAGATTTGATACGTGTGCCGTTGCTAATCTTTTACACCTACCCTCTCCTTGTCCTAATACATACACTGTTGCCGATTTTTTCTCTATAATTTCAAAAGGACCTTCAAATTTAGGAGCTAATCGAGCTGAAAATCTCTTGGCTCCATCAGACAAAACTTGAACCTTTCTGAGCACTTTGTCACCCACGTTAAATTCTACATGTCTGCGTCCTTTGTTGTAGTACTTCTCTTGCTTGTCTCCGGCCTCGTCTATAAATTTACAAACTAAATCTCTCAAAGCATCTAATCTTTTTAATCTGTCCATCCAGTCTTCAGGTGAAATAGGTATAATTTCACGTCCAATTTCCACTTCTCTTCTCAAACTTTTTACAGGTGTTGGGTGACGACCAAAATTAAGATAGGCAGGTGATACTTTAGTTGATGATTGTACTGCTGTATTGACTGCATGTCTGAATTCGTGAATGTGTTTATCCCAAGTTGTGTGGTCTGCTTCAACAAAAGCTGCAATCATCGTCTTCAGGGTTCTGTTAGATCTCTCTACAGGGTCAGCTTGAGCATGATAAGGAGGAATTGGTACATTTTTAATACCATAGGTATCCAAAACTTTTTGAAGATACTTGTTATCAAATTCCTTCCCATTGTCTGACACAAAATAAAGCGGAGTTTCCCATCTAAATAAAACCAACTCCTCAAAAGCTGCTGTCACTGCTTTTGCATCAGCTTTTCTTAAAGGTCGTAACTCTACCCATTTTGTAAATAAGTCTATAAATACCGCCAAATATTTATTCTGTGCTTTGCTTCTCGGGAATTCCATCAAATCTGCAGCTACAACCATCCATGGACGTTCCACTACTCGACGACCCATAAGACCTTGAGCACCAGTTTGTAATACTTTGTATTTTTGGCAAGTTTGACATTCTGATACATATTTAATTACGTCGTAGTACATGCCTCTCCAGTAGTATTCTCTTGCGATTCTGTCGTAAGTTTTTTTCTGTCCAAGATGACCTGAAGATGGTAAATCATGGGCATCGTGCATGACTCTTTGTTTGAATTCCTCAGGAACTACCAAACGCCAACCAACTTCTCGATTTTCAACTGGATCTACAAGTAAATCATGTCTCTGTCTGTACAACATTCCATCTTCTATCTTCCAACTATTAAACTTTTTTGGATTCTGTCTCACGTCATTCATTAATTTTAAATATTTTTGATCTTTTATTTCTTCAAAAGCTGCTATTTTTGCTTCTTCAACGTCGTGTAACCTTGAAAGAGCATCTGGACCATGATGAAGAGCTCCTTTCCTGTGTTCGATTTTGTAGTCCCATTGCTGTAACTCCAAAGCCCATCGAGCTAATCGACCAGTCGGATCTTTCAGGTTATGTAACCATTTCAAAGCTGCATGATCAGTAATCACTGTAAACTTATAACCTTCAATGTAAGGTCGTAATTTTTTTATTGACCACTTCACAGCAAGGCATTCTTTTTCTGTCACAGTAAAATTTTTCTCTTGAGGAGTTAATACTCGGCTTATGTAAATAATTGGATGTTCATAACCTTTGTGATCTTTTTGAGTTAAAACTGCGCCCAAAGCATAATTACTGGCATCACACTGTATTGTAAATGGCTTTTTGAAATCTGGTCTGGCTAAAACTGGAGTTTCTGTCAGCGCCTTTTTAAAATAATTAAAAGCCACTTGTTGTTCATCTGTCCAATTCCATTTTTGTCCTTTTCTTAACAACCTTAGTAATGGTACTGTATGTTCAGCTTGTTTTTCAATAAATCTTGAATACCAACCAACCATTCCTAAAAAACTTCTTAATTGTTTAATCGTCTTTGGTGGTGGACAATCCAGTAGCGGTGCGATACGCTTTGGATCTGGCCTTAATCCGTCTTTGTCAAGCCAAAATCCCAAATAAGATACTTGACTGCAACAAAATTCGCACTTGTCTCTGTTAACTTTCAATCCTGCTTCATTGAATCTTTTTAGTACAAACTCTAACCACTTCAAATGTTCTTCAAACGTCTCTGTCACAATAATGATGTCATCTAAATAAATAAAAATTATTGGCTCGTATTTGGCACCAAATAATTTATTCATTAACTTTTGAAATGTCCTCGGTGAATCAGATAAACCAAAAGGCATTCTTTCAAATACAAAGGAACCTTTGCCAGGTAAAGAAAAACCAGTATATTTTTTACTGTTTTCTGCCATTGGAATCTGGAAATATGCTTGTTGTAAATCGATGGTACTAATGTATTTTGCTTTTCTTAATTTATCCAAAATCGAGTCCATGTTAGGAATAGGATACATATTTTTCGATGTGATTGCATTGACATCTCTAAAGTCTATACAGAATCGATAAGTACCATTCGGTTTTCTCACCATAACTGGTGCACTTGAGTATTCACTATTTTCTTCTTTGATGATGCCTTCAGCTAATAATCTGTCAACCTCTTCATAAGCTGCTTTTTCAATTACGGGTGACATTCGTCGAGGTTTATGTCGAACTGGCGTTTGAGAAATTACTTCAATTGTATGTTCGATTAAACCTGTTAGTCCAAATTCCTCTTTTTGTTGTGATAAAATATCTTCCACTAATTTACCCACCATCTGTCTCTCGTCAGCATTCAGCTCTGAAATTCCAGCGCATTCTGCATGAACAACTACTTTTTTCTCTTTACTACCACTAATAAATGTATGCCATTCTCCTTGTTTAGCACGCCACTGTCGTCGTCCAAGTCGCACGTCTATGTCAAAAGCAAGACAAAAATCCATCCCAAGGATTATATCATGTTCCAACTCTTGAGCTCCTTTAAAAGAAATCACTTCACATTCATTCCCAACTTCAAGTGAAACTTTTAGGACACCCATTGTTTGACTAATGGCTCCAGTTGCAGTGCGCATAAGTGAATCAGCAGGTAGCAGTCTGTCACTAAATTTTTTTACCAACTGGTGACCAATTAATGACAAAGTTGCTCCTGGATCCAACAGTGCTTTGTAAGGCTCACCGTTTAAAATTACGGTCAAAAAATTTCTATTATCACAGCTGAATGCGGCCACTCTTTTTTTCCAATTACTCGTCTCTGTCAAATTTTCTTTTTCCTCCAAACTATTATTTTCAACTTCAAAATCAGGAACATTCATCTTAACCTTCTTAATTGCTCCTTTCTTTTTTTCTTCTTCTTCGTCCAATAAAAATTGCACTATTTTTTCAATTTTACCTAATTGTTGGTAACTTTCTTCTTCTTCTTTATTTTTGTCATTTTTCAACAAAACATTCTCTTCAATTTCTTTAACAACCTCTACTTTTTTAATAAAACTTTTTACAGTTTTTGTTTAGAATTAATAGTATAAATTTGAATTTTGGCGCTTAAGCCGTTAGTTTGGACTGCCTCGGTTGGAAATCAGCCGAGCGACTCACGCGAGGCGTGGTCGCCGAGAAGACTTCCGTCCGCAGTCAGTCGGGATCAGTTAAAGAAAGCGAGCAGTTGCGTTTAGTGTGCTCCGCTAATTAAAGTCAATGACTATTGCCAGAGGTAGAGTGCCACCCGGTCAAAACGGCGTGACCACTCTCCTCTATTGTAAACCTTAGATACCGATAAATAAATTCACCAAAAGTTAAAGTTGTTAAATGCCAGTGTCAGTTATTCGAAGCCCAGTGATTTCCTGCCTTCTCCTCTTCCCTTTTCGCTCGCGTTAATTTATATTCACAAACATTTGGCATCCCTTGTGGGGAAAAGTTCCCCGGAAATAGCGCGTCGCGAGTGAAAATAGAAAAGAAGTGCATCGACGCCGCCAGTTTCATAACCGCAAACGGCAAAGACGCCTCGCCGGAGAGCCACGTGAAGCTTCGCGGCCATATTGGAAAAGGGGGGGAGTCTCGCCTACAGCACGAGCCACGGAGCAACAAAGACGCCCAACGGCCCGACCAAAAACAAAGACGACGGTGGATCGGAAGGCGACTCGGCAACACCGCTTGCCATCAGCTGAAGACCATCGGCCTGCTACATCCCTGCCGCACTGCAGCCCCTCTGCAGTGGGAGAGAGAGAGAAGGCACCTCGACCAGCTGACTCCGCTAATACGGTGGGTCCGCTCCAAGTCGCAAACTTGTGTTGCGCAATTTAATAATTTCAATTTTTTCTTGTATTTGTTTAGCCTTGGAACTGTGTGGGTAAAGTTAGCTGCATTGTTCTCCATTCAATTTTGCCTTTTTCTTAAATTTATTTATTTTTATCTTTCCAAAACAAATAGTCAGTTGACCCAATTCCTCAATAATTGAGTACAGCTGTTACTATTTTGGTAAACAATTGATTATATTAGGGTCAAGTGACCAATAAAATTAGGAATAATTTTTTCAATTTTTAATTTGTTAATATTGAGCTCACCTGAAAACTTAATTTCATTTTATTTTGTTCCACCTTATCTGACATTATTGAATTTGCAGGTGAAACTACCTGTTAAACTGAGGTCCACGCTTACTGTCCAACCACATCTGAGCAACCTTTGGCACCTGTGGGAGCAAGCGAAGGGACTTTCTTCACCAACTGGTAGTCCTCGAGCCCTCGTACAGCTGCAGCAGCATTCCCAGAGTTCTTCGATAGCCTTGGGTTCAAATGTACTGTTTCTTATGGTTGTTAGAGTCAGCGTTGGAATCAATTTTTTGCCAATCTTACTTAGTATAGTGTAAGCTCAAATTATTTACATTGTAGAAATAGTTACTGATTGTTTCACTTTTTCAATTATACATTTTTTTCAAAAATTCTAATTGAATTTTTTATACATTTTAGGTTGTTTCAAGACCAATTTTCAAAAGATCCAAGTGCCTAATAACCCTTGCCTACTCAACCCAATTAGAGTTGTTTAGGGACCTTGATTTCCTTTTTTTTTTATAGTTTTTTTATTGATCTATTTACCTTTTCTCCTCTACACTTAATTTTTGATTTATTCACTTGCTTGATTTTTTCTAAACTTACATTAAAAATTATGCTTAAGTTTTCTTCCAAAATCAGCCACCTGCCTGGCTTGGTTGTTATTATTTAAATTGTATTTCAGTTTAAATTCTATTCCACCAATAATATTCATATGTTTGAATATTTTTTCAGTTTCCTTTATTTAAAGAATAATTGCCTCATCTTAAATTGTATTTCAGTTCAAATTCTATTCCACCAATAATATTCATATGTTTGAATATTTTTTCAGTTTTATTTTATTTAAAAAATAATTGCCTCATCTTAATTGTATTTCAATTAAAGATTGTTGTTTAGGAACCATATCCACCCTTACCGGCCTATAAAAACATTGAAATATTTTTTCAGTAGAATTTTCCTTTGGTGCACTACCTCAAGATGGAGAAACTAGTCGCCAAGCAGCTCACCATTCGTGGGCACATTGCAAATCATTACACAAATTTCCTCAAGAAGGGTGCCGCCAACTTGTCGGTGGAATTAGCCCAGAGGAGAATCATTCGCCTTGATGAACTTTGGAATGAGTTCGTTGATAATGATCAAGTAATCAAGGACCACGATAGTGCTGATTCAGATCATGAATATTTCCAAGAGGATCTGCTTTTCCTGGTGCAGGAGGAGTATGATGACTCTCTGACCAGTTATCAAAGGTTCATTAAATCTCACTCGGTGGATCCGCCCATCCAGGTGAATGTGCCGGATCCCACCCCACAACTAGATCTCAGAGCTCTGACTAAGACTCTGCCTCAAATACAATTGCCTAAATTTTCGGGTAAATCTGCTGAATGGCCCAACTTTAGGGATATGTTTGTATCTCTGGTCCATAGTCAGCAAATTCCCGACGTTATCAAATTAACTTGCCTTTGGTCTTATTTGACAAGCGAAGCCCTAGATGTCATTAAGGACTTGCCTATTTCAGATAAGAGCTATGCGCCAGCTTGGGAGACGTTGAAGCTTTTCTACGAAAACGAGCAGCGTCTGATTCATAATCACCTGGCAGATTTATTCTCCGTTAAACCAATGATTTCCGAGACTTATTTTGAAGTTAAGCGCTTACTTAGCGAAACCCTTACACCTCTGAATGCGCTCCAAGCCTTGGAGCGGCCCACCAAGTACTGGTCCGACATTATTGTCTTCATGTTAGTTCGAAACATGCACAGTAACACTCGTCGCGATTGGGAGAAGAGTCTCGGAAAACACATGAAGTCGCCTACTATTGAGAGAGTAAAATCCTTTTTGGAAGCTCAAGCCTTAGTGTTGGAGTCTGTCGAGAGAATCGATAAACCTGCATCAGCCACTTCCCCTAGCACCCATAGGAAATCCGGTGCAACCACCACGGCAGTGGCCTCGGTCGAGACTCCCAAGGCTTCTTCGAGGAGGAAGGAAAGGGATGACAAGAGGTGTAGCTTGTGCAACGAGGATCACACTCTCGCTTGTTGCCCCAGATTCAAGGAAAAGACACCGGCTGAAAGGAAAACAATTGTTTTTCAAAGGAGGCTGTGTCTTAACTGCTTCGGTCCTCATCACCCGAGGGACTGCAAATCCAAATTCAGTTGTCTGCATTGCCAAGGTCAACACCATTGTTTGCTTCATTCTCCTTTTAAGGATAAACCTCCCGCTCCAATAACTACCTTGGTACCTGGTGGACCTCCCAATACGGGGACCATTCCCGCGTCTAAGGCTAACATTCAATTGGACATTGGCGCTACGCCCTTCTTTAATGGGGCTACCGCTCAAACCGAACATTACTCAACGGTCCTTTTAGAAACAGCGCGGGTTTTCGTTAAAGGACCCGACGGTCGGAAAATAAAGGCTAGAGCTCTTATCGACAATTGCTCTCAGTCATCGTTCATTTCTCAGAATTTGAGAGAACAACTTGGCCTAGTCTGCTCCTCCACCAACGCTCAAGTGTCTGCAGTTGGCGGTGTCCAAGCCGTCACTAGCCAAGCTATCACACATTTCCAGATTAGTCCGCATTTCGATTCTCGGTTTTCGTGTGAGGTTAAGGCATTGGTAGTACCACGGGTGTGTAACTACGTGCCCCCTCAGAAGCTCCAGGTTTCAGACCTCTTGTATCTGTCACACCTCAACCTGGCCGATCCACAGTTCTTGGATAACGCTCAGATAGACGTGCTCTTAGGAGCCGAAATACATGCTCGGATAGTCCAGGAGAGCGTAATCGGAGGCAAGCCCGATCAACCAATTGCCACTGCCACTCAATTGGGGTGGCTGATTTCTGGCCCGATTCCACTACTGAATTCTTATGTGTCCAATTCAGTCTCATTACACTGTACAGACAATTCACTCAACTTCGATCTGCAAAGATTTTGGAAGCAGGAGGAGCTGCCCTCCAAATCTAAGTACTCTCGCCCCGACGACGAGGAGTGCGAGCAGCACTATGTAAGAAACGTTAAGCGAGACCATGACGGCCGTTACGTCGTCAAGCTGCCTTTCAGAGCATCTAAACCAACTCTAATTGGTAACTCCTACAGTAAGGCTGTTGCCATGTTGAGAAAGATGGAGCGGCGCTTCGAGAAGGATCCTGAATTTAAAGAATTGTACAATGAGTTCATGATGGACTACGTTTCCGCTGGTCACATGATCCCTGTGTCCCCCGAGGATCCGATATTCAAGCCCCTGGAAAACAGCTTCTTCTTGCCTCATCATGGTGTGCTCAAACCAACTAGCTCAACTACTAAGCTTCGAGCTGTTTTCAATGGGTCGAGCAAAACCGACTTAAACATATCATTGAATGACCTACTCCACACTGGTCCTAATCTACTGCCAGAGCTCCCTGACTTAATTTGTGAATGGAGACTGTATAAATTTGTCTTCGTTGCCGATATCAAGCAGATGTTTCGCCAAATAAAGGTTGACTCGGAAGACGTGCACTTTCAAGCTATCGTCTGGCGTTTCAATCCGAGCGACCCCCTTCAAATCTGGTACCTGCTGACTGTCAGCTATGGCTTGGGTTGTTCTTCATACCTGGCCATTCGTACTTTACGAGAGCTGGCCAAGGCCTATCGTAAAATCTACCCTCTGGCGGCACCAATCATCGACAATGAAAGCTACATGGATGACGAAACCTCCGGCGGGCATACGCTTAAAGAAACCCTTGAGAAGAAATCCCAATTGATAGGTCTTCTCAAAGAGGGTGGCTTCGAGTTGAGAAAATGGCTGTCGAATTGCCCTGAAGTTCTGGCGGATCTGCCGCCAGATCACCTCGCAACTAACCCAGAATCGGTCTTCGAGGACTCGTCCTCGTCCACGGTGCTTGGTTTAGTTTGGAATTCTCTGGAAGATACGTTGAGATCCAACGTGAATTGTGAAATTAGTCCAGTTAGGCCCACTAAGCGACTAGTTCTGTCTAGCATTGCCAAAATTTTCGATCCCATGGGCTGGCTGGCCCTGGTCGTTGTATCTGCCAAAATATTTATGCAGTCCTTGTGGTTGCTGAAAGCTAATTGGGATGATCCACTCCCTGACGAATACGTCAGACAGTGGGAGCTTTGGATCTCGAAGTTGCCTGCCATAGGCACCATACGTATACCTCGCTATTTGAACTACTCTCCTGAAACCTTGATCTGCGAGATTCATGGATTTTCCGATGCGTCGGAGAGAGCTTACTCGGCTGCTGTCTACCTAAGATTCGTGAACCCTTCTGCAGTTCACTGCTCACTCCAGATCGCCAAAACAAGAGTGGCCCCACTCAAGACTCTGAGCGTTCCACGACTTGAGTTGGCTGGCGCTCATATTTTATCAAAATTGGTCAATCATCAACTTTCAATGTTGCCCATCAAAATCGACACGGTGCATCTCTGGTCTGATTCGCGAGATGTACTGTTTTGGCTTCGAGGCCACCCATCGCAATGGCAAACCTTCGTAGCCAACAGGTGCAGCGAAATTCAATCTTTGGTTCCGGACGCTTTCTGGCATCACGTCAAGTCCGCTGAAAATCCTGCCGACATTGCCTCGCGCGGGATGAACCCAGAGTTGTTGTCGGATTGCAAATTGTGGTGGCAGGGCCCATCTTGGCTCTCAGAATCTTCAAGCCCTTGGTCTACAATTCCGGACGACTTGTCCTCCCACCATCCTACCCAGGTTAAAAAGACTGACATTGGCTTGTTTGCTCACGTCACAACCCAAACTGCGCTTCCCGAAATCTGGAGCTTGGGCCTTCGCTATTCCACTTTGGGAAGGCTGTTGCGAGTTACAGCTTATGTGATAAGATTCGTTCGGAAATTGTTTTTAAAAGTGCTACATAAAAAATCGAACATAAGTTTTAAATTTTATAGTTTTTTGAGTCTCCCCAGTTTCGAGAGCGACGTATTGGAACCGGTCGAACTGACTGACGCTAAATTGTTATGGATTTACCATAACCAGCGTGCCTTTTTCAGTGACGAGGTTAAAAGAATTCTGACTACGTCCAAGCATGGTAGAAAACTACCAGGAGCACTCCTCAAGCTCAATCCAATCGTTAAAGACGGCCTTCTTAGGGTTGGTGGTCGTTTGGACCGTGCCCTACTCTCTTTTGACCAAAAACATCCGTTCATCTTGCCTGGCGACTGCTACTTAAGCCAGTTGCTTGTCCGAAAAGCCCATCTTGATACTCTCCATGGAGGAGTACAATTGACTTTGGGAACCCTCAGACAGGACGTGTGGATCATCAACGGTCGTAAGACTGTTAAGAAAGTGTTGGGAAATTGTAAATCCTGTCTGAGATTTTCGCACCAGACAATGAATCCTCTCATGGGAGAGTTGCCAAGTGTTCGTGTCACACCAGCTCGCCCTTTCGCCCACTCCGGCGTGGACTACGCTGGTCCCTTTTCGATTCGGCTAACCAAGAGTAGAGGTCGCAGCACCACGAAAGTTTATGTTTGTTTGTTCGTGTGTCTATGTACCCGAGCCATCCACTTAGAGCTCGCCGAGGATTATTCTACTCAATCTTTCATCGCTGCATTCCACCGTTTCTCGTCTAGGAGAGGACATTGCTCTTTAATCTATAGTGATCAGGGCACCAATTTCATCGGTGCTGACGCCGAGCTTCGCCAAATGTTCCGCGAACGTTCTGTGTTCATAAACGAAGTTATCGAGGTTTTTGCTCAACAAGGCACCCTTTGGAAATTCAACCCTCCAGGCGCCCCCCATTTCGGGGGCATTTGGGAAGCTGGCGTCAAAGCAACGAAGCATCATCTACGTAGAGTGGTCGGGGACACAGTTCTTACTTTCTCGGAAATGTCTACTCTACTTTGTCGCATTGAGGCTTGTCTAAATTCACGGCCTTTGTTGCCTCTTTCAGACGATCCCTCTGACCTGAATTTTCTAACTCCTTCCCATTTCTTAATTTCAAGACCTTCTCATTTGATTCCAGAACCAGACTTCACAACCGAAAACGTTCCTGTGGGCCGTAGGTGGCAGCTCATTTCCCAAAAAATGCAGCATTTTTGGGTTCGCTGGCGCAATGAGTACCTGTCTTCCCTGCAGCCAAGAGATAAATGGAGATCTCGCACTCGTTCCTTCCAACCAGGGGACGTGGTGTTTATCAGAGCTGAAAACACACCACCTGGACAGTGGCCTTTGGCTCGTGTAATGGAGACCTACCCTGATCCCCAGGGGGACAATCGGGTGTGTGAGCTGAGGACGGCCACTTCCAAGCTTCGCCGACCGTCAGTGAAGCTGCTCCTTTTAGTGCCAGCAGAAGCTTTCCAGACGCCCCCTCCAGCCGTGGAAGTTGGAGCTTGCAACTTAGTGTTACTTCAGCCCGCTAACAAACCTATCAATAATTAATCCATGCTCGCACGGATTAAGGTGGGCGGAATGTTTAGAATTAATAGTATAAATTTGAATTTTGGCGCTTAAGCCGTTAGTTTGGACTGCCTCGGTCGGAAATCAGCCGAGCGACTCACGCGAGGCGTGGTCGCCGAGAAGACTTCCGTCCGCAGTCAGTCGGGATCAGTTAAAGAAAGCGAGCAGTCGCGTTTAGTGTGCTCCGCTAATTAAAGTCAATTGACCACCCGGTCAAAACGGCGTGACCACTCTCCTCTATTGTAAACCTTAGATACCGATAAATAAATTCACCAAAACATGTTGCAGAAGGACACCGTGATGCTATATGGCCAACAAGCTTGCAATGGTAACAAACGCCTTTGAATCCATCTTGATTTTCTGATTTCTCTCTTTGAGCAAAATTTTGAGTCCACTGGCCTCGATCTTCAGTCTGTCGTTGAACATCAGCTTTAGGTAAATTCCAATCTTGTTGGATTTTTGGTTGAAACTGCTGTTGAGATACCCCTTGTTTTTGAGGTTGACCTTGAGTTAAAACTTGAGGTTGTGATTGCCAATTTTGGTTAAAAACTTGCGCTTTATTAGGATAACTTTGGCTTCTCATTTGTGGCTGTTGTGGTTGATTGTTTGAAAAACTTGAAACTGCGTCCATTGCATCTGTCACTGGCTCTGTCTGTTCGTCTTGATTTTTCTTCAATTTATTTTTCTTACCACTCTTCTTTTTACTCAAAACCACATTTTTAGCTTGAATCTCGTCTCCGTCTATTGCTGCTACTTGACCTCTAGTTTGTTGATTTGTCATTTTTACTTCAAAAGCTGCTCCTTTTATTCTCATCTTCTCAACTGTCGGTGGAGCTATATAACGACTATCCAGTTCAAGCTGTCTTTCCCAACTTCGACCAAATTCTTCAATATCGTCAAAAGAGGTAACCAAAATATGTGACATCGCTTTTCTATACGATGGTAACAAATTTCTATAAGCAATTTCGACTTGATAACGACGAGCTGGAGGATTATCAAATTTTGAGATTATAAATTTGAAACGAGTCAAATAATCAGAAATTTTCTCTCCTTTTCCTTGAGTTCGTCGTCTCAATTCGTCCAACAAATCTTCTCTGTCGTAGACACCCACATAATGATTACAAAAAACTGTCTTAAAATCTGTCCAAGTCTTCAAATCTTGTCGTACAGTTCTAAACCAAATACTTGCATCTTTCTTCAAAATACAGGGTAAAGCTTGGATTAAATCCAAATCATTAACTCCAGCTGTTGCTCTACAATCTTCAAGTTCATCAAAAAATTCTTCAGCATCTTCATCTTCTTGGCCATTAAATTTTAAGCCCCAATTTCTTAACATTTTTACTGCTTGCATTTTCCTGAAATCATTTTCTGTCTCTTCTCTTTTTAAATCATGATTTTTCTCATAATATCTCTTTTCAGGTACAACTTCTTCTGGCAACTGTTGAGGTAAAGATTCTTGTTTTTGTGTTATTCTTCTTGCAGGTTGTTGAATTTTTGACATACCATCTCGATGCCTCTGTGGTGTAAAATTCTGTTGAATATTCTCATAATAATTCTCTGGAACATCACAGCTTTTCGTTTTCAAATTTTTCTTCTGCTCTGTCTGTCTTAATTTAATTGGTGATTTTCTACTTGATGTAGTACTTCCAAATTCTGATAAATCACTCTCGTCGTCATTTTCAATAAAATAATTACCATCGTCAATCTGTCTTTGTTGTTGTGAATTCAAATTAACCATTGGCTTCCTTTGATTAACATTTGGATCCATTGTAAATCTTACTCTTTGCATAATAAATTCTTCAGTATTTCCAAATTCTTTTTCTTCAGACTCGTTCTCAGATGTTGAAGTTTTTTGTTGTAAATCTTCAATATTTTGTACTGGAGTAGACCATTTTTCTTTCCCGTCACTCGTCATAGGCATCTTTCTGGATAAAGGTGTTTGATGTGAAAAATTATCTTGTCTTCTCCTTGATCTGATTAATTGAGCTCGCTCAATTTCAACTTTATTGAACCTTAACATTTTTGGAAGCGTGATTTGTGGCCCATTTGAAGTAGTAACTTGCGTAGTTAATCCTCTCTCATTTGAAAAACCATTAGCCACTCCACTGGTTGCTGTCATCATTGAAAATATTGTTGTCGGACTTGCCATGGTTGTGTGGACTACATCTGTTGTCGCTGTCGTGGTTGTTACCGTAGTAACAGCTGTTACAGAATTTGGTGAAGGTGCCACATGCAAACTGCTCGCCGGAGGTTCCGGTATCTCTTCCTGCATTTGTGCATATGTCTCTGCACTCGTCTGAACTGAGAGCAAACCCGGAATAATCTCGTCGTCTGGTGTAGAGGGTTGACCACCTTTTGAAGTTTCATTCGCCTTTGTTGACTTCTTGCGAGCGCGTCCACGAAATGCCAACTGCTCCGCTAGTCGTTTTGCTTCCTCTCTCGTCGCTCGTCGCTCGTCGAAGTCCTCAGCCATATCATCCACGTACCATGGAATATAAGAACAAGAGTCAACATGATTTTCTTTAATAATAGCCCTAACCAACCTATCCCTTAAAACATTTTCATCTCCGACAACACTAAGTCCAAAATCTCTTAATTCCATCAAAATTTCAGGTAACTTTAATTTATTCACTTCCCTATTAACAGTCCGGCCCTCTCTACTTTTATTCACTTTAGCCATTATTTTCTCGTGATTATCCATTTTAATTTTAATTTCAATTAAAGTGTTAATTTAATTCTAAACAAAGTTTAAATTTTTAATTTTTAAGTAAAATTTAAATCTGATTTTTTTTTCTTTTTTAAAAAAAAATTTATTCTAATTATTCAATCAAAATTTAATCAAAATTAAAAATTCTGGATTCATATATATATATATATATATATTTTTTTTTAAATTCACAAATTCTGACTCAAAATAAATATTTAATTCAGTATTAAAATTTAAAATTTATCTCAACCCTTCCAGTTAATTATTATTATTTTTTTCTAAACTTAACCTTTAATAAAAAAAAAAATTAATCAAATTCTTAAACTGTCTAATTAACCTCAAACGCTACTCAATTTTTTTTTATATAACTGGCACACGTCAAATTCTTATTTTTCGGGTTAGTGCACAATAGTTACAAAGATATAAAATCCAAGCACCAGTGCTACCCGTTTTTTTTTTTTTTATTCGATCACACTAGTAAAATAAAAAAAAAAAGTATAAACACTCTAAAAAAATCTTACGACTTCCAGGAACACAACACGTTGATAAGAAAACAGCGCGCGCGCGTCTCGTTTTCTCCAGCAGCCAAACACGTGTAGCGCTCCTTTGTCCTCTCCCTCTCCCCTTGTTTACGATTTCTCCGCGTAACTAAGATTTTCCTTTGCCTTGCCCCACGTTGCCAGGCGCCATTTGTAATAGGGCAATTTTTAAAAATAAATAATTCACTTTTTTTTTAATATAAAAATTATAAATTTATTATTATTCAAATTAGCCTAAGTTACATTAATTTTTTTTAATTTTTTTATTCATTTATCACATTAAATTCAAAATCTCAAAGGAGGCACTGCAAGGGAAAATCTTAGTTTTTATACTTTTTTACACGGCACTGTCACTCGTCACTGTAACCTCTCATTACCTTTATTATTTGGATTTTCTTGTTGTTCCTCGGTCGGCTCTCCGGTGATTCTTGACTGCAGGTTTCCTGGTTTTGATGCAGGCTCGAACTCGTCCAGCAGTTGATGAATATCCGTGCAAACTCCTGTCGATGATCTTCGAAGCGTCAAGAAATCCAAAAGTAATCCAGTCGTTGAAAACTCAAGAATCAAACAAAACTTCCAAACTTTTCTTTGTAATAACCGATACGTCTAATTAGTGCAGCACGCGTCAACTAACTAGTCTCCTAGCAGCGGCGGCAGCAGCAGCGTTCCCTTGGTTGCCGGCAAGACGATCTTCTTTTCTCTCTCGAACGGCTGACAGGCGCGCGCGCTTCCTCTCTCTCGCTCTCATTTGCCTTGCTCCCTCGGTCCTCTCTCTCACTCTTCTTCTACTCCTTGTTTCTCGTTCGGCTGGACCAGCGCTGCGGCGACTGTAACTGCTAATGCTGTTGTTGTTGTGCTGTTCTGGCTCACGTCTCTGTCTTGTCATTTTTCTTTTTTTTTATCACTTGATTAACCCCGCGTACGTGAAATATTAAATTATTTTATAAATAAACATTCTTAACCAACTTTTAAAAAATGCCCTTTAGGAAGAGTCGAATAAGTAACGAAGGAAACTTCGTTACAAAATATTTAAAAGCAATTTGAAGCAACTTTTATTGTGGATTTGGGGACTCAATATTATGATAAATATCCACATCAAATTTCGTTAAAATCGGTTTGCTAGTTTAGCAACAATCAATTTGTTAATAACGGGTGTTGTAAAAAAAGCTATAATTTGAACAACAATTAAAAGACTGTTAATAAATTTTCAGGTAGGCTCTAGTATTTTTTTTACATAGTTTTGATGTTAAAATTCTATAAGAACCAGTTTAAAGTATGATTTTTTTTTTTTTTAACATCATTTATAATTTTTTTAAAAAATCGTTCAATTTTACCTTTATAAACAAATAGATAAAATACTATAAAAAAAATTTTTTTCGTAACTTAATACATATCAAATGAAAGGTGTTGGACAAACGCTTCTTTTGGTGCAAGAAATATCAAAATCGGCGCTATAGAAACCAAGCAGCATTGCTTCAAAGTTGATGTGTTATTATGAGAGAACGAAAGTAGTGAAGCCAAAAAAAAAAATAGTTTTGAATACCTCAGAGTGTGTTCTATTATGAAGAAAAATTATACATTTGAACCCGTTCATACTAATACATTATTTAAAAAAAAAAATCTGAAAAAATGATTAAAAAAAATGCAGCTACTTTGAGGTGTGCGAGTGCTCACGAGAAATCTTCGAAAAGTGAACTCAAAATTTTTGAATCGTCAAGAACGAAAAAAAAATGATTATCTCGGCTTCTAATTGATATATCTTGATAATTACTTTTTAATTTGATATAGCTCTCTTTAAAAATAACGATTTCAATGTCTCATCGTTTATAAATTTATTAATTTATTTATAAATTGTTTAAGCAAAAAAAATTTTTTTTTCATAAACATTTTTTAGTTACTAAATGATGATGATGGTACAGAACAAAGAGAGAAAATGGATGCTACTTGCGAAGACATGTCAAATGATACCTAGCGAACCAAAAAAAAAACGTAGAAGAAGATATTAAGGAGGCTTGTCAGCGTAGGGGTCGTACCTAGCAGAGGCCCTTGCGGGTGCATAAAATTTAAAATAAGATAAAAAGTTTTTTCTATATTTAATTATGATTAGTAAACGATTATTTATCATTTTTAAACACATTAGAATGAAACAATAAATAAAATAGTAAAAAACAATGACAAATTTCATGTTTTGGAGGTTATGGACCGCAATTTTTAATTTTTCTTGAAAAGTAGTCCGATAATCTCATATTTTTATAATTTTAAAATAATCTTCAAATTTTTACTCTTAAAATGACACCTGACTCGTCGTAAACTAATCGATTTTGATCATTTACGGAATTTTTTAATGTTTTTTCCCATAAGAGCGCATGTTAAAAAAAAATTTCTAGACTGATTTTTTTCTCGAAAACGAGTCCGACAACCATCGTTGTGTCAAATAGTAAAGTTGTTTGTCTTACTTCAAGGAATCTACAGGAATTTTTTGGGTTTCTACTTATGGATTTTGAAAAAACTGCCAAGCCTCCTTAAATAAAATGATGCATTGTACATATGTAAAATATTCAATTTTCTGTTGATTTTGTTTTTTTATAATGAAACCTATGTAATTATTGTAATAATAAACGTTTCTTAAATATAAATAAACTCAATTTAACAAAATATATTTATCAACTTATTTTTTCGTAATCGATATCAGTATTATTCAATTTTTTAACCTTATTTATTTTCTAAATTTTTTTAAAATTATTTAAAAAAAAGAAATTACAATAAAATTACGAGTCTGAATAAATCCCTTTATAAAAGAGAGATATCGCCATTTTGGTGAGATTTTCAATGTAAGATTTTATTCGTGAGCTGATTGGTGTAGAAGTTTTTAAAATATTCGAAAAGTGCCTTTTGAGGTTACAATCATTGTTTTTTTTCCTATGCGTGCTTGCAGCGCGCTGAGTGGTACTCTATCTATAAAAGAGAGATATCGCCATTTTGGTGAGATTTTCAATGTAAGATTTTATTCGTGAGCTGATTGGTGGAGCAGTTTTTAAAATATTCGAAAAGTGCCTTTTGAGGTTACAATCATTGTTTTTTTCCTATGCGCGCTTGCAGCGCGCTGAGTTGTACTAGTATTATAAAAATGAAGTAACTAAAAAATGTTTATGAAAAAAAATTTTTTTACCTTTATAAATAAATAGATAAAATACGATAAAAATTTTTTTTAAAAAGTTATTTAGTTTATAATAATGAATAAATGATATTTTTTTCTAATAATTTTACGAATCTGCAATGTCAATAACGTTCGAGTCTCATAGCCTACAAACCGCTCAATATATACATAGACCGTTTGTTTCTTGGTACGATTATTCGATCTGAACATAGTCACCCCTCCCCATGAATTAATATTATCGTGTTTTGTGCCTAATAGAAGGCTAAGTGTAGGTCACGACTACCTGCGTGTTCAGGAGGCGGTGTAAGGATAGGGCAGGAGCAAGGTAGAATAAAGAGATCACTAGGTTTACGTTTAGGAAGCTTTATTAGTCTGGCTTAGGTGACTGCTCAGACTCGACTAACTTGGTGCGCTCGTGCGCTACATAACGTTAGCTCTTCGGGCTACTCTACAATGGCAACCTAAGTATGCAGGTAGAGCCGACATACCTCCCCCCTAATGATGTAGTGGCTTTTAAATAAACAAACAACTTTTATAGAAGCCATGGCAACATTATTGAGGTTAAAAATAACGATTGGGGTCATGTCCTTCTTTTTTGAGTTTTTCAAGTATATATTCAAAGGGGCCTCATTTTCAGCAAGATGGGGAATTGATTTATGATAACAATTAATGACGCCAAGAAATTTTCGCAGATCGTCAACGGTCTTAGGTTTTGGGGTTTCGACAATAGCTTTAACTTTCTCTGGGCAAGGTTTGTACCCAGAAGCACAAACAAAGTATCCTAAAAACGTAGTTTCCGGGACCGCGAATACACATTTCTTAAGGTTAAGTTTCAAATGAAACCTATCCAATCTCTCCAAAACAATCCTCAAGTGTTTATAATGTTCCTCCAAATTACTCGAAGCTATAAGAATATCATCTAAACAAACAAAAACAAAATCCAGATCACCTAGCGCCCTGAAGACATACCTTTGAAAAGAAGCCGGGGCATTTTTAAAGCCAAAAGTCAACACATTGAAAGTATACAATCCAAAAGGGGTAATCAAAGCTGTCTTAGGCCTGTCTTCAGGAGCTATGGGGATCTGATGAAAGGCCCTTTCGAGGCCCAATGTAGAAAAAACCGTCTTACCATGAAGATTGTTTACAAAATGTAGTACTCGCGGGATTGGAAATCTGTCTGGCACGGTTACGGAGTTAATCGACCTATAGTCCCCACATACTCTCCATTCTCCGTTGGATTTCTTGACCATGTGGATGGGGCTCGCCCATGGACTATCATCTTTCTGACAAATTCCCAATTTTTCCCATTTATCGAACTCTGCCTTTGCGATCTTTATTTTGTGAGATGGTAAGGTACGAGCACGATGTGCTATAGGTGGGCCTGTCGTTCGGATATGGTAAACTATTCCGCGCTCTAACATAGGAGCCTGTGGTTGTAAACCGATTACACGAGAAAAATTCAACAAAATATCCGAAATAGGGGAATCAGGCTTCAAAGTATCGACGTGAATCGATGCAGGCTCTAACACACCGGGATCGGACATCTCACCTGTATCTCCATGAATCAAACGCTTAGTATCTAGATCTGGCAATAAGTGAAAATGTTTGAGAGCATCGCCTCCAAGGACTGGGTATTGCATATCAGCAAGGACAAAGTCCCATTCAAAGGAATCGTGAAAACCAAAGTTAACTTTCTTGCGAACAACGCCATAAACATCAATTCTACCACCATTAGCTGCCGCTACGGCGAGGGGAAGAGGGGCAGACTGATCCGAGCTAAAACGCGGGAAAACTGAAACACCAGCTCCCGTATCAATCAGGTAGACGTCTTTAGTTTCCCTGTCCTTCAGGTGGAGACACACGTCACCCGAAACCCTGCCAAGCGTCTCCTTCAAGGCAGAGGTTATTCGTTTTTCTGGTTTTCCGCCCTGTCACTCGATTCAGTCTGTTTCTTAGGTGCCGGAGGTGATTTATGACGTTCAGGGGTTCTATCTACCCAAGTACAAGGAGACTGACACTTTCTAGCTTTCGTTCTGAAGTTTCTGTGATAATAAAAAAGTTCTGGCTTTCCATTTTCCTTTCCCGGGCCTGGGATTTTATCACGACGACGTCTATCCGGAGATCCAGATCTCGATCGTGAGTCACTATGGTTACGTGAGTGGCCATTATGCCTATGTTCCGACCTAGAACGTCTATCGCCTTTCTTAGGGGTTTTGTTGTTTGAAAAAACTCGACTTATCGCGTTGACACCAAGCATATTTCCCAAAACACCATCATTGGGTGTGGCTGTAATGCCATTCAAACCAGCTCTATCGCGAAGTCTAATCTTTTCAAACACCAAGTCAGCCTTTCTAACCATTGCATGCTCATTATTCTCATCGACGGGATCAAGAAGATGGGGTTGGTAATCTTCAGGGAGGCGTTGTTGCCAAGCGGCAAGGATAGAATTTCTTGTTAACTGGCCGTCGCCCAAGAATAACAGACGTGAAAGAAAAATGGAGGGTTTCGAACTACCCAAAGAATCGGAAAAAAATTTATTTAATCTAGCCCGAGGTGTATCTGAAAATTTTCGGACCAAAACTTGCTTCAAGGTATTAAATTTCTCACCAGCCCTAACCACTCTGAGTTCTGCAGCAATTTGCCTAATTACGTCCGAACCTAAATTACGCATGACGGTGTTGAACCTTGGTTCATCATCAACAATCCCATGATAATTAAACTGGTCTTCTAGTTGGGCAAACCACTGTACTGGATCTTCCTTGTGAAAGGAATAAAACTGAAAGTCACTTCAAGAGTGCATAAAAGGATTAAATCCGTACTGAAATCCAGGAGGTGGCTGAGCCGAACTAGAAACCGATGGGTAGGGTAACCGGGCGTTAGAACCTGGTGCAAAACACAGGGGTGGGATATTCTGTGTTGCGTTTAGCGTAGCTAACAACTGAGAGCTTGAATGAATTCCAGAATGAATTCCGGAAACTTGCTGCAAAACTGGTTGAGTAACTGGGGTAGTTATAGGTTGCGAAAAAGTTTGAGTCACGGTGGTACTATTAAAATTCGGAACATTAATTAACGGTTGCGAAACTGAGGAAAATTTAGACGACTGACCAACGGTCGAAGAAACAAGGGTTTGCTGAATTATTTCCCTCAATCTTTGCAACAAAGAAATTTCCCTAGCCTCTAATATTGATTCTAACTGATCCCCAGTCACGTACATTTCAACGGTAGATAAGGAATTATTAGTGGGCTGATTTAAAATATTGTGACTATTGACTAATTTTTGTAGGTTAGGAGTGGAAGAATGTGAAATATTATTGGTGTGCATATTATTTAAGATATTCTGATTCTGAAAATTCTGAATTTCTGGATTTGGGAACAGGGTTTGATTTGAAAAAGAATTGGAATTAAGACTATGCGCACCGTCCTTCCTATGAGGATCTTGTTCACGCGGGCCCGAGGCTTTCTCACAGGTCAGCAGATCATCGTTCGAACCCAACGTTCCCGATAACGCGCCGTCATTCGCGGTAGTAACCGTACTATTTGTTGAAACACCGGACACTGGGGTATTACTCGACATGGCAGTGGATTTGACAGTACCTTTTTGCGATTTTCCTGGACGCCTCTTAGGGCTAAGCGGCGATCCAAGTTGCATACCAGACTCACCCAAACGTCTGCGAGTCAAAGGTGGTCCTTTTCAGCTCCTTCCTAGTGATAAGGCCGGTACGGGGGGTCCAACCACTCATGAAAACGCAGAATAAAGTCTGCAGTGATGAATTGCAACGGTCAGGATGATCGAGGTCGAAATCCACGCAAAGAATGCCAATCCGGTAGTCAAACCAAAGTTGTTGTTCCTCAATAAATTTGGAAAATCAGTACAAATCAGGTTTCTGTCTAATTGTGTTAAGTTAACAGATTGAGTGTAATTTTACAGCTGCTCAACTCCAACGAAGAAAAGAAATAATCATTGAGAAGAAAAAATTAATTCTATAAAAGTACAAAATTTGATCAAAAACAGTTGTGTTCACTGGATTTCAATTATCATAATAACAATGTAGTGATCAGATGTAGGGTACTATGAATTGAAAAATATCAAAAATCCATTAACACTCAATCTGTAAACTCTGCCTAAATTCATCTAAATCAATCCTACAGGCCAAAAATTAAAAAGAAAATAATGAATCAGAAAAAATAAAAATAATCGATACACTCAAAATAAATGACTAGTTTGTGTATAAAAATTAATCTCCAGTCGCATAATTAAAAATCGAAAACGTAAGGACATAGAATTATTTTATTCGCTAAAAGTGCTGGAAAAAATAAAAAAAGGTTATGTTACAAAAATCATGTATTTCATATATCAATTTTACTTTGAGCGAATAAAATGTAAGTAAACGGTACAACCATGTAAGGTCGAGTTGAGCGCCACTGCGATGATATGTGTTCCAACGATGCCAAGAATGAAAAATAATATGGAATCCGGAGACGGAGAAGAAGTATGTCGCTGCATCGAAAAGTAAGCCAGCGGTGGTGCGACGTACGCTGCCGGCTGCCGGAGAGTTTTCGGTGGTCCGGTGACGCGCTGTTGCCGATGCTACTGGCTATGACCACACCCTGTGACGTCAGCCAACGAGGTCCTCTGAGCGGCGCTGTGTGTTGCTGCTACCGCCAAAAACTTCGGAAACGGCGATGTTGGCGTCGGTTCCGCTGACTTCGAGAATTTTCCAAAAGGAAAATCTCTACTTTGATGATGTATTCTCGGTGCTCGCTACGAGATTTTCCTTTTGGGAAAATCTCGACTTATCAGCGAGATATCAAAATGCCAAAATCGGCTTCCTTTTATCTTATATTATTTTTTTTTTGATATTCGGTTTCTTGAGTTTCCTCGTCAATACCGGTTTCCCGAAGAAATAAAATGCGAGGAAAAGAAAAAAAAAAAAAAAAAACTTGTACGTTGCGAACGCGCATGACCGAGTAAGGTGAAACAGAAAATGGCGGCCGTATGATCACCGCCGAGAAATTTACTTCGTCACTCTGCACGACGAGCAGAGTGAACCTTTGAAATACACGGTAACTCTTACCGAACGAAATTAATTAACTCGGGTTGGGTGGGAGGGAGTACGAAAACTCCTCACCTTAGCTCGGTGTCGTCGTGCTAGTCGCTTACCTCGGTGATGAAAAAATGACGAGGAAGGTCTCTCGAAAAAAGAAAAAAAAAAACATGCGTTAAACTCCCTGCGGTCCAAGATAGTGGTCGACCGGGAGAAAAGAAAGTACAAAAGATCTCCTTTACCTGCTCCTGCCATGTACGCGATGTTGATTCCTCACGTAAAAATGCCACCGTGAGAAAGAAAAATGTAGTCGTCAAAATGGCGCCCGAACGCACGCCACTCCGAAAAAAGAAAATTTTTCCACACCGATACACAAGTCGGGGTCACCAATATCGTGTTTTGTGCCTAATAGAAGGCTAAGTGTAGGTCACGACTACCTGCGTGTTCAGGAGGCGGTGTAAGGATAGGGCAGGAGCAAGGTAGAATAAAGAGATCACTAGGTTTACGTTTAGGAAGCTTTATTAGTCTGGATTAGGTGACTGCTCAGACTCGACTGACTTGGTGCGCTCGTGCGCTACATAACGTTCGCTCTTCGGGCTACTCTACAATGGCAACCTAAGTATGCAGGTAGAGCCTACAATATCGTATTAAACCCTGTTTTCGACCGCGTTCGGCCGTTCGTGCGCTCGCGCGCATGCGCCTTGCTAATTTTTCACTGAGCTTCTGAAATTATTTTCTACCAAAAAAACATTGACAATCACAACAAAACATTTTTTTAAACTTTTAACCTCGGCTTTGAATATCGCAGTTTTGGAGGTTATTCACATGAAAATTATTTTTGTAAAGTTATTGTAAAATTCTTAAAAGGTCCATTTTTTGCAGTTTCAAGGAATGAATTCTTTGATAGTGAAACTATATGTATGTGGTTTTTCAAAAGGATCTCTATTGTAAGAAGACAAATATCAATGATTTAGTACACTTTTTCAGCGTAGCGTCCGTACGCGTAGTGAAAAAAATTCAATCTTTAATTTGATGCAACTTTTAAACTATATGGTCAATTTTGATCAGACTTCGGAAAAATGTTATTAATATCTAATAAACACCTCCAGAAAATTTGAGCTGATTCTCTATTGTCATGCATTTGGTAGAAAACCACCTTAAAACAAAGCAAAAAAAAATGTTAAAAACATATATTTTGTTTCATATAAAGAAAATGGCAATAAGTTAAAAATGTTATAATTAAAAAAAATTAAAAAATTTTTTTTTTTAAACATGCTTTTCTAAAAATTGGAGCAAAAAAATTTTTTTAAATATATAATAAAAAATTTTAAAACTAAGTATAATAAAAATTGTATATAAAGAATTTAATCTATAATTTAAAAAAGTAAAAAAATAATTAAAAAAAACTAAAAAGTGAAATTTTTAAATATTTAATTTGTTTGCATAAGATTTGAATCAATAAATATCTCTCACTAAAAAATATCCGAATCGAAGATTCCACTCGTACAATAGGACGTAGCTTAGCTTTTCAGACAAACAAGTTGATAGCAATTTGGAGAATTCGCGAGTTACTACTGCAATATTGGAGTGTATGTAGTTTAACAACATGAACGTAAAAGAAAAAAAGCATGGGCAAGCCTAGAGAAAATTTTCTTCAAGAATAATAGCATCTTCAAAACCAAAGTAATCTAATCAACGTGTTTTGTCTCATTAATTAACAAAATGTTTCATTTTATGCTCCAAAAATTTTTCCTAGGCTAGCCCATGCTTTTCTTCTTTTACATTCATATTGTTAAACTACATACACTCCAATATTGCAGCAGTACCTCGCGAATTCTCCAAATTGCTTATCAACTTGTTTGTCTGAAAAGCTTAGCTACGTCGTATTGTACGAGTGGAATCTTCGATTCAGATATTTTTTAGAGAGAGATATTTATTGATTTTGATTCAAATCTTATACAAACAAATTAAGTATTTAAAAATTTTATTTTTTACTTTTTAGTTTTTTTAAATTATTTTTTTACTTTTTTTAATTATAGATTAAATTCTTTATATACAATTTTTATTATACTTGGTTTTAAAAATTTTTATTATATATTTTTAAAAAAATTTTTGCTGCAATTTTTAGTAAAGCATGTTTTAATAAAAAATAAAAAAAAATAAAAATTTTTTTTTTATTTTCTAATTTTTAGTTACGATCATCTACAAATTTTTTTTAGTATATAACTCTATTTATTTTTAAATTTATAAAATTCTCAAAGTTTTGTTAAAAGATGCAAATGTTTATTGTTTTTTTTTTTCCACTCTTCTCTTTTTTTAAAAGAGATTCATTTTATCGAATTTCTTTTTTTTTGTGTCCTTTAATCAAAACGCCCTTAGAAGGGCGAGGACGAATGCGTGTCACAGAAATCGCGGGTTTGAATTGCGGTGCTTCAACGCTATTTTCAGTCTGCGTTGAAACCTCGGGCGCCTCTAGATTTGAATCTATCGTACCAGAAGTTTCAACAAAACCTTCAATAGTGGTTGAAGCCTTGTAGGGATCTGCACACTCGACGCGCGATATCGATAGCGCGCGACTGCTGCACCAGTCGAGATTCAAGACGAGCAGTTCCGCTCTATCCGCCACGCTGGTCGGATGTTCCTTGTGACCGCAAGCTAAAAATAAAGATTACTGTTTATACTTATTACCTGGTGCATTTCATTGACTTTACCTGAACACATCTAGAGCAGGAGATAGCCCTGCAGTCGCTGAAGACTACCAATCGCTACACTGGTGACCCCAAGTCGACTTGAAAGTCGTGAAAAATTAAAAATTTGTTCGGCCTGCACCAACGGCCGAATACAAAAAACACACAAGGAGCGGGAAAGTCGTACACTTTCTCTGAGCGAGGCAAATAACTCGCGCAAGAGTTTTTTTGCTCAATTTAGCAAACGATCATCAATAAATCGTTTCGCTGGTTTTCAACGTGGGTGGAGCATCGGTGGAAGCCGGCGTGAAGTCACTTCCCGAAGAGAGCATTCACGGCGCGAAGTCGATGCTCGAAGAGGGTACTTGGACGTGAAGTCAGTACCCAGGTAGGGTTGTCTCGCAAGGGCCACCCTCCCGCGTCCACTGATCTGCAAGGTCATCGCTGCCACTTTACGTCGCCCCGGCCATACTCAGGGACGTCAACGTCAAGGGCCACCCTCCCGCGTCCACTTATCGGCGAGCAGCATCCTCGAGGCGACACGTACCAGCTCTTCAGGATCATCATTTGCGAGATTGTATGTGTGTGCAGTGTGCGCCCAGTGTGAGTTTGAGTGTTTTGAGTGCCGAATGTTAGCCCACACGATCGTGTCTATTTTTCCGCGTACTCCCTCAGTTCCGCGAACCGATCGACCGTTGCGCGCGCTCACACTGGAATTCGCCGCTCGGGGACTCTTGAACTTTTTCATCGCTACTGTACGAACTTTTCACGCATTCTTACTTTAGTATGAACGGATTCTGTCAGTCAGGTAAGGCTGAAGAACTGTTTTTTCCTATTTTTTTGACTGTCCTATTCTATCTTGATCTGTCGACTGCAGCTTTTTGCCGCGGGAATTATTCGCTTGCGCGGCGTTATTATTTACTTCGCGATCCGACCTTCCCGGGACATTACCCTCGTCGGGGTATTTCCGTAGTTTTTCGCCATGTCCGAGACTAACGAAGAACGTCTCGAGCGGGAGATGCGCGAGATGCAGCAACAGCTGACCGAGGCGCGGGAGGCTATTGCAGGTCTGCGATTGCAGCAACAGCAGCCGCCCACGCTGGATGCCACCGCCGGCGGTTCGAACGGTACGCCCGCCATCACAACGACCGCGACGACGACGACGGGCTCGGCCACGCTCACGACCTCGAACCCTGGGATTTACGCGAGTTATCGTGCGCCGAAAATCCCCCAGTTCATGCGAGACAATCCCAGGACATGGCTCTGCCAGACAGAGATTACCATGCGCAACGCTGGCATTACGGTCTCGGCGACGAAGGCAGATTTTATTGCCGAGAAGTTGGACCCAGAGGCGTTGGGCCTGGTCATCGACCTCCTCGAACGCACCCCTCGTCCCCCGGACCTTTTCGAGCAAATAAAGGCCAAACTCCTGGCATCGTACGGTCAGTCCGCCGAGTCTCGTTTGCGTGACCTCATCAGGGGTCGGATCTCCACGGCCGGTAAGCCGTCGCTCATGATCGCGAGGTTTCGGCAGCTGGACACCAGCGCCAGTGACGATATTATTCGCACCGTTTTTCTTGAACAACTTCCCCCGCCGTGTCGTGGCGCTCTCACGTATTCGGGAATCACCGACCTTGGTAAACTCGGTGATATGGCTGATGCGTACGTCGAGTCAACGTCATCCGATCCTGGTTGCATCGCCGCAGTCAGCACCCCGCGCGACTCGGGCCTCGCGGTGCAGATCGCGAAACTCACCGCCGAAGTCGCCTCTCTGAAAAAGCGTTTAGGCCGGAATAATCGCGGTCGCTCTACTTCTCGTCCGCGTGACTCTCAGGGCAACAACGCCGGGCCACAGCCCAATGGCGCTGCCCCTGCCGTGACCCCCGGATTCTGTCGCATTCACCAAAAGTACGGCAACGATGCTCGTAGATACATTCCACCGTGCTCTTGGCCAAAAAACTAGAACCCCCTCCCCGCGTGGAAGCCGTGGGCGGGGACGTCCTTTCAACTTGCTTCCACATCAAAGATCGCGCTTCGGGTCTGGGTTTCCTCGTCGATACCGGCGCGGAAATCTCCCTAATTCCCAACAGAAGCGCGAACGCTAAGCCTGCAGAGCTTCGACTCTTCGTGGCAAATGATACATACATTGACACCTTTGGCGAGAGAGAACTTTCGCTCGAGCTCCGGCTAGGACGACCCATTTCCTGGAAATTTTGCGTTGCTTCTGTCCCCTGTCCTATTATCGGTGCCGACCTACTCAGCCACTACGGTCTCATCGTTGACGTTCGACATCGTAGGTTGATAGAGCCTGGCACTGGTCTTTCGGCCCGGGGCTACTTCAAGCCATCGGATGCCCCTTCGGTTAGCGTCCTTGATCGCAGCAATCGGTTCGCCAAAATTGTCAGCGAATTTCCCGAGGTTGCGGGTTCAAAGCCGGCCAAACCAATTACGTCGCACAACGTTTTTCATTACATCGAGATCCACGGCCCCCCAGTCTCCCAACGCACGAGGCGTTTGGACCCAGAGCGCTACAAGGCCGCGCAAGCCGAGTTTGATGAGCTTGTCAACAAGGCATTTGCCGTCGGTCCAAAAGCCTGTGGGCTAGCCCCATACACATGGTGCGCAAGAAGGACGGGAAATGGCGAATCTGTGGGGATTATCGCGGCGTGAACTCTGTAACCGAGCCCGATAAATTCAGTATTCCTCACATCCATGACTTTTCAGTGATCCTTCACGGTTCTACAGTTTTTTCAAAGCTCGACCTCCATCGCGCTTACTATCAAATTCCCGTAGCTCCGGTCGACGTCATCAAGACCGCGGTGACCACGCCCTTCGGTCTTTTCGAGTATGTCTTCATGCCCTTCGGTCTGCGAAACTCAGATCAGTCGTTCATGCGCTACATGCGGTAAGTTCTCGAGGGCTTGGACTTGGTATTTTGCTATCTGGACGATATACTCATTTTCTCGGCTAACGCAGAGGAACATGAGAGGCACCTCCGTATCGTTCTCGAACGCTTAAGGACTTATGGTTTAAAGCTGAATCTTGCCAAATGCGAATTTGGGAAGAGCGAGATCGTATTTCTATCTCAGCTGATCAATAGCCAAGGTTCTCGTCCAACAACCGAGATGGTTATCGCAATCCTCGACTTTCCGAAGCCCAAGACTGTTTCGGCCCTTCGGTCGTTCCTGAGCCTTGTGAATTTCTATCGTCGCAATATTCCCCACGCCGCGGCTACCCAAGTCCCGCTGTACGAGCTTACACACGGCGCTGTGAAGAATGACCAGACGCCCGTTGATTGGTCCCCGGAGACCGGGCAGGCCTTCGAACACACCAAGACTGCGCTTGCCGAGGCAGCTCTTTAGAGCCATCCTTCCGAGGATGCCGAGATTCGGCTCGTGACAGACGCGTCGGATTTCGCGATGGGCGCCGCCCTCGAGCAGCGCATCGACGGTGCTTGGCGTCCCTTGGCATTTTTCTCCCGGAAATTTGGCAAAGCACAGCGGAATTACGACACGTACGACCGGGAACTTACAGCGATGTACGAGTCAGTCAAATATTTTCGTTATTTTCTCGAGGCGAGAGAATTCAAGATTGCGACTGATCACACGGCACTTACATACGCCTTCGGGCAGCGTAACGATAGCTTCACGCAACGGCGGCAACGCCAGCTGAGCTATATCTCGCAATTCACGACTCAGATCGAACACTTGCCGGGCAGAGAGAACGTCGTCGCCGACTGTCTCTCGAGGGTAGACGCCGCCCACTTACCCCTCGAATTCAACGCGATCGAGCTTGCAAAAGCTCAGGCCGAAGACCCTGAACTCACGGTGCTTCGCCACTCCACCGGCCATTCGTTGAGACTCATTTTTCTTGAGATAGGCTCCGACCACACACGCATATGTGTCGACCAATCGGACAACGTTCTCCGTCCGTACATTCCTAAGCCCCTGCGTAAGCGCGTCTTCGATATGTTCCATTCTCTCGCCCATGGTGGTGCGAAAGTTACGGACCAGACTATCAGGCGACGCTACGTATGGCCAGGCATGCACAAAGATATTAAGCTTTGGTGCAAGACCTGCCTTGACTGTCAACAATCTAAAGTGTCGCGGAAGAACAACTCTGCGCCTTTCGTCGCCCCGGATGGCCGATTTCTTCACGTGCACGTGGACATCATAGGGCCACTGACGCCATCCGAGGGCTACACTTACTGCCTTACGATGATCGATCGGTTCACCCGTTTAACCGAGGCCGTGCCTCTCGAGAACATCACTGCTCAGACCGTATGTCGTGCTTTCTACGACACCTGGATGTCACGCTTTGGTTCGCTGACCCTGGTCACGACTGATCAGGGGTCCCAGTTCGAATCTCAGCTCCACAAGGCGCTCATGTCATTCATCGGTACCGACCGTAAACGCACAACCGCTTACCACCCGAAAGCGAACGGGATGATCGAACGCTGGCACCGGGTGGTCAAGGCCGCGATAATGTGCCACGACAGCCCCCAGTGGACCAGGACCCTGTCGACCGTACTCCTCGGCCTCCGAACGCACGTACGCACCGACACCAGCGTATCCCCCGCGGATTACGTTTACGGGACAGCCCTGCAAGTACCAGGTGAGTTCTTCCTCGAGGGAGAACCTCACGTCAACCCCCAGATATTCCTCGAGGAATTCCGCGAGCATATGCGGCAGGTTAGGCATATACCAGTCGCGCAAAGGTCCAAGCCCCGCACGTTCTTCTTCAAGGACTTGCGCACCTGCTCGCACGTATTCATGCGGACCATGGCCGTTAAGAAACCGCTTGAACGTCCTTACACTGGACCTCACAAAGTGCTCGAGCGCATTAGCGACCTTGACTACAGGATTGAAGTCAATGGTTTGCCCCGCGTCGTCACTACCGAGAGACTCAAGCCGGCTTACTTCATGCTGGAAGCGCCCGAACAACAGCTTGTAGCACCCACTTCGCAACAAGCTGCGAGCGCTGAAACCATTCCTCGGCATACTGTGGACGTTGACCAACCCCCTGGCGCAAACGCATCACAGCCCCCTGCGAGCGTTCCCCCCGGGCAAGACACCATCAAAAACCTGGGTCGTTCGGTCCTTATAGACTTCGCGCCCCCGAAGGACTTCGTCCTGACACCGCTGCGCCCGGCTCTGAAAACCAACGCCGGCTCGAGGACTGTTCCTGGCAAGAATGTCAGCCTGAATCTGGCACGCAACGAAGTTCGTTACATACCGAGGAACGACCCGGGGTGAGGTTTTGTAATTTAGATTTAAGTTGGGAATTGTAAACCTAGATTTAAGTCAGAATTGTGAGCGTTGTCTATATATAATATCATGTGTTATAGTTATACTCTTTTCGAATCGCAAATCGTCAGCGATTTACTAGGGGGGGAGTGTGTAGGGATCTGCACCCTCGACGCGTGATATCGATAGCGCGCGACTGCTGCGCCAGTCGAGATTCAAGACGAGCAGTTCCACTCTATCCGCCACGCTGGTCGGATGTTCCTTGTGACCGCAAGCTGAAAATAAAGATTACTGTCTATACTTATTACCTGGTGCATTTCATTGCCTTTACCTGAACACATCTAGAGCAGGAGATAGCCCTGCAGTCGCTGAAGACTACCAATCGCTACAGCCTCACTTGTCTGCGGTTTTGGATTAGCAGCAAAATAAACTAATTTACAAAAGTCAACAAATTTCATTTCAAAAATTCATTAAGTCCATTTTTGAAATTTTTTTGATGTTTTTTCTATTTAGTCAATTGCTTATATGAAGAACTAACCACAACCTTTTTTTTGTGGTTCAAAAAATCCCCCTGACACCTATCAGTCACTAGCTGAACTTCCATTTTAAATTTTTTTCTATCTTCGCTACTTTTTCTATCTTTAATTTTGTCTATTTATAGTTATTATTTATTTTTACATTTAATTATATTAAGTTATATTACATTTAACTATATTTTTAATATAGCCGCTTTATATAAAGTTTATAATATTTTATTACAAATTATAAGCTATGAATATATATATTTTTTTTTTATTTATTACGATCGTCTTAAGACGATCGATTTAAAAAAATTCAATAAATTAAAAATTATGAAATTTTTAATCAGATCCAAATAGTTCTTTAAATTTGTTAACTTGTTTAGTTTTTATATTGCAATTTAAATTGCAATCTCGTCCATAAGTAAAATGTTGCCATGGCACTAACTTCCAAGCTGGAGTTACAGAAACTTTATCACAAATTTGAAAATTTCTAGAATCATCCTTTAATTTCTGATTGAAATTTAAAATAGGATATTCTTTTGAAATTTCCGTTTGTGTTGAATTATCTGTCAACTCTGGTTTTGGGTTTAACGGCAAATAAAAATTTGTACAAAAATCAATCACCTTTTACGAAGATATTTTAAAATATTATGGATCAAGCGGTATTTTACGAAATTATTTATCTCTTTAAGTACATCAAAGATTCAAAATTTCGTTATGACAACACACACACACACACACACACTTTTTTACTTTTTTACTTTTTTTATTATTATTTACTTTTTTACTATTTTATTATTTATTAAAAAATTTTTTTTCCTCGATTCCTCTAAGATGATCTCCACGTACCCTCGTCATCGGTGTCATGGTTGTCCAGGTCAAGATAATCATTGAAAATTTTTTAATTTAAACCCTACATCCCAATTAATCATCAACATATAAAAAAAAAGTCTATTCCTCGAGGATGATCCCCAGGTACCCTCATCATCGGCGACCTGGATGTCCAGGTGTAATAATGAGTACGGATTATTGTGTTGTCATACAATCCTAGTCTCTCTGCAAAATTTTGGACCTCTACGTCATGTAGTCTCAATTTTATAGAGCTTTGCAGATTTGAACATACCAAAAATGCATGAATGAATGAACGATGGTGAGTTAAAGAAAAGCATGTAAAAAGGAGTGAGGACAAGAAGTAGCTAAGAATAAAAGACTAAAAACCTTGTATATTCATCAAATTATTTATATTTATTAATAAAAATTGTTTATATTTTAAATATAAAATTCTGTATTCATATCACAATTTTCTTTGTACTTTGGCAACTTACAATTAAAATATAAATACAATTATAATACCAATAGTAAAACTATGAGTTACAGAAAATTTTTATAAGTTAGTTGAAAATAATAATTAGGTGACAAGTTTTTCACGCATTGTATATCTGTTTACAATATATTTGACAATATAACTCAGTAATTACTATAAATACAGGTAGTATCACAAATTTTAAAAGTAGATTAAAGTCGAATTCAGTTTCACACATAAAAAAAAAAAAAATACATTAATTGATTGTAAAGAAACATTCGTTTCAAAAATTACATAAAGTAAGTAATCAGTTAGTAACAAATGTAAAACTTTATTGGAATATTTGTTTTTTAAATGCTTAAAATTAAAAAGGTGATTTATTGAAGATACACTTGAAAATTTGTATTGAGGATGATTTTCTTGGCCTTCTTTTTAAATTGAATAAAAAATAAATAAATAAATAAAAAACAAGACCGAGAATTTATAATTAAAGACAGAGTAGCCTTTTTTTATAGCAATTAAAGAAAAAACTTATTCAAGGTTTTGACACAATGTTCAAATATAAGTTTGTGAAGTATACAGAGGAACAAAGTATACATACCCACAAGGTAAAAAGTGGAACAAAAAATATAAGGCTTATAATAGAAAAAAAAATTTGGTTTTTAATGCTTTCTTTCAAACTGCATGCAAAGTGTTAATTGAAAAGTTCAAGAGATAGAAAAATTATACTAAAAATAATAATGTTTATACCACTCTAAAATTTGTGATACTACCTGTATTTATAGTAATTACTGCATTATATTGTCAAATATATTGTCAACAGATATACAATGCGTGGAACACTTGTCACCAAATTATTATTTTTAACTAACTTATAAAAATTTTCTGTAACTCATAGTTTTACTATTGGTATTATAATTGTATTTATGTTTTAATTGTAAGTACCCAAAGTAAAAAGAAAATTGTGATATAAATACAGAATTTTATATGTAAAATATAAACAATTTTTATTAATAAATATAAATAACTTGATGAAAAAACAAGGTTTTTAGTCTTTTATTTTTAGCTATTTCTTGTCTTCACTCCTTTTTTTAATTGTAACATTTTTTATTTATTGCCATTTTTTTTTTAAATAAAATAAAATATATTTTTTTACAAATTTTTTGCTTTGTTTTAAATTAACCCTTTTACAGGCCGAGGATTTTGGGAAGTCAGGAGAAGAAACGAATTGAATTTTTGGTGTTTCCGATAGTTTCTGAACACGAAACTACCATTAGTTTAAAAAAATTCATGTTTACAGCCCAGATATGACAGCTGTCAACACCTTTGACAAAAAAATATACTACCATAATCTACGTTCAATTTCATGATGAAAGTATGGCAATGGTTTTTTTGCTAAAACACTCCCTTTTTAAGTAAAACATCAACAAAGATTGAAACTTTGGATCCTACTCAAGTGAAGCTTCGTACTCTAGGCCGATTAAGAGGGATGCCTTTTTATAATGTAATGAGGTTTTTTGAAGTTGTTTTGCTCGCTAGTTTTGAAAAATACTTATTGACAGCCGAGATATGCTGTCAACACTGGATCGTCAGAATTTCGGACAAAAAATAAGTAGTCTTTTTTTTGTATCATCCACTTCGTATTGAGCACATCTTTTTGTTCTTGTAGCATAGCTAAGAAGAGTTCTTGTATAATAATCAAATAGGCTAGAGTGACCTATTTTATAAATTAAAAAAAAAAAAAAAAGAAATAAGTAAATTTTTTTTATATTAAAAAAAAAAAAAAAATTTCCTTATTTTTACATGCTTTTCTTTAACTCACAATGTTTCGTCGTCGTCGTCGTCGTACGTTCAAAACTGCCAAGCTCTATAACTTTGAGCCTATAAGAGCTAGAGGTCTGAAATTTTGCAGAGGGTCTAGGTTCGGATGACAATACATGAATCCGTAGTCATTTCTCGACCTGGACCTCCAGGTCGCCGATGACGGGGGTACCTGGGGGTCATCTTCAAGTATTTGAGCTAAACTCTTCGGGAATGACTTTGAGGGACCTTCTAGAGTATTTTTCGAAGCAACTTGATCCTAGGTACTTAGGTCGCCGATGACGGGTGTACCCGAGGAACCTGGAGGTCATCTTCGAGAGTTCTGGTCAAATTCTTCGGAGATGTCTTTTAGGGTTGTTTTGGAGCAAATATCGAGGCAATTTGAACCTAGGTGCCCAGGTCGACGATGATAGCTGTACCCGGGGAACCTGGAGGTCATCTTCAAGAGTTTGAGCTAAATTCATTGGGGATGACTTTTAGGGTTGTTTTGGAGTATTTATTGAGGCAATTTGAACCAAGGTGCCCAGGTCGCCGATAATAGGTGTACCTGGGGAACCTGGAGGTCATCTTCGAGAGTTTTGGGCCAAATTCATCGGGGATCACTTAGGGTAGATTTGTTGAGTGCTTAAAATCGTTATTAAAAAAGCACGTAAAAAAGGGTTTCGAAAAAAATCATGATTGAATCGTAATAACGAAAAAATCATGTAATAATAGCGATAATATTAGCAACAAAAATAACAACAACAACAACAATTACAATAATAATACCAATAATTATAATCATCTTTATCAATACCAAAAAAAGTATAAAATAAATAGATAAAAATGTTTAGTTTTGGTAATATCCGCTAGGTGGCGTATCTTATCGACAAGTGAAGTAACCGAGAAAGGATCATAAGACCCGGTACTGATTTTACTAAAAATTAGTCGAACGTTGGCTCAGTCGGCTAAGTGCTTGCACCTAGTCGGCCGATACAACTTCGACCAAGGGATCGCGGGTTCGATTCCCACTCTGGGAAAAATTTTTTCGGATTTTTTTCTTGGGTGGTGGGATGAAGCCCGATCTCGACATAAAAACCATTTGAGAGTGGTGATCCTCTCACTTGGTAATTTTTAAAGATCACCAATCGCTCCCATACCGGGCAGCACCTCTTTCTACTACCCTTAAAGGAGGGTACATTTCTTCGCTCACCGAGCCTCGTTTCTCCAACGACTTCGTCGTTTATTCCACTCTATCCACTCTGAGTGTTCAGCGCCCAGTCCCTCCCACCCTTGGACTGAGGCCATTCTACCATCTTTTCAACAACAGTGGTTCATAGCTTCCTTAGGCTGGTAACCCACAACCAGGAGGTGGTTTTAGTCGGTAAGAATCCGACACTACCCAAGCAACTCCTCCTTGGGTGTCTTTCTGAAGATTTCCCCTCCTGGTTTACATAAAAAAAAAAAAAAAAAAAAAAAAAAAATACTAAAAATTAATTTTCGTTTGAAAATTTATAATACTTGAAGTTTTGCGAAATGGAACCGGCTATATGTTCCTTTCCAAAAGGAACCAGATGGTCCTGTCCGGTGTGTTTGTTTCCTCGGAAAAAAATTTTTACCGAGGAGTCATATATACCTCTGCACCGCCAACGACCCCCCGTTGGCTTTGCGGTCGGTAGATCCAGACGGGAACTGCTCTTAAAGTCTGAATTATATTTACTGTAATCAGGTAACTAATTTTTGTATAAGACCAGTACTCTTTTCGAGTACTGGCATAATTAAATTCAAACATAAATCATACAAATTTTCAGGTTAATTAAATGATAACTATATGTAAACCAATTGTACGATCTTTTATTTTTTTTAAATCTGCAAAAATAAAAAAGTGTACTTTTTGTAATGACCGCTAGGTGACTACGGTCAATCTACAAGTAAAGTCATTGGAAAGGATATATAAGACTCTGCCTTGTAAAACAACAAATTTCTTTCTAGCTCACTGCTTACGATTTATTCTGAAGTAGCACGCATACAGACAGCTCCACCGCTTCAATTTTTGATAAAATTCTTCTAGAAAATTCGTGTTGAAAGATACGAAATTTTAGTGGTATCAGTATTGCCTCTTAAAGAGGTCAATATTGTAACTTTTCTCGTTCATCGGAGAAGTTTTTTATGGTAGATAGCCTTTGCAGAAGATTTAGATCTTCAATTGATTTGGTTTAAGAATCCAACAAGTTGGTAAAGTTATCTAGTCCATAAGAAAATTTTTCTGTTGAAGAGAGAAGAAACTGCTTTCAAGAAGATCACAGCTTTTTGCTACCAGAAGGACAGAAATTATCGGTTCAAATTTGGACGGATAAAATCTCAAATTTTACAAAACAGGTATGGGAAAGGAGACCACAACTCCTTTGAAGAAAAAGAAGGCTTGAAAATGCCAAGCAAAGACGTCAGGAAAAGTTAGCTAATGAAAGTTCAGAAGCTAAAAGAGCAAGGTTGGACAATAGGAAAAATATCGACAACCAACGAAGAAAAAATGAAACTACAGATAAAAGTGAAGCTCGACTTTTAGTTCGTCGTCAGGAATACACCGCCGTTACGCCTGAAGAAAAAGAAGCTCAACTTTCTTTTCGTCGTCAGGAATACGCCGCTTTTACGCCTGAAGAAAAAGAAGCTCAACTTTCTTTTCGTCATCAGGAATATGCAGAGCAAACACCTGAAGAGAGAGAAGTTCTACTTTCGGTTCGTCGTCAAGAATACGCCGCCATCACGCCTGAAGAGAGAGAAGCCCAACTTTCGGTTCGTCGTCAGGAATACGCCGCCGTTACGCCTGAAGAAAAAGAAGCTCAACTTTCGGTTCGTCGTCAGCAATACGCAGAGCAAACACCTGAAGAGAGAGAAGTTCTACTTTCTTTTCGTCGTCAGGAATATGCAGAGCAAACACCTGAAGAGAGAGAAGTTCTACTTTCGGTTCGTCGTCAAGAATACGCCGCCATCACGCCTGAAAAGAGAGAAGCCCAACTTTCGGTTCGTTGTCAGGAATATGCAGAGCAAACACCTGAAGTGAGAGAAGCTCAACTTTTAGTTCGTCGTCAGGAATATGCAGAGCAAACACCTGAAGTGAGAGAAGCTCAACTTTCGGTTCGTCGTCAGGAATATGCAGAGCAAACACCTAAAGTGAGAGAAGCTCAACTTTCGGTTCGTCGTCAGGAATACTTATTTCAATGTGCTGCTGAGTCGCATGAAGAGAATGAAGCTTGCTTACAACATGTACGTCAGCTACGTCAAGAACTTAACGCAAGCTTCGCAGCGTTTGAAAAAGCAATCAATACGTTTTGTGATAAATTCTGCGACATTTGCTTAAAAAGTTGCTACCAGAATCAAATTTCAAATCATCATGGTGCTAAGCCTTTGTATTTACCTCAAGAATTGCAAGAAAAAACCCCACTGACAATTTGCCATCGCGGCAGAACACATTTGTCTAAAAAAAAACCATCTACACCACCTAAAGCTTACTGGAATAATCTTGATCCTGGAATAATACCGGAAGAAACTCTAGTACTTTCACAAGCAGAGCAACGACTACTCTCCCGGATTTTACCATTTCTTAAAATTGTCAAATTCGATGGTAGGTTCGGACAGTACGGCTTGAAAGGACAAGCGATTCTTTTTGCCATGGACATCTTTGAAGTCACAGAAAATCTACCTAATCTGCTACCAAGGTCAACGGAAAATACTGGCCTTGTCGTCATAACAGAGCACTTGGAAAACTTGAATGTAATAAGAGATTTTTCAATTGATCGTAATAGAGTTTACAATGCACTGAGATGGTTAATTGATAATAACCCATTGTACCGAGACGTTTCAATCGATGAAAATGTTCAACTTAATGAGAACGACTTGATACGACTCTCACAACCAGTCACCGATAATATTGACAACAATCAACCACGGCAAGAGACTGAACAACAGCTTCAACCACAACCACAGATGTACCTCCCGATCAATCAAAATTCTCGAATCATCAGAGCATCGTGGAATCAAGCAAACACCGATATTTTTCAGAATGAATATGCCAGAGCTCAATGTTGTGCTATGGCTCTCGCTAGTATTGTTGGAAAATTTCTCATTCCTCCTTGTAACCGGACTACCAGCGTTTTGGACAAAATCTTGTTAGAAGGTCATAATCTATGTACAACAATACATGAGCGCACTCGCTATCAAATAGATGCTTACCCAATACCAGGAGCCTACTTGCTAATACGTAATTTTAATGTTATCAAAAATGAGTTGAATATGTTTGGTAAATATTTTTACCTAGAATATTCTGAAGAACCGCTATTATATGGGAACGTAGACCGTCGCGGCGATCCAAATGCGGGTTCTTTGTCACTTCATGAAGCTTTGACCCAACTTTTTAATGACCACGAGGCAGGAATCATTATTGGTGGTAATAGGTATTCATATGGATTATTGCAATTCGGTGATAAGTACTATTTTACTGACTCACACTCATGTGGACCAAAAGGTTGTAAAGCTAACGCTACTCACGGAAAAGCGTGCACAATCGAATGTGATAACTTAGAAGAACTTACAAACAGATGCTGAAAATCATTGACCACAAAAAATAAAGATGAGAAACAGTTTACAATTGATTACATTGATGTTTTTGAAAATGAAGAATTGGATTTTCATGTGCAAGAATTAAATCTTCAAGAAATAAATCAAGAACAGACTCCTCAAGATACTGCATGCATGACTATGGATGAAAGAGTAGGAAACGTCGACAACGTGGCAGTAGTAACATCTGTAATGGCACCAATTGATACAGCTCAGCCAGCTGTTGAAGATGAACTTGAAGTAAATGACAATCTCAATCAAATAAAGAGAAAAGTGAAAGACAATATAGAGAAGTCAAAATCACTCCACTGGACTACTTTCAGAGTAGAATTTTGGGAAAAGATCCAAGATTCCAGCGAACAGACTACCTATTCTATGCCCTGTCAATGTACGAGAGCTACCGGGTAAAAACGTTAGCAGCATGTGGTAAAAAAATTCAAGGCAAAGATGGTATGGTTGAAGATGTCCATTTGTATCTCAAAAACCTAAGAGGATCAGCTGCTTACTGGAAATCTGCTCTGAATAATCTGATTGCACTAATTAGATGTCTTGGGCCACCAACCTACTTCACCACTTTTTCTTGTAACGATTTACACTGGAAAGATATGATAAAGGCTCTTTTACTCGCTGATAATCGACCACATGCAGATCCAAATGATTTGGATACACAGTCGGTTCAACGTTTGATAGAAAAATATCCTGTCATAGTTAGACGTCAAGTAAGTAACTTAATATTAATTACATATAAATAAGAAAATATCATGACAAAATTAATGAAATTTTTCAAATAATTCAACAGTTTATGATGAAAGTCAACGCCATGATGAAATTCATTCGGAGCAACGACAAAGTCCTTGGTGGCAAAGTAGTCGACTACTGGTGGCAAATTGAATTCCAAAACCGTGGTAATCCTCACTTGCATAGGGTAGTGTGGATTGAAAATCATCCATCGTTTGAAACAGCAGAGGGAATAAAGAAAATTGATGAGGTTCTCACTTGTGAAATGCCAGCTGAAGATGACGAGCTGTATAACATTGTGAAACGTTGCGGACCACATTACCATACTCATACATGCCAGAAAAATAACAACAACATAAGATGCCGCTTCAATTTCCCAAGGCAAGTCTGCGAAGAGACTCGATTGATTTGTCACTCATCAGAAGAATTTATAAGGAATGGAGGAAGAATGTGCCTTTTGAAGCGTCGCGAGGAAGATGAGAACATCAATAATTACAACAGACAGCTTCTGGAACTATGGAAAGGCAACATGGATATTCAGCCTTGTGGTGACAACGAATCTATTGCATACTACATTGCCAAGTATATTGCAAAAGCTGAGTCTGTAGAAATGAGTCGTAGCGTTGCCGAAGCCATTCGAAAAATTCAACGAGAAGAAACAGACATTTTTCGTCGGATTTTCAAAATATGCATGCATATTTTGAGTAAGCGTCAAGTCTCAGCTTGTGAATGTATTTACAGATTATGTCATCTTGAACTTCAAGATAGTTCAAGAGAAGTCATCTTTTTGAACTCTCGCAAGCCCGAAGAACGTTACAAAGTTATTAAATTTGACGATACAGGCCATGCTACTGGGTATTGTGCAAACATCATTGAAAGATACCAAAATCGTCCTCTTCAAGATGATGATTATGACTTTGACATGACGTTAATAGAGTTTGCGATGAGATTCAAACCTCATTACCCAAAAGCACAAGAAGAATCAGAAGAAAACGTTGACGAAGATGCCTACGGTGATCCAGAAGAAAGAAGCCGAAATAAGTTGATAACTTTGATTGACAACACGAAAATGAAGGTTAGAAATAAGATAGCAGCTGTCAGAGTTCCATGTTTTATTGCTGGCACGGATCCAGAAAGATTTTATTACAGTTTACTGCTTCAGTATATGCCACATCGATCTGAAGAAGAATTACTTGATGAATTTAGTTCGAGCAAAGATGCATTTTTGGCACGAGAAGAAGATCTAAGAAGAAATAGCGAGATGATGGACAGGATTCGTAAACAAGATAGACAACTTCAGAATGCATTTGATCAAATTCATGCTTTTCAAGTCCTTGAAGAAGAACCACAAGAATTGTTAGAAGAAGACTTTATGCCTGTTGAAGAACCCCAGATAAGTGATGAGCAATTCCAACGCTCGTGTCAAGCGATGAATGGAAACCAAAAAGAAATCTTTCTGAAAGTTACTGAGATTATCAAAAAGCAACTCGAAGGAGATCAACACAGAGAGAGACTATTCATAACTGGTCAAGCAGGAACTGGAAAAACCTTTCTCTTCAACTTATTGAAAAATCAAGTTAAACGATGTTACAGCAATAAAACAGTTGTTAAAGTTGCAGCATTAACAGGAGTTGCTGCACGATTAGTTGGTGGAACAACTTTACATAATTCACTAAGACTACCAGTTCAAAAAGATGGAAGAATTCTGCAAATGCCGCTGTTAACTGGAAATCATCTCAAGGTAATGAATTTTTTGTAATATTATAAAACTGAAAGATTAATTAAAAAATGAATTTTTACAGATCATGCGTCAGACATGGAAAGATATTGAATTTTTCTTTATCGACGAAATTTCAATGGTTCCGTACGAGATGATGTGCATGATTGACTCTCGCTTGAAACAGTTAAAAATAACGACGACTTTTTTGGGGGACTCAATATTTTGGTCTTTGGTGATTTGATGCAGCTGCCACCAGTTAGAGGAAACCAAGTCTTTTATCAGCCTGAACACATGTTTCTAGCTACGCATCTTTGGCGTCTGTTTTCTCTAATTGAACTGAAAGAGAATATGAGACAACAAGGGGATCAAACTTTTGTCAATCTGTTGAACGCCTTGAGAGTTGGAGAACTGACAAGTGATCACATGCAAATTTTGATGGATAAAGTTGGCCCAAGCACCGATGAAAAATTCTCTTTAGAAAATGCAGTCAGAATTTACCCAACCAACCAACAGGTCAATCAACTCAACGAAAAGGTTCTTAAAATTTACAGAGATAAAGGTGTAAAAATGTGGAAAATCAAAGCAGATGACAAACTGGTACATTCAACAAAAAATCTCAATGGAAAAAACATTGACTCTATCATTTCTCCAGACAAAACTGGAGGTTTGAGAGGAGAAATTGTAATTTTCAATGGTGCAAAGGTGATGTTAAGATCAAATATTAATATCTCTAAAGGACTTGTCAATGGAGCCAGGGGAGACATTGTGGGTATCAAATTGCCAAACTTTGCAAGAGATCAGCTTTATCCAGAATGTATACCAGCATCAGTTACTGAGGACTTTGATAAAGATGGCAGCCATGAAATAAAACCTGTTACAATTCAATTTCCGGCAAAATACAGTTATGGAACCGCAGAACGTAGAATGCTTTCGTTGATATTGTCTTGGGCCTCAACATCACACAAATTTCAAGGTACCACAGTAGATGTTGCCGTTATCTACCTTGGACCAAAATTATTTGCAAAAGGACAGGCTTACGTCACTCTCAGTAGAGTTAAATCTCTTGTTGGACTCCGAATTGAAGAATTTGATCCAAGAAAACTGACTGGAAAAACACCGTGCAACGAAGAAGCTTTAGAAGAAATGGAAAGAATGAGAAATACATAAGAAAGAAGACAGAAGAATACAGCAGAAATAATTTGTAGTAATGTCTTTAAAGCTTAGTTTTTTTACATTTGGTATATATGTTTTAAATAATATTAATTTTATAAAAAGTATAAATTGTATTTAATCAAATTTGATTTTAGATCTCCGCAGTCATGAAATTAATTGTACTATCTATATCGAAGATATTGATGTACTTATAATTAATTATGACTGCTGGAGACGTGGACTAGGCCTACTGAGGATACCACGAAAATAAAAACGCTTCTGCCTGTTTACCTCGTGGGTGAAGTGGAAAAAGCAGTTATTTAAATATTTTAATTCAAAAATTTAATTTCAGATATGATTATGTCAAAAAAATTGTTAAAAACTTTAATAATACAACTCTTAAATTACGAGATTCGAAGTTTGAATTTGAAGACCCCTCATTAATCAATAAAGACTAAAAAGTAGAAAATAAAAAAAAAAAAAATTTTTTTAAACATGCTTTTCTTAAAAAATATTTTGAATATAAAAAAAATTGCACTATAAAGCATAAAATAAAATTGTTATTCCAGAGAAATACTTGGAAAGATTAAATATGAATTTGAGCAAACATAAAATTTGGTTAGGACTAAAAAGAAAAGCATGGGGCACCTGGTAAAAGACGCAAATTCTTTCACCCTGGTTTAAAAATAAAAGAATTTAAAAAAAAATATTGAAAAAAAAATCAAACATAAGGAACAAATAATTTATATAGCAATTACAATACAATCATCGTTAATTGAATACTTACTAAGAACTTAATAACAAAGCTCTAAAATTTCGAGTAATATAAATTTCATGATAGTCAATTCATAGTAGAGGGTGTACACAGAAATTCAAACTAAAATTTTTTAGTTGAGAAACTAAGGAAAAGTGTAAAATCGATCGATGATATACAAATAAAAACGTTCAAGCAGCTCATCAAGACACTATATAGTATTTAATCATCTTTCGAAAATTTTTCATTTAAAAATAATTTTTCAGCTACGCGTAATTATTCAAGAACAATGTTTCAAAACAAAGAATTTTAATGACCCACACAAGGCCAGACTTCTCACTTTATCAAACAATGACTTTATGAAAGTCTTGTTACTTCATGATGAATCTAAAATAAATTGAAAAATTAATGAGAGCAAAATAATTTTCAAGAACAGATGAACAAACATTGATTAACTAGACATTGCATTCGCAAAAAATCTTAATAGAGTAAAAAACTAAAAAATTAAAATAGTCCTTCGTCTTTATATAAGAACATAACATGGTTGAGTAAGATGAAATTACCAATAACCTAACGAATATTTCTGGCCAACTCGAAAATGATAGATTTTTGTAATGACAATTAATTATCGTGTAAATAATTTTTTATCTTTAGTAAGCTTACTCTAAAACATCAAACTGCATATAGTTCTAGTTATAATATTACAAAACGAATAATAAGAAATTTAGATGAAAATTTTTTTGACGCGTACAATCGAGAAAAAGGTTGGAGAGTTGATAAGGCACCCAACGAGCCCCAAAAATTAGTGAACCCAACGTCCGGTTGATTTTTAACAATTTCAAAAATATCTATCGGCTCATTATTAACTAAATTGGACCATTGAAAAAATTTTCACACAGAACATACTTGAAAATACAACTAAAGAAAGATAAAGAAAAAATGGTTACCTTTAAGTCTGATTTAACTAAGTTAAAAAAGAAGTCAGAAAAAAATAACCATTTTATCGAGTAAGAAATGTAACAGATTCCACGGTTCGAACCTCGCAATTTCCAGTTGGTACCATTTAAAAAATATCAATTAACATCTTAGTTTTAAGTTTTTTTTTTTTTTTTTTTAATGTTGATTCAAGTACTAATTGTTATCCAGCATAACTTGTTTAGAATTATTATTAGTAATTTGAAGTTTCAAGAGACGGTAGTCATTCATAATTTAGTCAAATTATGTCATGCTCAGTCATTAGGTATTTTATCTAAGTGAATTTGAATACTGGTATTCAAGTTTTTTATGTTACAATGTTTTTTCGTCTACTTCGTATGCGATATATGTTAATTATTCAAAAATTTGAGAGTCCAAGGATATTTTTATATAGTTCTAAGAACAATTGACTTTTATGCTGTTTTTTTACCGAAACTAGAATAAGATAATCCGATGACTTGAATAATCTGAGTTAAGAGAGCTTAAATTACGATAAGAGAAAAATTTGCTTAGCTTGAAGGTTCTAAGTTTCAATCAGCTACAAAGTAAAGTACCAAGCAATTCCTGGCTATTGGGAGTATTTGAGAGTCTATATATTTTTTAAGTTTCTAGGCAAGGATCGAAATTACTAAGCTTGGCTTCCGGTTTTCTAAAATAAGGCTTTAAATTAAAGGGCTCATGCAGTTAGCCTCCGAGATAAGTTTGTAGAATTCTTAGCTCATTTAGAAAAAGAAACTTGACATAAAGAATACATAATAATAATGAAAAAAACAAAACAAAAAGCGCGTGCTTTTTTAGTCAAGTTTTGAAATTCACCAAGCTTGGGATTTCTTAGCCTGACTTGGCTCGAATTTATCAAGCATGGGCATTCGTAGGCTAGCTTGAATGTGCCAAGCTTGAACATTCGTAGCCCAGCTCAAATGTGACAAGCTTGAGCATTCTAAAGGCCGTCACAGGAACTCTGGCGAATCGCTCGATGTTCCATCGAACGTTGCGCACCTAACCTCAATGCTGAACTGGGCGATCGGTCGGTTTAAGAAATCGGCATCGCTCGTCGACCGCTGGCCGATCGTCCAATCCAGCTGTGAGGTTGGGTGGGAAACGGTCGACGGTCGTCAGTCGACAAGTGATTTCGCCCGAATTCCTGTGATGGCCCTAAGCCTAGCCGAAATTTGTCAAGCTTGGACAATCGTAGCTCAGATTGAATGTGCCTAGCAAGCATTCGTTGCTCAGCTCAAAAAGGCCAAGCATGGGCATTCTAAGCCTCACCGAAGCTTATCAAGTTGGAACATAATAAGCGTCGAAGAAATTTGTCTAAGCTTGATAAATTTTGGCCGAGCTTAGAATGCCTAAGCTTGACAAATTTCGACGCTTATTATGTTCCAACTTGATAAGCTTCGGTGAGGCTTAGAATGCCCATGCTTGGCCTTTTTGAGCTGAGCAACGAATGCTTGTTAGGCACATTCAATCTGAGCTACGATTGTCCAAGCTTGACAAATTTCGGCTAGGCTTAGGGCCATCACAGGAATTCGGGCGAAATCACTTGTCGACTGACGACCGTCGACCGTTTCCCACCCAACCTCACAGCTGGATTGGACGATCGGCCAGCGGTCGACGAGCGATGCCGATTTCTGAAACCAACCGATCGCCCAGTTCAGCATTGAGGTTACGTGCGCAACGTTCGATAAAACATCGAGCGATTCGCCAGAGTTCCTGTGACGGCCTTTAGAATGCTCAGGCTTGTCACATTTGAGCTGGGCTACGAATGTTCAAGCTTGGCACATTCAAGCTAGCCTACGAATGCCCAAGCTTGATAAATTCGAGCCAAGTCAGGCTAAGAAATCCCAAGCTTGGTGAATTTCAAAACTTGACTAAAAAAGCACGCACTTTTTGTTTTGTTTTTTTCATTATTATTATGTATTCTTTATGTCAAGTTTCTTTTTCTGAATGAGCTAAGAATTCTACAAACTTATCTCGGTGGCTAACTGCATGAGCCCTTTAATTTAAAGCCTTATTTTAGAAAGCCGGAAGCCAAGCTGAGTAATTTCGATCCTTGCCTAGAAGCTTCTCTGAATGGTACTTTCGGAGTTACCGAAACAGGTTTGTCGTCGGTCTCCTCTCTTTGTTCTAACTCAAGTTGCCTCAAATCTTGGTTCCTCATTTTCTTTGTTATCATCGGTGTGTCCTGAGGAGCACAATCACTCAGATTGAACTTCTCTAGAACCTTGTCTATATAGTTTACTTGTGTTAGACTCATAAACCTCTCTTCACGAATCCGAGTAATTTTCATACCCAAGAAAACGTCAGGTTCTCCCAAGTCTTTCATTTTAAAGACAGCACTCAGACTCGCTTTAACTTCCTTAAGTTTTTGCTTACTATTACTTGCAATTATCATGTCATCGACATAGAGCACAATTAGAGCAAACAAGAGTCCACACACCCAAGTAAACAGACATGGCTCGTTTGTATCGTGACTGAAACCAAGTTTCTTCATTTCCTCTCTAAACCTCTTGCTCCATCTCCTAGGGCTAACCTTTAGTCCATAAAGAGCCTTCTTTAATCTGCACACCATGTTGGCTCTCGTGGCGTCATCACATTCGTATCCATCAGGGATCTTCATGTAAATGTCATCTTCGAGCTCTCCATTCAGAAAAGCCGTCTTGACGTCCATCTGACAAGCGTGTAAATTGTTTCTGTTTATAACAGACAATGCAGCCCGGACTACAGCAAGTCTTGAAACAGGAGCATAGGTCTCCCTCAACTCATACTCTTTCCGGTCTTTGAAACCTCGAATAATCAAGCGACCTTTTGGTGTGACTTCACCATTTGGTCCTGTCTTTAGTTTAAAGACCCACTTAGAGTCTATCACGTTTATCTTTCGACCATCGCTCTCTATTTCAGACTTGTTGACCAGATCCCACACATCGTTTTCCTCCATTGAACTCAATTCCTCCCTGACAGCTTTTAACCACATCAGCTTGTCTGGTGAATTCATAGCTTCTCTGTAAGAGCTAGGATCTTTGTTTACTATTGCTAGTAAGGCAAATTTTAACTCATCCTCTTCTATACAATGATCCTCAGGAGCATCATTTCCTTCTTCTCGAAACTTTACTTTACTAAAATCTAACTCTTTAGCTGCAAAGTAAGCAAAGCTAGAGTCAGTGACCTTTCTAGCATACACTGTAAAGTCTCGACCTTCTTTCGCTCTCCTGCCAGGTTGAATTCTCGACTTGGCTGGAGGCGCCTCCTCACCCTCTTTACCAGTGTCTACTTTCTTTGGTCTACCTCTTTTGCGATTCACCTGAGGAGGTGTTGGTTGCACTCGCTCAGGTTGTTCCTCATGGACTGTTAGATCCTGTCCAAAGTCCAGCTCTTCCTCTATTGCCTCTAGATGTTCACGTTTGTAAACATCCTTGTGGGTCAGTTTTTCATTGAATCTCACATTTCTGGAGATTATGAACTTCTGTGTGGGTGGGTGCCATAAAACATAGCAATTAGTCCCGTAGCCAACAAATACAGCTTTAATTGCTCTTGGTGACCATTTGCCTTCAGGAATGGGTATATGTGCATAAGCAATACACCCAAACCTTCTAATCCTTTCAAAATGACTCTTTTCCAAAGGAGCAAGTTTATGTAAAGGCAACTCGAAATCAATACTCTTATGTGGTGATCTGTTGTACATATTCACAGCTACCTCAGCTGCCAGAAACCACATATTTGTTGGTACACCAGAGTCTAATAATAAAGCTCTAATTTTGTCCTGCAGCGTCTGATTAAACCTCTCAGCTGTCCCGTTTAATTGCGGTGCATGACCAGGTGTAAAATTACTATCCATACCCTCTTTATCCATCAACTCTTTAAACTCGCCACCAGTGAACTCAGTTCCTCTGTCTGCTCTTATGAAACATGCCTTTTCATTTTTACCTAAAAGGTTCCTCGTGGTCCTCAAATATTTCTCAAGACACATTCCAGAATCACTCTTATTCTTTACAGAGTAAGGTTTAGCAAACCTGGAATTGTCATCTATAAAAGTAGTGATAAACCGGTTACCACCAGGGTGCGAGGCAGGTTTTATCGGACCCATGGTATCCGTGTGAATCAACCTCAATGGCTTTTCAGCCCTCGTTCTAACTTCATTATACGGCAATCTTTTCATTTTTGCCAGTATGCATGTTTAGCAGTCACTGATGGATTCGTCAAGTTTAACATTCTCGAGTAGCCCTACCTCACGTTTCAAATATTTCATATAATCTAAAAACGGGTGCCCTAACCTCACATGCCAAAGCATACCCAGATCTAGCTTTCTGGATTTACTCGGATCATGTGACTCATTTTCCTCGTTAGCTAACTCCTCTAGTCTACTCAAATCATCCGGATTACTCTCACTTAGAATTCGATTACCCAAAACAGAATTTCCCAAGTTCCAGTCCATGCAATTTTCACTTTGCTCAGCCTGGGACGATTTCTCTCCATTCTCCCTCCCAATCACAGAATGTTGTTCTTTATCCTCGATCTGTGAGGCTCCCTCCGGAATTTTTGCCTCAAAATTCACAACTTCATTCTGTGACTGATCGAGAAAATCGTCAAGTGTGGCGAAATTCGCTTTATATGTGTACTCATCATAGTCAAGTTTGTCAGTCCCTCTACCTCTGACTGTCATTCTGACTACCCAGTTTGGGCGTTCGTAGGTACCTGTTAAAAAACTTTTACCCGAACTTTTATCATAAACATTCAAATGGTTTTCATCCAGATATATACTTAATCCCGCCTCAGCAAAGTGCCTTAAAGAAATAAGATTATCTGAAACCCCGGAAGCTTTTAAAACATTAGTTAACCTAACTTGTTTATTATTACTCGACGTTAAAATTAAATCACCTCTACCATCTATCTTCAAATTCGCAGTTTCGTTTTTGTTCGCGCATCTTATAACTTCGCCTCTGGATTTCTCAAAATTCCATAATTTAATTCCTCTCCGCACAATATGCTCGGTAGCACCTGTATCCACGACAAACAAAACTTCACCCGAATTACATGCATTTTCGCTGAAGATTAAACGATTTAACATACCTTGACACTCATCCTTCCCTTTCTCTGAGTCTTTGTTTTTGTTCTTCCTCTTTTTGTTTACTCGACCGGGTTTGTTTTTATCTACTCCTCCAGATTTATCCCCACCTCTCCCACCATGAGAGCCACCTCTACCCCCGCCTCTCAAACCGCCGCGACCACCACCACCTCTAGAAACATGCAAAGAATGGTCTCCATTCTTACCTTGCTTTTTGGGGCACCTGTCCCCTTTATGGTTGGTGTTAGCTTTACAGTATCGGCACCACCATTGATTACTCTTTGCCAGAGGGCACTCCCTCTGCCAATGACCATATTTTTCACAGCGATGGCCTTTTTGATATGCCATATCCTCGGGTCGTCTTGCTGCGTGGGCACTGACTGTTTGTACCTCGTTCCTCATTGCCTCGGTCTTAAACAGATAAGAAATCATATTACTGTAGCTCATTTCTTCTCTATTATTCATAGATAGAGTATTATTGGCTTGTGAGAGCTCTGGAAAAATTCCAGAAACTGCTCTCACTAGAGTTGCTCTTTTCTCTATTCCAGTAAATTTAACTGCCTCTGGGCTATTTTCATATTCAGTAATAATGTCCTCGTACCTATTGATAAATTCAGAGACTTTTTTTCTGGGTTTCATCCTCAGGTCATAGATTTTCGCTCTCACAGAAGTGTGAGTGACATTGGTTTCAAGTTTCCTTGATTCTCTCAGTATCCTCAGAACTTCTTTCGGATTCTCAATGCCAATCACCCTTCTGTGATAGTGTTCATCTATTTGACTAATAATTATATCGCGAACAGACTCCTCTCTTTTCTGTTTAACCTCAGGAATATCCTCTACGTGAGTCGTCGGTTTTTCCAGAATTATGTCTAACAAATCTGCAGTGAGTAACGAAATTTAAATTTTTAATTGACAAATAAGTGGACAAGCTTACAACCCCATAACCCTAGGCGTTGTGAATAACAAATAATTAACTTTTGTAATAAACAACTAAGCCGATAAGCTACAACTCCAAAACACTGGGCGTACTTAGTAAAGATAATTAATTTTTTTTAATAAACAAATAAGCCGATGAGCTACAACACCATAACCTAGCGCATGGCTGAAAAAAATGTTAATATTTTTAATAAACCAATAAGGTGACAAGCTACAACCCCATAACTTTGGGCATGGCTAAAGAAAATGTTAATATTTTTAATAAACCAATAAGGTGACAAGCTACAACCCCATAACTTTGGGCATGGCTTTGGGCGCAGCGAATATAAAATATGTGAATATTTAAATAAACAACTAAGCAAACAAGTTTACCACCCCATAACCTTGGACATGGATAAAAAAAATTTTTGCGCCATGCCCAATGTTATGGGGTTATAGCTAATCGGCTTATTTGTTTATTAAAAAATTTAATTATTTCTCATTCACTCCGCCCAGTGTTATGGGGTTGTAGCTCATCACCTTACTTGTTTATTAAAAATATTTACATTTTTTTTAGCCATGCCCAAGGTTATGAGGTTGTAGCTCATCGCCTTATTTGTTTATTAAAAAAAATTAATTATCTTTACTAAGTACGCCCAGTGTTTTGGAGTTGTAGCTTATCGGCTTATTTGTTTATTAAAAAATTTAATTATTTGTTATTCACAACGCCTAGGGTTATGGGGTTGTAGCTTATCACCTTATTTGTTTATTAAAAATATTAACATTTTTTTCAGCCATGCGCTAGGTTATGGTGTTGTAGCTTATCGGCTTATTTGTTTATTAAAAAAAATTAATTATCTTTACTAAGTACGCCCAGTGTTTTGGAGTTGTAGCTTATCGGCTTAGTTGTTTATTACAAAAGTTAATTATTTGTTATTCACAACGCCTAGGGTTATGGGGTTGTAAGCTTGTCCGCTTATTTGTCAATTAAAAATTTAAATTTCGTTACTCACTTTATTAATTAAAAAAAAAAACAAAAAATTCAAATCAAGCATGCCTGAAGATTTTAAATTTGGCGCGTCTGGCTGGTTCACACTTTTGAGAGGCCTTTAATACGGCGCTCTTGCTCCAAGAATCAAAGATCAAGTTTCCATTCGATATATCGACTCGACTATCTAATCGAATCTCTTATTCTCTTTTTCATAAGTGGACATAATTATAAGTAGAATGTAGATTGGTAGATTGTTGCATGCTTCACAGAATTCAAAAAATAACATTTTTAATTTGGACTCATTTTTTTCAGAGTAAGCAATAGTAATCCATGATTGTTTTATCAGAATAATTGATAAACTATGATCAATTGTTTGTCATTTCAAAAATAGAGAAAAATAAATAAACAAGTGGTATATTATTTACAATATTTGAACATAGATTTTTAACGAATCAAAAAACTAAAAAACTGAATAAAAGTAGTATATCATTTTGATATTGAGATCAATATTTCGTTGAGTATCAATTTTTTCAAAGCAAAGGACCTAATTTTGGCTGGAATTTGAATAGTTTTTAGTCAAAAAATAATTTCAAAACATCTATAATGAACGAAAAAGTTAAATGTAGCGCGTATATTGTTAAAAAAACACTAGTTTAGCACATAAAATGTGTCAAAAGTGTATGCTTTGGAATCAACTAAAACCCCAAATCCGCACTACAATTACTATGGGAGCTTATTTGGAAACACATGAAGAGAAGACTCCACATATTTTTGAGAGAAAAAAAAAGGTCGAAACCGTTCAAAAATGCGTGTGAAAATCGTAAAAAACGCGTTTTTTGTGTTTTTTGACAACCTTAAACAACTGTATCTTGGAAGTGGAAGATCGTACAGCGTTCCGGTTGGTCGAAAAATTTTTGTTTTTTCATAAAAAAAATTTAACAATTTTTTAATATACACAAAAATTTAGCCTAGAAAAAGCTACGGTCGTTTGAAGATACCTGCAAATGAGCAAAAATAGCAATATCTGTGTAGGACTGTATTATTATAAAAATAACCAAACTATGTTGTCAAAATATTTTTACAAAAAAGAACTTATTTTGAACAAAATTTTGCCGCAAACTAGAGGTTTCTATCTCATTTTGATCAAAAGTTAGAATTTTTCGAAAAATACCTTAAAATTGCTTAAAACAGCTTAAAAATAGGCCATTTTTCAATCTTTGAAAAAATCTAGCACCAAGCAGAAATAAGATAGAGACCTCTAGTTTGTGGCAAAAGTCTTCTATTAAATAGTACTTTTGCCAAAAAAAATTGCAACAAAATCGGTGAACCTCGTGCGGACGGTTTTTTAAAAAAGTATTATTTTGACCCATATATATATATATTTTTCTCACTCTCTATTATCGCTTTTGTTTAACGCAATAATATTTCCTCAAAAAAAACGATTCTCAGGCACACATGCTTTTTAATTTAGTCCTCTATCTCAATTTTTTACTATTTTCTGACTTAAAAGATTCTTTGTTCCCTCATTCAATTCAAAGAATTTCCCTCAAAATCTGAGAAAAAAATTTAATTCTAACCAGCACAGCTGAGAAAAGAAAAAAATTTGGAAAAAAATTTACGCATCAAACAACAACTATAGCTTGTAACAAAATCTTTGAATGAGAGAGAGAAACGAAAAAAATCTGCATGGCAGTTAATTTCTTGCCTAGGGAAAAAAAACGTAAGCAGCACAGCTGACTTTTCACGTCGTGCAAAAAAACGAGTCGAGCGTGTTATCACGCACCTAGAAAAACCGAAATCCCGAGTTTTGCATTGCAGCGTAAGAAAGAAAAGAATTCGAGCGCGTCTTAAATCTCCCTTTCCAGGAATTACCTCCCCTCTCTCGCCGCAGCGTGCCGGTTGAAACCTATAGCGGCGCTTTGCCGCGCGGCGCGCCAAAAACTCTCTCTCTCTCTCTTTCCCTTTTTTTCTAAACTCCCTCCCAACTCAAAATTTCCCTCTATCTATTCCTCGTTTTCCCCAGTAAATTAGAAAAAACTTACTCTTCTCTCATGTATTTGTTCCAGCGATCGTCCATGGAGAATACCGGTCCTCGTCTGTTCTCGAAGAATCCTCAAAAACTCGAGAGAAAAAAACTTGCGACGTCGAAAAATCTTCAAATTTCTGACGAATGCTAAATTTTTTCTTTTTCCACTCACATTTACAGTTCACTCAACAAAACCGAAAGAAACACGAATTATCTCGTTCGTTCTTTCTTTATTTGCACTTAGGCAACGAGTCGCGCGCGCCAGCGAGAACGTGTTGTTCTTTCTCCGGCACTGTGTCACCCTTGCCTCCTGTCACTTAAGCAGTATTTTAAACGGTGCTGGGCTCCAAAACCTGTTGACGTCTCAGTGTAGGAACAGGAGGGTTTACGGGTATACAACAATGACTACACGGGAAGTACTCGGTACACTCAAAAACTTTATTTTATTCACCTCGGTTACTTTTACGCAGGGCGGCACGCACACGCTACGGTAGACGTAGGACTACTGGCCTAATCAGGTGGTAGACTAGCCAAGCGCTCGCGGAGCGGCGCTAGTGCTGCTGCTGCAGCTTATGGCCTGTTGACGGTGTTGTACATAAATCCACCGCCAACACTTATCATCTCTCCAACCTTTTTCTCGATTGTACGCGTCAAAAAAATTTTCATCTTGTGTTCTTATATAAAGACGAAGGACTATTTTAATTTTTTAGTTTTTTACTCTATTAAAATTTTTTGCTAATGCAATGTCTAGTTATTCAATGTTTGTTCATCTGTTCTTGAAAATTATTTTGTTCTCATTAATTTTTCAATTTATTTTAAATTCATCATGAAGTAACAAGACTTTCATTAAGTCATTGTTTGATAAAGTGAGAAGTCTGGCCTTGTGTGGGTCATTAAAATTCTTTGTTTTGAAACATTGTTCTTGAATAATTATGCGTAGCTAAAAAATTATTTTTAAATGAAAAATTTTCGAAAGATGATTAAATCGTTGACCCGTACGAAAAGAAACACCTGAGACCGAGAATCCGAGAAAAAAGTACCATTACGTGATTTTCCGGCGAAAGAATAACAAAAAAAAATTTTACGCCATTAATGTAACGTTGCAATTTTTTCCAAGAAAACTGTCATGATGTATAATTTTTCCAAGAAAACTGTCATGTTAAACTTGCTGTGGGTCGGAAGACAACATTCCCCGAGGAAAGTGTAACCAGTGTGTTTTTATCCGGGAAAACAATTACATTCACTCAAGACAAAAATATATCCCGGGAAAAAAGTAGTCTGCACAACTTATTCCAGGTAAAGTGTAACGTATTGGTAATCAACGATTAAAATGATATTTTTCCAGGTAAAAAGCAATAAGAACAATGACAACTTATTTTAAGCAGGCCAGGGAGCTTTTCCCGAGGGAAACGTAACGTTAAAACTTTTTTCCGGGTAAACTGTAATGTTGAAGTTATCGACGATTAAATTTATATATTTTTAAGTCAAAACTTACAATAGCAATTCCAACTTACTTAAACCAGAGACAGGAGATTTTTCCGAGGAAAACGTAACTTAAAAACTTTTTTCCCGGTAAACTGTAATGTTAAAGTTGTCAACGATTAAGGTATTATTTTTTTAAGTTAGAATTTACAATATCTATGCCAACTTATTCAAACCAGATTTCCCGAGGAAAACGTAACGTTAAAACTTTTTTCCGGGTAAACTGTAATGTTGAAGTTACCAACGATTATAGTATTATTTTTCCAAGTTAGAATTTACAATATCTATGCCAACTTATTCAAACCAGATTTGGGAGCTTTTCCCGAGGAAAACGTAACGTTAAAACTTTTTCCGGGTAAACTGTAATGTTGAAGTTATCAACGATTAAGGTATTATTATTCCAAGTTAGAATTTACAATATCTGTGCCAACTTATTCAAACCAGATTTCCCGAGGAAAACGTAACGTTAAAACTTTTTTCCGGGTAAACTGTAATGTTGAAGTTGTCAACGATTAAGGTATTATTTTTTCAAGTTAGAGTCTACAATATCTATGTCAATTCATTTGAAGCAGGTTAAAGAGCTTTTTCCGAGGTAATCGTAAAGTTGACAAATTCAACATTACAGTTTACCAGGAAAAAAGTTTTAACGTTACGTTTTCCACGGGAAAAGCTCCCAAATCTGGTTTAAGTAAGTTGGCATGGATATTGTAAATTCTAACTTGGAAAATAAATACCTTATTCGTTGATAACTTCAACATTACAGTTAACCAGGAAAAAAGTTTTAACGTTAAGTTTTCCACGGGAAAAGCTCCCAAATCTGGTTCAAGTAAGTTGGCATGGATATTGTAAATTCTAACTTGGAAAATAAATACCTTAATCATTGATAACTTCAACATTACAGTTTACCCGGAAAAAAGTTTTAACGTTACGTTTTCCTCGGGAAAAGCTCCCAAATCTGAATTAAGTAAGTTGGCATAGATATTGTAAATTCTAACTTGGAAAATAAATACCTTAATCGTTGATAACTTCAACATTACAGTTTACCCGGAAAAAAGTTTTAACGTTACGATTTCCTCGGAAAAATCTCTCTTCTCTGGTTTGAACAAGTTGGCATGGATATTGTAAATTTTCCTTTAAAAAATATTTTTATATTCGATGATTTAATCAACGTTACACTTTACTCGGAAAAAAGTTCTTAACGTTACGATTTCCTCGGGAAAAGCTCCATTAGTCTGTTTTAAATAAGTTGGCAATAGCCTTGTTACTTTTTACCTGGAAAAACAATATCTTAATCGTCAATTATCCCAACGTTACACTTTACCCGTAAAAAGTGCACCGGTTACTTTACTCTTGGAAATTTCCCCTTTTTATTGATCGTTATTATTATCACGGAAAAAATATACTAATTACTCTTTTCTCGGAAAAATGTTGCTCATATATTGGCCGATTTTTTTGTTGTTACAGTTATCTTGGAAAATTGTTAACTTGTTACAGTTTTCTTGTAAAAAAAGAACTTGTTACATTTTTCTTGAAAAACTGGCTCATATATTGGCCGATTGTTTTGTTGTTACAGTTATCTCGGAAAATTGTTAACTTGTTACAGTTTTCTCGTAAAAAAAAAACTTGTTACGTTTTTCTTGAAAAACTGGTACTGTTACTGTTTAACCGGATTTTTTGGCAGGTGTTTCTTTTCGTAAGGGCCAACGAAATACAATATAACGTCTTGATGAGCTGCTTGAACGTTTTTATTTGTATATCATCGATCGATTTTACACTTTTCCTTAGTTTCTCAACTAAAAAATTTTAGTTTGAATTTCTTTGTACACCCTCCACTATGAATTGACTATCATGAAATTTATATGACTCGAAATTTTAGAGCTTTGTTATTAAGTTCTTAGTAAGTATTCAATTAACGATGATTGTATTGTAATTGCTATATAAATTATTTGTTCCTTATGTTTGATTTTTTTTTTCAATATTTTTTTTTAAATTCTTCTATTTTTAAACCAGGGTGAAAGAATTTGCATCTTTTACCAGGTGCCCCATGCTTTTCTTTTTAGTCCTAATTTTATGTTTGCTCAAATTCATATTTAATCTTTCCAAGTATTTCTCTGGAATAACAATTTTATTTTATACTTTATAGAGCAACTTTTTTATACTCAAAATATTTTTTAAGAAAAGCATGTTTTTTTAATTAAAAATTTTTTTTTGTCCAAATTTGAATTTGGCGGGTGAAAAATTAGCAAGGTGCATGCATGCGAGCGCACGAACGCGTTCGCAAAATATTCCTTATTTTACAGCATGTCACCCCAGAAGTAATTTCCTGTATGCTCGGGCTTGCAACATATCGATCTTCCTGATCGACCCAGATCATCTGTCCATCTAAAACACCTGCATCCTTCCCTTCTGCCCTTCTTCACGAGTCCACAACAATAAAAATTCTATCACCAATACACACACGCAACCGGACAAAAAGCAATAAGTTTTAGAGTAAAAAAAATTTTTAGTCCGCGTGCTGGGCCAATAACCTGTAGGGTTATTATAATACGTGTGTGTGTTGCAGTCGTGTAATTTTAGTATTAAATAAAAACATAGGTTTAATTAAAACAAGATTTAATCTTCAATAATTTAACACTGAGAGCTCTCAATTACTTTAAACGACTCTCAATAAAAAAAGCAAAACGGTAAGGTAAGAAAGTCGTCAAGCTATCATAAAGACAAGCGAACGAGTGAGAGAGAGAGAAAGAGAGAGAGAGAGTCGCCGGACGACGAAGAAACGATCCGACTAGTCACACATGCGCCATAACAACATAAAGGAATTCTACAACTTCACGCTCGACTGACAAGTTCGGAACTTCTCTACTAATACTCCTCTCTAATTCAAAATACACATGGATTCTCCATTAAATCAGATGGATTCTGCATATAGATTTTTTGGTACTTGACTTAAAGAAAAATGAAACCGTTCGTCATTGAATCAGCTCAATCATTTTTCGATCAAGCTAGTAGATGATGCACACGAGATCGAAGACCAATCCTGGGGTACCAGGTCGGCAACGACGTGTCCGAAGCGACTTCCTTAGGAAGTTTTACCTGCTAAGGATTATCAATAGCTAGAAAAAGGTACCTAGTGCACCAGGTCGTAAACCACACGTCCCGAACACATGGTCGCTCCGGACACGTAGTCACCGATCTGGTGCACCAAGATTGGTCTTCGATGTGCGCATCATCTACAAGAAGAATTTTCTAAGGACCAAGAATAATCGACCTGGTTCAATGACGAACGGTTTAATTTTTCTTTAAATCAAGTACCAAAAATTTCATTTCGTCGGTTTGGAGTAAGAACCTACTATCTCAGCGGGCCAGAGCAAGAACCTGCTATCTCAGGGAGCCAGAGCAAGAACCTACTATCTCAGCGACCAGAGCAAGAACGTGCTATCTCAGGGGCCGGACTTAAAAGCTACTGTCTTACAGGCCCATTTAAACAATGGCTTCGAAATTTTTTTTCTTTTTTTAAGCGTGGCTTCTATACATACGTTGTAACTCTGCTACGCTTCAAAAAAGAAAAAAAATTTCGATGCCATTGTTTAAATGGGCCTGTAAGACAGTTTAAGTACGGCCCCTGAGATAGCACGTTCTTGCTCTGGCCCACTGAGATAGTAGGTTCTTACTCTAAACCGATGATTTGAAGAAACCATCTGATTTCATGGGTTCTAATTGAATTGTCAAAGTCTTATTTTCATCACCAACAAAAACATAAAAGGAAAGGAGCAAGCATTGGAACGATTTGGGAGATTTGGTATATCTTAATCAACATACTCTGATAATGTAAAATAAATTAATTATGTTCATTCAGAAATCAAAGATTGTAAGAAAATAATCCGTTAAGAATACTTTATGCGTTCAGTTACACTCATTAATTTTATGCTTGAAAATCCGCCTACTTGTAAACCCAGCCTTATAGACCCTTTTAAGTATTTTATTTTTTTATTTTTACCACAGATACGTCACCATGTTGTAATATTTTCTTGCTGGGAAAAACTATCATGTAGTCGGTCTATTCGACTTTTACTCAAATTTTAGTGAATATTAAAAAAAAAAAAAAAAAAAAACAAAACAAAAACAAAGTGTTAGATGAACGATTTTTGTATAAATAAAATCTCACGCAATGTTGAATAAAAAAATTTCATTCAAAAAATTTGTGCAGACAGGGTGCTAATAAATAACTGGTGTTGAAAACTAAAATTTGTATCTACCATAAAAAAGGAAGAAGCATGGTTTTGAGTAAACGATACATTATCGTTGAATATATTTTTTTCCACCCACTTTCGTTTTATTAAATAATCAATTACAAAAATAATCATAAATAAGGCAAGCATCTGCGAAATTAATTGAAATATGAATTGAAAAAGTGGATAAATTGGAATATTAGAATATTAATCCCGGTACAACAATAGTAAAGAAATGAACCGTATTGGTTTCAGTGCGATAAGTAAACAATAGCAGTGCTAAAAATTCGCGGAAAACCGAAAACGTGGGAACAGACGCAAAAACAAAGTATCTAAACAAGTTAATATTACGTGAGCTAGTGAATATGAACAATAGTGTTCGATTTTCATTCGTGATCACCGAAATACACATGGATTTACATTCCAGCAAAATGATCGCTTACCGGTATTCACGTCTCTTCTCGATAATAAAGACTTTGCAAACTTTTGTTGAGAGATGCGAAAAGAGTAGACAGTGGAATTCAAATGCTTAGGCGCCGTGCGATTTCGATCAAAAAGTCGGCACGGGAGCAGCTCTCACGTGGTATATTAGTGTTTGCTCGTGCTCATCTCTTGGCGTCCTTTTGCTGGAACGGTCGTGTTGAGTTGCTCACGTTTAGGCTCTACTGATGTCGCTGTTTCGGGCTTGAAAGTAATAATTAAAAAAGAAAATGTAAGAAAAGAAAATTTACATAGAAGAGAAAGAAACAGGGCAAACTTTAACTGAATAAGTAACTCAATAATAAAATGAAAAAAAAAAAATCATAAAAAAAAATTTTGATAGTTTTCGATACACATCGGTGCTTTCATTTACAAGCCCCTACAGATTGGGTACGGCGCAAAGTTAACTTTAAGAATAAAAAACGATGTTGCTATTGAGACATAATTTCATCTAAACTCTTTTGTGAATGTAAAGAAATGCGGAATTTTTCGTTTTTCAAATTATGAAAATTGAATCTCCGGCATTGCTCTGAACATTAGGGTCGTTCACGTTTTAAAAAAAGTTAAAATTTTAATGGTACACATGGTCGGTACATTATTCACTATCATTAAAAAATAACTCTCAAATTTCTTCAAATTTTTTGGTGAATTTTTGAGGTCGGACTATGTGCTTGAAGGTTAAATGATAGATTTTTATTTTTATTTGTTAAAAAATAACGAAAAAAATATTTTTGACATTCTTAAAAACTATAATAATTTTACGAAGTGACTAGGTACCAGTGCCGTGTACCAAGCACGGTGCACGGGAGACGGGATACGGTACACGAGAACATATTTCGCATAAGCTTTTTTATGCACGGTACACGGTACACGGAACACGCAGAGAGCTTTTGTGTACACGGTACACGCTGCTTTTGTTTTATCAGACCCTTGGTATACTGTACACGGTACACGTTGCATTGTTTTTGGTAAAGAGATTCGGTGCACTGTACACGGTACACTGTACACGTCGCATTGATCTTGGCAGTGTGACTTGGTGCACGGTACACGGTACACGGTACACGACGCATTGATCGTAGCAGTGAGATTTGGTGCACTGTAAACGGCACACGGTACACGTCGCATTGATCTTGGCTGTGTGACTTGGTGCACTGTACTTGGTACACTGTACACGTCGCATTGATCATGGCAGTGTGATTTGGTACACGGTACACGGTACACGTCGCATTGATCTTGGCAGTGCGATTCGGTGCACTGCACAAGGTACACAGTACACGTTGCCTTGATTGTAGCAGTGAGATTTAGTGCACTGTACATGGTACGCGTTGCTTTGTTCTTGGTAAAGATATTCGGTGCACTGTACACGGTCCTCGGAACACGTTGCACATTGCATGTATTTTAGCAGCAGCGCACGGTACACAGTAAACGGCACACGTTGCATCGATCTTAGCAGGGGGCAAGGTACACAGTACACGGTACACGGCAGACGTTGCATCGATCTTAGTAGTGGCGCACGGAGCACGGTACACATTGCATGTATCTTAGCAGTCGGGCACGGTACACAGTACACAGTAAACGGTAGGCGTTGCATTGATCTAAGCAGTGGCGCACGGTACACGGTACACGGTACACGTTACATGTATCTTAGCAGTAGGGCTCAGTGCACAGTACACGGTACTCGGTATACGTTGCATTGATCTTAGTAGTCGCGCAGGGTACACGGTACACGGTACACATTGCATGTATCTTGGCAGTGGCGCACGGTACTCGGTATACATTGCATTGGTCTTAGTAGTGGCGCACGGTACACGGTACACGGTACACGTTGCATTGATCTTACAAGGGAAGGACTTCAGGTGTTCGGCTCCGATCGATGTTCGACATCGGACAAGGCGCAAAATTTAGTTTAAGTTACCTAAAAAAAAGTCCGACCGGTCCCAGATCTTCGATCTTTGATATTTTTTTTCCCAAGCCCTCAAAGATTCGATTTTTAGCATCAAATTAGTCCTTCTTGCTTCAAAAGACGAGACTTCATTTTACTGTCTTTTTCATAGAAAAACAAAATAAACATCGGGACAAATAAGATTATTTTTCAATTTTGAAAGCTTCTTCTTATAGTTTTGAAATTAACTTTTATCTTAAAATGATTCATTTACCATATCAGTCTTATTTTATTTATTTTTTCAAAAAATACCAAACTACGCATTTGATGCGATTTTTCACCCCTCACATTTTCTTTCAGGAAATTTACTAAACCATCATTTTTGAAATATTATTTATATATTTTTTAGCTAATTTCAATTTATTTTTAATTTACGATCGACTCATTGATATTTTTTTAAAGGGTTAATTTAATTCAGAATATCAGGAATACGTTTAGGTCAACAGATAATTTTATTTACAATATTTTTAACAAAATTTTTTACAAATTTTTTTTTTCATACTATTTACAAAAAATTTGTACTGTCCTTTTTTTTAATGAAAGCACACTTTTTCCAAGAAGTGTTTTAAACACAAAAGTTTATTCCAATGTGCACATTTTATAAAAGCTATATTTGCGCAGCTGACACAATCAACCAAAATTTCATTTTTACCAAAACAAATTTCATTAACATTTTTAAATTTACCTGGATCAGGCACAGAGTATCCACTTTTTTACCAAGCAAATTGAATCATTGGTCGAAAAACGTCGGCTGTCAATTGATTGTGTACAAGTGAGTGAATTTAAAAAAAAAAAACAATCTATTATAAACTTGCTGTGCTTCGAACTCTAACATCATTTCAGCGTATATTCGACGTACAAATCCTTTATATTGTCTGAAAAAGTAAACATCTAAAGGTTGGCAAAGCCCTGTTGTGCCAGCAGGAGTCGTCATGGTTTCTTACAGTTCCTTTTTTTGAGACAATAAAGATTCTTTTAAAAAAGAATCAGTTTGTCCTGACCAACTAACAGTTAATAGAAAACTTTTTTGTAAAATGTGCGGCGTTACGCAGTCTTTCAGCCAGATTTTGACATGCTCTTTTGTTAATTTACCTGATTTACTGCATACCACAACCAAATTATTCGGTGTATTTTCTTCAACTTGCGCAGCAACAACAGGTCCAAATTCGTTTCCAGTGGTTTCTTGTAAGCATATTAACATTGGCGATAAAAGCTTACCAGAAGCAGTAATTGTAGGTCGAATCGTGTATGAATGAGTAGTGTTTGCAATACTATTTACAGTACTATTACATACCACAACCATATTATTCGGTGTATTTTCTTCAACTTGCGCAGCAACAACAGGTCCAAATTCGTTTCCAGTGGTTTCTTGTAAGCATATTAACATTGGCGATAAAAGCTTACCAGAAGCAGTAATTGTAGGTTGAATCGTGTATGAATGAGTAGTGTTTGCAATACTATTTACAATGACTTTTGTCTGTTTTTCACCTTTATTACTTAATGTTCTTGTTGAATGAAACTCTTTTAAAAATCCAGATTGATCGGAATTCAATACACAATCTAAACTGTAAGCAGGAATTTGAGCATTTGTTAGTTGTAAATGTTGGCTTAAATTTTTATCTATATTGGCTTTTTCAGTCGAATGTTTTCTTATTACAAGGTGAGTCACTTTGTGCGAGTTAATTCGAAGTCGACGTTTTAAATTTTTCACAAATTCCAAGCTGGCTTTAAAATTTTCTAATCCTATTTCTCGTGCTTTTTGGATTGCCCAGCGCCGAATATGTACATCATGGACAGCTGATAAATCATTTTTTCTACACTTATCAATCTTATTCTTAAGCTCTAGTTCATACATTTTCATGGCAAAGGTTCCTTCAGCTTCTACATATTTTCGAAATCTAGTAATGTGCACAGGATATAGCTTTGGATATAAATTTTGGATGGATTTAAATGATCGTTTATGAGTATCTTTCAATTCAATAATTTTTTTCATAGTTTCATATGAAAATGTGTGATCGGGATATTCTATTTCAAGAAAGTAATCATAACCATCCGCCTCAAGTTTTTGTTTTTCCAAACCAGACTTCGAAAAAGATGGGGATTCTGAATCATTGGAAATACTTGCTTGAGAGTCAAAAGTTTGTGAAAATTTGAGTTCTAAATTGTCATTAGCGTCGTCACTCACAATTTCAGTTTTGGAAAATTCACTGTTATTGCTATCACTATCGCCGTCGCTATCACTTTCTATATATGAAGTTTCTTCTGTTTCTACTTCAATCGATTTGTTGCACAAATTTTCAAAAACATTCCAGAGACTGCTAGCAATATCAGCATGATGAACGTCGATTTTTCCTCAGAATTCCTCTGGTTCAACGGGTCCACACTGTTTGTTAAAATATATTTGAAAAAGAAAAAATACTTGACGAAATTCATACTCCATGATGAAATGTATTTTTCAAGCAGTTAAAAATAAACATGGTTAACTCTTAAAAAACTTTTCATACGAACTAAAACTTAAATATTTATACGAAATTTTAAAAACAAAAGAAAAACTCATAAGTTTAAGCTAATCTACTTCAAAAACGGTAAATGCTATCTAAGCGCCACCTAGCAATGACACCTAGTAATGAAAACCTCAACTTTACTTTTGAGTTAAAAAAATTAAGTAGGTATTCATATTTATACAATCTTTTACTTGAATTTTAGGGCAAGTTTTCTAGGCGCCTCCTGTCAGTAATAACTTTAACTTCCTTTTAAATTCGTAACAATGTCAATATTAATAATCATACATTCATTTACTTTGATTATAGAAAAAGTGTTTTAGGTGCTAACTAGTGGTGGTTGCCTCAACTTACTGCTTTTTGTTCGAGAATATTTGCTACAAAATAAGTAAAAAGTACTTTTATCAATATTACTGTGTACTTTTACTGAATTGAAAAAAATGTTTCGTTAACAATGAAACATGTATATTCATTTGTTTGCACATATTGATATTCTGAATTAAATGTAACCCTTTAAAAAAATATCAATGAGACGATCGTAAATTAAAAATAAATTGAAATTAGCTAAAAAATGTATAAATAATATTTCAAAAATGATGGTTTAGTAAATTTCCTGAAAGAAAATGTGAGAGGTGAAAAATCGGATCAAATGCGTAGTTTGGTATTTTTTGAAAAAATAGATGAAATAAGACTGATATGGTAAATAAAATCATTTTAAGATAAAAGTTAATTTCAAAACTATAAGAAGAAGCTTTAAAAATTTAAAAATAATCTTATTTGTCCCGGTGTTTATTCTGTTTTTCTATGAAAAAGACAGTAAAATGAAGTCTCGTCTTTTGAAGCCAAAAAAGACTAATTTGATGCTAAAAATCGAATCTTTGAGGGATTGGGAAAAAAAAAATATCAAAGATCAAGGATCTGGGACCGGTCGGACTTTTTTTAGGTGACTTAAACTAAATTTTGCGCGTTGTCTGATGTCTATCGGAGCCGAACACATGAAGTCCTTCCCTTGTTAGTAGTGGCACACGGTACACGGTACTCGGTACACATTGCATGTATCTTGGCAGTGGCGCACGGTACATGGTGCATGTTGCATGTATCTTAGCAGTGGGGCTCGGTGCACAGTACACGGGACTCAGCACACGTAGCATCGCTCTTATCAGGTACTTTGACCTTAGCAGTAGAACTCGGCTCACCATACAAGGTACACAGTACACGTCGCATTGGCCTCAGCAGTGATACACGGTACATGTTAAGGATGCAGCGTATTTGTCACACGTTACACGTTTGTTGTACGCGGCATCCACTACATTAGTTCTGACCCTAGCGTTATAGATCAATTTTTGTCCGATGAGCTAGACTTGATCGAAGTTTCGCATACACGGTTAAATTATACATTTAAATAGTAAATTACTCCCAGAGGGACTAAAGCTTGCAGTGGAGGCTCGGTGTCATTGCAAATGCAAATACGTGGGCCTCCTCAGCAAACTTTAGTTTCGAGGGATGTATGCACTTTTTCAAATTCCGTTTATCACAAATAAAAACTTGATTTCCTCTGATTAAAGCCAAAAGAACGAAATTTACTCCCGAAGCCTATATAACCATATAACCTTAGCCGTGTGAAAATTAATAAATAAATTTATAATCAAACAAATAAACCAACAAGCCTACAACCCCATAACGCTAGGCGAAAAAATAAATCAATAAATTTATTAATAAACCAAGAAGCCTGTATAACCACATAACCTTAGGCGTGTAAAAATTAATGAATAATTTTATAACCATACATAAATAAACCAACAAGCCTACGATCCGATAACTCTGGGCGTAGAAATTAATAAATAAATTTATAAACAAACCAAGAAGCCTATACAATCACATAACCTTAGGCGCGTAAAAAATAAATAAATACATTTATAACTTAACAAATAAACCAACAAGCCTACAACCCCATAACGCTGGTCGTGAAAATTAATAAAAATCCTCTAAACCCCCAAAACCCTGGGCGTGGAGTTCAATGGATAAACTGATTACAGTAGTGATCAAAATTATAAGGCACCCCCTAAAATTCGCCTGTTTCAAGTTAATATTTTGACTTTGTGCATGCCTGCACGTGTTCAAATATTTTATTATTCATCTCTAAAATTTTTTTTGTTCAAAACAAGTTCAGTACTTGAAAAAAAAACGTTTACTTTATATTAATTCGTCTTTCCAATCAATTTTTATCCTCTTTTAAGCTTAAAATGACTTTTTTTTAAAAAAACAGCTAAATTTAGTTCTTTTATGATCTAGATAGTGTTTTGTAAAATTTCTATAAACACCTAAGTGAATTATATATTTTTTTTCGCGTTTCTCCGATGTTCAAGTTTATCGAAAAAAATTTTCAAGCTGATGATAGAGAAATGTTCAAGCCACAAAGAAAAATACATTATGTTAAACTTGAAAAAACATTGATTTTTTGTACTTTTACTTTGTTTTTCGCTTAAATTTGCTTTTTTTTATAAGTTTAGGAGGTAAAAATTATATTAAACTGATATTTGATGAATTTTAAACTAATTCAATTTATTATGAATCAAAATCTTACAGAGAATTTTAAAAAAATATGTTAAAAAACAGTTTTTCTAATACAGTTAAATTTCACAAAAATAACTTCAATTTGTATTTAATTGATGACAAGCAATATATTTATCGAATTGACTTTTTCATTAGTTTTAATATTCAGTTAGAAGTTTCAGAGAGTTTATTCAACTTGAAGTAATTTTTCAAATTCGTAGAATTCGAATGTCAGTAGCGAAAATTGTTCGATCGGTAAAGAATTTATCTACATTACCGACCGAGCCGTCATTATTGATAAATTAGTTTTTTAAATGTTTATAAGCTTGCATAACTTTCATCATGGGAAGAAAAGCAGTTTCTGATAAAATTAAGTGGCAGATTATAGGATTGTTGGAAGGAGGAAAAAATCAGAGTCAAATTTCAAAAATTTTAAAAGTTAGTAGGTGTTGCGTTCAAAACACCATTAAGACGTATGAAAGCACGAAATCCGTAAAAGTGAAAAGTGGCGCTGGCAGGCCAAGAATAACAACTAACCGGATTGATCGAATTATTGATAAAAAGGCAAAGAATAATCGTGCAGTTACAGCAAACAATATCAAAAATCAAATAAATGAAGAACTTAATGTAAAAGTGTCTCGAGTAACAGTTAATAGACGTTTGCTTGAGAAGAACATGAAATGTGCTGTCGCAACTCGTAAGCCTCTTCTAACTGCAAAAAACCAAAAAGCTAGGTATGAATGGTGCAAAGACAAGCTATCATGGACAGTTGAAAAATGGAATTTAGTTCTTTTTAGCGATGAATCTAGCTTCCAACTTTTTTCAAACAGACCAAAGCGAATAAGACGTACCAGCAGTGAAAAATACAATCCTGTTTGCCTGCTCCAAGAGTGCAGAAAGGTGGTGGATCAATTATGGTTTGGGGTTTCCTGACAGGAAAAGGAAAAGGAGAACTTCAATTTGTGCAAGGTACAGTGAACAGCGAAAAATACATCGAGACTATGGAAAATTTTATGCTTCCATCAAAAACAAAGGTTTATGGACGTCAAAAATTTGGTGTTACCAACAAGACAACGCTCCGTGTCACAAATCAAAGAAAACGATGCAATGGTTTAATGATAATAAAATACCTATACTAGATTGGACAGCACGTTCTCCAGATTTGAATATAATTGAGAATGCTTGGGATCAAATAGAGATAATGATCAAAGACAAACACCTGAGAAATTTGGAAGATTTAAAAAGAGAGATTGCTGTAGCCTGGCAAAAATTGAAGCCAACTTACTGTAAAAAACTTGCAGAATCTATGGTCCGAAGAGTTCGCGCTTGCTTCGAGGCTAAAGGAGGATCAACTAAGTACTAAAGAAGGGTAAACTAATTACTAAATATATAAAAAACATATTATATTAAATAATAAAAATGAATATAATAATTATTTCTAAAAATAAATTAATACTATTACTTGTAATCAATTAAATACAAATTGAAGTTATTTTTGTGAAATTTAACTGTATTAGAAAAACTGTTTTTTAACATATTTTTTTAAAATTCTCTGTAAGATTTTGATTCATAATAAATTGAGTTAGTTAAAAATTCATCAAATATCAGTTTAATATAATTTTTACCTCCCAAATTAATAAAAAAAAGCAAATTTAAGCGAAAAACAATGTAAAAGTACAAAAAATCAATGTTTTTCAAGTTTAAAAAAATGTATTTTTTCTTTGTGGCTTGAACATTTTTCTATTAATCAGCTAGAAAATTTTTTTCGATAAACTTGAACATCGGAGAAACGCGAAAAAAAAAATATTATTCACTTAGGTGTTTATAGAAATTTTACAGAACACTATCTAGATCATAAAAGAACTAAATTTAGCTGTTTTTTAAAAAAAGTCATTTTAAGCTTAGAAGAGGATAAAAATTGATTGGAAAGACGAATTAATATAAAGTAAACGTTTTTTTTTCAAGTACTGAACTTGTTTTGAACAAAAAAATTTTTAGAGATGAATACTAAAATATTTAAACACTTGCAGGCATGCACAAAGCAAAATATTAACTTGAAACAGACGAATTTTAGGGGGTGCCTTATAATTTTGATCACTACTGTAGCTATCCCCCAAGCCTCGAACCCCCAAACGCTGGGCGTCGAGTTCAATAAAAAAACTGATCGGCTTTCACCGAAGCTATAAACTCCCAAAACGCTGGGCGTCGAGTTCAATAAAAAAACTGATCGAGTTTCCCGCAAGCTCGAAGCCCCCAAACCCCGGCGTCGAGTTCAATAATGAAACTGATCAACTATCCTCTAAGCTCTAAATCCTCAAGACCCTGGGCGTCGAGTTCAATAAATAAACTGATGTGCTATCCCCCAATACCCTGGGCATCGAGTTCAATGAATAATCTGATGAGCTGAACTATCCCCCAAGCCTTGAACCCCCAAAACGCTGGGCGTCAAGTTCAACAAAAAAACAGATCGACTATCCCCCAAGCTCTAAACCCCCAAAAACCTTGGGAGCCCGAGTTAATTAGCCCGAGTTCCAAAAATATGAGTGCATATTTAGTTAACGAAGTAAATAATTTTGTAACGATACCTAATAACGCTGCACTGGTGCAATTATATCATAAAGTGGCCAATCTGAAATTTTAAACTCTAAAGTAGCGTAGTTAATTGAAGAAACGCTATAAGTTTTGACTTATTGATTAACTCTTTGTTTGCAACATTATCAACAAATTTTTTTTTTTTAACTTTAAATCAAATGCTTCTAAGAATGAGACACATTTCAAGAAAAGTGTAAAAATTCTTTTTTGTTGATTATTTATTTTATTTTATTTTATATATATTTTTTTAATTATTTTGTAATATTTTCAAGCGATGTAAATAAAAGTACTGTCACAGGGCTCGAATTAAGGAATTTAATTCCTCGGAGGATCGTGATTGAACACGAGAACCCGCGGCGATCGTCGTCCGCACTCCTCCGGCCTGATGACAAAATGCACTTTCTGTGCACACGACAATCCGTCGATTTTTCTTCAATACCTGAAAAGAGGGGGGAAGACGCGTACGCAAACTAATGTTTTTATTACGCGGCGCGGCTGCTCTCCTTCGTCGGTAGTGGCGTGAGTTTACGTGGACCGATCGCAGGAACACGGGTTAATTAAATTAATGATAAAATGTAAATTTTAATAATTTTAATTATCAATAAAAATAAATGAATCAAAAATTTACATAATATTCCAAATTAGTTCTGATTGTTTACAAACAATCCAACCCGAATGACTCTAAATCTTAAGTCGACGAAAATTGATTCTACAAAAATAAAGTTCGTCGTCTGTGTTGTGGTCGCTATCAACACACCGACACACACACACACACTCGCGCACGTCTGCTTGCTGCAGCGCGCCAAAAGAACAAAGGCTTGGACTAACTCCGATACAAAAATCTAAGTACTTCCTGTACTTCGCACACACTCCGACTCTAACCATCACACAAGCAAACATACAATGTCTAACCGCTACGCGGACTTACTTTTCTAGCAGGTGCACCTTCGCTTGATGTAACAATAATTATAATAATTACAACTAGCCCGAATGGCTTCACACAAGACGACAATGCCTTCCAAGGCCGCACGCTGACTTTCCGTGAGATGTTCGCCTTCCCCGCTCCGATCCAATGACAACTGGATCACAGGAAAATCTACACAACTTCTCACTGATAACTTTATCTAACACACTCCAATAAATTTATCTAACAACACAAAAAAGTAAATTCTATATTTGCTCTCGGATACACGTGTGATCGCGCCAAGCGCTAAACTTAGAGTAATGCTGATCGGTAGATCTCGTCATCACCTGACTTACCGATCCGCATCTGCGTTCCATAACAGTTAGCGCCGAATTCGAATTTAATCGACGCGGTAGCTGTTACAGTACACCACAACTTTTTTGTGGAACAAAAAAAAAGAACACTTTTTAATGGACAAGCTATTCAAATATAAAGTATGCTTAACTTGTAAAATTATTCCACTCGGTAACCAGAGTTTTGGAAGGTTTAGAGCTTAGGCCATAGCTGATCAGTTTATCCATTGAACTCTACGCCCAGGGTTTTGGGGGTTTAGAGCTTGGGGGATAGCTGATCAGTTTCTTTATTGAACTCGACGCTTAGCGTTTGTATGATTATAAGATTATTTATTAATTTTTACATGCTGTTACGGAGTGGACCACTATTCGCTCGTAAATATTTCGGCTCATTCGCTCAACTTTAAATTGATAGACTACATGGCTCCATCTATGAGTCTAGGCGGGGACTTTAGTCCCAATTCTCACTCCTGCTCGTGAATAGACGGTTTCACTCGCCATTTTGTGAAACTTCTCGGGTTTTTCTTGGTTCTTTCTCGTGACTCTTTCTCATCATCCTCAACGTAGTCATCTCATCAGTACAGTCAACTCGACGAATCATCTACTTAGTGTTGGCTCAACTCGGAAGACATTTGATCTTCAATTAACTCAAACGGCTTGGCTCAATTCAATTCTTGGGTTAATTGCTCAGCAAGGAGAGCTTTCACGGCGTGGCATCTTCAGGTATTTCGCTCAGAACCGGTAACAATAATTTACCGGTGCTTTTACATTGTCCTTCTCACAGCCAGAAAATCAATAAAATTACTGTGCATTCTCTTGCTCTCTCTCTCTTTTCTTTGTGCTGTCTTACACGCAGCCATTTTCTTTTCTACTCCTTTCAAGGCCATTCTCTGTTGCTTTGTTTACCTCAACTGTACTCAAGCAAAACTCGTATTTATGGTTTGAATTAATATAATCAAATTCGTCAAGAGTTTTGACTAGGCGGTTTTTTCAAATTAATTAATTTTCTTTACACGAAAATTAATGCTGGCAATTCTCAATTCAACATATTCTCATATCTCAGTTTCTCTCTTTAATCAGTTATTATTCTCTCTCTCAAGCTCATTCTCAGCTCATTTGCATTAATTCATTAAATTCAACTTAACCTTCTGGATACTTCTCTTAAGTATACTACACTGATTTATTTTATCTCATTTTACATTTCAACTGGACCTGGCTCAATAGTGATTCTCCATAATTTATAATTAAATTATTTTATACTTTGATGACTTGTCTTATTCTATTTTATAGTAATGAGCTCATGTTATCAACATCAAACTTATTAATCTGTCAATACACATTAACTACTTAAATTTCATACTTGTTGATTAATTATTAAGAGATTTAATAAAAGTTATTAAACTTGAACCTTTTTTTTGTAAATAATAATATATTCTTAGAGAATAAAATTCAAATAAACTAAATCAATGGTCTACTCAATTTATTTGACAACCCTCCCCTACCAGCTTTTAATCCGGCAAATAAAAATAAAATTAATGAAGCAGTAAATTCGCAACACATGCCTAAGGTTATGTGGTTATATAGGCTTGTTGGTTTATTAATAAATTATTTTATTCATATTCACGCCCAGCGTTATGGGGTACTAGGCTTGTTGGTTTATTTGTTTATTTATAAATTTATTAATTTATTTCTACACGCCTAAGGTTATGTGGTTGTATAGGCTTGTTCGTTTATTCATAATTTTTTTTATTAATATTTATACCTGGCATTATGGGGTTGTAGGCTTGTGGGTTTTTTAATTTAATTTTTCCGTGCCACTACTGTCCCGAAATTTCAAATTTCTTAATCTACCAAACTTGCCCCCCTCATAAATATGACAAAAAACAGTTGGAAAATTTTCAACAATTTTGGAGCACTCGTGGTATTACGACTGATGATTTTTCTTTTATTTATTATCCCACGTTTAGTCGATGATCCCCCGATTATTAAAAAAAAAAAACTTGTCCTGAAAAAATTCCGCGTTAAAAATTCATCAGCGTCTCATTTTTTCAACTTGCTGATTCCTTTTTGCTGCGAATTCAGACAATTTCCATTCAAACCAGTGTTTCCGTATCCGGTTTTGTAAGCTGCCTTGCAAGACGCTGCGGCCTAAGTCGGAAGTGACGTTACTCCTTCTATCTCACTCTTGCAGCCTGCAGCAAGGCATACGAGTGGGCTGCGCATGCAAGGTGCACGTATGCAAAAGGCTGAGTGCCTCACACGGTGCACGATGCACTATACACACTGTAGACAGCGGAGACTAGCAACGAGCAGAAGACAGCGGTCATGATTATTATTTTATTACACGATAAATAATTAATTAAGTAATTTTTTTTTTTTTTTTTTTTTTTTTTAATCACCCTCTACAGCCCACATTGGGCCTACTAGCGAGGGCACCCTCACCAATTATGTGTAGGTGCTTATGCCTATCCTCACTATCCTAGCATCCTCGCAATTTCTCCTCCCCTATCATCACCACTCTCGCATTCTCCCAGGATACTGCCTGTGGATTCGAAAAACACCTCTGAGAAAAATTCTCAGAGGTAAAACGTCACCCGAGAATGGCCGGTGTATTGAGCAATTCTGATTAAATATTAATGTCACATTTCGTAGGCATAAATACCGAAACTGAATCGTTCACACCTCCCGTTCGTCATGCTGAATCGGAAAAAACCACCTCAAATCGATCCCCGAAGCAGCAGATATCCTCAAATCGATCCCCGAAGCACCATCTAAGTACTGACCGCATATAATGTTGCTTTACTTCGTTGATCGACCGAGGCGTGGATTCTCCGCTACCACATAACGTCGGTATTAATTAAGTCATTACGAAAGTAGTCAAATTTTTTCTTTTATACCATAAATTCTGCGTGCAGCTGATGATCCCCTGAGTAATTTGAAAAAAAATAATCCCGAAAATATCCAGCATTAAAAAGTTATAAACGTTTCATCTTTTCGAAACGCTGTTTTCCTTTTGCCCACGGTAGTCAGGGGAATTCAATTTCAGTTTAGAGCATCCGGTCTCTCTGCCTGCGCTCTCTGTGAACCGGACGTGACGTGTGTTGTGGGCGTGTCTACTCTTGCTATCTCACTCTTATTACAGCTAGTCGGGCATGTAGTACGGCTGGTGGCGCTGCACTGAAAAATTTGTGTCGGTCACAGGCTGACACTCGTATCGGCTTACGTCTCTCGTAATGAGGGTGAGAGAGATAGAGCTAACGCATCATCTACCTGAAAACTGCATGAGCCGACATGTCTACCGGCCTTTGGCAGTCTTTTTTAGTGTGTGGCGAGCAGCTGAGTAAGATCCGCAGAAGTGCTGAGCAGAAGACTGCAGGCATATCTTCAGGTATATGGGCTGTGTTTTTTTTTTTATTTTTTTTTTTTTTATAATCGATGTTAATAAAAAAAATTATGGATTACTTAGTCAAGTGATGTTTATAGTTGTGTTATCTTGTTTGTTATGGTTTTCAAAGTTCAAATTAAAAATATATTACTGTTTTTGAGAAAGTTTTATATAAAATAATATGATAATAATAATAATAACACTACAACAAAAAGTGTTCATTAAAAACAATAACATTCTTCGTTCAGTATTATAATTTTATAATTAAAGTTGTTCAACACCCTATTAGTACCTTTACCACCTGAGCTACTAAACAGTTCAAAGACCACCCATGCAGCACTGTGTGCTGCCTTCACTACCGAAACGAAGAACAAGATCAGTGGCGTCTAATACGTGATGACGAGTAGATGCAATCAAGACCTACTCAGTTGCTTATATTTATGAATAATAATTTATTTATTACTGCGTCCTGATTGTAACAACAGGTATAGATTTTATTGTAAATAGTTAAGTATTATAAGTTTATTTAAAATTGACTTTTATTATTTAGTATTTTCAATTTTCTACCTCAATCCTAAACATTTTGTTTGACTTTAAGCCAAATAAATAAAAGAAAAGCAACGCCTAACGAAGAAAATCATCAATGGTCCTTCGGAAAAGAAAATATCAAGAAAATTAAAAAATAAAACATCAAGCACTTAGAGGCCGCTCAATTGATAGAAAAAAGTATTACAAGTACAGATGGACTTGTAATACCTACATTTTTCACACAAAAAGGGGTACGGCAGTCATTTGGTAGACGACGGGAGTACGTCATCGTTGGAGCTGAAGTAAGGCTGTCTTTTCCTTAAATTTTCCTTTTCTCTATATTGACCTTATTCCTAAACGGTCTAGGGATATTATTATTTTATTATTTAATTTACTGAGTAAGCATCAAATACTGAGTAGAATAAATTCTATCTCAGGTGTTTTTAATATATTCCTAACTTTGAATTTATTCTACGTTTAGCTGTTATTTTGAACTCTTTGAAATTGATTAAATCGATTAAACCTTTAGAAAGGAAGGAAAAATTTTTATTGTTGAATTACATTCTTTAGATTTAGAATTTTTTTAATGTAAATTTGTATTTTTCAAGTGAAGTTTTCGTACTTTCACTTTAATTTACTTATCAATTGTTAGGATTTTATTTACTAGTTAGACAAAATGAGTCTGCAGGAACTGTTTGAATAGCAACAAGCTCAGCAGATTAAAATTGAAAATCTGTTTAGCAATTATTTGAGTAAGGTTAAAAATGCTCTCAACAAAGGGCATGTTGAAATTTATTTGCAAAGACTCGAGAAAGAGTGGAAACTCAGTAAAAAAATCCATAATGCTTTTATGGATTTAAAGAATTCGGATAGGAAGCATCCATATTTTACCTCAAATTTGTTTGCCACAGGTGAGGATAACTATTGGGAAGTAAAGACCGAATTTTCAGGCCATATAGAACAATTTTCTGTTGAGGAGTGAGCAGCACGTGAAGCTCAGTTAGCTCTCCAACGTGATCAAACCATCAAAATGCTGCATAATTCTTATCAGCAACCCGCTCGATCAGTTGCATTGTCTAAACTGAATCTTCCAAAATTTAATGGCAATTATGATCAGTGGGAAAATTTTCGAGATATTTTTCGTTCTCTTGTCCACGAAAATAGTGATATACCTAAGATAGCAAATTTTCAATACCTGAAACTCCATGTCCTTGGCAACCCTAGCAGTGAAACAAGACATTACTCACTGGTGGAGTCAAACTACGAAAAGGCATGGGAAGCTTTGAGTTTCCAAGTTTCTATTATATCTGAAGGACTTTGTCAGAAACTGAGATTGACTAAATAAAGTCTTCATATACCCATACCTGGTATTGGTGATAGCCAGACTATTGCTAATTCTATAGCATCAGTTCATTTTGAGGTTAGTCCTAGGTTTGAGTCATCTTTTTCATGTAGTGTTCAAGCTGCAGTTTTACCTAAAATTTCGCAATACAAACCACCTAAATCAAGAACTGAGAGTGACCTTAAGTATTTGGATGGGCTGATCCCTATTATTCATCAGACGCTCCGATTGATTTATTGTTGGGAGCATCTATTCATGATTTAATTATTGAAAGAAAGATAGAGATGTCAAATGAATGAACCATTAGCCATGTCCTCTCGTTGGTTACTTTCAGGTAATTACCCATCGAATTGCAGCTCGATTTCTATTCCTGCTTCACTTCATTGTATGATTTCTGATGAGAAAGACCTCAATGAAACCCTTCAAAATTTTTGGAGGCAGGAGGATGTCCCGAAAGATATAATTTTAACCCAAGACGAGAAAAAGTGTGAGAGACATTTCTTGGAAACTCATCGTCGGGATCCTTCAGGTAGATATATCGTAAGACTTTTAAAAATCCTGATAGGGCTCATTTCGGTGATTCTTATACACCAGCCCTTCGAATGTTACATCGAATGGAACACAAATTTAAGTCTGACGAAAAGTTTAAGTTCGCTTACCATGATTTCATGAGAGAGTATCTGGATATAGACCACATGAGCTTGGCTTGAATGATACTTGTATTGATGGTAGTAGTAGTTTTTTCCTTCATCATGGAGTTTTGAAAGCATCAAGTACTACTACCAAACTTCGTACAGTTTTTAATGGATCGTTCAAACCCAGTCATGGTGTAGCATTGAATGATACTCTATACACAGGTGAAAACCTATTACCTCATTTGTGTGACTTAGTCTGTAATTGACGTAATTACAAATATGTCTTCGCAGCTGATGCCAAAAAAATTTATAGGCAAATTCTTGTAGATCAGAATGATAGATCCTTTCAGTCTATACTGTGGCGTTTTAATCCAGATGAGCCAGTGCAAATTTATAATCTAAATATGGTTTCGTACGCTATTAGATCGTCTGGTTTCCAGGCATGCCGTGTAGTTAAACAATTAGCACAGGACTATTAGGACCCAGCTGAAAAAATCCATATGGAAATCCATATGGAGATCCATGCAAGACCCCATACGGAAATCCATAACAGAATCCATATGGAATTCCGTATGGAAAATTGAGACAGATTTCCATATGGATTTTCAAAAGCAAAGAACTTTTTTTTTTAAATCATTTTTTTTTCCAAATGTTTTCTATTATTTAATAATAATTAAAAAAAAAAAATTGGTTAGCATAATTATATTTGTACATATCTTTTCTCTTTATCCAAATTTTTTTTTTTTTTAATTCAATTCTTTATGTTTTGATTTTATTCTCATATTGGTGAAAATTAATATTTTACAAACTTCATATTTTATTTTGATTATTGATAGTTATTGATACTTATATAATTTAATGTTTGAAGTCATGCGTTTTTCATTGTTTTTGTTTCGTTATCTCAAAAGTTAATACCGCTTGCTATATTTTTCTTTGTTCCTCACGATTCCTCACATCTTGCTCTATCGGAAAACCTGTTTTAAAAAAATATTCTAAGAAAATTGAATATACAATTCAAAAATAACCTTCAAATTTTTACGAATTTTTATGCTTGGCAGAGCACTTCCCCCAAGTGAAAATATATGATGCGTACTCACATTCGTACACACATGCGTACGCACGAGCTGTTAACGTTCAGTAAATTTTTTTTTAAAAATAACAACAACTTTATTATATCAAAACAGTAAACAACAAGGTAACAGTTATAAACAATAAGTTCAACATCAAAACTTAATTTGTCTCTGCCCTCTGGTGGGCTTGCAACCTGCACGAACTCTATCATTGTGAACCTTTCTCCTGTTCTCGGCCATCACTGCTGCTGCTGATCACTTGCGACCATGTGTTGGCAGTTTTTTTTTTTTTTAAGTTAAAGAAGAAAGGAACTGTATAAATATGGAAAATTTGTCTAAATTATAAATTGATACTCAATTTATTTAAGTTAAAAATTTGAGATTGTTATTTCTTTGTGCTTTCTTGATTGCACAGATCTATGCTCATCGGAGGTTTTAGTGTACCAGACTTTGGACACTCCAAAAATGGATTTCAAATTTTTCAGTTGAGTTTTAATATTAACATTAAAAGAAAAAATTATAAAAACTTTTTCATTAAAAATATATAAAATTTTAAGATAATAGCAAACTAGTGGTAACATGTTTTTTTCTAATTCGAAAAATTTCAGGTACACGGATATTTGGTTCAGTTCGCCATAAATTGAAAAATAAATTCTTTATTGTTGAACTTATTGTTTATAACTGTTACCTTGATGTTTACTGTTTTAAAAATAATAAAGTTGTTATTTAAAAAAAAAATTTACTGAACGTTAACAGCACGTGCGTACGTACATGCATACGCATATGAGTACGCATCATATATTTTCACGATGGCCATGCAATGAGTTGAAACTTCCGAGCTAAATATCTCAAAAATTAGCCCCGGTTGGGGTATAATATGTAAAATACCAACGTATAGGGGACACAAAAAACTAGCTCTGTGCAAAATTAGAAAAATTTTGTAAGAAACACGAAAACTATAGAGCCACTATGGAGCCACCTTAAGGCTACATTTTTTAATCTTTTCATACCTTAAAAAAAATAATTAATCAAATTTAAAAAAATCACAATTAATTATACTGTTTGGTTACATTAAATTATATAACTATCAATAACTATCAATAATAAAAATAAAATATGAAGATTGTAAAATATTAATTTTTAAAATATTAATAAAATCAAAATGAAAAGAATTGAATTGAAAAAAAAAAAAATTTGGATCAAGAGAAAAATATATACAAATATTATTTTGGAAAAAAGCATAAAAATAATTTTGCTAACCAAATTTTTTAAATTATTGTTAAATACTAAAAAACATTTGGGAAAAAAAATTATTAAAAAAAAAATTCAATACTTTTGAAAATCCATATGGAAATCTGTTTTCATTTTCCATACGGAATTCCATATGGATTCCGTTATGGATTTCGGTATGGGGTCCTGCATGGATTTCCATATGGATTTTTTCAGCTGGGGACGATTACCCGTTAGGTGCTGAAACCCTTGAGAGTGAAATTTGTATGGATGACATCGCGTCTGACGCTCATTCCCTAGAGCAGGCTATTTCCAAACAAAAGCAAACAATGGAAATATGCTAGCGAGTGGCTTTTGCCTCCACAAATAGATTCTAACCATCCCCCCATCTTAGAAAATTTGGATCCAAAACTCTGTTTAGTTGATCCCCTTGATTTCAATTTAGGTTTGTCGGTCAACGTGTTGAGTATTACCTGGAATTCATCCAAGGACACCTTTTACTTCCGAGTTGAAAAACCTAATTAGGTAAGCAAGGTTACCAAGCGAAACATACTATCTAACATTGCTAGATTGTTTGATCCTATGAGCTGGTTAGAACCTATTATAATCAAAGCAAAGATACTGATGCAATCATTATGATTACTGAAGGTTGACTGGGACAGTCCTTTGCCTGTTGATATTGTTAAACTTTGGTTAGATTGCCAAAATCAATTAGTTCACATAAATAAGCTTAGCATTCCTCGTTGGAACCATTTTCCTTTAAATTCCAGCACGATTGAATGCCATGGCTTTTCAGATGCGTCTAAGTTGGCTTAAGGTGCAGTTATTTATTTAAGTATAGTAAAATCAGACTTAGTAACTCTTTCATTACAGTAAGCAAAGTCTAGAGTTGCCCCATTGAAAATAACTAGCATACCTCGGCTCGAGTTACTAGCCGCAGAATTGCTAGCTAAACATGTCTGTTATTTTACCACCATTATGAAGATAGAGTTTAGTTTAACTCATCTTTGGACTGATTCCATGGATGTTCTCTATTTGTTAAAAGGCCAACCTGCTCGTTGGCAAACCTTTATAGCACATAAATGTTTCAACATCTTGACATCGATGCCTAATGCTAGTTGGCATTACGTTCCATCAAAACACAATCCCGCAGACATCATCTCACGTGGTATTGACACATCTCAGTATGCGCATTGTAAATTATGGTGAAATGGCCCTGAATGGCTAAGTGACTGGTTGACTGCTTAGTCAGCCAGTGATGTATGTCAAGTGAATATTCCCGATAGGATAAAATCGATGAAATCGTTCTTATTGGTTGAAGGTAATGGACAGTCTTTGACACGTAACCCTAAGCTATGGGATTTGATTGAGAGATATTCATGCTTTTCGAAACTTATTCACATAACAGCTCTCTGCCTTAGATTTATCGTTAAGCTTATGCTTAGAATCAAAAGAGTTAGACAGACAGACTTTAACCATTTATCTTTAAAATTTTTTGATTTTCAACCCTTTATTGTGACTGTTACTGTAAGAATTCGGCCCTCCGTTGGTGAGAAGAAATCTGCTGAACTAATGTGGGCATATTTAACTCAGAACCATCATTATTATAAGGAAATATATGAAATCTAATAATCCATTGTTGAGTTTGAACCCTATTTTGGTCAAAGGGTTGTTGAGAGTAGGTGGTAGATTATCTCACTTAAAGTTAGATCCTGAAACTCAGCATCCTTTGATATTGCCTAAGAACGCAAGAGTAACATATTTTGTCTTATTAGATGCTCATGAACTGACACTTCATGGTGACATCCAGTTAACTCTAGCTACTATTCGTTGAAGATTTTTGATTATGAGAGGTAGATCCAATGTTAGAAATAATATTCATAAGTGTTTTACTTGCAAAAGGTATTCTAAGCGTTTTAATAGCCAGCTTATGGGTGAATTACCCCAAGCCAGAGTAACTCCAATTTTGCCTTTTGTAAAATCCGGTGTTGATTTTGCTGGTCCCTATCAAATTCGATTGTCCAAAATACGAGGAAGGGGAACCATGAAGGGTCTTATTTTTGCATTTTTGTCTGCATGAACACACGAGCTGTGCATATTGAGGCTGTTGAAGATTATTCAACTCCAGCCTTTCATCGGTTTACTGCTAGTCAACCCCATTGTTCTGAAATTTTAAGCGACAACGGTACTCATTTTATTGGGGCAGATAGACAGTTGAGAGAAATGTTTAAGGAAACTTCTACTCAATTTAAACAAATTGCTTTCTCATTGGCTGAGGATAAAAATAGATGGAATTTTAATCCACTGGGCGCTCCTCACTGTGGTGGTCTTTGGAAAGCCGCAGTGCGTTCATGTAAGTTTCATTTAAAAAAGCTTATAGGTGACCAAGTCCTTACTTTTGTAGAATTTGCAACTTTGTTGGTTAGGATCGAGGCTTGTCTAAACTCTAGATCGTTATTATCCCTACCTGATGATCATTTCGAACCTTCCTTTTTATCACCTTCACATTTCCTTAATTCCAAAACCTGATGTCACTTCTATCAAAGTTCCAGTTGGAAGAAGGTGGTTGCACCTTACACGATTAACTCAAGAATTTTGGTCTAGGTGGTCCTCTGAGTACCTCACGAGTTTACAACCTCAAGGTTAATGAGAAACAAAGCAAATGTCACTCGCAGTTGGAGACCTGGTCATTCTAAAGAACGAGACCACACCTCCAGCAAAATAGCCAGGTCGCGTTATTAAGGCCGACCCTTCTGAAGATGGTGTCATCCGTATCGTTACGGTGAAAACTCCAACTACGGTCCTCGAACGACACATAACAAAAACGATTTTTTTGTTTCGTCCTTCTACAGGATACGACGGACAAAAGTGGGCGGAATGTTCAAAACCCTATTAATATTTTTACCACCCTCAATCCTAAACAAGAGTGCTGCGAAGTTTTTTATACAATTAGCAAGTGCAGAAAACAAGTTTTTTTTTACACACTTTGTTAATAAAATAAAATGATAATACATCTTATGATCTGCAATATATATTGCAATAACAAGTGCAGAACACCGGTGTTTTTTTTAAATCACATACAGTTTACAACCTGCAACTAACTTCAGTTCGGTATTTTTGTGGTTATCCCTTTATAAAAGAGAGCTATCGCCATCTTGCCTAAATTTTTTTTTCGTGAGCTGATTGGTGAGAATTACCCCTTTATAAAAGAGAGCTATTGCCGATAGTGCGAAGCTATTCTTCGATAGTGAAACTATATGTATGTGGTTTTTCTAAAGGATCTCTGTTGTGAGAAGATAAATATTAATAATTTAGTACACTTTTTCAGCGTAGCGGCCATACGCGTCATGAAAAAAATTTAATCTTTAACTTGCTATAACTTTCAAACTATATGGTCAATTTTGATCAGAGTTCGTAGAAATGTTTATTAATATCTAATAAACACCTCCAGAAAATCTGAGTTGATTCTCTATTGTCATGCATTTGGTAGAAAACCACCTTAATTATAATTTTATTTATGAATAAATATTTGTTTTGTCTATTTTATAGGACTATCTAGTTTTTATATAAAACTTTTATATTCAGTTGAAAAATAAACATTTACAAGAATTTTATCAATTGAATCTACAAGCGGGAACCAAGGTGCTCGACTCCGATCAAAGTCCGACAGGGTGCAAAATTTACGTTGAGTTAATAAAAAAAAATTAGACCAGTCTCAAATCTTCAGAGTTCAGTCTGGTACTTTTTTCTAACCCGAGGCCTAATAATGATTTCGATTTCATAAATTGAACTAGTTCTCTTTCACTTCTAAAGTGTGAACATTTTTTTCTCACGGTGATATTTTTCAATAAATAATTTGATTATTCAAGTGTGAAAGCTACTTTTTTGTCTTTGAGATCAACTTAATATGACTTTGCTAATATAATCAGTCTAACTTTATTCATTTTTTTTTTTTATATACGAAACTCCGAATGTGATAGGATTTTTCAACCTTACACTATTTCTTACAAGATACTCTGCTAAATTATCTCATATGAAATATTATTCTTATATTTTTGAAGCGATATCAGTTTTTTTCAATCAGATATGGTCTCATAACATATATATTAGGGTGAGGCGTTTTAGGGTCATTTTCGAATATTGACTTCTAATAGCGATAGAAGTTTGACTTCATACCTAACTTGAAAGTACGTGAAGTCTGAACGCGCTGGGTTAAAATATTCTGTTGTACCAAGCGACATACATTTGATTTTTGTCGTATTTTTTGCTAATTTGATGATTTTTTAAAAAATCTGCTTGATTTTCATAAAAATTAATTATATTGAGACCCATAACTCATCATTTCATAAAATATGCATCTAATAAACACCTTTTTACGATTACAAAGTCCAAAAGTGTCAGTACTAATATTGTACATGCCTGAAAAGTCGATTTTTTCACTCATTTTGGCCGTTTTTTAACAATTTTTGATGAATTTTTAAAAATTGAAGAAACGGTCTTTCTGAGTCTAGCAAACGGGTTTCTCTTCCTCAAAACTTAAATTTTTGAAAAAAAATTTTTGCAGAGCTCCATTAAGGTAGTTGTCAAGTGAACCCAGTTTGCCCCAGTTTTTTCAAGTTGACAGTTTTCTTAGAGATCAATAAAAATGTTTATTATTGTTAAAATTATTTATATTTTGAGTAATTTAATTTAGTTTTAAGTATTTTAATTTTTTCATTGTTATAAGTTACTTAAAATTTTATTTTATTATTTTCTTTTTATTCAAACGCGGTAAAACAAATTTTAATTAAATTTTAAATTTTTTTTGTAAATAAAGCACTAAATGATTATTCTGAAGCGAAGCTTTTTATATAAGGAGTTAATCTGTAAAAAACGACACAAAAAACCGACCCATAAAAGCGACCCAAAGATCCGACACCAAAATATAAAGACATGTGTATGTACTATACAAATATGTGTATATATAGGATCTAATATGGCCTATATTAGATATATACACATCTATAGTAGAAGGATTGCTAGGCCATATCTAATATATGGGTCAAAATAATACTTTTTGGAAAATCAGCCCGCACGAGGTTCACGGATTTTATTGTAATTTATTTGGCAAAAGTACTATTTAATAAAAGACTTTTGCCACAAACTAGAGGTCTCTATCTTATATCTGCTTGGTGCTAGATTTTTTCAAAGATTGAAAAATGGCGTATTTTTAAGCTATTTTAAGCAATTTTAAGGTATTTTTCAAAAAATTCTAACTTTTGATCAGAATGAGATAGAAACTTCCAGTTTGCGGCAAAATTTTGTTCAAAATAAGTTCTTTTTTGTAAAAATTTTTTGACAACATAGTTTGGTTATACAATAATACAGTCCTACACAGATATTGCTATTTTTGCTCATTTGCAGGTATCTTCAAACGACCGTAGCTTTTTCTAGGCTAAATTTTTGTGCATATTAAAAAATAGTTAAATTTTTTTATGAAAAAACAAAAATCTTGCGACCAACCGGAACCCTGTACGATCTTCCGCTTCCAAGATACAGCTGTTTAAAGTTGTCTAAAAACATAAAAAACGCGTTTTTTACGATTTTCACACGCATTTTTGAACGGTTTTGACCTTTTTTTCTCTCTCAAAAATATGTGGAATCTTCTCTTCATATGTTTCCAAACAAGCTCCCATAGTAATTGTAGTGCGGATTTGGGGTTTTAGTTGATTCCAAAGCATACACTTTTGACACATTTTATGTGTTAAACTAGTGTTTTTTTAACAATATACACGCTACATTTAACTTTTTCATTCATTATAGATGTTTTGAAATTATTTTTTGACTAAAAACTATTTAAATTCCAGCCAAAATTAGGTCGCCTGCTATGGAAAAATTGATACTAAACGAAATATTGATCTCAATATCAAAACAATATACTACTTTTATTCAGTTTTTTAGTTTTTTGATTCGTTAAAGATTTATGTTAAAATATTGTAAATACTATACCACTTATTTATTTCATTTTTTCTATTTTTGAAAATTACAAATAATTGATTATAGTTTTTCAATTATTCTGATAAAACAATCATGGATGACTATTGCTTACTCTGAAAAAAATGAGTCCAAATTAAAAATGTTATTTTTTGAATGCTATGAAGCATAAAACAATCTACCAATCTACTTCCTACTTATAATTATATCCACTTATGAAAAAGAGAATGAGAGATTCGAGTAGAAAGTCAAGTCGATACATCGAATCGAAACTTAAACTTTGATTCTTGGAGCAAGAGCGCCCCCTTTCAGGCCTCTCAAAAGTGTGAACCAGCCGGACGCGCCAAATTTAAGATCTTCAGGCATGCCTGATTTGAATTTTTTTTTTTTTTTTTTTTTTTTAATTAATAAAGTGAGTAACGAAAGTTACATTTTTAATAGACAAATAAGCGGACAAGCTCACAACCCCATAACCCTTGGCGTAGTGAATAACAAATAACTAACTTTTGTAATAAACAAATAAGCCGATAAGCTACAACTCCAAAACACTGGGCGCACTTACAAGGAGAGGACCAGGCCTTTGGTTCATGGATTTTGCTCAAACTTGGTGTATGGGCTCCAAATATGCCAAAAAGAAACCTCCAAGTGTCAGTTTCTCTGAATGGGTCGTTTAAAGTCATGTTCCCTCTACAACCCATGCTAAAAAATCAGCATTTTATCAGCATTTTTCAATAAAAAGCTGTTTTTGACCTGATTTTCAAAAAAATATTGCTCAGACCCTATTACATTTACAGAATTCCGAAACCTCGCATTTTTTTTGTCTTTCCAAGTACTTTCTGGAAAAAATTATTTGAGATTTTTTTCTTTTGTGTATTAGATCATGTAAAATTAAGATGTTTTTTGTCATTTTTTCATTTTAAATACCTCAATTTTACATGGTCTAATACACAAAAGAAAAAAATCTCAAATAATTTTTTCCAGAAAGTACTTGGAAAGACGAAAAAAATGCGAGGTTTCGGAATTCTGTAAATGTAATAGGGTCTGAGCAATATTTTTTTGAAAATCAGGTCAAAAACAGCTTTTTATTGAAAAATGCTGATAAAATGCTGATTTTTTAGCATGGGTTGTAGAGGGAACATGACTTTAAACGACCCATTCAGAGAAACTGACACTTGGAGGTTTCTTTTTGGCATATTTGGAGCCCATATACCAAGTTTGAGCCAAATCCATGACCCAAAGGCCTGGTCCTTTCCTTGTTAGTAAAAATAATTAATTTTTTTAATAAACAAATAAGCTGATGAGTTACGACCCCATAACATTGGGCGTAGTGAATGAAAAATAACTAATTTTTTTAATAAACAAATAAGCCGATGAATTACAACCCCATAACATTGGGTGTAGCGAATATAAATTATGTGAATATTTCAATAAACAACCAAGCAAACAAGTTTACCACCCCATAACCTTGGGCATGACTAAAAAAAATTTTTGAGCCATGCCCAATGCTATGGGGTTGTAACTAATCGGCTTATTTGTTTAATAAAAAATTTAATTATTTTTTATTCACTTCGCCCAGTGTTATGGGGTTGTAGCTCATCACCTTACTTGTTTATTAAAAATATTAACATTTTTTTTAGCCATGCCCAAGGCTTATGGGGTTGTAGCTTATCGCCTTATTTGTTTATTAAAAATATTAACATTTTTTTCAGCCATGCCCAAGGTTATGGTATTGTAGCTTATCGGCTTATTTGTTTATTTAAAAAATTAAAATTTTTTTCAACCATGCCCAAGGTTATGGTATTGTAGCTTATCGGCTTATTTGTTTATTTAAAAAATTAAAATTTTTTTCAACCATGACCAAGGTTATGGGATTGTAGCTCATCAGCAAACAAATTTTTTTTTGTAAATAAAGCACTAAATGATTATTTTTATAAAAGAACAATGCAAACTTGGTTTGAAACTATAATTTTTTTGTTCCTAAACTACTCTCTTCGATAGTCCAAAAGATTCTTAAAAAGTTTCTATTTTATAGGTAAGCAACTTTTTTAAATCATTGAACGCTTGTAACTTTATTATTAATGGAAATTAATGGGTAGAATTTTTGTTTTTTTGAAAGCTCTTAAGTTCAATTATTACTTAGGGAGCGTACACAAACTACGTTGCCTTATTTAGGGGAGGGGGGGGGGTTTCATGAATGTCTACGCTGGGCCACGTGGGGGGGGGGGGCAGAGCTTATATCACGTGCCTTTTTTTTATGGAGCTGCTGTTGGAAAAAAAAATTTTTACTATAAAATTTCAATGACGCGCCACGAGTTCAATAAACAATCTGATCAGCTATCCCTCAAGCTCTAAGCCTCCAAAACCCTGGGCATCGAGTTCAATAAATAATCTGATCAGCTATCCCCCAAGCTCTAAGCCCCCAAAACCCTGGGCGCCGAGTTCAATAAATAGACTGGTCAATTATCCCCCAAGCTCTGAACCTCCAAAACCCTGGGCGCCAGAGCTCAACTAAAAAACGTATCACCTATCCCCCAAGCTCTAAGCCCCCAAAACCCTGGGCGCCAAGTTCAATAAATAAACTGGTCAATTATCCCCCAAGCTCTAAACCTCCAAAACCCTGGGCGCCAGGGTTCAACTAAAAAACTTATCAGCTATCCCCCAAGCTCTAAGCCCCCAAAACCCTGGGCGTCGAGTTCAATAAATAGACTGGTCAATAATCCCCCAAGCTCTAAACCTCCAAAACCCTGGGCGCCAGAGTTCAACTAAAAAACTTATCAGCTATCCCCCAAGCTCTAAGCCTTCAAAACCCTGGGCATTAAGTCAATAAATAGACTGGTTAATTATCCCCCAAGCCTTGAATTTCCACAACGATGGAAGCTAGAGTTCAATAAAAAAACTGATCAGTTCCCCTTGAAGCTCTAAACCTCCCAAAACTCTGGTTACCGAGTGAAAATATTACAAAATGATACAAAATCAGTATAAAATAAAAAAAATAAATGACCATTAAACAAACAAAAATTTTTGCGCTTTTCTCGAAAAGTGTCTCATTCGTAGAAACATTCAATTTATAGTTAAAAAAAAAAAAAAAATTTGTTAATAATGTTGCAAATAAAGAGTTAAACAATAAGTAAAAACTTATAGCGTTTTCTAGTGAACCACGCCATTTTGGAGTTAAAAATTTCAGATTAAAAACTTTATGATATAATAGCACCAGTGCGTCGTAATTAGGTATTGTTATAAATTATTCATTTCATGCTTAAGTTAACTAAAATGCAGTCATATTTTTGGAATAATTCAACTCGGGCTCCCAAGGTTTTTGGGGGTTTAGAGCTTGGGGGATAGCTCATCAGCTCTTTTGTTGAACTCGGGCGCCCAGGGTATTTAGGGGTTTACAGTTTGGGGGTTGGCTGATAAGTTTATTTATTGAACTCAACGCCCAGGGTTTTGGGGGTTTAGAGCTTGGGGGATAGCTGATCAGTTTTTTTATTGAACTCGGGCGCCCAGGATTTCGGGGTTTAAAGCTTGGTGAATACTTGATTGATTATTCTTGGATCCCAGCGCGACTTTTGGTTCTGGATTTCCAGACCGGAAATTTTTCGGCTCTTGATGCATCCATACCCACTATATGGGAAAGAACGCCCCTGAGTCATGGTGATATTCACGGAAGACATAGACTAGATTGAACTTATTTCTGAATTAAAGTTTGTGATCTCATTACAATTATTTATGATTAGTTGAAAAAAGCTTGTCCTTCAAAAAATGTAAGTAAATGTTAGATAAAATATCATAAATAAAATAATGTAAGTATCATTATCAAAAGTTTTTAATTCTATAAGAAACAGTAAAAATTTTTTGAGAAAAAAATCTACGTTCTACTGGGGGGGGGGGTCGACGAAAAATCTTCATTGAGTCACATGGGGGTAGGGGGGGGGGGGTCGAAATACTCCTAAAATTAGGCTATGAAGTTTGTGTACGCTCCCTTAGTATCATAAAAAATGCAAAAAAAAATTTTCTCGTTTACTCGAGAGCGCCAAGTATAAGTAATTAAATACTTGTTAAGTAATTGTATTATCGCAAAATACTCTTATTATTTAGGCCCGCTAATTTTTTTCGGGGCTTAAGGTAGTCGTAAAGCTACAGTCACTCTCAAAAGTTAGTCCGTTGCACACTTACGCAACTTACGTATCTGTGTACGCGCACACATGCAGCGGCGTGCCCTAAACTTGCACACGGACGAAGATTTTTCGACTTTGGATTAAAATATCTCGAAAATTAGTTCCACTTGGTCAAATGTTTAAGCGAGAAAGTTGTTTAGAATTTAATCAGCTGTAACATACTGAAATTTTAAAAAAACTGGGGCATTTTTGAGGTTATGGCTCACCAAAATGTGAAAAAAGTACTGTCCGTGAGCCCGATTACTATGCCGCACGTGTAAATTTTAAAAACTTTGAACTCATTTTTCTTAAAATTTAGCCCCGCTTGCCTACCTTAATTTTACGTCATCTTATTCTTTGTTTTAAGAGGAACATTTTAGTGTCAATCACAAAAAAACTGGGGCAAACTGGGTTCACTTGACAACTACTTTAATGGAGCTGTGCGAAAATTTTTTTTCAAAAATTTAATGTTTGAGAAAGAAAAACCCGTTTGCTAGACTCTGAAAGACCGTTTCTTCAATTTTTAAAAATTCATCAAAAATTGTTAAAAAACGGCCAAAATGAGTGAAAAAATCGACTTTTCAGGCATGTACAATATTAGTAATGACACTTTTGGACTCTGTAATCGTAAAAAGGTGCTTATTAGATGCATATTTTATGAAATGATGAGTTATGGGTCTCAATATAATTAATTTTTATGAAAATCAAGCAGATTTTTAAAAAAATCATCAAATTAGCAAAAAATACGACAAAAATCACATATATGTCGCTTGGTACAACAGAATATTTTAACCCAGCACGTTCAGACTTCACGTACTTTCAAGTTAGGTATGAAGTCAAACTTCTATCGCTATTAGAAGTCAATATTCGAAAATGACCCTAAAACGCCTCACCCTAATATATATGTTATGAGACCATATCTGATTGAAAAAAACTGACATCGCTTCAAAAATATAAGAATAATATTTCATATGAGATAATTTAGCAGAGTATCTTGTAAGAAATAGTGTAAGGTTGAAAAATCCTATCACATTCGGAGCTTCGTATTTAAAGAAAAAAATGAACAAAGTTAGACTGATTATATTAGCAAAGTCATATTATGTTGATCTCAAAGACAAAAAAGTAGCTTTCACACTTGAATAATCAAATTATTTATTGAAAAATATCATCGTGAGAAAAAAATGTTCACACTTTAGAAGTGAAAGAGAACTAGTTCAATTTATGAAATCGAAATCATTATTAGGCTTTTGGTTAGAAAAAAGTACCAGACTGAACTCTGAAGATTTGAGACTGGTCTAATTTTTTTTATTAACACAAAGTAAATTTTGCACCAGGTCGGACTTTGAGCGGAGTCGAGCACCTTGGTTTCCGCTTGTAGATTCAATTGATAAAATTCTTGTAAATGTTTATTTTATAACTGAATATAAAAGTTTTATATAAAAACTAGATAGTCCTATAAAATAGACAAAACAAATATTTATTCATAAATAAAATTATAATTAAGGTGGTTTTCTACCAAATGCATGACAATAGAGAATCAGCTCAGATTTTCTGGAGGTGTTTATTAGATATTAATAAACATTTCTACGAACTCTGATCAAAATTGACCATATAGTTTGAAAGTTACAGCAAGTTAAAGATTAAATTTTTTTCATGACGCGTATGACCGCTACGCTGAAAAAGTGTACTAAATTATTAATATATATCTTCTTACATCCTATCTTCTTACAATAGAGATCCTTTAGAAAAACCACATACATATAAGTTTCACTATCGAAAAATTCATTTCTTGAAACTGCAAAAAATTGACCTTTTACAAATTTTACAATAATTTTACAAAAATAATTTTCACGTGAATAACCTCCAAAACTGCGGTATTCAAAGGTGAGGTTAAAAGTTAAAAAAAATGTTTTGTTGTGATTGTCAATGTTTTTTTGGTAGAAAATAATTTCAGAAGCCATAACAAGTTAAAAATTAAATTTTAATAAACAATTTTTACTAATTTTGTGAAATAATTTTTTTTTAGTCTTGAAATTGACTCTGGTAGAAAACCACCTTAATTTTTGTTGTCTAATTAAAAAAAAAGGGTTTGCATATATATACACACGCACACACACACACACACACACACACACATGAAGAACAAATAAGTTCTTCGCAAAGATTTTAATAATAAAAGGGTTATTTTTAGAAATCTATATTTATACCTACCAAAAAAGTGCATATTTTTAAAATTTGTCGTGGAAATTATTATAATTTATTCAGAATTTTCTATAAAATATTGATTACATCAAAATCCTATTTAACAGTCAGCAGATAAGATTATGGTCAATGGTAGTATTGATTTAGACCATAAGTTTTCTTTGAAAATTATTATAATTCAAGATACTAATTAAATGTAGCCATTTGATAAGTATTAAAATCTGGTTGCAGTCATTTTTTAATCTTATTTACAGTTTTAAAACCGTTTAAGGAGGCTTATTCGATTTTGGTTTAAAATTGTGTAGCAAGCTGGAACTTGGAAAATATACTCTTTGTTAATTGCAGATTCGATGGATATGGAAAAAATTTTAGGTCACTGTCCATTTTCATAAGTTGTGACTATAAATTACGTCACTTAACACAGGTTCTTATGAGATGCTGTCGTTTATTTATGATTAAAATGTATTAATATTCCCATACAATCCTGAAAGATTGTTTTTTAAGGATCAAAATAGTATGAAAAAAAATTACCAGTAACCGGTAAAATTTTGGAGAAAAAAAAGGATAAAGCCTAAAATCAGCTTAATCTAAGTTCAGTAAGAATACGCCTTGACAATTTTAGAATGAATTATGTTTGCTTTTCCTCATTCCAAAATGAAAAACTTAGGAGCCCCCCAGGTTCCCCACAATTGATACGTCACCCAATGAATGTGCCTCCTTAACCCTGGTAATTACTAATTTATATATATATAGAAAATCGTTTAACAAGAAAAAATTTTCAAATGTTCTTTCTAGAAAAAATTGATTCTAAGGGCTTTTCAATAAAAATTAAATTCCTTTTTTTTGTTGTGTTCTGATTATTCATAATTATTACCTGAGACAAGAACATGTAGATGATATTAGATGATTAAGAAAAATTTATATTTTTAAATATTTTCGAAAAATACGTAACCTTATCAATTAAAATTTTCAAATCTACTTTCCCCTATAAGATTATATAGGATTTTTTTATTTATTTTTTAATATTCATGTAAACTTAAAAAAAAAATTTCCAAGCAGATCGTTTTTCATTTGCAACTCATCATTTGAACACAACTGACATTAAGAATATTCTTTGTGCCACTCATTCATTTATCGAAAAACAACTTTCATCAATATAGATTAGAGGAACATCATCTTTATTAAGATATATAAAATAAGTAAAAAATTTTACGCAAATACTTTTTTTTATCACATTTGTGCACATGCTCACGTAATTTTAAATAAATAAATGTAGTTTTCAAATTTTTTTATCAAGTATGAGTCATCATTTTTTTAAATATACACCACAAGATTTTTGAACATATTAACTGAATTTTCATGAATAAAATTTTTGTATACAAATTTAAAAATTAAGAAATAAATTTTAAATCTCAAATTAAGTTGATATTTACAAATGGGCGCATGATATTAGTTTAATATTATTAAATTATCTATAGATTTGCTCGTTTTGATTAAAAAAAAAAGTTTTATTTGAGAAATATCATATAGTTTTCGAAAAGATTTTAAAGAAAATGTGTCGCAAACAAAATCCTCCAGCTACTTTTCTTCTCTGTGGCTAACTGTCTGTCCTTTATGAGTTTGGCTGTAGGTATGCGTAAGTGGGGAACAAAGGCGTGAGACACCCTCCCCTTCTAGTGTATACTTGTGGAAGGGCAACGCGACTCTAGTCTTGAAGCCACGCCTCTCAGAAGCGCTGATGCTCCTCCCAAAATTTCCCCTACTGGTGAACATGCACCTCTGGCAAAGAAGAATTATTGAGTTGGGAAGGGAGGGTACGACGTTTTCTTCGTTTGGAGGGAGCGAAAGATCGTCTCAATTGGGCGGGGATTGAACAGTTCGGCAGTGCAACCCAACGTGGGTACTTCGCTGTTCGACATTTCTTCATTATAATATCGGTTATTGAATTTTACACCAACTAAAGAAAAAAAAAAAAAAAAATTAATCATGAAATTAAAAAAAAAATTTTTTCAAATTTAATTATAAGAATATTTTCTTTGTATTTCAATTTTTCCGGTAGCTACTCTGTTAATTTTTTCTTCACCAATAAATTGAAAGCATTTTGATGTGGAGTGTGTGGATGAAATGTAATATAAATGAACTTTTGCATTAGAAGTGATTTATCTTGAAAAAGAATAATTATAAAAAAAAAAAATAAAAAAAAATAAAAAAAAAAAAAAAAAATTGTAACTGCTGTTTAGATTTTCATGCAATTCTTGGATATTTTTTATAGTACATCAACAAAAAAATGAACAAGACCAAGAAGTATAATACTTCACAAATTTTGACGCACAATAATAAATTATGTTCCTTCTGAAAGTGATAAATAGAAGTAAAAAACTGCGAATTCCTCATCAAATAAAAATAATGGACAGTTATCTTATGCACTCGTGTATGTGAATATGAACTTAAGTATTTGAGTCTCTTTCCATAAAGATAATATCAAGTAATAATTGACTGATTTTTCAAATTATGATTGAAAAATTTTAAATTTATAACAGCATGAAGGGTGATGATTAATAATGTTCCTATTTACGCGCTTTGCTGAATGTGATAGTTAGAGTGCCAGAAGTATTTTTAGTCTTTGTGCAAGAAATCTGCGTATTCTTAAAAATTTTTTATGATTTTTACTTGCTTGTGTTAGTATGAAAATTATATCTAAAAATGATTTTGCAGAATAAGAGCTGTGCTGTGATGTTTTTTTTTCTGTGTGTATCAGTTCCATCATATTTTATTCAGATATTGAAAATTTTGTAGTTTATTCTTCATGTGATAAATGATTTGGAGTTTTATGTATAAACTACAGAATATGTGTATCATTTGTCAGGTATGTAGAAATTTTACTTAAAATTTTTTTTAGAAGTTTTTTTTTAAACGATTAAAAATTTTTTTTGGTTTATTAAAATTTTTATTAATATTTAAGATATAATTTAAACAAAAAGTACAATATTAAGAAAAATTAATCTTTGGAAAATATTTTTTAATAGAAACAAAAATTTTTTACTTAATTATATCTGCGTTCATTTTTCTAAAAACATAAATAAAAACTAAGAATAAGTTTTACAAAAATAGTCAATATTAAAGTTATGAACTATTATAGTTAACTAAAGCATCGAGCTTTTTAAATTAAGAAATATCAGTTATTTTATTTATCATGAGAATCTGGCATTTCAATCTCTGCAGTGCATAATAGTGTCGGAGATTTGAAGACCGTCGGCGAGTGCAAGCATTGAAATCTCCAAGTGATCCAAACAGCTAAACAGTATCTTAGCGCTACTAAAATTGCATACTTGTCTTATCTTACAAATAAGAACTAATAGCTAGTAAACTAGCAGTAAATAAAAAATACTACACACGCATCCTCAATATAAAATTTTAGCAATTATTTTATTTAATTTTTCAAAATGTTTTCCTCTTTTACGATGTCTATATTATAAGGCTTTTTCATAAGCAGACGACTTCTTTTTATCACGGTGGGGTAAAAATGATATTTTATAAATTTTATTAATTTTTTCATCTTTTTAACTTTGTTTTTTACAATTTATATTGATTTCACCACAATTTTGAAGACTTTATTATACAAATTCAAATTTTTCTCCAATTTAAATGTCGATTTAAAAATCTTTTATGTTTAACATGTATTCATACAGTCATTCAGACAAGTATGATACAACAGTTAAGTCAGCCGTCTTAGCTTTTAACAACATGGAAAATATACCAAAATATATGAAGATTTCATAGGTTATTTTTCAAGCCGATTAACAGTTAAGACGAATTACTTAACGGTTATATTAGACGTCGTTAAGACTTTTGAACTTTTCATTTTTCTTTTTCATTAAGACAGAAATCAAAAATTTTTTTTTTTCGCAATTAAAAGGTCTTCTCCTGAAAAAGGCCTTATATATACAAGGTAAAAAAAGAAAGAACAGAAGTAAAACGTGATTTTTAAAAATTGCAAACAATTTCTAACCAAATTTTTTCAAAATTTTGAAACAGATTTTCTCTTTTCTGCCTACAATCTTTTACTAAATCAATATCAAACAGAAAGTGCAGACATTGCTTTTTTCGACGGTTAGAAAAGTGTGAATAATTTTATTTTTAATTGTCGTGAGTATATATCTTACTTCAAAATAAAAGTAATTCATTGTTTTAGATTTCAACTGTTTTGGTACATATGTAATCTCCTAAATACGCATAGCTTTTATTACTCTATAGCCTTAATCTCAAATTTACACACTGTAGTTTCCAATTTTATTCAGTTTTAAAGAAATTAAAACCACGACATAGAAGCAAAACCTATAAGTTTTTGAAAAAAACCTGTTTTTGTCTCAAATAAGAAATTTTTTTTTTCCTTGACTACGATAGTAACTCATATATTTTTAGACAAAAGAGAGATTGTCAGCTTTTTATTCACTTTGTGGTTGATGAGGAATAATCAAAAATTATTTTTATCATATTACAATAACTAAATATAAAATATATGAAATATAAAATTTTAGATAAGAGATTTAGTTAAAATAATATTTATCTATTCTTTTTTCTAAAAAAAAGTTCAATTGAAATTTGTCAAAAAAAAAAAAAATAAATAAATAAATAATAATAGTTGATTTATAACTATTAGTTATTAACTACAAAAGATTTAAAATGAACTTAGACACAAATACAAGACAACTTTAAAAAATTTAATTTGCAAATCTTTTTGAAAAAATGCTTTGAACAAAATTTTAACTATTATGAAACCGAATATAATTAGCTTATTTTTTTTTCAATATTAAGTTGATGAAAAGTTGAGCGTACTACGAGATATTTAAAAACAAAAATTTTAAAAGCGTAAAGTAAAAAAAAATTAATTAATTATCAACACACCCTTGAAATCGTGTAACTGCTTTCGATTTTCAAATATCAGACTTTTATTTTTGATTCTATTGTTTAAGCATGTTCTCATCCAACGATTTTTTTATTATTACATGCTTTTCTTTAGCTCATCGTCATGTATTTTTTTTTGGTATGTTGGATTTTTTCAATCTTCATAAAACTGAGCACATTTGACCTAGAGGTCTGAAATTTTGTACAGACCTATAGATCCGATGACTATACAAACCGTGGTCAGTTTGAGACCTGGACATCCAGGTCGCCGATGACAGAGGTACCCGGAGACCATCTTCGAGGAAAAATGAAATTTCGCAAGTATAAAAATGTGTTCGTATTTTTTTTACTGATTTTATTAAAAAAAATCGTTGACCTGGACATCCAGGATGACGGTACCTGCGGACCATCTTAGAGTAAAAAAAATGAAATTTTCCAAAAATAAAAATTTGTTTGTATTTATTTAACTGAATTTATAAAAAATTCGTCGACCTGGACATCCAGGTCACCAATGATGAAACCTGGGGACCATCTCCGAGGAAAAAAAAATGAAATTTTTCAAAAATGAATAATAGTAATAATAATAATATTGGTAAAAAATTTTATCAAAACTCGAGCATTTAAAGGATTGATTATAAGTTCTCTTCATTCATTACTTTCAAGTTAAAAAATAGTTGAACTATTTTTTTAATTTTTTATTTTGCGTAATAACTTAATTCTAAAGACATTGACTGAGACATTCTTCACTATCGCTCCCTAAATGTGTAGCATACTATATACTTACATCCAAAATGTTATGTATGTTTTTCGACTTTTAATTTTTTTGTAGTTACTTCTAACGAGGTTGTTTGAATTTTATGATTTCTAAGATTGAATTCACAAAAAAAATTAACAATTTTTCACGACAAACCAACAGAATCACCGATTTTTTTGTGATCAGCAAATAAGAGGTTATCAAAATCGTCTGCTTATTAAAAAGCCTTGTAAAAAAAAAAAAAAAACACTTTTCAAACGTAGTCTAACATTGACTCAAAATGAAAAAACTTTTTACTGTGTGTTGAAATATTTTAATTTCAAGTCAAATAATTTGTAACAGAGTGACCAAAAAATAAAAAAGTTTGATTTTTAAGAGGCAGTTTTTAAAAATGGTTAGTTATGAGCCGTACATTACTCTTGACTTTTTTTTTTTAATTTTTTGGTTTAGACTTGGAAATCTGGGTTTACTAAATAGGAGATGGTCTGTCCTTTGGAACCTGGATTTTCATGAAACTTTGCACACAGCTTTTTTCATCATAATAATAAGCCCTTCAGTGTTATTTTTCAAGAATGGGCCCTTTTTTCACCTACTTCCCATGTAACCCCTGTGTTATAAAGTAGGCTGTTTCCAAAAAAAAGTCGTTTTTGGCCTCATTTTCAAATAATTCCTACTTAGATCGTATTGTATGTACTTAGAAATATCTGGGACCTTGCATTTTTTCGTTTTTCTAAGCACTTTTATAAAAAAATTTTTGGAACGATTTCGTCTATGTTTAATTGAACCCAAATCGACTAAAAATTAGCTTTAGAAACCTTAATTTTTTCGTGGATAAACCTCTTTCTTCTTTCATTCTACTTAAAAATAAATTAGATTACAACGTACTTTAGTAAAATTAAAATTATTTAGAATTTTTTTTATAATATAAAGGACTCTTGCAAAATCGGAATAACCTTATCCTCAGGGTTCAAAAAAAGCATCCTTCGATTTTTCAAAAATTTTTACATGTTTTGGAGGCACTTAAAAAATGGCAGATTAACCTATTCCAATAGTGGGCCAATCTCAGCAATATCGTATTGAAATGAAAAATTTGATGATTTTTTATATTTTCGTGAAAAAAAAGGGTTCTTAATCTTCTTCTTTGAACATTGGCATCAAAAAAAGGGTTAAAAAAAACGTCAAAAAGAGCGATTTTTTAGGTGAAAATTTAGATGAATCCTACACCAGTCGATTTTTTGAATGGGTTTATCACTATTTTTTAGGTTCCCAAAAAACATTAATTTAAAAAAAATCAAAGGATGTGTTTTTTGGATCCTGAGAATCAGATTTTGGCAATTTTACAAGTGGTCCTTTAAAAACCTGCTTTAAAATGAACTGTTAAGTCATAACTAAAATAAGAGCAGCATGATACACCTCACTTAAATATTATTCAATTTTTTTATTTTCTTATCGATCATTTTAGATCGATTCATAGTCTTAAGTTATGAGTAAATGTTAAAAGAGGGCAGGGGTAGGTACACTTTAGGAATATTAAAGATAAAAATCATCATAAAAGCGTAAAATATACTTGGAAGGAAAAGAGAAAAAAATTAGAAATTTTTTTTCAAAACGTATCAATAACAGCCTGTAAATAAAAAGAATTATTGGGTTCATTGTACTTGATTACTTAAATTAAATTAAGCAATTGAATCACACATTTTAATCGAAAAATGAAGAAAACAAGTATAAAAATGAAGTTTTTTTATTGGTCAGTCTTAGTGCAGTGGGCTCTCTGGGTACAGTTTTATATCTTCGTGATAGAAAAAAGTAATTAAGAAACGATTTTTTACATTTTCTTGCATTTTGTATCGTTCACTTACTTTGTAATATTCGTCACATCGATATATGTAATATCCGTCAGATCTTTAAATGTTATATAAAAACTAAAAAATAATAATTTTTTGTTTTATTGATTAAGGAAGGTGCATGAGTCTGTAATTTAATGTTGTAATACTCCTATACGAGCGAACAGGTTAAAAAAAATTATCAGCTAAAAAATAAATATGCAATAATTAAGTACAATAAATTGTTTAAATTTCCGAGTCACCTGTCGTCGAGCCAAAGAATATGACGTCATGGGTATTTAGCCATCTCTCTCTAATCATTGCTGCTATGACGTCATATTCACGTAAACACATGGTGCTACCTCAAATTTTGACGAAATTTCAAAAATTTATAAAGAAATGCAAAAATGGTCAAAATAATATTTTTTTCCTGTCCACTAGTTTATTTTGAACTATCATAATTGATAAAATTATTTTTAAACATTGTGCAACTTTTATGTTTTGTATTCATTTAACTTCTAATTTTAAAAATTATCTACGAAATTCCATACCTGAAAAATTTATAATTTTGATAAGGCTTTTTCACAAGCAGACGACTTTCTAACCTTTTGTAAGCCGTTAAAAAAAAAACTGCTTATTTTATCGACTTAATCACGAATCTGGTTGTAACTTTTTGTTTCATTCAATTTTAAAATTCATAAAGGCCTAAAAAAAAATAGAGACAAAAATTTGAAAAGTCATTTTAATGTACACGGGCCGGACACCATATCGTTCCGAGGTTTGAATTGGCGCTCGAAATGTGACCGTCACAATCAATTTTTTTTAATGCCAACCTTCGTCTTAAGCGCGCAAAAAAATTTCTCTCATCTGATGAGGTTAAGTTTACTAACGTTTTACGTGCTTGGGACGAAGGTTGGTACAAAAAAAAATTGGTTCTGACGGTCACATTTCGAGCGCTAATTCGAACCTCGGACTGATATGGTGTCCGGCCAGTGTACAGTCAGTGGACATCTCAACATTCAGTCGTTTAAATTTGCCAGAGAAAAAATATGGCCGCCATATTAGAAATTTTTATGGCCTGCCAACTCGGCAAAAAAATAAAAATAAAAACTCATCAACTGAGGTGAAAGTGAGGTTAATGAATACAAGATTTAATAAAAATGTTCATCAATAATATAATGGTACTTATTTAATAAATTAATACCGCTTGTATATATTTTACAGTTGAGTGAGTTGATGGTCATGGACTCATGGTCAAAATACGATGCTTGGTTGTAGTAAAAAAACACTGGTCAGGAGAATATGTTAATGCTTAATGTTGATGGTCATATTTTTTCTCAACATTTCAATATATGTATGATATTCACTTGAACAGCTAAATTTTAATAACAAGAATGAAATTGTGAATAATTTAAAAGATTCGATGTTAATGTAAATATAACAAGCATTATTGAATACATATAAAAACAATATTGATTTTTGACCGGTCAGAAATAATTTTTGACATAATTGACTTCTTTTAATTATTTAAAGTTTCATTATAATATAATAAAATGAATAAAATTCTTGTAATTAACTATAGTTCTTGAAGAGAATATCGAAATGTTGAAAAATTATGACCATAAAGCATTAACATCTACTCCTCCAGTGTTATTTTACAACATCACATTTTGACCAAGACCATCAACTCCCTCAATTGTGAAATGTATAAATGCGGTATCAATTTATTAGATGAGTAGCATTTTATAATTGATAAACATCTTTATTAAAACTTCAATTTATTAACCTCACTTTTGTCTAAGTTAATGAATTTTTTTTTTGCTGTACCAGTTTGGCAGGCCATAAAAATTTCGACTATGGCGGCCATGTTTTTTCTCCGGCAAATTCAAACTACTGAATGTTAAGATGTCCACTGACTGTACACTGGGTTAGGAGCAGACAGTTATCGCGGCGAGCGTAGCGAGACTCGATACGCTCGCCGCGATAACTGTCTGCTTCTAACCCAACTTCCGACTGTTTTTTCAGTACCTGCATGAAAAGTACTATTTTTTTGTAAAATAAAACAAGAGTTTTTGAATAAAAAATTACTTTTTTTGATTTGGAGGTTGGATTTTATAAAAATAAATAACAATATTGTTGTTGACAAAAGATTTATTGAAACTCACTCAATGTTAAAAATTTACCAAAATAAGTATTTAGAAGTGTAGTTTATTTACTTTCTAACAAACAATCGAATTTCTTAGGTTAAAAAGCCCGTGAAATCCTGCCAGCAATAGTTTGACTTGGGTTAGAGATATATAAAAATCTAAAAATCTACCTGCAGCAACTCAAGTGTTCTGTGTGTGATTATTAAAAAAACTAGCGCAGTGGGCGATACGCGAGTGGAATAAATACTAAAACTTTATTAATAATTATACATCAAAAAAGCACGTGCGGGGAAATAATTTAACCATTACGCGCATAAAATAAAAACACACTGAGTACTACGCTAACGCAATAAAAGTGATAAAAACAACCAAAATTTTAATAATTACCATTTGTTAATAACGCGGAGGATTCAGGTTCAATCAAGTAAATAACACACTGAGCAAAGCAGACCGAAACATTCGAACTTATAACCAACAAAAGATAAAATTTGAGTACTTCCATTCTGACTTGTTGTATTACAACATAAATATGTAAGAAAAGTTTTTTTGTAAAAATAATAATTTAAGTTCTTTCATATATTTATAACCAAATTATTCTTATAATTTTATCTTTTCAATTTTAGTATTCCTGAAGAGGACACTCAATGTAGTGTCGAAACGTTGAAAACTAAATTAAAAGTTGGTAACAAAAACATTATGTTTCCTTATTTATGCTCACCATATCCAAACTACTAACCTTACTATATATAAACAGCAGAGCAAATTAAAAATATAATTATAACCAACAAAATTAGAAACAAAAAACACAACACCGACTGTGAAAATATTTTAAACATGTAATAATAATTATCCATCAAATTTGAGAAAGCACAGTCCTGGTAAGGGAAAGTTGTCGTTCACACTCGAGTTGGATTTTTTCGGCACTCGACTTCGTCTCGTGCCGAAACATCCAACTCTCGTGAAAACGACGCGTTTCCCTTACTTGTACAGGAATATACTATTCTTCAAGTAAGTTGTCAGAAATATAATATATGTTACAAGATTTGAAAATAGTAACTAAAAGCATATAAAAAGTTCGGAAAGTTAAATAAAACTGTAAAATATCGAAAAATTTGGTCTACCCCAAGCTGAAAGACGTTGTCTGCTTATGAAAAAGCCTTATACTCAAGATAATCATTGTACTTTAAGGCTCTTCAAAAAGGCATTCAGTTTGGTACTGTTCTTGAGAGCTTTTTTTGTTTTCATTTTTCCTAAAATTTTATAATGACTTGAAATTCCAACAATAGACTCATCTCAAATTTTCTAAAGTTAGCGATTGGGGTTGTTAGATTTTTCTCAAAACGAAATATGTTTCTTGAATATGAAAATAAATATGAAAAACTTGATTTTCTCAAAAATGTAATTTTTTTGCGCTAAAAATTTTTTATAGGTTGGAAAGCTCAAAAACAATGTTTTCGATATGGTCTGGTTTCCGCTAAAAGTTTTTGGCAAAATATTATGCGGGCAATAAATTTTGTTAGATAATTTTCATTAAAAAATAATTTTTAATAAAATCTTTATTATTAATTAATATATCACTGTTAAAAAAATGTTACTGTAAAAAAAAAATTATAAAATTTTGCCTGCAAGCGCGTGCGAGTCATCGTGTTTTGTTTCGCCAGTCCAATCGCATGAGCAGCACCGGATAATCCGGTGGCGAGCATGGAATCGACCGATGAATATCATGGGACGATTCCATGCGCTGCTTACAGATCTGTTCCATGAGCGTAGCACGGGTCAAACCCTACATTTTTCTCTCTGTGTAGCTTTGGGATATTGATGCCATTTTGTCATCGTGGAAGACTCCATACACAATATTGAGTAACATTACCTAGTAACTGAAGCCAAGTTGATTGAAACAAAAGTTGAAAGCATTTGAATAAAAGTTTTTAAATTTTTAAATGATCAAAAATCACAAAACAGCTAAAAACATAATAATTTTTCTCAAAATGGCGATAAAAAAGTTTGATGTTCAGTATGACAAAAAAGCGCATTAAATCAACCACGTTCCTAAAAATGTATAAAATGTATAAAATCAACCTCGATCTTAAAAAACAAAGATTAACGTATTAAGAGTTATTTATGTATCTGGGGGGACTAAGCGATGTTTATGCTCGAGAGCAACCCTTGGTAACAAGGTTGATTCCGAGGGCCCGAGGATTGCTCGAGGCGGCATGGTCCTTGCAGGTAAATACATGATTTTATTCGTCGAAATCACTTAAAAAAGGTACGATTTAAATGACGAGTTAGAGGTTAATACTCACCGTGGAATAGACGCATGGCGCTAGTAGAATGCAAAACCCATAACACCACCAGGGGTTGAGTCCAGCGGGAAACAAGCGATGTGTTCATTAGCCACCGAAGAGGCATTTAAACGCACCGTTCAAGTGTTTGAGGTTAATAAAAGCGCTTATATCTTGGTCAACTATTGCAGCAACTAAAATCTATTTATCAAACCTGTTATACATTTAAGCTACTATACCGAGGAAAATTGCACGTATCTAACATAATATCTGATTTAATTGATAAAATAATTATTAAAGTGAAACAAGATAGAATTTATAAGTAATTACAGTCTGTTGGTTGTAGTTTATTCTGTTTATTTGTAAATAAATTTTGATTCAACTCAAATAATCGTGTTAATGTCCAAGTATTTGTCATAAGCCTCATGGTTTTTCCCTTTAGTACACATGGTTTTTATCATTGTCTCACATGCTATTTTCTAAATATAACCTAGCATGATAAAAAGCCATTTTTTTTCTCCATGACCCGTCAATAGTCGAAGGCATCGTCCAGGAATATACGCTTGCGTGTGACTTCCGCGATCGAACATGTTCAAATATATGCTTTTTCGGGCTCCCATCAATTTTAGGCTGTGCGTTATGAGTGTTGTTTTCTGAATAAATTACAGCAAGTTCAGTCATAAACTGTATTGCCGCGTTCTAACCTCAAAGCCTGGCACCTTGGTCATTTTCATATTTGAGTAAGTTTTTTGACGATCCGATCGATGGTGACTGAAAAACAGACCAAATATCGGAAAATATTTGGTCTGCAAAACAGACCATAAACACCTGTTAACGCACTGACAATTAGTTGGTGACCGAAAAAAAAGTTATAAGATTTTAAGTCGTGACAGTGATTATCCATGATATAGCAGCTCCAATTCTCACTGATTTCCTAATCAGATTGTATCCTTACAAGCAACATATTTACTAGCTCGCAAGCAATCTAAGCTGTGTAAAGTTTTTTTTTACTGACCATGCTACTAAGGATACATCTTCACAACTTCTCAACTACTCAACTGGCTGGATAGATATAAAAAATAGCTGTTCTATAATATAGGTAACATAAGTTTGAAAAAAAACTTGATTCTAAGATAACAAGCAATAAAAGTTACTTTCATAGTAGTCTACTAATCTTCAAATCTAACTTAATAAATAAAACATGGGATTCAGAAAGTAACTAGCTAATTGGACAAATATTTGTATTACTAGTACCACTCAACGTACTGCAAGCGCGCAAAGGATAAAAACAATGATTGTAACCTCAAAAGGCACTTTTCAAGTATTGTAAAAACTTCTCCACCAATCAGCTCACGAATAAAATCTTACATTGAAAATCTCATCAAAATGGTGCTACCTCTCTTTTATAGATAGATTGCTAACTGTAAAATTGCTTCATTGTTTTATTTTTAATTGGATACTTATATATTTGATGCAAAATAGCTAGTCGAATTAATGACTAAGAAGCAAATTAGCAACATTGCCTTATATATTTTGGTAGCTAGTAATCAGTACATAGTAAACTAGTAAATAGATGGTAAACTAACTGTTTGTAACAAACTAACATTTGTTTCTCTACACTTTTTTAAACCTATTATATTTTTTTCTAAAAAATTTCTTTTTTGAGGTATGTGATATCAAAGTTTTGAGGTAAAATAATAATTTTTTAGTTTATTTTCATTTTATTTAAATATACGGTCAATAGCCCATTAAAATTTAAGAAAAAAAAAAAAAAAAAATTATTTACTGCCGTTTTGTCAAAGATTATTATTATTTTAAGCTGTTTAGTGATTTCGATAGTAAAATTTCTCTTCTAAACCCCATTTGAATTTTAGAAAAATTTTGAAAATTCACAAAATTGCGGCCATTTTTCGAAAAACCGAAAAACTTGATTCTCTAAAAAACATTCATTTTGTACTAAAAATTATTCATGTATTGGAAAACTAAAAAAAAATGTTTTCGATAAGGTCTGGTTTCTGGCAGTTTGTGGCAGTTGAGGAATTTGTTTGTTTTTCATCCCTAGTAGCTTTGGGGTATACTGAAAAAATTTTCAATGTTTTCTAAAAACTCATCTAATACGTCACTTCAAGCTTCTATCACAGCCCTGACATCTGTAACACGACCAGCTCCGGTACCAGTGACTATTCCTCACTACCGCTGATTATTCCGTATAAGGTGAAATTTGATAAACTCCCTATATGGAAGAATACCTCTGGCTTAAGCAGCGCTTCGCTACAGAATGTCAATCTGAGCTTCGCAACCCCTGAACTCTTTAACATCAATAAATCTACTAGTTAAAAGGTTCAAGCTTTATAACTTTCTCTACCGCAGGGTTTAGCAGCAAGACTCAGGTTTTGTCTGTTTTGTGAAAACGAAAAAAAAAAAGGTGACGAATCGACCCTTACAAACTCTGAGGAAGACGGATGATAATTAGAATGAATAGATAGATAATCTTTGAGTAAGTTTTCTCATTTTCAAAGTTTGAATACAACTGATATTACGATTTAATGTGAGCTTGGAATCAATCATAAGCCAAGGTCTCTTATTTCTGTTATATGATACCATAATGATACCATCACATTCATAAAATGATTAGTCAACTTTAATCTTTCCAAAAGGACATACTTTTACACCAATTCCATATAAAGTATAATTCAATTTGCAGATGAAACGTACCCTGCTAACAAAACACAATTTTAAAAATTTTCGTATGATTTGTCGAAGAAAAATTCAGAGTATTTAATGCAAAAGCATACAGTATTCATAAAAAACATGAGTAAAATTTGATCTAGATGAAACCCTTGATCAACTGTAGAGTTGATCAAGGGTATCCAAGTTTAGTATTTAATTTATATTTTGTACCAGAGCTGACCAAGTATACAAAAAAAAAATTATCTTTGGATACTTTTTAAATTTTACTAGTTCCTCTAAGCACGCTGCAAGTGCACATAGAAAAACAAGAACAATAGTAACCTTAAAATGAACTTATCGAATATTTTAAAAACCTCTCCACCACTTAGCTCACGAATAAAAAGTTTGCGCAAGATGGCAATAGCTCTCTTTTATAATTGAAAAAGCATCCAAAACAAATATCTTGGATACTTTTTACTTTGAAAAGTATCTTCAGATAAGTTACTGATCAGTTCGTGAGTTGGCCTAGGACATAACGCCCACTCTCAATCCTATAATTTGCATCTCCAAGCACCGTCAGAGGACGCTTTATATGTTACACCAAAATATTATCTCTTCTACGAGTGCGAGAGAGACAGTTGCTGTAAGTTATAACAATTTCACAGCCAATTTGTATACCTGTATCTATTGTTTAGAGATGCGAATAAACCTTGTAAATAACGTTAAAAGCTCGTGCAAAAAACTTTCATTTTACATTGCTAACTTACACATAAAGTTTATTAATAATCAATGAAGTTTATAAATAAAAATCCTTTTCACGGTCATACGTATTATCAAAGGATATAATTTTTACCCTGCTGAAATGAGCTTAAAAAGATGCATACATGTAAAGTTTTGTATGTCAGAACCGTCAAAAAAACCTTAACAATCAGCATTATTACAATGTAAATAAAATTTATGAAAAAAAATATAAGCTAAACCGTAACATTTATATTAAAGAGATTCTTCATGAATCTTGTGAATTTTTATGAATTTTCCTTTTATGAATCTTTCATAAAAAATTATGGCTTTATGTAATAACTCTCATAGATTCTCATGGATTCGCAAAGATTTATAAAGATTCGCGAAAATTCATAAAAATTTACGATGATTCACAAAGATTCCCAATGATTCACAAAAATTCACAAAGTTATTTTCTGCAAGGAAAACTTAGAAAAATTATTTTATTTACCATCAGAGTGCGGCTATCGGATTTGGCATCGATTCAGAAGATTTTTGAATAGCTGAAGCCGTAGTAAAAATACTTTTTTAATGTCAGTGTTACGAACCAAAAGCTTCAAAATTTGTGTCTGATGAGATTGCATCTAGAATTAGAATACACTCCCAAAGTATTTCTTGGTTAATTGAAGAGAATATTTTCAACTATCAGTAACTTATCTAATGAATGTTTAAATACAGCTCATCTTTTCAGTAGACTGCGCTGAGTATTTTTAGATAATCTTACTTGGCCTATAAAAAATATATTACAAACTGATAATAGTTAAATCAGTTTTTAATCTAAACAATTTTTGAAAGAGTGAATTCCTTCCGAAACATATTGAGACATTACTTTTTGTGAATAATTCTTTTTTAAATTCACTTCTTATGCAATTAGATACACTTTATTTGACTATCCCGCTGTTTTTTACTGTACTCTTGTAAGAGGTGTAATAATTACGAATAAAAATTGTTTCCGTAAATCTATTCGTTAGACTCGTGAAACTAACGCCTACAAAAATTAAATATTTTAGAAAATTAATTTTTTTGGGACCACTCGATTTCTCTTATTTTGCAAGAATATTCTCCGTAAAAATCACATTCTGCGAGACCTTATTATTACTGTAATTCAATAAACAAAGTTCTCGGGTGGTAAGTCTAATTTTATTTTTTTAACTGCTAAAAACACTGTTAATGAACTTTTGAAGTAGTCATTGGATTTCTCCCATTCTGCGAGAAATTTCAGTATTTTTTTTAATCGATTTACTAAATAAATAATTAATTTTGATCAATAAACGAAAATGCCATCAATTCGCCTAGTAACTTTGCCTAGTAACTTTTGGGGCGGAGCATAAAATTTGAGATTACTTAAAAATACGATTGCTTTTTGAGTATGTATTTGTAAAAATGGAAATCTCCCATTCTGCGAGGCCTAATGGTAATAAGTTTATCGTCGCCTAAATCATTTATCATTATGTATTTTTCAAAACTTAGTATTGGGAGTGCAGTGTCATCTGCCACATGCGCCGCTCTCCATCAGTTGGCTTGCTGTTATGGTGGGCTTTGGGCTGACTGCTGAGTGCTGACGCAAGGTGGTTTTTTTTATTGCTAAATAAGTGCACGCATGAAGTAGTTTTCAGTTTGTTATTTAAATTTATTTTTTGAAAGAAAAAATCAACTCTTCAATGTGACCGGAATTATTTCAACCAGAAGTTAAAAGACATACCCAAAGTTTTGAAGGTTATATCTTTGTAAACAATCAGCTTTTTTCGTGTTTTCCATCATATATTTGCATCAGCCGTCAGCCTAAAGCTCACCTTAACAGCTAACAGCAAGTCAACTGACAGATAGCGGCGCAAGTGGCAGACGTCACGGCACTCCCAATATTAAGTTTTGAAAAATACATAATGATAAAAGATTTAGGCGAGGGTAGGCTTATTACTATTAGGCCTCACAGAATGGGAGATTTCCATTTTTATAAATACATACTCAAAAATCAATCGTATTTTTGAGTAATCTCAAACTTCATGCTCCACCCCAAAAGTCACTAGGCAAAGTTACTTGGAGAATTCATGGCATTTTCGTTTATTGATCATAATTAATTATTTATTAGGTAAATCGATTAGAAAAAAATACTGGCATTTCTCGCAGAATGGGAGAAATCCAATGACTACTTCAAAAGTTCATCTACAGAGTTTTTTAGCAGTTAAAAAAATAAAATTAGATTTACCACCCGAGAACTTTGTTTATTGAATTACAGTAATAATAAGGTCTCGCAGAATGTGATTTTTACGGAGAAGATTCTTGCAGAATAAGAGAAATCGAGTGGTCCCAAAAAAATTAATTTTCTAAAATATTTAATTTTTGCGGGCGTCAGCTTCACTGAGGGCCCCGTAAGGTAGCCTTTGGAGGCCCTAGCTTGGCTTGTAACGGGGCAAAGGCAAGGTGCTGTTTAGGGCTTAACTAGATCATTTGCTACGGAGGTATGCAGTAATTGACTTGAAAATTATACACAGGTAGATAGTTTTTTTTAAGAAAATGCAATTGAAAAGTTAAAGCTTAAGTGGGGACAATGAATTTAAAGAATTAAACAAAAATTTTTAGCTAATAAACTCTTTAAACAACACTGACAATCATAGAATATAAAGAAAATAACTTGTTTTAGAGGTTATGTGTCATGTAAACATCGTGATTTTAAGTTGAATTTATATATATATACTCGGGGGGGGGGTACCCCCTGCTCGCTTCGCTCGCCAACCCCCCCTATATATACGCGGAGAAAAGGTCCACTCTTCTTTCGTAGTGCCCCCTGCACGAGAAAAGACAGTGCAGCACGCGCACTTATTTTTCAGGTGCGTGGTTCAACTCAAAACGTGCTGGTGATGCTGATTTGAGCATGATGAGGTCTCTTAAAAAATCGCTGGCATTTTCCATCTGATACGAATATTATACTGCAACTTTAGTAAAACATTCTTTGAAACCTAATGAAAAACTTCCTCGCTTGAAATTTTTTCAACTCTTAATTTTTATACCTACTTTTTTAATCCAAAGTTTGAGGTTAAAAACTATTAATTTTCGATTTTTAATGGTTAATTACTTGGCATTAAAACACTTTTAAAATATCCGGACCGTTTCATTAGCAGCAGAAAGAGTTCGAAAATATGTTGCTAAGATTTCATTAAAAAATATTCAATGGTTTTCGAGTTCTTGCGAGTTAAACGTAAAATTCATCAATCCAAATAAAAATAAAGTTTTGTGTTTAACTCGCAACAACTCGGAAACTACTGAATATTTTTTAATGAAACTTTAGCAGAATATTCTTAAACTCTTTCCGAAGCCTATAAAATGATCAAGTAAATTAATTAATCAAGTAAATTAAACTATATTATGAAATAAATTATGTTTTTTACTTTAATTATGCAGATTTCCACACCACCCAGGAGGTACTTACATGGCGCGTTGGGTTTTTTTAACAATTTTTAAAAAAATATTCAACTAACAATATTTAAATAAACAATTTAACATGGCCAGCAAATACGGAATTTTCATTTATCTTAATATAGTTTAACATTTTAAAATACAAATTTAAAAAGAAATTTGAAGGGTCCTGCCAAACGAACAATTATGAATACGGAAGATTTTTATGAAAAATTATTGATTTATTCAAACGGAATTTATTAAAGATTTTTTGATATTAAAGATATTATTGAAAAAAAAATTTTTCACGGAAGAACATTGTGAATATTTATTTTTTTTAGGAAAATAGAATTGAAAATTACTATCAAAAAAAGTTTTTTGAAATAAATTATTTGTGGTTCATACGGCTACTGGCAAAGGGTCTCACATAAAGTTTCTTGTTGTTATTACATTATATTAAAATATCGAATAGATGATTTCCCTAAAAAGTTTTGACACCATAGGAGTCGGAGTGTATACCTGGTGCACTTGGTCATAGTAACGCCTTGGAGATGATTTTCCCAGGAAGTTTTGACTCCATAGGAGTCAGGGTGTATACCTGGTGTACTTAGTCATAGTAACGCCTTCGAGATAATTTCCCCAGGAAGTTTTGACTTCATAAAAGTCGGGGTGTATATCTGGTGCACTTGGTAATAGTAACGCCTTGAAGATGATTTCTCCAGGATGTTTTAACTCCAGAGGGGTGAGGACAGACAACTGGTGAACTTCGTAATTGTTACGCCTTGGAGATGACTTTCCCAGGAAGTCTTGACTCCATAGAAGTCAGGGTGTATACCTGGTGCACTTGGTGACTAATACGCCTTGAAGATGATTTTCCCAGGATGTTTTGACTCCGGAGAGGTAAGGTCAGACCCCTCGTGCACTTGGTAATAGTAACGCCTTGGAGATGATTTTCCCAGGATGTTATGACTCCAGAGGGGTCAGAATAGACACCTGGAGCCTTTGTTAATAGTAACACCTTGGAGATGATTTTCCTAGGATGTTTTAACACCAGAAGTCTCAGTACAGACACCTGGTGCAGTTGGTAGTAGTTACGCCTTGGAGATGATTTTCCCAGGAAGTTTTGACTCCATAGGAGTCAGGGTGTATACCAGGTGTACTTAGTCATAGTAACGCCTTTGAGATAATTTCCCCAGGAAGTTTTGACTTCATAAGAGTCGGGGTGTATATCTGGTGCACTTGGTAATAGTAACGCCTTGAAGATGATTTCCCCAGGATGTTTTAACTCCAGAGGGGTGAGGACAGACAACTGGTGCACTTGGTAATTGTTACGCCTTGGAGATGACTTTCCCAGGGAGTCTTGACTCCATAGAAGTCAGGGTGTATACCTGGTGCACTCGGTGACTAATACGACTTGAAGATGATTTTCCCAGGATGTTTTGACTCCAGAGAGGTAAGGTCAAACACCTCGTGCACTTGGTAATAGTAACGCCTTGGAGATGATTTTCCCAGGATGTTTTAACACCAGAAGTCTCAGTACAGACACCTGGTGCAGTTGGTAGTAGTTACGCCTTGGGGATGATTTTCCCAGGAAGTTTTGACTCCATAGGAGTCAGGGTGTATACCTGGTGTACTTAGTCATAGTAACGCCTTCGAGATAATTTCCCCAGGAAGTTTTGACTTCATAAGAGTCGGGGTGTATATCTGGTGCACTTGGTAATAGTAACGCCTTGAAAATGATTTCCCCAGGATGTTTTAACTCCAGAGGGGTGAGGACAGACAACTGGTGCACTTGGTAATTGTTACGCCTTGGAGATGACTTTCCCAGGGAGTCTTGACTCCATAGAAGTCAGGGTGTATACCTGGTGCACTCGGTGACTAATACGCCTTGAAGTTGATTTTCCCAGGATGTTTTGACTCCAGAGAGGTAAGGTCAAACACCTCGTGCACTTGGTAATAGTAACGCCTTGGAGATGATTTTCCCAGGATGTTATGACTCCAGAGAGGTCAGAATAGACACCTGGAGCCATTGTTAATAGTAACACCTTGGAGATGATTTTCTCAGGATGTTTTAACACCAGAGGTGTCAGTACAGACACCTGGTGCACTTGGTAGTAGTTACGCCTTGGAGATGATTTCCCAAGAAAGATTTGACTCCAGAGGGGTCAGGACAGACACATGGTGCAATTGGTAATAGTAATGCCTTAGAGATGATTTCCCCAGGAGGTTTGCAGTCCAGAGGTGTCAGGACAGACACCTGATGCACTTGGTAATAGTAACGCCTTAGAGATGGTTTTCCCAGGATGTTTTGACAGCATAGGATTCAGGGTGCATACTTGGTGCACTTGGTAATAGTAAGGCCTTGGCGAAGATTTCCCCAGGATAATTTAACTCCGGAGGGGTGAGGACAGACACCTGGTGCACTTGGTAGTCGTGACGCCTTGGAGATGATTACCCTGCGAAGATTTGCCTCCAGAGATGTAAGGACAGATACCTGGTGCACTTGGTAATAGTAACGCCTTGGAGATGATTTCCCCAGGATGTTTGCAGTCCAAAGGGTTCAGGAAAACCACCTGGGGCCCTTGGTAATAATAACGCCTTAGAGATGATTTTCCCAGGATGTTTCGACTTCATAGGAGTCAGGGTGTACACCTGGTGCACTTGGTGACTGTTGCGCCTTGAAGATGATTTTCCCAGGATGTTTTGACTCCAGAGAGGTCATGACGGACACCTGGTGCTCTTGGTAGTAGTAACGCCTTGGAGATGATTATCCCAGGATGTTTTGAGTCCAGGAAGGTCAGGACAGACACCTGGTCCACTTGGTAATAGTAACGCCTTAGAGATGATTTTTCCAGGATGTTTTGAGTCCAGGGGGGTCAGGACAGACACCTAGCGCACTTGGTAATAGTAACGCCTTGGAGATGATTTTCTCAGGATGTTTTGACTCCAGAGGAGTCAGGGTGTATACCTGGTGCACTTGGTAGTAGTTAAACCTTGGAGATGATTTTCCCAGGAAGTTATGGCTCCAGAGAGGTCAGGACAGACACAGGGTGAACTTGGTAGTAGTTACTTCTTGGAGATGATTTTCACAGAAATTTTTGACTTTGAAGAGGTCAGAATAGACACCTGGAGCCCTTTTAATAGCAACGCCTTGAACATGATTTACCTAGGATGTTTTGACTTCGGAGGGGCCAGGACAGAAACTTGGTGCCCTTGGTAGTAGTAACGCCTTGAAGATGATTTTCCCAGGGAGTTTTCACTCCAGCGAGGTCAGGACAGGCACCGGGTGTCCTTGGTTATAGTCATGCCTTGGAGATGATTTTTCCCAGGATGTTTCGACTCCAGAGAGGTCAGGACGGACATCTGGTGAACTTGGTAGTTGTAACGCCTTGGAGATAATTTTCCTAGGAAGTTATGACTCCAGAGATTTCAGGACAGACACAGGCTGAACTTGGTGGTAGTCACTTCTTAGAGATGATTTTCACAGAAATTTTTGACTTTGGAGAAGTCAGAATAGACACCTGGAGCCCTTTTAATGGCAACGCCTTGAACATGATTTCCCCAGGATGTTTTGACTTCAGAGGGGCCAGGACAGACACTTGGTGCACTTGGTTGTAGTAAAAGCTTGGAGATGATTTTCCCAAACAGTTTTGACTCCATAGGAATCAGGGTATATACCTGGTGCACTTGGTGACAGTTACGCCTTGGAGATGATTTTTCCCGGGAAGTTTTGACTCCAGCGAGGGCAGGACAGACACCTGGTGCACTTGGTTATAGTAATGCCTTGGAGATGATTTTCCCATGATGTTTTGACTCCAGAGAGATCAGGACAGACACCTAGTGCACTTGGTAGTAGTTACGCCTTTGAGATGATTTTCACAGAAATTTTTGACGTCGGAGAAGTCAGAATAGACACCTGGAACCATTGTTAGTAGCAACTTCTTGAACATGATTTCCTCATGATGTTTGGACTCCAGAGGTTTCAGTACAGACACCTAGTGCACTTGGTAGTAGTTACACCTTGGAGATGATTTTCCCGGGAAGTTTTGACTCCAGCGAGGCCAGGACAGACACCTGGTGCACTTGATTATAGTAATGCCTTGGAGATAATTTTCCCAGGATGTTTTGGCTCCAGAGAGGTCAGAATAGACACTTGGTTCACTTGGTAATACTTCGATAGTATCGCCTTCGAGATGATTTTCCCAGAATGTTTCGACTCCATAGAAGTCAGGGTGCAAACTTGTTGCACTTGGTTATGGTAAGGCCTTGGAAATGGTTTCCCCAGGAGGTTTCAACTCCAGAGCGGTGAGGGCAGACACCTTGTGAACTTGGTAGTAGTTCAACCTTGGAGATAATTTTCTCAGGAAGTTGTGACTCCAGAGAGGTCAGGACAGACACAGGGTGCACTTGGTAGTAGTTACTTCTTGGAGATGATTTTCACAGAAATTTTTGATTTTGGAGAGGTCAGAATAGGCACCTGGAGCCTTTTTAATAGCAACGCCTTGAACATGATTTCCCCAGGATGTTTTGACTTCGGAGGGCCAGGACAGAAACTTTGGGCCCTTGGTAGTAGTAACGGCTTTGAGATGATTTTCCCAGGAAGTTTTGACTCTATAGGAATCAGGGTGTATACCTGGTGCACTTGGTGACAGTTACGCCTTGAAGATGATTTTCCCAGGAAGTTTTGACTCCAGCAAGGTCAGGACGGACACCGGGTGTCCTTGGTTATAGTAATGCCTTGGAGATGATTTTCCCAGGATGTTTTGACTCCAGAGAGGTCAGGACAGACACCTGGTAAACATGGGAGTAGTAACGCCTTGGAGATAATTTTCCTAGGAAGTTATGACTCCAGAGAGGTCAGGACAGACACAGGCTGAACTTGGTAGTAGTAACTTCTTGGAGATGATTTTCAAAGAAATTTTTGACTTTGGAGAAGTCAGAATAGACACCTGGAGCCCTTTTAATAGCAACTCCTTGAACATGATTTCTCCAGGATGTTTTGACTTCAGAGGGGCCAGGGCAGACACTTCGTGCACTTGGTAGTAGTAACGGCTTGGAGATGATTTTCCCAAGCAGTTTTTACTCTATAGGGATCAGGGTGTATACCTGGTGCACTTGGTGACAGTTAGGCCTTAAAGATGATTTTCCCAGGAAGTTTTGACTCCAGAGGGGTCAGGATAGACACCTGGTTCACTTGGTAATAGTATCGCCTTCGAGATGATTTTCCCAGAATGTTTCGACTCCATAGGAGTCAGGGTGTATACTTGTTGCACTTGGTAATAGTAAGGCCTTGGAGATGGTTTACCCAGGAGGTTTTAACTCCTGAGTGGTGAGGACAGACAACTGGTGCACTTGGTAGCAGTTACGCCCTGGAGATGATTTTACCAGGAAGTTTTGACTCCATAGAAGTCAGAGTGTATACTTGTTGCACTTGGTAATGGTAAGGCCTTGGAGATGATTTCCCCAAGATGTTTTAACTCCAGAGGGGTCAGGATAGACACCTGGTTCACTTGGTAATAGTATCGCCTTCGAGATGATTTTCCCAGAATGTTTCGACTCCATAGGAGTCAGGGTGTATATCTGGTGCACTTGGTAATAGTAAGGCCTTGGGGATGGTTTCTCCAGGAGGTTTTAACTCTAGAGTGGTGAGGACAGACAACTGGTGCACTTGGTAGTAGTTACGCCTTGGAGATGATTTTCCCAGGAAGTTTTGACTCCAAAGAAGTCTGGGTGTATATTTGTTGCACTTGGTAATAGTAAGGCTTTGGAGATGATTTCCCAAGGTTGTTTTAACTCCAGAGGTTCGAGGACAGTCAACTGGTGCACTTGGGTATTTTAACGTCTTGAAGATGGTTTTCCCCGGAAGTTTTGACTCCAGAGAGGCCAGGACAGACACCTGGTGCACATGGTAATAGGAACGCCTTGGAGATCATTTTCCCAGGAGGTTTTGACTCCATAGGAGTCGGGTGTATATCTGGTGCACTTGGTGACAGTTATGCTCTGGAGATGATTTTCCCAGAAGTTTTTACTCCATAGGAATCAGGGTGTATACCTGGTGCACTTGGTGACAGTTAGGCCTTAAAGATGATTTTCCCAGGAAGTTTTGACTCCAGAGGGGTCAGGATAGACACCTGGTTCACTTGGTAATAGTATCGCCTTCGAGATGATTTTCCCAGAATGTTTCGACTCCATAGGAGTCAAGGTGTATACTTGTTGCACTTGGTAATAGTAAGGCCTTGGAGATGGTTTACCCAGGAGGTTTTAACTCCTGAGTTGTGAGGACAGACAACTGGTGCACTTGGTAGCAGTTACGCCCTGGAGATGATTTTACCAGGAAGTTTTGACTCCATAGAAGTCAGAGTGTATACTTGTTACACTTGGTAATGGTAAGGCCTTGGAGATGATTTCCCCAAGATGTTTTAACTCCAGAGGGGTCAGGATAGACACCTGGTTCACTTGGTAATAGTATCGCCTTCGAGATGATTTTCCCAGAATGTTTCGACTCCATAGGAGTCAGGGTGTATATCTGGTGCACTTGGTAATAGTAAGGCCTTGGAGATGGTTTCCCCAGGAGGTTTTAACTCTAGAGTGGTGAGGACAGACAACTGGTGCACTTGGTAGTAGTTACGCCTTGGAGATGATTTTCCCAGGAAGTTTTGACTCCAAAGAAGTCTGGGTGTATATTTGTTGCACTTGGTAATAGTAAGGCTTTGGAGATGATTTCCCAAGGTTGTTTTAACTCCAGAGGTTCGAGGACAGTCAACTGGTGCACTTGGGTATTTTAACGTCTTGAAGATGGTTTTCCCCGGAAGTTTTGACTCCAGAGAGGCCAGGACAGACACCTGGTGCATATGGTAATAGGAACGCCTTGGAGATCATTTTCCCAGGAGGTTTTGACTCCATAGGAGTCGGGTGTATATCTGGTGCACTTGGTGACAGTTATGCTCTCGAGATGATTTTCCCAGAAGTTTTTACTCCATAGGAATCAGGGTGTATACCTGGTGCACTTGGTGACAGTTAGGCCTTGAAGATGATTTTCCCAGGAAGTTTTGACTCCAGAGGGGTCAGGATAGACACCTGGTTCACTTGGTAATAGTAGCGCCTTCGAGATGATTTTCCCAGAATATTTCGACTTCATAGGAGTCAGGGTGTATACTTGTTGCACTTGGTAATAGTAAGGCCTTGGAGATGGTTTACCCAGGACGTTTTAACTCCTGAGTGGTGAGGACAGACAACTGGTGCACTTGGTAGCAGTTACGCCCCACTATAGACGAAAATGCTGATTTTTCGGCAAAAATAAGCTGACGAAGACGATCGCACGAACAGGAAAATGTAATGTATCAATTTTTTCTTCATGTAATTATCTACAAGAATAGAGGTACAAACCATGAAAAAGTGACGATTAAATCCTTGTTTTTTTAGCCGACAGTTGAAAAAAATGAAAAAAACGAGTTTTTTTCAAGTTTTTGCTAGTATTTTAAAACGAGCTCGCACTTTTTTGACTTTTTTAGATGCACCAGAATCGTGTATTTTTTTATCACGAACACGAATCTGGGATTTAAATTACGAAAAAATCCATTAGTACCCCTTGAAAATTGAAAAAACCAAAATTTTTACCCAAATTTTGATGTTTTTTTACTTTATCGATCATTTTAGAAACTACACAAACTTTTTTAATTTTTTAGATGTACCAGGATTGTGTATTTTTTTATCACAAACACGAATCTGGGGTTTAAATTACGAAAAAATCCATTAGTACCCCTTAAAAATTGAAAAAACCAAAATTTTTACCCAAATTTTGATGTTTTTTTTACTTTATCGATCATTTTAGAAAATACACAAACTTTTTTAATTTTCTAGATGTACCAGGATTGTGTATTTTTTTATCACGAACATGAATCCAGGATTTAAATTACGAAAAAATCCATTAGTACCCCTTGAAAATTGAAAAAACCAAAATTTTTACCCAAATTTTGATGTTTTTTTACTTTATCGATCATTTTAGAAACTACACAAACTTTTTTAATTTTTTAGATGTACCAGGATTGTGTATTTTTTTATCACAAACACGAATCTGGGGTTTAAATTACGAAAAAATCCATTAGTACCCCTTAAAAATTGAAAAAACCAAAATTTTTACCCAAATTTTGATGTTTTTTTTTTTACTTTGTCGATTATTTTAATAACTACACAAACTTTTTTAACTTTTTCGAAGCACCAGGATTGTGTATTTTTTTATCATGAACACGAATCCGGGATTTAAATTACGAAAAAATCTATAAGTACCCCTTTGAGTTCAACATTTCGTTTAAAGTAATACCTCTTAATGAGCAAAATAAAAAAAAATTTTAGTTAAAATAATTTTTTTAAATATGAGGTATAAAAATATGTTCGCTAAACATAAGAAAAAATATCTTGCCAGAACTAAAAGTTCTTAACCGAAAATACGTAAATCGAACGTGAAGAATAACACAAAGTATAAGAAATCTACACCTCGATAGTCGCCCCGCGGGATATGTTTGCTATACCGCGTTAACCATACAATTCCACGAATTTCAATCAATTTTTAAGGGGTACTAATGGATTTTTTCGTAATTTGAATCCCGGATTCGTGTTTGTGATAAAAAAATACACAATCCTGGTACATCTAAAAAATTAAAAAAGTTTGTGTAGTTTCTAAAATGATCGATAAAGTAAAAAAAACATCAAAATTTGGGTAAAAATTTTGGTTTTTTTCAATTTTTAAGGGGTACTAATGGATTTTTTCGTAATTTAAATCCCAGATTCGTGTTTGTGATAAAAAAATACACAATCCTGGTACATCTAGAAAATTAAAAAAGTTTGTGTAGTTTCTAAAATGTTCGATAAAGTAAAAAAAACATCTCAATTTGGGTAAAAATTTTGGTTTTTTTCAATTTTTAAGGGGTACTAATGGATTTTTTCGTAATTTAAATCCCAGATTCGTGTTCGTAATAAAAAAATACACAATCCTGGTACATCTAAAAAAGTCAAAAAAGTGCGAGCTCGTTTTAAAATACTAGCAAAAACTTGAAAAAACTCGTTTTTTTCATTTTTTTCAACTTTTGGCTTAAAAAACAAGGATTTAATCGTCACTTTTGAATGGTTTGTACCTCTATTCTTGTAGATAATTACATGAAGAAAAAATTGATATATTACATTTTCCTGTTCGTGCGATCGTCTTCGTCAGCTTATTTTTGCCGAAAAATCAGCATTTTCGTCTATAGTGCGCCCTGGAGATGATTTTCCCAGGAAGTTTTGACTCCATAGAAGTCAGGGTGTATACTTGTTGCACTTAGTAATGGTAAGGCCTTGGAGATGATTTCCCCAAGATGTTTTAACTCCAGAGGGGTCAGGATAGACACCTGGTTCACTTAGTCATAGTAACGCCTTCGAGATAATTTCCCCAGGAAGTTTTGACTCCATGGGAGTCAGGGTGTATATCTGGTGCACTTTGTAATAGTAACGCCTTGAAGATGATTTCCCCAGGATGTTTTAAGTCCAGCGAGGTCAGGACAGGCACCGGGTGTCCTTGGTTATAGTCATGCCTTGGAGATGATTTTTCCCAGGATGTTTCGACTCCAGAGAGGTCAGGACGGACATCTGGTGAACTTGGTAGTTGTAACGCCTTGGAGATAATTTTCCTAGGAAGTTATGACTCCAGAGATTTCAGGACAGACACAGGCTGAACTTGGTGGTAGTCACTTTTTAGAGATGATTTTCACAGAAATTTTTGACTTTGGAGAAGTCAGAATAGACACCTGGAGCCCTTTTAATGGCAACGCCTTGAACATGATTTCCCCAGGATGTTTTGACTTCAGAGGGGCCAGGACAGACACTTGGTGCACTTGGTAGTAGTAACGCCTTGAAGATGATTTTCCCAGGGAGTTTTTACTCCAGCGAGGTCAGGACAGGCACCGGGTGTCCTTGGTTATAGTCATGCCTTGGAGATGATTTTTCCCAGGATGTTTCGACTCCAGAGAGGTCAGGACGGACATCTGGTGAACTTGGTAGTTGTAACGCCTTGGAGATAATTTTCCTAGGAAGTTATGACTCCAGAGATTTCAGGACAGACACAGGCTGAACTTGGTGGTAGTCACTTCTTAGAGATGATTTTCACAGAAATTTTTGATTTTGGAGAAGTCAGAATAGACACCTGGAGCCCTTTTAATGGCAACGCCTTGAACATGATTTCCCCAGGATGTTTTGACTTCAGAGGGGCCAGGACAGACACTTGGTGCACTTGGTTGTAGTAAAAGCTTGGAGATGATTTTCCCAAACAGTTTTGACTCCATAGGAATCAGGGTATATACCTGGTGCACTTGGTGACAGTTACGCCTTGGAGATGATTTTTCCCGGGAAGTTTTGACTCCAGCGAGGGCAGGACAGACACCTGGTGCACTTGGTTATAGTAATGCCTTGGAGATGATTTCCCCAAGATGTTTTAACTCCAGAGGGGTCAGGATAGACACCTGGTTCACTTAGTCATAGTAACGCCTTCGAGATAATTTCCCCAGGAAGTTTTGACTCCATGGGAGTCAGGGTGTATATCTGGTGCACTTTGTAATAGTAACGCCTTGAAGATGATTTCCCCAGGATGTTTTAAGTCCAGAGGGGTGAGGACAGACAACTGGTGCACTTGGTAATTGTTACGCCTTGGAGATGACTTTCCCAGGGAGTCTTGACTCCATAGAAGTCAGGGTGTATACCTGGTGCACTCGGTGACTAATACGACTTGAAGATGATTTTCCCAGGATGTTTTGACTCCAGAGAGGTAAGGTCAAACACCTCGTGCACTTGGTAATAGTAACGCCTTGGAGATGATTTTCCCAGGATGTTTTAACACCAGAAGTCTCAGTACAGACACCTGGTGCAGTTGGTAGTAGTTACGCCTTGGAGATGATTTTCCCAGGAAGTTTTGACTCCATAGGAGTCAGGGTGTATACCTGGTGTACTTAGTCATAGTAACGCCTTCGAGATAATTTCCCCAGGAAGTTTTGACTTCATAAGAGTCGGGGTGTATATCTGGTGCACTTGGTAATAGTGACGCCTTGAAGATGATTTCCCCAGGATGTTTTAACTCCAGAGGGGTGAGGACAGACAACTGGTGCACTTGGTAATTGTTACGCCTTGGAGATGACTTTCCCAGGGAGTCTTGACTCCATAGAAGTCAGGGTGTATACCTGGTGCACGCGGTGACTAATACGCCTTGAAGATGATTTTCCCAGGATGTTTTGACTCCAGAGAGGTAAGGTCAAACACCTCGTGCACTTGGTAATAGTAACGCCTTGGAGATGATTTTCCCAGGATGTTATGACTCCAGAGAGGTCAGAATAGACACCTGGAGCCATTGTTAATAGTAACACCTTGGAGATGATTTTCTCAGGATGTTTTAACACCAGAGGTGTCAGTACAGACACCTGGTGCACTTGGTAGTAGTTACGCCTTGGAGATGATTTCCCAAGAAAGATTTGACTCCAGAGGGGTCAGGACAGACACATGGTGCAATTGGTAATAGTAATGCCTTAGAGATGATTTCCCCAGGAGGTTTGCAGTCCAGAGGTGTCAGGACAGACACCTGATGCACTTGGTAATAGTAACGCCTTAGAGATGGTTTTCCCAGGATGTTTTGACAGCATAGGATTCAGGGTGCATACTTGGTGCACTTGGTAATAGTAAGGCCTTGGCGAAGATTTCCCCAGGATAATTTAACTCCGGAGGGGTGAGGACAGACACCTGGTGCACTTGGTAGTCGTGACGCCTTGGAGATGATTACCCTGCGAAGATTTGCCTCCAGAGATGTAAGGACAGATACCTGGTGCACTTGGTAATAGTAACGCCTTGGAGATGATTTCCCCAGGATGTTTGCAGTCCAAAGGGTTCAGGAAAACCACCTGGGGCCCTTGGTAATAATAACGCCTTAGAGATGATTTTCCCAGGATGTTTCGACTTCATAGGAGTCAGGGTGTACACCTGGTGCACTTGGTGACTGTTGCGCCTTGAAGATGATTTTCCCAGGATGTTTTGACTCCAGAGAGGTCATGACGGACACCTGGTGCTCTTGGTAGTAGTAACGCCTTGGAGATGATTATCCCAGGATGTTTTGAGTCCAGGAAGGTCAAGACAGACACCTGGTCCACTTGGTAATAGTAACGCCTTGGAGATGATTTTTCCAGGATGTTTTGAGTCCAGGGGGGTCAGGACAGACACCTAGCGCACTTGGTAATAGTAACGCCTTGGAGATGATTTTCTCAGGATGTTTTGACTCCAGAGGAGTCAGGGTGTATACCTGGTGCACTTGGTAGTAGTTAAACCTTGGAGATGATTTTCCCAGGAAGTTATGGCTCCAGAGAGGTCAGGACAGACACAGGGTGAACTTGGTAGTAGTTACTTCTTGGAGATGATTTTCACAGAAATTTTTGACTTTGAAGAGGTCAGAATAGACACCTGGAGCCCTTTTAATAGCAACGCCTTGAACATGATTTACCTAGGATGTTTTGACTTCGGAGGGGCCAGGACAGAAACTTGGTGCCCTTGGTAGTAGTAACGCCTTGAAGATGATTTTCCCAGGGAGTTTTCACTCCAGCGAGGTCAGGACAGGCACCGGGTGTCCTTGGTTATAGTCATGCCTTGGAGATGATTTTTCCCAGGATGTTTCGACTCCAGAGAGGTCAGGACGGACATCTGGTGAACTTGGTAGTTGTAACGCCTTGGAGATAATTTTCCTAGGAAGTTATGACTCCAGAGATTTCAGGACAGACACAGGCTGAACTTGGTGGTAGTCACTTCTTAGAGATGATTTTCACAGAAATTTTTGACTTTGGAGAAGTCAGAATAGACACCTGGAGCCCTTTTAATGGCAACGCCTTGAACATGATTTCCCCAGGATGTTTTGACTTCAGAGGGGCCAGGACAGACACTTGGTGCACTTGGTTGTAGTAAAAGCTTGGAGATGATTTTCCCAAACAGTTTTGACTCCATAGGAATCAGGGTATATACCTGGTGCACTTGGTGACAGTTACGCCTTGGAGATGATTTTTCCCGGGAAGTTTTGACTCCAGCGAGGGCAGGACAGACACCTGGTGCACTTGGTTATAGTAATGCCTTGGAGATGATTTTCCCATGATGTTTTGACTCCAGAGAGATCAGGACAGACACCTAGTGCACTTGGTAGTAGTTACGCCTTTGAGATGATTTTCACAGAAATTTTTGACGTCGGAGAAGTCAGAATAGACACCTGGAACCATTGTTAGTAGCAACTTCTTGAACATGATTTCCTCATGATGTTTGGACTCCAGAGGTTTCAGTACAGACACCTAGTGCACTTGGTAGTAGTTACACCTTGGAGATGATTTTCCCGGGAAGTTTTGACTCCAGCGAGGCCAGGACAGACACCTGGTGCACTTGATTATAGTAATGCCTTGGAGATAATTTTCCCAGGATGTTTTGGCTCCAGAGAGGTCAGAATAGACACTTGGTTCACTTGGTAATACTTCGATAGTATCGCCTTCGAGATGATTTTCCCAGAATGTTTCGACTCCATAGAAGTCAGGGTGCAAACTTGTTGCACTTGGTTATGGTAAGGCCTTGGAAATGGTTTCCCCAGGAGGTTTCAACTCCAGAGCGGTGAGGGCAGACACCTTGTGAACTTGGTAGTAGTTCAACCTTGGAGATAATTTTCTCAGGAAGTTGTGACTCCAGAGAGGTCAGGACAGACACAGGGTGCACTTGGTAGTAGTTACTTCTTGGAGATGATTTTCACAGAAATTTTTGATTTTGGAGAGGTCAGAATAGGCACCTGGAGCCTTTTTAATAGCAACGCCTTGAACATGATTTCCCCAGGATGTTTTGACTTCGGAGGGCCAGGACAGAAACTTTGGGCCCTTGGTAGTAGTAACGGCTTTGAGATGATTTTCCCAGGAAGTTTTGACTCTATAGGAATCAGGGTGTATACCTGGTGCACTTGGTGACAGTTACGCCTTGAAGATGATTTTCCCAGGAAGTTTTGACTCCAGCAAGGTCAGGACGGACACCGGGTGTCCTTGGTTATAGTAATGCCTTGGAGATGATTTTCCCAGGATGTTTTGACTCCAGAGAGGTCAGGACAGACACCTGGTAAACATGGGAGTAGTAACGCCTTGGAGATAATTTTCCTAGGAAGTTATGACTCCAGAGAGGTCAGGACAGACACAGGCTGAACTTGGTAGTAGTAACTTCTTGGAGATGATTTTCAAAGAAATTTTTGACTTTGGAGAAGTCAGAATAGACACCTGGAGCCCTTTTAATAGCAACTCCTTGAACATGATTTCTCCAGGATGTTTTGACTTCAGAGGGGCCAGGGCAGACACTTCGTGCACTTGGTAGTAGTAACGGCTTGGAGATGATTTTCCCAAGCAGTTTTTACTCTATAGGGATCAGGGTGTATACCTGGTGCACTTGGTGACAGTTAGGCCTTGGAGATGATTATCCCAGGATGTTTTGAGTCCAGGAAGGTCAGGACAGACACCTGGTGCACATGGTAATAGGAACGCCTTGGAGATCATTTTCCCAGGAGGTTTTGACTCCATAGGAGTCGGGTGTATATCTGGTGCACTTGGTGACAGTTATGCTCTGGAGATGATTTTCCCAGAAGTTTTTACTCCATAGGAATCAGGGTGTATACCTGGTGCACTTGGTGACAGTTAGGCCTTAAAGATGATTTTCCCAGGAAGTTTTGACTCCAGAGGGGTCAGGATAGACACCTGGTTCACTTGGTAATAGTATCGCCTTCGAGATGATTTTCCCAGAATGTTTCGACTCCATAGGAGTCAAGGTGTATACTTGTTGCACTTGGTAATAGTAAGGCCTTGGAGATGGTTTACCCAGGAGGTTTTAACTCCTGAGTGGTGAGGACAGACAACTGGTGCACTTGGTAGCAGTTACGCCCTGGAGATGATTTTACCAGGAAGTTTTGACTCCATAGAAGTCAGAGTGTATACTTGTTACACTTGGTAATGGTAAGGCCTTGGAGATGATTTCCCCAAGATGTTTTAACTCCAGAGGGGTCAGGATAGACACCTGGTTCACTTGGTAATAGTATCGCCTTCGAGATGATTTTCCCAGAATGTTTCGACTCCATAGGAGTCAGGGTGTATATCTGGTGCACTTGGTAATAGTAAGGCCTTGGAGATGGTTTCCCCAGGAGGTTTTAACTCTAGAGTGGTGAGGACAGACAACTGGTGCACTTGGTAGTAGCTACGCCTTGGAGATGATTTTCCCAGGAAGTTTTGACTCCAAAGAAGTCTGGGTGTATATTTGTTGCACTTGGTAATAGTAAGGCTTTGGAGATGATTTCCCAAGGTTGTTTTAACTCCAGAGGTTCGAGGACAGTCAACTGGTGCACTTGGGTATTTTAACGTCTTGAAGATGGTTTTCCCCGGAAGTTTTGACTCCAGAGAGGCCAGGACAGACACCTGGTGCATATGGTAATAGGAACGCCTTGGAGATCATTTTCCCAGGAGGTTTTGACTCCATAGGAGTCGGGTGTATATCTGGTGCACTTGGTGACAGTTATGCTCTCGAGATGATTTTCCCAGAAGTTTTTACTCCATAGGAATCAGGGTGTATACCTGGTGCACTTGGTGACAGTTAGGCCTTGAAGATGATTTTCCCAGGAAGTTTTGACTCCAGAGGGGTCAGGATAGACACCTGGTTCACTTGGTAATAGTAGCGCCTTCGAGATGATTTTCCCAGAATATTTCGACTTCATAGGAGTCAGGGTGTATACTTGTTGCACTTGGTAATAGTAAGGCCTTGGAGATGGTTTACCCAGGACGTTTTAACTCCTGAGTGGTGAGGACAGACAACTGGTGCACTTGGTAGCAGTTACGCCCCACTATAGACGAAAATGCTGATTTTTCGGCAAAAATAAGCTGACGAAGACGATCGCACGAACAGGAAAATGTAATGTATCAATTTTTTCTTCATGTAATTATCTACAAGAATAGAGGTACAAACCATGAAAAAGTGACGATTAAATCCTTGTTTTTTCAGCCGACAGTTGAAAAAAATGAAAAAAACGAGTTTTTTTCAAGTTTTTGCTAGTATTTTAAAACGAGCTCGCACTTTTTTGACTTTTTTAGATGCACCAGAATCGTGTATTTTTTTATCACGAACACGAATCTGGGATTTAAATTACGAAAAAATCCATTAGTACCCCTTGAAAATTGAAAAAAACCAAAATTTTTACCCAAATTTTGATGTTTTTTTACTTTATCGATCATTTTAGAAACTACACAAACTTTTTTAATTTTTTAGATGTACCAGGATTGTGTATTTTTTTATCACAAACACGAATCTGGGGTTTAAATTACGAAAAAATCCATTAGTACCCCTTAAAAATTGAAAAAACCAAAATTTTTACCCAAATTTTGATGTTTTTTTTACTTTATCGATCATTTTAGAAAATACACAAACTTTTTTAATTTTCTAGATGTACCAGGATTGTGTATTTTTTTATCACGAACATGAATCCAGGATTTAAATTACGAAAAAATCCATTAGTACCCCTTGAAAATTGAAAAAAACCAAAATTTTTACCCAAATTTTGATGTTTTTTTACTTTATCGATCATTTTAGAAACTACACAAACTTTTTTAATTTTTTAGATGTACCAGGATTGTGTATTTTTTTATCACAAACACGAATCTGGGGTTTAAATTACGAAAAAATCCATTAGTACCCCTTAAAAATTGAAAAAACCAAAATTTTTACCCAAATTTTGATGTTTTTTTTTTTACTTTGTCGATTATTTTAATAACTACACAAACTTTTTTAACTTTTTCGAAGCACCAGGATTGTGTATTTTTTTATCATGAACACGAATCCGGGATTTAAATTACGAAAAAATCTATAAGTACCCCTTTGAGTTCAACATTTCGTTTAAAGTAATACCTCTTAATGAGCAAAATAAAAAAAAATTTTAGTTAAAATAATTTTTTTAAATATGAGGTATAAAAATATGTTCGCTAAACATAAGAAAAAATATCTTGCCAGAACTAAAAGTTCTTAACCGAAAATACGTAAATCGAACGTGAAGAATAACACAAAGTATAAGAAATCTACACCTCGATAGTCGCCCCGCGGGATATGTTTGCTATACCGCGTTAACCATACAATTCCACGAATTTCAATCAATTTTTAAGGGGTACTAATGGATTTTTTCGTAATTTGAATCCCGGATTCGTGTTTGTGATAAAAAAATACACAATCCTGGTACATCTAAAAAATTAAAAAAGTTTGTGTAGTTTCTAAAATGATCGATAAAGTAAAAAAAACATCAAAATTTGGGTAAAAATTTTGGTTTTTTTCAATTTTTAAGGGGTACTAATGGATTTTTTCGTAATTTAAATCCCAGATTCGTGTTTGTGATAAAAAAATACACAATCCTGGTACATCTAGAAAATTAAAAAAGTTTGTGTAGTTTCTAAAATGTTCGATAAAGTAAAAAAAACATCTCAATTTGGGTAAAAATTTTGGTTTTTTTCAATTTTTAAGGGGTACTAATGGATTTTTTCGTAATTTAAATCCCAGATTCGTGTTCGTAATAAAAAAATACACAATCCTGGTACATCTAAAAAAGTCAAAAAAGTGCGAGCTCGTTTTAAAATACTAGCAAAAACTTGAAAAAACTCGTTTTTTTCATTTTTTTCAACTTTTGGCTTAAAAAACAAGGATTTAATCGTCACTTTTGAATGGTTTGTACCTCTATTCTTGTAGATAATTACATGAAGAAAAAATTGATATATTACATTTTCCTGTTCGTGCGATCGTCTTCGTCAGCTTATTTTTGCCGAAAAATCAGCATTTTCGTCTATAGTGCGCCCTGGAGATGATTTTCCCAGGAAGTTTTGACTCCATAGAAGTCAGGGTGTATACTTGTTGCACTTAGTAATGGTAAGGCCTTGGAGATGATTTCCCCAAGATGTTTTAACTCCAGAGGGGTCAGGATAGACACCTGGTTCACTTAGTCATAGTAACGCCTTCGAGATAATTTCCCCAGGAAGTTTTGACTCCATGGGAGTCAGGGTGTATATCTGGTGCACTTTGTAATAGTAACGCCTTGAAGATGATTTCCCCAGGATGTTTTAAGTCCAGCGAGGTCAGGACAGGCACCGGGTGTCCTTGGTTATAGTCATGCCTTGGAGATGATTTTTCCCAGGATGTTTCGACTCCAGAGAGGTCAGGACGGACATCTGGTGAACTTGGTAGTTGTAACGCCTTGGAGATAATTTTCCTAGGAAGTTATGACTCCAGAGATTTCAGGACAGACACAGGCTGAACTTGGTGGTAGTCACTTCTTAGAGATGATTTTCACAGAAATTTTTGACTTTGGAGAAGTCAGAATAGACACCTGGAGCCCTTTTAATGGCAACGCCTTGAACATGATTTCCCCAGGATGTTTTGACTTCAGAGGGGCCAGGACAGACACTTGGTGCACTTGGTAGTAGTAACGCCTTGAAGATGATTTTCCCAGGGAGTTTTTACTCCAGCGAGGTCAGGACAGGCACCGGGTGTCCTTGGTTATAGTCATGCCTTGGAGATGATTTTTCCCAGGATGTTTCGACTCCAGAGAGGTCAGGACGGACATCTGGTGAACTTGGTAGTTGTAACGCCTTGGAGATAATTTTCCTAGGAAGTTATGACTCCAGAGATTTCAGGACAGACACAGGCTGAACTTGGTGGTAGTCACTTCTTAGAGATGATTTTCACAGAAATTTTTGATTTTGGAGAAGTCAGAATAGACACCTGGAGCCCTTTTAATGGCAACGCCTTGAACATGATTTCCCCAGGATGTTTTGACTTCAGAGGGGCCAGGACAGACACTTGGTGCACTTGGTTGTAGTAAAAGCTTGGAGATGATTTTCCCAAACAGTTTTGACTCCATAGGAATCAGGGTATATACCTGGTGCACTTGGTGACAGTTACGCCTTGGAGATGATTTTTCCCGGGAAGTTTTGACTCCAGCGAGGGCAGGACAGACACCTGGTGCACTTGGTTATAGTAATGCCTTGGAGATGATTTCCCCAAGATGTTTTAACTCCAGAGGGGTCAGGATAGACACCTGGTTCACTTAGTCATAGTAACGCCTTCGAGATAATTTCCCCAGGAAGTTTTGACTCCATGGGAGTCAGGGTGTATATCTGGTGCACTTTGTAATAGTAACGCCTTGAAGATGATTTCCCCAGGATGTTTTAAGTCCAGAGGGGTGAGGACAGACAACTGGTGCACTTGGTAATTGTTACGCCTTGGAGATGACTTTCCCAGGGAGTCTTGACTCCATAGAAGTCAGGGTGTATACCTGGTGCACTCGGTGACTAATACGACTTGAAGATGATTTTCCCAGGATGTTTTGACTCCAGAGAGGTAAGGTCAAACACCTCGTGCACTTGGTAATAGTAACGCCTTGGAGATGATTTTCCCAGGATGTTTTAACACCAGAAGTCTCAGTACAGACACCTGGTGCAGTTGGTAGTAGTTACGCCTTGGAGATGATTTTCCCAGGAAGTTTTGACTCCATAGGAGTCAGGGTGTATACCTGGTGTACTTAGTCATAGTAACGCCTTCGAGATAATTTCCCCAGGAAGTTTTGACTTCATAAGAGTCGGGGTGTATATCTGGTGCACTTGGTAATAGTGACGCCTTGAAGATGATTTCCCCAGGATGTTTTAACTCCAGAGGGGTGAGGACAGACAACTGGTGCACTTGGTAATTGTTACGCCTTGGAGATGACTTTCCCAGGGAGTCTTGACTCCATAGAAGTCAGGGTGTATACCTGGTGCACGCGGTGACTAATACGCCTTGAAGATGATTTTCCCAGGATGTTTTGACTCCAGAGAGGTAAGGTCAAACACCTCGTGCACTTGGTAATAGTAACGCCTTGGAGATGATTTTCCCAGGATGTTATGACTCCAGAGAGGTCAGAATAGACACCTGGAGCCATTGTTAATAGTAACACCTTGGAGATGATTTTCTCAGGATGTTTTAACACCAGAGGTGTCAGTACAGACACCTGGTGCACTTGGTAGTAGTTACGCCTTGGAGATGATTTCCCAAGAAAGATTTGACTCCAGAGGAGTCAGGACAGACACATGGTGCACTTGGTAATAGTAATGCCTTAGAAATGATTTCCCCAGGAGGTTTGCAGTCCAGAGGTGTCAGGACAGACACCTGATGCACTTGGTAATAGTAACGCCTTAGAGATGGTTTTCCCAGGATGTTTTGACAGCATAGGAGTCAGGGTGCATACTTGGTGCACTTGGTAATAGTAAGGCCTTGGCGAAGATTTCCCCAGGATAATTTAACTCTGGAGGGGTGAGGACAGACACCTGGTGCACTTGGTAGTCGTGACGCCTTGGAGATGATTACCCTGCGAAGATTTGCCTCCAGAGGTGTAAGGACAGATACCTGGTGCACTTGGTAATAGTAACGCCTTGGAGATGATTTCCCCAGGATGTTTGCAGTCCAAAGGGTTCACGAAAACCACCTGGGGCCCTTGGTAATAATAACGCCTTAGAGATGATTTTCCCAGGATGTTTCGACTCCATAGGAGTCAGGGTGTACACCTGGTGCACTTGGTGACTGTTGCGCCTTGAAGATGATTTTCCCAGGATGTTTTGACTCCAGAGAGGTCATGACGGACACCTGGTGCTCTTGGTAGTAGTAACGCCTTGGAGATGATTATCCCAGGATGTTTTGAGTCCAGGAAGGTCAGGGCAGACACCCGGTCAACTTGGTAATAGTAACGCCTTAGAGATGATTTTTCCAGGATGTTTTGAGTCCAGGGGGGTCAGGACAGACACCTAGCACACTTGGTAATAGTAACGCCTTGGAGATGATTTTCTCAGGATGTTTTGACTCCAAAGGAGTCAGGGTGTATACCTGGTGCACTTGGTAGTAGTTAAACCTTGGAGATGACTTCCCCAGGATGTTTTAACTCCAGAGGGGTCAGGACAGACACCTGGTTCATTTGGTAACAGTATCGCCTTTGAGATGATTTTCCCAGAATGTTTCGGCTCCATAGGAGTCAGGGTGTATATCTGGTGCACTTGGTAATAGTAAGGCCTTGGAGATGGTTTCCCCAGGAGGTTTTAACTCCAGAGTGGTGAGGACAGACAACTGGTGCACTTGGTAGTAGTAACGCCTTGGAGATGATTTTCCCAGGAAGTTTTGGTTCCATAGAAGTCTGGGTGTATACTTGTTGCACTTGGTAATAGTAAGGCCTTAGAAATGATTTCCCCAGGAGGTTTGCAGTCCAGAGGTGTCAGGACAGACACCTGATGCACTTGGTAATAGTAACGCCTTAGAGATGGTTTTCCCAGGATGTTTTGACAGCATAGGAGTCAGGGTGCATACTTGGTGCACTTGGTAATAGTAAGGCCTTGGCGAAGATTTTCCCAGGATAATTTAACTCTGGAGGGGTGAGGACAGACACCTGGTGCACTCGGTAGTCGTGACGCCTTGGAGATGATTACCCTGCGAAGATTTGCCTCCAGAGGTGTAAGGACAGATACCTGGTGCACTTGGTAATAGTAACGCCTTGGAGATGATTTCCCCAGGATGTTTGCAGTCCAAAGGGTTCAGGAAAACCACCTGGGGCCCTTGGTAATAATAACGCCTTAGAGATGATTTTCCCAGGATGTTTCGACTCCATAGGAGTCAGGGTGTACACCTGGTGCACTTGGTGACTGTTGCGCCTTGAAGATGATTTTCCCAGGATGTTTTGACTCCAGAGAGGTCATGACGGACACCTGGTGCTCTTGGTAGTAGTAACGCCTTGGAGATGATTATCCCAGGATGTTTTGAGTCCAGGAAGGTCAGGGCAGACACCCGGTCAACTTGGTAATAGTAACGCCTTAGAGATGATTTTTCCAGGATGTTTTGAGTCCAGGGGGGTCAGGACAGACACCTAGCACACTTGGTAATAGTAACGCCTTGGAGATGATTTTCTCAGGATGTTTTGACTCCAAAGGAGTCAGGGTGTATACCTGGTGCACTTGGTAGTAGTTAAACCTTGGAGATGACTTCCCCAGGATGTTTTAACTCCAGAGGGGTCAGGACAGACACCTGGTTCATTTGGTAACAGTATCGCCTTTGAGATGATTTTCCCAGAATGTTTCGGCTCCATAGGAGTCAGGGTGTATATCTGGTGCACTTGGTAATAGTAAGGCCTTGGAGATGGTTTCCCCAGGAGGTTTTAACTCCAGAGTGGTGAGGACAGACAACTGGTGCACTTGGTAGTAGTAACGCCTTGGAGATGATTTTCCCAGGAAGTTTTGGTTCCATAGAAGTCTGGGTGTATACTTGTTGCACTTGGTAATAGTAAGGCCTTGGAGATGATTTCCCAAGGTTGTTTTAACTCCAGAGGTTCGAGGACAGTCAACTGGTGCACTTGGGTATTTTTACGTCTTGAAGATGGTTTTCCCCGGAAGTTTTGACTCCAGAGTGGTCAGGACAGACACCTGGTGCACATGGTAATAGGAACGCCTTGGAGATTATTTTCCCAAGATGTTTTGACTAGTATCGCCGTCAGAATAGACACCTGGAGCCCTTGTTAATAGTAACGCCTTGCAGATGATTTCCCCAGGATGTTTTGACTCCAGAGGAGTCAGGACAGACACATGGTGCACTTGGTAGTAGTTACTCCTTGGAGATGATTTCCCCAGGAAGTTACGAGTCCGGAGAATTTGATATAGTTTCTTTTCATCTTTTACTCATGTAGAGTAAATTTTTACAAATGATGAGGGTACAAAAAAGAGCGTACAAAAATTCAACAAAAAAACTGGTCGGATATCTCCCAAGCTCCAAACCCCCAAGACCCTAGGCGCCCGAGTTAAGTCATTCCAAAAATATGAGTGCATTTTAATTAATGAAATAAATTATTTTGTAACGATACCTAACGACGCTGAACTGGTGCAATTATATCATGAAGTTGTAAGTCTGAAATTTTGAACTCCAAAATGGGGTGGTTGATTAGGGAAACGCTATAAATTTTTACTTATTGGTGAACTCTTCGTTTGCAACATTATCAACAAATTTTTTTTTTAACTATAAATTAAATGCTTCTAAGAAGCAGACACATTTCGAGAAAAGTGTAAAAATTTTTGTTTGTTTATTGGTTTTTTTTTTTTTTTTTTTTTTTTTTTTTTTTTTTTTTTTTTTTTTATCTTTTTATTATTTTGTAATATTTCCAAGTTATGTATATTAAAGTACACCACAACCTTTTTGTGGATCAAATAAAAACACTTTTTTATGGACTTGATATTCAAATATAAAGTACGCTTTAGTTATAAAATTATTTCACTCTGTAACCAGAGTTTTGTGAGGTTTAGAGCTTGGGAGATAGCTGATCAGTTTTTTAACTGAACTTGGGTTTCCAGCGAAGGGCTTTGCTCTCCAGAATCATTGATGATTCTTTTGATTCTTTTGTGATTCTTTGTTGATTCTTTTGGAAAATTTAACATATTTTGAGCCTTGAATCCAATTTCAATTGATATTTTGTTAAAAATAATACTTTTCGAAGATTTTTACTTGAAATGACATTGATATCTTATTGATTAAATATTGATTTTCATGTGTGATTCTGAACTGTATAGCCCCTCGGTTTCCAGGGTTTTGGGGGATTCAGAGCTTTAGAGATAACTGATCAGTTTCTTCTTTAAACTTGAGTTCAATAAATAAACTGATCAGCTTTCCCCCACGTCTTGAACCCCCCAAATCCTGGGGGCCCGAGGTCAACAAAGAGACTGATCAGTTATCCCCCAAACTCTGAACCGCCCAAAACTCTGGTTACCAACTGATCAGTCTTTTCGTTGACCTCGGGCCTCCAGGGTTTTGGGGGTTCAAGTTTTGGGGGATAGCTGATAAGTTTTTTTGTTGAACTCGGGCACCCAGGGTTTTGGGGGCTTAGAGCTTGGGGGTTGGTTGATCAGTTTATTCATTAAACTCTACGCCCAGTGTTTTGGGGGTTTAAAGCTTGGGGGATAATTAACCAGTCTATTTATTGAACTCATCGTTTTTTTTTGTTTTTTTTCTCGACGTCAGTTTTATTGGGGGGGGGGGGGGGTAGACCTTAGGACACCCCCTAGCTGAAAGGAGCTGTTGCGCCCCTGGTATTAAATCATTAAATTATAACTTAAAAAATAATGTTTTTAAAAAACTAATAGTATTCATATTTACAATTTGAAATCGTTAAAAAAACCACGTGAGTTTAGGGGGGGGGGGTCGAAAAATTGATAAAAATACTATGCTGATCTTCATGGGAGGGAGGGCCCTTCAAAAACTTCGAAAAAATGACCACGTGATTTATGAACGTTCCCTTACTTGTGGCAGACCGACGAAACGGTAAAAAGGAAAAACCCGACGTGCTTGCCACTCTTGTATGGGGACAGAAAAGGGGCCATCTTACCTTACATTATTATTTTATTAAAAGTTTACCTTGATATTATCTTGAAGTCTTTGCTACACCGCTCCAGTGAAATGGTAGTTGGTTAGAGAAAACAGTCGATTGACTTAAATATTTACTTTATTGGGTTCTATAGATTTTACACTTAACTATTACACAAATAGTAGATTGCGGTATGTCCAACAAAGATCACGCGCGAAATTACGTTTAAAAGATAATTCGCCGCACTTAAAGGAACTTACTAAATAACTAGCCGCAGGACGAATTCTCCGACATTGGAGAACTTTGTCTGTAATTACTTGAACTTAACACACGACTGACTCGCACTCTTCCAGCCTTGCCCCGCCAGGGCGTCGTACTGGCAAGAATGCAGCGCGTACATTTGCTGAATCGTCATTCTTTGGTCGAACTACTCTAGTTATTATAACGCTGTATGTGCATTATAATTGCCACATAACAGTAAGTGTTTGTTACGGAAAAAGCGATTTTAAAAATATATTGAAATTATGTGAAAAAAAGTTTGATTAAAAAGTAGTAGTGGTTTTAGTAAAAAAACTTTTACTAAACTATTTAGTATCTTATTGACATTTTTCACTTAACCTTTTTTAAACAATAAATTTTTCGATTTTTTCAGAATTATTACATGAGTAAATAAAATTAAACTATCAAGAGTTTATTGTCCAAGTTGTTGTTCATACATTTGGAATTAGTTATAACCTCGAAATCTCATTGCCAAAAATACCATTTCAACTGAACCTGATTAGGCCCTGAATCGCGCCCCGTTACAATTCTCACGAAGGCCTTACTATGCTATCGGGGCAATTAACGAGGCCCTAGCTAGTGCCCTGAAAACTTTCTGATCAGGATATAATAGTTTTTTATTCGCACTCCCTCACGAGAATCATCTCTAAGATTTTCAACCTATATATTTATTGAAAAGTATAATTTCGAAACGGAGATTTGAGAAAAAAAAATAGGAAAAACTCCTATTTTTCGAAATTGAAGAATCTCCTTTTTTTGTTGAATCTCATCTACTATTAGTGAAATCTCCTATTTCTTTTTCACCGTGCAGGCACACTCCACGAGCATGAAAACTCTTCTAGCCAATTAAATGTCTACTGTTGGATTTGTTAATCAATAATTGATTCACAACAAAACTTTCAACGTGTGCTCAACCTCAAAATTAACCATGCGCTCGCTTAACCTTGCCTAGCGCTATGTGGCCACACAATTTTTGATCTATGTCATTTTTTGATTTACATGGTGGCATCAACCTTTAGCCCAGATTTTTTCTTCAGGCTTTTTATGCTTCTTAATTATTTAGCTTTCAAATTCACTTAATAAACCAATATCTTAATTTTTATGCTATATGCAAGAGACTTTGAATCGAATTAAATTAGAGCACGTTCTCACCATACTTAGTTATACTTGCCTTTTTTTTTCACTTTTTGTCAATCTAAACTACACTCTCTGCTACCATAAATATTGAGGACTGGGATCGTTCAATAAAAATTTAGTGTGGTTAAAGTAAAGAATAAAAAGGTTTATTGGCAATTTATTCTTGTTAATATACAGTATTGTCCGGTTGACTTCTCTGAAACATTTGGCCTGCAGTGCACCTCCGTTTTCACCCCCGAACCTTTGAAGTTGAGATGACTGCTTAAAACCAATTTTAATCGAAAGTATATGTAAAAATACATCTACTGTTAAAATTAAGCGAAGTTTGAGCGTGCGAAACAAATAAAAAATCAATAATGTTTAACTAGAGCACGCGTAGCGCCGGAGCTTAACTTTCTCGTTTGATTTCTAATATTTCCGTGAGTTTTGACTGCAATGATTTTAAATTAATTTTCTTTAAACTTTAGCTTAACATCTAAGTATTCATCCAAGTCAGGTGTTAAAAAAGTTATTACCAACAAAATGGTGGGTTTTTAAAAAAAATGTATCGATTTTCATCAAATTATTTTGTAAATAACAAATTCGTATGGAAAATATTTAAATCTATATTTTTAATCAAACAAACATGAACCAGATATATTCAACAAATTTTTTGAAAATTTTACAACTTCTACAAGCTTTTATGATTAAGTTACTGATTTATTTTGAAGCGCAAATGAAAGTAATAATAGGTTGAGTGTATGAAAAAATACTGTAAACTAAAAATGCAAATGTGTTAACATTGTAAATATTTATAATTTTATTTTTTGGTTACAATTTAAATGTTTTTAACAAATATTTTAAAACAATTTTTTGAATATTTTTTTACAAAATAAAATTATTTACGATAAATATGACTATTTTGTTCTCAAAGAAATTGTTTTGTAAATTATAATTCTTAGTGTTCTTCGTCCTCTTTAAGGTCTTCTTCGGGGGAACAAGCACAATTAGCACAACATTTACATAACTCGGAAAATTTTACATTAGCTGCTCGGCATGTCCACGTAATCCACTCAAATCATCTTGACAAAAAAACATTTATTTATTTGTAAAGCCATGATGAGATGCCTAAAATATAATTTTGATTTTACTTTATTGAATTTTTTTAAAAAATTGTACCGTGATTTTTTTTAATCAATGTTTACCTTTTTAATCATAACCTTCAATTGCAAGTCTTATTTAAAGTCAGTGCTTAGGATTTTTTTACATGATTTTGTGTTTACTTTAAATAAAAAACTCGACCGATGGATTTATTGTTAAAAGATTGTTTAAAATACAGAAGTCTAACTCTGGACAGTAGTTATAAATTAGCTCACGAAAAAAATATTGATTGCAGTTCACTAGCCAATGTGGTCACAGCAAACGTTTTTGCGTAACCTTAAAACTCGTCGCAGGTGCGCTTCAAAATAAATCCATAACTTAATAATAAAAGCTCGCAGAAGTTGTAAACTTTTCCAAAAATTAGTTGAATACATCTACTTAATGTTTGTTTTATTAAAAATATGAATTTAAATATTTTTTATACGAATTTGTTATTCACATAATAATTTAATGAAAATCGATAAATTTTTTTAAAAATCCACCTTTTTGTTTGTAATAACTTTTTTAACACCTGACTTGGATGAATACTTATTTATTAAGCTAAAGTTTAAAGAAAATTAAATTTAAAACAAAGCAGTCAAAATTCACGGAAATATTGGAAATCAAACGAGAAAGTTAAGCTCCGGCGCTAAGCGTGCATTAGTTAAACATTATTGATTTTTCATTTGTTGCGCACGCTCAAACTTCGCTCAATTTTAACAGAAGATGTATTTTTACATATACTTTCGATTAAAATTTGTTTTGAGCGGTCAGAAGGTTAGTCATGATGTTGAAGTCGCAAACGTTGCATGCAACGGCTTTAATAAAATTTTTATAAAAAACGATATAAGAGATAAAATACGTGAAATTTCAAATCTAAAGAATGTAAATGAGTAAAAAACACTTTTCAGACAAAAAAAAACTCATTATAAGACAATCATTTTATTTATTTATTAGAAACGACCGTAAAAAAATTGTTTGCAGCACTCGCAACTCCAGGTATCTGCTTCGATTTTTTTCTAACTTGACAAGCTGAAAGATATTTGTATGATTAACGTAAAAACCATGAGTAGAACCTGCGGAAAAGGTTTTCAAGGGTCTTCGCAGATACACTGACTTGCGAGCGCTGCAAGCTCCATTTTTCGATTTTTTGCTGATGAAGAGCTCAAGAAGAGCCTTGGAAACATTTTACGCAGGTTTTGCTCATGATTTTTATGTATTATAAAAAAACATCTTTCAACCTTTCAAGTTAAAAAAAATCGAAGCAGATACCTGGAGTTTGCGAGCGCTGAAAGCTATATTTTTTCGATTCTTTACTGATGAAGGGCTCGTGACGACCCTTGAAATTTACATTCTTTAGATTTCAAATTTCACGTATTTTATCTCTTATTTCGTTTTTTATAAAAATTTTATTAGAACCGTTGCATACAACGTTTGAGACTTCAACATCATGATTAGTCGATTTCTAAAGCACTTTTTGGGGGTGCGCTGAAGGCCTACATAAAATGCATTAAAATAATCTATTCTATAATAAGTTTACACTTTTTTTACGATTATTTTTACATGATCATGAAATGACTTATCTGATAAGCGTTATGTATTTTTTTGCCTGCTTAAAAGTTAACTCAATTTTTAGCGACCAAACTCTTTTATGCAGGGCAGAATATTAAACATCTATGTTTAATATTTTAAAGATGATGTTCAAGTTTGTATTTCCCAGTAAATTAATACTCATTCATTAGATATATGTTGACTTCATGTTGGCGTCTAGACATTATACTCAATACAGAAGGACACTAGAAATTCACACAAAAATAATTCTCTCAATTTTAAGATAGGGAAGCTGTGCTTCTGTATTGAATGTAATTCCTAGACGCCAACACAAAGTCAACATATGAGCAAATCCTCCAAACTCTTATTTTTACTGTCCGGCACCAGTAATAAGGTTTAAGACAATTTTTTTTAAATAATGATTGACTTATAATTTAGATCCATACTCTTTAAGATTGTGGAAACGAATGTAGAAGCTGAAAATTAGGTCTTACCCAGTAAAACGTAAGAAAACGCTGTGTCCTGAACGAAGTTTTGAAAATGTTATCTGCTGTAACTTTTTTAGGCAATCATTTTACATGTTTAAAACTGATGAAGGTATTTATACTAATTTTTTTTTTTTTTAACTGAAGAATCTTCGGGGCAAGGCCAGTTGAAAGGTTAACTCACAGTATTTATTTAAAAAATTTTTGATCGAGCAACGTTTTGTTAGCATATTGCTAACATCTGCAGGCATCTTTATTGGTAAAAAACTAATTACTTTTAGTTATGGTACACAGAATTTCAATATAAGAATTAAAAAAAATATATAGTTATTGATTTAACCTAGATTATGAATTAAAATTTAAGTAAATACATTAAACTTATATAAAATTATACTTATCGTAATTAAAATATTTAGACACCATACCGAGTCGGTGGCACAAAAGTGACTGAAATACATTGAAAATTTGTGCAGAGTTTTAAAGATAATGAAGAAGGTGAATGTCCTATTTATACAAATCCAAACACAAACAAAAACAAAGTTGGAAATTAAATAGAAAATTGAACAGTCAGATTTTATTACTAATAGCTCGAATAAAATTCTTGTAGATTTTACTGATTGAAAAAATATCCTCGCTTTTATTCAAAGCTCCAAGTGCATTACTGATGTGTAGAGTTTTTGAAACACATCTTTTTACGTATACTGATTCTCTATCTTATACGCGTATACCATCCCAAACCATATCATGATCATTATCACGGCACTGTAAATAAATAACAGACTTCTTATTTTTGCCCATATGATCAGCAATTCTTTTGCATGGATGTCTTTTTGTCTGCCCCACGTAAGTAGCTGGACACGTTTTACAATGAAACTTGTAAATTGAATTGGAACAATTTAATTTATTATTAGTATCTTTACCTAGTTTTACTATCTGACCAAGTTTTTTATTATAACAAGGGACAGTACGGATGTTAAACGATTTTAAAATTCTCGAGCATTTATTAGTAAGTTTTTTATCATAAAGGAAAAGTAAAACAAATAGAGGAAAGGGGGTATAGTTAATATTCTGCTCTACATTTGAACCATTAACATTATCATTGTTAAAAAGAATTTTTCTCAATCTCCCAGTAACATTTTTATTTATGAAAGATAATTCACAATCATTATCAGTCAAAATCTCTCTCACAATATGGGTATTATTATCATGAAATCTAGAATCAGAAAGAAGTATAGCTCTGTCTACAAGATTAAATATAATGTTCATTAAGGTGTAACGAGTGGTTAGAATTGTAGTTCAAAATACGGTTAGAAGATGTCGGCTTTCTATAAAAATTCGTTATAAGGCCTTGATTATCTCTAATTATATTTACATCTAAAAAACAACATCACATGGGCAAAGATAAGAAGTCTGTAGTTAATTTACATTGTTATGATAATGGCTGTGATATGGATTGGGATGTATACGCGTGTTGGATAGAGAATCTGTGTACGTAAAAAGACATATCTCAGAAACTCTATACATCAGTAATGCACTTGGCGCTTTGAATAAGGGGTCATTCACAAAGTACGTCACCAATTTTTTAGACACTTCTGACGCCCCCCCCCCCCCCCTGTAACAGATAGTCACATCTTCGCAAACCCCTCCCCCTAAAAGTACGTCACCATTTTATCATTAACCCCCCCTTTTTCTGGGAAATGAGCTATTATAACTTTTCATAAGTGTTTGAAAAATTAACAGTAATAATAAATGAAAACAAAAACTTTTAGATGGTATGCTTAGTTTTATTCATAATTATAATGTTACTTATTTTATTATTACTTTCATTTTTATTTTAATACTTGGTGCATTAGAATTAAATCAATAGTTAATTAAGGATTTTGGTACTTACAAAAAATTGCAACCGTTTTGTCAATTTTAATCGAATCTTCTAATAATTTATATCAAAATAATCGTTGGAGTTTTTCCCTATTTTTGTCCATCTTAGTTTTTAGATAAATCGAATTATTTATTTAAACAATTGAAGACGTGGTCTAAAAAAATCAAGCATTTTGTTTTCTTAATCACTTGTAACTCTCTCAAAAATGCAGAGATCGTTGAAAAAAACATGAGGTAGTTACGGTGATACTTCAAAGAAAATTTTAATATTTTAAAAATATTGAATTTAAAATTTTTTTTATTTAATAAAATTTTTCATAAGATTACGTGTTCAATTATTTAAACAACTATTACAATTTTCGAAAAACCAAAACGGAGAAAAATAGGAGAAAAATCCAACGTTTATTTAAATATAAATTATTAGAAAATTCAATTAAAATTGACAAAATAGCTGCATTTTTTGTAAGCACCAAACATCCTTAAAGTAAATTAAAACTATAATACTTTTTAGCAGGGGCGCAACAACTCCTTCCAGCTAGGGGGTGTCGTGAGGTCCAACCCCCCCCCTCCATGAAACTGACGTCTAAAAAAAAAAAAAAAAAAAAAAAAATGTGAGTTTAATAAATGGACTGGTTAATAATCCCCCAAGCTCTAAACCCCCAAAAGCTCTGGGCGCCCGAGGTCAACGAAAAAACTGATCAGCTATCCCCCAAGCTTTAGACCTCCCAAAACTCTGGGCGCCCGAGTTCAACAAAAAAACTGGTGGGCTTTCCCCCAAGCATTAAAACTGGTCAACTATCTCCCAAGGGGGAACTCGGGCGCCCATGGTATTTGGGGGTTTAGAGCTTGGAGGATAGCTGACCAGTTTTTTCGTTGACCTCGGGCGCCCAGGGTAGTTGGGATTTTAGAGCTTGGAGAATAGCCGACCAGTTTTTTTGTTGAACTCGGGCGCCCAGGGTATTTGGGGGTTTAAAGCTTGGGAAATAGCTGACCAGTTTTTTCGTTGACCTCGGGCGCCCAGAGTCTTGGACACCCCTAAGTAGTTGTAAAGGGTGTCCTCTACTAGCTTAGGGGGTGTCAGGACACCTCCGCCCCCCCCCGTTGTTGCGTGCCTGCTTTTTAGTAATACTGAAAAATTTTGATGGTAACATACAAAACCAATTTTTATCTTTCTTTTACATCTTGCCAAAGATTTTCCATGCAATTTTCAATAGATTCTATTACAGGAATATTATTTGATGGATCAGTTTTATCTATATTTGAAGAATCATACTCAACATCGGATTCTTCGATTCATTCAGTATCTTCTGCTCCTGTTTCTTGATCTTTTATTATTATCATTAATTCGCGTGCTCGTTGACCTGCAATTCTAACGGGTCGAATTTTGGTAGCACGAGCCAATGTTTTTTTGTAGGTTTCTTTTATATGCTTTTTAGAAGACGTGCAATTCATTTTGGTGCGATTAAATCTTGAGAAAGAAAAAGAAAAGCAAAAAATTGTATGCATGTGCAATTTTACTTAGTTTTAAATTTTCATCAACGAGATTCATATAAGTATGATTTTTTTATATAACTTTTTAGCAAAAAATATTTTTTTTTTTCAACATAAAAAATTTCTAAAAAAAACTTTTGTTTGTAAAAAAAAATTGTTTTTGTGACGTAACAATCATATTAACCCCTCCCCCTCCCCAAGTCACCAATAGTAACATCTCAAAAACCCCTCCCCCCCTCCCCTGTGGTGACGTACTTTGTGAATGACCCCTAAGAGCAAGAATATTTCTTCAATCATTAATCTACAAGAATTTTTATTTAAGTCCAAGTTTTTTGGCTACCATTTTGTCAAAAAAAAATCGTAGCAATAATTTTTGAGAAGATTCGGAAACTTCAAACCTAACGTTCTCCTTCTATCAACTTTTATGCGGTGAAAACAATTTTCTACCCTCGGTAAAATTCGATTGAAAAAAAAATGCATGAAAAAATGTGATTTTTTTTTAAATTTTTTAATAATCAATTGAAAAATAATTTTTTCGGTATTCTTAACTACGGGATCTTGTAGAGCATCCTTGAAAAGAGTAGAAATTGGTATTTCCGATTAATTTTTCAAGTTTACCTTAAACCTTTTTTAGCCCAAAGTTTACCGAAAAATTTTTGGTTTAAAGGCGCACCAAAAGTGCAGAAAAAGGAAGAAAAAACGATTAAAATTAAGAATTTTGTTTAAATTCAATAAAGAAAAAACATCTTTAGACTAGGCTTGAGATCTAGATATTTTTAAGTACAAAAATATACTAATTTTAGAAAAATCGAAGATGCGTTTTTTGAGTAAACACGATTAGTTAGTTTACAAGAATGATACAAAAATAAAGACTCTAACCTTAAAGTAATAAATTAGCTGAAAACTAAAGTAAAAGACGAACTACACTGGTTTAAAGAATTTTTTTTCGGTCAAAAATCCCATTTCAACGAATTTTCCTTTCTTTCGGTCAATATTTTAAAACGCCTTTCCCAGACTAAATTTTTTTTGCGTTTTCCGTGTCTAGAAACTATTGAAAAATAAACTATTTTTATGTTTCTTCGTAATTTAATAAAATGTATACTTCAGCAATTTTTAATTTAAAAAAAAGTCATTTTTTCGTTAAATTTCACAATTATTCTTTCTTTTCTTTTGATCATCAAAATTTACTTAATAAATTGTTCGGAATGAGGTTTATTTATTTAGAAACAGGGCGCCAAAAACGCTTCAACGAATAAGACCCGCAGGTTAATCATTGGTTAATTCAACGTATTTTCAAAAATAGATATGAGATACATATTTTATTAAATTACGTAGAAACACGAAAATAGTTGATTTTTCGATGGCTGTAGGCACGCAAAAAGATTTTGGTCTGTGAACAACGGTTGAATATATGAACCAAAAGGAAGAAAAATTCGATGAGTACAGTTAATTTCGATAAAAAGGCTTTTGAAGTGGGATTTTTGACCAAAAATATCGTTCTATAAACTAGTGGACGGATGAAAAACGTATCCAATCAGTTAAAAACTAGTTAAAATTGTGGCTTCTTAAAGATTGCAGTCTCTGTTCTACCCAAAAAAGTCTTTTTTCTTCAAACTTCCATAAATTAGAAAATCGATAACAAGTTTTAGAATAGTATTTTCTTGACCAAGCATGGGAACAGTGATGTTTCTACGAGAGTTGGAATTTTTCTGTAGAAACATCACTGTCCAATGCAAGGTCAAGAAAATACTTTCTCGAATTTGATGAATTTTCTTGTTAAATATATATTTCTCTCTCAAATTCATCATTTTTTTTTTAATTGTGCTACGTGCATCGACTCGTCACTACGCGTCAGCAGCTATGTCAGCGTTGAGTACAGCTATATACACAGTTCATGTATATAGATATATGTTACTCGAGCTGAAGCTTATAATCTTTGTTGATCTTACAATTTGCAATTAACCCTTTAACTGCACACGTGGTGTAAAATACCCCATTTAACTGTCAGTGTGGCAATTCTGGATTTGGGTGTGTAGTTTAAGGGTTGATATGTACAATAAACCTATTGACAACTTCTTGCCAAATCAATGAATGAAATTGAAAACATATTACAACGATTTTTGGACGATAAATCTTACATTTTTCATTATGATTTTCGAAATAAATGAAGCGTCGGTAAAACAGTACGTATCATACGCAAGCACAGTGTGATGTTTCTTTCGTTGCTTCAATTCTATATTCCTCAAAACTAACGAAGAACCGCATTTCTTCGTGAGTTTCATTTTTCATTCAGAGACAACGAGAACAGAGGCGGTTCTCGTATGAAAAACAACATTGGAATCGGTTTGGTTCACGTATCAGATTCGAGAAAACAAATTTACTGAGACACATGTCATGAAGAAAAAAAGATATCATGAAGAAGCTGATAAAAAATTTTAGTTGATTAGGAAAAAAAGTTTTACTGCATTAAACGATTTGAAATGAAATGAAATAAGTCCATTAAGGTGGTAGACCCCATTTGGGATCACGTACCTATATGGGATCACTCTGTACAAAATTCACAGGAGATGCAAGTATATATAGTTATACAAATCCATGACTGACTGATCCCAAGCCGGTACGTGATCCCAAATCGGGTCCCCTACCGTAAATATTTTTAACTTTTACAAGAACATGAACATTCGGGTCACACATTTCAACGGAACTTTTGGGGTAGTTTTTTGTTAGTTAATAAAAAGCAAAACCATCAATGTTTCCTCTTAAAGGCCTTACTACCAGTTTGTTATGTAATTGCAAATGTAATTTTTAACATTTTTTCATATTTTAGCTAATTTTCAAAAAATTGGTTTAAAAAGCCTATTGCACTAACAGAGATGCGGAACCTTGCGTTTTTTTCTGTAATGAACTAACAATATTTTTAAATCCAAACTGAAAAAGTTCAAACATGAATAATAAGTATATGCTTCAAAACTCAAAAAATGCTAAAAAGTACTTTTAATAATATCAATTATTCACAATCATCATTAAATCAAACGCAAGGCTCTGTACCTGTGTATGTGCAATATAGTTTTTGTACACAAATTTTTTGAAAATTAAATGAATTATCAAAAAAATTATAAAATTAAAGTATGCTTGCATGGCAAACTGTAGAATGGCCATGGTAGAAAGGCCCATTCATAAGAGATATTGGTGGTTCCGCTGATCAATCCATACCAGTAAACTACCAAAGTTTGGTTAAAATCAAATGTCTGGTCATCTCATTGTTAGTAGGAACCTGTACCTTAACTACCTTACTCAAAATTATGCAATAGTCAACATCATAAATTTACTGGAATAATTGATTGGAAATTAAACTAATTTATAAAATACTCTGCTTTTATGTTTTTTTAAGTTAAAATCTAAAATAACTTCAACACTTTTGTGCTGTTGTTTATACATAATCATAAAATACTTAATATAAAAAATTAACTGGTTTGTTCTAGTTTCAGAAGATAGATTAAATAAAAATTAACGGATACTCCCACAACATAATCTTCTAATCAAAACTGTTCAAACAAATATTGTTTAAAAAAATTTGATTTTAACACTTTTGATTTAATACTAAACAGGTTTTGTGGGTTTTCTGAATTATAAAAGTATTATTTGTATTGAATAAGAGTCACTGAAAAAAGTCAGCATTGTCATATATTATTTGAAAAATTTTTGATTTGTTATTTAAAAATTCATTTTTGGTACTGATTTTGTTTTTCGAGACCATTTGAAAAAATAATCTTTACAGAATTGAAAAAAATGTAATAATTAATCAAAAAATTAATTTTTTGATAAATTATTAATTTTTTGATAAATTTTTGCATAGTACTGTATAGTCATAATTATGACTATACAGGCTTCGCCCATTTATGTCGGAGGGATCCCTTAGTTGAACAATTAATTTGTTATCTCTATAAAAGCTCGAGATATTGATGAAATGGCCAACTTTTTCATTTTTAATCGTACGCGCTCGCGCGCGTGTGAGTGTTTAACTTTGTTTGTTAAAGAATAAAAGGATTACTTAAAAGAATATTTAAAAAAAATTTGAATTTCAGAATTTTAGTAAAATTGCTTGAAAATAATTTAGAAACTGATTTTTTAGTAGGGAGACCAGGGGAGTTTAAGTTGCCTTTTGAATAAATCTTTAGTTTTAATAAAATATATATTTTTTTACTTTTTCTCTTAGTCAGTTGTATTGTTTAAACATAGCTTTTTAAAGTTTTTATAATTTTTTACAGGTTCTCATTATGATAAAAGTATACAGTTGCGCAAGTGCAAGATATTCTATGTAATATTAACCAATTCTATGCATAAATACTCTGAAATCCTGACCTCCGTATAAGAGGGAACATCATTGATGGTACAGATAATTACATATACACACATAAATATTTTTACAATTTTGAAGCTTTTATTAATTGCATGATGAATTTTTTATTATTATAGAGAAATGAAAAGAAGGCTTGGATTACAGTGGATACCTTTGCATCAAAGTACAGTTTGCTATGTAAAATTAATTAATATTCTGTACTGAGTAATAAAAAATGAGTCCTGAAGAAGAAAATTGCCGAGGGGGCGGGTCCCCACCGGCTACAGGTGCTGCTTTACATCAACCTCACTATCCTTTGTCTGCTAGTCCAGTTACTGGTGCAGAACCTTGTTTGCATGATGTCAAAACGCCCATTTCAGCTGCGGATACAACTACTAGTACTCTTGACTCAAAAAACGTCTCAACTAAATTTGAAATTCAAACTACGAGCTTAAATTCTATCAAAAATATCGCCGACGATGTGGAAAAGTTTGATGGCAAAATTGTCTATAATCCTAATGGATCAGCTTATATTTTTGAAGGAGAAAGTGAACTCAGTGAAGATGATTCTCTACCAGATGGTTGTATAGTTGATGGCCCAGGAATATCTATTTCTCATTCACTAGTTTTTCCTCAAATCGCTAATGCGTTTTATGTTTCGCGGCTTTATGCTCATCAAGCATATCAGCAACAAAACCTACAACGTGGTTCATCAATGTTATCCGTAAATACTGATCTTCCTGTTATGCACAGTTACCGGGTTTTTAGTTATCGAACCTCTGAGGGAAGTACCCGACCTGTGTTAGAAATACCATCTTCAGCAGTACCTGTAACATCTGTTCCGGTGAAACCAATACTTATGTGTTTTGTTTGTAAACTAAGTTTTGGTTTTACAAAAAGTTTTATGGCACATGCTCAAAGTGATCATGAGCTAAAATTAATTGACGATGAACGTCAAGTACTATCTCATTCAACAACATCAGCAATTATTCAAGTAGTTGGTAAAAGTAAACAGCCAATTATAAGTTTTTTGGAGCCATTTTCAACTTCAACGTACACGCAAAATTTAATCGATGAAACCTCGTTACAAAAATCCCGCGATAGTAAGGGAATGTGTCCCTTAGAATCTTTGAATTCAATAAATAAATTTTCACATTTGAATACTGAAAAAGCTGAAACAAATATTTCTTCTCCTCTACCAAACGTAAGTGCTTCAGGGGCATTAACGACATTAAATTTAACTGATGCTTCTTATTTTATACATAAAAACCAATCGATCAATTCACCAGTCAGTTCATCTTCAAGAATGAAATCGGAAACTTGCGTTACAACGCCAACCGTATTTAATCATTTAAAGGCTTCTCCAGGCTGTCATTCAATGTTATCACAACCTCAAAATTTTTTTAGTGGTACTACTATTGGGGTATGCCCTGAACATTTGCAAGGTAGACCTAGTGGTATAGAGTGTTCAAAATGTGAATTGATTCTAACAAGTGGTCGTTTATCTTCAAGTGGATCATTTACAGGAATTCATAGTCGAAACTCTTGCAAAACATTAAAATGTCCAAAATGTAATTGGCACTACAAATACCAAGAAACTTTGGAGATTCACATGAAAGAGAAACATCCAGAGTCTGAAACTTCATGTATTTATTGCATCGCTGGGCAGCCTCACCCTAGACTTGCTAGAGGTGAAACCTACACATGTGGATACAAACCGTACAGATGTGAAGTATGTAATTATTCCACAACAACAAAAGGAAATTTAAGTATTCACATGCAAAGTGATAAGCACTTAAATAACATGCAAGAGCTGCAACAAACTGGTAATAGTTCGAATTTTAATAATTCTGCATCTTCTCAAGATCAAACAATAACAGCACAAAATCAACATCATCAAGCAAATCAAAACGTTCTGAGCAGTCAAATTTCAAGTTCAGCCAAACCAAAACCTCTTTTTCGCTGTGATGCTTGTAATTACGAAACCAATGTTGCACGAAATTTAAGAATACATATGACTAGTGAAAAACACACCCATCACATGTTAGTTTTGCAACAAAATCTGAAACACATACAAACTTTATCGGCTCTTCAGTCACATCATCAAGTACAGCAGACTCAAATTCAACATCAAAAGCAGCATATCGATCAAATACTTCACTTCAGTAGTTTAGGTAAGCCTCAGCACGCTGAAGCAGCTTTAGCTGATATGGCTTACAATCAAGCATTATTATTTCAAATGATTACCGGAGGTCATTTGTCATCTCAGACGTCATCAGAGACTTTTGGAAATATACCAAATCTAGCTTCTTCAACAAATATCGAAATAGATTCAGGTTTATCACCAGACAGTATGGATCCTCCTCCGGAACCATCAGATCCGGATCCGAATCACCTTTTTCTATGCTGTGTATGTAACAATTTTTCAACTGACTCCGTTGAAGACTTAAGGGTTCATTTGACTTTAGATCGAACCAAAATTTGCGAAGAAGAAATGCTAAGTAATATATCTGGTCATTTCATGTGTAAACTTTGTTCCTATAAAACCAATTTAAAAGCTAATTTCCAACTACACTGTAAGACCGATAAACATTTACAAAGATTGCAACACGTCAATCATGTAAAAGAAGGTGGCTTACAAAATGAATGGAAATTGAAGTATATAACATCACCAACTAGTTCTGCACAGATACGTTGCCATGCTTGCGATTATTATACAAACAGTGCTCACAAATTATCACTTCACGCTATGTCCCCCAAACATGAAGCAGCTGCTCTTTTACTTCGGCATCTTCTTGAAGCCAGTAGTAATATTTCATCATCAAAATTGTATCATTGTGCTCTGTGCAGTTTCAGTACAAAAAATAGATTGCCATTATTAAAACATGTAAAATCTGTAAGACATCTTCAAATGGAGCAATTACATCAATTACGACAACAAACAGAGATACAAGGAAACGAAATTCCTCACACTGATTTAGGAGATGTCTTTCGAGTTATACCTGATCCTCATGAACCCGTAAATGATTCTAAATTGACATCTCCAAGCTTGGTTTTATCCAGTACTACATTGGAAAAAAGTATGTATGAACATCTTTTTAATCATTTTGCAATCAACTATAATAAAGTGAAATAATTCATTTTTGCTATAAATCTCGTGATTTCAAAATCTACAGTTGGAGTCTCTGACGCATGAGTAATATCTTACTCAATAAACTTTGTAAAGAGACTTTCGTAGTGGAAATATTGATTTTCTGAAAAAAGTTTTTTTTTTTTTTTAATAAGCCATCATTTTTATATTTATGCATTCAATCAGTACTATGAAGCAGTATCTTTCCGAAAAATTACATTTTGAAATAATTTAAAGTACGAAGCCTCCATTTATTGTTACTAGTTTAGCAGATTGCAACCAAGATAAAAGAGGGTTGGCTTGAGCGTGACGTGAGATTCTTCTTTCGAAGCGGATACTGGAATTTTCGTCGAAGAATTAACTCGGCCAAATACTCCAGCAGTTCCTTGGGATCGCGTATTTAGTCACATCAAACAAGTATTAAAACTAGGTTCAATTTTTAAGATTATTGAAGAAAAACTCAAAGAAACTTTTGAAGAAACTATGATCGCAAGCGTAAAGTGAATTATTCCTTTTTTTACGCAGCTAATAACTAACATTTTATAGGATTCAAATTTAAGTTGCATAAGTAGAAAAAGTGAAATTTGAAGGGTTTTTTTGGCCACTTGAGGTTGCTAAATAAAGCCGCTTATCACTTCAAAGAATATGAGGACCTATAGAAATGAACAGCACTGGGGGCGCCACTGGTAATAGCTTCCTCTCCCAGTAGTTTCGCAAAGAGCACATGTTTGGGAGTGTGTGTCGTCTCACGCACATGCACACAAACAAATGTCTGCTCGACGCCAAACTGCTGGGAGAGATAGCTATTGCCAGTGGAGCTTTCCGGTGCCTTTCATTTCTATAGGTCCCAATAGCCTGAATATCTTAGTAATCTATATTGGACTTATTTCAATTTATTCACAAGATTATTTTGATAAGGAGTCCATATTTACAAACAGTTATTAATAATAAGAAAAAACGATGTTTATACAGATTAGGAAATTTATAAAAATTTTTGAATTTACTTGTGGATATCTTTGTAAAACCAAGTAATTTAAGTGGGTATTTATAATATTATCAATTTGAAGCTTTAAATTCAGTCCACAATCTAAGTATCCTCAAGATCAAGTGGGCAGTTTTGTGCAATCCCAAGCCAGCTGGTTAGATAAGCGAAATGCGTTAGTTTAGTGAGAGCTCATTATTTAAGTCGGTACAGGTTGGTAAGGTAGATGAAATTCGTTAGGTGGAGGTTTTGAGGGAGGAGGGTGGGAGGGTTTCTTATTGCACTTAAAAATATTAATAGAGCTTTTTTAAAATTTAAAGTACTTTAAAAAAAATTTTAAAGTTAGTGACTGAATAAGGTGAGTAGGATTTGTTCGTAGATTAGGTGAGATAAGTTTGGGGGATAGAATACGGTATTTGAAGTATAGTATATTACACACCAGGCGCTGGAAAGTATTAGCAAGCCCAAGCAAACCCAAATTGACGCCCGAGCCGAAAGCGAGGGTGTTAAGAGTTTGCTAGGGATTTGCTAATACTTTTCCAGTGTCGTGTGCAATGTTTTTTTCATAACGACGGGAGGAAAACCCAAAGTACCGCTCTGGGGATTTGGTGTTTTCGGCCCGGAGGTTTGAAAAATCAAATTACTTAGGTCAGTAATGTGGATTAAACTAGGTCAGATAGTTGAAGATGAAAAGTAAGTATAGTTAGAAGGGTTGTTAATATGGGTTAGAATAGTAAATCGGGTTGGATAAGGTGAGTGATGGTTGTGGGCTGGTAGATCAGATATTAAAATTATAACTTTGGCTTAGACTAGAATTTTCATATAAAATCATATATCATTCAAAAGATCTTGAGCTCAGCTTTATAATTATGTCATTTAAATTTTTTTTAAATACATTTAGTTGTCAGGAGAGGGTGCTGAACAAAGCCGTTTATCATTTTAAATCTAAGTACCCCTATAAAATCATTTTTCGGTCACCAACCAATTATCGGGGCTTTATTCGTGCTGTTTTCTGATCAAATGTATGGTCTCTTTTTCAGACCAAATAATTTCCGTTATTTGGTCTGTTTTCCAGTCGCAACCTATTGGATCGTCAAAAAACTTACTCAAAGATGAAAACGACCATGGTGCCAGGCCTTGAGGTTAGAACGCGGCAACACAGTTTATGACTGAACTTGCTGTCATTTGTTCAGAAAACAACACTCATAACGCACCTCAAATTGATTGGTGCCTGAAAAAGCATATATTTGAACATGTTCGATCGTGGAAGTCACATACGAGCGTGTATTCTAGGCAATACCGCAAGCTGGGAATGGCCCTAGAAACACACGTCCGTATATGACCCCCATAATCGAACATGTCCAAATAAATACTAAAATCGGTTTAAACGCTATTTCGCGAGCTGTTACTATACAGGAAGTAAGTTCAGCTCATGAAAAATCTGCAAAAAAATTTTGTAGAAAATCGAGGCTTGTTTGTACGAGATTGCAAAATTTGAAAATAGTCGTGATTTTTTTACTACTTTGCTAATTACTAGAGTAGTTTTCAAAGTGGGCAGTTTAAGCTAGAGATCTAAGATGAGTCAGGTTCAGAATGAATACGGTGAGTAGGGTTTGTTGGTAGAGTGAGTGACAGCTGAGTTGGGGATTAAGTACGGTATTTGAAGTAAGTGAAATTAGTCAAATTAGTAATGTGGTTAAGATTAAAATATGTTGGATGGTTGAAGATGAAAAATTAAGTAAGGTTTGTAGGGTTATAAATATGATTATGATGAGTAAGTAAAGTTCAAACTGCAGAACTCTTGTGTCTAATTTTTATTGATTTTGAGCACCTGAGTCGTTTTAATATTTTACCAAACATAGAGCTTACGTATTGTTTCGATTAATTTTTATAGTCATCAATTATAATTAGGGGTTTGGCGAGCAGAGCGAGCAGTGGGGTAGCATCCCCAGTTTTAGTAAATTTCAAATCTAGATTTATATCATTCACAAATATCGAAAATAAAGTGGGCCCATGTGTGAATATACTATGGTTCAGAAACATATCCCATAATTTTAACAAATTTATGTCTCTAATCAAAATAAGATTCGAACTATTTTAACAATTTACTACATAAGACCATTTTGATAAGATTAGATATCATCACAACAAAATCAACTCTATCAAAAGCCTATTGAAAGTCTAAATAGACTGACTAAAGTTGGCCTAATCCGCAAAAAAGATTCATAAATGTCATTGGTAAGAAGTAATAAGTTTGTTTAAGTGGATCTATCTTTTATAAAGCTATGCTGCTCTTTAATTACATTCATCATCACTGCATCAGATAATTTGCATGGTATTATGGAATCAAAAAGTTTAGCAACCAAGCCAAGATCTGCAGTTTTCAACATCATATATATCACCAGCTTTATAAACAGGTGTAACAAAAGATACTTTCAGCAAGTAATTTGCAAACATATCAGAAATATATGAAGGATCAAATGATTTTCCATCATAAAAAAATACACTATCTGGGATGTAATTTGATTTGTTTAGATTTATTTAATTCCAAAAGTTCTTCAAATTTTTGGTTTTGATAAAGTTTTAACATTTTCTAAACATATTTTTCCTATCAATTCTTGATTGACGAATACACTTAGCTCCAAGCATCTTGAGTTCTATGAAATCAGCGTAAAATTTCATGGATTTTCTTCTTATTTATAACTAAACTAATTAATTCATTATCATACCAGAGTGGATATAGAGACTTTTTACATTTTTTAATTGGAATATCAGTAGTTATTTTTTTATGCGTTTCTTTATAAAATTTTTCAACCTAAGATTTCAAATTTTCTTCATCTATAATTATAAAACAATCAATATAAATATAAATTATAATCATCATTTAAAAAGTCTCTTTATTGTATAATTTCTGAAACCACGCATTTACTTCATTCTTTTATGAATTTTGAAAGAAAAATATTAATTACAGGGGGGTCTCCCCCTGCTCACTCCGCTCGCCAACCCCCTAATTTTAATTGGTGACTTGATATTATCGAATAAAAAAAAAAAATCTTTAGCAAACATTTGAAGCACAAGATCAAAATAGTAATAAATAAGCTCTTTGTTTGCTTATTAAATAATTAAAAGACTAATTAGTTCAAAATTAATAAAACTTAGACATGAGAGTTCAGTTTGAGCTTTACTTACTCGTCATAATTTGATTCATAAAAAAAATTTTACAGAAAACTAGGCGAACTCAGGAGGTAGTCTTTATTATAGAATTGTATTTCTTATTTTAATAATTTTTAGATAAATTTTTCCAGGGCTTAAATAGATCTGATAAACGAAGATATAAATCAATTTTGAAATAATTAGAGTGTTCATGTTAGGTACATACATGCATACATTTTTGGTGACTTGTAAAAAATATTTAATGGATTTACTGGCATTTAAAACCAATTTATTAGATCTAACACACATAAAAATATTTTTGAGCGCTCCTTTTGCTTATGGTGGGATTATTTGATAAATTTATGTTATATCGACATTACAAAATTTATTATATCTACTAGCTTATAATCATTTTTCACATAATCAGCTTAGCTATCTAACATGCTTTACTATCTCACTCATTTTGAGAGCCCTCCTAACCTTACTTAATTTTTCATCTTTCACCATCTGACCAATTTTAAGCTTAGCCACATTACTGACCTTACTAATTTCATTTATTTATTTATTTATTTATTTATTTATTTATTTATTTATTTTCATCATCAACGGACATAAATGTCCTATAATACATAATTAATTACATACATTTTATCAATAACAACTTTCTTATTCAAATTTCAAAAATTTAGATTTAATATCTTTCTTAAATAAACTAATATGATTACAATTTTTTGTATCAACGAATAAGCTATTCCAACCTCTCTTCCAACTTTGATTTTCGGTTTTAGGTAAGGACGCTTCAAAGAAAAACTATTTTGGGGTGATTATCTCAACTATATTATGCATCCCGCGTGTAGCTGATGATCCCCTGAGTCATATAAAAAAAAATTATCCCGAATAAAGCCCGCATTGAAAAGTTAGGAACGTTTCATTTTTCGCAGAAACGCTGATTTCCTTTGGCTCGCGGTAATCATCTTTCATCGCTAAAAATTAAGCCATTGTGCTCATACCACTACTGTAATTTGTTTTTTATCATTATTTCCATGATCTTGCAAAGGCACTAGGTCATCGTTATAATAAAAACCACTGTTGTCCAGTTTTTTGATTATATGAACGAAAACGTATTTCCTATCACCCGGGTACTCACCTGTGCGGAACATTTCATTATAGATATCAACCAAAATAAGCTTGTACTTGATAAAGAGCTTGCTGATGGTGTAGTAGTCGATACTGTCTAAACCTGATCCCGTACTTGTATTCATAGAATCTATTGCAAAATTAAATTTGGCAAACGTAAAAGGTTGATCCAAAAACTCATTTGTGTGTCTTTGGGTGTTAGGAGGAAGTTGATCTTGCGACAGTGGATCTGTGATTATATCAATGACCTCATTTTCCAACCTAGTGCAATTAAAATCTTGGAGATGATCAGCTATGTTGTAAGCCTTCTGCCATTTATTCCTAAAATTTTTCTCTCATTCCGCACGTAACTAGCGCTCCTTTTCAAGTCGATGCTCTCAATAATCTAATAAAACAGGCCTTTTTTTTCTCTTAATTGCCCTCTTCAAGATTGCATATCTTCTTTTGTACTCTACTCTGTCAGCATCTTTTTCGGACCAACTCAACTTTTGATATGCCGCTGTTATCAGCCTCTTGAGTGTGGCACAGTCGTCATCCCACCACTCAACAGGACTCCTATGGATTTTGTCCAAGATGTACCTTCTTTTTGGTGCATTGACAATTATCTAGTCCTTGACCATAGTCACAAAAGACTCGTACTTCTTAGGAGCTGGGGAGTTCACGTAGGAGATATCAAAAAATTCAGTGTAATGTTCTTCTTACTAGTTACCAACCACGTTCCATTTAGTTTGCTTGGATCTGACTTTGAAAGACTTCTTCCTAAAAATGTACTTTGAAAGCGAAACGATGAATTTAACAGGGAAGTGACCCATTTCAAAGAGTTCATCAAACATTTTGAGGTTAATAAGACGTCTCATTGGCGTTTGCCATCACAAGATCAAGGATAGATGGTTTTTTGGTACATTCGTCCAGGTGAGTAACACAATCAAACTTCAGTACTAAAAGATTCAATATCGAGAGCGAGTCCAAGAACCTAATACCATGGGTGTCATCCTCTCTGCAGTTTCAGTGACTGTTATGCAAGTTGAAATCTCCCAACAAGTACGAGATCCCTTCTAGACCAGTTATCAAGCCAGACACCTTGTGTCCATTTTTCTTCCATTATACAGAAAGTAGATTGGCCAAACTGGTATAACCTAAGTTTCGATGGATAACTGCTGGCCTCAAGATGATTCCATTTCTCACTGCAAATGATTCCATCGGCTCTTAAAGGTCTGTCTATTCTGTAAATTTTGAATTCCGGAATTTTAAATTCTGCCCCATGCTTTAACCAGCTTTCCACTGCCATTAGCATATCAAAATCACTGCTCTGACTCAATCCTCTTATTAGTAATTATCCTCGCATTCCAATGTATAATTCTAATGTCACTATCCACAAGACTGCTATGTTCAATCTTGATTACTACCATCTTTTGTTCCAGTAATTATGATGTACTCTTCAGACTCTGTATTCTTTGTGGAACAAGATTCAAGAGCTTTGTGCATTAGTTTTCAGTCTACGTTTAGTTTTATCATCCTGAAGCATCCCATAGGCTTCTTCTATCAGCTTTAAAATTGAATTTTTTCATTGTGAATACAAAGGATTATTTTTTTTATCTACTTTTTCTTCGAAAAGCGCAATTTGATCACCATATCAGCAAATTTTTCGAAGCTTCTTTTGAGGTGATTCACCAAGGCATCAACATATGCACGAGCTGGTTCCAAATTAGATTTCATTGAGAATGTCCCCTTTTCTACATCCTTTGAAAGCAAAAAACACTTTATACTGCCTAGATAGAACGTGGCAACACAATTTATGACTGAACTTGCTGTCATTTGTTCAGAAAAGAACACTCATAAAGCACCTAACATTGATTGGAGCCCGAAAAAGCATATATTTGAACATGTTCGATCGTGGGAGTCACATACGAGCGTGTATTGCCTAGAAACACACGCCCGTAAATGATCCCCATAATCGAACATGTCCAAATAAATACTATACTTAATTTCATCACGTAGTCCTTTACAGGCAGGTTCTTCTTGGCTTCAATAATAATGGCTTGATCATCCATTGGTCACTGCTTAGCAGGGTCGTTACACTTTTGTGGATCAAAACTTTGCACAGCTGTAGCACTAGCCGTTTTAGGTTTAGCATTGGCTTTCTAGAGCGAGCTTACAACAAAATCAACTCCACGAACACCTTTAACTCGCACAAGCAAAACAAAAAAAAGACACTTATTGTATAAACACGTGCAAAAAAGCTCAAAATGACTCGGAAAAGGACAACTAAGACAGTTAGAGCTTGTAATTTTGAGAAGCACCGAAAAAGGCTACTGCACAGGGCGTCAACCATATTGAAGAAGTTTATTTATTGGTTTTTCTTGCTTTGAGGAACCCTAGACAGTGATAATTGTGCCATTAAATATTTTATTTGGAAGTTTTTGTGGCCCCAAGAGGGCGCTGAACAAAGCCGGTAATTACTTCAAATTTTATCCTACCATTAAAGAGTTATAAAACGATTTAAACGCAGTTTCCCGTAATGTTATGAACGTTAAAATGATAAAACACGACTTTTAACAATTATAAATATAAGCTCAACTTTATTTACAGTTACAAACTAAAACATTTAAACAAATCGCAACCGAACCTCGAAACTGAATCTCTAACCATAAAATATAAACATTCGAATATATAAATAACAACGATGTGACATTCAGATACGTTCCAAATTCGAACATATTCATAACAATATTTTCACGTATGATAATCAAAAATAAGGAACAAAGAACGGATATGAATTCAGCCTTTTATTGAATTCTTAATTGTTTATTCATTTGAACTATTTCAGTCGCCATCGATTAATGACGTTTTGACATCGAATTCTCAAAGGCTAAAAATTACCGCTATCGCTGATTTTATGTTTTTATGTCCCCCATCCTCTCCAAAATTGCTTACTTTATGCTCATTTTTTTAAAAAGTAAGAAATCATTAATTTTCAAAAACTAAAAAATTAATTCATGTCAATCAAAATAAAAACAGTAATTTTTTTAAGGTGGTTTTCTACCAAATGCATGACAATAGAGAATCAGTTCAAATTTTCTGGAGGATTATTAGATACTTATAAACATTTCTACGAAGTCTGATCAAAATTGACAATACAGTTCAAAAGTTACAGCAAGTTAAAGATTGAATTTTTTTCATTACGTGTATAGCCGCTACGCTGAAAAATGTACTTAATTATTGATATTTGTCTTTTTACAATAGAGATCCTTTAGAAAAACCACATGCATATAGTTTCACTATTGAAGAATTCATTTCTTGAAACTGCAAAAAATGACCTTCTATTAATTTCATAATGATTTTACAAAAAAAACTTTTACATAAATAACCTCCAAAACTGCGGTATTCAACGGTGAGGTAAAAAGTTTGAAAAATGTTTTATTGTGACGTCAATTTTTTTTGGTAGAAAACAAATTCAGAAGCCATGAAAAGTTAAAAAATAAATTTTAATAATCAGTTGTTAGTAATTTGGTAAAGTAATTTTTTTTTAGTCTTGAACTCGACCAGCTCTGGTCGAAAACCACTTTAAGATAAAAATAAAGTAAGAATAAAAAAAAAAAAACTCTTAAAAAACAAAAAAAAAAAAACTAAATTTTTCGTTGAACTTTTTACCACGAATAGAAAATCATAGCTTGTGTCCTAACTGTTGATGTTTATTTAGAACTGTCCATTTTTTGTTAATAGTATAGGAAATATACAAAAAAAAAAACTTTAAAACCTGTATCAGTTCCACCAGAGCGAGATCCAAACAATCTTCAATTGTTAATTTTTTAGACATGAATTCAGTGATCATTTGTAAATTAATTATTATAAACAAACTAATTTTATGCTGCCAACATTTAAAAGCCATTACTAAGATTAATGTATAACCTGGTTGACACTGAACAGAAAGTTTCCCAGGGCGCTAGCGAGGGCCACATTCGATACCACAATATGCTAGTAGGGCTCTCGTTAGAAATTTAGCTAAACAGCGCGTACGACTGTAACATGGCGCGAATAATGGCCACGAAGGGCATTCTTATCGTATTCAAGGTAGGTGCACATTTACAAAAAAAATGACTGCAAATTTAATTGTTATACACCGCGACTTTTTGTAAATAAATCAAGTGCTAAAATTTGTGACAAAACTAAGAAACATTTAGTTAATTTTATTAATGAATAAAAGAAAAATCGAAATTTTGTAAAGTCAGTTGTGAACGTAACCTCTACAATCGATCGAACAGCCTTTCCGAAAAATAAATATAAAATTGCAACGGCGAACCGGGGCCTAGCTTGCGGTCTGACAGAGCCCTGTCATATGCCCAAATCGGCCCTCGGAAGGCTGCTTTAGTAGGGCCATATTCGTTTTTCAAGATTTTTCTGTTGGGAACATTATTAAGACAAGACGAAGATTAAAAATTTTTAATAAATAGAAAAAAACTTACCTCGACGGGATTCGATCCACTAACCTTTCGCACAAGAGGAAACCGTCTTATATACTTAGCCATGATTCAGTGCAAAAGTTTAGTCAATCTTCATAATATTAAAAGTTTGATTCTATTTTCATAAGCACTTTTAAGTCAATGCCAATTGCTACATTAATTTTTTTAGAGTGAATTTGAATTCAAATATTCAATTCAGTGATCGTTCGTAAATTAATTATCAACAAATTAATCTACCAGCCTCTGTTGGTTCGAATGAAAATCAATCTATTGCGGGCAAGGACTACATTTAACTTAAATCAGTATTCCCGTATTTTCTGGTTATCGAGAAGATTTGAAGTCCTTCCAAGACCCTTTTCGTGCGCTGATACATAATGACAAGAAGTTGAGTAGTGTTAAGAAACTGTTTTATTTGAAATTCTCCGTTCAAGGTGATGCCAAAGCAGCCTTGGATTCAGTACAGATTGTCAACTCTAACTACATGATAGCTTCGATCATTCTTGAGAAATGATTTAAACATCAAAGACTGCTTGTGCAAGATCACATTATGGCTTTACGGAACATGAAGCATCTTCGTGATGAATCAGCTTCTGGTTTGCAAATGATTTTGAATTCTCTTAAAAAACATAGAGATCAACTCCGAGCTTTGAAACAACCTGTGGAGCACAGGGATGTTTGGTTATATCGTTTGCGTCAACGTGTATGGATGATGTGACAAGGGGAGTCTGCAAGGACGAGCTTGAAAAATTTAAATCATCAGACCCGGAAAAAATAAGTAATCACCTTCGCTATTTTATCTGACTTCCTATGAAGACGATGTTGCACTTTATTCTACATCATAGATTCTAGAAAGCTGGTGATCAGTTAAGAAATGACGGTCCATGTGTTTAATCCATCCAAACCTGCATCAATAGGTACAGCTTGAATGACGCGCTACACACTGGCCTAAAACTCCAGACAGAACTGACCGGTGTTCTGATCCATTGGAGAAGACATCGAGTTGCATTTTGTACAGATATGCGCATGATGTATCGTCAGATTTTTCACAGACCAACTAATAATTTTATCCAAATCTCTTTGTAATAAGTTGCATTTTAAATCTTGAAGAATAGTTAAATATCATCAGCAAACACCAGTACCTTCACATAGTCTAGCTCAGAGGTCAAGTCATTTTGTGAATAATGTTTGAAATCATCCTTGTTAAATATTGTTTTTAATGTATTTTGTGTTACTATTTTACAGGTAAAGTACAAATAAAAACAGAACATTATTAAGTTTTTGTAAGCTACACAATTTTATTTAATAGTGACATCTGTTTCAACATCCAAGCGTTTTCTTCAGACTGAGTTATAAAACTTAACTCAAATATAATTTTACAAAATATTTATAGTACAGTTTCTGAATCATCTTAAATAACATACAGCTTTAAAAATGCACATAACATTTAATCCCAGGAAACAATCCTCTCGATGATTCTTTGACATGGTCACGATCTTAACTTCTTTTACCATGACTGTCAAATTAAACGACAAGATTACGTGAACTACGATGGAAATGAATCAGCCGTCAGCCACTCATGCTAGTTTTCCATGCTTGGTTTCATTATCTCGTTACAATCGCTCTTCATTACACTCTCTTCATTACAGTCGCCCATAAATTTTAGACTCCGTTTTCTCTATTCAGGCATCACCTAAATCCACAAAATCATTATTCGAATAATTATCAGACAGCCAGTTTTGAAGTCTTCTGATACCGCCATATTAAATACTTGTTTTTTGAACTTCAATTTGTCATCGTCGTATTTTACATCGTCTATGAACTCTGAAACGTGAGCCAGCTCATCAGCGCTAAGTTTAAAAAAAAATTTTTTCATGTCTCAAATCTCATTCTATTGTTTTGCAACGAATTTCACGTAGAAATTTTTACCCTTGAAACATAAAATATCGTTCTCACCTTGGGCGCTCGGTTTCCTAACCCTTGTTAGATCGCACGCCCTCGGGCCAGCTTCACCAGCGCTTTAGCGCGAGGATCACATGCTAGCCTTCAAACCCAAATCACGCCCAAGGTGAGAAATATATATAGCTTATGATTTTATAGTAAATTTATTGTTACTTGAGACCTCGTTTAAATTTTTGAAAAATTTTGCAACTTAACGAAAAGGCAGCCGGTTTTCGAAAAAACAACAAATTTGATTTTCTCAAAAACGTTTTTTTTTTGCACAAAAATTTTTTTAGATTGGAAAACTTTAAAACTATGTTTTTCATAGGATCTGGTTTCCCCTTAAAGTTTGTGGCAGTTGCAGGAATTTGCTTGTTTTTGGCCTCCAGTTGCTTTGGGATATTGACGTCATTTTGTCATCGTGAAAGGCTCCATGTACAATTTTGAATTTTTCAGAAAAAAGTTGTTTGGTTAAGAGGGAGAAACAAAATGGTGGCTTTGGATTTGGGCCCGGGGCCTTATGTTGGGCCTAAACGACCCGAAATCCGTTTTTTTAAATGGGAACCCCCATTTTTTTGTGAAGTCCCGTTTCAATTTTACTCTGTTTCTTTGCTCTGCTTTCTTCTTCAGGAGACCACCTTTTCTTCTTTTCCAAACTTTTTCTATCCACACATTCATACCCTCTTCGTTCATCCATCCTTTTTCTTGCACATGCACTAACACTGCTGTCGGTATTCTCTCCTTTGGCATGGTTTTTCTTTTGAAAATAATCATGGGAGGAAGCTTCGTGCCGTCTGCAGCGCAAGCGAGATTAACCGTGCAGTGAGTTTTTTCATGGCCTGTAGTCTTAATTGTGATTGTTTTTTCTCCTTTTTTAGCTACAGTTCTATTTGACGGAACATCAAATGTCAGAGGAGTTTCATCCATGTTGACTATCTGACTCATTTCAAAAAAGAACTCCTCTCGTTTTCGGATGATAAAACGGTGAAAAGAAAGTATTTTTTCTTCATATTCTACCGGCATTTTCTGACAAAGCTTTGTTCTTACTCGCATTTTCAGTTTGAAGCGGTTCATAAAACGTTCACACCAGGACGTTGTACCTTTAAAACTGTCAATTTTACGTTTCTTAGCTAGCTTCTGTGCATGTATGAGAATCATTTTTGTTGACACCGCAATTAAATTAAGACGATTATCGTTCACTCATTTTGCTAAATCGATCTCTAACTCTGGCCAAAAGGGCATACTTCCACGATTTGCTCGCTTTCTTTTATTCATTTTAAACAACTTAAGTTTGTCAGAGCGCCACATCCTTATAGTTTTTTCCGTTGGTGGTGGCCCGAAATGCCGTTCAGCTGCTCTGTTTCCATGTACTTCAGCATATTTTATCACTTTTAACTTAAATCCCATTTCATAAGAGTTTCTTTTTGCAGCCATATCTGCGACTAAGATTGACAAACTCTATTATACTGTTCATACTGTACAACTGCTTCGGAGTTTATATTAGGTCTGCTTACAAATTATAGGCGGAGCCATGACATTTCAGTAAACTTCCGTTTAAAAGTAATTACTGCGTAGACGAATACTAAGTATTTCATATTTACTTTTATGCTTCTCGACTACCTACCTAGGTACCCGAAAAGCATACAAATGTATTTTATTTGTTCAAAAATAAATATCCTCGGCATATAAGACGCACCCAACTTTTTCAAGTATGCTTTTGATACAAAAAGGTGCGTCTTATAGGCCAGGAAATACGGTATAACATAATTATCATGATTACGCTTAAAATTTCAAGAACTTTTGAAGTTTGTCGTAAAAATAGAAATTATTTAATTAAAGGATGATTTTTATAAAATTTCAAGGTTTTCAGTTCTCTCTGAGTTCCTAGATGCAGTGGAAGAATAAGAACTTCAATAAGAACCGCTCATTCTTAATTTTTAAATTTTGGAAAAAATGTCAGCCATCAGGACTATTTTGAAAAAAAAATTTTAAAGTGATAAACTATCCCTAAGCATTTAAATCTTTTTATCAAAAATAAGGTTTGCAAACATTAATAGGAATTATTCGGGCTCACTAGACCTCAATAGGGCCGAATAAAATTTAAAAAAACAATGTAAAATCGTAAAATTGGCCGCTCTTTCCGAATCCACTGAAAAAATTGGGTTCGGGTCCATAGGGCCCAATATGAGACCCTGGGTCTACCATACTGAAAATTTTAAATGCTTTTTTCTCGGAAATAACACAGTGAATGACAAATGTACATTATCGGAGGCTCGGTGGGTTTCATAAAGGCCTGAAAAAAATTCAAAAAATACCTTAAAATTGTAAAATTTTCCGCTCTTTCTATATCCGGTGTAAAAAGTAGGGGTTCCCATTTACCTAACCGGACTTGGGGTCCATAGAGCCCAATATGAGACCTCCAGCCCAATTTTCCTAGAAATTGTGATGTACTCAGATGATTAAAATGAGAAAAAATAAAAAGTTCACAGTATTTTATACAAAACTGAAGTAGATAAGGGAAGTTTTGTCATATATTTCGGAAATAAAAATTATTTAGCTTCAATGCATATGAATCGTTCGCAAGGTTTGTTAAGAAATGGCAAGATTTAGCAAAGTTTAGTAATGTTTGACAATGTATTGATAATAATTTAAAACATACTCAATTAATAAATCTAGATGAGTCATGTGAACTCAAACGTATTAAGCACACTAAACTTTTTCGACCTTGTATTGTAGAAAAATTAAAAAAGTGTGGGTCTTAGAACCCCCGGTACGAGTGAAACTTCTAACTAGTAAAATCTGGATGAAATATAGAAGTTCGAGCATAGGGTAGATACCCTGCCATGCTCGTGACTGTTACAGAGTTGTAATATATAATATGTAACAAAGTATAACAAATTAATACACTGTATATAACAATTTAGTCTGAACACTAGGTATTTTGATTTGCTAAAGTTGCAAAAGCTAAATGGTGAACAGCAAAGGTCTGTCTCGGTTTCGGCTTGTACTAAAAAGGAAAACAGGGATAGAGGGAGAGAGGGAGGGATCAGATTAGGTTAGTCTAGAGTGAGTGTGAGGATTATTGCCACAGTAGGGTAAGAGCATCAAGAATCAGGCGAAGCTGTTCTTGCACCTGGGGAGGGGTTGGATCGGAACCTATGGCAATGGCACGTTCAACCCATTCCTCACAATCCTGTTGGAACAAACGCTCTCTCAGTCGAGTCTTGAAGCTGTCAGAGGTGGTACTGATGTAATAGATGTCTGAGTACTGGTTGAGAGCGCGAGCGGATTCGATAGTGAAGGACTGGTAGAGCGAAGATGACTTAGTCTTGGGCACAACAAAGGGAGGACGTGGACGGCGGGTTGAGCGCCGAATGGCATCAGGGCCGGGATCAAAGCGGAATCTCATGAATAGGTAGTGTGGCTGTTCGGACTTAACAACTGAATATGCTAGCGACACAGCAAGAAATTGGCGGCGAGAGTTAGCTGAGAGCCAACCTAACGAGATTCTGAATGGTGCAACATGGGCCCTACGAGGTATGCTTCCATACGCAACCCGCACGCACGCGTTGTGAAGGGTATGAACCTTCTTTCTTTGGCCGAGATTAAGGGAAGACAACACTGGGGCACCATAATCAAAAAAGGGCAACACTAATGCCTGAACTAGGTGAGCACGGACTGAGCGGGACAGAGACCTTTTAAAGTAGCCCAATGAGTACAGGGCGAAATTTATCCTCCGACTCATGTCACTGATCTGGAGATTCCAGTTGAGTGTTGGAGTTAGTTTGAAACCTAGGGTCTCTAGGGAAGAAGCGAAAGGGATGATTCTATTTCCGAGGATGAAGGGCGCGCAGCTTCTGAAGGAGACGGAGATGGGGGACCGTGTCAAAAGCCTTCGATAGATCAAAGGAAATGAGCACGGTGAGCTGACCTTGGGACATGGCCACGCGGGCATCCTCCTTGATACCGAGTACCGCCGTCTGAGAGGAGTGCTTGGTCCTGTAACCGGATTGGTAAGGATCGAGAGTGTTCGTCGACTGAAGATAAAAGGAGAGTTGCTGATGAACAACTCTCTCAAGGAGCTTCGACAACTCGGGTAGTTGGGCGATAGGCCTGGTATCTGAGGGTGACTGAAGATGTGGTACCTTGGCAAGCGGCGTGATAAGCGCCCTTTTCCACTGGGATGGAAAGACTCCAGTTGACAATGACTCATTTACAATGGCGGTTGCTGAGTCAAGTACCGCGGGGAATGCGAGCTGCAGCATGGTCGATGAAATGGAGTCAGAGCCCAACCCCTTAGACTCGCCCTTGTAAAATATAGACAGGAGGTCTGCAGAGGTGATAGGATGGAAGTCAAAGTTGTTATTGGTTGGGATAGGATTGGTCAAAATTAGGTTTTCAGTAAGGATGGAAGTGAGGGGTTGACTGGATTGAGAGATGGAAGCGTAGTGGTGATTTAGGGTGGGTGCATCAAATTGTAACAGAGGAGAAGGATATCTTTGGGAAACAATGCCGGCTTTTCTAATTTCCCTCCACATTGTGGAAGGATCTGTATCAACGGAGGTTTTGCTGAGGAGAAGCTCAGTTTTTGAATTGCGGAGGTCGGTAACAACCTCATTACGCAGGACCTTATACCTTGCGCGAACCGTAGGTGACTTGTAGCGCTCTGCCAGTTGATACAGCCGATCCCTGATTTTCATTTTGGTTAGTATCTGATTTGTCACCCAGGGTTTGCGCAAAGGGTCGAGCGTAATGAGTCTAAGAGGTGCAACTGAATCGAAAGAGGAAAGGATGGATGTAGTGAGGGAGGTAACGGTACTGTCAAGGTTAGAATGTGTTGAAGGTTGGTGTACGATGTGCATTGAGGGAAGGGATTGGTTGATGTGTACGAAACGATTTGAGTACAGGTTCACAGAGTCTAGGTGAGTGGATGAATGTGAAAGTTTGGTGTGGAGCAGTTTGCAAAGTTCAGGTGAATCAATGTTCTTAAGTTTTCGGGAAAGAATTTGACGTGGGGGGAATGGGGGGGTTTGGAGGTTGTAGGTGAGCGAGATGCGATCATGACCTGGGGTGAACGGAGCATCAGACATGGAGAAGTTGGAAACTTCCTCAAGTCTCCTCACAATAAAAAGGTCAAGGCAAGAATGATGCGTTGAGCCGTCACGCCAAGTAACATGGTGAGTGGGTTCTCGACTAACTAGGTGAAGCCCAAGTTTCTGTAAGGACTGCTCAAAAGAGGTGGAGCTATGATTTACAGTCGAGAGGTTGATGTTAAAGTCGCCTGTGATGACCACATGTTTATAGGACGGCAAGTATTCGAGGAGGCTGTCGGTAAGCTCAGGTGAAAGTGTGTGACGTGCTCGTGGGAGGCGGTAAACTATTGCAAATAAGACTCGTGTATTTCCTAGATTGATTTCTGACACAATAAATTCGGGGGCTTTCCGATAAGGTCCCTGAGAGGTCGCCAGAACCTTCATTTTGAAGTCCTCACGATAATAGAAACCCACCCCACTACCTGTCTTGCCAGACCGATCGTGGTGGACAAATTTGCATCCTGGAATGTCAAACATGTGAGTAGGACGATCGGTATATTAACATGTGAGTAGCGCGAGCAAATGATACTTTTGGGCATGGATTTCTATTATCAATTCGTTAAAGTGCGTTGCAAGGCGGTTGATATTAATGTGTCCTATTTTTAGGTTAAGTGGCCGGGGTGAATGATAAGAGTGAGAAACGGTGGAGAAATCGCGGTGACTATGGGTGTTGTATGGTGGTGACGATGACTGTGACGATGTGGCTAGGTTCTGTGAACCAGTAAGTTTTCAGCTGGTTGGATTAGTCAGTGAGGCGTGATGAAGTTGGGTGCAAAGGGCATTGATATCACCCTCAGTAAAAATTTGAATTAGCGGCGAGCTGTCACTCATGCGCATGAAGACTGAGGTATCGCGGAGTAGGGGTCCAGGGAGGGAATGGTCTCGAGCCAGGGCACGTGCACTGAGCAGGAGCGAGTGGACAGATGGCGGCGTAATAGCATCCATGTAGATTTGATTCCCGACACCAAACCCAAATATATCCTTGTTGGTCTTGCCACGGAGGGCACCCTTGTGTGCCATAACATCGTTACGGACTACAGGAGAAGTGAACTTTGCCACAAGGGTAACAGCTTGGTTTTGATCTGCCTGACGAGGGTTGCTGAGGTTCTTACCAGCCCGAGGCTTAGGCTGCCACTCCCGGACCTTGTACAAAAATTTGGCCGCCTCCGGGCACTTAATAAAATCAAGAACCTTTACGATTTCATCAGTGGAGTTGTTCTTGGTAGTCAGTGGAAGGCCGGAAAAGCGAATCTCGCAAACGTCTGGTTCTGCCGTTTTTTTGACAAGACGATCAACACTCTTCTCGAGCACATCAATGCGCTGATGGGTGCGGGCATCGTGGCGGTCAAGGCGTTCATTGAAAAGCTCGAAAAGCTGCTTGAGTTCCGTTGACACAGTGGAACTATTCATAAAAGCCTGCTCACGTTCCTCATAGGTGGCCATCCTAGTGAGGTGTGCCTGTAAGGCCGCTTTCCGAGTTGCAGGCGTTAGTTCGGGTGAAGTGGAAGCCAGGCGCTTACGAGTAGCAGCTTCTGGGTCAGCAGGAAACGAAGTGGGCGTGGCCTGTGGCTGGTTTGACTGTATGTGTGACAGTGTGAGCGATGACTGTGAAAAAACCGAGCGAGCTGGTTTTCACCGTTCGTTTACGAGAGACGGTGGTCTACTATTGTTGTTTCTAGGAGTGGGAACTGGAGAATGAAAGCACGAAACAAAAGAGACAGACTTACCAGAAGGGTTAGTGGTGTTTTGCGATGATGGTAGTGGTGCGCTTTTGGACTTGTTGGTCATGCTCTCATGGTACTGCTTATTTTCTTTTCCACACTAATGTACCTCACAGTTGGTAAGTTAGAGATCGCTTGCTACCTCGAACTATACAGCGGCACTGGCTCGTGCGAACTAAAGAAATTCAAATCCTTGCGCCAAGGTGATTACAGTGCAGGTAACAGCTGAGTGCGAAAAACCAACGATGAGCGGATGGTGACTATCTAACCTCAAAAGTATGCACAGACTTTTTCCGGGTCTCCAGCTCAATGGAAAGTTGAGCCACCAGCGAGATTTTTAGCGTGTTGAGCTGGGAAACTGTCCAGAAAAGGTCTGAAAAAGAGTCTCCAATAATCGGAGTGAAGTAAACGGTTAGCAGGTACAAGACTTACGGAGCGAAAAGCAACGAGGTGTTTATGCTTACCAGTCGTACCAACTCAATACCATCTTAGTAAAAAAACAAAGTACATTTTTTGTAAAAACAATTACTATAGTTTAATATTTTTCGCAGAAAAATACATAATTATAGGAAATATTTATTGAATTGTTAAGATGCATACCTGATTGATATGGGGACCAGAAATGAACGGCACTGGGGAGCGTCACTGACAATAGCCTCCTCTCCCAGCAAATGTCTGAGTGTGGGTCGTCTTACTAATGTGCACACAAAAAAAGTCTGCTCCGCGCCAAATTTCTTGGAGAAGAGGCTATTGCCAGTAGCGCCCTCCAGTGCCGTTCATTTTTATAGGTCCCCATAAGAAGAAGAGCACGAGAGACAAAGAGAGAGAGAGAGAGAGAGAGAGAGAGAGAGAGAAGAGAGAGGCCTGACTGAGCCCAAACTTGAGGTAGATGGAGTGTGCGCCGTAAGCAAAGTGTGTGTATTACAGATACACTACGCACACATACAAAAAATACTCAAGTAGTAGTACTCCGAAAATCTATAGATATATTCTTTCAGCAAAATTTTTTCTTAAGGCACACATGCCATCTACATCAAGTTTGGGCTCAGTCTGGCCTCAATGCTTAGGCTGCTGTGCCTTGCCGGCTGTCTCGGAGATCTTTAGCGCTGAAGAAAGTGCACTGAAAGAAGTACCCATTGCTATGAGGCTGGTGCTCGCCACTTTCATGCGCGTGGCTTTGCCACTCCGATTTTAGGAGACGGCCACCTCGAATTTGGGTGGCGAGCACCAGCAAAAAAGCTTCTGTCTCAAAGGACGCTGACGACGCTTACAGGTAGGGATGATCTGAGAGTACTTATCTTAGGACTATGATCGTAAGTTCCATGACCTGAACAACCAGGTCACCGATGACGAGGTATACCTGAGGTGACATTTCCGAGGAATCAAGTAAAACTTTCTAGGATTGTCTTTGGTTAGTTGAGAGTGACTTCTGTGACCTGGTAAACCATGTCACCGTGGTATATCTAAAGTATCATCTTTGAAGAATTTAATAAAATATAATTTATAATTAAATTTACTCAAAAAATTTTATAAATATACCAAATTCCTCGAAGATGATTCCAGGTATACCTCGTCATCGGTGACCTGGTTGGCCAGATTATAATGAAGTCGTCCTCAACTATTTACATAGTTACTAAAAAATTTCCTAAAAACTTCACTTGATTCCTCGGAGATAATGCTCCAGGTATAACAGGACGACCTAAATAGCCAGGTTATGGAAGTCGCTCTCAATTATGTACAGAGTCACCTAAGACTTTTCTAGAAAGTTTTACTCCATTCCTCGGAGAAGATGCCCTAGCTATACCTCGTCATAGGCAACCTGCCTGTCTAGGTCATGGAACATGCGATCATATTCCTAGGATAACTACTCCCAGATCATCCCTAGCTGTAAGCGTCGGCAGCGTCCTTTGAGACAGAAACTTTCTTGCTGGCGCTCGCCACCCGAATTCGAGGTGGCCACCACCTAAAATCGGCGTGGCAAAGCCACGCGCGTGAAAGTGGCGAGCGCCAGCCTCATAGCAATGGGTACTGCTTTCAGTATAGGGGGACAACTCTTTTGAGTTGAGGGTAAAATTGAAGGAGTTGAGGGGAGGGAAGCCAGGCTTTTTGGATTCACTCCTAACCGCTTAAAACTCGCTACCGACTGAATGGAAGTTTCACTTTAAAAATGAGTATTTTGTTACTAAAATTATCAAAGGCCTTGTTGGACATTGTTCTAACTAATTTTTCAAATTGAAAAAATGTTTTTCTTATTGTACAAAAGTATTTATTGAAAATGTGCTATGAAAATTTATAACATTCGTAGATTTTATGCAATTAAAGTTAATTGTAAATATCCAACTAATTTTTCACATTGAAAAAAGTTTTGTATTTGTATAAAAGTATTCTTAAAAATGAGCTATGAAAAGGGTATAGCCGGGTAAGATAGTCGAATCGGCCCCCAGCGCGGACCCCTACAATATATATATATATTATTCGAAGGGGCATGAAAAAAGAAAATTTTTGGCGCCAACCAGAATTTTTTATACCCACTACTGCGCATGCGTGGTCCAAAATAGTGATTTTTCAACTTTGATTTTTATCTCTAAATCTAAGAGGGCTAGAAAAACGCGGTTTACGGCGAAATTTTGTTTACAAAAAATGTAGTTCAACCATATTTTTTTCAATCATTTTTGGCGCCAAATTCAAATTGTTGAGGCTGTTTTTCGAATTTTTTTCCCTAAAAAATGCGATTAAAAAAAAAACGGTGATACATACCTCTCTAGAAAAAAAATGTGTCATGTATTTTAAGAAAAATAAGCTTTACAAATTTTTTCTAATTTTTTGAAGTGGTGGAAGACACTTTTTAGGCCAAATTATTGAAATTTTTTATCTAAATTACCACTTAGTGGCTGCATACTGCATTAAAATATAACATTTACATCGCTGAACTACATTTTTGTAAACAAAATTTTGCTGTAAATCGCGTTTTTCTATCCTTCTTAGATCTCGAGATAAAAATTTTGTTGAAAAAACACTATTTCGCCCTGCGCATGCGCAATTAAGGGAATAAAAATTGCGGTTAGCGCCAAAAGTTTCCTTTTTTCAAGACCTTTTAAATGATATATATATATATATTGTAGGGGTTTCCGCATATAAAAATTTCGCCTACCTGACCTAGTGTACAATTTTTTAGTGATGAACATGGTTGAACTAGTCTCGTTAGAGGCATTAAAAATTTTTCTTGCAGAAACCCCCACAATATTTTAGCTTTTTTGTAGCTAATTTGTGACGCCAAAATTAATTTTGTGGCCGCCCTCAATTCCGAGAAATCGTGGCTAACCCAGCGTAATATTGCGTCAGGTGAGCATTCGAGATATCTCGGGCTAGGAAGGGAGTTAAGGGACCAGGTAGGTCGTCAAATTTTTAGTTATTTTGTAACCGAAAAATGGCGCTGTTCCCGAGGACGCGGCTCATGCCCTCCCACCCCTACCTACTACCGCTGGGGTGGGGGGGGGATGAAATATTCGAGTTAAGGTCCCAACGATTGGGGTGAGATACCTTATTTTTTAGCTATTTTATAGCTGTAATTTGCCACCGTCCACGCTTTTGTGGCCGCCTCCGATTCCGAGAAATCGTGGCTAACCCAGCGTAATATTGCCCCAGGTGAGCATTTGGGATATCTCGGGCTAGGAAGGGAGTTGAAGGACCTGGTGGGTCGCAAAATTTTTAGCTATTTTGTGGCTGAAAGATGGTGCTGTTCCCGAGGGCGCGGCGCCCCCCCTCCCACCCCTACCTGCTACCCTGGGGTGGGGGGGGATGCAATCTTCGAGTTAAGGTCCCAACGATTGGGGTGAGATACCTTATTTTTTAGCTATTTTATAGCTGTCATTTGCCACCGTCCACGCTTTTGTGGCCGCCTCCGATTCCGAGAAATCGTGGCTAACCCAGCGTAATATTGCCCCAGGTGAGCATTTGGGATATCTCGGGCTAGGAAGGGAGTTGAAGGACCTGGTGGGTCGCAAAATTTTTAGCTATTTTGTGGCTGAAAGATGGTGCTGTTCCCGAGGGCGCGGCGCCCCCCCTCCCACCCCTACCTGCTACCCTGGGGTGGAAAGGGAGGAGGCTGAAAGCTTTGAGTTTCTATGTCAATGATAGGCCGCAAATCGTAGAACAGTCGCCAACGAACTAAAAAACCTTTAAGGTGGTCCCAAACCCTCTAATGATTAAGTTTAAATAAAAGTTTGAGCCTTTAAACAGGTTTTTTTAAGTAAATAAAACTCTCCTGGATTCATTGGTAAAATAAAAAATGTGGATACCCGAGCTACTTTTTGAGAAAAATTAACTTGAAATTTTCGATTTTTTCATAGGGCTCCGAGCTTCAAGTTAAAGCTTCTCGAAATTAGGTCGCTAGGTTTACATTTAAGTTACGTTGAATTTTCTGCGAAATTTTAGGTGTAAGATTGTAGGAAATTAAAAATAAATCATGTTAAATCAGGTTTTAAAAATTTATTATTTTATTATTGTATTTTTTTTTAGTAAAAAAGTTTCACTGCGCCTTTACATTTACCTGGCTGAGAAAAAATATATTGTAACGAATTGTACAAAAAGTTGAATTGAATCTTTCTTAGTAAATTCTGCGGTTAGAATGTAAAATTACTACAATGCCCTCGGCAATGCCGACAATTCAAGTGCCCTGGGAACATAAAACTTTTCTCTACATAAGAAGCCCAAAATTTTAATTAATCAAGTTTTAAATCACAACAAATTTTACTTGAAAACTATAGTTCTAAAATCAAATTTGAAATTTTGAAAAAAGAATACTGTCACGTCCCCACAATCCCTCCGACTCAGGTTTAATCAGGGGCCTCGGTTTAATCACCGTGCAAGGCGGCAGGTAAGCACTCTGCTGTCAGCGTGTGAATGAGTTCGACGTAAATCGCAGGATTGACCCCACCAGCATGAAATAATAATAAAGCAAATGCATCGTGGACCTCACCTTTTCCTCCCGGTGCATAAAACAACATACTCAAAAATCTTTCTCTTTTAAAGGAGAATAAACATAAGTTAACTGATATTCGCGTGTTGTGTTCCTTGTGTTTTACTCCTTCGAACCTATTCTTCGGCTTGACCCGAGAACCCAGAAGATCAATTACCCTCGTTAATAATCGAGAGGATCGCGTAGAGTTAGTCAGATAAATACCTTCAGATTAATTTTTGTTGCTATTTTCGTAAACAATTTTTTTTTTTTTGCACATATGTATTCTAATTTTATTAAGAGATAGTTCATTATTAAATGAATGCATTTATTTGTAAAAAAAAAATTTTGTGTGTGTTTTTTTATGATTTTAAATTGTAGGGGGCAGTAAAAGTCATGAAATTAAGAATAAAGAAGATCCTTATTCCTACACGCCTTGATTTGACGCGACTCTTATCTGTCTCTCAAATCGAGAGAATGCCGAAAAGAGATTTTTCATATTTTTTTATATTTAAGAGTAATTAATTTGCGGTAAATATTTTTGTTAATTTTTATTAGCTTAGAGTAAGAAGGTTCCACCTCAGAAACTGCGGACAAAAGGTCAAATCTAACGGCCCTACGATGATTTTATAAATTAATAATGTTGAATTTTTTTCTCAAGCACATTTTAAATTTGTAGTTTATTTTTTTTCCAAAGCTTTCTTACGTGTTGAGTTTAATCCACCGTGTAACTACAAATTTAAAATGTGCTCGAGAAAAAATTCAACATTTATGAAACCGTCGTAGGGCCGAGAGGTAAAACCTTTTGTTACGAGAAATTTCTGAGATGGGACTTTCTTACTCTAAGCCGACGAAATGTTCAGCAAGATTTTATTTTAAAACATCATTTATAAAATTACATTGTTTAAAACTGTCATTATGGTATGAATTTTTCAATATGCCCGAGAAAGGTAAAAAAAATCTGGAAAATTTATATTTTTGTAGTTTACTGACCTGTCAACAATTGAAAATTTTTTAACAAAAATTTAGAAATAAGTCATTTATTTCTTCAGGCAAAGTCTTATCTTTGTGGCTGATAAATTAATAACAAATAGTTCCCGAGTAGAGGAGGATTTTCCTCGGGAACGATTTGAGGGTGATCTAAAAAGTTTTCTTCAGCTTTGGGTTGATCTATTTCCATTACCATCTCGGTTCCATTCTCATCCTTTTCACTTTCATAGCTCACTCCGCCCTTCTCAAGACTCTGATCACCGTTCGTGTTTTCTAGATCATCCCTATCCTCATTTTCAGATTCCTTTTCTACTTCTTCATCTTCCCATTCACATCCACTTAGCTCGCTATCAGTTTCTTCTTCTACCTTGTCATCATCTGAACTCTCTTCCACTTCTTTATTTTCCTCATCCTCTCCTTTCACTTGAACTTCTAGATAAATTAATAAATGAATAAATACTAACAAGATCTGAAAAAATTAATTTTGTACAGTGTTTGAGCTACAGCTCAAGCGATCGGGCAACAATTTGATGTAGCTTTATCTAAAATTAGGTTTTTTATTTTTTCTTTTAAGTTAATATCTTCAGTTAATAAGCCAAGGTTGAATCGTTTGTAACTGTAAGCAATTTTATTTTAGATAGTTTTAAAAATATTAAAGAAATCACATCGATCTGATAATTTTTTTCTAATTTATTATGTAAAATTTTAAACAACACAAGAATTAATTTTATTGCATTCACCCGTTGATATGTACAATTTATTCATTACCTTCTTTTCTATAGTTTTCTTCAGGAAACAAACAGATTAACAGGACGAAATGGAACATCATAAAGTCAGCGATGGCGTGCCTACCTTACCGACCCTACCGGCTGCTCACTGGCTTATCATGAAGAAAAATATGTATATTTTTTTAAGGAACTGTAATAAGTTACTCATCATAACAAAAATAAATGATCATAACGGTACATTTACTTATACACGCTGTACGCTTACGTTATTTAGATTTTATAGTATTCCTGGTCACTCTAACTTCAAAATTGAATCTTTAACTCTTGTCACAGAGAACTATAAAATCTAAATAATGTAAGTGTACGACGTATACAAGTAAGTGTTCTGCAGTTTTTTTTTTGCATTTTTTTCAACTGCCTCTAAGCATAAGTTAAGAAATTTACTGGTTTTAATAACATATTTCAGCAGTTAAAACTTATAAAACTACGAATTTTTTTTGTAGAATTTTTACTTAAGTGACTTAATAACAGAAAAATTTAGAAAACTTTTGTGATAACGATGTAAAACTCATGAAAAAAGTATTGAATATCGGATTTAAGTGAGACAAAAAAAACTATATTTTTAAGGTAGATTTTTCAAAAAGAAAACAATAAAATGTGGGAATATTACCATTCAAACGAAATATTGTAATTTTTTTTTAGATTGAACTATCATTATTGGTAAATAAAAAACTATGTAGAGTTTTTTCTAATTTTAGCCACAGTTAAAATTTAAAGGTTTCATTCTAAACTTTAGCAAATGTACCGCAGTATACGATTACTCAGTTTTACGGAATGTAATATTTGAATATATCATCAAAAAAGCTTTTACTTGGGCGAAGTGGAAATTACACCTCAAAACTGTAGCGTTTGTGAAAAAGCAATACAATTTATATATTTTAAGAAAAAGTCTAAGCTTTCGATCGTAATCTGTCTATTTCGATGAATATTAATTAAAAAGTTATAACTTTCAAATAGAATTGAGACTTTTATTTTTATTTTTTTTTATTTATTGATTAATTTTTATTTTTTGATGAGATAAATAAAGTTAAAGCTTTCAACTAAAAACAAAAGAAAAAACTTTTCTGAAAAAAAGTATTTTTGTACTAAATTTTTAATGAGAATTTTTTTCTGAGTAATTAACAAAAATCAATCTCTAAAAATTTAATTTTTTCCTATTCTGCCGCCATCAGTTCTATATTATTTTTTATTATATATAATCATCATACATAATCACCATAATCATCATTTCGAAGTACACTTTGATTTAATCAAAAAAGCCGTAATCGTACATAGATTCGACCGTAAAGTGTATTAATATTTTATCTTACACCGCAGTCAGTGCGCAAGATTTTACACATGCGAAAAAACTGCATGAGTACTAAAAACAGAGACCATCGGACACAGTATTATAAAGGGCAAACGAAGTTTTATTGCTCACTTCCTCGCAAAAACTCTTTATCTTTTAGTTTTTATTTTATTACTAATGAATAATTGAACTTATAAAATTGTGAATGTGTATATAATTGAACTTATAAATTTTCATTTACGTATATGACTTTCAAATAAATTTTTAATTTCAAAGACACAGATTATTACATACATTTTTTATCGCTTTCTGGCAAATTTATAGCATTTGCTTTTGCATCGTACTCACATTTCTCAAAATAATAGTTTGCACATCGTAATCAAGTTCCGTGGAATCTACTTATTTTACGTTTAGGATGTATGTACAATTCGTTACAATGTATTTTTTCTCAGTCAGGTAAACGTAAAGGAGCAGTGAAACTTTTTAAATAAAAATAATACAATAATAAAATAATAAATTTTTTAAACCTGATTTAACGTTATTTATTTTAAGTTTCCTACAATCTTACACCTAAAATCTCGCAGAAAATTCCACGTAACTTAAATATAAACCTAGTGATATATTTAGTCTTTGGATTTTTCACCTTACTACGCGTTAAATTTCGGGAAGATTTAACTTGAAGCTCAAAGCCCTTAAGTTGTAGGCAGTTTTTTTTAGTTATTCTATGCCCAAAACCACATAGAAAGTTTTACTCTGCACCTAGGGCACACAGGTTGTAGGGATCGCAGTTTAAGTTTGATTTTCCTTCGCCCAGAGCACTTGACTTTTAAGGCTCGTAGTTTTTATTTTATCTTATTTCTGCTTGGTGCTAGATTTTTTCAAAGATTGAAAAATGGCCTATTTTTAAGCTATTTTAAGCAATGTTGTGGAGATCCAGGTGTCTCATGTGAGACTTGCTGCGTGTTGGTCTTCTTGATGTGTAGACGTTACCAGGTCGCCACTACCTGGATTTTGCGTGTTAGCAGGTAGAAGGAATGGGTACAAGAAAAGTTAGTGGTTAACGTGTTAGCTCTTTATTCTTTTAAATTTATCTATTTACAAGGGAGGCAGCTCGACCGACTAGCAGGCGTGACGAGACGAGACTGCCGACTTCGTTATCGGCTCGCACACTCGCTCAGCTCCCCAACGACAATGCGGTGTTGCCAAATTGCGTGCTGCTGTGGCTTCGCCACAGTGCTCCCCCCGAAATGCAGTGGTCATGCAATTTACACAAAAAATATAATAAATTATTGCATGCCATCCGCATTGATTCTTTCGGAAGTTATAATTTCAGTCTGTCTGACTTTGAACAAGAGCTGAGTGATTTTTAATCTTAAAAAAATATCAATGTTTAATTTGCATTGCTTTCGCTTGTAACAATATACGCTTTTAATTATTTAATATTATACACAACATTTTTTAACTATCACATTTTTTTCTTTCTTTTTTAAATAATTTGTCACATCACAACGTTTAAAAGAATTTTTTTAAATCATTGCTTTTCATATTTAAATTTTTTTCAACTTCACAACTTAGAAAGCGACAAGCGCATCTGCCGCAGTGGCTTTTAATCAATAATTAACCGCAACTGCGGAAATTGCTCTAAAGCTGCGCAATTTGGTAATTTTAAGAATCTTAGCAATGATTTATTCATTCAAATCATAATGTCAAGTCAATGGAATCCCTAGAGTTTTAAACTCGTATCACATTTAATAAATTTACAACGGTGTCATTGGTTTTTCGCTAGCAATAAAATTGCTCACCGGTTTTTGTTTTACAACACTTCTGAGTCAAAATTTCTGAAATCGGACAGAAAAACAAAACTTTCGAAATTCGATAGCCTTTGTACGCAAAAGTCAAGTGTTATGCTTTAAAAAAAAGCCAGTAAAGTTTTTTTTTAAATAATAATTTTTCTAAAAGTTATAAACAATCAAACTTTTAGGTGACTATTTTTTTAAATCGCCATTTCTAGAGAACTATTTAATAAAAGTTTACAAAATTTTAACAACGACTTCACAAATAAGTAGAGAATTGAATGATAAATAAATTAAAAAAAAAAAATTTAATTTGTTTATAAAAAATTAATTTTTTAATAAACAAATGAAAATTTAATAAACTTCTCATATGGGTGGGCCAAAATTTTTTCAACGATATTTTTCTTTAAAGTGTTACCTAGAAGTACGTGAAAAAAAATTTTGGTAATATTCACAAGAACAAAAGTTGTGAATTTTTAAAGACCGCAAAACGAGCGCTGCGACGAGCGCGGCGAGGTGACGGAGCCACGGCGCACGACGCTACCGCTTCACGCGCGCTCGCATAACTATTTACATTTTCCGATTATTTTCAAAAATTGGGTTTCTTAATGACTGCGTTTTTACTTACCGTAAGTATGCTAATAAAAAATTTACTTTATATTTACATATAAATTTATATTCAAAAATATAAGTTTATTCATTACAAAATTATTTTTCGATTTCTAACTAATTTTGTTTTATTAAATACGAATTTATCACTACATTCTATGAACAAAAAATTGTTTGTGAGCTGAAATAACTTTACACTTTAATTTTTTAGTATTTACTGGTATGTAACAGTGGAATTGGCGTGTCCCTTTAATGGTTTTGGCTTTCGAGAAACGTGGCTCGAGTTTTTTTTTCATTTCTTCATACTCTTTCGTCATGACCATGCCAAAATTAATTTTTTTAAAAAATTTTTCAGCCCATTCAAAAAGAGTTTTTGTAGTTGTAATTTGTATGTTATTTTGTAAGCTTGCTCGATAAGCGTTTCTTTTTACGCATCCACCTATGCCATCACAGGCACCTTTTCCGTGTGAAGTAGCAAAGAAGTGCCATTCAGCTGAAATTTTGAAGTCCGCTCGGTGATGTAATAAATTTAAACAATTAAATTTATTTTTATACTGCGACCCCGCGCCATCAGAAAAATAAAATAGTTTTTTAACGTTTTTGGTACCAAATTTTTTTTTCAAAAAAGAAATCATTTTTGCGTTGTACAAATATACTCCTGTAGCGTCATGATTTTCGACTTCTGACAAAACCACATAATTGATGTTTCTCACAACATTATTTTCTTTGCAATAAATTACATACACATGCAAAGAGGCTTGATCTTTGGACCAGTGTTGTGACTGTATAGCATCTTGTACATGAAATGAATAATTTTCTGAAAAATCCAGAGTAACCAAAAACTCTCCACTCTTCAGTGAATTTTTCAGCTTTTCAAGATACGCTGCTTGTGATTGGGCTATGTAATCATGTTTCAACACAATTGGGAGATCTTCTGCAAGACTTTCCGTAAAAATCTGTATATTTTCAGTTTTACTTAACAGTTGGCACCTTTTAAAAAAAAAGAGACAGTATGAAAAAATAATAAAATTAAACAAAAAAATTATTTTTTAGAAATTATATAGTTTACGAAACCTGTCTGTTGTGACCCATTGATTACAAGTGATGCTGTCTATTTCACATTTTTGTAAATTTTCTGTTAAATCTTTGATAACTTGATTCGTTCCGGGACATTTTCGACAATCTACAAGAAAGCAATCAGTAGTTGGAGTTGAGCAAATAATGTTTTTCAACCATTCTCGATAATTTACAGTAAAATTAATTTTCTTTTTTAGTAGTTCTCGTTGAAGTCCATTTATCTTAAGTCTTAAATTGCCATGTATTTTGCACACGCACACATTATGCGTGCCTTTAGCTCCGACTAATATGCACTGCGGTGGTCTGAGATGCCTAAATACTGCCAATGATATTTTTTCTTCAGGGTACTTTTTTATAAATTCAGTGTGTAGGTCTTCTAAGTTACCCATTAATAAACATTTCTAGGAATAAACATATTTACTTGTAAATAAAAAAAAAACTGAATAGAAAAAAGACTGAATAAAAAAAAAAATATTGTCAACGAATACGTCAGAATTATCGAAACTACCGAATGGGAAGATAAATCGCAAGATAAAAGAGAGAACCCAAAAATAATGTCAGCATTTTATTCGTAATGTAATTGGTTGAAAAACCAAATTTGAAATTTAAATTTTTATTTTTAATTTGTATATTACAATTCAATTAAAACATTTAGATAATAGATTCGCAATTTGATAAAAAATAATATTTATTTAATCAAGTGTTCCAAATTATCAGATTAAAATCATGAAAATAATAATAATTAGTATATAAACAAAAACAATGAATTAATAACCACGAAAGTTTAATACAATTCCGCGCGCTTGCGCGCTAAGAGGAATAGTGAATAAAATTAATCTAAAACTATCAATAATAGTTTACCTGCTCATGATGACGTTCTCCGTCAACAATTACTGACTTGTAATCTTTTACACCGGGCATCACTCTACTAATATCATCAGACAGATAAAAATCTTTGACTTTTTCAAGAAGATTTTCATTTAATCCTCGACCCGTTTTTTTATCAGGACGAGATGCGCATCCTTTTTCTATTTGTAATTTTTTTGCAGTCGTGACCATGTATTTAGTAACCCCAAATTCTTTTACTGCTTCTCGAATCGTCCAATTATTAATTGGAATTGTAGTAAGCAAACAGATTTTTTCTCCTCTTGAGGCATTAGATAATCTCAACTTAAAATCTTCGATCCAAGTATTTACATTACTTTTAAAGATTGCGTTTCAAAAATTTTGGTCATTTTCTATTAAGTTCAAATTAATTTTTTTAGCTGGCGTAGCAACAATTACTTCGTGAATTTCAGACGCGAGCTTTTTTCTTTTTGTCAACTGATCTATTCTATAGCATGTATAGTCTTCATCACCTTTCGTCAAATCTACAATCTGCTCTTCTTCACTTTCTTCTTGATCTTTTCCTTCATCGCCCTTATCAGTTTCTTTTTTTTCAAAGTTCTGTTTTTCGAATTGAATCGTTTCTTTTTTTTCATAAGCTTGGGTCTTACAGGAAGCACAAATGTAACAACCGAATAACTCTTTTAACTTTGGATCGCAATTTTCCGATATAAACTTTAAATTTTTTCTGTAACAACTATGACCCTTTTTTTTCAACGGATTACAGCACTTTGGTGGAGGAGTCATAATAAAAACACACAAACTGAGAATAAACAACCGAAAACAACGCTAATCTTGCAGCAATGCAGGCTTCAGAGGCACACGTGTTTTTCTCATTGAACAAAAAAAAACAATCGAATAAAACAATTGAACTACTATTGTTTAAGCGCGCCATTTTTGCCGCTTAGCCAATGATTTCAAACTTTTAAATTAGGGAGTGAAAGTGTGTTTTTTTCCAAAAAAATGTTTAAGATTTTCGAAATGTTAATTGAAATATTTGCTTAAAAATATATAGTGATAAATTCGTATTTAATAAAACAAAATTAGTTAGAAATCGAAAAATAATTTTGTAATGAATAAACTTATATTTTTGAATATAAATTTATATGTAAATATAAAGTAAATTTTTTATTAGCATACTTACGGTAAGTAAAAACGCAGTCATTAAGAAACCCAATTTTTGAAAATAATCGGAAAATGTAAATAGTTATGCGAGCGCGCGTGAAGCGGTAGCGTCGTGCGCCGTGGCTCCGTCACCTCGCCGCGCTCGTCGCAGCGCTCGTTTTGCGGTCTTTAAAAATTCACAACTTTTGTTCTTGTGAATATTACCAAAATTTTTTTTCACGTACTTCTAGGTAACACTTTAAAGAAAAATATCGTTGAAAAAATTTTGGCCCACCCATATGAGAAGTTTATTAAATTTTCATTTGTTTATTAAAAAATTAATTTTTTATAAACAAATTAAATTTTTTTTTTTTAATTTATTTATCATTCAATTTTCTACTTATTTGTGAAGTCGTTGTTAAAATTTTGTAAACTTTTATTAAATAGTTCTCTAGAAATGGCGATTTAAAAAAATAGTCACCTAAAAGTTTGATTGTTTATAACTTTTAGAAAAATTATTATTTAAAAAAAAACTTTACTGGCTTTTTTTTAAAGCATAACACTTGACTTTTGCGTACAAAGGCTATCGAATTTCGAAAGTTTTGTTTTTCTGTCCGATTTCAGAAATTTTGACTCTTCTGTGAGTTGATTGTTAAATGTTTGTTTCGGATTCAACTTAATATGCGATTTTAATCTTGCAATTTTTTTTTTTTTTTTTTTTTTTTTTTTTTTAAACATTTGACGTAGGCTTAATCCATAATTGGTACTGACCTAACATCATGATGAGTTGAACTGTGTAACAGAAATTTTTAATAAGTAATTTAACCTAGGTTTGGCTTTCACAGTCTTAATTATCAGTCTTTTTTTTTTTTTTTTTTTTTTTTTTTTTTTTATTTGTCTTATCACCTTTTATAGTTTACAAATAAGTAACTTAAATAAATTCAAGTCAGTCTGTGAAAAATGTATATAAAAAATACTTTCTTTCTTTCTTTTTCTTAAACTAACATAAATTTAGCCAGTCTTTCAAGTTTCGACATCGCTAGTTATTATTATTACATGTACTTATGTGACTATAATACAAACATCAAGTTTTTCGTCTTAATATATTAGGAACATATTTTTTCTCTCTTTTAGATTCATCAAAATTTACATCATCGTTCGATTCTACATTATTATCATTAGATTGCACAATCGACTCTTGCATTAATTCTAGAGGAATTTCTGCCTCGTTATCAAATGGTGGAACATACGATTCCGGATTGACCCTACCGTGCTGGTCCCAAGTGGAACTGTCGCTATCCACCTGTTGCTCGGTTACAGGATCAACTGTAGGTTGAACTGTAGTCTTTTGTGTCCCTTCCGTTGAATTGCAGTTCGTCCGCAAATTGGGAGTCAGTCGAGGACTCCCATTAATTTCTTCCTCCATTAGGAAGTGAGCTGGTACCAGTCGCTCCACATTGACGACCCTATTCTTGCCATTTATCTCCACCATATTCTGTCACTCAACCGTTCGACCACCCTATACGGACCCTCGTAAACTCTATCCAATTTGGTTTTCCTATTTCCCGTTTCTAGATGTACATGAGAGCACGACTTAATATCTTTAAATACGAAAGCTCGACCCGAGTTGTGATGCAGTACCGGAACTGGTTTCACTTTTCTCATATATATCCGGAATTCATTTAAAAATTTCCGTGGGTCAGGTTCCTCTCCCTCAGGAATGAAAAACTGGCCCGGAATCCTGAGAGGATTTCCATAAATAATATCTGCTGGACTAGCATCAGTGTCGCGTCTTACTCGCGTACGTAAACCTAACATTATAGTCGACAGCAATTCACACCAATCATTTTGTGCCGAGTGGCATTTCAGGGCCGTTTTTAAGTCACGATGGAACCTCTCGATCATACCATTAGAAGCAGGATGATAAGCCGTAGTCCTAATGCGTTCAGCACCCAGAAAATTAACAAAATCGTCATAAAAATTGGCTTCAAACTGCGACCCTTGGTCTGTCGAAATTTTCTCCGGCGCACCAAAACGCGTTACCCATGTGTTATAAAAAACTATGGCTAACCCCCTTGCTGTTATATCTACCACTGGCACGGCCTCTGGCCAACGTGAATACCTGTCTATCATTGTGAAAATGTAAGAGAAACCTCCACTGGATGGTAAGGGCCCTACCAAGTCAACATGAACATGTTTGAATCTGCCATCTGGCTGAATAAAGTGATTAGGTAGGAATTTGTTTCTGCAAGAAATTTTAGATTGTTGGCAATCGATACAGGTTTTACACCAACGTGCAATATCTCGACTCATATCTGGCCAGATAAACTGTCTTCTAATCAGTCTATCGGAAATTTTTGCACTAGGATGAACAGCTGAGTGAAATGAATTAAAAACTTTCTTACGTAACGTTTTTGGAAGGTAAGGTCTAATTACCTCGCCAAGAACGTCACAGTAAAGGTTTTTATCGCCATAAGCCAACTTAATTAACTTAAGAGGATGGTCGACGTTTTCAATTATTCCTCTCAGTTGCTCATCCTGTGATTGTTCCAGGCACAAATCATTAATGTTAAATAAAGTCGGAAAATTGATAGTGCTTATGTTTGGTATGACCTGTTTCAATTTATTAAACTCCTCAGCAGAGGAATCAAAAATGTTAGCACAGGAAATTACATCCACTGGAGGACGAGATAAGGTGTCGGCTACTGAATTGTTAATGCCCTCAATGTAATGGATTTTTGTGGAAAACTGGGAAATGTACTGTAGCTGTCTCAATCGTCTATCTAACATTTTATCAGGCTTTTGCATTATTGCATAGATTAATGGTTTGTGGTCAGTAAAAATCTCAAAATCACGACCTTCCAATAAGTAGTCAAATTCCTTAATTACCGAGTATATTGCAGTTAGTTCCCGATCATACACCGAAAAGCGTTTTTGCGCTGGATTAAATTTGCGCGAAAAAAAGGCCAATGGTTTCCAAATTCCGCTACATTGTTGTTCGATTACGGCCCCCATGGCAACATCTGAGGCGTCACTAACGACTCGTACCGGAGCGACGTCGGAAGGAAAAACTAAACGAGTAGCATTCATCAGGTCGGTTTTACATTTATGAGAAGCCCGATCTGCCTCAGCAGTCCATACGACCGGACGGTTATCTTTTTTACGCGCACCCTTTAAAAACTCATTAAGCGGAATTAAGGTTTCGGCTAATCGCGGAATGCATCTGTGATAGAAATTTAACATGCCCAAAAATTGACGGAGTTCATGAATGAGTGAGGGTCTAGGATAATCTTTAATCGCCTGAACTTTAGCAGGACTGGGTGAAATACCCTCAGCACTAACATGATGTCCCAGGAAGATCAACTCGGAAACTGCAAATTTACACTTTTTTACATTCAATTGAAGATGGAACTCGTCCAATCTCTTCATGACTATTTTTAAATGTTCGAGGTGTTCCTTCAAGGAACTGGATGCGATCAGAATGTCATCTATGTAACAAAAAACAAAATCTAAATCACCCAAAGCTTTGTGAATATACCGTTGAAAAGTAGAAGTTGCGTTTCTGAACCCGAAAGTCATGGCATTATACTCAAACAAACCAAACGGAGTAATGGTTGCGGTCTTAGGAATATCATCCGGGTGAACAGGTATTTGATGAAAAGCTCGTTCAAGGTCAAGGTGAGTAAAGATTGTCTTTCCATGCAAGGAGTTTGCAAAATCATTCATGGGTGGAATAGGAAAACGGTCTGGGATTGTGATGGAATTAATGAGTCTGTAGTCACCGCATATGCGCCATGTACCTTCAGGCTTCATGACTAAATGTATGGGACTAGCCCACGGGCTATCAGATGGTTGACAAATCCTAAGTTCACACCATTTATTAAATTCCTTCTTCGCAGCCTTAAGTTTATGCGGAGCCAATCTACGCGCACGTTGAGCCAACGGAGGTCCCGTGGTTCTAATACGATGGAAAATTCCACGATTTTTAAGTGACGCGTGTGGTTCTTTGCCCATAACTCTGGGAAATTTGCTCAAAACTTCTTCAACCTCCGTGCGAGGAAAAAAGGAATCCACTCTAGTGTTATTTACATTTTTAATGATACCCGTATCCGATTTTTCACCCAAGTTTGCGTTTACTAAACAGTTTTCCGTGAGGTCAGGTAAAAGATGATAGTGTTTTAAAAGATCCCCACCCAATATTGGATCAGGCAGGTCGGTCAGCCAAAACTTCCAAACAATAGGAGAAGAAAACCCAAAATCTAGACTTTTCTCTACCATACCATAAACATTTATTTTGATAAGATTGACGGCCGTGAATTTAAGATCTAACGGTTTTTTACACCACTCTTTACCGACAGGTAGAATAGAAACACTGGCTCCCGAATCAATCAAAAATACTTTTCCCGAATTTTTATCTCTCAAATGGAGACGAACATCATCCAGGTCCATATCACTCGTCCCCGCAGCAATATGACCTATATGTTTTCCGCGGATTGACTAGGACTGGCGTTTACCCCATTTACCGGAGGAACTTTGGATCTGTCAACCCACGTGCAAGGTTTTACACATTTCCTAGCCTTACGCTTCCACCGTAAATGATATTTACATAACCCGGACGAATTTTCCCGTTGACCTGAGTTTTGTCCTCTAGATTGAGCATTTGGAGTATTAGAGTTTTTTTGTGTCGATGACTTATCAAATTTATTGTTCTCACGATATTTGTTTCTAACTTTGCTAAAGTCTGATAAAATTCTAGCTATATTGTTAATGTCATTTGCCATTTTTTGAAGATCAATCTCTCCCGCTGAGGGAACGTCCAATGCGTTAACAAATGGACTTTTAAAATCCACCCCCCCATCGTCGAAAATCTCATCGGCTTTAGCAACAACCGAAGCTTCATTATCCGGCGTAATTATATCTAAAAAATTTTTAATTCGCGATGGTAGTTTATTTCTCCAAAAGGACAAAACAACAGATCTAGTTATTTGATTTGATGCGTAAATTAAAAGTTCATTCAAAAATATCGAAGGTTTCCGATTTCCCATTTCTTCCTTTAATAATTTTTGCAATCCCTGATTATGTGAAAGTTTAAAGCGTGAAAGTAAAGTTGATTTTAAAGTAATATATTTACAACCAAGACCAGCTGTCGCTGTCACATCAGCAACTTGCCTGATTACATCATCCGGCAAATTGTTCATGAGAGCTGTAAAAATCAACTCATCCTCGAAAATACCCCTTATGCGTACTTGATTTTCAAACATCAGGAACCATGACGCAGGGTCATGTCTCCAAAATTCCTTAATTCTAAACTCTGACAAATTTGCCTGGTTAACAAATCCCGGATTCCGAAAATCAGACTGAGACAACGACAAATTGGGTTGGGTATTATAAATAGCACTGATGGATGGAATTTGATTTTGTGGAACTTGGTTACTTACTGTGATATTAGGTTGTTGAGGTAAAGGAATGCTACTAGGTAAGTTATCATAATTACTATTGTTATTTCTAAATAAAGAATTAGGCAACCTGTTTAAATTCGTTCGAGTATTTAGCATAGGAATGTGTGAATGGCGTACCGATTCTGTCATGACGGGTCTACTGTTTAATGAAGCGATTGGAGTATTATTTCCAGCAACATAATTTGAAGTGGATTGTGTTTTAGTGTTAATCTGAGTAGGTATAGAATTTGTAACATCCAGTGGAGATATATTTCGATTCGCTGTATTGAAATTTCCTAAATCATTATTGTTGTAATTAATATGATTCGACTCTCGGTCATCAACGTTGTTGGTTTTCTGTATGGTCAACAATTTTTCAAATCTATTTACTAAACTATCACCAAATTTAACTAAATCATCAAAAGTGACAAGGTTACTGTCGTTGTTCTGATTACTAACTTGGCTTCCACAATTCGAGTTATTTTGTGTATTGCTTACTGAACTATTACAATTATTTTCCCGAGAATTATCCATTACATTATCCAGTGTGTTTACAACAGAAAAATTCGAAGCCATTGCACCATAATAGTTCAAATTTAAATTATCATTAGCATGCAAAATTTTATCATTGACATTACTAACTCTGTTTACATTAGAAGTATTTTGATTAGAAGATTCTACATTATTTTGACCATCAGAATCAAGAGCATCAGGCTCATTAACAACATTACTGACCAAGGCTGACGTCACATTAAGTAAATTTACCCCCGTATTAAAAAAACTTTCTAACGTAGAGGCTACCGAATTAACTGTACTCGGAATACTAGACAAAATATTATTTACGGATGTTGATACGGTGGTCGAGGTCGAGCTGACAGGTTTTAACCCCTTACTCCTTTTAGGAATGGTACCTGTCGTTTTGGTAGGTGTAACACCATGTTGAGCCGGTCCATAACTCCTTGTCTTAACAGGAGTCCTCGACAAACCACCACCTTGCTTTGGAATCTGCTTATCCGGAGTACTAGACATGATCCAAAAAAAACCAGCACCGCAAGGTCAAGCAGAAAGAGCCACAGCAACAACAGAAGTCGATTGTCCAATATCCCTGCCACAGCAACAATTCAATACTAATTAGTAAAAAAATAATATTGTCTATTGATTTTAATATCACAAATTCAACTCAATCAAAAAAAAATTTCTATTGTTGTGACTAGGAATTTAGAAAAGTCCAAATTCTTTGCACTCAATATCTCTGTATCATAAGTCAATCTGTTAGTCAATATCAAGAATAACAGATGAAATTAATCTTAATTAGTCAAGAAGAAAAAATATGTTTACTTAATTTCAGTCAAAATAATATTAGCAAAATTTAGTCAAATTCATATGCTACAGGTGTACTGTGCAAAATTAATTCATTTTAAATAATCAAAATTTTTGTAAAAAAATTATTCCTTTTTTAATTCTAAAATTTTCGAAACTCTTTCTTTCAAATAGTGTATTAAAAAATTAAAAGAGAAACTTTACGACATTTTTTCTCGTGAGTCCATCGATGACGACAGTCGCCAATCCGCGAAGCCAACAAGTGAACAAGGCCGATGACGTAGAAGCAAGCGATGATGACGTAGAAGCCGGCCGGTACGTTTCGCCAAACCGGATGATAGCCACTGCTGCGCTGTTAGTTGTCAATCGCTGACCTTGAATTGTAATTGAGCCCCAGGTGGCTCCCGGATATTGCTGTTATCAGCTTTTCTTGAGTTATTTAATAAAAACAAGTTCAATATCCCTTGGCGTGTAGGATGTCGACTTGTCAATGATTCTTTTAATGTAGAATTAGAGCCAATCACGTTTTTATTTTTTTTTATTTTTTTATTTTTTTTTTTAATTAAAAAAAATCTTACGATAAATTGAAAAGAGAAAAAAAAATAAATGTGCAACAGCACAAAGTGTAACTGTATTAGGAACGGTGAGGTGCACGTGAAAGTGCCTGTCCTCAAAATGGCCGCCGCGTCAAAGGCAACGGAGACGAAGAAAAATGATGTAATTCACTAGGAGAATTACTTTGTTGAAATAACACGTGTCGCATTAGCGAACGTGATAAAATCATGAAGAAAAAAAAAGTATGTGCGACTAGCACAACTTGAAATTTACAAAAAAGAATTTTAACGTGAGCAAAAAAAATTTTATTACCCAATCCAGCAACTTCAACTACCTTCTGTCGGGGTCACCACTGTGGCGATCCAGGTGTCTCATGTGAGACTTGCTGCGTGTTGGTCTTCTTGATGTGTAGACGTTACCAGGTCGCCACTACCTGGATTTTGCGTGTTAGCAGGTAGATGGAATGGGTACAAGAAAAGTTAGTGGTTAACGTGTTAGCTCTTTATTCTTTTAAATTTATCTATTTACAAGGGAGGCAGCTCGACCGTCTAGCAGGCGTGACGAGACGAGACTGCCGACTTCGTTATCGGCTCGCACACTCGCTCAGCTCCCCAACGACAATGCGGTGTTGCCAAATTGCGTGCTGCTGTGGCTTCGCCACAATGTTAAGGTATTTTTCGAAAAATTCAAACTTTTGATCACAATGAGATAGAAACCTCTAGTTTGCAGCAAAATTTTGTTCAAAATAAGTTTTTTTTTGTAAAAATATTTCGACAACATAGTTGGGTTATTTTTATAACAATACAGTCCTACATAGATATTGCTATTTTTGCTCATTTGCAGGTATCTTCAAACGACCGTAGCTTTTTCTAGGCTAAATTTTTGTGCATATTAAAAAATTGTTAAATTTTTTTTATGAAAAAATAAAAATTTTGCGACCAACCGGAACCCTGTACGATCTTCCGCTTCCAAGATACAACTGTTTAAAGTTGTCAAAAAACACAAAAAACGCGTTTTTTACGATTTTCACACGCATTTTTGAACGGTTTCGACCTTTTTTTTTCTCTCAAAAATATGTGGAATCTTCTTTTCATATGTTTCCAAACAAGCTCCCATAGTAGTTGTAGTGCGGATTTGGGGTTTTAGTTGATTCCAAAACATACACTTTTGACACATTTTATGTGCTAAACTAGTGTTTTTTTAACAATATACACGCCACATTTAACTTTTTCGTTCATTATAGAAATTTTGAAAATATTTTTTGACTAAAAACTATTTAAATTTCAGCCAAAATTAGGTCGCCTGCTATGAAAAAATTGATACTCAACGAAATATTGATCTCAATATCAAAATAATATACTACTTTTATTCAGTCTTTAGTTTTTTGATTCGTTAAAAATTGGGCCGTCCACGTTAAGAATGCAGGAAAATCTCCGATTTTTTAAAATCCTCTGAAATTTTTTTTATCGATTTCTGGTATAAAAAGAGAAAGTTTCCCTAAATTTTGAATTCCAAAAAATTATTTTGTGCCATCTGTGAATAAAAAAGTCTTTTACGGAAATATTTCATTTGAAAAAAATTTATCGCTGTTTTTTACTAATTCTGCTGGCATTTTGAAATGAATGGGCTGATTTCCACGCGGTTTGTTGCATTTGAAAGAAGAGAAAAAAAAAACTATTGAAAAATGTCCAACTTTTTAAATTTTCATGTCTTCGAACCGATGTAGCAGGTAATTAGTTCTGAACATACTCATTTGACTTTGTCCAAAAAAGCTATTTTTTTTTGTTGATATTTTTTACTTTTTTTTGGTGTCTACTTTGAGTATTTATAGAAGAAATTTTTTATATTTGAGTTTGCAGTCGTTTTCATCACATATTTGTGAAAAGTAGCACTCTAAAAAAATTAAAAAATCAACTTTTTTCGACTTTGGAGCCTATTTTATTGATATAGCATGCTTCAAACAATATTTTAAATAACATCTCGTTATAACTGAAGTCAAGAGCTTTTCAACGGCATGAGATTTTGTACGAAAAATCCTACTAAATCTAAAGTTACAAGCTTTTAAAGATAAAAAAAAGTGTACCACATAAACTGTAAACCTGAAATATGTCTAAAACTTATATGTTTGTTTAAAAAAAAAACCATATGAATGAAACTGTCTTTTAACCTCTCAAATTACAAAAAAATCAACTCAATTTCTAAGATTTGTCACAATTTTTGGCTTATTTAATTTTTCCATGATACCCCAATTTTCAGAATCATACTTATTTGCAGAAGAAAAGAAGGAACTTGTATTGAAAATAAACAAATAATTTTATTGCCACGTATATATTTTTATTTTCAGAGTAAATTTACAACATTTAAATAGAAATCTAAAAATTATGGAAAAGTTTCCTTTCTTACCTATGTATAATTTGACTAAAAAGGAGTATGTACACTCGACGGACATCATATCTGTCCAGTGGTTTGAATTTGGCGGTCGATTTATGTTTCCCAACCTGAAAATTCCAGGGCCATATGAAATTGGTTTTTTGTAAAGGGGCAATGGAGGCACCGGAATAAGAGGTTATAATGTGTTTATCAGTGTGCTTTATTTATTTAACGAATGAAAATTTTAATGATTTATAGTTTAAAACGGTGTTTATTTGAAAAACTTTTTTCGAAAACTGAGTGGTTTTATTTATTTTTGGTTTTTGTGACTTGAACTTTTTAGAAATTTAATCTTGCTAACAAATTTAAAAATTTTTTATTATCTTTGAAGCGAAAAGAATTAATAAAAATAAATATAATAAAATAAAAATATTATTGAAAATTGTCATCTTATTATACTATTGTAATTTTAATTTTTAATTTCTTATAAGCTACAAAAACTTAGTGACCACTAAATATGTAAAAGCAAATTAATTAATAATAAGAGCAGTTGGATTTATTATGTCAAATTCAGTTTATTCTAAAAAATAATACATAATACATTAACACTCGCTTTTTTAACCACTCAGTTTTTGAAAAAAGTTTTTCAAATAAACACCGTTTTAAACTACATATAAATTATTAAAATTTTCATTCGTTACATAAATAAATAAATAAAACGCACTGATAAACACAACATAACCTCTAATTCCTGTGCCTCCATTGCCCCCTTACAAAAAATCAATTTCATACGGCCCTGGAATTTTCAAGTTGGGAAACATAAATCGACCGCCAATTCAAACCACTGGACAGATATGATGTCCGTTGAGTGTACCAGAATTGAAATTTCCCAATAAAACTGAAGAAAATTTAAACTTTTTTTGTCAAACGTAAAAGGGTCATATTTTAAAAATTTATTAATTTTATCTTTTCTATGAAAAACTCTCAATATAATTTTTAATCAATTAAGAGTGGTGCTTAAAATTTGTTTGAGATTTTTTCATGTCTTGTCTGCTATGTACAGAACTTATACGTTGTCTGCTGCAGACTGCAGAGTGCAAAAGATTTCGTTCTGAAATCTTCGTAATATTTTTTGAGACTGTTATTTATTATTTTTCGAGATTTTTTTTTATTATTTTAAAGTTTGATGGGAATAATTTTGGCTGGAATTTAAATAGTTTTTAGTCAAAATATAATTTCAAAATCTCTACAATGAACGAAAAAGTTAAATGTGGCGTGTATATTGTTAAAAAAACACTAGTTTAGCACATAAAATGTGTCAAAAGTGTATGCTTTGGAATCAACTAAAACCCCAAATCCGCACTACAACTACTATGGGAGCTTGTTTGGAAACATATGAAAAGAAGATTCCACATATTTTTGAGAGAAAAAAAAAGGTCGAAACCGTTCAAAAATGCGTGTGAAAATCGTAAAAAACGCGTTTTTTGTGTTTTTTGACAACTTTAAACAGTTGTATCTTGGAAGCGGAAGATCGTACAGGGTTCCAGTTGGTCGCAAAATTTTTGTTTTTTCATAAAAACAATTTAACAATTTTTTAATATGCACAAAAATTTAGCCTAGAAAAAGCTACGGTCGTTTGAAGATACCTGCAAATGAGCAAAAATAGCAATATCTATGTAGGACTGTATTGTTATAAAAATAACCAAACTATGTTGTCGAAATATTTTGACAAAAAAGAACTTATTTTGAACAAAATCTTGCTACAAACCAGAGGTTTCTATCTCATTCTGATCAAAAGTTAGAATTTTTTGAAAAATACCTTAAAATTGCTTAAAATAGCTTAAAAATAGGCCATTTTTCAATCTTTGAAAAAATCTAGCACCAAGCAGAAATAAGATAGAGACCTCTAGTTTGCGGCAAAAGTCTTCTATTAAATAGTACTTTTGCCAAAAAAATTTGCAATAAAATCCGTGAACCTCATGCGGGCTGATTTGCCGAAAAGTATTATTTTGACCCATATATATGCGATTAGGCACAATGTCCGTACTCAGTGATATTTTTCACTCATAAAAAAGATGTTATAAAGTTTCATCTTTTCAAAATGATTATTTATTCAATTTATAGTTTAAGGTGGTCCTAAACCCCGTGGGATCAATTGAGTGCTTCAATTTATTTAATTTCGTTTAAGTATTTTTGTGAAAAATTTATGGATTACGATAATTAATTTTAGGCTAAAAAATGATTTTTCAACAACTTTATAGTTTGTTTTTATTTACAGTAAGTGTTTTCGAAGAAAAAATTCGTGTGTTGATTCGCGCAATTTGAGGTTATGATGGCCATTTATCAGTGTTTTTCAGTGTTGTTTGTTTAGTTTCTTGTTAAAATGCTGGGTGACCCTATGTTTTTATTTTAAATATTGAAAGTAAAAAATTTAAAGATCATTTTTCACCTAAGTTTGCGGGGGTAAAGTTTCCGGGGGCAAAGTTTCCGGGAAGTAATTGAAATTTAGAGTCGAAGAGTAAAAAATGCGTAAACTCCATTCACATCCATGAAAAAATCGAAAATTTCAAGTTAATTTTTCTTAAAAAGTAGCTCGGGTACCCACATTTTTTATTTTACCAATGAATCCAGGAGAGTTTTATTTACTTAAAAAAACCTGTTTAAAGGCTCAAACTTTCATTTAAACTTTATCATTAGAGGGTTTAGGACCACCTTAAAGGTTTTTTAGTTCGTTGGCGACTGTTCTATTGTTTGCGACCTGTCATAGAGATAGAAACTCAAAGCTTTCAGCCTCGCCCCACTCCACCCCAGGGGTAGCAGGTAGGGGTGGGAGGAGGTGCGCCGCACTCTCGGGAACAGCGCTATCTTTCAGCCACAAAATAGCTAAAAATTGTAAAAAAACCGCCTGGTCCCTCAACTCCCTTCCTAGCCCGAGAAATTCCGAATGCTCACCTGAGGCAATATTACGCTGGGTTAGCCATGATTTCTCGGAATTGGAGGCGGCCACAAAAGCGCGGACGGTGGCAAATGACAGCTATAAAATAGCTAAAAAATAAGGTATCTCACCCCGATCGTTGGGACCTAAACTCGAATATTTCATCCCCCCCACCCCAGGGGTAGCAGGTAGGGGTGGGAGGGGGTGCGCCGCGCCCTCGGGAACAGCACCATCTTTCAGCCACAAAATAGCTAAAAATTTTGCGTTCCACCCGGTCCCTCAACTCCCTTTCTAGCCCGAGATATTCCGAATGCTCACCTGACGCAATATTACGCTGGGTTAGCCAAGATTTCTCGGAAGTTGGGGCAGCCACAAAATTAATTTTGGCGTCACAAATTAGCTACAAAAAAGCTAAAAAATACCCATTAGGTATGGATTTTCGGATTTAAAGTTGCTCACCTCGCGTAATGTACCTCGAAAATCGGCTGAGGCAGGCCCATTCGCTACCTAGAAAATGCTGTCATTTTTCATCTATTTGGAATATTGCTTTGAAACTTTCCAAAAACCTTATTCAAAGCATCATGAAAAACTTCGTGGCGGGAAGTTTTTTCAACTCTATATTTGTATGCCTGCTTTTTTAATGCAAAGTTTGAGGTTAAAAAATCGATTTTTTTATTTTTAATAGTTTATTACTCGGCATTTGGAAACGCTTTTAAAATATCTGGACCATTCTGTAGGTAGTGTAAGAGTTCAACAATATGCTGCTAAAATTTCATTAAAAAATATTCAGTAGTTTCCACGTTCTTGAGAGTTGAGTAAAAACTTTAATTTTTTGTAGATTTGGGCATTTTGAGTTGGGGACACGGTCTCAAAGTGGTTTAAGAAAGTCAACAGAAAAGGTAATGAGTAACAATTCGCAGGTCTGGTTCGCGGAAAGGAGGGAAAGGTTTAGAAAAGAGAACCACTAAATTTTTTAAAAGTTAATTACTTGGCTCATAAAAAACTTTTCTCATATCTAGAGCATTCTATTGACAGCCGAAAAGGTTTGAAATTTTAGAAAAAAATATTTAGTAGTTCTTTCTTCAATTTGCATGAACTTGGGTACCACTCAATACTTTTTATGAAATTAAAGACTACATTTTTGAACCTTTTCTCTGTTGAAAGAACGGTCCAAATATTTTTGAAGTTTTTAAGAGCCCTATAATTAACGATCACAAACAAAAGTTTGGCAGTTTTTATCTTAAAACTTTGGACGAGAAAAGTAAGACTAAAATTCTAAGTTTTTTATTAGGTTTAGAAGATTTTTGTAAATTTTTAAACCAATTTTTCTAATAGCTAAAAAATGATCGTATTTTCTCACAAGACGCTGGTGCTGCCTACTTGACACCAACTTCCTTACGTAACTAACTGTCGTTTTAAGGAATAAATTATATTTTTCCAAATGTATTTAGGATTATTTTTTATTTTATTTACAATAAAATCTTCTTAAGTCATGTAAAGCATATTAAACTTTCAATTTTTTAATAATTTTTCAAACTTTTTTTCAGTCAATGAAAAAGAACAAACTATAGTAGAAGATAACGGTATGAAACAAGAAACGCCACAAGAAAAAAATGAATTGCAAGATGTTAGTTGCCTTTTTTGCTCTTTTCGTACATCTTCAAACGAAGAATTAAAACTTCATCTTGGAACATTTCATACTTATGATAATGATGAAGGTTGTGATAGCGCAAAACAAGCACCTCATTCAAGTTTTATATGCCCGTTGTGCCAAGATAGCTTTGAGGGCCGATCTTCTTTGGAGAAACATGTAATGCAAATTCATTCTGTTAATTCTGACGGGCTCCAAAGGTTGCTGGTACTCGTCAATCAAAGTCATTGGTTGAATAATAACAAAAGTCAGTTAAGCATTTCACATTTCTCTACAGAATCTGTGACTGTCAAAGAATCCCATAAAGATAATATTGAATATGATAATGGAAGTGATATTTTGAAGTGTAATATCTGCTTGAAATCATTTATTAGTCTTGACGAATTACAGCAACATCAAAGAGAATCTCATTCGTTATCAATTCCAGTACTAGCTGTTAGTGAAAAACATGTTTATAAGTATCGATGCGGACAATGTAGTTTAGCATTTAAAACTCTTGATAAACTTCAACAACACTCACAATATCATGCTATTCGAGAGGCAACGAAATGTGCTATATGCTCTCGTTCATTTCGATCAATACAAGCTCTAAGTAGACATTTAGAAATTTCTCATAAAGATTTTCAGGATGACGAAGGCATACCTCTTAAGCAATCTTCCGATTTTTTGCAAGCATTTAGTGATGAAAACTTTAAAAGACAAGCAATTCTTATGAATGATCATTTGACTGAAGATGAAATCAAAGTAGATGATGATGAAAGTGATCACAGCGATAGTTTATCGGTGCATAAAGAACAAAAACTTCTAGAAGATTATCTCAACAGTCAATCAGTAGCAGAAGATTCATACAATGATGGCGATCGAAAATTTAAATGCCATAAATGCAAAGTAGCTTTTACTAAACAGTGTTATCTAACTGGCCATAATAAAACTCTACTACATCGAAAAGGAGATAAAATGGCTTACCCTGTAGAAAAATATTTGGATCCAAACAGACCGTTTAAATGTGATGTTTGTAAAGAGAGTTTTACACAAAAAAATATTCTACTTGTGCATTATAATAGTGTAAGTCATTTACATAAGTTAAAAAGAGCCATGAAAGAATATAAAGACAATAGCTTTATAAATATTTCTACAACTGCAGATTCTTGTCATTTTGAAGAAAATCACGCTGACTCAGATAAAAAACCTCATAAGTGCAATATTTGCAAAGTTGCTTATTCTCAAGTAAGTACGTTGGATATTCATAAAAGAAGTGTTCTTCATCAAACTCGTGCAAGTAAAGTGCAAACTTCTTCATTTGGTATATCTTCTGATACGACTCATTCTAATGATGATTCTCGATCAAATTATAATGTTCTTTCTTTTGAGAATAATTTAAATGAAAATGACAGTAACATGCAAGCTTTATCTTGTTCCAAATGTGATACCATATTCTCAGACCAAGATCAACTCTCTAATCATGAACAATCACATTGTATTATAAATAATCCTCTATCAATATTTCAACAAATAGCAGCAACAAAGAAAAAAATGATATGTTCAAAAAAAAATTCGATTTTGGTGAGTGCAACTTCAGCGATACAAGAAAAAAGTATCCTCAAATCTAATGGTCAATCGTCTCAAGAAATATTAAACCATCCAAAACATAAACCTTCTCAATTATACAAACATTTATTAGAAAGTTTTGGTTATGATTTAGTCATGCAGTTTAATGAAAATCATCAGAGAAAACAAAGGAAAGAGGAAAGAGATGACACTGATGAAACAGAAGAAACAATAATAGACGACGAAGATGAAGAAGAAGTTGAAGAAAATAATGATGAAGAAAGAAACAACGGTAATGATGATAACGAAGATGAAATTGGCGCGACCGTTGGGGATGATGACGATAATGATGGTGACAATGATAATGGTGATGATAATGATGATAATGATGGTGAAGAAAATGACGATGATGGTGACAATGATGCTGATGACAATATTCTTGATAATAATGACGATAATAACGAGAATAGTAAAATTAAAAGAATTGATGATAACTATAATAATGAAATTACAGTTCATAATTGTAAAAATAAGAACGATCTTATAAATACACTTCACAAAGAGGAAATAGATAATGAAATAATATTAAAATATAAAGAAGGTGAAAAAAAGATTGCTGAATATAAAAATATCCCGGAAATTAAAAAAAGTACTTGTCAACATTGTGGTAAAGAATTCAGCAGTGTATGGGTACTCAAAGCACACTGTGAAGAGGTCCATAAAGATCTTGTTCCTCATGAATTTCTAGAAAAATATGCGCAGCATTTTAAATTTGAGTACGATAAAAAAATTGTTATTGTAACAGCAGCTACTTCATCTTCAATGTCATCTGCACCGATTACTACTTCTCCAATTTCACTACAAATTCCTGAAAACTGTTCAAATGAAGATAAAGAAAAAGAATTTTTTTTTGAAAATAAAGAAAACTTTAGCAAAACTTCAGAGGCTACCTCAACAACACCGACGACTACACCAGCATTAAGTAATACGCCAGTATCGAGTACCGATTCAATGACTCCTTCAGTTTCTGGGGGTAACACTCAAACTTTGATGAGGCAGCAACATCAAAAAGTACAATTGAATCTGGTACAGCATATGTCAGAAATGCAAGCTGCATTTAATGCCATGGCTGCATCTCAGATACAACAGCTTCATCAATATCCAAGTTTGATGATGAGTATGATGGGATTACCACTAGGAATAAATGTATCAGCTTTAGCAGCTATGAATTTACAACCACCTTTAGTTCCAGTCATGTTACCAACACAACCTTTCGATGTAAATAACAGTGCTTATTCTTCTTTAGCGAATCAGTCTGAGGTTTTGACAAAGCAAAACATAGTCTTACAGCAACAGCAACAGCAACAAACTCATCAACAAAAAAAGCAACAACCATCACAAAACTTAATATTGCATCAACATCAAAAACCACCAGTGCAGTTACATTCAGTTTCGGTAAGAGTTTCTTTTTATTTTTAAAATGTTTAGTTGCTTCAGTCAAAAAGTACATTTATTCAATTTCAAACAAATTTTTTTTTTCTTTTTTTCTTTTTTTTTTAATGATTGTTTTTCACAGCACTGAGAACATCTTTATTGATTTTTTTATTGTTTCCGTTTGCCCAGTACATCAATACAATATTTATTCAACATTGAATTCTACAGAGGTACGCCATAGGGGCAAGCAATTATCAAAAAAATTAGCCATTGTTCAAATTTGATTATTTGTTGTTACAACATTTACATTGTATAAATAATGATAGTGTAATTTAAAAAAAAAAAAAAAAGACTAGACCTGTTGAACAGCCATATAGTATCGAGTATACTCGTGAACAACAAAATTTGTTTAAAAATCCCGATAAAATTGTATATTAATATTTATTAATTATAATCGATTGTTCTAATATTTTTTCATTCAATCCGAGTGAATATTGCTTCTAGGTACTTGAAAAATCCTAAAAAAATTTTACTGATGAATTTAGATTTTTTTCCCGTCTTGCAAAGTGTCTGAGGTTTTCCAAAAAGATTTTCACGTAAAAAAAAGGGTAAAGATAAGATAAGATGAATGTGATTTTTCTCTCTGAATCGAATGAAATCATCGGTTTTTATTGATTTTACAATTTAAAAATTCCTTACCCAAAAAAACTGTGAAAAGCTATAATAAAAAAAAATTACTTAATTTTTTTTTTTTTTTTTTTGAGAATGGTTTACCATGGGGAAGCACTTCACCCTCCTTAAGCTCTTTATAACCTTTAATAGAAAGACGAAAAACATGCAAGCAACTGCATCTCTGTGTGAGCCATAGGCTTGGAGCAGGAATTTTTCGAAAATTATATTTGTGTTGTATGGTAAAAAGCGTCTAAATACCTATTGGCATAAATTATCGGTTGTTTCTTTCTAGGTGTATGAAAGTTATTCCCTAAATTTTTTTAAAGTTCACGTTCTGGATAGTTTGACCTTTTCTTGTTAGCTGAGGGACGAGAGAGTAAGTATTTAGGTTAAGCAAAATTTTAAATAAGTGTGATTGCAGTAACAAACGGTAATAAAAAAAAAGATAACATATATGGTATACACTATTTACATTCTTGATATTAATAAGCAGTTTTATACGATTCACAGCTGTATCTACACGATTTTGGAAATTCATGGTTTTGAAAATATTTTAGCATTCTATGCTGCAAAACACGTGGATTCTTTTACTACGCATATGCCACCGTAGTTTCGCACTCTCACGTACTTGCAATATACTCTCAAAGGATAACACTCAGTCATCGGTTGGTAATTGACAAATGTCTAAGTTTCCGTTAGGCGCTAAATTGAATTGATTCCATGCCAATTAACTGGCATGGAATAAATTCAATTCTTTTTTTCTAAAACAGTTACTAATCATATCAATTGAATCTGAAATTTTTTTCTTGTCCTTGAATGTTCATACTTTATTGAAATCAAGCTTATTTCTATTCAATTTGCAACTGTTCTATTTATAAACTAACTCACCAAAATTATGCGTTATGAGTTTCTTTTTTGGTTCAAAGTTTGTTTCACTTTGGTGATAGATTTTCATGGATTTTCCAAACGCTATTGCTTTATTGAATTCCAAATTTTCATGCTTATTTGTGGTCAATTCTTTCAGGACTATTGCATTATCTATGCCTGTAAGTACGTAGTTAGGCGTAAAATCTGTCAAACTATGAATCGTGTTATCATATTAATTCACGTAATCTTTGGCTGTAACTGACCGCTTGGGCACTATTATTTCCTCTCAAACCATGAAACGTATCTGTGGAAGAATTCAGAATTTAGTTGCTGAACCCAATCGCAAAAATAGAGTATAACCTATATAAATAACACGTTAAAAAGTGTTAAAATTTTCACTTTTTATTTGATATTAAACTTATAAAAATTGTCGTAACAATTGTTTCAGTGCACAGCACCATCATCACACGACTAATATCGACTAAATTACATTTACGTTTCGAAGATTTTTATATATACACACAAGTAGTTTAAACAGTATAATTCAAAACAATTACAATCAAAACATATTAAAGGTAAAATGACGTTAGAACGCTTATAGTTTATAAATTTAAGTTTAAAAGAGGTGAAAATTAAGGTCTAACTGATCATTCAATAAATTGTCAGCATTCCCAAGTCTATTTATCTCCATAGCTTCTAAAAAGTCGAGTTTTTTACTTTTGTTACAAAAATGGATAAACTTTATTTCATTATTAAATTGGTGATTACAAGGAGGTGTTTAGCATAGTTTGATTTATCAGGATTCGAATTAACAATAGCGCTCAAGTATTCTTTGTTTCTAATTTGAAAAAATCTGCCCGTCTGGCCTATAAAAAGTTAATTACAAAATTCATTGCCACATTTTTTCAAATAAACACCTGATTTTTGGATATCATCTGTAGTATTTTTATTGTTTTTAATCATTTTTTGAAAATTCTTTTCTGTCCTAAGTGCTATATTGACATCGTGTTTTTTTTAAATTTTTTACAAATATTAGTTATAGAGGCACCATTGTAACTCATAACATGAAAATATTTATTGTTATTGTTATCATTGTTAGATAAGGAAAAGACGTTATGATTGCTTTTTTATACTTAACTTTAGTGATCAACTTGTCAATCAAATTAGGATCAAAATAATTGTTAAAAGATATTTGTTTAATGATGTCTATTTCTGACTGGAAATCTGTTGGAGATTGAGGAATTGAAATTTTAAACTTGACCTATGTAAGGTCTACTTATTCAAGGTTGTAATTTATTTTATCCTAGGCTCTTTTCAGACTTTGATATATATTTATTTTATTTATTTATTTATTTACAAAAATATACGGGCCATAAGGTCCTCACAAGATATAATAGTAGTAATATAATAAATGTTATAAATGCAATAAAAGGCGCTTAAAGAGACATAACAGAGATATCACTATTAATTAACTACTAAAATAACAATATTTGGTAATATAATATAACAAAAATAGTAATATAAAGAAAAATTTCATCCTTCAAAAGTAATATGTACAAGCTCATTTATCACTGAGTTTATTGCTAAGCTTGAACTCACCATAGGGTAAAGATTAAAGGCCGGGGGGAATAGAGTTCCAAATTCTGATGAGTCTCTGGGGGGGAGAGTAAAATTGAAAGTCGTGTGATGAGTGAGTTTCGATGAATTGTCGGGTATTTCTGAGATTATAGGGGTTAGTTTTAATGATAAAAAAAAATCATTGATTAAAGGAAGGTTTTTCCATATGATCCTGTGTTAAATCACACGATTTAGAGCGATTTAAGCCTTTTGAATTAAAATATCTCAATAACTGGGTTGGGAATCTTCTTGAAATTTGGATATGTTATTCCTTACTTGAACTTAAAGATTTTAATAGTTTTCAGTTGATTCTTATGCATTTTAAAACGTGAAAGAACGTCCTTAAATTGACCTACGTATAAAGTGTTCTTTTTCAAACTTTGTGTGCGAGAGTATTTAAGATTGCTGATTACTAATTGACTTTTTTTTTTAATTTGGTCTACTAAAAGGGCTACTTATTGGAGGTAAAAATTTATTTTTCATAGCATCTTTTATAAACTTTGTGTGCGGGAGTATTTAAAATTGATGATTGCTAATCTGACCTTTTTTAATTTGTTCTACTTAAAAGGCTACTTATTTAAGGTAAAATTTTATTTTTAATGGCATTTTTTTTAAACTTCATGAACGAGAGTTTTTAGGGTTACTGATTATTAATCTGACCTTAATTTTTAAAATTGATCTATGCAAGGGCTGTAAAAACAATATATTTCTTATAAGAATTTTAAAATTTAATATACTTTTGTCTGAACTAACTTCAATATGTATTTTATTTTAGATACTTTAAATAACAATATTTTTAAACTTTTTGTTTTAAAGTGGTTTTATACCAAATGCATGACAATAGAGAATCAGCTCAAATTTTCTGGAGGTGTTTATTAGATATTAATAAACATTTCTACGAAGTCTGATCAAAATTAATCATATTGTTTAAAAGTTACAGCAAGTTAAGGATTGAATTTTTTTCATTACACGTATGGCCGGTACGCTGAAAAAGTTTACCAAATTATTGATATTTATCTTCTCACAATAGAGATCCATTAGAAAACCACATATATAAAGTTTCACTATCGAAGAATTCATTTCTTGAAACTGCAAAAAATTGACCTTTTACAAATTTTACAATAATTTTACAAAAATAATTTTCACGTGAATAACCTCCAAAACTGCGGTATTCAAAGGTGAGGTTAAAAGTTATAAAAAATGTTTTGTTGTGATAGTCAATGTTTTTTTGGTAGAAAATAATTTCAGATGCCATAAAAAGTTAAAAAATAAATTTTAACAACCAATTGTTAATAATTTGGTCTAATAATTTTTTTTTAGTCTTGAACTTGACTAGCTCTGGTAGTAAACCACCTTAATTTAAAAACCAAATAAAAATAAATAAATTCTCAACCGAGCAAGCGTTAGTGCAGCAAGGTTTAGAAACTAGTGACCATTATTTTTTTATTATAATTTTTTTACACTTTTTTGTCTTGTACATGTAAACATAAATTATTATTTTGTTATGTACTAAAAAATTATTAAATTTTCTCTACAAATAAACTTAAAGCTTATAGCTATTTTGATGTTTTCATTTCATAAGAATTGCAGAAATAACAGCACAATCGGCATTTGACGTCATAGTTATTCCATATTGGCATTTGGCGTTAGACCGAGCGATCAGCGAGGAGCGACGCGCAGCTATTTTAAGATTCAAGATCCGCGTTCTTGCCACAACCTGGGCCGGAGTGCCACGCCGGCTGCTCGGATCACGACTAACCAAACGTGCTCCGATTTCTTATAGCGAGATAAATATACTCGATACTTTTTTTTTTGTCCTTATGTTTATACTTTTGTAGAAGATTTTCATAACTTAATTTTTTTTATGTCAAAAGCAATTTTTTTTTTTTTTTTTTTTTTCTAGGCCTTGGAGAATTAAATGACACCCCAGGTACTATCTAGGATGTCACGAATAGCGAATAAGTGGTAACGATGGAATCTCGGTCTCATCTTTACCGCCGCTGCTAGACAGTGTGTTAATTCACAAAACGTACTCCTTCGCCTTTCTCTATCTAAGCGTGTTACCTTCCCATTCTGTCCCTGTTTATCACATCACCATGAATGGTCTGACCTTGGGTCAGCCATTACCCTCATGCTTCTAACATTTAAATTACATTTTCTCGCTCATTTACACTTACGTTTCATTCGTTCATTCTCCCGCTACACGTACATCAGGAATGAGGTGTGGCATGCAGGACACGCGGCATATCCATTCGTACGTTCTCACATTGTTTTTGATTCACGATCAGTCAAAACATCTCACTCATACCATTCATTCTTGCCATTCGTTCTCATGCATCTATATTTTCTAACCTATACTCACATCGTTTTAAAAATAGTTCGACTTAGTACGGTATTACGCACTCATCTCACTCCACCACCTTAGACGAGACTCTACGCGCCTTTATGACCAGTCTTCCAGCATCAGCCCCACCAAGTTATCTGGGCTGACTTGTCTGACTTCTTCCTCCAAACGTCTTCTTTCTTGACTCCATTCTTGAAAGTGGGAGAACGTGTGGTTGGCATCATCCTTCCCCCTGGAACAGAGCGCGCAATCCTTTCGTATCCATCCTTCCCTTGCTCCTATCGTTGTGCGGTTGCACGGCGTTCCTTCGCGGCTTTGAGCTCGCGCTAGAACACTGCACCGGACCTTCTTCCCGCGACATGGTCACACTCTTTGAGTCCTTCCTTGCTGCAGAGGAAACAGTGTGGTGTCTTCACGCACTCTGTCTTCTTATGTCCAACCTGCCTACATCGGAAACAACAGTCCGACCGGGTCTCTTTCTCCTTGCAGTCCTTTCCAATGTGTCCGTATTCCAGGCACTTGTAGCATTGCACTACTCGCACCCTTCTGCGGACTTGGCACAAGGACCATTCAATCTTCACCCTTCCTGTCTTTTCGATCGACCTCAAATCTCCAACGTCGTTGTCCTACGCCTTGGCTTCTCAATGCTTCCCACACCTCGAACGGCTTCTTCGACTTTCGACTTGAAAGTCTCCATGTCGGGTCCACTATCCAGACACAGGAGTATATCTCCCTTCCCAGTCTTGCCAACACCAGTGACGATTCCTTCGTCTTCTGGCTTTTTAATCTTCTCCTTCATCGTTGATAACACTCCAGCGTAGGTCTGGCCTGTGCCGACCTTAATCACCAGAATACTGGCCACGCTGGTGCCCTTACTGTCCTTCGCCCGCTGGCGCTTCTTCTTGCCCTTCCTTCTCTTCGCCTCCCCGATGACGCGGCCACCCGGGCTTTCACCGGATTGGAACCGCTGGGGAGATTGGTTACTCCCTGGGGTACTTGTTTTAGATTCGTACCTTCCATGTCTTAATTTTAATGTCAGGGGCCTCCCTCAAGAATGGTTTTTCTGTCCACCCCGAGTATTTTATTTCCTCGGTACCCTCTACTAGGTAGCGAGCGTTCCCTTATCCGCAACCCGGGGAGGTGCCATATCGGAAAAACCAAACAAAAACTCCGTCCCCGAAGGGCGGATGTCAAAAGCCATAAAAGTTATAAATTTAATAATTAAAAAGATAAATAATTTAGAATTTATTATTACTTTTGTAAACTTATTTCAAATACCAAAAAATCATTCTAATGATTTAGGGAAAAGAAAGCTTTCTGCGTGAACTGGAGCCCTATATCTTCAAAATTGCTCTCACGTGATTTAAAAAACGAACCAAAAATTAAAATTTTTTTACCGATAAGAAATCGCTTTATACGGTTGTTTGCTACCCCAAAATTTTTTTATCTGTTAAGCCCATACATAATATCGTTGAAAACTATTAAAAGAAGAAATCTTTCTGCAAAAACCGCATCACTTAATGTTCAAAATTCTCTCACTTGGTTGAAAAACCAACCAAAAAATGATTTTTAATCCGTAAAAAATCGCTCTTTACGCTTTTTCCCTTTCCGGAAACGTTTTTAATTTATTTAACCGAACAAAAGTTATATCGTTCAATAGATATTGAAAAAAAAATAACCTTCTGCGTGAAACACATTCTAGAATAATCAAAATTTCTCTCACTCAGTTCAAAAAACAAACTTAAAATTGATGATTTTTTAATCCTTAAAAAATCATTCTATACACTACCTAGAAATGTTTTTTATTTATTAAAACGATAAAAATGCCATATCGATCGGAAGGTATTGAAAAAATGTAAGGTTCTGTGTGAAATGCGCCCTTGAATCTTTAAAAAAAACCTGCGACACATTAAGCATTTGGTAATCTTTAAGAGTTTCCAATTCAAGAGTATTTAATTATTTATCGAAACTTCACTACTAAATTTTAATGAAAAATTATTTTTGATTTAAAACAATAAAATCCACGATTAGGACGATAAATTTTTTTTTTAAATGCTCACAACTTTGATTCTAATAGAAATTTCTAAATAAAATTATTTTTTTCGAAAAGTTTCTGAAATATCTCAACTTCTAAGTAGCGTTTATTGGTTGCTTATCAGAAGACGAAAGCTATTTTTATTGTTTATAATTTCAAGCCGCTAATCTAAGAAAAATTGGAGTCAATGAGTTCGGAAAAAAGCGAAAAAAATTGGTTTTTGAACCGAGTGAGGGCAATTGAAAAATAGAAGAATGCGATTTGGTCAGAAAGCTTTTTTTTCCTTTTGAATGACATAAAATTTATATCATTTTTATAAATAAAAAACATTTCCAGGTAGCGTAAAAAGCGATTTTTTTGTGGATTAGGAAATGATCAAGTTAGTTAGTTCTTACACTGAGCAAGAGCAATATCGAAGAATTAAGGGTACGTTTCACGCAGAAAGCTACCTTTTTTCAATAATTTTGAGACGATATAATATTTAATAAATTAACATCATTTCAAGGAAGCAAAAGAGCGTCAAGAGCTTTCTATTTCTCAAGGATTACAAAATGAACATAACATAGTTAAGCTTCCTCCTGTTGAAACTATCTATCATTACACAAAAATATTTTTTTCGAGTAGGATTGAATGATTTTTTTAATTTTTTTTAGAGATTTTTTTTGTGCTTCAAAAACTTTGATTATCATTATTTTGTATATGAAATAAGTTGACAAAAGTAATAATAAATTCAAAATTATTTATCTTTTTTTATGATTTAATTAATAATTTTTATAGCTTTTGACATAAAAAAATTGTTTTATAAAATCATCAAGAGAATGAATTGTTCACAGAATGAACAAAAAAAAAATGATTTTATGTATGGTCTTTTTGAATCACATTTTTTCTATATGTGATTTTTTGCGGAGTAATAGTTGTTTGAAAAAAAATCATGCTTTAGTGATTATTAGGCATGTGTATAGTGGTATACTCCGTTCTCCGACTGAAAAAACTTTTTCAAGTAGGGAGCGCTGTACAGCTGTGTTGGTGAATAGCTGTAGTGCAACTGTGTGAGCGTTTGCCAAACTGTGCCAAACGTTCCGAATCGGCAATAAGCAGTCGGAACTCACAACGCAACAGCTATCACTAAAACCTAGGGCCCCAGTCACTCTTGAAAAATATGTACGCCCTTGCATTCTTGCATCAACACTATTTAGGAGTCGAGCGGCGAACTAGATTCCCGCTCTGTTTTATCCTGAAAGACTAAAATCACAACGACCAGCTGACTGAAATAGTTCCTGACAAACTGTGGCCGCTGGAATCCACTAATTTTTAAGAAAAAAATAACTAAAAAATTCGTTATTTCAGCATACAAGCACCTTACTATCTGGATTTCTCATCAAGTGAAGGAATTGTATGCAGTAAGTAATTCTTTGTTATCGGCATTAACATGCGCAGTAGACGTCAATTTTATCGAGATTTTCAATCATTGTTTTCAATCATTTAGAAAAACTTTTCAAAAAATCCAGATAATAAGGCTAGTGTAGATTAGTTTTAACTATTTTTTAAGATTTTTTTGCACCAATTTAATTATTATAAAAGGCGTATTTCGTCAGGAATTTTTTTTACGCGCCCGTAATACAACGTTAGGTGGCGCTCGAGGCGGGATAGGCAGCACTCTTAATAAAACATTTCTAAAAGGCTAAAACTTAGATAGAGCCAGTGGTTTCGTTAAAATATCCGAAGTATTGTCATCAGACTTAATTTATTTTGTCTCTACAGACCCGTCTGAAAAATTAGATTTCATGAAGTTCCCATGAGTATCCACAATATCTCTCTTTTTACCTTTCCTTTTTCGATACTATAAATTTGCTTCTATCATATTTTACGAATCATCAAAATGGTTCATCTTACTACTCCTCTTCATCTGCGTATTATTTAATGACGCAGAATTATCATTCTATATCGTAGTTTGATACAGAGGCTTCCCAGTCGTATCTAAAAAACCTTTTTGGCTTCCCCAGGTTCTTCATCTCAAATTCTCTACTCAGACAAGCTTTAATTTCATTCAATTTAGTTCTATTACTGCTTCGTACGTAGAAAAATTATATATTGACCAAACATAGACCATATATGAACGACCATACCAAATCCTTATACAGGAATGAGCATACATAATCCATGTATGGACTAGACAAATGTATTCAAAAGGATTTTGAGCAGTGTAGTTGTTAGTATAGAGTAGCGGAAAAAATACATCACGGTATGACTTTTTATTTTTACAAATTTATCTGCATTAACTTACAATTGAAAGCCTTATGATTCTTTCTACTGTGAAAATTATATTTGCGTCAAGTAAATTATGAAAATATTACAGTAGTTAGCTTGATGAATTTTTAGTTAATCAGGTGAATCAATATTTTCAAAATGTGAGTGATGTAAAAACTATAATAATTGTATGACGTCTGAGTGGCTTTTCATTTTAGCAACAAGAAAATTTAATCATATTTGAAAGTCGTTTTACTTACAAGGAGAGGACCAGACATTTGGGTCACCGAATTTAATAAAACTATGGGGGTAGTTTTCTCGTTCCGAATGATGAGCGAAACCATCAGTATTTGTTCTGAATGGGCTATATTACTACCGGTTTGCCATGTAAATATAAGAAATTTTAAGCATTTTTTTCATTTCTAAAGTAATTTTCAAAAAAATCGTGTTCATAGCCTATTGAACTTACAGAGATGTGGAACCTCGTATTTTTTTGTCTTTCTTTGAACTTAATAGAAAAAATATTTTCAAATTTTAACTCAAAAGATTTAAAGGTGAATAATTTATGATACTAGAAGTTCTTTTTAGCATTTTTTTAGTTTTGAAATATAAATTATTCATGGGCAAATTATTTAAATTAAGATTTGAAAATATTTTTCCGTTAAAGTTCAAAAAGAGACAAAAAAATGAGAGGTCCTAAAAAACTAAAAAAACCAAAAAGTGACCCAAATGTCTGGGCCTGGCCTTGTTAGTTCATCGCCCGAAATTTAAAAAAATGCTGCCTGCATCAAAAATGCAACAAAAATGTCTCAGAACTAATAAAGAAAGTAGACCAGTTCAAATTTACCAATGATTGCAACTGTTTGACTCATACAAGCAACTCCATACAGTTACACATACTTCAAGCTTATTTGATTACATATAAGCAAAAAATATTGTAGAAACTCAACTGGAATTAAATCCTACATCGTATGAGTATAAAAAACATGAAGATTCTTTGAGCACTCAAAAATCAGAAAATATTTTCTCTTGGCCAGAAAATTTTGTTTCTAGTTGTAATTGTAAAATATCTTCTCACAATTTCTACAGTTTTCATGCTTTTGCTTTGTCAATAATGCTGCAATTCTTCCTCGTATCATATGAATGAAACTTGTAGTGATATATCATAGTGTACCATCTTCACCAGAGTGATTTTTAGACACTGACACTTCATACTTGGTATCTCAAAATTGCCTTGGTGACCTAGTGCAACAGCATAGTGGTTTTACAAAATAGAACATTTATTTTCTAACTTGAAGAGAAATAAATGAAGTTAAAAATCATCGATGTTGGTTCATTTTTACTACTCTATGTTAAAACGAAAACGTAGAACTGACTCTATGTCTGTGCATCAATCAATAGTTCAAACACTTATTAAATGTTGGTGAAGATAAAGAAGAGATTCTTCTAAATAAAGTAAAAATGAATTTTTTACGTCAAAGAATCTCTGGGGTCTCCATGTAAACTTTAAAGGTTAATCAAATTTTTTTTTATCTAATTGTTAAAACAATGAATAATTAATCAATTTCAAAAATAATTCATTTTTTAAAGTAATTTTTTTATACATTATATTTGTCTTTTACTTTTATGAAGACTCAATAATTAAAAAAAAAATTTCGCGTTGTAAACATACAATTCAAATTTTCTTGTTTTGGTTTTAAGTACGTTTTTTAAAAGAAATAAAAATAAAAAATAAAAAAACTAAATTGAATAAACATAAAAAAATTAAAATTATAAAAAAGTACTGATTTTTTTTTAACTTAATTATATTATATGAAATTTAGGGAGTTGGCGATCTAAGCGAGCATGAGGAACCTCCTAGTATGTGTGTGTGTGTTGTCGATGGCTAATTTTTTGTAAAATACCATATTTAATTTTTTTTAAACCTGAATATTTCATCGTTCAAAAATATTATGTAGAATTACTGTCAGGTACAATTTTCTTCATGAGTATACTAACGTTTCGTGAAAAATAATCTGAACTTTTAAATTCTCTATTTCATTTGAGAAATAATTTTTAGTACTCTTACTGGCAGAGCCGCAATTTTAAAAGCTTTTTCAGGAGGAACAAGAAAAAGGACGAGTTCGCTTTCGGCTTTCGGTGGTAGCGGTTGGTTTCTCGGTCACTCCATGTTTTCCTCACGATTACCTTCGATTTAAGCTGCTATAAGCCATAAAATTTTGCCAGTGGCCTGATTCTAGTGCTAGTGCGTGTGCATCTCCGTCCCTTGCACTTTAAAGCAAGAGCCGGCTGTCTACTACAGGTTTTTTGCTGGGCAGGTTGTTGGACCGCTAGCACTTCTAACCTAAAAATGGCTCCTGCTGCTATGGTAGGTATTTTTGGCCTGAATGGCCTTTCATTGAGTGAATATTTCGTGTCTGATAATCGTTCGTACAGTGAAATCTCCGAAGTTAGACCTAAAAGTAATCTAGCCATAGTTCCGGAATTGTTAAAAAACAAAGATTTATCAAACGAGAAATACATCGACGCTTTGCTCAAAGTTGTAAGTGCCAAATAAATCACACACATCTCAATAATTTTCAGGAACCACCTGTGTGTTTACCTTACTACTACCAGCAAAGCCGACGCACTCTTCGACGTAAACAAACACTTCATTGTGGAAAACGAGGAAGTCGAAATCACTCATCTACTGACAAAATCTATCAAAGTGATCATCTTGAATATTGACGCCTCTATCAAAGGCGGTGATTTGACGTGTAACGTTTTCTTCAACACTGGAAATCTGAAATAAAGGCTTCGTATGCGGGTCTGAAGATCATTTTGCCAAACAGTGAAACATAACGAAGAATTCTACTGGAAATTAGAAGTCTCAAAAAGTGGAAGCATCGTTGGAACACGAGGATGAAGAGGAAGCTGCGAGAAACCTTGATAGATTTTCACTACCCGAGGGGATAGCATCAAGTCTCCCGCTAACACCACCGGTAGATAGTGAAGTGCAGCCACAGATGACCAGCCAAACAGAGGCTAATGATTGTCCAATACCTGTCCCTAATGGTACGGATTTGTCTACCTATGTTTGCAAGAGGCTAAATTCCAGTCACGGTAGCAGGAGTGCATTCAACAATGACGGCTTCAATCTGGTCAATGACAAAAATAAAAAATCTGGTAAGTCGTTAAGCCAGCTGCTAAAAAACAAAAGAAAAATGATGAAGAAGACTTAGAAAAAATTGAGAGCAACATATCTGCGTAGTTGGAGCCAGCAAGAGCTCAGATCGAAGTGAGCTCATGCACTCTCATGCTCAGCTTTGACGAAGTAGTCAAATTATTTCTTTTTAACGTCTGGTGTTAGTGCTGATATCAAGAGAAAAAATGCATCGTCAATTATTAAAAGTGGCAAAAATCTTGAAACTCTGAATATGCTTAAGTCTATTCATAGTGCTGTCCCCGGGAGAAGTATCAAAGATAGAATCATACTACTCATCAATGCTCTAGAGGGTGGGAATCCCACAGAGTCTGAATACTCTAAGGATGATTCTTCCAGTGTGAATGGCAACTTTACCCTTAATATTGAGATATAGAGCCCAATATTGGGCACAAAAACAAAAGAAGCTACAACAACCCTGGGGGGGGGGGGGGGGCTCCTTGAGGAGCTTATACTGGAATTCCCAAAGTAACAACATAAGCGATAAGGAACTTGAAAGCTGTTATCATCTCTTTGACGTGATTGTATGTGTGGAATCCTGGCTCAACTCTAAACACGATGACCCTCTTCATCCTCATCATCTACATCTTTCTGGTTCAACGTCTACAGGAAAGACAGCAGGAACGACAGGCGAAGAGGTGGTATCATTTTTTTTCGTTCTTACTAAGCTTGCATTGAAATTGCCAATATTATAGTTCCTCATCCCTCTGTGGAAATATGCGGTTTTGGTTTTACTGATGTTACCCCGAATTTTGATTTAATAGTGTGCTGCAGAGCCCCAGGTCTTGTCCTTTCTCAAGATCAGTGGGACAAGATGTTTCGTGAATCTGTTCGTGGGAATTGCATTTTTGTAAGTGATTATAATGCCCATAATATTGTTTGGAATTGTCGCCAGACTTATAGGAACGGGGAGAGACTTGAATGGTGTATCGAGACACGTGACTTATATCTTCATAACGCGGACACTTACTCTCGTATTGACGTTGAAACCCGTTGGAAGTCCAACATTGACTTGATTCTGTCGTCTATCAACCTTTCTGGACTCATTGATGTTGAAGTTTGCGACAAGACCTGGGGCTCTGATCACTATCCCATGTTTGTAAGTATCGACGCCAGTAAGAACTCTTATTCGAGAAAGTCCTTCAAGTTGAGATCAGTTCACACGGACTGGGGTAAGTTTGATCAGTTCCTTGAGACTTCTTACTCGGACTTCTTTAGCAACTCTTACGATGAGTTCTCGCCGATGAAGTATCGGAAAGTATGAATTTTTTACCAATTTTTTAGTTTCTGAACTGTGAAAAGTAGTACTCCTGGGAGGCCTTTTTTCCCGTCGCACCATCGTGTTAGGAACCCGGTACGGTGGTGGGATACTGACTGTGATGAGATCAAAAGGCAGCGTTCCACCACCTATAAGATTTGGAGGGATACTGGTTGGCTTGAGCAACTGATTGAATACAAAAAGGCCTGCGCCTATGTCAAGAGAACTTTCAGAGCCAAAAAGAGGGAGTGCTTTAGGGAGTTTGCTGGTGGTGTTAGTTTTCAGGCCGATCCATCCTATGTTTGGAGAACCAGTAGAGTTCTGAAGAATAAAATTATAAAGATTCCTTCTTCTGGCTCTAGAAGTGACTTATGATCACAGGAAGCTAGGGCGACCATTGACAGGATCGCTTGTTCCGATGAGCAGAGGGAGACCCCTGATCTTCCTGAGCATGAGTTTTTCGATGCTCTCTTTAGTTTTTCTGAATTTAATGCTGCGCTCGACCCTAAGAGGACTAAGTCTGCTGCGAGCATGGATGGTATTGGTTATGAAGTCATTAAAAGACTTCTCTTTAAGTATAGGTTGATTCTTTTGAATATTTTTAATGCCATCCATATTAGTAGAGCATATCCAGAAAGCTAGAAGAATTCATTCATGCACTTATGCAGTAAGCTTGGTGGCTCTGGTTTCAGGCCCATTTCTCTTACCTCCTATTTATGCAAGCTTTTTGAAACCCTTGTTAAAAACAAGCTTGAATACTTTGTTTAGGCGAATGATCTGATCCTGAAAACCCAACGGGGTTTTCGCAAAGGTATGTCAGGTGCGGATAGTTTGGCCAATTTGACTCTTAGGGTTGAAGAGGCTTTCCTGGACAGGAGGGGTGTAATGGCAGCCTTTATGGATGTCACTGTTGCCTTTGACGACGTCAACATTGACATTCTTCTCACTAACTTGCGGGTATTGGCTGCACGAGCAGTGTCTTATGCTTTGTGCAGTATATTACTTTTGGTGGATTTGTGGATGCTGCCTGCCTAGGCGTCAACATTAAGAAGACCTATAAGGGTGTTTCTCAGGGAGGTGAGGTATGAGCCCAATTTTGTATCTCCTCTACGCTGGTATCGATGCCTCTCAGTACGTGGATGATTTTTGTTACTGTTAAATGTAAAAGCGTGGCGTAGGATACGTGCACCCTTCAGAAAGGCATCACCGGCATTGACTCAGAGTTTCAAGATATCAGGTTGGATCTGTTTATTTCTAAGACCATTTTTGTGTATTTTAATAGAATTGAGGTTAAGCCTGGAAATTGTAAAATTACTGTCCGGGACGGGGTCATAAAGCCCGGTGATTCTGTGAGGTATCTTGGCATAGTTTTTGATCATAGACTGGATTTTGGAAGGCAGGTTGCTGCTATACGTAAGAGGTGCTTTAAGGTAATAAATATCATGAAGTTCCTCTGTGGCACCTTGTGGGGCTTCGATCCTGACACGCTGCTCACTGTACAGAAGCTTCGTACGATCAATCCTGGACTTTGGATGTTTTGTCTACTATCCTAGACGCAGTGAGCTTCTTGACAGGATCTAGAAAATTTAGTATGCGGCTGTTTGAATAGCCCTGGGTTATTGTATAAGTACGCCGACTAACATCCTGCTTGCGGAGGCAAGTCTTACTCCACTCAAGCAGAGGGCTTCCTATTTGTGCGATTGTAACTTGGCTAAGATGCTCTCCAACACTGGCTCTGCCACCTATTCGAGTACAATGCGATACCTATGGACTCTCAAAAAGAGGAGGAAGGGCTCACCTGGGCTAGTATTTTATGTCAAAGTTCATGGTAAACTAGGGAATTTTGTCGTGGCTGGACCGAACTTTGGTTATTTTTTACAGGATTATTGGGCACTTTTCCCCCTGTTCCTGTGGACCTAGACTTTGAGATGAACATCAGAGACAGTCCAGATCCCAATCAGCCACTGTGTGAGTATGTATAGCGAACAGTGGCTTGTGTGCTATCTTCACGGATGGCAGCAAGAGCGTCGAATCGAACCTTTAGTCCGTTGTCCATAATGGGGTTGACCATTTGTGAGAAGTCCAATGGAACACTTTGAATTTTTCAGTATCTTTTCATGTATAATTTAAGATTTTTTTAGTGTTCACGTTTGATTGTGGTCGGATAATTTTTTATAAACAATTAAAGTTGCAAAAAAACGAGTTTTTTGAGTTTTTTAAAAATGTCTCGGGAATTATGCGTTTTATGAAAAAAATTGTCGGAGATCAATTTTAAAGATGATTAAGTTTTATACGAAAAAGAATCGATATTTTTCTGTCTCTAAGTAAAATTACGGCCGTACGCAGCGTCTGAAAGTAGAAGTGCGAGACGACGTGGTTTCAGCTGGCGCGTAAACTGCATGTATTCATGATTTTTTTTTCTTTCTTTTTTTTTTTTTTTTAACTTTTTGAATATTAATGAATAAGTATATATATATAAGGGTGCGACGAATTTTTTGTATGCAAAATTTAATGCGGCCTGACCCTCTAAAAGTTAGCTTATGAATAGACGAATCGAACAAAAAAAAAACTTTGAGGTAAGGATAAAGTTTTAGGCTGGCACATATCCTGACAAGGTAAAAAAATCGTATAATGAAAAGGTCTCTTTACTAGGAAACGAAAAGTTTAAGATAACAAGATCATTTGTAGTTGCTCAAAATATCGTAATCATGAATTTGATAGCTGAAAGCGTATTATAAGTAAGTCAAATGGTCCTTACATGACCTCTGAAGTTTATAACATAAGAGAAAAATGTAAAAAAATCATCCGTGTCTGAATAGGCTATTCAGACAGTTTTTTTTCATGGAAGATCACTATTCTAGCGTCATAAGTAAATATAAAAAATGAGGAGTCGATTTATCATCAGGAACTACCCTTAACGTTGACGAGATCAGGATCGAAATGCGTAAAAGAAATCCCGTCAGTACAGTTAAACGATTCAGCCAGTTTTTTTTCTTGGATTATCATTTTACTGGTCTAAATAGGAAACAAAAAAAGTTGCTAGTCGATTTATCATCAGGAACTACCTTTAGCTATGACGTGACAGGAGGTTCAAAGTGAAAAGAAATCCTGTTTCTCCAGTTGAACGAATCAGCCAGTTTTTTTCTCTGGATCATCATTTTTTTGGTCGAAATAATACGAAAAAAAAGTTGCGAGTTGATTTATCATCAGAAACTACTCTTAGCTATGACGTGACAAGGGATTGAAAGTATAAAGAAATCCTACTCCTCTAGTTGACGCATTCAGCCAATTTTTTTTCTTGGATTATAATTTTATTATACTTTTTTTGTTGATTATTTAGTCCAAAAAAATGATAATCCAAGAAAAAAAACTTGCGGAATGGGTAAACTAGAGAAGCGGGATTTTTTTTCACTATCAACCCCCTGTCGCATCATAGCCAAGGGTAGTTCCTAATGATAAATCGACTCGCAACTTTTTTCGCTTATTTTTTAGACTAAAAAAATTATAATCCAAGAAAAAAAACTGGCTGAATGTGTCAAATGGAGAAGCAGGATTTTTGTCCACTTTCAAAGTACGTCACCACAGGGGAGGGGGCGAGGGGTTTTTGAGATGTTACTATTGATGACTTGGGGAGGGGGAGGGGTTAATATGATTGCTTTTGAGCAACAAAACTTTTTTTTTTAAATGATTTCTGTTGAAAAAAATAAATATTTTTTACTAAAAAGATAAATAAAAAAATCATACTTACATGAATCTCGTTGATGAAAATTTAAAACTAAGTAAAATTGCTCATGCATACAATTTTTTTCTTTTCTTTTTCTTTCTCAAGATTTAATCGCACCAAAATGAATTGCACGTCTTCTAAAAAGCATATTAAAGAAACGCACAAAAAAACATCGACTCGTGCTACCAAAATCGACCCGTTAAAATTGCCGCTCAACGAGCACGCGAATTAATGATTATAAAAAAAGATCAAGAAACAGGAGCAGAAGATACTGAATGGATCGAAGAATCCGATGTTGAGTATGATTCTTCAAATATAGATAAAACAGATCCATCAAATAATATTCCTGTAATAGAATCTACTGAAAATTGTATGGAAAATCCTAGGCAAGATGTAAAAGAAAGATAAAAATTGGTTTTGTATGTTACCGTCAAAATTTTTCAGTATTACTCAAAAGCAGGAGCGCAACAACGGGGGTGGGGGGAGGGGGTGTTGGAGGTGTCCTGACACCCCCTAAGCTAGTAGAGGACATCCTTTACAATTACTTAGGGGTGTCCAAGACTCTGGGCCTTCAAGTTCAAGAAAAAAACTGGTCGGCTATCCCCCAAGCTCTAAGCCCCCAAATACCCTGGGCGCCCGAGGTCAACGAAAAAACTGGTCAGTTATCCCCCAAGCTTTAAGCCCCCAGATACTCTGGGAGTCCGAGTTCAACAAAAAGACTGGTGGGCTATCCTCCAAGCTCTAAACCCCCAAATACCATTTTTCTCCTATTTTTCTCCGTTTTGGTTTTTCAAAAATTGAAAATGTTGTTTAAATAATTGAACACGTAATCTTATGAAAAATTTTATTAAATAAAAAAAAATTTAAATTCAATATTTTAAAAATACTAAAATTTTCTTTGAAGTGTCACCGAAACTACCTCACAATTTTTCCAGCGATCTCTGCATTTTTAAGAGAGTTACAAGTGATTAAGAAAAAAAATGCCTGATTTTTTTAGACCACCTCTTCAATTGTTTAAACAAATAATTCGATTTTTCTAAAAACTAAGATGGACAAAAATAGGGAACAACTTCAACGATTATTTTGATATAAATTATTAGAAGATTCGATTAAAATTGAACTGAACTGAATGTGTCAACTGGAGGAGCAGGATTTCTTCCCACTTTCAACCCCCTGACACGTCATAGCTAAGGGTAGTTCCTGATGATAAATCGACTTGCAACTTTTTTTGCTTATTATTTTGATCAAAAAAATGATAATTCAGGAAAAAAAAACTGGCTGAATAGGTTAACTGGAGATTCAGGATTTCTTTCCACTTTCTTCCCCTAGTCATATTGTAGTTAAGGGTATTTCCTGATGATAAATCGACTCGCAACTTTTTTTGTTGATCATTTAGACAATAAAATGATCATCCAAGAAAAAAAGCTGGCTGAATCTTTTAACTGTACTGACGGGATTTTTTTTACGCATTTCGACCCTGATCTCGTCAACGTTAAGGGTAGTTCCTGATGATAAATCGACTCCTCATTTTTTATATTCACTTTTGACGCTAGAATAGTTATCTTCCATGAAAAGAAATGGCTGAATAGCCTATTCAGACAAGGATGTTTTTTTGTACATTTGTCTCTTATGTTATAAACTTCAAAGGTTGTGTAAGGACCATTTGACTTACTTATAATACTCTTTAAGCTATCAAATTTATGATTACAATATTTTGAGCAACTAAAAATGATCTTGTTATCTTAAACTTGTTTTAAATCGTTTCCTGGTAAAGTGACCATTTTATTATACGATTTTTTTATCTTTTCAGGATATGTGCCAGCCTAAAATTTTATCCTAACCTCAAAATTTTTCTTTTGTTTGATTCGTCTATTCATAAGCTAACTTTTAGAGGGTCCGGTCTCATTAAATTTTGTATACAAAAAATTAGTCCCTTCTTTATATATATATCTTACTATATTATATAGTTGTTTTTTCTCTCTCACGCCCCCCCCGCCCCCCACAGGCCTCTCAAAAAAGTGCTTAAGTAACCGTAAAAGTGTACCGAAATATGCTTATTTCTATGAGTTTTGAATTATCCTATGATTTTCCAATCACGCCCCCCGCCCGCCCTTCCCACGTCCCCCCCGCCCTTTTTTTTCCCCGCCCCCCATTTTTAATGTTTTGTTACAAGTTTTGTATATTTTCTTAATTTAATAATTTTTTTTTAATGGTATAATTAAACTATATAAAATTTTCAAATTTGCATTCATTAATTTTAAAAAATTTCATTATAAGATTAATTAGAAAAATGCAAGTTTTTAATTAAAAAAAAATGAAAAAAAGATTTTATTTTCAGAAAAATTAAATTTATAATGGAGTAATTTTTTCTTTTTAATAAATTTTATTAAAAAAATTCTTGTTAAACTTTAAATCCTTATTTATTTATTTTTTATTTTTTTTATTCTGTAGTTATCATCCAAATATATTCATGTATGTATTCATGTATGTACGCGTGCGCGTACGCGGAGGAGTCTCCGTGTAGGCGCAAACTTACACTTTCAAACAAAAATTTGCGCGTACGCGCAACTTAGGTGTTCCGCGTACGCGCAAACTAAATTATCCCGCGTGCGCGCAAACTTAGGTACTCCGCGTGTGCGCAAAAACTTTAGATCTCCGCGTGCGCGCAAAAACTTTGATTACGTTGCGATAAATGCATCAATTATTGTCCTTCTAAACATTAAAATTGTGATTATAAAAACTTCCTAACTCTATAAAATTTATTTTTCTCACACGGTGCAGAAAGTTCAAACTTTCTGATTTTTCCCAAACAGGAAGTTTGAACTCCTTGCTTTGAGTTGGAAAAAACATTACACTCGACGCTGGAAAAGTATGAGCTAACCCTTAGCAAACCCTTGACACTCTCGCCTTCGGCTCAGGTTTTGAACACAAATTGTTTGAAAATTAGCTAAAAACCCAAAGAAGTGACCCAAATGTCTAGTCCTAGCGGGTCCTCCTCTCAGGGTTGGATAAGTTTTTTTGGATCATCGATTGCCGAAACTTTGGAAATCGCTTTCTGGTACTGAATGATGAGCAAAATCATCAATAATTTTCAAGTCTTAACTCGAAAAATTTGAACAGGAATAATTTGTTACTAGAAGTACTTTTTAGCATTTTCTGAGGTTTGAAATATAAATTGTTCAGATTTATACTTTTTGAGTTAAGATTTGAAAATATTTTTCTCTTAAAGTTCATAAAGAGACAAAAACATGCGAGGATACACATGTCTAGGAGTGCAATGGGCTTTGAACACAAATTGTTTGAAAATTATTTAAAAAACAAAAATAATTCAAACATTTTGTGTGGATAATTGAAAAAAGGACCATTTAGAAAAATTATTGATGATTTTGCTCATCATTCGGTGCCAGAAAGCAATTTCCAAAGTTTCTGCAATCGATGATCCAAAAAAACTTATCCAACCCTGACTGACTGACTGTATAAGGTTTTTATTTCGGCCTTGGGGTATAACCCTATTTGGTCGCTTGACAGGTACATCGAGTGATACAAATATATGGTAATACGTTCGCATGAATAGATAATTAAATGCACTTAAAATTAGATTACAACGAAGTAAATAACAAAGATATAATATATAATAGCATGTTCTCGTAGGTAGAATAATAAATGCACTTAAAATAGTATATTATAGTATAGGTGCAGCATCGTCACCGGGGCGGTTTTAAGGACCCAAGTACGTAGCGAAGCACAGCACGAGGTTCTTAATAAGCCCTGTTGACGTACTGCACTCGTACTATATACTATTTTATAGTAAGAGTCACCGAAAACACGCATCAAAGATTTGATTTTGTGGTTAGAGTGACCAAGGGTACTATAAATTAACTTACAACAAAGTGACTTATAGGGCAGGAAACAAAATTTATTAACTGGGTAAGTGTGGCAGGTGCAATAGTAAATCGAATCGAATCGTGGGATAATCCATTCACTAGAAAATATATGACGTTTTCCCGTGCGAGATCAATTCTATTGCCGTTTAATACATTTTTTTCCCGCGCAATGTTAATTCCACTCCCATTCAATATATTTTTTTCCCGTTTATTACATTTAATGTCCACTCAAGTATTTTTTTCCGGTGCATTTATTTTCTTTCCCGTTTAATCACTTATTTTTCCGTGCAAATGTCTTTTTTCCCGTGAATTTGACCTAAAATTTCCCGTGCGTTTCCTTTTTTTTCCCGTGCTAATAAATTAGACCCTTTTCTAATCACCCCCCCATGCCCTTTTTTTTACTTACGCCCCCCATTTTTGATATATGTTATCAGTTTCTACCCACATCGCCAATTTTTGATACAAGTTATACTAAACGCTATATGCCTAGAAAAAAGTGCGGAGGGAGCAGAATGAATGCAGTGATGACGATTGTATATAGATGGCGTATGTGTCAACTCTTTAATTTAAATCTTTGTGCTCTATAGTTTCAAGAAAACGACAAGCTTAATGGCTTAGTGGTCAACGTATAGGAATCTCATGCCAAGAGTCGTGGTTCGATCCTCGGACTCAATTTTTTTTTTTTTTTTGTTATTTTACATGTACATTAGATAGATTTTTAAAAAAATATCTCATAATTATTCAGCCTTTTTTTTATTTTAAATAATATAAAGAGAGTTAAAATTATAAATGGAATTGGGTTATTTGGTTTATTTAAATAATAAAAAGAGAAATTGGTTATTTCGTTTTTTAATTATAATAATATAGTCACAAATGAAAATATAATTGGGTTATTTGGTTTGTTTGAATAAAAAAAAAAGACATGGGTTATTTGGTTTTTTAAGCAGTAAAAAGAAAGTTTAAAAGTGAAATAGAAATGGGTTATTTGGTTTTTTAATTATAATAAGAGAGTTACAAATAAAAATATAGTTATTTAGTTGATTTGAATAAAAAAACAGACATGGGTTATTTGGTTTTTTAACCCATGAAGTCCCAGGATTTTTTAAATTTTTCTTGTACTTTGAGCTCTGGAATTTTGATGAAAACGATAAAAAATATTATCAAAAAGACCATATACCACTATTTTCGGGTATGCTCTACAAGATGGTGTAGTTAAAAATGTCAAAAATGCCATTTTCAATTATTAATTAACAAATTTAAAAAAAAACTCAGTTTTTGCTGCATTTTTTTTTTAGGAATTTTTTCAGTTGGATTTTTTTTTTTTTTCAAAAATGTGATCAGAGGTGATCACAATACTTGAAATTTATGGAAGGATTTTTTTTTTTTATAAAAATCTTTTTTAACAAAATGGCAGCCATAAAACGAAGTCGAAAATCTCGAATTTTTCGTTATATTCACTTTTTTCATGTTTATTCCTTGAAATCGCACAAGTATTTAACGTTTACTGCTATTTTTTGTTGGAAAAGTTAAAATAATTGTACAAAGAAGCATAAAAATTGTAATACTTATAAAATATTCATTGTTAGGTTATGAGAGGTGATTTTTACACGATTTTAGTAGGGTCCGCGGTATTACGAAATGTATCAAAAAAAAGAACTAATGTGGATGTATTCATTGTTGATTTTACTTGTTTAAACATTATTTTTTTAAAAAATTGAAAAAATTTTGACAATAAAAAACCATTTTTTGAATCAAGTGAATAAAACGAAAAATTCGAGATTTTCGACTTCGTTTTATGGCCGCTATTTTGTTAAAAAAGATTTTCATAAAAAAAAAAAAAAATCCTACTGTAAATTTCAAGTATCGTGATCACCTCTGATCACATTGTTGAAAAAAAAAAAAAAAAAACCAACTGAAAGAATTCATAAAAAAAAAATGCAGCAAAAAATTGAGTTTTTTTTTTTAATTTGTTAATTAACAATTGAAAATTACATTTTTGATTTTTTTAAACTACACCATCGTGTAGAGCATACCCGAAAATAGTTGTATATGGTCTTTTTGAAAATATTTTTTATCGTTTTCATCAAAATTCCAGAGCTCAAAGTACAAGAAAAATTTAAAAAATCCTGGGACTTAATGGGTTAAGCAATAAAAAGAAAGTTTAAAATTAAAATAGAAATGGGTTATTTGGTTTATTTAAATAATAATAATAATAAAATTGAGTTATTTTAAGGTATGCAAGTACACGCATTCATCTTATATCACGCTCGCACTCGATTGCCTCCGCAGTCCGCTCCCTCCGCACTTTTTTCTAGGCATATAACGTTAAGTACAAGTTATCAGCTATGTATCTATAGAAGAAATTAAAAAAGTAACTACGAAGCATTAAAAAAATTAACTTATATCCAAAGATAAAAGAGAGAACCCAAAAAGAATGTTAGCATTTTATTCGTGATGTGATTGGTTGAAGAACAAAATTTAAAATTTGAATTTTTATTTTTAATTTTTATATTACAATTCAATTAAAACATCTAGAGAATAGATTTGATGAAAAAATAATTATGTAATCAAGTGTTCGAAATTATCCGATTATAATCATGAAAATAATAATTATTAGTATACAAACTGAAACAAAACCAATGAATGTATAACCACAAAAGATTAAATGAATATGAACTCTGAACGTACCGCAAAGGTAAAGGGTATATATAACTTATTGTCAATTAATTTAGATGAAGCTTCGACAAAACTTATTTTAGATAATATAATACAATTGTGCGTGCGCCTCGCTTAGAGAGCTTCAAGGTTTGGCAAGAGGGTAGGTACATCGGTAGATTCAAAAGTGGGTAAGTGTTTACCTACAAAGATTTGTACAGGATCGAAAACAATAGTATAAAAGATGTTAGTTTCAGGGTTAGATGTTGAGAAAAAAAAAAAAAAAAAGTACAACTTACGTTCCAAGTTACAAATTGAAGTATGAAAATAATAACAAAGTGAAAGAGGCTACACATGGCTGGAAACTGGTGTCGTAAGATAAACTTCGATATTAATCAAGATAGGTTGATTGGGACAGACCTACGTAGAAAAAGCGTTGATAACAAATGTAAAAGGATGTAGGAAATATTTGTCAAAAAAGTTAAAGAGCTGTGTGGGCAAAATTGTATGAAGATGATTAGTTTCACGATTGCAATTACAAAAAAATTTGAGAAGAACAATAGAAAAGATAGTTTTCACAAAGATGAGAACAAAGATTCAAAGTTAGAGACCAAAGCATGAAAAAAAGAAAAAACAACAGCAAACACCAAAATTTAAGCAAGTAGATTCATATGAAAGAGATAGAAACAATATTAAGCAAAAATGTACATACAAGCGTAGGTTCAAAGTTACAAACGTAATGACAAGTCCGGGTACGGCAGTAGGTACAATGAAGTTACCACAGTAGTTATCAAGTTTGAAACAATGTTATGAACAAGGTTTGTTATAGGGTTATTTAGAATAGTAAGTACAAGAGGATAAAAAAGATTATGCACAAGGCTAGATTCAGTGTAGAAAATTTAAAAAAATAAAATAAAGAACTAGAGTTAGCATGGGAGTAGAAACAGATGTAGAAACAAATGCATGTGTAGAAGGTTCGGCGTTAGAAGCTTGAGTAAAAAATAGGTAGTAAGCACAAGATTATTAACATATGTAGGAAGTAAAAAAAATCAACAGACGTAGTAAAGAGAGTCCGAAAAAAATACTCAACAGACGTGGATAGTAGCAAGGTTATAAAGCAGGGAAGGTTAATAAATAAAAAGACGAAAATAAGTCGGTTAAAGCATAGAAACAGATGTTTAACAAAGGATTGAAATGAAAGTATGATCAAAGATTAGAACAAAGTAGTCTTAGAATTAGAAATAAAAGCATGAAAAAAATTCAAACTACAGTTATCACCATGATAGAAATTTATATATAAACATGAGCATATTCCTGGGTAAGAGCTTAGTTATAAAAAGCAGTAAGTGCAATGGTAAGAACAAGGGTAGTTACAAGGGTTTGGAGTAAGATAAAAGGTGAGAACAAAGGTAGGCACAAAATAAGGTGCAGGTGTAGTCACAAGCTATAAAAGTAGAAACAATGGTATGTATCAGAGTAGGAACAGAGGTAGACACAAGAGTATGTGTATAAGCGTAGGTACAAGTGTAGATTCAAGCATAAAATTCTGGGAGGGAGGCGAGCGAAGCGAGCAGGGGGGTACCCCCTAGTATATATATATATATATACATACAAAATTTACTATTCAGAATTAAAAGGGTTTTTACATAAGCCATTTCTATGACATGAGCAAGAATCGCAACATTCTATTGACATAGCACAACAATTACAGGACTTGTGAGGAGATTTTTTACAATTACAACCAGAAAGTAAATCTTCTGTTAAAGGAAAAGTATTTTCTCATTTTAATAGACCGGTAACAAAAATCAGTCATATGATAATAAAAAAGTTCTTCGGAGTCAAACAATTTCAATCTTTGATAAATTTCATCTCTCGCGGAGCGAACAATTATTTCTCTCCGTACACATCGTTGAGCAAAAAATCTATTGTTTGTAGACTGCATGGTGCCATCTCTTGGACCATGCAGAACTACATGGTGCTGGTGCTCTCGCGCCGCCGTCTGCGCAGCTTGGGGGCTGGCGCTGCTTCTGTCGCTAACGCCGCCAGGCCAGCTGCTCTTTCTTCACTTCTCGTTTTGGCTTGCAGCAGAGAATTTTCTGTCAGTTTTAAGTATTGTTCTGTTCAGGTTCTTGTTAATTTCAAGTTTACTGTGAAATCTTGGGTTAAGATTCATTTACTGTGTTTTTTTGAAGTGCTCCTAGTATAAAAAGTGTGGTCATGCTCATCGTCGTGACTGCAATCAGTCATATTGCAGTCACTCTTTACCGTCTTAGTCGGCGCGGTTCACTGGAAACTCTTCTCTGGTGGATCACAAGCTCTTCTTCAGGACACTATCTTCAAACATTCTCAAAGGACATCTCCAGGTATTTTGGTTCAAGTTAATTTACTTGAACCACTCAATCTTGTTTATGAGCAGTAATTAATTTACTGTAAATTCTTTTTGTTTTGTGCATGTGTTTTATGCACGCGGTCATTTTCTATTTTCTTTCTCTCAAGGCCATTCTCTTCTGCTCCTTGAATTTCTCTCGGTCATCCCTTTCTTTCTCTCTCTTTTTTCAAGGCCACACTCAGTGGTTAGTTTACCTCATTTCTATTCTAGCTAACTCGTGTTTACGTTTTGAATTAATACAATCAAATATGTAAGGAGTATTGACTAGAGTGTTAATTCTCAAATTAATTGATTTTCTTCCCACGAAAATCAATTTGGAAAATTTTCAGTTTATAACATATTACATTTTTACCTTTCATTTTTTTCTCTTTGGAATAATTGTTATTAAACTTGTATGAACTCACTATTTATAATTTTATGATTATTTGAGATTTTTTTGTTTATAAAATTAAGTGCTGTGTTGAAATTGAAATAAATTATCACTGTTTTTATTAAACTGAGTCTGTCTCCAATTTATTTTACAACCCTTCCCTACCAGATTTATTCGGCAAATAAAAAAAAATTTAATTGACCGGTCAGTCCAGAACATCATCTGATCTACTTCCTTTATTACTTCTAAGGTTTGCTGCTATTCGGATTTTTTAACATCCTTGCTTTGTTCTAATTAAAGATTCATTATAAGTGCATTGACATAAAACATACAATCACTTATCAAATCTTTTTTCTTACTCTCTGGCATAATTTTACAATAAATTAATATGTGCCCCAAAAGAAAATGAACTTTCTTAACAAACTTTAACAAATCTTGCCAAATTTTGCCAAACTTTGCCAAACTTTAACAAACGTTGGATTTTGGACCATTCGCAAATTTTGGTAAAATACGGCAACGTTTGGCAAAGTTCTAGAAATTTTGATATACTAAGATGATTAAAATAAGAAAAAAATGATAAGTTGACAGTATTTTGTACAAAAATGAAGTAGTTAAGGAAAGTTCTGTCGAATATTTCGGAAATAATAAAAATTATGTAACACAAATACATATGAAACGTTCGCAAGGATTGTTAAGAAATGGTGAGATTGGCAAAGTTGAGTAGTGTTTGGCAAAGTATTGATAATAATAAAAACATAATTAACTAATAAATCTAGATGATTCGTGTGAACTCAAATGTATTGAGTACACCAAACTGTTTAGACCTTGTATTGTAGAAAAATTAAAAAAAAAAACGTGTGGGTTTTAGAACCCCCGGTACAAGTGAAACTTCTAACTAGTATAACCTGGATGAAACATAGAAGTGTCAAAGTAAAAAAACAAAGTCATGGCATTTTTTGTAAAAACCGTTACTGTAGTTAAATATTCTTCGCAGAAAAGTAACAATTATTGGAAATATTCATTGAATTGTTAAGAACCATACCAGATTGATATGAGGACCTAAAATAAACGGCACTGGAGAGCGCCACTGGCAACAGCCTCCTCTACCAGAAATTTGGCATGGAGCAAATGATTAAGCGTGTGTGTCGTCTTACGCATGTGCACACAAACAGACGTCTGCTCTGCGCCAAACTGCTTGGAGAGGAGGCTATTGCCAGTAGCGCCCTCCTGTGCCGTTCATTTTTATAGGTCTCCATTAGAAGGAGAGCACGAGGGACAAAGAGAGAGAGGGAGAGAGAGAGATTTGAATTGATTTTGACTTTATACATTTTAATTTGATAATTTTAGTTGTACAAAATCAAATAGAAATAATAAACTTAGGAGTTAATAATGATATAAACTAAAAACGTCTGAAATGAAAAAGCCTATACATAAGAGCGTAGGTTCGTTTACAGACATAGCTGATATGCTCCTTCCAAATCAGTTTTGAATCAAGCACTAACCCCAGGCTACGTGCAGAGGACACAAAAGGGATACACGAGCGTCCAAAATGCAGGCATTCAATGCCCAGTTCAACAAAAGCATTCACAAACTTCGGTGTACCAAAGATCATAGCCTTGGTTTTCCCTACATTAAGCCCCAGATGATTCGCGGTAGCCCAATTCGCAACACATTCCGCAGCTCTGCTCAACCTTTTCAGAATTGCCTGAAAATCCGCGAAGTAACCCTGTACATAAACCTGCAGATCTTCCGCATAAATTACATGACTTACACCAGGATCAAGACCCTGTGCAATGTCAACTACAAACAAAGCAAAGAGCAGAAGCCCCAATACTGAGCCCTGAGGCATACCCTTATTGAGAGGATGAAAAGAGGAATTATCACCCATGCCCTCTGCTCTCACTGCTTGCGAACGACCAGAGAGATATGACCCGATCCAGCGCAGAACCCCATTGGAGAAACCAAGCGAACGAAGCTTGTTCAGCAGGGTCGTGTGACAGCCTTAGAAAAATCAAACAATAGCAAAGCTGTGATCTGTCGCTTGTCCATGCCCCGACGGATGTCGTCAGTCAGCTTCAAAAGAGCAGTTTGTATGCTGTGTCCAGTCTTGAAACCCGCTTGAAACCTGTCAATCAAGCTCTTTGTTTCAGCAAAAGATGATATCTGGTCAAAGTCCAATCTCTCAAGGATCTTAGATAGGACACAAAGGAGGGAGATAGGACGAAAGTCACCCAGACACGTTGGAGTTGGTATATTATTAAGAGCAATCACAAGTGATTGCTTCCAAAGGTTTTGAAAGGTGGCAGTCATGAGTGATTCACTAAAGATGGTCTGAATGTAGGGAGTGATAGTATGGAGTGAGGATTTGATAAAGCTCTGCGGAAGTAGGTCAATGCCCACCGCCTGAGGTGTGGATTTCTCAACAGCCCTGACAATATCCTCCAGTATAACATGAGCAAAAGTAAAACTAGCATCACCCTCATCCTCTTCCAAAGAATCTAGAAAACGAGAGAGTTCTGGTGAAGCTGCATCAAATGATATTGAGGTGAAGTGGGCATTGAACTCCTCCGCAGAGAATCCAGCAAGGATAGTGTCAGGTCGAGGTGAGATGCCAAGGTGTCTAAGTTACTTACAGATTTGCTGAGGTTCAGTCGAACGGTGCCAAGAGAAATCCAACCTCGCAGTTTCAATCTGCTCGTGAGCAAAATCACATGCTTATCTGTATAATGCTTGAGTAGAGCTCAAGGTCAAGTTTAGATCGTTTGTAGAGTCCGTACAGCCAGTCTTGCTCAGTGATGAGGGAGCGGTGGTGGGCAGTAAACCTAGGATGCAAGATTCTTTTTGTGGATAAAGGTTCTAAGAGGAGCAACTGAGTTAAGAGCAGATTGAAGGTTTGAATATAGGCAATCGAGTTTACCCTCTAAGGATGTCTGAGCATCCATGATCACAGACCAATCGCATTTAGCCAAGTAATCATTCAGTGCAGTCTGGTCAATCGCCTTGAAGTCTCTATAGGTGAAATCACGAGTTTTCGTTTTTGGTATGTTAAGGTCAAGTTCAGCTATAAATGGCGTATCCGTCTTCTAGTAATACGTCACGCTATTAAGGGCATTGACAAGACACAGATCAAGCCATGTTTGATGAGTAGCCCCAAATGGTACCGAGAACAGCGAGTTCTCAGCGATAAGCTTACGAATAAATTCCACATCTTCAGAGTCCGACAGTTGATCCGCATTATTAATTCTCTTTATTCAAGCAAGAGTAACTTCCCTCCCTAAGGAGGGTACATATTATGTGAGTCAGTATTATACATAGAGGTATTTATGTAATAAACAATTGCACACGCACTAAAATTCAATAGATCACTTGTACCGTTAAGGTCCTTATCACAATTATTGCTCCGCCATCGATTCACTCAGTCATAGATAAATATACATATATACATATTTTCTTCTTTTTTTTTTTTTTTTTTTTTTTAATATCATTCACAATTCATTCGTGATCACAGCCAGGTTGGGATCACAGTCAGTTTTTGCTAAATGCTTAAGTCAGCTTGTAGTGCAGAAAAGCAATACACAGTACACAAGTCATGGTTACAAAAGAGAAAAAAAAAATAATAATAATAAAATATAAGTGTACAAAGAGCAAAAAATATATACATATACACATAAATTTCATCGGGGACGTGCCCTGGGAGGGTCCAGGCTAGGTCAGATAAAACATACTAGAAAAAAATGCAATAAACAAAAAAACACACTAATACTGCCTGACCCCTGACAGGTGCTCCACATATATATTTTGGGATCACTTGATGGTATCGCTGATCATGAGCCTCCTCATCATCTGTGCATACGACGGACGGATGTTAAGGATTCCCATGAGCCACTCGTTCCCAAGGTTCCAGCCGCCAAGGGCGCCGACGACGAACGCTTCCACTGCGACCGTGTAGCCCTGCCGTTGCAGGTTCTCAGCGAGCGGGCGATAATTAGTAAGTTTCCCCGCTCTTGCTTCGCAGAACCCCTCCATCCGGTTCTCGAACAGCACGGCTACATCCACGATCGTGATCTTCCTCTCGATCTCATTTCGGATCATCAGATCAGGCCGCAGTCTGGCGAACTCCTCGTCGACGCCCCTGATGGCTCGGTTTACCCTGATTCCCCCGGGGATGTTACTGGCCTTGGCGAGCCTGTCCAAGATCGCATCGTGGCGTTTAGTTCAAGCGTCAGAGTGAACGCTGCAGTGCTGAAGCACGCGAGAAAGAGTCTCGAGGTCACCGCACTTCCTGCATTGAGCTCGGTGGACAAAGTGCCAGTCAGCGAAGCGGGTGAAACTGCCAGTGCGAAGGAAGTGATTGCTCAGCGCACTGCGGCCGGTTACCTCGAGCACCTTGCCTTGATCTGGTTTGGCAAGAACTCTCTCCTTGTAGTAACCCACCAGTGCAGCCCTCAGTCTCCGCACGATTTGTCCACGAGCCATGGGCGGGATGATAATAGTGTTGTTGTCATCCCTGTTGCCTGGACGACGGCACTCCAACGAGAGTTCGGCACGCTCGGCAGTCCGACTTTATTTCAGACCCAAGACAAGGGACATCCGTCTGGCCGCGTTTCTGGCTCTCGACCATAGTGAGGAAGTGTCGCTTGATCATGGTCGAGCAAACCTTCCCTCCAGAGACCCCGACAGATAGTTTGCCATATAATTCTCATTGGCAGGGCGACCCACTCGTTTGGATACAGTCTCCCGCAGCGTAGACACGGCCACATTCGCCACGCTCGTGTCCTTACAGCTCAAGAGCTTAAAGGCGTGGACGATGATAAGAATATCGGGCATGTCTGTGAGTGGCAAGAGGCCCCCGCCCCCATTGAAGGAGGGAGGAAGACCGGCTCGGCGCTCGCACGTTGGGGGAGATTCATCCATCTCTTGGCAGTTCTTTTCAATTCTCTGTTGGCCTCCCTGCGAGGACCTTTCCTCACGTCTGACCCCCGCAGACAAAATTCCATCCGTGGCAAAATAAAAGTAGTCACGGTCTCAAGTTTCTGCCAGGGGGCCAGCAGTGAACCATCGATCGCACGGATGTCCGCTGTCAGCTCTTCTATGGTGGTGTACGGCGTCTGCCTGACCTGAAAGCCCGTTGGGGTGCCCAGGTGTTCGTAGGCTTCACCACGGTCTAGGGCGCACATCACCTTGCCCTGTATGCTGAACTGCGTTCTCCTGACCGCATCAACACCTCTGCCTTTCAGATGGAGAGTGGCAGATCTCGCAGGGTTGAAGGTGAGGCCAACAGCCGCAGCAGCGTCCTCTGCAGATCTTAGGAGGATTCTCATTGCCTCGGGCGAGTCCGCAATGAGGCCCGTGTCATCTGCATAATCGAGGTCTGTAAAGACCTGTCCCGACAGTTTGTAACCACCCCCCGAAGCCGCCACTGCCCTAGGAACAGGCTCCAGGGTAAGGTTAAAAACTATCGGGCTCATGGGGCAGCCTTACCTAACGCCATTAAAATCTCCCAGAATCACCTTAGTACCATAGTCCTTTATGGTGTCCCTAAGAGAATCAACGAAATCCGAGCCCTTAATAAATGGAGTGCGTGGTGATCGGTAAACCACACCAACAAAAATGGGATCATTTTCCCTCACGCCCACCTCACAAAACAGGTATCCCGGAATACCAGGTTTGCCCTCACGTGTTGTTGAGGAGGAGCAGAGCCGCTTAACCGAGAGTGACTTATGAACGTAGAGTGCCACGCCCCCCCCCTCCTCCCCCGAGTATTGCGGTCTTGTCTAAGCAGGACAAAGTCCTTAAGTGCCACAACAGAGTCCTCAACAAGAACACCAAGCCAACTTTCGGTGATGGCAAGCACATGAATAGGGGGCTGCGTCGTCAAGAAATGCTCAATCTGCCCTAAGTGCCCACTTAAAGAGTAAGCACTCACATGGAAAACTCGAAGGTTACCCACTACTTTTTGCGAAGCTAAGGAGGAAAAGGGTAGATGAGTTCCAGGAGTAGGTAAATATGAGTGAATAAGATGTGACGGTGAATGATTGCGGAGATGAGTGAAGTGATAAGATGCAAATGAATTATTGCCGTGAGAGAGAAGATGGGATAGCATACCTGTTATGATAAAAACCGATTGAGGTCTTCAGGAGTTAAGATTGGCATCGGTTCATCTCCCTTCTTCCTTCTGACATGCATTTGTCCATTCCGGATAAAGATGGTGAATCCAGAGTTTGATTGTTTCGCCTTCTCACGTACAGTACGATGTAGGTTGAAAATCTCCTTTGGAAGGAATTCATTTACATTCAGGAGTCCAGGGGCAATTGATTTCGAATCCACCTCAGTTGGTAGATTCGGGGTAATAACTGAGGTATGCAGTTTACTTTACCTTATTTTGCTTTGAATTAAATCCAATAGCTGTGGACGAGAGCTGAGAATAACCAGGATCGATGGAGGTCGAGGATGCTGGTCAGAACTGTTTGAGTTGGCAGTAGAAGGTGCAGCCGTGTTTGATGTTTTCAAGGTTTTCGATGAAGTGGGCACAGTAGCAGCTAACGTTTCCGTCTAACGGAAAAAATAGAATCGAACAGATCTATTAGAAAACAAATAGTAATCTCTGTCATTTAAATGATTTAAAATAAAAGTCTATTGTTCCACAAAAATGTGAAATACTGCATTTCTATGGGTTTAAATTCATTTGAGGAAAATAATCCAGCTGAATACCTCTCGTATTTAAAATTGTAGAAAACTTTCCTTCAGTTTTTTTACACAGAAACTCGCGGGGCAAGTTTTACAAAAAAATTTTTAACCTGCCAAACCTGCCCCCTCGTTGGTGTGCAACAAAACGGTGGCTATACAGCAAGGCTGTATGAATTGAAAGCTGCAAGTGTTGAAATAAATTTAAATCAGCAATGAGTGAAAACGAAAACTTGATGAGAGAGATCTTTCGATCTTGATAGTATAAAAAATTAATGAACCACAGTTAAACCTCGATATTACGGAGTGATATGGGAGTCAGGAAAAACTTTGAATTATCGAAAGTCAAGCCAAGTTGTTTAAAAAATTAATTTTTGTCACTTAAGAATAAAAAATTAGTTTATAACAAAATTTTGAATGAGGTTGATACCACTCTAACTTTTCACTTTTACCTTCCAACCATGTATACTTATCTTGCAAGGGACTTATCATTGCTTTGCATAGCTTACATCTTAAATTTTCAAAAATTATTGAACTATAGTTTTACTATTTTCCAATTACTTTCTATCACCGATGACAGTTTGATTATTTTCGAATTATTTTTGATTACCGGACACCCTGGAAAGTTTTCTTTTTTAATGACATTCTTTATTAATTAAAGCATGCTTTATAATACCGAATACCCTCATATGAACTTTTAATAGCGCCTTCAATAATTTTTACTCTTGTTTTTTCTCTTAAATTAGTTTATCCTCAACCTCACTGTTACTATATGCGACTATATGTATGACAGGAGGATTGGTTAAAATGACAATACCATAGTGCAGCTAAAGCTTTTATTTCATTCTGTATAAAGTATTCTGCTTCACTCAGCACTCCACATAATAAACATAGTGTAATAATATAGATAAGATATTCTCAACTTTGACATATTAAGTAAAAAATTGAGGAATGCTGGAGTAAAAAACTATTTACTTATTAATCTTCATGGAAGCTAAGCTTCAGGTCTCATAACATTCATATCTATATTTATTTAAGAGTTGACCATTTTTTTTACTTATCAAGTAATTGTTGTTAATGCCTTATAGTCGAAGAAGTATGAATTAAAATTTATGTTTTATTCTGTAAAAATATTTCTTTTGATTATTTTTTAGACTGAATCTTAAAAACTCAAGAAGGTTTCTCTGATAATATTATTAGCTCTAATAATATCTATGAAAAATATACTGCTACTCTTCGTATCTCCAAATATGCTTGTTATTGATCACAAATGACTATTTTTAAAAAAGTCTAGTATTGAGCAATACAGTTAACTTAGAGGAAGATGACTGGATATTTGGGTTAATGCAACTTTATCGATAGTTTCCTCGCACTGAATGATGAGTGAAACGATCAATATTTCCTCTAAATGTGCCTTTCTACCATTTTGCTATGCAAATATGTGTAATTTTTAGCATATTCTTTAGTTTTTGGCTAATTTTCGAAAAATTCGTGTACAAAGCCTATTTTTTTTACAAAGATGCAGTATTTTGCGTTTATTTTGTCAAATTTAAACTCAAAAAATTTAAAAGTTAATAATTGATGGTACATAAATTACTTTTAAGCATTTTCTGAGCTTTGAAATACAAATGCAAAATAGTAAAAAGGCTCTTTCAGAAGAACTTTTGATGATTTCGCCCATCATTTGGTACCGGAATTCTACCGCCCAAAGTTTCTTCTTTCATCATTAAAGACACTGCTGCCAGTATATGTAGTGAAATAGCATTTTTATTAAGAATAGGATATACATAATATAAGTCGTATTGAAATTCAGGAAAACAGGCGAAGCTTAACCAAAATTTAGAAGAAAAGTTCAAAAAAGTAAGTTTTAGTTAAGGCTAGGGAAAAAAGTTTAAAAGTAAAATCATCCGAAAAAATAATATGATTTTTTCGCAAGAGTTCCGTATTCAATGACATGAGTCAAGCCTTCATGCAAATTTCAAATTTCCTGGCTGCATCGTATGCGTCCATAAATCACGTGATGCCTTTTAGAGCCCGCCTTACCCCCGTATGACGCAATGTGATTTTCTGCCCCCCCCCCCCTACTTTGACATCAAATGATGTTTATTGAAATAAAAAATTAATAGTTTCGTTAAAATTTTAATAAAAGGTTAAAAAAAAGTTTAAAAAATCAATTAAATTTTTTAGAAATAAATATTATTAACAGCACTAGTTGACTCTTTCAACAAGAGCTTACTTGTTTAACAGTTAAACGACGGGACTACATACTGACACTGAAATGACAATTGGAAATCAGCTTGACTCACTGTAACGGACATAATCAGATCAGATTAGTTTTTGTTAAATATGACGAGAGATAAAAGAGTTTGCATTGAAAATATATTTATTAATCAAAAACAATAAATTCAAGAATTACAAAGAGGTTAAGAAAAAACAAAAATCGGTCCTCTCTTTTTCGCCGCTGTCAGAAATCTAACTCAAAAAAATAAAACGTTACATATATATTTTGGCTGATCTTCCTTTTTATTAAATTCGAATTTAAAACAATAAAACTTCGGTTAACAATTCAAAATAATACTAGAAAATTTGTACCAAAATTGTAATGAAAAATTAATTTTTCCTCTCAATCATCAATAATAATTCCATTTCTTTACGGAAATTTCACAAAAATTCTAACTTTTTCATCTGATCAACCTGTTAGCCTGATGGCTCTCAATCAGGCTAACCAAGCACTCACGCAAAATCGAAACTTTCTCAACAGGGAAAGTTCCCGCGAAGTTTGATAAAAAACACTCAAAAATCACACACCCATGACTTGACGATCATGATAAGAATCATACCTTCCAGTATCACAGATGACATTTACAAAACAAAATCAATATAAAAACTATAAATTCTTCATTACAATTTTGGCATTACAAAATAAATTTACATGATGAGAAGTTTAAAAAAAAAATATAATTATGTTAATTAACAATTCAAAAATCACTCGCTTGAACTAAATTCTCTGCACAATCTCCCCCTCGTAAAAAATAAAGCTCAATTTTTTACCTCAAATTTATTAAAGATCTTAACAAGTTTACAAACGTGACGGATTGATTCAACGCCATGACAATTTATCTTTGCTTGTCTTACTATGTTCCATTCGCCAGGGAAAACGTCCGAGACTCTTCCTACCCTCCACTGATTACGAGGTAATTGTAAATCAACAATTAAAACTAAATCTCCATCTTTTATGTTTTCGCTCTCTTTGAACCATTTCTTACGAGGTAAAAGCGTTGGTAGATATTTTTTCAGCCACCTTTCCCAAAAAGCATCAGCCAAAGACTGAGCGATTTGCCACTGTCGCTTATTAAACAAAAATCTTCCATCATAATTTCCGAGTTTTATTTCACCCGAAGAAGTTCCTATCAAAAAGTGGTTTGGGGTAAGAGTTTCGCAATCGTTCGAATCTACGGACACGTGTGTCAGAGGTCGAGAGTTGACTGAATGTTCGATCTCGGTCATCACGGTATATAATACTTCATCGCTCAAAACTTTACCATGCAATACCGCGTCTAACGATATCTTCACTGACCTTATCAATCTCTCCCAGACTCCTTCTGTGTGAGGAGCATCTGGAGGATTAAAAACCCACTTTACCCCATTCTTTAAAGCGTACTTGTTCAATTTTACCCTGTTGATCTTCGAAAGTTCATCCCTCAATTCGGTGCAAGTTCCCTTGAAATCCGTCTCGTTATCGCTGTAAAAGAAAGATGGTGAACCTCTCCGTGCTGCCAAATGTTGTAAAGCCATTATCGCGGAATTAGCAGTTAGACTGTACGCGATTTCTAAATGAATCGCCCGCGTTGTTAGACACGTAAAAAGAGCACTTCAACGTTTTACTGTACTTCACTTCACAGTTACCAGCATAGGACCAAAATAATCCACCCCGCAATGAGTGAATGGCCTTTGCCTATAAGCAACCCTTGCTTCAGGCAGCAGTGCCATAATCTGGTCTTGAGGTTTACCGCGCCGGATTTTACAAATGTAGCATTTGCTTATAAGTGATTTCAGTGCATTTCTTAATCCTAAGATCTTTGACGAATTTCGTTTAAAACTGTCTCTCTACCAACATGCAAAAAACGTCGATGGTATTCAGAAATCAGTAAAATCACAGCTGGATGTTTGCTATCAAGAATAATTGGAGTATTCTCAAAAACAACTCCCTTAAGTTTAGCCACCCGCCCCTGAAATCGCAAAATTCCATTTTCATCAAGAAAAGTTACTACATTCGCAATCTTACTTTGTTTTCCCACAAAACCCTTGGACTTTATAGATTCCAACTCCACACTGAAACTATTGGCTTGTAGTTGTCTAAATAAAAAGTTCTCAGCGGCTTTCATTTTATCAATATCACCTACCCCTTTGTTACCATCTTCCCTCAGCTCTAACTTTTCGAACTTAAAACGATTCAAAATTGTCTTAATGACTCGCATCGCTACCACGACAAGACCTCGCCAACCAAAAAGTCACACTACGAAAGGAAGTTCTTTAACTTTGAAGGTCACGTTGAAAACATAAGCTTTTCGCAATTCCATCTCATTGATCGTCCGCATTTCGGAGTGTGATAGTTTTCCCGGTTTTGGCCACGAATCTTCCTTATTTTTCAAAAATTCGGGAGCCTCCAACCACATCTTTCTCGCTTTCTGATCCATGTAATCCCCTCGTGTCGCACAATCTGCCGAATTCATTTTTGATGAAACCCACTGCCACTCCTCAACCTTGGTTAGCTCACTTATTTCACTGAGACGATGGGCAACAAAAATTTGACGCATTCGTGGTTTTGTCTCTATCCAGCGCAACACTGTCTGTGAATCTGACCAAAGATAACGCTTCTCACATTTGATTTCGAGCTCACTTTCGACTGAATTTAGTAAACGAGCTGCCATTAACGCCCCTTGTAACCCGAGACGTGGAATAGTCATTATTTGCTTTAACGAAGCGACCCTTGTCTTTGCCATGATAATAGCCACATGGGCAGGACAATCCGGAACAGAAAATCGAATGTAAGCTGACGCCGCGTATGCCTTTATACTTGCGTCGCAAAAAACGTGAAGTTGACCACTCTCAAAGAGAGCGTGTTTTGGAGTCAGACAACTAGGAACCCGAAATTGTTTTAAAGCGGACAAACTTCTAACCCATTTTAACCAATCTACATGTTGATTGTTTCGTAATTTTTCGTCCCAACCAACTTTGCTTCGCCATACATCCTGCATAATGAATTTAGATTTTAAAAGAAAAGGGCTTAATAATCCAAGTGGATCGTACACCGACATCATGCAACGTAAAAACTCGCGTTTTGTCGGGTTTTTCGTACCTTCAATCAATTCACCCGAAATTTTTTTAAGACCAACATTAAACCCAAGTGTATCATCCTTCGTGTCCCAAAACAAACCCAAAACTCGTTCTCCCCCTCGATCACAAAGTTCCAAATTATCATTCTTACTCTGACTACCCTCCATTACCCCATCAAGTACTGCCGGGTGGTTGCTGGCCCAACTATGCATTACAAAATTCGCAGCTGAATTTATTTCGATCACGTCGTTAATTAGACTTCTCACTTGCGCCAAAGTAGGTTTACTCGATAAAAAATCGTCCATATAAGAATTTCTTCTCTTACTGACGGACGCTTCAGGTTTTGCATTCGCGAAAGTCTTTGTATTCTCATCTTTAACGTACAAAGCACTGGTAGGTGATGAATTAGATCCAAAAACTTTACACATCATTTCCCATTCCTCAGGACTTTTATTTCTATCATTTCCTCGCCACAAAAAACGTAATGCCCCTCGATCTTTCTCTACAAATTTCACCCGCAAATACATATCTTTAATGTTGGACTTAAAAGCAATTGCAAATTGCCGAAAACGAATCAAAACCCCGAATAAAAGTTGTCAAAGGTCAGACCCCGTTTCTAGCTGATCGTTTAAACTTATACCACAAGTCTTAGCCACGGCGTCAAGAACTATTCTCACCCTTCCCGGCTTCAAAGGATTAGTAACTCCAAAATGAGGTAAATACCATATCCGATCGCGATTAACATCGTCTACCACTTTTGTGGCATAACCATTTTGAATAAGACGATTCATCTCTTTATAATAGAGGTCAGCATACGACTTGTCTTTATCGAGTTTTTTCTCAAGAGAGATGAGTCTTTTGTACGCAGTTGATCTACTGTCGACTTTTGGAGGAAAATCGCTCTTCCACAGTAAGCCCGTTTCCCACGCGTTATCTGTACGTCGAGTAGTCTCTTGCAAGATTTTCAAGGCTCGCGTATTTTTCGGATTGAGTCTAGATATTTCTTGCACACCCAAAGAACCAGTCATAAAATAATCTTTAATAAGTTGATCAAGCTCGTCAAAACTATGGCAGCATGGTTGTTTTTTATCAAACTCGCGACATGTCAAAATACTCGAGGATGACTCACTCACTTCAAAATTTTTAACCCACGAAACACCGTGCGCAACCCATCCTAAATGAGTTAAAGAAATTAAGAGGTCGAGATCAGGAATCTCACGAAACTCTCTCGTAATTATCAAACACCAATTATCTTGGCCAATCAAAATTTGAGGTGTAATATCGTCATATGGTTGTATGAGTACGCCTTGTATTCTGGCTAAATACCTAGAGAATTCAGGTGAAAAAGACTGTGACGGTAAAGTTAATTCTGAAACTGATACTGCATTTTCAATAAAAAATTCTCCCGGTTCACTCTCAATCTTGAAATTTACCCACTTGCACCGTGTCGAAAAGTCAGCCGTATCTCAAAAACCCTTCAAACCGATCGTTCCTTCCTTACCATCCAAATTCAACCTTTCCACTAAAATTTTATTAATAATAGTAATCGTCGAGCCCTCGTCCAGCAGAGCAAAAGTTTTCTCAGACTGAAAATTATTAGAAATTGTTACAGGGATTATCTTAAGCAAAGAAAACTGAGTATCTAGTCATGAGTTTCCGCCCATCGACATTACCCTCGCATTTGACTGAATTCTCTCTTGTGTGCGCGATACGTTCGAAAGCTTTTCACTCGAGTTAACACGGTTTGAGTCACGAGAAAAATTATGAAGTAAAAAATTGTGAGGTCTCTCACACTTCGAACAATTTCCATGTTCACATCTCGCCTGTGAGTGATCCGGTTTTAAACATTTAAAACATAACTTAAATTTTTTTACTAAAAACCAACGGCGGTCAATATGGTCTTGGTTAAATACATTACAATTCTGAATATCATGATTATCCCGATTACAGATAGGACACGCGTTTCCACGTTGCTTTCTCGTTTCAACGACTCAGAATTTTGGGGATTTTCCAACGCAGTTGCGAGAACATGATCAGTTTTTTCTGAGCGTGAACCCTTTCTTCTAACCTTTGGATCTGACACTTGATCATTCGATTTCATGTCGAAAATTCCGCCTGCTACTGCGCGCTTCGCCTCGTGAAATAAAAAATCTGAGAGCTTCTCGAGCTCAGTAGTTTCAACTTCGATCTCTGACGCGTATTGATTATACGAGTATTTTAGAGCATCAGGCATTTTACTTGCAACGCTTTGTACCAAATCTGGACTAAATAAGTAACTAATAAGATCAAGCGAATTAAAATCCGCGACTGCAGTTTTCAATCCCAACGCAAAATTAACTAAAGTTATTTCTCCCGAATTCAGATTAGGTAATGCTTTCAAATCCTTCACCAAATTCTGTGCAACAACATTCTTATTACCGAAATGTAACTCAAGGGTCTTCACAGTTTGATCCCCGTTACGATCGGTCGCCAGCAATCTACCCACGACTTTGCGAGCTTCACCTTTCAAAGCCACGAAAAGTCGTGCGAAATTTTCGCTATCACTGTACGAACCTTCAACGGTCGAATCATCATACACCCGTTTAAAATACATCCACTCGAGTGGTTCACCGGAAAAAATTGTCAATTCTTTATTAAATAAAGATAAACGATTCATCACCCGGGAGTTGTTTTCCACATTCGACGAATTTCGTACGCAACTGAAGCTCGACTCAAAAGCATTCGCGATTAGGGTTAGTAAAGCATTTTCGCGTGACATGGAATCATCATTTACATTATCGCTCGCAGCCGCGCCCATATTACCGCTCGCTAAGATTTCGTCGTCGTCGATGATACCGCCGTCCATTTCGCGTACTTCAGTCTGGGTGCTCGTCTAAAGTTGCTGTGGCGTGATGGACTCGGTGCATGCTGCATCTACGTTGTTCTGCGTCACAGTCGTTTCTCCGCTCACGTCAACCGCCGCGCTTTCAGCCGTATGCGTTATCACCGTTGAGTTCGTCGTGTCCCCATGACCTCGACGGCGATTACTTCGACCTCGCGTTGATGAGATTGTTGGTTGAACGAGATTTTCATTAACCTCAGTTGAGTTTTGTCCTTGGTGCCTCGTAGAAGCCACCTTCGCACGCTTGGCCGCTGGTTGTTGGGTGGTAGCGGACTCTGCAACTCTCGTACGGCTACCTCTTGGCATTTTGAAAAGAATTCGTCCGGTTTGTCCTCAATTTCCCAGCAAGAAGTCCCGGGCTTCGGCACCAAAATTGTAACGGACAAAATCAGATCAGATTAGTTTTTGTTAAAAATGACGAGAGATAAAAGAGTTTGAATTGAAAATATATTTATTAATCAAAAACAATAAATTCAAGAATTACAAAGAGGTTAAGAAAAAACCAAAATCGGACCTCTCTTTTTCACCGCTGTCAGAAATCTAACCCAAAAAATAAAACGTTACATATATATTTCGGCTGATCTTCCTTTTTATTAAATTTGAATCCAAAACAATAAAACTTCGGTTAACAATTCAAAATAATACTAGAAAATTTGTACCAAAATTGTAATGAAAAATTAATTTTTCCTCTCAATCATCAATAATAATTCCATTTCTTTACGGAAATTTCACAAAACTTCTTACTTTTTCATCTGATCAACCTGTTAGCCTGATGGCAGTGGCTCTCATAACCAAGCACTCACGCAAAATCGAAACTTTCTCAACAGGGAAAGTTCCCGCGAAGTTTGATAAAAAAACACTCAAAAATTACACATCCATGGCTTGACGATCATGATAAGTATCATACATTCCAGTATCACAGATGACATTTACAAAACAAAATCGATATAAAAACTATAAATTCTTTAATACAATTTTGACATTACAAAATAAATTTACATGATGAGAAGTTTAAAAAAAATATAATTATGTTAATCAACAATTCAAAAATCTCTTGCTTAAACTAAATTCTATGCACACTCACCTTGAAAGTTATGAGACTACGTGAAAACTTTTTCAAATTTCAAAAGATTTGAATATAAAATTATTTTTAAAATAAGAGAAAAAAAGTTAAAAAGAAGCAATATTTGATCAGTTAATAATGTTTTTGGGAGCGAATATAAAGATAAAAATATTCGATATGGGAAAACAGACCCGAATTCTCTACTACATGACCTGAAATAAATATTGCTTACATCTAACATATATAACTAGCGTTTTATTCAAAGTTCAAGTACGAATATATTTATTAAATCTTACTTTGCTTTATAAATAGGCATATAAAATTGTCTTAATACTTCAGGATTATAATTAAAGCAATTAAATTATAAACACTTTTTAGATCCATACGTTAGGACATTTATTTTGTATTTTTCAAAGAATTCAAAAAAGTGTCAGGAGAAAAATGTAAATTGTTTCAATTAGAGTTTAAATTACATTAAAAAAGTTTGTAAACGAATAAAAATATTTGTTCTAATCATCAATTAGAATCTACATTTATTTTAGGTTATGTTAATATTATCCCATCAGAAATATTCTTATGCTGATATTTGTACCCAGTAATTTTCTTAATTGATCAAATATTGCTTCTATTTTAATTAAATATTTTTAAAAATAATTTTTTGCTTTATTTTAATAAAAATAATTTTAAGCTCAAACTATTTGAAATTTGAAAAAGTTTTCGCGTGGTTCTAAAACTTTCAACGTGAGTCAAGGTGACTCCCATGTAATTTCACTCTGACAGTACATAGTTGCCTATAGTGAGTTATAAACGGTGCATGGGCGCTGTAGTTGAGGCTGTATAGATGCAACGAGTGTGATTTAACCCTTAAAGTACACACGGGTGTAAAATACCCCACATAACTGTCAGTGTGGCAGTTCTGGATTTGGGTGTGTACTTTAAGGGTTAAAGGTTATAAAATATTTAAAAAAAAATGCTGCCTTGAATTTTTTAAAGTTGGTAATTTAAAATGTCACGTGAGAAATTAAAAGACTCCCGTATCTCCATGTGATGGACCATAATATTTTGCTGAATTCCCCCTACCTCTTAAAGCGTCACGTGATTTATAGACGTCCCCTCAAGAGTAAGCAAGTTTCTAATTTATACTGAATAAGATTTTCAAAATCTTGTTAAACCTTGAAATCGTTACCAAAAACTCAATATTTTTTTGAAATTCCGAAAATCAAAGTTTTTAACTTTTAGAAAAATGTTTCTTTCATCATAAATTTATACATTTTTACTCATTTGTAATTTAAAAATTTGTTTGCTGATAATATTATTGTAATCTTTAAATTGAAAGTAATTTCAAATACACCTATAGTTTTTTAATCGTTTTTAAAAATTTTAGGCACATATTGGAGCATCTCAAAAAAGAGCCAGAACAAGAATAACTGATGATCAACTCAAAATTTTAAGAGCTCATTTTGATATAAACAACTCTCCAGGAGAAGAGCAAATTTTAGATATGGCTCAACAAAGTGGGCTACCTCCAAAAGTGATCAAGCATTGGTTTCGTAATACACTTTTCAAAGAACGCCAACGAAATAAAGATAGTCCTTATAACTTCAATAACCCACCAAGTACAACTCTAAATTTAGAAGAATACGAAAAAACTGGTGAAGCAAAAGTTTTACCTCTTGATCCTACAAATCCTGTCAATTCTACAGAAGAAAAAATTAATGAAAATCAGGAAAAAAGTACCGCTTCATCCTCTGAATCAAATTTATTGAAAAATAATGAATCTAAACATGTTTATCTTATTGAAGGAAAAGATCAGTTCTCTCACGAAGAATATCAATCACTAGACAATTCTAAAGACTCATCAAGGCCACATTCTCCTACAATTCTATCAATTTTTGAAAATAACCCCTCTGAAATGTCTTCTACTCCAATAATGTCTCCTGTATCACCAATGCTTCCACCAAAGACAACTCCTCAAATAATATCTCATAATAACTTACAAGGAAGTAATTCTAGTTCAAATATTTCACTACTACAAAGATGTAGTAGCCCAGCAAAAGGCTCTGATATAACTTTTAATTGTAGTCATAATGGGAGCAGCGGGAGTGTGTCTGGTAAAAGAGCCAATAGAACTAGGTTTACCGACTATCAAATAAAAGTATTGCAAGAATTTTTTGAGAATAACGCTTACCCGAAAGATGATGATTTAGAATATCTAAGCAAACTTTTAGGATTAAGTCCAAGAGTTATAGTAGTGTGGTTTCAAAATGCTCGTCAAAAAGCTAGGAAAGTTTATGAAAATCAACCATCTTTGGAATCGACTATTACTGGAAACAGAGATTCTGATGAGGGAACGGGTCGTTTTCAAAGAACTCCTGGTTTAAATTACCAATGCAAAAAATGTCTATTAGTTTTTCAGCGGTATTATGAACTCATACGACATCAAAAAACACATTGTTTTAAAGAAGAAGATGCTAAGCGAAGTGCTCAAGCTCAAGCTGCTGCTGCTCAAGTAGCGGCCGTTTTGAGTTCCGAAGACAGTAATAGTAGCTCCACAACTACCAATACATTTTTACCAGTTTCTTCAATAAATCAATCTAATTCAGAACATTCTAGTATCTCTCTACCCGCATCATCACAACAACCAGTTAATCAGCCATCTACGCTCAGTCAGTTTTCAACTGTAACCGAATTAAAAAATGAAAATTTTCAATGTGACAAGTGTAACTTAATTTTCAATAGATTTGATCTGTGGCGAGAGCATCAGTTAATACATATAATGAATCCTGCTCTTTTTCCACCTATCTATCCCCCTGACTCAGCATTTGGTATTCTTCAGCAACAAGCGCTGAGTAATTCTATCTCATCTTCTGAAATATCTTATCAAGCACCCAATACTCTAGAAAAAAAAAGAAGTTTTGATGATTCAGAAGATGGTCAAGCAGGGGAACTAAAAAATAATTTAGATGATCAACCAAAGGATAAAAGATTACGCACAACTATCCTGCCAGACCAACTAGACTATCTTTATCAAAAATATCAAATAGAATCAAACCCATCTCGAAAAATGTTGGAAAGTATTGCCAGAGAGGTAGGATTAAAAAAACGTGTTGTTCAAGTTTGGTTTCAAAATACACGTGCTAGAGAAAGAAAAGGACAGTTTCGAGCTCATAGTCAAGTGATAAATAAGAGGTGTCCATACTGCCCAGCTCTTTTTAAAGTAAAATCTGCTTTCGAATCTCATTTAAGCAGTAAGCATAGTGATCAAATAAGTCGAGGAGGAATTAATATTGATAATATTCCAGATGAAGAACTATCACTCGAGTCATCTCCATCAAACTCTAGCACTTCTCATGTATTACCATCATTTTTTCCATCTTTGAACCCAGAAGTTGAGGTTTCTTTAAAAAAATATTACGAAGAATCCATGAAACAATATATTTCAGAACTTCAGTTACATGCAAGCAATGGAAAGCAAGATCATCTTAATTCTATTAGTACTGAATTTAATAGTGAAACTCCGCTTGATTTAAGTAAACCAAATGATTTAACACAGTCAGTCAAAATAAGTTTAAATAATTTTGGAACGCTCTTAAATAATCAAAGTCATTCTATTCAAAATCATACAAGTAATGATCATTGTCAATTTTCTGACATTATAGATAAAAAACATTTTGATGACGACAGTATGAGTGAAACGACTGATTTTTTAGATGATGAAAGCGGACCCACAAGCCCAGCATCTAGCTCTCAGAGCTCAAAACAAGGATTGACTAACAGTAACGTAGGGAATAATTCATACATAGTAATAGGAGGAAGCACGACTGGATCAACAGGGGTTGGAAAAAGATACCGCACTCAAATGTCTACAACACAAATAAAAGTTATGAAATCATTATTTTCTGATTATAAAACTCCTACGATGTCTGAATGTGAATTGCTTGGTCATGAGATAGGACTTCCTAAACGTGTTGTACAGGTAATTTACTATGTTTTTATTTATTTATTTTTGTACAGTCATCTAAGATCTGCTATAACTAGTTCTAATGAACTTGAAAATTGGAAAGGGATAGTAGTTGACACAAATATTAAGTAATTTAATTTTGAAAATCAAATGCTTTAGCAGTAAAAAAAAGTTACATCGTTTACTCTTTTGAAATCACGAGTTTCAAATGAAACAAGTTTCCTTACGCGAAAACTTCTCTATGTTTAGATACTATGTATACTTGTAATCCTTACCATTGACTGCAATTATTATATGCTAGTTTTTTTTTTTTTTTTTTTTTTCTTTTGAATTGCATTTTGTTGATAAACCAACTTCAAAATAATTTAAAAAATTAAACCCACTAGAAATTACTTAGCGTGCACGGACCCTTATTTATTGTTTTTGGAAAAGAAATTTTTGTTTAATAAGATAAAAATTCTAACTTCATCATTTATTAAATTGTTTTACTTTAGAAAAAAACAAAAATAGTAACCTCAAATGCACTTTTTGAATATTTTAAAAACTTCTTCACCAATCAGCTCACGAATAAAAAGTTTACGCAAGATGGCGATAGCTCTCTTTTATAAAGGGATATTTTATAATGCTAAGTTAAGTTCTAATCTTAATACAATTTTATTTTGATAGAAGAAGTTTTAATTAAAAATTTACAGGGCTCCTTAAGGACCTCCGCGATTTACTACTTTGCTACGCTCTTGGCGTCTACAAATAGCCCTGGTGGACAAGCTACACTAATCAATTATTAAAAATCAAAGAAATTTTCTTGAATTGCAAAAAAAGCATGCACTACTTTTGTAAACTTAAAAAATATATATGGGTCAAAATAATACTTTTTAAAAAAACGAAATTACAAATTATTGATCATAGTTTATCAATTATTCTGATAAAACAATCATGGATTACTATTGCTTACTCTGAAAAAAATGAGTCCAAATTAAAAATGTTATTTTTTGAATGCTATGAAGCATGCAACAATCTACCAATCTACATTCTACTTATAATTGTATCCACTTATGAAAAAGAGAATGAGGGATTCGATTAGAAAGCCGAGTCGATATATCGAATCGAAACTTAAACTTTGATTCTTGGAGCAAGAGCCTTAAAGGCCCCTCAAAAGTGTGAACCAGCTGGACGCGCCAAATTTGAAATCTTCAGGCATGCCTGATTTGAATTTTTTTTTTTTTTAATTAATAAAGTGAGTAACGAAATTTAAATTTTTAATAGACAAATAAGCGGATAAGCTTACAACCCCATAACCCTAGGTGTAGTGAATAACAAATAATTAAATTTTTTAATAAACAAATAAGCCGATGAGCTACAACTCCAAAACACTGGGCGTACTTAGTAAAAATAATTAATTTTTTTTAATAAACAAATAAGCCAATAAGCTACAACCCCATAACCTTGGACATGGCTGAATAAAATGTTAATTTTTTCAGTAAACAAATAAGCCGATGAGCTACACTCCAAAACACTGGGCGTACTTAGAAAAAAATTATTAGTTTTTTTAATAAACAAATAAGCCTATAAGCTACAACCCCATAACCTGGGGTATTGCTAAAAAAAATTTTAATTTTTTCAATAAACAAATAAGCCGATGAGCGACAACCCCAAATAACATTGGGTGTAGTGAACGAGAAATAATTAATTTTTTTATTAAACAAATGAGCCGATGAGCTACAACCCCATAACATTGGGCGCAGTGAATATAAGATATGTGAATATTTAATTAAACAACTAAGCAAACAAGTTTACCACCCCATAACCTTGGACATAGATAAAAAAAATTTTTGAGCCATGCCCAATGTTATGGGGTTGTAGCTCATCGCCTGATTTGTTTATTAAAAATATGAACATTTTTTTTAGTCATGCCAAAGTTTATGGGGTTGTAGCTTATCCCCTTATTTGTTTATTAAAAATATTAACATTTTTTTCAGCCATGCCCAAGGTTATGGTGTTGTAGCTTATCGGCTTATTTGTTTATTAAAAAAATTAAAATTTTTTTTAGCAATACCCCAGGTCATGGGGTTGTAGCTTATAGGCTTATTTGTTTATTAAAAAAATTAATCATTTTTTTCTAAGTACGCCCAGTGTTTTGGAGTGTAGCTCATCGGCTTATTTGTTTACTGAAAAAATTAACATTTTTTTCAGCCATGCCCAAGGTTATGGGGTTGTAGCTTATCGGCTTATTTGTTTATTAAAAAAAATTAATTATTTTTACTAGGTACGCCCAGAGTTTTGTAGTTGTAGCTTATCGGCTTATTTCTTTATTACAAAAGTTAATTATTTGTTATTCACTAAGCCTAGGGTTATGGGGTTGTAGGCTTGTCCGCTTATTTGTCTATCAAAAATTTGAATTTCATTACTCACTTTATTAATTAAAAAAAAAAACAAAAAAACAAAAAATTCAAATCAAGCATGCCTGAAGATTTTAAATTTGACGCATCTGGTTGGTTCACACTTTTGAGAGGCCTGAAAGGGGGCGCTCTTGCTCCAAGAATCAAAGATCAAGTTTCGATTCGATATATCGACTCGACTTTCTAATCGAATCTCTCATAATTTGGACTCATTTTTTTCAGAGTAAGCAATAGTAATCCATGATTGTTTTATCAGAATAATTGATAAACTATGATCAATTATTTGTAATTTCAAAAATAGAAAAAAATGAATAAACAAGTGGTATATTATTTACAATATTTGAACATAGATTTTTAACGAATCAAAAAACTAGAAAACTGAATAAAAGTAGTATATTATTTGATATTGAGATCAATATTTCGTTTAGTATCAATTTTTTCATAGCAGGCGACCTAATTTTGGCTGGATTTAAATATTTTTTTGTCAAAAAATAATTTCAAAACATCTATAATGAACGAAAAAGTTAAATGTAGCGTGTATATCGTTAAAAAAACACTAGTTTAGCACATAAAATGTGTCAAAAGTGTTTGCTTTGGAATCAACTAAAACCCCAAATCCGCACTACAATTACTATGGGAGCTTGTTTGGAAACATATGAAGAGAAGATTCCATATATTTTTGAGAGAAAAAAAAATGTCGAAACCGTTCAAAAATGTGTGTGAAAATCGTAAAAAACGCGTTTTTTCTGTTATTTGACAACTTTAAACAGCTGTATCTTGGAAACGGAAGGTCGTACAGGGTTCCGGTGGTCGCAAAATTTTTGTTTTTTCATAAAAAAAATTTAACAATCTTTTAATATGCACAAAAATTTAGCCTAGAAAAAGCTACGGTCATTTGAAGATACCTGCAAATAAACAAAAATAGCAATATCTGTGTAGGACTGTATTATTTTAAAAATAATCAAACTATGTTGTCAAAATATTTTTACAGAAAAGAACTTATTTTGAACAAAATCTTGCCGTAAACTAGAGGTTTCTATCTCATTTTGATCAAAAGTTAGAATTTTTCGAAAAATACCTTAAAATTGCTTAAAACAGCTTAAAAATAGGCCTTTTTTCAATCTTTGAAAAAATCTAACACCAAGCAGAAATAAGATAGAGACCTCTAGTTTGCGGCAAAAGTCTTCCATTAAATAGTACTTTTGCCAAAAAAAATTGCAATAAAATCGGTGAACCTCGTGCGGACGAGTTTTTTAAAAAAGTATTATTTCAACCCATTTATAAAAAATTAATTTCTTGTGTTTAAAAATTTTTTTCAATTTATTAAATAGACTGTTTGCTATATTAAAGTGCTGCAATTCAAAAAGTGGACTCGGGAATACAACCCTTGAAGGTCCGTTGTCCTTGATGCCAGCGACTATAATCTCCTGTCACAGTCGGCTCCGTGCCGACACACTTCCTGAAATAGGGAAAATACCGTCCGCGTTCATAAATCCCTACACGATTTATTAAAACGGAGAGGGCGCGACAGTTCGTTATTTCGGTAGGTGGGCGCGGGCTATGGGATCGAGCACGAGGAATACCGGTTTAGAAATAAGTAGAGTTTCACCTAAGTTAATTTTCAATATTTAATAAACAAAAGAAATTAACTTAAAACTAATACAATATTACTAATTAATACGGTAACGAATTATCAATTGCTCACAACTGAGCACTCAAACTGACAACAACAAAATAGTCGATGTTCTCTAAATCAGACTGCACGCGTACACAACAACCTGCTGCTATCGACAGCTTACGCGCGCGTGAGAAAAGCAAAGATTATTACAATAACAATGTACTAAATACACTCACACGCGTTCACACTCACTCGCACATAGCACACTTTAACTTAATTTTAAATTGGCAAACGCAATACTATTATTTTTCGATCTTCAACAGTCCTGAGAAAATAAACGAAAAGTTATTTATATTTCTGAGTTTGATTCCAAGAGAAAAAAAAAAATCCACCCGAAGGTTTAACCAAAAGAAAAACTAAACAGGCTTAACAGCCTGTCCACTCGCTCCCGGTTTTGACAAAAACCCAAAGTCGGCTCGAAAGCCAAAAGAAAAAATAAAAAAAAAAACAAAATAAAAAGATCCAGCTCTTTTAACCAGTGTCAAAACACTGGTTTTTTCTATAACTCAGAAATATAATTTACAGTTGTTACTGAATACTAGTCAGTAACACGCTGTATTTAAATAAACAAATTACAAGTATCACAGATTCCACAAATCAAGTCAGTATTCATTCCGCTAGACGCACAACTCATACTACTGTCACGAATTCCGGGTATTTTAAAAAGTGGAAAATATACGAAATCAAAACAAGCAAAATCAAAAATTTTCCACTTTGTAAAACACAGCCTGAGAATTTATATTCTCACACACACACATACACTCGTTACGCTAGTCTAAGCGGTAACGAGCTATTTGTTTTTCTCAAATTCGTCGCGACCGACCTTGAACCCGTCGGCTGCAGTACCTCGCTACTGTGCTCGTCCCAATAGACTTACATACATCTACACATGTCTTTGGGTGCCATGCTATAGGCACTCAATGGTATCAACCCACCACGTTGTTGGGTGCCATGTTATAGGCACTCAATCGTGGAAACCCAACACGTTGTTGGGCGCCATGTTATAGTGCTGAAATTCAAAAAGTGGACTCGGGAATACAACCCTCGAAGGCCCGTTGTCCTTGATGCCAGCGACTATAATCTCCTGTCACAGTTGGCTCCGTGCAAACAAACTTCCTGAAATAGGGAAAACACCGTCCGCGTTTATAAATCCCTACACGATTTATTAAAACGGGGAGGGCGCGACAGCTCGTTATTTCGGTAGGTGGGCGCGGGCTATGGGATCAAGCACGAGCAACACCGGTTTAGAAATAAGTAGAGTTTCACCCATTAATTTTCAATATTTAATGAAAAAAAGAAATTAACTTAAAACTAATACAATATTACTAATTAATACGGTAACGAATTATCAATTGCTCACAACTGAGCATTCAAACTGACAACAACAAAATAGTCGATGTTCTCTAAATCAGACTGCACGCGTACACAACAACCTTCTGCTATCGGCAGCTTACGCGCGCATGAGAAAAACAAAGATTATTACAATAACAATGTACTCAATACACTCACACGCGTTCACACTCGCTTGCACATATACAATGAACTTACGGAATCGCCAAGGTGCACTTCATACCAAGCCGTCAGGCTAAGCAAAATGCCAGGCTACGATGTCTACAAGCCACAATCGATACCACACTCGAGTCGCTGTACAGCCGTCGTAAAGCGGTCCAGGAGTTGACGTGAAATGACAACTTCACAAATAAACACCACACTCTCACACTACGGCTCTACAACAACGCGCGACGCGAATGACAATAATTGCTTCGACTCCCGTACACGAGTATGCTTATTCAAAATCTGCCATAAATTGATTTCCAGATCTTCGCGCGTCTGCCGGACGTCAGTCTAGTTCCCCGTCGTCCGTTGCTTCCAAAAGCCGGTTGACTCGTCTTGACAAAAGAATGCTTCCCGGGTGATGACAATCGATCCCGCACCTTCTGTCACTTACAACACTCTCTTCGACGGTGTGCTACTCCCGAAAAGTACAATAATACGTCGAACCAAGACGAGTTGAATTTCATGTACGTCTTAACACGCACGGACACGAAAATTACGAGTGGCTTCCCGATTCCCGCTCTACCACCTCAGAGGTCCGCTCTGATCTGCGTTCGACAGTCACGTGACTCGCGTTAAATCCTAAATCGTTACCGACGATTTAATTATGATCACTGACTATCACAGCTAATATTATAAAAAGAAAAAAAAAAAAACGTGTGGGTCTCGGGACCCGCCGCAAAATTGAAACTTCAAATTCGTCTCCCTGATGACTATAAATAAATTGAATCCCTTTCAAATGATGCACTTTGAATTCCTGTTATGAGATGTTCTTTAAAATTTCAATAATTGTAAAAATATAAATGAAAGTAATAACGAATTTTCGACTACAAAAAAATAAAATTCAATTAAAATTGATTATTTGTTAGAGATGAATAAAAGTTATTTATATTTATTTTAATAAAATAAATTGAAAAGCTAATCGAGGATTTCAAAAAGAAGAGTAATCATATTTGTATAAAAATTAATTTATTCATATATGTGAAAAAATAATTTCATTATTATTTACATTAAACTTATTTTATAAATTAACTGACAAGTTATGTTCACTATCATGATTGTTACATTTTTAAACTGTGACTATGGGCTTATGGTAGCTGATGTACGAAATGTAAGTGTCAGAACTAAAATGTTGAACCTATCTTCCGAATACAGCATCAATAGTCGAACCACCTTTTGTTGTAAATTCGGCTGGGTTAGTTAAAATTTCCAAGTTAAGTGCGTTTTTGAGAAATTTCATAAGCGTATGTATGAAAACATGGCGAATTATTTTGTGAACTCGAAATCTCACTATCACTTTCGTTTACGTCTAGTTGATCAGACTCCGTCGGTGTGTTCATTTTAACGATTGATACTGAAACATTTTATTGTGATCTCACTGTATTACTACAACGCATGAAAAATATCTAAGGCTCAAATGAAACATAATATTAGATTCATCTTATGTGTGTATGCATTCTGCTGAAAAAATTGCGAGTAAATCTCGAAAAAAGAGAAGAAAAAATATGTGTGTGTGTGTGATTTGATTTGATTTGATTATGATAAGTTTATTGATTGTACATTATGTTGTACAAAATACAAAGTTGATCAACAAGTAAACCATCAAAGGTTAACAATAGTAAATAATAAATAATAAAATAATAAAATGAAATAAAATAAACTTAATAATAAAATAATGAAAATAATAAAAATAAAAATAAAGGTATACATCAAGATATAACAATATTTGGTAATCTACTTTAACTAAATTTAATTTAATTCAATCTAACCAGTGCCTGTAAAATGTCTTTGCAAATCAGCCACTAGTAGCACAACAAATCCTCACAGGTTGTTCAGCGTGTGTGAGAGAGAGAGAGAGAGAGATGCGAATGGCGAACCGTATAACTATGTACAGCTTCATCAGCTGATAGACTTTCTATCTTTTTCTTTCCTATTTGCCTCGGCGGGGGATACTGCCCGGCGCCCCATTATCGCATCTGCAGACGAGTGACAAAAAGTGGGGATAGCTTACGTGGTTTAGCAAAGAGGGGAAGTAGGAGAGGAAATCTGAAACGCGGTTTTACTCCCCACGTTTCTTTTTTTCTGAGGCGTAACGCTGGTAAAGAAACTTCACTTCAAAAAAAACACCAAAACTCATGAAAGAATTTTGATTGTCCATGCAAATAAAAACCTTAGCTCGAGATCTGTAACACAATTTTTTTTTATTAATTATTTTCTGTGTATTATAATTTTAAAATTATCTTAACAATGAATTTAAAAAACACAAAAATCATTTGAGTAAATAGAAAGATAATGATAAATTATACATTTTTTCATGAGTAATAAAAAATAAAAAAATCATTTTTTGGTGAACAAACTCTTGAATGATCTATGTTTCTTGAGATTAAAAAAAAAAGTTAATTCCAAAGACTCATACAAAAAAATTGTTGATTAAGAACTATGGGGAGTTAAAGAAAAAAAAATTCATTTTTCGAAGTGAATTTTTTAAAATTTTCTCGAGTTTTGCGCATTATTTAACGAACACTTATTTAGCCTATTTTATTTTTGAAGTAGAAATGAAGGTATTGTAAAACAGGAAGGTGGTACAAAGTACACTCTGTATAAGTTTTGTGAGTTATTTGTCTAGAAAAACTGCTAGAAAAATTAATCTGCATTTAATAATCGCAGTCAAAGACGTAGGCTTCCGCTTGTTAGACGTATGTTGAGCATTGTAATTAAGGTGGTTAAATCTACTAAATGCATGACAAAAGAGAATCAGCATTCAGCTCAAATTTTCTGGAGGTGTTTGTTAGATATTAATAAACGTTTCTACGAAGTCTGATGAAAATTTATCATATAGTTTCAAAGTTACATCAAGTTAAAGATTGAATTTTTTTCATTACGCGTATGGCCGCTACGCTAAAAAAGTGTACTAAATTATTGATATTTGTTTTCTTACAAAAGAGATCCTTTAGAAAAACCACATACATATAGTTTCACTATCGAAGAATTCATTTCTTAAAACTGCAAAAAATTGATCTTTTACAAATTTTACAATAATTTTACTAAAATAATTTTTATGTGAATTGAATAACCTCCAAAACAGCGATATTTAAAGGTGAGGTTAAAAGTTAATAAAAATGTTTTGTTGTGATTGTCAGTGTTTTTGGTAGAAAATAATTTCAGAAGCCATGAAAAGTTAAAAACTAAATTTTAATAACCAATTGTTAGTAATTTGTTAAAAAAATTTTTTTTTAGTCTTGAATTTGACTAACTGATGGAAAACCACCTTAATCTAGGAGCACAGCTTCCTTAAATTGGGAAAATTATTTTTTCTGCTAATTTTAATAACAATCATATCAAAAGTTGGTCTAATCTATTACCCACATTCCCAAGATTAAAATTAAGAAAGAAAAAAAAATGGATCACCCCAGCCAGGAATTGAACCTGGATCTTCGACTTTCGTGGTCGGTGCGTTTAACCCTTACGCTATCAGGGGGTTGCCGACCATTCCCCCGAATCGGTTCCCCCGAATGACCGTTCCCCCGATCACCAAATCTCCCGAATGCCCTTTCCCCCGATCACCAAATCCCCCGAATGCCCTTTTCCCCGATCGCCCATTTGCCCGAAAATCTGCCCCCGATATTCGCCCGAATTTATAAGTATTCATAAGTCAAAAGATTCTATTTAAAATTTTACAAATCAAGTATTTTTATTCAATAGCAACATGTAAATAAATAAATATAAAAACAACGTGTATATAAAGTCAAAAGACTGACATAGTATCACCGATTGCGGTCAAGAAATCTAAAATATTGTATTTTTCATAATTTAGTGTTATGCGCTGTATTTTTTTTTGAGTGTCCAGCCATTTTCGCTTCGGGGACGCCTTAACTTTTCTGCCGAGAGCTAGCTCTACTACGGCAATCTCCGTGTCTCCTTGCTCTCCACTCGACCCTCCGATTCTTGATCCTCGTCGTTTATGGAATCATATATTAAAAATTGATCCCCGGTCACAGTTTTCTTGTAATCCTCAGGTAGCTCGGGCAAATCAATCAAGGAATTCGGGCTTCGGGCTTCGGGGCTAAAATTTATATTCGGGCAAGTGGGCGATCGGGGAAAAGGGCATTCGGGGAATTTGGTGATCGGGGGAAAGGGCATTCGGGGGATTTGGTGATCGGGGGAAAGGTCATTCGGGGGATTTGACAATCGGGGGAATGGTCATTCGGGGGATCCGATTCGGGGGAATGGTAGGTAATCCTATCAGGGATCATCCTGTGCTCGATCATATACTCGACTGGTCAATCCCCAGCTTAAATATTCCCACGACACTCTTTTTCTTGAGTGATTTATCCCGTGGACCCGAAAAAAAGAACTCGTTTTTTCACATAAAAATATATTTAAGCATTTTTACATTGTGAATGAGCTTCCAAATACGCGCCGAAAGTATAGTTTTCAAAATTTAAAACTATTCCGTAAAGCCTTGCTTGAGTTACAAGCCAGTTCTTCTTTGGAACAGCCTTCACTCTTTATCCTAAAGAGAGCTCAGCAGCCACTATCACCGTGTTCACCTGCTTTTTTTTGAATTATTTTATGCACAAATAAATATCAGGATGGTTTTTTGACATCAGAAGGCAAAACCGAATGGGCCATCTTTCGAAGACATTATTTGTCCTCAGTTGTTTTAAAGTCGTGACTGTAATTGTAATAATTCACGCAGATATCCTCAATTGCAAGCAAATTTTTTATTTTTTGCTGACGTTTTGGATATTAAGCATCCATCATCAGGGTTGTTTATTAAAAACATAAAATAGTCATGCTTAGATATCCAAAACATTGGGAAAAAATAAAAAATTTGCTTACAATCAAGGATATCTGTGTGAATTTTTACAATTACCTAATCCAAGCAACTGAGAGAACTTCTTGAAAATTACTGTCGTGACATCATAGTAGTTCCACATCTTGGAGGGTATCTTGGGGAAAACGATTTTAGTCTCCCTCTCACTAGTTTACCATTCAGTTAGGTGACATCAAAATACTCGGTACCAAAGCCAAAACTGGGATGCTTCTGTCCTCTCAACTGTTGTCAGCAACTTGCAGCCCTTCCGCTTGAATGTATCGGTACAGACTTTTACCAAGATAAAAAAAGCACGTTGATATTGCCACATAAGGTAAAAGTGCCTTGCATACATTTATAATACCGAGCTCGAAGTCGTTCATTACTGTGACTGGAGGGAGTTTTTTCGAGGGATTGATGGTTCGGGGGATTGTCTGTCGGGGAAATGATAGGTAATCGATCACCCACTCGTCGCTAACTTGGACCACATTTAGTTCTTTTCACAATTCTTAGCTACCATTTTCTTTCAACCGAGAAATATATATATATATCATCAGGTCTTCACAAGACTCAACGATATAATGTTCAACTTTATTTTGCTTAGTAGAATCATATTATTTATTAGAAATGTGTTGACTTTGAGTTGGCGTTTAAGTTGAACATCATATATGTATATACGTGTAGTATTAATTCGACCCTGTGTAAAAAAAAATGATCACTAAATATTGAGAAAACAAAGGAATGTAGTACCAATCGTCGACGGAATGGCGATTCCCACTAGCATAAAGGCCTCCACATGAATAAATGCCATAGGCCGTAAAAACCTTGTGGCAAGCTTATGGCAGTTTAGCGTTAAAACTAATCTTACTTTCTATATCTGACGAGAACTTGAAAATTAGCAATATAAGAAAAAAACGTCTACAAAAAAGATGCAAACTTTAATTTTACGTAAATAGATATCAATCAAAGTCGTTTTTCAAAAAATATGCTCATCAGACTAACGTACTAAGGTTTCAAAGATTTTTTATTTGTACAAAAATTTATTTTAAGAATTTAAAAAGAATGTACAATGTTTCGGAAACTATTAAGAATTACGAATTTTCCGTTAAAAAAAAAACAATAGCGGACTTTTGAATTTTTTGACCCTTTTATTGTAACGTAACGTGAGTCCCCTTAAAGTGAGCCCTCGTTACTCCGTTTACCAGTCCTCGGAAATTTGAGGATGAATCTAATTATCTCAATCATGGTATTTTTTTTACTATTTTTTTCCTTATCCCACTTTATTTTTAATTTTGATGAATCAATGCTGAAAAACTCCCGATAAGCGTATATGACCTGCTTCTCACAGCTTACATTTTTTGTTTTCTTTTTTTTTGTTTACTGGCTGAATATTTGGAGAACAGATTTACAGGAATTAAATGTCACATGAATCTGCATTGATAAAATTAACTAGATGCTTACGTCATGGAATTGAGCTATTAAATCAATCATTATATCTATTCTAATCTAAGTATTGAATTATTTACTCTCTTTGATACTATCTTTTTTTACCTTTATTTTCTTTCTTATGTATTTTTTTTGCGAATTAATGTTATCATTTGAACGTGGAAAGGGAGTCGTTCGTTTAAGACGACGCACAGAAGGAAGAATATCCTAACTTCCTCTCATTGGTAAGTCTCTACCTGGATAGTAGCCTCCCAAGCGCTGATCAATTTGATAATCTCGACTGGGAGCAATGTTTGGGATAACCTCCTGGCTGGGATGATCCAAGTTTTTTTTTTTTCTTTATTTGAACCTTAAGGGGTGTGAGTAGTCGATTAGATTAAATTTTGATGTAACTGTAATTTAAGTTTGCAGAAATTTTTTTTTTCAATTTTAGGAAGCTATAGGCTTCTAAATACAATGCCTGAACGCAAATACAAAGCAAAATTTTTCTAATTTAAAATTTAAAAGTTTTTGAGAATTCCTCAAGTGAAAATTCATACAAAGTCTGTTGAAACTTTTAGGCTTAGTACTATTGGGAATAACTATGCATCACTAGGGGATTCGTTGAATTATTTCTCATGTTATGCCAAAGATTTTCTAAGGAATCAATACTCATAAACTATTCTGAACATTATGCAATTCCACCATTATTACTTTCATACCATTATAATGTTGTCATAATATATTTTTGTATCATGAGTTTACCCTGCTTATTTAATTAAATAAAATATATAAAAAAACTAATTTTTTTTGAATTTTATTTTTATTTTTATAAATGTTTATTTTGCGTGGACAAAAAATTCTTTAGTACCTTTTGGTTAGTATTAACGGAATAAATTGTAATTTATGAATTTAGAGAACTTTTTTTTCGGTCTGTCTAGACAGCACTCAAGATTAAAACTGTGTAAGTTGTAAATAATGTATTTTAAAAAATGTATAAAGACAGAAGTCAAAAAGACGGCCACGTTTAGGAGAATATCAAGAAAAAAAAATGGTCCGTCTAGACGGCACCCATGCGTACGCTCGAGCGCGTGCTCAACCATTTATGCTCAAATTATCAAACCGTTACGAGCGTACACTCGAATTTTCCGAGCACACGCTCGAGCGGAGGCTGGGAAAATCCAAGCGGACGCTCCAAAATTATTTAACGCACGCTCCAACTTTATTCATTTATTTATTTATTTATTTTTAATAAACGGGTGATGCCCATAATACAAGAGTATAAAAAAATATAACAGACAAGGTGTCATGGATTTATAAATCCTTGACGTTATTATTTTTAAGGAGTGAGATCTTCGTCTTTTTGGAACAACTACTTATGTAGTTGTCCCGTCTCCTTGTTATCTGACTCTTAATGGGTGAATAAAATAAAGTAAATGATTTTAGAAATATTATTCATTAGGAATTTAACAAGTAAACGTTTACAGTTTAATGATGAGTTTTTATGTCCTCCGACAGAGTTAAAGATTACAATAAAAATACCTTACAAATTACCGGAGTCACTCCGGGCGGTTCGAGTTTGCAGAAGGTTCTCTAGGCCTTCTGAGTCCTTATCCTACGGTGGTGGCGAGGGCAATATTACACTAACGGGTCCTTGCCTGCTTCGGCTCTACTGGTCCAGGCTGTACGTGGCCTTAGATCACTTAACTAGCTCGCGATCAAACCACTCGAGTATCGGGGACGAGAGTGAGTTTCGGTGCGCGGCTAAGCAGCGGAAGGAAGCTACTTCGCTCCACCTGTTCCAGCAGAGCGGAGGTGTCAGCTAATAAATTGCTTACTTGCAAAAAGCGCGGCCCCTTCCCTAACTTCTTTTAGGTGGATTCTAAGTAAGTCTGTTGTAACTTGGGAATGTGGGATTGTTATGGAGATCGATACATGACAAAGGTACTTAAGAATAATTTAACATTTCATTAGATAATCTTCGCACTGCATTGTAGGATGAATCGTAAATATTAATCCTAAAGGCATATTTACTTTCTATAATACTTAATCTATCCGAACAACAATGCAATAAACTATTATTATAAATTATAGAAACATAAAAACAGAAATTAGATCTCAATTCACGAACGCTGTAATAATCAATAATTTTATCTCTGAAAGAGCAGCAATCAATCAAGTTATTAAATAATTTATAAAGATAAATAAAATCAATTTTTTCAAGAGATGAATCGGTAGTAGGCAACGAAACGTAGGTAGCTATGTCACTATAAGCATGATCATTGAATCGCATTGGTTTGCCAATTCTGTAAGCGAGATATCTGATGTATAAATGATTGACACTTTCTTGCATATTGATTTGACATGCTAGAAAACTACAGAGCAGTATGTGAGAATTGGGTTAATAGACGAGTAATACAGTGATTCAAAAGTTGATATGTATGGCGGCTTTTCTCATAGAACCCGGTGAAAAATAAAATAAATCGCCTATAATTAACCCCAAATAAGACCCTCAAGATTATCCTAAAAAGAAAGTAGTAAAAATAGGCGAGAACGCCGTTCAGGGCCAAATATTTATCAAGGGCGGCTTTGGCCCAGCCTGCTCATCCGTCGATCGTTGGAATCTCGCTGAACTTGATGGCCTGCTGCTAATCGTGCTGCTCTGAGTACCTGAAAATCGGGAAGAAAGAGAAAAAAAAATGCTACGATAGAATAACGAAGCTCTGTTATTCTCTTTCCGGAAATGTTTAATAAAAGAAAAGATCAAAGGGCGTGACAAGGGGGAAAACGCAATATGGCCCGCTGGCCTCAGACTCACAAACCTCACATAGAACAAGATTTTCCGCACCCGTACATGTAACCCATTGACGAAACTCTTCTTCTGGGCCCTTCTCGTAGTCAACTCCGGTGATCGTGGACTCAGGCTTCGTGGTGAAGAGACGGCGGCGCTGGGTCGTCGAGAGATCGTACGAACTCGAACCGGAAAACCCACCAGGTGGCTCAGCAATAAAAGTTGAAGTCGCGCGTCTACTATTCACGGTGACTCCCAAATAAAGATTAATTCACGGAGAATGAATTACTGCCGCGAAGAAGAAGCCGAGCGGCGAACTCTAACCTGCCCTCTACCGGACTACCACTGAACTCCTTCTTTAGACCATCAAAATACAAATTTTCCAAGTTACAGTAATTTCTGGGGCGATTCCACGCCACAGACCACCCCCCACAAAAACGGCACTTCGTACCGAAAAAAAAAACAAACGACATCCACACCCTTTCAAGAACAACCTTCCCCATGAATCATTATAGGGCCGCTGCCCTCGTAACATTGGTATTACATTTGTACTTTCTCCTTACCACTTCATAATTTTTACAAATAAATAGTAATAATAGTCATCAATATAATAATACTAAAATAAATAATAATAATAATGATCAAAAGGAAATACAATAAACTCTTATAACTAATTTAATTCTAAAGAAACAACAACAAAAGTTCCCAACCTACCACCAGGCATTATCCAAGGAGGGAACAGTCAAAAGGGCCGGTCTTAATCGACCTCCTTGGAGGGCCATCTAGAAGTCAAACCTCATGGGTTTGGGCGGACAAAGGTTCCTTACCGAGCTAGCTCTCTGAGTCGCCTAAGGACCCTGGAACAAGCACCCTCTCCATTCAAGCCGCTTTCGACTACTTAGGGGCAGGGGCAAGGGTTGAAAGCCACTGAGGAGAGTTGGAATCATCCCCAGGCAGTCATCTACTTGTGGCGTCAGGTTTATACCACCTAGAAAGCCACTTCTCGCGTGACATGTAAAACCAGAGTTTCCAAACAAAATTAAACTCACTAATTGAATGACTCCAAAAAAAATAAATAAACAAAAAAAAAGGAAAAATCATTTGTTATCCGAACCCTTAGTTTTATGGATCCAGCTAGGGCAAGGATAGAATGAGGACATCGGTCACCAGGTCGGACGGCATGCTCACAATTCGTAGGGCACGTATCAATCGGGCTCACCCTGACCCTCAGCTTTTCCGCTTGCTCTCTCTGTCTACAACGTGGGCATCGGTCACCAGGTCACAATACGTGGGGGCACGTATCGCTCAAGCTCAGTAGCCGGACCCTCATCTTTTCCGATTGTTCCCTCTAATTACGACATAGGCAGCGGTCACAAGGTCGGGCGGACTGCCTATGATACGCGGTGTCACGGATCGCTTAAGCTCGCTATCCAGACCCTCAGCTATTCCGATTGTCACCGAATCTAACAACAACAACAAAAATGATAATAAAAAATAATAATAATAAATTCTAGCGGCAATGCTCGTAGAAATTGTAACAATTTATCCTCCACATAGAGATCATTCTCGCCCACGTCCCCGCTCTTCTAGGTCTCAACCGGGTTTTCTCCCAGGGGACTCTCCGATGTCAGGTTCGTTTCCCGTCTTGATTCTTGCACAGACTACGCGACTGCCTCGGCGAAAGCTTCCTGGAATTCTTCCTCAACTTCCGGCTGAGTTTTCCCAGGGTCCTCGTCCCCACCATCATCATGCGCTCTCGCAAGGTCTACCACGGGATCACTGAATCGGATGTCTCGCTCTGGGCCGGGAGCCTGCTCCTCGAGCTGGGTGGTCCCCATTTGATTTAGCAGGTGGGGTTGGGACCAGTTGCTCCCCCCGCATTGTCGTTTTCCAGGAGCCCCGCACAATTATGGAAATCGAGAAAAGTCACGCCTGGAATACCGCATCCCGGACAGCTGACTGCTGGAAGCTTGTCTTTCTGCTCCGAACCTTCGGGCAAAAAATTTTCTGAATTCGCTTCAGTGTGGCAGATGCGATGCGGGCAAGCAGTGAATTCATGCCACACCAAACTAACGTTACAGATAATGCACGCACTCGCGTTCCCTCCCCCCCACCAAGCCTGAAGACCGGACTAATGGTTTTGTCAAGGCATTATTCTTTTGCTCATCCTGTCCAAAAGTAGCTCTCTCTATGGTGGTAGATTGGGTTGGGCTGTGATGCATCGGTAATTCAGGATGTTCCGAATCGCTCGATTTTTTTCCACCAGGCTTTTTCTGTGTGGACTTATAGCAGCTCGCCCCCGAGTCAGAACTACTTAATTCAGAGGTATCAGACTTGCTGCCACTCTCACTTGAGCTCGTTCGAGGGTGCGCTGAGCTTTGTGTTGAAAAAACTCTCTCCTTTTTCCGAATCGTGGCCCTTTTTTTCTTTGAGCTGCACGTCGCCGCTCTCTTCACTTCCAGCTGCTTGTTTTACGGACTTGGCAATCAACCCTCTCTGCCAACCGGTGAACATCGCTCGAGGACGATCGTATGCGGTGGTCCTGGAATGTTCTTCCTCTTGGCACGAAGAGGTGATCATTTAGCTCTGACTCCCCAGAGCTGGATTCCATGGGGAAAACTTGTCCTGTGCTCGGGCATGTCAAGCTCAGGGTACTTTGGGTATCTGCCCCGAATAACTGTCGATGACCTGGTCTTTTTTCCCGTCGTTGACAGTCGCTTCTGATCTCCGCATCAGTGGTCCAATAACTCTGCTTCGTCCCTGAGTCTGTAGGACTATCATCTTTTGTAGATGCCTCAGATCGACTCTCAGGATGACTGTCCCCAGCATCTAGCAACACATATTCTCGGAGATACCATCCAGGACCATGCAGGTTGAATGGTCTGTTCAGATGCAACGGGAGCAATTGGTGATAAGCTAGGGGCTTACCGCGAGCCATCCATGCCGTTACGTTTTTCCTCAATGCATTCCCTGTTGATTGAGGATCAACCTCTGATCTTGTCACATGTGATGACATAATCGAGTTACAGCTATGGGATGTACATGTCATTGAGTGAACAGGGTACATACCCCCAGGATACGTCAGACTGGGAGACGTACGTGTGTGGGTCGTGGTCACTACTTTTACCGTAGTCATTACTCTCATCAGTATCGACGACAGCCCTTGGAGCCGCACGCTTTCCGTGCTTGGAGCGTCAACTAGATCGAACCCTCGAGGGCTACTGGTCTCCAAATCGTGATCTTGAACTTTTACTTTTGACTGCGTGGCCTGCGGCCTCCGAGACTCAAGGAGGGCCTTACCGTGATTTCTGGTTGACGTTGAATACCGTAACAAACGGTCGGGTAAGTCCGAGGTCAAGCCAACAGTAGTGAGTCCCTGGGTATACAAGGCCTTCCAGGAAGTCCCCAGGGCTAGGGCAGCCGTCGTCGTAGGTGTCGCCGTACCTCATTCATCAATCTCTGGGTCCCAGGGAACTTGCCGTCTCGGGTCCGCCTGCCTAACATTGTACCGAAATAGACAATCACACAATTCGAAGATCGTAGCGCCAGTGCTGAGCTCTTTAATATCCAAGGCCTCTACCAGATCCCATGGGTCCAGCATTTCGATCGTATTCGCGAGTTCACGCGCCCCCGGGGATGTTAGTATGATCCCGATTGCGGTTCGCTTCCAGTTCATCTGGCTAGCCTCCAACCCGATCGCTTTGTTATCAGCCATTGTGATCAAACGAGAGAGAAAAAAAAAGAATAAAAAAAATAAAAAAATAATAATCACCTTCAAATGCGTTGATAAGCAGGCGGTGATGTCTCTTGACTCGCGTTTTCTCAAGCTGTAGGTTAGGAACTCACAAGAGCTCAACTCAACCTCAGCGAGAAACGGGTCGGATCGACAAAAAAAAATTCCCTGGTCGTAACAGAAATTAACAAAATAGCTCAAAATACTTAATTCTAAAACAGCGTGAAAATTCAAGCTCAACTTCTACTACCTCACGAGGCAGACCTGTCAACCGTGCTTGTACCTCTAAAGCAAATGAGCCACGTACGAGTGACGCGGAAAAAAAACAAGAATAAAGTCAAAATTAAAAAAAAACAATCCACAAAAAAGTCCACTATTGCCTCTTCGGCCTGGCCACCAAGCACGATATAACTTAAATCTGGTGATGTTTCTGATATTAATAATTATAGACCTATAACTTAATATGATGTTTTTGGTAAATTTTTTGATTCTCTAGTTTCTAAGAAATTGATCTCATATATCTCTAACTATATTTTATTAAATCAACATGGCTCTGTAAAAAATCGATCAATGACAACTAAGCTATGTGTATATGTTGATTTTATTGCTACTAATCTTTGTCAGGCCCGGGTTCGTGATGCTGTATATACTGATTTCTCCAGAGCCTTTGATAAAGTAAATATTAATCTTTTGCTCGGAAGTTAAAATTATACGGTATTACCGGTAATTTGATTAAATGGTTTAAAAGCTATTTATCAGATAGAACTCTAGTTAAATTGAAAAATTTCATCACTGAGATTATAAATGTTTTATCAGAGGTAGGTCAAGGATCACACTTGGGTCCTATTTTGTTTTTAATTTTTATAAATGATATCGGATCTTATATTAAAATTCTCAATTTTTGCTTTTTGCCGATGATTTGAAAATTTATAGAGTTATACATACACTTAACGATAGATATTTATTGTAATCTGATATCGATTCTATTTCTAACAGGGGTCACGAGAATGGAGTTTTTCTTAATATAGGGAAATGTTATAGTATTTCGTTTGGCAAGGTAGACTTATTTAGAATTTTTATAATACTGATGATGCGATTATTGAGAATCTTGCTGAAATCAGAGATCTGGAAGTTATAATTGATTGTAAACTGAATTTCAATTCACATTTAAACTCTATAAAAACACTAGCTACAAAGAAAATTAATTTTATAAAGAGATTTTCAAAGAATTTCAAAAACATATATGGCGTGGAATCGCCCCAGAAATTTCTGTAACGTGGAAAATTTGTATTTTGGCGGTCTAAAGAAGGAGTTCGGCGGTAATCCGGTAGAGGACAGGTTTTAGAGTTCGCCGTCCGGCTTCTTCTTCGCGGCAGTAATTCATTCACCGCGAATTGATCTTGATTTGGAAGTCGCCGTGAACGGTAGACGCGCGACTTTGACTTTTATTGCTGAGCCACCTGGTGGGTTTTCCGTTTCGAGTTCGTACGATCTCTCGACGATAACCACGCTGGCGTCAGGATCGCGAGTGACGTTGTGAGGAGTACGGAGGTCCCAACCGGAGTGGGGACAATTACCCAGCGCTGCCGTCTCTTCACTACGAAGCCCGAGAGTCCACGATCACCGGAGTCGACTACGAGAAGGGCCCAGAAGAAGAGTTTTGTCAATGGGTTACATGTACGGGTGCGGAAAATCTTGTTCTATGTGAGGTTTCTGAGTGCGAGGCCAGCGGGCCGTATTGCGTTTTCCTCAGGAAGTTTTGACTCCGAAAGGGTCAGGGTGGACACCTGGTGCATTTGGCGATAGCTACGATTTCGAGATGATTTCACCAGGAAGTTTTGACCCCGAAGAAGTCAAGGCGGACACCTGTTGCACCTGGTAATACTTACGCCTTAGAAAGGATTTCCCCTGGAAGTTTTGACATCGGAGGGATCAGGGTAGACACCTTGTGCACTTGGAAATAGTTGCATCTCGGAGATGATTTCTCTAGGAAGTTTCGAATCCGAAGGGGTCAGGGTGGACACCTGTTGCATATGGCGATAGCTATGACTTGGACATGATTTTCTCAGGAAGTTTTGACTCCGAAGAAGTCAGGGTGGACACCCGGTGCATATGGCGATAGCTACGACTTGGACATGATTTCCCCAGGAAGTTTTGACTCCGAAGAAGTCAAGGCGGACACCTGGTGCGCCTGGTAATACTTACGCCTTAGAAAGGATTTCCCCAGGAAGTTTTGACATTGGAGGGATCAGGGTGGACAGCTGGTGCACTTGGAAATAGTTGCACCTTGGAGATGATTTCTCTTGGAAATTTCGACCTCGAAGGGGTCAGGGTGGACAGCTGGTACATTTGGCGATAGTTACGACTTGGCGATAATTTCCCCAGGAAGTTTTGACCCCAAAAAAGTCAGGGCGGACACCTGGTACACTTGGAAATAGTTGCACCTCGGCGATGATTTCTCTAGGAAGTTTTGAATCCGAAGGGATCAGGGTAGACACCTGGTGCATTTGGCGATAGCTACGACTTGGAGATGATTTCTCTAGAACGTTTCGAATCCGAAAAAGTCAGGGTGGACACTTGGTGCATATGGCGATAGCTATGACTTGGACATGATTTTCTCAGGACGTTTTGACTCCGAAGAAGTCAGGGTGGACACCCGGTGCACCTGGTATTACTTATGTCTACCCTAAGTTTCGAATTCAAAGGGGTCAGGGTGGACACCTGGTGCTTTTGGCGACAATTACGACTTGGAGATGATTTCCCCAGGATGATTCGACTCTGCATGGGTCGTAGTGGACACCATGTGCACCTGCTGGTTAGTGCATACCGGAAATGTTTTCTCAAAGAAGTTTTAACCCCAGTTGGTTTGAATTATTAGGTTTACTATTAGGATAGCATCTCTAGAGTGTAATTATTGCCAGGTGCACTAAATAATTCTCTTCATAGTCATAACTTCCTGGGAAAATCGTCTCTAAGGCATCATTAAAATTGAAATCCAATTTTTCAAATACAGTGGAAAATTTAGAATTTATTAAGGTCCAGAGTGCTTTAAGTTTGTTATAGGGCGTTATTTAAACGAGCAGACTCAGGAGTACAACCCACGTAGATCTGCCGAGTTTGTCATACAGCCTCTATAAGCTCTGCCGCGGTCGACTACACGTCGACGAATTTCCTGCAAAAGGAGAAAATTCCGTCCGCGATTATATATCCCTAAACGGCTTATTAATCGGGGAGGGCGCGACAGCTCGTTAATTTCGGTAGGTGGGCGCGGGCTAGAGGATTCGAGCGCGGGGAACACCGGTCAGAAAAATAATTGTTACTCAGAAAGTTAATTTTGAATATTTAATAACAAAAAATCAACTTAAAAACTAATACAAAAATCTATGCTTGACACGGTGATAATTTATAAACAAATACTCATACGGTTGAGTATTTCAATCAACAACAAAGAGTTATCGGTGCTCTCTAAGTTGATTTGCGCGCGCACACAACAACCTGCTGCTATCGGCAGCTTACGCGCGCGAGAAAAACAAAGTATTTTACAACTGATTTTAATCACTCACACTCTCACACGATAACGATTATGGTCGCTTAACAAACAATAACTTACGAGGACGCCGCAGGTGCACCTGTTACAAGCCGTAAGGCTGAAACTCTAGCCTCCGAGCTAGATACCCAAATCGTAGACTGCCGTGTCTCGATGCCGGCGTACGGTCCAGTGTCGTCGTCTCGTTGTCGCAGGTTAACAAGTTGTCCAAGGATGACAATCCTGTCGAAGACTTGTTTTCGTCGCGACGATAACTCCCGAGCACGCGCGACACAACAAAACTGACCTTTCACTCGTACTTTTTATAATTTCGCGAAGCTTCGAATCGGTACGATCTGTACTCGAACGCGTGCGGTGATTAGAATGACTCCTGTCCTCCTTCTTACCGGCCCGATATTCTACCGATTCCCGCGCGTTCCATTCCCACTCGTGCTGCGTTCTAACGGTCGCGCGGCGAACATGAAATTAATTTTATGTCGTCGCGATTAATTAACTCGACCGTTACACCCCCCTTCCAGAGGTGTCGTATCCGAAAAATACGTCACTTCGATATACCACGAACGCGGTCTATCCGAGTTTATGGAAACGTATATATATCCTGCCATCGCCTGCAACAAACGAAGGGAGGAATAAGGACAAAAATAGGATATACGGATTAGGCTTTGCGTTGTGCGCGAGTTTTCCGCGGTGACGGTGTTTTCATGTTGTCGACGCAAATTTTCTTAGTCGACCCTTTCGGCCTACCTCTACGCCTTCCAATCGTCGGGTCGACTTGCACCCATGGCTCGCTGCCATTTACAATTTGCCGTACAGACTCATTCAAAACATTCGCCCTCGCGGTAGGCTCATTCCTGCACACCACCTCACGCTCGCTAGCGTTAGGATTTTCGCACGCATTTTCCGCCGCTGTATCTTCTTCATCTGAAGACTCCGGTTCAACTCTTGCGATCCATTTTTTTAGTTGTTGTACAGCCACTGGACTTTGTTCGTTGCCAAAGGCGTCTACAATCGTATACGTATTGCTACCTAGCTTTTCGACCACTGTATACGGACCTGTATACTTAGGCGCTAGGCTAGCTGTGAAGCCTTTAGCCTTACTGGATAGGACTTTGTTTTTTCTCTAAACCATGTCACCAGGCTGGAAAATTACTTCGCGGTGTCGCTTGTTGTAATGCTCAGCCGCTCTGTCCTGTTGAATTCTTGAATTTTCGCCAGCTTTTCTTCTTAAGTCTTCGGCTCTGGCTGCCTTGTCCAGCCTTTCTTGAAGAGCCATTTCTTCATATCTCTTTAGTGTCTCGTCAGCTAGCTCTTTGCTGACCACACTACAGTCGATCGGCTGACGTAACATGTTCAACATGGCCGGAGTCGTTTTTATTGCAGAATGCTCCGCCCTGTTGTACGCGCAGACCAGCTCGGGTAAAAGGACGTCCCATTTTTGCTGATTGTCTGCAATAAAACATCGGATCATAGTTTTCAGAGTCCTATTCAGCCTTTCTACTTGGCCGTTAGACTCAGGGTTATTAGTTGGCGAGTTTTCATGCTTGACGCCGAGTTCTATCAGACGGTCGTCTATCTTGCGATTCTTAAACTCCGACCCTTGATCCGATAGGAACATTTCCGGCTGACCCCACCGTAGGAATACGTCTTGCCAGATGTGTTTCCATATGGCTTCACCATCAGCCCGTTTTAACGGTGCTACTTCTGCCCAACGTGTGAACAGATCCGTTAAAACCAAGACATACTTGTGTCCGTTGTCGCTACGTGACAGGGCGTCGGGCACCACATTTAAGGAACCTTTCCGGTATTCCGTCGAAAATGTGTAGCTTTGCAGTTCTAACGACCATCTTGCTAGCCTGCCCGTCGCGTTCGACAGTTTGTTTAGCCACTTCAGCGAATTGTGGTCCGTAATTACGTGGAATTTAAAACCTTCTACGTAACATCGAAACTTTCTAATCGCCTCGACTACTGCCAAACATTCACGTTCTGTCACCGTATAATTGCGTTGTGCTGGATTCAGAACTCGGCTAAAATATTCAATGACTCTCTCTTCGCCATTAATGGTTTGAGTCAAACATGCTCCGATACCAGTGTCTGAAGCATCGGTCTGAATCACGAACGGCTGGGTAAAATCTGGCCTTGCCAGCACTGGTGCTGAGGCTAGCAGCACTAGGATTTTCTCAAACGCCTGTTGTTGCTCAGCCTCCCATTTATAACAGACTCTCGTCCTTGTGAGTCTCGTCAGCGGTTCGGCTACCGTAGCGAAATTTCTCAAAAATTTCCTGTACCAGGAAGCCATTCCCAAGAACCTCTTCAATTTCTTGCGGTTGTTTGGGATAGTATAATTCAAGATGGCCTCGACTTTTCCTGGACATGGTCAAATTCCATCTCTGCTGACGATTACGCCTAGATATTTTACTTCAGACTGGCAAAATTTACTTTTACTGCGGTTTACCGTCAGTCCAGCCTCTCTCAATCTAGCCAGCATGGCTTCGAGAATCCGCATATGCGTCTCAAAGTCTTTCGTAATGATTATGATATCATCGAGGTACGCATAGGCATATGGGCCAAACTCTCGAATTATCATATCTATCAGGCGTTGGAAAGTCGATCCAGCCTGATCCAACCCAAACGGCATTCTTTTAAATTGGAACTGGCCTAAGCCTGGTACCGTAAAAGCCGTTATCGGCCTCGACTCTTTTTTCAGTGGTACCTGATGGTACGCTGACGACAGATCTAGAGTCGATATGTATTTGGCCGTTTTAAACTTTCTCAGGATATCATCCATATAAGGTAAAGGATAGGCTTCGGTTTTCCTGGATACTGAATTAACCTTACGGAAATCTATACAAAATCTCCTAGTGCCGTCTTCTTTCTTCACCATGACCACCGGCGACGACCAACCGCTCCTCGGAGCAGGCTCAATAATGCCGTCGTCTAGCATTTTTACTACATGCTCGTACATCTCCAGCTGTACTACCGGTGAAACTGGATAATACCTCTGTTTGATAGGCTTTGCGTCGCCTACGTCGATCTCATGTTCGATCCACGTAGTGCAGCCTAAAGGTTTGTCTTGTGTCTGGAAAACTCTATCTAGCAAGTCGTTTATACGTTCTTGCTCTTCAGAACCAATGTCGGCTAGACCTATTGACGCCAGGCTTGTTACTTCAGCCTCAGTCACGGCTGCAACCTCTAGGTCTACCACTTTATCAGCAATCCGGATGTTCAACTTATTTGTGGCTGGATCTAGTATCGTATCAAATGCACGTACGAAGTTTGTCCCCAGATAACAATCTGAGTCTAGATCCAACATGATAGCCACTTTAATTTCTTGCGTCGCTCCTGCAACTTCAAACGGTAGGACTACATGTCCTGCAATTGGGCATCTACGGCCATCAGCCACTTTGGCTCCTTTGCCGTGGTAGATCTCAATTTTCCGCCTGAGCGCTGACGCCATCTGGATAGCTGAAGATCCCATAACTGTGAGTGATGCTCCGGGATCATACAGAGCTCTGACTCGGAATTCACCAATGTCGACGGGTAGCCACCATCTTCCTTCCGACTCAGCCTCCTGTGTAGCCGACTTCCTTCCTGCTCGCTCAGTACCCTTCGGGTCTACTGAGCATGCATGAGTACCATCTCCGAGCGATGGTTGGTCTGAGACCTTGGCGGAGTAGGATCGACGTCGTCTTACTCCGCCTTTTTCCCGTTTTCCGACCTTTCGGGACATTCTGGACGCTTGTGTCCTTCTTTGTCACAGTGGTAACACCGAACTGTCTTATCATCATCCCGAGCTTTTTTCTTCCTCTCCCCACTCCTGTCACGCTTTGGAGAAGGGCTTCTAGACTTTCCCCCGTCCCCCGATTTACGTCTCTGTCTGGTCTGTTTGGCTTTGTTCGAACTCTGGGGCTTCGGGCCCGATGGCTTACCAGAGTTCTTATACTTAACCTGGATTTGAGACATCAATTTTTCCAGGCGGCTCATAACCGAGGCGTCGTCAGACTTGCCTCCCATAGCCGTTGCGGCTACGTTAATTTTCGGTTTCTTTGCCTTGCTTTCCCTATATGCCAGATTTGGCCAAAGAGACGTTGATGGTGACGGTGGTGGTCTATATGACATTTCGCTAATCGTTGTTTTCTCGACCTCTACCGCTTGGCTCAACAAGCCTTTAACCGACTTCACTTCGTCTCGCCTAATTTGTCTACGCAAATTTGGTCGCATATTCGTCAACATGAAGTCGACTCTTTCCATCTCGGTAGGTACAGGCCTCATTTTCAGTAACAACGACTGTAGGCATGTCAGATAGTCTCGCACTGACTCTTCCGCTCCTTGTGTACGATTGGTAGCCTCTACGCGTAGGCTTTGTTGATAATCACCAATGCCGTACCAATCACGGGCTTCTTGACAGAACTTTGCCCAGGTGTCGATAATTGATTTATTATCCCTGTACCATGTCGACGCCAAACCGGTCAAGAGTATGGGTAATGCATCTAGCAATTGTTTCTCTGTCAGTCCAGCTAGTTCATTAGCCTCGCTGACTTGAATCAAAAATTGCTCGATGCTCGACTCGTTACTACCGTCGAACTTAATGTTCCACCTTCGGACGATCGAGCCAATGTCGATAGGCTTTTCTAGCCTGTGCGGGTTAAAACCATCCTGTTGTAGCGTAGGTAATTCGGCTTGCCGGAGTCCTCGCATACGCTCCAACTCAGCCGTCAGGGCTTTTATTTGGTCTTCGATTTTCCGTTCTGCACTAGACATCGAAGCTCTGTTAATAGGGCTCGAACTGTCTCTCTCGTGCATCGACGTATCACCAAAATTCACCCTAGGCCCTTGGGCATGGTTAGTATTTTCCGTAGAAATACTACACTCATCCATAGAGTGTTGCAAAATGCCGGGCCTTATTGTACTGGACACCGGTCCATTTGTTTGCCGGTTACGGTCAGCTAAACCATGTCGGTCGTCCTTTCCCTCGATAACCCTTATCCTCTCTTGCAGTTTCTTAAATTCTCCCGTAAACTCCTGCATTGTCCTGAGGAGGTCGTCAATCATACCGCCATCACGGTTGTTTGTTTCTTCAGCCGCAGCCCTGTCGGCCACCTCGCGGCTTCTGGTAGTCGCTTGCACAGACTGAATGTGCTCCGCCGCCCTCATCACGCCTTCGTCCATCAAGACGGCTAGTGGGTGTTCCCCACTTGTGGTAAAATTCGGGTCTAAAATTGTCGAGCCCGATTTTTCCCACATGGTAGTGGCTATAAATTCGGCCCGCATCTCTTCGCGCTTGACTTTGACTTCGTCATGGTCGTCAGACTCATCTTCAATAAAGTCTTCAGCCGAATAATTGCCGACCAGCCATTTTATCAGTCTGTCATGCCTTTGACGTGTCGAACCGTCTGGCTTAAGCTGTAAGTCGCGTAAAGCCTCGTCGACTACATCTTCATCCTCAGCGATCACCCATGAATAGACTAGGTCTTCCTTTACTTGCTGATCCATCCTAAAAATAACAAGAAAAACCTAATCCCTCGTGACAGTACTTCCACACTCTAACTTAATTCAAATTTACAATCGCAAGATGAAATAAAATATATTTTTCAATCTCCAACAATCCTGAAAGAAAGAAAAACAAAAGAAAATTTTATATTTCTGATTCTTCTATCAAACGCCTCAAACGGCTAAACAAATAGAAAATAAAATTTAATAGGCCTATTAGCCTGTCGACTCGCGATTGGCTTTGACAAAAACCAAGGTCGACCCGAAAAGCCAAAATTAAATTATAATAAAAAAAAATCCGGTTATCCTAACCCGTGTCAGAATACCGATTTTTATTTTCAGAAATATAAAATACAGTTGCTACTGAACACTAGTCAGTAGCACGCTGTTATGTCAACAAACAAAAATAATAATAATAAAAAAATATATTCACAAAAAAAATCTCAACAACGATTAAATAAATTGAAACTACTGATTGTGTTTCGCTTTACTCGCACTTACTGTCACGAATTACGGGAATTTTACAAAGTGGAATATAAAATCAATCAAAACAATAACAAATCGATAAAAGAAAATTCCACTTTGTAAGTACACGCTATATCGCATACATACACACCCGCGTTACTTTGTTTTTCTCTAAACGCCGCGACCGGCCTTGAACCGATCGCCTACGGTATTTCGCTACCGCGCTCGTCTTAACACACGTACACACACTATCGAGCACCGTGACGTAAGTACTCGAATTTAAAAACCCACCACGTTGTTGGGCGCCATGTTATAGGGCGTTATTTAAACGAGCAGACTCAGGAGTACAACCCACGTAGATCTGCCGAGTTTGTCATACAGCCTCTATAAGCTCTGCCGCGGTCGACTACACGTCGACGAGTTTCCTGCAAAAGGAGAAAATTCCGTCCGCGATTATATATCCCTAAACGGCTTATTAATCGGGGAGGGCGCGACAGCTCGTTAATTTCGGTAGGTGGGCGCGGGCTAGAGGATTCGAGCGCGGGGAACACCGGTCAGAAAAATAATTGTTACTCAGAAAGTTAATTTTGAATATTTAATAACAAAAAATCAACTTAAAAACTAATACAAAAATCTATGCTTGACACGGTGATAATTTATAAACAAATACTCATACGGTTGAGTATTTCAATCAACAACAAAGAGTTATCGGTGCTCTCTAAGTTGATTTGCGCGCGCACACAACAACCTGCTGCTATCGGCAGCTTACGCGCGCGAGAAAAACAAAGTATTTTACAACTGATTTTAATCACTCACACTCTCACACGATAACGATTATGGTCGCTTAACAAACAATAACTTACGAGGACGCCGCAGGTGCACCTGTTACAAGCCGTAAGGCTGAAACTCTAGCCTCCGAGCTAGATACCCAAATCGTAGACTGCCGTGTCTCGATGCCGGCGTACGGTCCAGTGTCGTCGTCTCGTTGTCGCAGGTTAACAAGTTGTCCAAGGATGACAATCCTGTCGAAGACTTGTTTTCGTCGCGACGATAACTCCCGAGCACGCGCGACACAACAAAACTGACCTTTCACTCGTACTTTTTATAATTTCGCGAAGCTTCGAATCGGTACGATCTGTACTCGAACGCGTGCGGTGATTAGAATGACTCCTGTCCTCCTTCTTACCGGCCCGATATTCTACCGATTCCCGCGCGTTCCATTCCCACTCGTGCTGCGTTCTAACGGTCGCGCGGCGAACATGAAATTAATTTTATGTCGTCGCGATTAATTAACTCGACCGTTACAAGTTTTCATCAAGTTCATCAGCAGCACTGGAAATACTGGATGACCTAGACTTTGGGTTATTGTTCAGTTTACTGTTATTGATATTTTTGTTGTTTTTGTCGGATTTGTTTTTGGTGGCATTTTTAATTAGTATGATGTAGAGAGAAAACTCAAAAAGGTTACACATCAAAATTTATCAACTGTAAACACGTGCAGCGTTGAGCTTATGGCACCTCAATGCACTGATGTATGATTTATGAATGAATAACTTGAACTACTTGGATAAATAACCAAGATAATAATCAGTTGAACAAAAAATTATGTTCTAACTGTGAAATTAATAATTTTTAATTCAATGATTAATGCAAAATACAAAAACAAGCTACTAACAAGGCACCGTGCGCGCTGACAGCGACGATCGTATTTATCATAAAATTTTGAGAGTATGTCGCAAAAAATCGAGCGTAGACTCCAATTTTATCTTAAGATTCTTAGAGTATGCTGTGAAAAACTAAGCGCGTGTTCGAGCGCACGCTTTAAAAATTTCGGAGATATGCTTCAACTTTAGCTCAAGATTCTGAGCATACGTTTCAAAAACTAGGAGTGTGCTCGAGCGTACGGCCAAGGGATGTTAATATAGTCGAGGTCTTAGTTAAGGTTCCTAAGTCCACCTAACAAAAATCATTAGAACAAAAAATCTCTACTATACAGCTGTGCACGCTTCTATTAACCAGTAAGTGGAATGAAAAAAAAACGGGAGTACCGATTTGACGGTACAGAGTTGAATTCGTTCACGTGTGCGCATTGTGTCTCGTATTTCTAAGGTTGTTGGGTCAGTCCATGATCTGACAAGTAGATTCTAACAAAAAAGTACTCATTTTGTAGGTAATTGCTTTCTATTGATGCCACTAAATTTTTAGGGCAAAGTAAACCTTGGGAGAAAAGATATTAAAAAGAGAATAAATATTTAAATAGAAAAGATATTACCAAATTTGTTTAACACCTAAGCTTATGGGAATCACTGTTTTTTTGAAAGTTTAATAGGACCTGGCAAGTACATTTTAATGAAAAAATTCAGGGTAAAAGAAAAATTTTTTTGAAACACTTATCAATTTAAAGCAATTACCGTGGACCTTATGAGCTGAGAAAAAAATAATCAAACACTAAAATTTTAGGTTAGTTGCTAGATTGTGCCCATGCCACGAGTGCGAGAGAGACAGAGAGCGCCGTGAATCTCTCCGTTCGACTAGCACTAGTATCTCTTTCTCTCTCGCACCGACCCAACAACCTTGAGCAAGACCGATCCCCTCGGTAACTAATTCAACTCTGTAACATCAAGTTGGTTCATTTAAGAAGCAAGGGAAGGGAGCGTAAACTCTCTTTGCCTTCTTGATCTGTAGCAAGCATGGGCAAACATCAAATTTTTACTTAGTTTTTTACATATACTTTTTGACATACTTTTTTTTATATACGCTGAGTGAGAGAATGAACAAATGAACCGTAAGTATGAATGAACGTGAAAATTAAATTAAGACGATAGAAGCGTAGAATAATGGTTACTACCCAAGGTTGGACCATTCATGGTGATGTGATAAACAGTGACAGAATGGGAAGGTAACTTGCTTAGATAGAGAAAAGCAAAAGAGTACGTTTTTTGAATTAATACTCTGTCTAGCAGCGGTGGTAAAGATGAGACCGAGAATTTATCATTACCGCTCATTCGCTATTCGTGACATCCTGGTATTTCGGGGTGTAATTGAATTCTCCAAGGCCAAAAAAAAGACCTTATGGTCGATAAAGTTTTTGACTAGATTGAATACAGAATATGATCTGCTTTCATACAACCAAATTTAAGGATGTACACTCATCAGAAATATATATAGGTATACTGCAAGCAGGCGCATACTCGAGAGTCAACTGCAAGCAACCATATAAGGTTACGTCAGCTGCTAGTATTATGCCGTACTGTATATCTGTACCAAAAATTTATATATGAACTCAAGATGAACGCTCTAACTATTTTTAAATTGATTTTTATCTTCGTTTTGTCAGATCCATTTTAAAATATATACTAAAAATTATTAAAAAAGAAATAAAGTTCTATCTTAAAGAATACCTCATGAGTTTTCGGGTTGGGAGGTTGGCGAGCGGAACGAGCATGGAGAACCCCCCTCCCCCTAGTGTGTATATACAGGGTGGCGTAAATTAATCGAAACGCGCATATATCTCGAAATGGAAGCTTCGTGGAAAAAAGTTTTTTAGATAAAAGTTGTTTGATTTAGAGGGGGAAACAAAATGGTGGCTTCGGGTTTGGGCCCGGGGCCTTACCTTGGGCCCTATGGACCCAAAGTCCGGTTTTTTAAATGGGAACCCCTATTTTTTTTACCAAATTCGGAAAGAGCGGAAAATTTTACGACTTTTAGGTATTTTTTGAAATTTTTTTTGGGCCTTATGGAGGCCGTGTAGGGCCTGGTTCTCTATTACTCTGCTTAAATCCGAAATAACGCCTTTTTCGTATGGCACATATAATGTAAAAGTTTTTTAGTTTAAAATTTTTAATCAAATGGGCCCAAAAAAATTGGGCTCGGGATCTCATATTGGGCCCTACGGACCCAAAGTCCGGTTTTTAAATAAGAACCCTTTTTTTTACAAAATTCGGAAAGAGCGGAAAATTTTACTATTTTTAGGTATTTTTTGAAATTTTTTTGGGCCCCAATGAGGTCCAGCGAGCTCCGAAAAATCACATTTATCATTGACAGAGTTATTTTCGAGAAAAAGTATTTTTTGTGAAACACATGCACAAAGTTTTTTAGTTTAAGATTTTCAATATGATTGACCCAAAAAAATTGGTTCGGGGCCTCTTATTGGGTCTTACGGACATAAGCCCAATTTTTTTCAGCAGATTCTGAAACAGCGGACCATTTCAAGATTTTAAATTATATTGAAAAAACTTTTGGACCCTATCTAGGTCCAGGAAGCCCCAGTTTAGTAGAAAAATTAAAAGTAAAAATAAACAACAAACAAACATTATTATTCTCTATAATGAAAGCCTGCGAACTGCACACGATACATAAGTAAATAGGAACTTAGTTGCACACGATACATAAGTAAAATAATTTTTTGATACATAAATAAATAAATAAATAAATAAATAAATAAAGCAATTAATGAATTTTATTAAATGGATTATTATTTCAAGCTTTACTATCCGATAAGCTGTAGTAAATAAAAAATCAATAATTGATAATTAAACTCTAAATTAAGTGAAAAAATTTTTTCATCTATCGGGTTTTTAGAACTCACAGAATTCGTTTAATTGTGAGTTAGTTTTTTTTTTTCATTAATAATCTTTAACTATGTTTTTCTAAAAAAGAACTTTTTCTCGATAATAACTCTGTCAATGATAAATGTGATTTTTCGGAGCTCACTGGGCCTCATTAAAGCCCAAAAAAAATTTCAAAAAATACCTAAAAATAGTCAAATTTTCCGCTCTTTCCGAATTTCGTAAAAAAATAGGGGTTCCCATTTAAAAACCGGACTTTGGGTCCGTAGGGCCCAATATGAGATCCCGAGCCCAATTTTTTTGTGCCCATTTTATTGGAAATTTTAAACTAAAAATCTTTTACATTACATGTGCCGTACGAAAAAGGCGTTATTTCGGTGTCATGTATCGATCCCCATAAAGATCCCATATTCCCAAGTTGCAACAGACTTACTTATAATCCTAAAAGGAGTTAGGGAGGGGGCCACGGAAATTGCAATTAAGCATTTTGCTAGCCGACACCTCCGCTCTGCTGGAACAGGTGGGGCGAAGTAGCTTCCCTCGCTGCTTAGCCGCGCTCCCAAACCACTCTCGTCCCCGACACTCGAGTGGTTCGACCGAAAGCTAGCAGCGATCGAAGACCACGTGCAGCACACCTGGACAAGCAGAGCCGGATCAGGCAAGGATCCGTCAGTGCAATATCGCCTCGCCATCACCATTGGATAAGGTCCCGGAAGGTCCAGAGAACCTCCCGTGACGATCAACTGCCCGGATACTCCGGTAATTTTAAGGTAGATTATTGTAATATTCAACTCTGTCGTTAAACTCTGTCATTAAATTGTAACCTTTCACCATTTGTTTTTCAATTAAACAATATCACCTTACTTTACTTTATTTCATTTTATTAACCTAATCAAAAGCCAGACAACAAGGGGACGGGACAACTACGTAAGTAGTTGTTCCAAAAAGACGAAGATCCTACCCCTTTTAAAATAATAACGTCAAGGATTATATAAATCCGTGACATAAATGGCATCCCTTGTGGGGAACTTAAACCTTGTTGCCTGACTATTTTGATTGGTTTTCTCTTATTGATGATTTTTCCTTCAAAAATTTATAATACTAAAAATTAATAAAAAAAAAAGAAGTAAGGAAAAAGCTTTTATTATCTGATACCGGTTACTTTTGGCGAATGGTTGAAGGAAAGATTCTTTTCTTTTGACAAATCGCGATATTTTTTTTTGCTGACCTCAACATTTCTGGCTAATTTAACAACACACTTACACTCACAAACGCTTTCGGAACCTGATCTGCTCATCGCTCTGAATTTGACCCGCTTATAGTGCACACATTTCACGTTTTATTACCTGAAGTTTCGCCAAAAATCGCAACTTTAGATTCATTTTTTTTTGTATAAAATTTTTACTTCTATCAAACGACGTTATCCCTTTAATTTATAAGTATTCGATATGGCTAACCTCGCGAATCTTACTTTGAACGAGATTGAAGCCATTCCAGACAAAGATCAAAAGAAAGCGGCCGAATTACATCATGCCCGCCGGATGGCCGAAAATATGTCTACAATGGCAGCTACGTTAAACGAGTCACGAACCGCGTTCGCGAACGTTCAAGCCTCAGCATTGATGCAAAGTGCTCTTGCTGCAATCCCTTTTTACACTGGTTCCACACCCCTGCGCCCATGGCTGCAGGACGTGGAAAGCTACGACCAACGAATTACAGACGCAACCCTGAAAGAACTTTTCCTCCAAGGAGTTATTTCTCGATTGACCGGCAAGGCTAAAACAAGTCTCGACGGAAAAGTTTTTGACACTTTAGACCAACTCCGGAAACATCTTCAGGACCGTTTTTCTCAAAAACGATCCCTATCTTATTACCTTAACCTTATTTCAGACTCTTATATGAGACAGAATGAATCTGTTTTAAATTTTCACGATAGACTCTCAGCTATAGTCCGCGCTGCCACAAAACTAAAAAACGAGGGAATAGATGACGAAGACATCAAGAGACATAATAAGTCCCTTTTCGAAGACCTCGCTACCGAATATTTTATTCGCGGATTACCTTCTGTCATCCGCAACCAAATGTCTAACCATAACCCTGTTAACTTTTCCGAAGCTTTAAACGCAGCTCTGAATGCGGAGGAATGGGTTAACATCGGAGCACCAAATCGTGCCGATGTAGAGTATTCCTCCACCCAAAAACCGCCTCCGCGATCGCGTTCTCCTAGCCCTTATGGTCGACTCGGGACACCTGAAAGAGAATCATCTCACGACCGGCGCAACGTTAAATTCTCCGATTTTAACGACCCGCGAAACTTCGATAGAAATATCTCGTATTTTTATGACCCTAACGATATAAAATTGCCTAGAACAATGACCTTCACTGCAGAAGGTAAACCGGATGCTCACCCTTCCCTGCGTTACGAACAACCTTCAAGCATTCTGAAAAACCCGGAAAGACAGAGCCTATCCGATCAACCCGGATCATCAGATCGTTACTCCCGCCCTAGGTCCGAGAGCCCTAGAGGCCGATACCCTAATAGGTCGACAAGCCCCCTTTCCCCTCCCTTCCCTTATCCAAATTTTCACCCTTATATGCCCTATTATCCTCCTATGCCCTACTACTACCCCCCAGCTCCTATGCCCCCTTTTCACTCGCCCTATCCTAATGCGGCAACACCAGCCTACTTCCCTAACAACTATTACGACAAGCCGCCTGGTAGACCTGGATCCCCAGGTCCTTACGGCCCTACTCCACGAGCTCCGACCCCAACGAATATTCCCGCAAATATCTCCTCTAGCGAGAATTTAAACTGGAGACAAGCTCGTCCGGACGGCGCGCCCGCGAGCTTCCCGCGCTCTCAGAGCCCCGAGCGCCGATCGGTGAAAACATTCAAAACAAGGGAGTACGGAAAGTCTGTGGCGAGAAAACCGCACCAACCATAAAAATTAAAAATTACCTATTCAAAAAGGGCGTCGTAACATGTTCCGCTGCACAAACCAATGAAGTGAACGTCATCAAAGCTTCCGTTTTTAAAGACTCGGTTTTCTACTATCCTCACCCTCCCATTACAATCCAGGGAGAAGACAATAATCAAGTCGACGCTCATGGAAAAATTACGATTCGTATTTGTAAACAAAAACATATATTCCATCTAATTCACGACGATGCCCCCTTTTTACAAGATGGTGTTATCAGCAAAAGAACTTTGAAGAAACTCCGGAGACTTAAGCAAGCCGGAAAAATGAAAAATCTTCCCGACTCTTTTCTTGAAGACCTATCCCCAGACTCAGATCGCTCTGAATCAGAATCCTCTGACTCAGAAACCTTTTCCGAAAATTCAACCTCCCAGAGTAGCGACACCCTTAATATAGACAAATCTACTAACGATTCCGACACATATTCACCTAAAATTTACAATCCTAGAAACCATAGGGAAAGAAAGAAAATTTCGTACGGATCACCCAAGATCGAAATTACTAATAACATATTTAAAGCCGGAAAGGGGCGCATTTTAATTGACACCGGCGCAGATGTGAGCGTAATTAAAATTCAATCCCTAAATCCCACGTGTAAGATCAACAAAAATCGTACTCTTCAACTGACCGGGATCGGAGCAGAACCCGTTTACACTCTCGGTACCGTTACTTTCAAAGAAAGAGACGGTAGAAAACATCACATGCACGTCCTCCCCGAAAGTTCTTCGCTTAAAGAAGATGCCATTCTTGGCTCTCGTTATCTACAAATTGAAAAGGGTCAAATTGACTTGGCCAATAATCAATTAATCACTCAAAATGGCACTCAGGACATTTGTTTTTCTAGCGCTACAGACAACAGTGAGTCTGAATCTGCCGAATCCCCTGCAGAATTTCCTGACTCTCAACGAACATCTCAAAGTCAAAACACCATCCCCGACATTCAACCTACGTCCAGCAAAATACCTTCGACTGTTTTCCATTATAAAGCTCGTCGAAAGCAAGGTAAAGCTCTGTCCACAAGATATACGTTGCCAGCGCGTTGTAAAATTGCGATAGAAATTCCCGTGTCGGAAAGCTCTCCAAGAGGGGAGGCGTATCTTCCCCGAATACAAACCCCTACCGGAATATTCATCGGCGAGTCAGCCGTTACCCATGAAAAAGGTTCATGTTATGTGTTAGCCATTAACACGAGAAACGAACCTCAAGAAGTTGAAATACCGGTGCAAGATCTGTATCCCTTTGAACTCGATAGTTCCGACGACTTCTTCGATTCCGAGGTTGAGGGAACGCCTTGCCCTCCTGAACAAAGAGTAACTCGAATAATTGACCTTCTGAAAAGAAAACATCACGACAAAGCAGCCCTAGCTCAATTGAAGAGAGTGGTCGAACGTTTCCCATATCTCTTTATGTTACCTGGCGACGACCCTCCTCGCACACATCTAGTACAACATACCATTCCGTTAACCAGTGACAAACCGATATTTACACGTCAATATCGTTATCCTCAAAAATTACACGAAGAAATTAGAAGGCAAGTAGATGACCTGCTGAAGAAAGGAATCCATCCAACCCTCCTCCAGCCCTTGGAACTCACCTCTATGGATAGTTCCAAAACGGCCTGGCCCTGACGGTAAAAATCAACATCGTCTCGTCATTGATTACATAAGGCTCAACGAAGTATCAATTCCAGACGCCTATCCACTCCCAAACGTTCAAGAAATACTGGAGTCCCTAGGCAAGTCCAAATACTTTTCAGTTTTTGATCTCGTTAACGGATTCCACCAAATACCTATGCACCCGGATGACAGAGCTAAAACCGCTTTCTCAACGCCTTATGGGCACTTCAAATTCACAGCCATGCCTTTCGGACTCTGCTGTGCTGCCCCGACATTCCAAAGGCTGATGGACGCCGTCATGACCGGATTACAAGGAATCGAATTGTTCGTTTACCTAGATGACTTAATCATCTTCTCCAACTCTCTTGAAGACCACGAGAGAAAGGTTAATGAAGCTTTTCAAAGATTGTTTAATGCTGGATTGAGATTAAAAATCTAAAAATGCGAATTTCTAACCCCTGAAGTAAAATACCTGGGCCACCATATCGATCAATTTGGAGTCAAACCCGACCGGGGAAAAATCAAAGATATTCAGGATTTTCCCGTCTTAAAGAGTACTTCGGACGTTCGTTCTTTTCTTGGACTCTGTTCTTACTATCGCCGGTTTATCCACCATTTCTCTGAAATTGCAAAACCTCTAAACGACCTCCTCAAGAAAAATTGTAAATTCCGCTGCGAGGAGAGCCAAAAAGCCAGTTTCGAAAAACTAAAGACAGCTCTATGCACGGCACCAGTCCTAATTTGCCCAGACTTTTCTAAACCCTTCATACTAACGACCGATGCTAGTGCATACGCAGTCGGGGCAGTTTTGAGTCAAGGCGAACCAAATAATGATCAACCTATTGCATATATGTCAAAAACGCTCAATAAACATCAAAGAAACTACTCTGCCACCGAGCGAGAGTGTTTAGCTGTAGTCCTAGGCATCATGCACTTCAGACACTACCTTTACGGTCGCACTTTCTATGTATACGCTGACCATGAACCTCTACAATGGATTGATTCAATCAAAGACCCAATGTCAAGATTAAACCACTGGAGAGCCCGACTGCGCGGCTACAGATACATATTTCGTTACAAACCTGGAAGGCTTAACACTAACGCCGATTGGCTCTCAAGAAATCCGATAGACCAGAAAGAGGTAGAAAACGAAAAATCGGCAAACATAGCCTCTCAATCCCTGAAAAATATCAAAACAAAAACCATACTACCTATTCAGAAACCAAAACCAACAAAAACATCACTTGCTCGACAAGCACACAATAAAAGCAAAGAAGAAAACTTCTCTGACGCCCTGCAACCCGGCCCTTCGCGAAGAGGTAGACCGAAAGGCTCCAAAAATAAAACTCATGCATCGCCGAACGTATCTGGTCAGGGAAATCTTCCAGGCGATACCATCGCCTCTCGTCTAAGACTCAGACGAAATCAACAGGTAGATCCGAAAAATACTACACCCGTCGATCAAGCAAACGCTGAAAGCTCTACCTCAGAAATAGAAACATCAGATGAAACCGAAAGCGCCTCCGACGCACCTGTACCCTTGCAAAGCCGGTCATTAATACCTTGTTTGGCAGAACCTCTCAACACAACAACCACATCTCCTGCCACCGAGTCTGAAATCAGCAACCAAAAAGAAGATGAGATTTCTGGCATAAGTGAGTTCGACGAAACCATGGTACCATCGGATAGTTTTGAAGATGTAGTCGCCCATTTCCAAAAACCCGCATCAAGAAAGGCATTCTTTGATTCCCCATCAAAAAGAGTGAAACCTCCAGCAAATGATGATGACTCCTCATCTTCTGACGAAGAAGAACTCTACGAAACTACCCCCGTAAAATCAAATTTGGAACTGCAAGCTCAGCTCAAACCTTCCAACTTCAATTCTAAGGAGAAAGAAGAGTTTATCGAAGGATTTAATTCCTTGTGGTGGGACTCTGGAAAATGGGAAGAACTTCTTGAAAATTTCGACCTAGGATCTAACTATCACGAAGCGGATCACTCTGTTGTCCACAGTGATCCAGGCTATTTGGAAAATGACCTTATTGACGCAAATGATAGACAGATTCTGAACAATACACAATCCCTGTTAGACTTAGATAAATGGCAACTGACCGATGACTCAGGATTCAAAAATCCTCCCTTATCGTCCACTCTTCTCACACATAAAATACCCCCAACAATTTTTGATGACACTTTTAATCTCGAAAACACCAAAATCATGTCTAGTGAAAATTCCGACTCTTCAACAAATTCCACGAAGACAATTACACCAGATCATAAGTTAACTCCATCGGAAAACTCTCTAAACACTCAAGAGAGTGTCACTCACCCTCGAGATACCGCCAAAACGACCCTTCAATCCTCGCAGCAATCACTTCCTACAAAACAACCAAATTCAAATTTGATACCTTGAAGTCCAAAACCTACTACGGCAAATACTCATAATGACATTTTCACCAGCGTTAAAACCATTCCGCCAATTATACCCCCACTCTTGAATCCTTTTTGCACCCCGATCAAACCCCCCGAACGACTGACAGTGAGACTCACCCGAGACGCCCTCACGGGACATAAAGATAACATAATACATTTTATCCCTGCGAATTTAAACCTACACACGCCTAACAATCAACTTCTTGCCGAGTTAGAGCTAATTTCGAAAAGCGAACTTAAAGATCTGAACCCTACGATTGGCAATGTTCTTGTCTATAAAACCCGAGGCCGAACCATCTTCTCCTTAGTAGTTACAGAAACCGAAAGGAATCCTATTAAGCAAAGTTCTTTGAAAGAATGCTTATACAATCTTTATCATCTACTACTAGAAAAAGAAATTACATCGGTTCGTATGTCACGAAAAGGCGAACTCACAGATGCATTACCACGTGGAACTCTATACCGAGAAGTCCAAGACGCACTCAAAAACATACCTATGACGCTAACGATCTGCCTAGGTGTCTGCATAACACCACTACCCGAATCCCGCAACACCATCCTAAAAGAATGCCACGATAGCCTATTCGGAGGACATCGTGGAGTAGAGAAGACTTACAGAAGAGTGAAGGAAAAATTTACTTGGCCCGGATTGCGTAAAGATATAGTCGATTACATTCATCGATGCCGAATATGCCAAGAGTTTAAACTCATAGGTTATCGCACCAAAGAACCCATGGTAATTACCGATACGCCCGCAGAACCGTTCTTTAAAATGGCTATCGATGCGGTCGGACCTATGCCTCGAACTGTGAATGGCAATGCTTACATAATCACTATGCAATGTTTATTTTCAAAATTTTGTATAGCAGTACCAGTACCTAATCTTAAAGCGCTAACCGTGGCACAAGTCCTTGCTAAACATCTTATAGCCGCTCATGGAGTACCTAAAATTATCTTGAGCGATCAAGGTAAATGCTTTAGGAATAAACTCCTCAAAAATCTTGAAAGCATGTTTGACTGTCGTCTAAAAACGATGACATCTTTCCACCCCCAGTCGAACGCATCATTGGAAAGAAGTCATGCTGTCTTGAAAGACTACTTGAGGACTAACACCCCTAAGTATCAAGACTGGGACGAGCTAGTTCCCTTTGCCATGATGGAATACAATTCCTCAGTCCACTCTTCCACAGGTTTTACCCCCTACGAAATAGCTATGGGACGAAATCCTAGAACCCCTTCAGGATGCCTAGACGACTTCGATAACGACACATATAATGGTTACATTTACGATCTAGCAACAAGAATCGCTGAAATCCGAGAGATGGCATTGAAAAGCTTAGAATCATCCAAACAAGTTAACAAAAGAAATTACGACAAATCAACTAAACCCCTAGATATAAAACCCGGAGACAAAGTTTACGTCAACAAACTACCGCGTAAAAACAAACTAGATAAATTCTATAACGGAGTTTTTGACGTCCTAGAAGTACGCGAAAATAACATTGCCCTCTTGCAAAGCCAAAACAAAAAAAAAATCTTAGTTCATAAAGACCGTCTGAAAAAATTTTACTAAAAGCCTTTCTTCTCAAAAATCATCGCCTTATCTAATTTAAATCTGCCCTAATTTTGTTCCAGAAAAATTTTCTTTATTTTGCTGTGGTTCACGAGTTTCGCTCCAGTCGGTACCGTTCACACGGAGAATAAAACTTTCTATGAAACGCAACCAATCCCCAATAATCCGGGTATTTTCTATGAACACGTCGGGAAAGTTAATTTAGTCAGAACAAAAATTCATATTAATATTTTCTTAAACTGTCCCCCACTAGACAGAAACTTTAAAACGGAAAACAAAAATTTCAAACATTTAGTAAATGAATTATATAGAGTCTACCCTGACCAAATAATACCAGAACTCTCGGAACTTCGCATAACCCGCAAATTATTCGCAATAAATGATCTACATGAATCTATAAAAAGCTTGTTCGTTCTGCAAGAAATCGATAACCAACTCACCTAATTAAATCAGAGCTCGAAAATCTGTATAAATCAGAAAATAATCAAACTCTAGAAATTTCACGCTTAATCAGTCGTGTTGAAGCCATCTCCGAACAAAACTTGGCCATAAACAGAAACCTGCAATTTGAAATCGTTACCAGATGGTGGTTTGATTACTCATACGAACTTGACGAACTACAAAGGGGTTATGAAACCTTGATGGAAGTAATTCAAACCACCGCAAGAGGACATCTACACCCACTCCTGTTATCTTTTTCCCAAATGTCCAATCTACTCTTAAAAATTAACAACAATCCGAATCTCCGGATACCAAACGCAGCAGAGGTAATTACACCCCACTACCTATTCAACGTAGCGAAAACGACTATTTTTATCACTAATGGAAAGCTTCACGTTTCTATGAAACTACCTGTAGTAATGGATGACGACCTCGATTTGTACAAAATACACTCTTTTCCAAACCCTATAACCCTCTCCTTTGATAATACAGGCTATTTAGCAATAAAACCAACAGTTAATTATATTGTCTTATCGAGAAACCAGACATATGTTCTCTTAAATGACGAACTCCTTCAATCTTGTTCCACTTATAATCACACTAAGCTATGTGAAGACTTCTTACCCTTAATCAACGGAGTGACACACCCATCGTGTGAATATTCAATGTTCAATCAGCCGACAACCTCTTCTCTAAAAACCTGCTCGACAGTTATCATACCAAACACGCCCATAATTCTAACACCCTTGCACGCATCGAATTTATGGTTATATTCAACTTTAAAACCAAATAAGCTCACAATAACCTGCCATAATCATCGAAATGAATTTCTCATAAATGGCACAGGCTCACTTTCCCTAAGTGGCGAATGTACTGCACACACATCAAGCTTTACCTTACACGGTCTTCGGAAAATCTCATTCATATCAGAATACAATTATAATCCCGAATTGTCAGCAGAATTGAACATAATAAAACCCGAGATACATGAATACGCAACCAAATACCCCATGGAAGTAGAGAAAGAACTCACTGAATCACAACAAAAATTTAACCCAATTCCCCTGAGCGAAATCGAAAATAAACTGCGAGCGATACATATTCGACGGACGGAACAGAAGCAAACACATTCATTTATAGCCATCGGCTTAGGATCCTCAATCGCGATAACATTAGTCCTAAAATTTTTGATAGATAAATTTCTTCAGGTCGAGAAAATCCTACCCTTGTTCTTCTTTATCTGCAACAAAAAGAAAGAATATAAACAAAACAAAAAAAACAAAGAAGAACCCAACCGAAAAACATGCACATGTAAAAATAATCATCAGGATGATACTCCTCCTAATGAGACTCACAGCTTGCCTCCGACTCTAAAGTCGGCAGACATTGTAATCCACGTGGACTCATCTCCACAAATCTCGACAATGCCCACAACCTCTCCATAAGCACCAAACTCCAATACAAAACCACCGCTTCACGTCGCAGAGCCATGAAAAATAAAACAAAACGTCAATAAAAAAAAAAAAAAAAAAAAAAAAAAAAAATGATAATAATAATAAAAAATAAATAAATAAACAAAATAATAAAAGAAAAAAATAATAAAAAAAAATATATATTATAACAATAATAATAATAAACAAAAAAAAAAAAAAAAAACTTCATTTTCAAACCAAATTTGACCAACTGTCCATTCAAAACACGCTTAAGACTCGACCATAGCCATGAATCTTCGTGACCACTGGCCTGCTGAGTGCGCCCGTCGCATGCAGACCCGCTATGCCTCCAACACAGGCGACTCTTCCACCAACTCGCCCGCAATGCACCTGCAGCACGCGACCCAACTATACAGCCACACCCACGAATCTTTTAATACAACCTGCAAACAATTAATTTATGAAATAACGACAGTTGACGACTTAACTCTGACAATTATACTTAATAAAAATAGTAACAATCAAAGTACTATACTCACAAACTCGCCGAATCCGAATAAAAGAATTTTTTTTTTACTATCCGTCGAAACTCAGGTATCAGATAGATGTTTTAATTTTTTTTTTAAAAACAAATAATGATCGATTGATAACAAATGTGAAAGTATTTACCTTTTAATGCACCTCGACGAGTTGAGGATATGCGATAATAACCCTTGTAAATTGACCAAACTGCGAGTCCAACTAGCTCTCCGATCGACGTAATACCGACTGGAGCACCTACTGAATGCACCAGTAAAATCACATTTATCATAACTGGCAACAAAGCATGATATAATTTGATGAGCGCACCGCTGCAACGTCACCGTCAACACCTACTTACACTATACTCTCGTGCGTAACCGCCGACCTGCCGACTATCCGATTTCAAGAAGGACGATACAGCAACATTCGCATCAAGAACAGAAGCAGCTTCACCAGTAAAATATAAACTATTCTCATACAATTTTGTGTAACAAATTGAGTGTATTTTCAGAATCTAAATTTTAATTCATACTCGGACATTATCTTAGATTTAACAAAACTCTCTCGAATACTCGACAATAATTTTTTTTGTAATTATTTTTTTATATGATACTTAAATATTGTTAACATCTGGTAAAATTTTTTTGCTCAAGTTAATTTAACTTCATTATCAAAAAAAAAAAAAAAAAAAAAAAAAAAAATTAATAAAAAGTGAATAAATAAATAAATTATCTGTTGTAATATTAATTTTAATATTTATTGTACAAACTCTACGAATCGAAATTCAAGATAAGCTTCATTTGTAAACTTCTCTGTAGCACGCACAATGTAAGAGACTTATTGCGATAATTTAAGTTACGTCAATTAATGAATAATTTAATTCTATACACTAAACTCAAAAATTTTATCAAACAAATTTGGAAACTTATTTAACTATTTTCGACCAATTAAGGCAAAACTCAGTCTAAATCAGTCAAACGGAGTGTCAAAAGCTAATTAGCGATCTTAAAATCAAGGCGAAAACTGTGAACTTCCCTCACTCCTGGCAATTAATGAAAATTATATACGTCGATGCAACTTCCCACTTAAATATTAACCAACCCATACAGAATTTTCTGCTCCAGCGCCCAATAACCGCGCAATATAGAGCAATAATTATTTTATTACGTCTGAATCCCTGTTACCTGGCTTGCGCAAGCAACACAAAAACTTCTATTTAGCATTTAGCTAAACAACTAGCTATTTGAAATTTTCGTTTAAAAAATTTCAAGAATTCAGGCTTACAACTCAAAAATTACAATATTCTTACCCACTTTCAACCAACCATTTCCCACCCCGTGATCATTGTTATACAACAATTATAAAAACTACCGATCTCTTTGAACATCGGGTAGAAGCATTTAGCTAAACAACTAGCTATTTGAAATTTTCGTTTAAAAAATTTCAAGAATTCAGGCTTACAACTCAAAAATTACAATATTCTTACCCACTTTCAACCAACCATTTCCCACCCCGTGATCATTGTTATACAACAATTATAAAAACTACCGATCTCTTTGAACATCGGGTAGAAATTACATCCAAAACGTTACACTTGAACTAATTATTCTGAAATAATAGTTATTCAAAAAAAAAAAAAAAAAAAAAAAAAAAAAAAAAAAAAACCTTTTGCTAAGAGCATGCCCACCACCATCTACCAAGATTCACACAAGCGAAATCGATACATTCCCTATCTTAAATACATTTTTTTTTTATCATCGATACAAGGACTGCACTCCTACAGTCGTCCAGCCCTGCATTGTCGAGGGCAACAATGGACTAAGAGGGGAGGCATGTCATGTATCGATCCCCATAAAGATCCCATATTCCCAAGTTGCAACAGACTTACTTATAATCCGCCTTAAAGGAGTTAGGGAGGGGGCCACGGAAATTGCAATTAAGCATTTTGCTAGCCGACACCTCCGCTCTGCTGGAACAGGTGGGGCGAAGTAGCTTCCCTCGCTGCTTAGCCGCGCTCCCAAACCACTCTCGTCCCCGACACTCGAGTGGTTCGACCGAAAGCTAGCAGCGATCGAAGACCACGTGCAGCACACCTGGACAAGCAGAGCCGGATCAGGCAAGGATCCGTCAGTGCAATATCGCCTCGCCATCACCATTGGATAAGGTCCCGGAAGGTCCAGAGAACCTCCCGTGACGATCAACTGCCCGGATACTCCGGTAATTTTAAGGTAGATTATTGTAATATTCAACTCTGTCGTTAAACTCTGTCATTAAATTGTAACCTTTCACCATTTGTTTTTCAATTAAACAATATCACCTTACTTTACTTTATTTCATTTTATTAACCTAATCAAAAGCCAGACAACAAGGGGACGGGACAACTACGTAAGTAGTTGTTCCAAAAAGACGAAGATCCTACCCCTTTTAAAATAATAACGTCAAGGATTATAAATCCATGACATCGGATTTAAGCAGAATAATTGAGAAACGGGCCCTACGCGGCCTCCATAAGGCCCAAAAAAATTTTCAAAAAATACCTTAAAATCGTAAAATTTTTTGCTCTTTCCGAATTTGGTAAAAAAAATAGGGGCTCCCATTTAAAAAACCGGACTTTGGGTCCGTAGGGCCCAACATAAGGCCCCGGGCCCAAACCCGAAGCCACCATTTTGTTTTCCCCTCCAAACCAAACAACTTTTATCTAAAAAACTTTTTTCCACAAAGCTTCCGTTTCGAGATATATGCGCGTTTCGATTAATTTACGCCACCCTGTATATATCTTCCTATATTATATAGTTATATCAAGGAGGAGCACCTCAAAACCTTCAAAAAACCTTATATTCAACATATTTTAAGGGGCTCCTCCCGGAGGAGCCGTTATTTTCAGAGCTCCTCCTGGAGGAGCCCCTTAAAACGTCAAAAAACCTTATATTTATTATGTTTGAAGTGGGCTCCTCCCGGAGGAGCCGTAGTTTAAAGAGCTCCTCCCGGAGGAGCACCTCAAAACCTTCAAAAAACGTTATATTTAACATGTTTTAAGGGGCTCCTCCCGGAGGAGCCGTAATTTCCAGAGCTCCTCCCGGAGGAGCACCTCAAAACGTCAATAAACCTCATATTCAACATGTTTTAAGGGGCTCCTCCCGGAGGAGTTGATTTTAAATTATAGGAGCTTCTCCTGTACGAGCACCTTAACTGTCAAAAAACTCCATATTTAACCTCTTTGAAGATCGCTTTCCCTAGAGGAGTCGTAATTTTAAAAGCCCTTTTTAAAGGAGTACTTCAAAACGGTTAAAAAATATTATATTTAACATGTTTCAAGTACTTGAAGTATTTTAACTTACTATTTAATTTTTATAACTATTTTTTTAGACTCACCATAATAACATTTTCTTTTTTCAATTTAAATCATATTCAACAATTTTACCTAAACATGTTTAAACTTTTATTCAATACACAAACTCAACTCAAAAAACATGTTAAATATTAACTGTGAAAAAACTCTATACTTTATAACTATTTTTATGGGGGTTGGCGAGCGAAGCGAGCAGGGGGGTACCCCGTAGTGTATATATATATATATATATATGTCGCCGGGTTTCCCAAAAGCCTCTTTTCCCACGCGTTTTTAATCTTTGAAAATTTATAACTTTTTTTTTATGATTATACTAATTTGTTTTGCAGATATCATTAGCTAAGGATTTAAAGAGTCATGTGGCATGAAAAATTGATTTCTATCCATATGAGAAGTTCAATACATTTTTATTTTTTTATGAGAGAGTAAATTTTTCTAAATAAGTAAAATTTTTTCATCAAATGAAAACATATTTTCGGTCTTCTCACAAATTTAGACTAACCATCTAAATTTTGTAAACTTTCATAAATTATTTTTTAAATGATCGTAAGTTGAAATTATGGCCCAAAATTCATTTATTCATAAGTTTTACAAAATTCAAAGTTTTTCATAAGTATTCTCCGGGACTTAATTTTGACATAGAATGAACCTGCAGTATCCTGTAAAAAAAGTATGATGATCAAGATTTTCATTTTTAGTGGCCCTTTTCAGAAATTTTTACCCCATCATTAATTAAATGAAATTTTTTTTAAAATGTTAAAATTAGTTTGGTAATTTACAATAATTAGGAATTTTAGTTGTAATTACGATTTTAATTTCAAATAATTACTAATTTTATTACTAATCATTAAAAATGGCGAAACGTCGTGCAAAACAATAAAAATTATTTAATAATTTTTGTGTTTTTTAACCCTATAAATATCAAGTAATCAACTGAAATTCCTAATTATCTTGAATAAAACTACGGGCAAGTAATCAACTGCCTGAATATTGATAGTTTGGTAATTTGTAATAAACAAATCAAAAAATAATTTTTTAAATTTGCGAAACAAAAAATTGTTTTAGATTCTTAGCATGAAAACAAAATTAAAATATTCCGACAAATTTATCTTTAAAATACATAATTTTTAGTTAAAAATTATAAATGTTGTATTTATTAATGCTTTGTTTATTTTTAAGTCAAAAACTATGTACTTTAATGAAAAACTTGTTAAAATATTTTATCTTTGTTTTTATGTAAAGAATCTGAAACATTTATTTGTTTTGTAATCTTTAAAGTTTTTTTTTTTAGTTTGATTACAACAAATTAATAAATTAATTATGACATTTAAAAAAATTTAATTAAATTAAGAGTAGTAACATCTTTGTAAAAAAATTTACTATTATAACTTTCAGCAAGTGACTTAACACAAAAAAATTCTCAAAAATTTTTACTTGGCTAATCTTGGCTGAATTCTGAGACCGCAATACTTACAAAAACTGCCGTTTCTCGCCAAGCACTACCATCGGCCCCATAGCGAATATAGATACAGATACCACACGTACATTTCCTTTACTTCTTGCAGACCGATTTTCTATAAATAAATTTAATGAGAACGCACTATCAGTTGGTTCGACTTTCTTAAGAAAATTGAAATAAAAAACTGAGAACAGATTCATAATCTGCACCCTTGAAAATATCCGTTTACCAAATCTGAATTTGATCCATTGGTTAAGCCCGATGTAGAGAAATTTTTAAAGTGGATCTTATGAATAAAAAAAACATACAGATAATATAGATATTTTCAAATACTACTTGTTGATTAAATACTTTCTATTGAACCACACAAATTTTTCATCCAAAATTAAATTAAATTTTTTTATTACCCAATCGAAAAAAAAATATTACATTCTAAATCCTAATATGAAAAGTTGTATGTTATGGCTGAAATTTTGGTAGGGGTCTCACACATGCCGCTTAATTTACTTATCTTTACTTAACTTTGCAGAGACGTTAGTTTATATTTAAAAATGAGTCCCGCGTTCCCAGATTCTAACACTGAGCCATATTTTAGTACTATTTTTTTTAACCCGTTTTTCTATATATTTATGATAAAAACGCAAATAAAATTTACGAAAATGACATTTACTTGAAGGAAGGTTGATTAAAATATTTGGTATTTAGCATTTCAAAGCTGAAGCAAAAACCCATCTGAAAGACTACTGATTTTTCAATTTCGTTTATTTTAATGTTTAAACAATGAAAACATTTTGAGTTTAAAAGCAGTTTATCACTTCCTTCAGCGTCCTCTGGTGGTCAAGAAAAATGTCAAATTCTATATTAAAATATACTGCATAATAATTATGTGCACTAGAATATAAAAAAGTAGTGCTTACTGTATACACTGCAGAATCACAAGAGAGTTGAAACTGATTGGCCCCAATAGAACACTTAACGCTATATGCCTAGAAAAAAGTGCGGAGGGAGCGGACTGCGGAGGCAATCGAGTGCGCGTGTAATATAAGATGAATGCGTGTACTTGCATACCTTAACCCTTTTACAGGCCGAAGGTTTTGGGAAGTCAGGAGAAGAAACGAATTGCATTTTTAGTGTTTCCGATAATTTCTGAACACGGAACTACTATGAGTTTAAAAAAATTCATGCTGACAGCCGAGATATGACAGCTGTCAACACTGGAATGTCAAAATTTCGAACCAAAAAAAATACTCCCATCATCTTCAACGTTCAATTTTATGATGAAAGTATAGAAATGATTTTTTTGCTAAAGCCCTCCCTTTTTGAGTAAATCATCAACAAAGATTGAAACTTTGGATCCTACTGAAGTAAAACTTCGTACTCCAGGCCGATGAAGAGGGATGACTTTCTCAAAATTGTAATGAGGTTTTTTGAAGTTTTTTTGCTCGCTGATCATGAATCTGTCATTAGTTTTGAAAAATACTTATTGACAGCCGAGATATGACAGCTGTCAACACTTGAATGTCTAAATTTCGAACCAAAAAAAATACTACCATCATCTACGTTCAATTTCATGATGAAAGTGTAGAAATAGTTTTTTTGCTAAAACTCTTCCTTTTTAAGTAAATCATCAACAAAGATTGAACTTTGGATCTTACTGAAGTAAAACTTCGTACTTCCAGCCGATGAAGAGGGATGACTTTTTTTAAATTGTAATAAGGTTTTTCGAAGTTTTTTTGCTCGCTGATGATGAATCTGTCATTAATTTTGAAAAATACTTATTGACAGCCGAGATATGACAGCTGTCAACACTTGAATGTCTAAATTTCGAACTAAAGAAAGTACCACCATCACCTACGTTCAATTTCATGATGAAAGTATGGAAACGGTTTTTTGCTAAATCACTCCCTTTTCGAGTCAAACAACAACAAAGATTGAAACGTTGGACCTACTCAAGTAAAGCTTCGTACTCCAGGCCGATGAATTTTCAGTTCTCATCATTTATTGTTCACAAAGTATCCAATCTGTTCCGTTTTCTTCCGTTGTAGTTTCCTATCAATTGCTTAGAAAACTTCAATCGGAATCACAGTCGATCTCCACCATAGTTTTCGTTGTGTACTTTCATGTGGATAAACGCGTTCATGATTGCCACATCAATTTCATAGTACATTATTGAAAAGCCACCATTTTTTTTTACGATAAATATTCGAACGTTTTACTTGAACGTCAATTGGTTCTGATAACGTAAAAATTATGAATTTTCCAAAAATTATACATTCAGTAATTATAATCCTTTGTAAACAACAAACGGTTAGAAATGACGTCAATAAACGATTGTAAAAATTGTAAAAAATTGAATAATCTTTGAAATTTTTTATTTCTTCATTTATATACACAAAAACCAAGCCTGAAAAACTTATGAATTTGTATCTTGAATCATCACTATTCTTGAATATTTTTTTGAAGTGAAAAAAAATTTTAAATGTAAGAAAGAAACTATTTATTTCCAAAATCTTCGACATTTAGGTATTGACAGCTGCCATATCTCGGCTGTCAATAAGTATATTTCAAAACTAATGACAGATTCATGATCAGCGAGCAAAAAAACTTCAGAAAACCTCATTACAATTTTAAAAAAGTCCCTCTTCATCGGCCTGGAGTACGAAGTTGTACTTCAGTAAGATCCAAAGTTTTAATCTTTGTTGATGATTTACTCAAAAAAAAGGGTTTTAGCAAAAAAACCATTTCCATACTTTCATCATGAATTTGAACGTAGATGATGGTAGTATTTTTTTTTGGTTGAAATTTTGACATTCAAGTTTTGACAGCTGTCATATCTTGGCTGTCAATGAGTATTTTTCAAAACTAATGACAGATTCATGATCAGCGATCAAAAAAACTTCAAAAACCTCATTACAATTTTAAAAAAGTCATCCCTCTTCATCGGCCGGGAGTACGAAGTTTTACTTCAGTAAGATCCAAAGTTTCAATCTTTGTTGATGATTTACTCAAAAAAGAAGGGTTTTAGCAAAAAAAACCATTTCTATATACACGGAGAGAAAAATGACCGTATTTTATGGGCGTGAAGTCGCCCCGAGAAACACGGGAGAAAAGTGCCCGAAGAAAATGGGTGAAAAGACCGACCAAAATCGGACGATCATATCTGAGCGCCACCATCGCATGAATTTATAACTAATCTAGCCTGTTAAGTTCGGTCTGATGCCCGTTTTTACGGGCGCTCTTCGCCCGTGTTTCTCAGGGCGTCTTCACGCCCGTAAAATACCGTCATTTTTCTCTCCGTTGTATACTTTCATCATGAAATTGAACGTAGATGATGGTAGTATTTTTTTTTGGTTCGAAATTTTGACATTCAAGTAACAGCTGTCATATCTCGGCTGTCAATGAGTATTTTTCAAAACTAATGACAGATTCATGATCAGCGAGCAAAAAAACTTCAAAAAACCTCATTACAATTTTGAGAAAGTCATCCCTCTTCATCGGCCTGGAGTACGAAGTTTTACTTCAGTAGGATCCAAAGTTTCAATCTTTGTTGATGATTTACTCAAAAAGGGAGGGCTTTAGCAAAAAAATCATTTCTATACTTTCATCATAAAATTGAACGTTGAAGATGATGGGAGTATTTTTTTTGGTTCGAAATTTTGACATTCAAGTGTTGACAGCTGTCATATCTCGGCTGTCAGCATGAATTTTTTTAAACTCATAGTAGTTCCGTGTTCAGAAATTATCGGAAACACTAAAAATGCAATCCGTTTCTTCTCCTGACTTCCCAAAACCTTCGGCCTGTAAAAGGGTTAAAATAGCTCAATCTTATTATTATTATTATTTAAATAAACCAAATAACCCATTTCTATTTTACTTTTAAACTTTCTTTTTATTGCTTAAAAAAACCAAATAACCCATGGCTCTTTTTTTTATTCAAATAAACCAAATAACCCAATGATATTTTTATTTGTAATTCTCTTATTATAATCAAAGAACCAAGTAACCCATTTCTATTTTACTTTTAAACTTTCTTTTTATTGCTTTACAAACCAAATTACCCAATTATATTTTTATTTGTAACTCTCTTATTATAATTATAAAACCAAATAACCTATTTCTATTTCACTTTTAAACTTTCTTTTTATTGCTTAAAAAACCAAATAACCCATTTCTCTTTTTATTATTTAAATAAACCAAATAACCCAATTCCATTTATAATTTTAACTCTCCTTTTATTATTTAAAATTAAAAAAAGGCCGCATAATTATGAGATTTTTTTTTAAAATCTATCTACTATACATGTAAAATAACGGGAAAAAAAAAAAAAAAATTTTGAGCCCGAGGATTGAACCCACGACCCTTAGCATGAGAGTCCTATACCTGGACCACTAAGCCATTAAGCTTGTTATTTACTTGAAACTATAGAGCACAAAGATTTAGATTAAAGAGTTGACACATACGCCATCTATATACAATCGTCGTCACTGCATTCATTCTTCTCCCCCTGCACTTTTTTCTAGGCATATAGCGTTTAGTCAATAGAACACGCTACTAGATTCAGTAGTTTACGGGGTAAACATAAGTTTTTTATCTTCTGGTGCTCACAACTTTAATTCAGATAAGAATTTTCTATGTAGAATTATATATGGTTGAAAATCTCTTGAGTCTAGCTTTCTGACAAATTTGCTTTAAAATACAATTTAACACTTTCCATGTCCACCAAAGGGCGCTGAAGGAAGCGATAAGCTGCTTAAAAACTCAAAATGTTTTTTAATGTGTAAACGTTGAATATAAACAAAATTAAAAAAATCAGTAGTGTAAATATTTTTATTTCATAAATCGATTTAAGATGTGATAATTATATTTATTCATTCATTTATCATCATCAACGGACATTAATGTCCTTTAATACATAATTAATCTCCCTATATTATATTTCCGTTTTTGATTCTGATCCCCTAAATTGGATCCCCTAAATTGGATCTTCGAAAATCTGAAATTCTTAAAAACACGGTCAAAACACAGTTAAATATCGCACTTTTCTGATCCCCTAAATTGGATCCCCTAAATTGGATCTTCGTCGAAAGTATTGGATCCCCTCAGTTGGATCCCCTTTTTTTCAAAAATCCCCTTTTCAAAGATCCCTTTTAATTCTTCGTTGAAAGTATAATATAATTTAAAATCCAATAACTATTTATATATATTTATATACCGATTTAAGATCAACGAACGATTGGATTTTAATTTATATTATATATATTAATTACTAATTTATATTATTTATATTAATTTATATAACCCATACCTAACTTAATACCAATGTTTACTTTTTGATAAAAAACATTTACTTAGGAATAAAAATTTGTGCAGTACTAGAAATTTTTACGGGTAATCAAGGGACACTTGAGTGGGCAGATTTACGCAATCCCAAGCCAGCTGGTTAGATAAGCGAGATACGTTAGTTTAGTGAGAGCTAATAATTTAAGTCGATTCAAGTTAGTAAGGTAGATAAGGTTGGTTAGGCGGAGGTTATGCGGGAGGAGGGTGGAAGGGGAGAAGAGGTGAGGAAGGGTTTGTTATTTTACTTAAAAATATTAATGAGCTTTTTCAAAATTTAAAGTACTTCAACAAAACTTTAAAGTTAGTGACTGAGTTGATGAATACGGTGAGTAGGATTCGTTGGTAGATTGGGTGAAATAAGTTTGGGAGATCCCTACCCCTTAAATCCAGCTGGACGTCAAAAAAAAATTTTTTGGTTAATATCGCTTAAAATCAAGTTATTGTTCATTTTTCTATTTATCCAGCTGGATTTCTAGCTGGACAGATCCGGCTGGAAAATTAAAAAAAAAAAAACTAAGATAAATTTTTCAAAATTATTGAAAAATGAATAATAACTAGATTTTAAGCAATAATGATTTTCACCAAAAAATTTCTTTTTTGAAATCCAGCTGGAAATCCAGCTGTCATATTGAAACCGAAACCCAGCTGGATAGCCAGCTGGAAATCCTGCTGGAAATCCAGCTGGATTTTAGGGGTAGGGATAAAATACGGTATTTGAAGTAAATTAAATTAGTGAGGTCAGTAATGTGGCTAAGATTAAACTAGGTCATGTAGTTGAAGATAAAAAAATTCGAAGTCTTAAGGGGAGTTGCAGAATTTGCGAAAAAAATCATTTAAAATCAAACGAAAACGAAAATAAAAAAACTTCCTAAAGATTCAATCAATATAGATGTATAGCAAATGCTATTAAGATACAAAAATTTACAAAACTGTTTCCCATATTCTGACGTTAATTTTGATCCGATTTTGATGGGGTTGAGCTTAAAAGATATATTAAGATAGTAGCTCCAGCGCTACAGAGCCCTTTTTTCATTTTCATTTTTAATTTTACTGAATCTTCAATTTTTTGTTAAAATGACCCTTATGACTTCGCCTTAATATGGGTGAGAATAGTAAAGAGACTTAGATGGGGTGAGTGATGGTTGTGTGGTTGTGGGCTGGTACAGACATATTAAAATTATAACTTTGGCTTCAATGAAAATTTTTATATAAAATTGTGTATGATGAAAAAGGTCTTGAGCTCAGCTTTCTAATTATGTCATTCAAATTTTTATTAATTAGTAGATTACTACAATCGGCTGCGCCTCGGCCGGAAGTTACATGTGATCTGAGACATTTCTTATTTTCGTGGCCACGTGTGGTATACATACTACTATTTTTCTGCTCGACGCATTTTCTGGCCTCTGAGCGCGCCAGTCTTTGCTAGATCCCGGCCGGAGTGCAGAAAATACTTTTTGTTGTCATGACTCTCATGAGAGGGTGCTGAACAAAGCCGTTTATCAATTAGTCGGTTCAAACGCAACTTAGCAAGCTCTTACTATAAAGGAAATACGTTCATCTCATGAAGAATCTGTAAAATAATTTTGAAGAAAATCAAGGTTTGTACGAGTTTGCGAAATTTGAAAAAAATCTTGATTTTTTTTATCATTCGGCAAATTACTAGAGTAGTTTTCAGGGTGGGGAGTATAAGCTAGAGATCTAAGATGAGTCAGATCAAGAATGAATAAGGTGAGTAGGGTTTGTTGGTAGAGTGAGTGAGAAATGAGTTGGGAATTATTTACGGTATTTGAAGTAAGTAAAATTAGTAAGGTTAGTAATGGGGCTAAGATTAAAATAGGTCAGGTGGTTAAAGATGAAAGATTAAGTAAGGTTAGTAGGGTTCTCCAAATGGGTGAGATAATGAAGTAGGTTAGATAGTTAATGTGATTAGGTGAGTGACACTTGTGGACCGGCAAATATAATAAAGTTTGTAATATCGATCTGAAATGAATCTATTTAATATGCCCGCCATAAGCAAAAGAAGCTCTAAAAAATATTTTTGTGTGTGTAAGATCTAATGAAATGGTTCAAAATACCAGTGGGCTTACTAAAATATTCCTTATGAGTCATCAAAAATTTATGTATGTACCTTACATGAACACTCTAACTATTTTAAAATTGATTTATATCTTCCTTTGTCAATTTTAGATCTATTTTAGCCCTGGATAGATTTTGACTAAAAATTATTAAAAAACGAAATAAAATTCTATACCTCATGATTTTGCCTAAATAATTAAAAACTTTTCTCTATGAGTCTGATTTTATGAATCAAGTTATGATGAGTAAGTAAAGTTCAAACTGAACTCTAGTGTCTAATTTTTATTGATTTTGAGCGCTTTAGTCTTTTGATTATTTTACCAAACATAGTGCTTACGTATTGTTTCGATTAATTTTTATATTCATCAATTATAATTAGGGGGTTGGTGAGCGGAGCGAGCAGGGGGGTACCCCCCCTAGTTTATATATATTTCATCAATAACAACTTTTTCATTCAAGTTTCAAAAATTTTGATTTAATATCTTTTTAAATAAGCTAATACATATAATTACAATTTCTTGTATCAGCGGATAAACTATTCCAACTTCTTTTCAATCTGCTTGTAACAGTATATATTCTTAATTTGATATTATAATTTTATGCATAATGTAACTTATACTTTTAGGTTTGGTTTCAAAACGCTCGAGCGAAAGAGAAAAAAGCTCGGCTAGCAGCAGGACTTTCATCAGATGGTGCAATAGTTCAGAGCAGTTTAACTGGTCCTGAAGAATGCAGATTATGTTCAATATGCTATTCTTCGAAGGCACCATTACAAGAACATATATTTTCAAAAAAACATATTGAAGCAGTAAGGATCGCCGTTGAAGATGGTAGCTTGTTACCACCAACTCCTGGAGCTCCTTTACTTCGAGAAAGTGCCATTGCAAGCTCTTCTAATATTCAGCAAGGCATCCAACCACAGACTGAAGAAAATATGATGTACGGGTCATTGTTCCTTCATCCCACGGCAATGTTTCAATTGCAGTCGCAGTCACAGCAACTGCAACAACATACCGGGAATGACACAGCCAGTCCAGCAACCACCTCAATTGGTGAGTGCTTGGCTGACCTTTTAGATTCCTAAGCTCATATAACTCAATATAACTGAATTATTTAAAAAAGCCCAGTAATTGACTGCTATTAATTTAGTCTTGATCTATACAGACATTTACATATGTATAAGTTTGCATTATATTCATACTGTGTATGTTTTCATACGCGCATGTGCAGTTAAAACGCACGAGTACATACATGAAATTTTGTACTTTTACAGAGCGTGATAAAAACAATTCTTCAAACAATTTTCAATTAACACATTTATGGAAAAATATATATTTAAATTAAAAGATTATCAAATAACTCACTAAAAAAATAGATAAGAATAAGTACATTTAAAAAATAAATTGTAATTCACTTCGATTGGTTAAACAATTTATTGTAGCTAATTAAGTGTGAAAAAAAAAAAAAATTAAACATTTGTTATCAGGTATCTCCGTACAATCACACAAAAGTTTATAACTTTACCATTATATTGACAAGAAGAGCTACATTCTCCAGGTTACTGATCTTAACGAAACTTTGAAAATCATTTTTTTATACCACAAGATGAAACTAGTCATCAGTCATTCTATCTAGTAGACCCTTCTAAGCGGTCCTCTATAAGGCCCATAGGGGAGAGCCGGGTAATTCGGGCAGCCGGGTGATTCGAGCAGTTGCTATTTTTTCAAAAAAATTATAGTAAATAGTTGAAAAAAAAATAGTAAGCTATAAAATAGGCTTCATTTTATTATTTTACAAAAAAATTAAATCAAAATAATAAGTTCTTTTTTTTTTTTAAATAAAAATGCCCGAATAGCCCAAATTGTTCAGAATCTCTTACTGCCCGAATAGCCCGCTCTCCTAACCTCAACTTCGAGTGAATAAAATGGGACATATATACGTTTGAATGGTTAAGTATTGATGGATTTTATTATTTAAGGAGGCTTGGCAGCGTAGGGGTCGTACCTTGCGCGGGCCCTTGCGGGTGCATGAAATTGAAAATAAGAAAAAAAGTATTTTTTTTTATTTATTTTGATTAGTAAGTGATTATATATCATTTTTAAACATATTAAAACAAAATTTAAGATAAAAATTTTTTAAAAACGTTGAAAAATTGCATGTTTTGAAGGTTATGTACCGCAATTTTCTATTTTTCTTGTTAATTAGTCCGATAATCCCATATTTCTATAATTTTAAAATAATCTTCAAATTTTTATCTTTAAAATGACACCTGACTCGTAGTAAACTTGTGGATTTTGATGATTTGCCAAATTTTTAAATGTTTTTTTCCATAAGAGAGTTAAAAAAAAAATTCTAAACTGATTTTTTTCTCGAAAACGAGTCCGACAACCATTGTTGTGTTAAATAGGAAAGTTTTTTGTCTTACTTCAAGGAATCTACAGGAATTTTTTGGGTTCTTACTTTTGGATTTTGAAAAAACGGCCAAGCCTCCTTAAGTACCTAAGGAGTGATTTGTTGATAAAATAAAGTCTTTCACTTGCATTTTAATATTAAAATTCTCAAAGTGCCCGAATAGCCCGCTGAAAAATGCCTGAATAGCCCGCAGCAGTGCTCGAATAGCCCGTCTGATATTGTGTCAGTTTTTATCATTTACAAATTTTTCTATCATCATTCAAGAGCTAAGCTCACGGATACTTATTCACAAATAGTTCATCTGTAAAAATAAATTATTTCCAAGTGCAAAAATTAATAAATTTTATTTTTATTAAATAAAGTTTATGGGGCTCGGTCAAACTGCCCGAATTACCCGGCTCTCCCCTACAGCATTTTAAGCACTTTTTTATTGTTGCGTGCAATTAAAAAAGTCTCCTATCTAAAATCTATTGCAATTGGAGAACTCTGGAATCTCGTCTTTTTTTTGTATTTTCATGAATTTTGAGAAAAAAAAATATTTAGACTCAGCTTGAATAAACTTGACCATGTATGGTTGAAAAAACCCAAAATATGCTGAAAAATGTATTCAGAAATAGAAATTGTACATGGTCAAGTTAATTTGAATTGCATTCAAAAACATTTTTTTAAATTAATTAAATGTGAAAAATGACAATTAGTCCAAAAAGTGGATTGTTTAAAGTGGCCCATTAGACAAAATGATTGATGGCTTGCTACATTTTTTTGAAATAAAACGATTTCCTATATTTCATAAATATCGGAGACCCAGAGTATGTAGCTTCTCCTTGTGAGTAGAATGTAATATGCTGTATGTACGTGATTCACTATAGAATTTCATTTCAGTCAAAAAATAAAGTAACATTTTTTTTTGCATGTTTCTATTTTTATAGAGCATCTCAGGCTTTGTATAAATTGATGATAAATGATACTAGCTCATGACAAACTTTGGTCACTTCTTATTAAAATTATATGAATTTTAATAAAAGGTGGGCAAATTTACTATTTATGGTTTGGACCGGTTCTTTATACTTAGCCACTTAAATTCTCTGTCAAAGGTCTATTTTGTTAAAAAAAAAAAATAATAATAATAATAATAATAATAATTAAGAAGTTTTATGTTTTTTGAAGATCCCCGGTGAAATTATCGATCAAAACAAAATTGTCCGCATAAGAATTGAAAGCAAAGAGCAAAAATCTGATACTAAATTAAGAATATAGAAAAAGTTCTTTTTAAGTATAAAAAACTGCTAATTTGTCAGTTTACGATAACTTGGAATTAGGGAAATTTGAGGTTTATGGAATCAATTAAAATTTGTTGTGGCACAAAGCCTTACTTGTATATTTACATAAAATTTAAAACATGCCAGAGATAATTAATCGACTCTTTCTTTTGAGTTGACTATTAAATAACTTAAAATTTGTGAAAAATAATTTTTCTTGAATATTAAAAGTGACTATCACACGACATCCATCTTTTTTGTAACCAAAAGTTTGAAAATTTGAGAAGAGTGAACATTATTACGCTCTCAGCATCAAGAACACGTAAAAAATTAAGCAACCATGCTTTTGACTTCAAAATTTTTTTCAATGGCTATGTTTTAAAGAAAGTATTTTTAATATATAATTTTCAACTTTGAAACATTGATTTTCTAAGATAAGAATTTAAATTTAATGTTTAAAAAATTCTATAGTATTAACAATTTAAACAGGTTTATTTAATTTCTTTAAAAAAATGATTTGTGGTTGCAGTGTAGTGAAAAAATTTCGTTGCCCATAGCAATAGCACAAGCTAATGTTCTGACAGGTCTGATCATACATGGACGTAAATTTACAATAGGGTGCTTATGAATTTTTATGCAAACAATCAGAAAATGTAATCATCATCAAAAAATCATGATGTTTACTTCAGTTTGTTAAAGAAAAAAAAACGTTTTAATTTAAGTTTTATTTATCAAAGCCTTCAAATATAAGTTATTACAATAAAGTGGCTGAAAATAGTTTTTCTTCCAATTTTACCATTGATTGCTATAAATAAGACCTAGGTAGATGTTCATCCGAATGTTTTTTTTGTTTTTTTGTTTTTTTGTTTTTTTTTAAATAACCTACTTTAAAATGAACGCAAAAGAAAAATCAGTTCTTAGGAAGTGAAAATGCATTCTTACTAAAAAAATTTCATAGCACTGAAAAATATTGTGCAATTAAAGCATAGTATGCGTACAATCAACCTAGAATAGTCATTTATACCGAGTCTTTGGATAAACAGATGTTTTCTCACGCCATGTAGCTGCGATCATTCTTCTGCCAGGGTGGATTCAACTTCTTCAAATCATTATTTATAATCTTGAGTTATGCTATTGAGTTATTCTATTGATTTTTGGTTATGTTTATTTAACTTTTGAAACTCTATATCATAGCGATGTTAATGAAGTATCCAGTACTTTTTTTGAAAATTCATTATTCTCATATGAAACATTAAACACAGCCTAGTTTTTCCTCATATCTATAAAAAACATCCACAGCTGTATCATTTAAGATTTTCTATAAATTTTTTATTTGATTATACATACAATGATATTTTTCAAACATTGCCTAAAAAAACTTTATTTCTATTATATTTACTATTCTTTCACAACTTTTTCACAATTTGCTTCATATATCATACTCAAATTATGCTAATCTTTCTAAATTTCTTTTTGCTGTTAGCGTTATGAGTCCTCTTGTTCTTTTTTTTTCCCCTTGGCCTATTTTTTTTGATAATTTTCATTATCATTAGGTCCTCTCTTTATATCATCGATCTTCTCATCCCGCTCGTACCATGTCCCATTACTTTGTTTTTTAGTTCATATATTTTTGTTTTCTAAGTAAACCTTAACTAAACTATTGTTTTTCTTTATAGCCACTTCAATTCATTAATTCGTTAGATCTATTAATCATTAAAATCACGCAGCTTATCATTTTCTATTTTGTAATTTTAAGTCCATAGTAGATATTTTTTTTATTTTTTCTTAATCCTGTTTTTTTATTTGTTGATATCATTCACTCATATTTCACTTTGCTGCCAAGAAATAAACAAGGATAGGTTTTGTTTTTGTATCTCTCTTCTTCTGCTTCAACTATCATGAGCAATTTAAGTTTTCTTCAACTTTTCTTTCTTTCTAGCCCTCACAGCTCAGACTGATCTTGTTGTTTTTTTCCTGATTTGTGAGAATTTATTGTTCAATTTTTGCAATCACTTTTGACTCAAGCGCATGAAACTGGCAGAATTTGAGAACGCTTACACGTAAAAATTCTAATCATCGTATTATGTTTTTTTAAGACACTCATTTTTAGTTTATCAAGATACATTATTCTATTTCTTATTTATATTTGAAACAAAAATCTAGTTTTTGATAGAGATTTTGAAAATCAATGTTGATATTTTAATACCAATGGAAATAATGAGAAGTTCGATGTAGATTCCACAATACTCGGTATTTGTTTTTATAAAATTAGTTCAAAAGTTAACTAGAAAAGTAAATTATATTGATTCAACATTCTTTGGTTCGAAGGAATAGGAAGTTAAGGGGAACTATACTAGTAAAACTAAATATATTTATACCTCTACTAGATTTTATGAACATTTAATTTTATTAGTAAACCTAAAATTTGAAATTTAAAATTTTGGCGTATAAATTATTATTATCTTTTTTTTTTTGAGCAAATAAGTTTTACTTAAAGTTTATCGATGTTATAAAATATTCTCTTGTATTTTAATTTTTGTTTATGTATGTACTCTAAGCGTTCTTAAAAGTTGTACCCTTCACACATGTCTGTATTAATATGTGTAAATGAGCAGGGACGATTATGTACGAATGGGCGTATCAGTTTATACCATAAAATTACAAATGCAGAAAAAAATATATTGTATCCTTATAGATCGAATGTCTACTGTTTTTGAAAAGTGGTCTGTGTGATAACGTAGAAGGGCCATTGAAACCTGCGGTAATATTTGTTTAGAATGTAAGATATTTAATATAAGAAAGCGCGAATAATATATCCAGTGCTAGGCAATACTGAAAGTTCCTATGAAATGACTATTTAAATTTAAGGTAAATAAATTTTATTAATCATTCACTTGAATATAATAGAAACAAAGTTAAAAAAAAAGAGCTACAAAAATTTTACACTGATTGCAAATCGTAAATATGAAAATGAGCAATGAAACCAATTCTTATTAGTTATCAAAAAAAAAATAATAAATAAATAAGAATATGAATAAATGAAAAATTAAATAATAATATTAATATAAAAACAAAAGACTAGATAATTATATTAGAGAAAATATTTCTTTATTAAGTTTTTATGTACAGTAAAGACTCTATATGGAAATTTATAGTTTTATCATTGTATTTTGATAATGAATTTAAAAGTTAAATTCATTTATGACAATTTTTAGTTGGATGTATAGCAGAAAGAAATAGACTGTATTTTTATTATTTGATGAAATGCCCAGGATTATCTTGTAATGAAAATAAATATACCTACCTGTTATCAACCTTATGTAAGCTCTAAAATATATTGTAACTATAGGAAAATATGTGATCTTCGTTTTATACAGTTTTCCTAATGTATCTATTTATAATGATCGCTCTACATACCTCGCATGTTCTTGTTTAAATATAGGAAATATAAGTCCGTTTTTAAGTATGAACTTTTTTTAAATATTTTTATAATATCAAAAGCTTCCCCTCATAAATAAAAATTTTGCCATGATTATTATTATTTTAAATTTACTGTAACTATTAAGTAGGTATTCATATTTTTGACCGCTTTTATAAATAAGGGCTTTCAAAATTACGATCTGTTAATTTTGAACGAAGATAAACTTTTAAATGCAACTTAAGAAACTTTCGTGCTTTTTCCAGTGTGACGTTCGAAACGTCCTGTGACTTGAGTAAGTCGGCTTACGGTCGCTCAGTTGCGCTGAGCGATACCGAAGGAAAGGTTAGACTTACGGGTAAGGAAATCATCAATACCGAAGGTATTTGACCTGAACTGTTGGTTTATTTAATCGTTTCACTCAAGAGAGAGAGAGATAGAGAGATTGTGGGTTTGTATTAAGGAGGTTACTACCTTACTGCACAAGTCAAGTCGAAGTTAGGCTAGTTCGCTCAGTTGGAGTGAGAGGTAATGTGTAGCAAAGCGTGATCAGCTGTTTCGCGCGCACAACCTAGCAGGCTTACTTTGAAATTACTTCAGTGAAAAATAATCGATAGTTAGATCAAGAATTATTAAAAACTACTTTTATTATGAATCGAAAAGTGTGATGAATACTCATTAACTATGAATTTCACGTTAAAAAAGACGTTTGAAAGATTTTAAGCGAAGACCTCTACCATAGCAGACAGCTGCGCGCTCAACAGCTGAAGAGACATGTTGCTGATGAAATCGGGATTTTCGTAGTTTTTAGTGATTGCTGTATTTTTTTCTTTGCAAATAACCCATGAAATTTTATGAGAAAAATATAATTGTATTCAGTGAAAACTGCTTCCTACTAGTAATTTTTTTTATTAAAAACTCCCTAATAGAAATGTTTTAAAACATTAGTCAAAGTGTAAAAAATGTGATTTTCCCATAAGCCACCGTGTAAAAAGAGCCAAAAATTGATTTATTCATATTTCGTAAAATATCCCATAAATTGCTTCAAAAATTAAGCTGTGAAATTATATCTTATTTATGAAACTTTCTGTGAGGTTTCATTAAAATCCCCTTTGTAATTCATTTTGGGTAGTAACCTCCTTGAATGGACAAAAGTACGCTCTCGAGCGTTGCTCTTATACCCCCCCCCTTCCTTCTAATGTGTGCTGTGGAGGCCTGGGCTCTAGCTTTGATGTCCTCGGGGCGATGCAGCTACGTCCGAGGATTTCGTCAGCTAGTCCCCTGATTGAGATTCACACATCACGCCATCGAACGATCAAGTCTTTCGACCCATGCCATCCGCGCAGTCATTTGCTCCTCGCTCGATGCCGTCTATCTTCTGACACGGAGTTTTACGCACGTATTTTACGTTACGACGATTTATTAAAGACTCTGAGGGCTCATCGAACGCCTGTTTAAGGGACAGTGCGTAAGTGAGACGTCCATTAGTCGTAGCGCCAGCTTCGGTGAGCGTAAAAAATTCATCCCGATTTAAAAAAAAAAAAAAAAACCCATTTTTCGAAAAAAATCCATCTAAATTTTTGAGGTTAAGTCATTGAAATTTTCATCACGAAAGAATCCATAAATATTAAAAAATCTTATCAAAATTTCTGGGAAAGAAAATTCATCCCTGGAGTTCAAGCCTGTCTCAGGCTTATCTTCAACTCGTTAGTGCTAGAGACTGAATAAATTAAGCTTTCTAAAAATTTTACACCATGTTACTGAAGACTTCTTATTTCTAATAGTGTAAATCAAAAGTCCAGAAAATTTTTAAAAAAATTATGAAAAATCAGCAAACTTTTTACTGATTTTTTAAAAGGAAAACAATGCTGAAATTGTCTAAAAACCCATAAGAAGTGTTTGAAAATTATTGCAATTTGTTTGTCAAGGCTTCAGAAATAACACACCCAAATTTCAAGATGATTCACATCCTGGTTCAAAAACTACAGTGAAATGAAAACAACATGGTTCTCCCGTAAGAGCCTATGTCAAATCATCCAATTTAGAGCGATTTTAGCCCAACTTTGAATTAAAATATCTCGAAAACCGTGTTGTGAATCCTTTTGAAATTTGGACACGTTAATTCTTACACCTAAACTTAAAGATTGCAATAATTTTCAAACGATTCTTATGGGTTTCATTCCACGGCGGAACATCTTTAAATACCTGCGCACAGTGTCTCTACACTAGAGAAAATGTGTGCTCAAGAAAAAGACAGTTTGCGAGTGAGATGAATTTTCCCACTCGCCACACACACTCGATCCGATTCTTCACACCGCATACAATTAGTTAAAAAAAATTAATTTTCGGTGATCACGTAATACACAACGAGTCCAAAGCACCGAGCTTGCTCTCTCGCTCAATACCGCTACCTGGCCTTCGACAATGGTCTGGATGCCTGTTACACTTGTTGTGTGTTACGCGGTGATGGTTACACTTGATGTTGAAGTTTCCTAGCCGTATACTGCTAAAACTCAGCAATGACACTGTGCATCAAACACTTCCAATTCACCGTGGTATATATCGAATATGAATGACGGTAACATGAACAAATTATCGCACTTAAAAACCGATAAATAAACAAAGTGGTGAGAGCTCTAAAAATCCGTGTTTGGCGGTTACAAATCAAATGAATCGAATGCCTCTTCCTCTGCTCGATGAATCGCGCTGTTGTATCGACCACCCGGTTGATTCACAATTAATTCGCGTGATTTTCTTTATAATCCCTTCCACCACCCCTTAATAAAGTAGTTAAGTAAAAAATTTAATTTAAAAAAGCCTTATAGTTCAGGCTTCCATTTAAATAATTTTAACAAACTTTTTTTGACATTACAGCAAAAAAATGACTTTTTTCGTAGTTAGCTAATGTTAATGCTAAAATTTTATGTCTTTAAAGTTTTTTTTAACACACTTGTATGCTAGGCAGCTGCCACGTTCAGAATCGTTTATTTTTTTAAATACGTGTTTAAAGAGGCTCTCTGAGTAGAAATTACGAAAAAAATCGATTTTTTTTATAAATTCATTAGTATAATATTTTAAGAATGTTTTGTGAAAATTCTGAGAAAAATTTCGATTAGTTTAGATCATACAGCGTTTTGAAACTGCAGGTTTTTAAATAATATTTTCAAATATTTATAAACTTTTTTTAGAGAATTTAATTGTCTTCAAAATTTATATCCTGTAATTTTTTGATAAAATGCGTAATATCTGAAATCTTTCTGAAAAACTGTAAAAATCTCGAAATTTTTCAAGAGAAATTGTTTATAAAAAATTCTTCGACCTCAATAAGGCATAAACTCAAAGAAAATCTTAAATCAATGATGAAAAAGAGATCAGAAAGCCAAAGTGCTCCAACGCCTCACAATAATGCTCAAATCAATAGCCTTTTTATAGCAGACGATTTTCATAACCTACTATTTGATGGTAAAGAAATTGATGATTGTGTCGGCTTTACAGCATAAAAGAAAAAAAAAATTTTTTCGATTTAATTTATTAATCATAGATATCGAAATAATCTTGGTAAAAATGTATCTGAACCTCTGGAGAAAGCATATTTGTGAATCTTCGTAAATCTTTGTAAAACTTTGTGAATTATTAGTGAAGTTTGGGATTTTTTACAAAGATTCACAACTTTTCACAAAAATTTACAAAAGTTATTTTATATAGAAAATAGTAAGAAAAGTTGATTAATATCAATAAAATTATTCTATTTAACTTAATTTAACTGTTAAAAAACTTCTATGACTTAACTATCATGTTGCACCATGTGTACCAGTATACCCTGCTGTGTGGCCACACGTGGATCACACGAAAAATGGAAGTCGATAATTTTTATCTTTTTCCAAACATTTTAACAAAAACAATAAATTATATATAAATTACACAATACTTGTGTTGATTTCCTCAGAATGTTATGACTCCAGAGAGGCCAAGATGGACACCTGGTGCATATCATGGCGAATACGCTTGCTAGGTAGATTCTCCAGAAAGTTTTGACTTAGAAGGCATGAATAATTAGCCTACTCTAGAGAGTCCAAGGAATCACTTGATGCACTGGTAGTCCAACTTGGACTCTCTGGAGTCTGGAGTCAAAACTTCTTGGGGAAATCATCCACAGTGCGAAATCGTTGTCCTGTGCACCAAATGTCCGGCTTGGCCACTCCGCACTCCAGACTTCCTGTAGAAACCATAAAAAGTATATAAATAAAATTATAAGCTATAAATGAAAAATTATAACCTAATCCATAGTAACTACATTTTCTGAGAATTTTTGAGAAACTTAGTTAATCTTCGTAAATTTTTGTGAATCTTTGTGAATCTTTAATAAAAATTCCAAATTCTTGCAATAATTCACAAAGATTCACAAAAATTCACGAAGATTAACAAAGATTCACAAAGCTTCCTCAAACGATTGCTTTTGAAGTGCGCCCTTCTTTCCATGTATATGATAAAGTTGTCAGAATTATAGGAAAATTAATAGGATTTGAAAAGAACTTGTAAAAATAGTTAAAAAGTTCATAAAAAATTAAATGAAATTACAAAATATCGTTTTAGGTACACCACGAGAAATACAAGCGGTCTGCTATAAAAAAGCCTTATTGTGGAAAATGGATTCGAGACCTTGCAAAAAAGCTGAAGAACACACGCAGTGAAAAAACATAATGTTTTTAAAAACACTTGCAGCCGCTATTTAGTATTAAAAACAATTTATTTACTAAAAAATAGTTTGTAGATATTAAATTATGTAATAAGTCGTAAAAAAATTTCATAACTTACATAATTTCATAAATTACACTTATTTAATTAAAGAAAATAAGGTAAATGTCCGGGATTATTGGACTCTTTTCAAAGGGGGATTTTTGGTTTACGCTAGATTATTACACTAAATCTGCATGAGAATCTATAATTTTTTCACAGGATGATGAAAAAATAAGTCAGGAATAGTGTTCAATCATTTTTTTCATTAATGATTCATCATAAAACTGTTTAATTTACTCTAAACTAACACAAAAGCCATGTCCACGAAGTTGGCACCACCCAAAAAAGAATTTTCAGAAGTGTCCCCCCAAAACCGTCTCCCAGAATGGCTCCCCTGAATTTCGCAGTTTACGCATATTTTTTGATTAAACTCCCTAACTTTGATTGAAAATTGATCAAAATCACTTGTTTACCGCTGTAGATGGTTAAAATCACTTGATTTTAATTTAATATCACTAAATACTGCACTCAACATCAGCTCCTCAGCAGAAGATCGTAAACGAAAAACTCAACTGAGGTTATCTTCACCGGTCCGGCCGTCGAGTGGTTTTTCGTAAAAACTACGTTAACTTTGAAAGCTCCGATATAAATATTCTGCATGTTTCAACTCACAAAACTTTTTTTAAACTGTGTAAAGATGATATTCAAGCATTATTATGCATAAATACCGGTGAAATTATCAAGGTAAAGATCAAAAAACCGTAAATAAAAAAGGTGCCACCTAGGGGACAAACGTTAAACTTGAGCTTGTCCGGGTGCCACTGAGGGGACAAGTAGTCTCAAATGACCCCCTGAGCGGCACTCCCTCGTTAAATAATGAATAAAGATAAATTCACGGTAAAAATTGATTTAAATATTTTTTTTAAGGTGTTAAGTAATAAAAAAAATTTTTTTAAGTTTTTAAATTTATTATACGCTTTGCGACAGATAAAACAAAAGTGCATCTTTTGATGATAATTCGAGATTTTCCTGGGGGTGCCAAACAACTTTTGGATGTTTTGAAGGGCTCACTTGGAAGTGATTTTTGAGCTAGTCTTAAGGTTATAATCGAAATTTTTTTTTACTACAGTAAAGTTTAAAGGTTAAACTAAATTTATAATATTTTTTGGGGTCTAAAGTGTGATTTTATAATAAATAAGGGGGGGTGCCACTGTGGTGGACAATTACGTTACTGTCCAATAATCCCGGAAATTTACGTTAAAATCCAAAAAATCGAGTTTTGTTTTTGAAGTTTCGTCAATTTTGATCGGATTGGTTTATAATTTTTATCAAAAATAGAAATTACTCAGCGCGCAAGCGCGCACGGATCCTTATTTATGGCTTTTGCAAAAGAAATTTTTGTTAAATAAAATAAAAAATTCTAACTTAATCAGTTTTTAAGGGGAAGTCAGGCGAGTTTTTTTGATGAATAGATTTTAATTAAGAAAATATTTTTTAAAAAGGGCTCTGTAGCAGGGTAGAGAAATTAAAAAGCTGTAATTTAAAAAAAAAATCATGAAAATTGATTAAAAATTCACTGAGTAAAACGCAGAACGGCAGTTGAAGATTTTTTTTCGTCAATCGCGGCAGCCATGTCGTCGTCTGCCGCTGTTGCTGTGCGTGGCTATGCGCGTCTAACCTATAAGTTTGTAAAACCTTATGACTGCCTTACGGCTTACTCCTCAGCTACCTCTCCTCAATAAATCAAATTCGTAGTAAAAATTATCTTGCAAAATCAAATATATATGTGATGAAAAATCAAAATAATGAAATAAGCTGAAACTCAAAATTACTTATTCATTACACTCAATACAAGGCTGAAAATGTGTCAATTGAAAAAAAGAATCATACATTATTTCTAAAATAAAATTAGCAAAGTCACTAGTTTTATGAAAAAATTTTCTTCTTAAATAAAACTCTTCAGTTGCATTATAAACAATTCATGTTTCTTCAATTATTTCTTCAATATTTACTCTTGATTTGCTTCAGATCGTAAAAATTTCAATAATTTTCTTCATGTAAAGTAGGGCTCTTGATTCATAAAAATTTCAAATACAAGTAATATTTCAATAAAATAGTTGTTTTAACAATATCTGTACATAAAAAAGAAAAAAAAAAAAAAAAAAAAAAAAAAACAACAACAACAACAACAAGACATAGTCATAAAATTAAACAAATCTTGAAAGAGTTGTAATCAGGTTTATTTTTATAAGCTTCACTCACACAAAGTTTATTATTGCTACAAATTCTTTAAGATTTACTTGGCTGACAATAAAGCTGAACTATTATTGTTTTTGTGTAAAGTCAACCATTCCTGTGAACATTGACATTTGCTCTTGCTGGGAGACCACTTACTTTAGCCTACTTGATAACTAAAAATTGGAACAGTAGCTGCAATCACTCATGCAATCAGAACTTTCTTGAACTAATGAGATCTTATCAAATGAATTGACTTGACGCTTTGGAACAGTTCAAATGTAAAGTAAGTTGCAGGTCTCCCAGCAAGAGCAAATGTCAATGCTCAAAGGCATGGTTGCCTTGCACAAAAAAAATCATAGTACACCTTTACTGTCAGCCAAGAAAATCTTAAGATTTTATGACAATAATAAACTTTGCATGTAGCTCATAAAAATGAACCAGATTAAATTTTTTCAAGATCTGTTTAATTTTGTCTCTATAAGTCATATACAAGAATCAAAAGTTTAGAATCTTCAAAGCGAGTAAGACAAGTTTTCAATAGTTATAAGTATTGAAGTAATATAAGTATTCAATAGTTATAAAATTTTAAAACTAAAAAAGAATTCTTGATAAATAAATCAATTGAAAAAGTAGAAAAAAAATATTTTTAAAATATTTATAAAATTTAGAATTTCTAAAATGACTAAAAATTGTTTAAAACTTGTTACTTGCTTTGAAGTTTCTAAGATCTTAACTCTAATATACCCTCAGAGACTGTGTCAATAAAAAACTTTATCAGTGTTTATCACCTCAAGTATGTAATTGGCTGGCTTAGTTCATACATTTCAAACCTGACTAAGGATTATTGAAATCTTGTCCTGCCAGCTTTGAAGATTCTAAGCTCTTGGCTCTGATCACTTTGCAACTGTTTGAAATTACTTATAAAAACATAAATACAACAAAAACGTGGGTTACAACAAATTTGTTTCTTTTTGATTGCATGATTAGAAATTTGTTGGTTAGAATTACGTACGACCCCCCTACGCGCGGTCTCACGCACAGCAACGCACTGTAGCAGCAGTGGCGTCTGCTGTTACGGCTGATGCGGCCGACGAAAAAAAATACCAAATTAACGTTCTGCGTTTTTCTCGGCCAATTTTCAACGAATTTTGATGCAGTTTTTTTTAAAATGTAGCTTTTCAATGTCGCTACCCTGCTACAGAGCCCTTTTTTGAATTGATCCCCTCAATTTTTTTTTTTTTTTAATTTTAACTAACTACCATTGGACCCTCGCCTGACTTCCCCTTAAATTGTTTTACTTTACATAGCCCCTACTAAGTGCGCTGCAAGTGCGCATAGGAGAAAACAAGAATATTAACCTCAAATGCACTTGTCAAATATTTTAAAAAACTTCTTCACCAAACAGCTCATAAACAAAAAGTTTACGCAAGATGGCGATAGCTTTCTTTTATAAAGGGACAATCGTTGAACTTTTTTTCTGCGTTTCACCATTTACCATTTTTCAAAACGTTTTAAAAAACTATAATTTAACACAAAATCAAATATAAAAATTAAGTACTTTACAGAATTTTTTAAAGCTTCTGGAAAAAAAATACAAAAAATTTTTCTTGATTTTATCACTTCATATACGAGGCGTCGGATGCAAAAAGGACTTAAGTCGAGTTAAGCCGTTTTTCCATAAATCGCTTTTTTATAACCCTCAAACCCTATTTAGTTAGTACACAACTTAAAAATCATATAAATAAAGTTGCAAATAACTTAATTCTACCTTTAGGTAGTAGAACGCGGGACTAAGGTCGCGCGCGGGACACTTCCCGCTCTTAGAAAAAGTAAAAAGATATAATGAACTAAAAAAAGAGTGATGTTAGCAAAAATGATCTGTACAGTTGTTCGAACAGTGATACTTTAGTTCTCGAATTTGACTATGCACAAAACTTAGCTGTTCCAAAACTTAGCATCAACTCCAGCTACTATAAACGAATTCTCAATATGTACATCTTTAATGTTCATTGCTTCAATGATGACGAGAGTAAAATGTTCAGTTTTTTAGAAAGCGAAGGAAAAAAGGATTCGAATTCCGTCTGCAGCTTTCTTGATTATTTTATTACAAAAAAATTGTCTGCTAATCCTAATTAAAAAAAATCATTCTATTTTCGAATGCCGCTGGTGGTCAGAATAAGAACGTAAATGTTGTTAAATTTTGCACTTGGTTTGCCAAAACCAAAAAAGTCAAAATAACGCACATATTTTCCGTTCGCGGGCACAGTTACTGCCAGTGCGACCGCAACTTTGGTATGTATGGGACTATTTTGAAACGAAAAGAAAAAATTGAAAGCCCAGCTGAATACTTAAAAATTATGAAAACTTCAAGACAAAAACCAAAACCTTTTGAAGCTGAGTTGAGCGACGGTTTATTAAAAGATTGGTCTGGTGCTCTTAAAGAAATTTACAAACATACTCCAAAGTTGAGAAAAAATAAATTTGCAATTCAAAAATATGTAATGCTTGAATACACTGAAAATAATGAAATTCTTACTTATCACGATTACAACAGTAACAGCTTACGGTTCAATAATTCAAGCAATTCAAGCTCTACTTTACAATTTCCACCATTAACCAAACCTGGAATCACGGAAGAAAAGAAAAAAGATTTACAGTTCTTCGTCGAGTACTTGAGCCCAGAAAATCAAAAATGGTTGTTAGATATTTTAGGAAAGAGCGAAACAAATCTTCAACCAGATGACAGTGTATCGGATGAAGAGTCGGAATTCGAAGATTAAATTTTAATTTTGTATTTTTATTTGAAACTAGTCACTAATTACGTATAAATAAAACGAAAATAATAAAAAGTTAATGCATGTTACAAATTCTCAGTTAATTTATTGACTCAGGAGTGTTTAAAAATTATAAATTAATGAAAAACATGAAAAATTACTCGTCGGATGCAAAAAGGGCTTAACCCAAATCGTTTAAATGTTGTTGTTAAACAGTGAAAAAAAAATTATAAAAAATTTTGATTGACGGAATTTTATTCTTAAATAATGATACTCTTATGCTGTGAAAACTTTTTTTGACAAATTATATATTTACTCCACAAATAACACTTTAAAAACTTTAAATCGGTTTATTTCGAAACTTCAAATTTAGGGTTAAGCCCTTTTTGCATCCGACGCCTCATATGATACATATACAATTTATTTTATGATGAAAATAGAGCCTATAAAAACAAAATCTACTTCAATCAGAGAAAAAATACGTCGTTAAACCTAAAAACTTCTCTTTTTGAGTGAAAACTAGGTTTGAATTACCTGTTTTTGCTTCACAAATTAAGTAATTTTTTAAATTGACCTAAATTAAAAATTTTTTTATCTAAAGTTTTCAAATTGCTAATATGTATCATTCTAAAAATATATTTTTTTTTTTGTTTTTTAGTTAATTGTTCCTTTTCATTTTATAGTAACAAGAAATCATTATTTTGAGAAGAAATATAATAGTAGCCGTAGAAATTATTGGTAATTGAAGTCACTGTTCACTTGCTCGTTGTCGGCTGAACCAAGCAAAACTTTGAGTACATTCTTGGAACTACAATTTTGATGCTACGAGATTTAAAAAATTGTGTTATTTTTATTATTTGATGAAGTATAATAAAAAAAAAGTAATTTTTTGACATTTATTTGGTTTATACATTTGAAGCAGGCTAGTGTGCATGCCTCAAATGTAGCAGCGCGAGCGCCTCTTCAGGCCAACTAAAATTAATTGTAAACAAAAATCTAATTTCTCTCAAGCTATAAGGTCCCAAATGTATCAGTGCCTGAGAATGCTGCAATCTGCATTAGTGCTACCTTCAATGATTCACTCAACCCTTGAACCTATCCTCCCTCTCGTAACATCAAGTTTTTCTCTCATCCCTATAGTCTATCAATCAATATGATTATCTTTTATAGTAGGCTCTCCGGGCCTCTCCCTTTATTGTCTCTAAAGTATCTCGCTTTCCCAGAGAAATTTCCCGACATTTCATTCCATAACAACTTCAGCATGACTTGGCCCAGAGTAAATAAACTCAAACTTTCAATTTTTAGAGGCTAATAACTCCTCCAAAAATAGTTTTTCGAAAAATGTGTCATTTGCATTTTGTCATATCTCTCCACAAACTAGGCGGAATTTTGAATTTAGTAAAAAAGTCTATGAAATTTCAACCCTTTCTTGAAACTCCATCGTAGTCATTCATCCCTTACAGATGGTTCAGCTTATAGAGTCGAGATCACTCGCAAATGGTACGTATTAGTATATTATTATACAAGTGAGTTGAAATGATTTCCTCCTCGTGGAGCTGTTTTTGCACTCGTGAATATTTTATTACACTAATGCTTGGAGGCGAGATTTTACGTACCCCGTTTGAGGTGAGCGTGCGTAAAATCGAGCCTCCGCGCATTACTGCAATAAAATAATTAAGGTCGTTTTAGGATGCGCGCTATTACTTGAAAATTTCAAGTAATAGCGCGCTTTTTACCCCTTAAAACGTGATTTTTTTTAGTCTTCCGTCCATTCGGCATTTCGATTCCCTACTGGACAAGAAATCGATATCCGTCATCCAAATTCACAAAATAGTTAAATTACTCCCTTAATCTTCAAGCCTTGCTCACTAGCAGATATCGCCGGCCTCTGCAAAGAAAAACCTTGGGTCAAAATTTGGCAGGAACTGAAAGATGGTTTTATTCGTCATGAGCTAACAAAATTTCATTTTTAACGAATTTTTTATTCACCGCTGGAGGTGGACTTGTTACAATTATCTCCTCTAGTATCTTTGATCTGTTATTTTTATCGCCTCAGGCTAAAATCGGGGAAAATGTGGGTTTGGAGATATTTTTATCACCGCAAGCCCTCCTTACTTTTTTCTCCCCAAATTTTGACTCAAGGTTTTTCTTCGCATGGGCCGTCGATATATTCTTTGACTCCCTCAACAATTTCATTCCCCAAAGTGGTAAGGTCTACGTAGAAGGTAGATGTGACTTTTCGGGCCTTTCCTCATCTCCCTCAAATATCAATTTGATCCTGAGCAATTTCACTTCCATGGCACAGATGATTAAAAAATTTAATATCGTTTCCCACTCCCAAATACATTTGACAGCAAAAACTGTAGATTTGGCCAGCTGTGACGTTTCATGCTAAATTTATTTTTTATATATTCTCAATATTCAAGAAAAATTAAAAATTGATTTCAAATTTTTATTCAACTTCGATATTCATTTCAAAGTAAATCAATTATAATAAATAATATCATCTCATGTATATATAAGACATGCTTCTAGGCAAATACGGTATGCGTCATACAGGTGAGGATAGAGAAAGGATGAAAATAAGACGTTCAATTGATTCCATTCCTGTTTTTAATGTTCCAAAAGAAATATAGCTCTAATTTGTCCGATACCAAACACAAATTCCGAAACAAAGGGTTATCGAGTTCACTTCATTCATTAAAGAAAATCTAGAAACAGATATAAACAAAAGATAAAATAATCATAAATAACTCTCTTTCTTTTCTGTCTCTTTGACTGGTACGGTTTTAATGTATACGTAGGGACGTCAGCGCGTCCATACGTATACATCAAAACCCGGACTATTACCCGGACAATATTTTAATGATTGTGCTTCCAACGATATTCTAGGTTATCGTGGTCGCATTTAACCAACTGAGTGCATTAACGCTGCTTTTTGCAAATCATGGCACATAAGATTGGCACCCTTGTGGGAAAAGTGGGTTATAGTGCCCTTGTGTTTGGCCTCTCAGGACGGATTCCACTCTTTTTCCAGAGGTTAATAATATTATTTTAAGGAGTAGAACACGTGGTTCTCGGTGACTTGCCACCTGGGCATACGAGTGGGCATACGTCACCTACTGCTGGGAATAAGGAAGGGCTTACCGAAACACCTATTCTCTGGATGACGATTTTGTGCAACAGAGTCTGTGACCAAGTACGGCAGATTAGGAGGTTCAGTGAAGAGTACGCGCTCGTCTGCTTCACGATGAGTTGATCGCAATACGCGGGCTGCGCAGGTGCACTACTGAGCCTTCCCCCTCTTACTTGCTTTTACTTATCACGAACGCAAGGCAGCGGTGGATTTTCCACTACCCATGATAGTCGGGCTGCCTTCCAAGAGGTGCATATAATCGGACCGTTGCAATTTATTTATTTATTTCTTTTTTATTGATTTTAATATCTGTAAAGTCACACATGAATCAGCACCCCTTTACATTAACTTAAATTGAACGTTCGAAGAAAATTCAATCTTTTTTTTTCTTCCTTTTGTATTAATCTTGACGCCCCGGAAGGTCCCGTAAACTTTGAGGCTGACAAATCTAATATCTACGACTCATATTCTCTCCCTTCTAACGCTTGTATCGCTGTGCGGACGTTTTTAAAAACTAGTGGCAGCAAACCGAGTTCCCATTGAAGGTCGGAATTGTACATATTGCTTGGTTCAGTAAAATTTTTTACTAGTGCGACCCTTGTTCTACGAACTATATTTGGTCTGAAATTGCTAAAATTAACCACAGACCTCATCGTGTCACCAAAAGAATCTCTTACTTCCGTCGCTGGGTCATTCGCACTCTGTGGTGTGGGAGTAGATGACCTTTGTTGCGTTTATGACATTGCCTCCATCAATTTTTCTATATCAACCTGACAGAGTTTTCGTTTGTTAATCGATTGGTTTACTATTTTTGTTAATTGGCATCTCTCTTCCTGAATCGTGGGTTTCCAAGCTCAAAGATTTCTTGAAGGCTCTGAGGACCCATCGTATGCCTGGGACAGTGCATGTGTGACACTAGTAAATTTTTTTTTTTTTTATTTATTAAACTTTTTGGGCGTAGGGTTGAAACCCTGCCACACCCGTGGCAGTAAATAATAGGATAATAATAATATAATAATAATCAAATATAATTAATCATACAAGTACAAAATATAATAATAATTTGGTGAGATTCTTGATAGATGTTTCAACCAAAAAATTGAGCTTAGTCTCGGCGCTAGTTGCAGAAGTACTGAATTAATAATTGGTTTGGAGTCGTCGTGCGGTACAGTGAATAAAAGGAGAGATGAGGATTAATCAGAGAAGGTTAATTGTAAGTAGATCGTTAACTTGGCGGACAATTGTCTCTAAAAAGGGAATTTTTATAGCGAATCTTAAACCGTTGAAGGGTGATGTCAGGTGTGAGCAGTTCGGGGTAATTATTAAGAGATATTGAAGTTTGATTTGTAAAAGAATAGAAGTATTGAGTGCAAATTGAAGATGGATAGAGTAAAGGGGAACGGGGTCGCCGGGGAGACCGTCTCAAGACATTCGGGCCTGGGTCAGCTGTGAATCTTGCAGCCAGGTAAGCCGGGGAACCAGTTTTAATAATCTTAAATGCAAGAGTGGTTGTCAGGTATTCACGCCTAGCGCATGCTGACAATTAATTAAGTTCTTGGCGGAAAGGAGTGACCCGCTCTGCAAAAGGTACGTTACCATGAGCAAACCGTACACAAGTATTCTGCAGGCGTTGATATTTATCGGACTGGGATTTATTTATCGTTATCATTAATGAGGCCCCGTAGTCGAAAAGAGGTAAAATAAGAGACTGCGTTAGCATGGTACGTGTTTGGCGAGACAAGCATTTCGCGAAATGACGCAATGAATAACGTGCATAGTTTACTCGCTTACAAGTCTGGTTGATCTGATGTTTCCAATTTAACTTGGAATCAAGAGTAATTCCTAAAGTTTTGATGTGATCTGAATACGGTATCAGTTTGTCTTTGAGAACAAAGGGAGGAAGCTCAGAGAAATTGACTCTTGAGATCAAACCTCGGCTACCAAGGATGATGATAGTAGTTTTGTCGGGATGGAGCCGAAGGTCATTTGAGTCAGCCCATGCGGCAACAGCTTGGGCGTTGCGAATCAGTAGGCAGATATTCTTTATGAGGTCTTTGAGGGTAGAGTGAAGGTACACCTGGGTGTCATCGGCGTAGATGGCGTGTCTTGCATATTTCAGAAACAGTGGGAGCTCATTGATAAAAATAAGAAAAAGCAGGGGCCCGAAGACGCTTCCCTGTGGGACCCCTGCATTAGTCGGCAACCATTCTTCATGTTTTTCATATTCGAGACGAACAGCTTGAGTTCGTTCAGTGAGGTAACTCCCAAACCTCCGTACAACTCGATCAGAGCAACCAAGGGAGCATAGCTTTTCAAGCAATTTAATGTAAGATATTGTATCAAAAGATTTTGAGAAATCAAAAGACACCAGTACAGTTACCATGTTGTAGTCAGAAGCTTCCCTGGTGTCCTCTAAAATACCAAGACGAACGATCTGGGCTGAGTGCCCCTTGCGGTAACCAGATTGAAACGGATCAATAAACTGTGTGCGGTTCAAAAAATCAAGGAGCTGGCTGTGAACAACACGTTCCGTGAGCTTTGCGATTTCACATAGTTGGGCAGTGAGTCTTGTGTCGGAGGGGGTGCGAATTTTGCAGTCATAATCACTTTTGCAATTTTTTTGTCTCAATATATTATCGGTACTGTACTATGTTTCCATGCGTCAGGAAAAATGCCCAAATAAGCAACATATAATAAAATATAATTTCTAAAAATTATCATGTAGTTAATACATTTTTTAAAATTCTTTAAGGTGAAGACGTAACCAGCGCTCGAAGTAAAAAGTGGCTATAAAAAAAAAAATTAAAGGGAAAATTGAAAAATACGCTCTGTAGCGCGCTAGATAATATTTTTAGCTATTTTTTAAGCCCAATCACAGATGTATACACAAGTATTGGCCTCAGGAAACTTGGAAAATCGTTTTGAGCAATAGGGTTGGCAACTTTTTGAAATTAATAATATTTTTTTGTTTATTTAGTTAAAATATCGAAAAATAATCGTCACGTATTTTTTCTTTAAAAAAAAAAACTAAAACTAAAGGAACTACAAGTGTTTAAATTTTTTAAAATTTCAATATATATAGATATACTTTTAATGGAATTTCGGGTTAATGACGTCATCAACCCGTAGTTTTAAAAAATTTTCTTAATTTTCTTCTTGCTCAATTTTGATTTAAAAATTCTAAAAAAAATGTTAAAATTCATTAAAAATCGAGTACTTTTAAAAAAATTTATTTTTAAAGTACCGGTTGCCAACCCTATTCCACGTTAAAAAGGAATTCTCGTAAAATCAGTTTTTTCGATGCAATTTTGTAAAAATAAATCATTTAAATAAAAGTAAATATGATTTATAAAGTTAAAACACTTAGACAACAGCTAATCCAATTTTCATCGGTGAAAAAAAATTTTTTTCTCAAAAAAACTTTATTTGCCAGAAAAATTTTGGAAAAACGTTTAAAAAAGTCCATTTTTTCTTCTATTAATTAATATTTTAAAATTTAATTTTTTAATAACTTTTGCTATCACAAGTTATAGAGCATACCTGAAAGTTGTCAGAAAAGACATTTTTCAAAAAAATATTTCATATTTTCATTAAAATTTTTCAACTTGAAGTTGACGTGAAACGTACGTAACGCAAGATAATTTGCAATGATTCACAATTGATAGATTATTTTTATTCAGAATTCAATGTAGATATAGTTTCTCATTTCAAAAATGAACCTGTAAAGTTCTGATAATTAGAGACAACTAGTTTTCCTAAAAACTTTGACAGAATAAGGCTCTTTAAAAATGTGTTCCGAATTTTGAAACGTACGTAACGGCCACTTTTTCAATTCTAATTTTTCTACAACTTGTCCGATAGTTTTTAAATTTTAGGTGGTAAATAAATGCACGATAGACTTCATCTCTAATTAAAAAATAAAAATTTTGGATTTCGGTCTTTGAGATATAACATCTTATAAGAGTCAAAATGAAACGTACGTAACGAATGGAATTGCTGTTTTCCTCCCGTTAATTATGTGTAGCAGACCCTTGCATCGTCTGCTACCGCGCGCAGAGTAATTATGCAGAATCGCACATGCACCCCATTCCCATAACCTTTAAAATTTATTTCATGCAGCAGCACATGCAAAGAAAAAAAATTTTACAAATTAGAAATTCTACAAGCAGCAGGCAGTAATAAATAATTCTTCTTTCTTCTTTATTTCCCAAAATGCTTAATAAATAACCTACAAATCATGCACAAAAATTAATTTAGTGTCATATTCATATATATTCTTCAAGTTTTTGGATATTTTATTAGATGCTGTTCTTCTTTTTCTTTTTTCTATCATCTTCCTTTTACTAACACTAAGAGCTACTCTCTCGCCATCATCCAGTAAGATAATTGACTATCAATAAAAGAAAAATTACATGCTTAGATTAATCAATAAATTTTAAAAAATAGCAATTTTCATGCATTGTGGTCTCAAGTATTAATCAAAAAATCGGAAGCACACACCAAAATTAAACGAACCAAAATAATCAGAGATCTTACAGTTTACACTCGTCTGCACCCGACTACTAGTAAGCGCGGGCATTGAGGATGGCAGCCGGCAGGCCCAGTAGCAGACGACATACAATACTACAATTTTGCTGAATAAGAAGAAAACCGATTTTCCAAGTTTCCTGAAGTTATTTGTAAATCAATTTCCATCAAATAAGGCTTAAAAAACAGCTAAAAATATTATCTAGCGCGCTACAGAGCGTTTTTTTCAATTTTTTTATTTATTTATTTTTTTAATTGCAATCGACAAATTTTATGAAAACGCGGTTACGTCTTCACCGAAAGCTTAAAATCCAAGAGGATTGAAAAATTTTTCAGGGAAGGTCCTCTAGTATACGTGATTTAGGGGCAGTCCACATCAAGGAAGCGTGAAAATCTTGGACCTTTTTTTTAAATTTTCTAATAATTTAGGCATAGATGAATTTTTCCAAATTTTCAAGGCCTAAATTGTATTTTTCGTATCTAGATGTTAAAATGCTACTTTACGCTTGAGTGTGATCGTAGCGCCCGAGGGTGAACGAAGCCGGCCCGAGGGTCGCCGATCACACGAGACGTTACGCTCGCGATACGAACAAAATTTTTTTTATAGTTTGCGAACAGTCATCTTTTACGTAACGTAAAAGATGATAACGTTGCTATTTTTTGTATTTTTTAATTTTTTCTAAGTGTGCGTAAAGTGATCATTTACGCACTAAAATGAAAGCATAAAAGAAGACTTTACGCATACTATTAAACAAAATTTTTTTGTATCTTTTACCGGAAAACCATTTTAATAATTCAATGTTCTGTTTTATTGAAGATAAGCTGCTTTTTTCACTGTTTTGCTGCCATTTTGAAGCAAATGAACCGATTTAACACGATTGGTTTCATTCAAAATAGAAATAAAAATATATCAAAAAACGTCAAATTTTTTATATTTTCATGTACTGTATGAACAGTAGGGTAAGGCGTTTTAGGGTCATTTTCGAATATTGACTTCTAATAGCGATAGAAGTTTGACTTCATACCTAACTTGAAAGTACATGAAGTCTGGACTCGCTAGGCTAAAATTTTCTGTTACACCAAGCGATATATATGTGATTTTTGCCGTATTTTTTGCTATTTTAATGATTTTTTTTTTAAACTGCTGGATTTTCATAAAAATTAAATATTTTGTGGCCCATAACTCATAATTTAAAAAAATATGCATCTAATAAACACCTTTTTACGATAACAGAGTCCAAAAGTGTCGTTACAAATTTTGTACATGCCTAAAAAGTCGATTTTTTTACTCATTTTGGCCGTTTTTTAACAATTTTTGATGAATTTTCAAAAACTGAAGAAACGGTCTTTCAGAGTCTATCAAGCGGGATTTTCTTTCTCAAGCACTATATTTTTGAAAAAAAATTTTGCACTGATCCATTAAGGGGTGAGTATGGTCAAGGCATTTTCAAAAAATCGAAATTTTTTTTTTGGCATATTCTGACAGTAAACATCTTAAAAATGTTTTGTGAAAATTTCAAGTCGTTCGGAAAAAAACTCGTGCAGCTGCAGAGGTTTAAGTCAAAGATCTTCCAGCCTGCCCGGCAGAGTTTAAAAACTTTAATCTCGTTTTTCTCAAAACTACTTTTCTTAAACAGGGTGTTCCCTGTAACTCAAAAACTATTGCACCGATCGTTTTGAAACTTTGCACACACTTTATATACATAAAATGCCAGGTCATGATGGGAGTTATTTCCAAAAATTTTTATTTTAAACAAAATGGCGATCCAAAAATGGCGGAAATTTAAGGTCAAAATCGGTGTTTTTGCTTCAAATAGCCATAAATACTGTAAAAATGGATGAAATGAAATGAGATTGTGACCGTGACCTGGGAAAACTTATCCTCTAACCGAATCTTCTTTATTTTCGTGTTTCAAATAAGCCAGTCACCAGTTAGAGTGAACACCGCACAACACCTTTTTTTAAGGTGTCTCTGAAAATCGGATGTCATGGGCTCAAATCTGAATATTTTTACACGAAATTTTGACAAAATGTTTTTTAAATTATACTTAATTATGTTCTTTATTTTCAATAAACAGACTATGCCTGATTTTCTTACAAAAATCGACAAAAAAGTGCTTTTTTTGCCCGCTAGACCATACTCACCCCTTAAGCCCTGAAAAAAATTGGCGGGTCTAAATAATAAGAGTATATTGCGATAATACAATTACTTAAAAAGTATTTAATTACTTATACTTCGCGCTTTTGAGTGAAAGAATAAATTCTTTTTATTGCATTTTTTACTATACTAATAATAATTGAACTTAAGAGCTTTCAAAAAAACTAAAATTTTACCCATTAATTTCCATTAGTAATAAAGTCACAAGCGTTCAATGATTTAAAAAAGTTGCTAACCTATAAAATAGAGACTTTTTAAGGATGTTTGGTACTTACAAAAAAATGCAGCCATTTTGTCAATTTTAATTGAATCTTCTAATAATTTATATTAAAATAAACGTTGGATTTTTCTCCGTTTTGGTTTTTCAAAAATTGAAATAGTTGTTTAAATAATTGAACGCGAAATCTTATGAAAGTTGAAGATTTTTTTTTTAATAAAAAAAAATTTTAATTCAATATTTTAAAAAATATTAAAATTTTCTTTGAAGTGTCACCGAAACTTCCTCACAGTTTTTTCAACGATCTCTGCATTTCTGAGAGAGTTACAAGTGGTTAAAAAAAAAAAATGCTTGATTTTTTTTAGGCCCTCTCTTCAATTGTTTAAACGAATAATTCGATTTTTCTAAAAACTAAGACGGACAAAAATAGGGAAAAACTCCAACGATTATTTTGATATTAATTATAAGAAGATTCGATTCAAATTGACGAAATGGCTGCATTTTTTTGTAAGTACCAAACATCCTTAAGAAACTTTTGGACTATCGAAGAGAGTAGCTTAGGAACTAAAAAATCATCGTTTCAAACCAAGTTTGCATTGTACTTTTATAAAAATAATCCTTTAGTGCTTTATTTACAAAAAAAATTTATTATTAAATCAAAATTTGTTTCACCGCGTTTGAATAAAATTAAAAAAAAAAAATTTAAGTAGATTAGAACAATAAAAAAATTAAAATACTTGAAACAAAATTAAATTACTCAAAATATAAATAATTTGAACAATAATAAACATTTTTATCGATTTCTAAGAAAAAAGTCAACTTTTAATCATACTAGCTCTTCTGAGCGCGCTTCAAGCGCGCATAGGAAAAAACAATAAGAGTAACCTCAAAATGTACTTTTCAAATATTTTAAAAACTTCTTTACCAATCAGCTCACGAATAAAAATCTTACGCAAGATGGCGATAGCTCTCTTTTATAAAGGGACTCATGTGCACAAAAAACTATTGAACAATTTTGAAAGTTCATTTTTATAAACATCATGAATAAATCATGGTAAAAAGACTTGCAAAAACAGTGACGTCACTATGGTAACGGTTTGGTCATGTATGTTGTAGCGGCTGAATGCTGATTCAAAATAATTACTCAAAAATATAATAAATTTTTCTTATTCAAATTATTTATATTTTGAGTAATCCTAAACCGCGGTAACGGTTGAACGGCGAGAGGTTTAAAAAACGACCGTGAAAAAGCGTACGCTTTATATACTTTGATTTCTGGTTTTCAAGGTTAGTCCGTGAGCTGAAAACCATAATAAACGAATTTTTTTTCATATCTTTCATGTGCTATAAATAGCCAATAAACTGCGGAACAATAAAGAAAAAAAATTGTCCTGAAATGATTGCTGCTTAAAAAGTTATTACCTTTTTCTTTTTATCATGCGCTGTTTCAGGAGTTTCAGCTTTTTTTAGGATTTCCGTACTCAGCCCTTTGGCTCGATCGATATGCGAGTTCGATTTTTCGAGTTTCTTCGAGATCGAGATTTGTCGATAGGTTGTTGAGACGCGATGCACAGGCAGTACTCACTACTCTGCAGTCTGCAGTCTGTCTGCACTCGTGCTGTGCCTCGACAAAAGACATGTTGTTTTTTTTCTTTTTTTTTTTTTTTTTCATTATTAAGGTGGTTTTCTACCAAATGCATGACAATAGAGAATAAGCTCAAATTTTCTGGAGGTGTTTATTAGATATTAATAAACATTTTTCCGAAGTCTGATCAAAATTGACCATATAGTTTAAAAGTTACAGCAAATTAAAGATTGAATTTTTTTCATTACGCGTACGGACGCTGCGCTGAAAAAGTGTACTAAATTATTGATATTTGTCTTCTTACAATAGAGATCCTTTTGAAAAACCACATACATATAGTTTCACTATCGAAGAATTCATTCCTTGAAACTGCAAAAAATTGACCTTTTAAGAATTTTACAATAATTTTACGAAAATAATTTTCACGTGAATAACCTCCAAAACTGCGGTATTCAAAGGTGAGGTTAAAAGTTTTAAAAAATGTTTTGTTGTGATTGTCAATATTTTTTTGGTAGAAAATAATTTCAGAAGCCATAAAAAGTTAAAAATTAAATTTTAACAAACAATTTTTACTAATTTGGTGAAATAATTTTTTTTTAGTCTTGAACTTGACTAGCTCTGGTAGAAAACCACCTTAAAATAAAAGCACAGGCAGTACTCTGCAGTCTGCAGTCTGTCTGCACTCGTGCTGATGCCCCGACAAAAGACATGTTGTTTTTTTTTTTTTTTCATTATTAAAATAAAATAAATATGACCTTCGGTGAACTTCGTCAGTTCGATCATTGTGTTATTGTTGCTTATGGAAAAAAAATTGATGCTTTTATTATTAGTGCTTCAAACGTGCATATTTGAAATGAGAAAATAAAATGTGAGAAATAGTTAGTATATAACAGTGTATAATGAAAGTGTATATTATTATTATCAAAATTATAATAAAAAATGCTGTGTTATTAAAAAAATAAATATCTCTATCTCTACCACGATCTCTACTAATTTTTTTTTTTTACTTGACTGATAGTAATAATAAAAATTCATTTTTTTTTATATACATTATTATTCATAATAATGATAATAATGATTTATAACTGCTAACTTTTAATTTTTTTAATAAAAGTTAATGATCCAAGTTTTTTTTTTTTTAGTGTATGTTCATGCTGAAATTTTTTATAAAAGTTGATGAAAGCGAGGTAAATGAAAATGAAAACACTGCTTTTCAAATAAGTTATTTAGTGGGTTTATCATTTTTGTATAATTATTGAGTATTGTTGTTATTCATCTTAATTTGTAATCATATTTTTATTGATCCGTCTTTATTCTCATCCTGACTTGGAATGAAAATGTAAGAATATAATAAAGCCACAAAATTTATGAAATTATATCTTTTGGCATCCGAGTCATCACCCAAAGATTAATTTCTTTTTTGATTGATATAATATTACCTTTAAAATTATATTTAAAATTTCATTAAATTTAATCTGGTATAGATAATTTTAAAATTACAATTAAAATTTTCATTTTTTGAAAAATCACACACAAACATTTTTTACAGTTAACTCTGAACTTTTAACTATTTAAAACAAAAAATTATCCATGTTTATAAAATTTTTTGATCTTTCTGATTTTTTTATCTTTCACCAGTTTCTTAAACTTGTCTTTTTTTCAGTCATTTATCTTATTATAAGGAAAGATTATTTAATACCACATTTAAAAAAGTATGTTCAACTTTTTCATTTTCCTATAAGACAAAAGAGTAGAAAGCGAACAAGTGGTTGGTTATTAATAAAGTCATTTATTAAGTTGGGTTTATTTGTTTTGATTAATTGACATGCAATTTTGCATTGATGAAATATTCAAACTGGTTAAAGTCTAATGTAAAGGGAGAACTTTTTGAGGCAATGACTTAATATAACAAAAGTTTTTAAGATCTCTTGTCACAATTAAATTGATTTAAAAAATAAAATGTATAATTTATTATAAAATTTTAAATGAATAGTTTGAGCACATGAAAATAAATTTATTCTTCCATCCTCAATCCTGATGTTGGATTCCAATGATAATTCTTAAAGCAAATTTAGGTGTGTTTCAAATTTTATAATTTAATCGGTTTCATGATAAAAGTTTGGTATTTCTGTTGACCTTAATTCAAGACCAACTAGAAGTAGAACCATAAACTCAAAATTATTGAATCATGTAAAAAATTAATTTATCATCTTACATTAGCTAAACTCTGAATTAATTACAATTCTGATTATAGTTTGATTCCCAGCATCTAGATTTTAAACCAAAGTGAATAACTATTTTTAAACTTAAGCGAAATTTGTTTTTCTAAAACTTGAATTTGATTAAAGTTTAATTTAATGAAATTAATTAAAGTTTGCAAATGCTTTGAAAGAAACTAGAATTAAAAAATTATAAAGAGCAACATCGAGCATTAACTTATATGACTGACCTATTGACTGAGGTAAAATCTAAAAAAACTTACTTTTAAAAAAGTAAAAAATAACAGCGAGTTTTTTCATTTGAAAAATGGTATCAGAACTAAAATTCAGTTAAAGTTAAAAAAAAAAAAAAAAGATATAAAAGAGAAAATATTCAAGCCATTTCGTAAAATTATACATATATTATACTAATGCTTCTAATATTTTCTTTAAAATGAACTCTTGAGAGTAGTAAAATCAAAATAATATTGAACGGACGAGTTTTATGCGATCTAACAAAAAGTATTCTTGACAAACAATTCTTTTTCTTGAAAAGGAAATCAGTTAAAATTAACAATAAGAAAAAGAATACAAAAAAGAGAAAATATTCAAGCCATTTAGTAAAATTATACTTACATATGTTATACTAATGCTTCTAATATTTTCTCTAAAATGAACTCTTGAAAGTAGTAAAATCAAAATAATATTGAACGGACGAGTTTTATGCAAACTAACAAAAAGTATTCTTGATAAACAATTTTTTTTCTTGAAAAGGAAATTGACAATTTATGAAATTTATGAGTCATTCGATGTTGATGAAAATTATTCATTGATCTCGGCGCGGAGCCACCTTTTAAAAAGATTCTTATTCTATTTTACAGCTGAATTTTAGAAAAAAAAAAGTTTTGTTTGTGCATGTTCAAATGAAGAAGTGCCGTGAAATTTTGAAAAAAAATTTGGCTTCTGAAAAGCTCTGCTCCCAGAAGTGGATAAATGTTTATGTAAAGGCAAAATAACTAGTAGTTTTTAATATTGAACAATTGTAATTACAAAATGGCTCCGCGTCGAGATCAATGAATAATTTTTATCCACATCGAATGACTAATAAATTTCATAAATTGTCAATTTCCTTTTCAAGAAAAAAAAATTGTTTGTCAAGAATACTTTTTGTTAGTTTGCATAAAACTCGTCCGTTCAATATTATTTTGATTTTACTACTTTCAAGAGTTCATTTTAGAGAAAATATTAGAATTATTAGTATAACATATGTAAGTATAATTTTACTAAATGGCTTGAATATTTTCTCTTTTATGTATTCTTTTTCTCATTGTTAATTTTAACTGATTTCCTTTTTAAGAAAAAGAATTGTTTGTCAAGAATACTTTTTATTAGATCGCATAAAACTCGTCCGTTCAATATTATTTTGATTTTACTACTTTCAAGAGTTCATTTTAAAGAAAATATTAGAAGCATTAGTATAATATATGTATAATTTTACTAAATGGCTTGAATATTTTCTCTTTTATGTCTTTTTTTTTTTTTTTATTGTTAATTTTAACTGATTTAATTTAGTTTAAAGTATTTTAATTTTTTTATTGTTCTAAGTGACTTAAATTTTTTTTTTTTTTTTTTTTATTTTATTCAAGCGCGGTGAAACAAATTTCAATTTAATAATAAATTTTTTTTGTAATTAAAGCACTACAGGATTATTTTTACAAAAGTACAATGCAAACTTGGTTTAAGTAGTATATTATGGTACGGGTGCAGCATCGTCACCGGGGTGGTTTTAAGGACCCGAGTGCGTAGCGAAGCGGAGCACGAGGTCCTCAATAATCCCTGGTGACGTGCTGCACTCGTACTATATACTATTTTTCGTGCGAGTCACCGAAAACACGCATCAAAGATTTGACTTTGTGGTTAGAGTGACCAGGAGTTCTATAAATGATAATTTTTTAGTTCCTAAACTACTTTCTTCGAAAATCCAAAAGTTCATTAAAAAGTCTCTATTTTATAGGTTAGCAACTTTTTTAAATCTTTGAACGCTTGTAACTTTATTACTAACGGAAATTAATGGGTAAAATTTTTGTTTTTTTTAAAGCTCTTAAGTTCAATTATTACTTAAAATTAGTATAGTAAAAAATGCAAAAAAAGAATTTTCTCTTTCACTCGAAAGCGCCAGTAATTAAATACTTGTTAAGTAATTGTATTATCGCAAAATACTCTTATTATTTAGGCCCGTCAATTTTTTTCAGGACTTAATGGAGCTGTGTAAAATTTTTTATTCAAAAATATAATTTTTGAGAAAGAAAATCCCGCTTGCCAGACTCCGAAAGGCTGTTTCTTCAATTTTTGAAAATTCATCAAAAATTGTTCAAAAACGGCCAAAATGAGCTCCGCTTTGCTACGCACTCGGGTCCTTAAAACCACCCCGGTGACGATGCTGCACCCGTACCATAATATACTACTTAAACCAAATTTGCATTGTACTTTTGTAAAAATATTCCTTTAGTGCTTTAATTACAAAAAAAAATTTATTATTAAATTAAAATTTGTTTCACCACGCTTAAATAAAAAAAAAAAAATTTAAGTCACTTAGAACAATAAAAAAATTAAAATACTTTAAACTAAATTAAATTACTCAAAATATAAATAATTTGAATAAGAAAAATTTATTATATTTTTGAGTAATTATTTTGAATCAGCATTCAGCCGCTACAACATGCATGACCAAACCGTTACCATAGTACCGTCACTGTTTTTGCAAGTCTTTTAACCATGATTTATTCATGATGTTTATAAAAATGAACTTTCAAAATTGTTCAATAGTTTTTTGTGCACATGAGTCCCTTTATAAAAGAGAGCTGTCGCCATCTTGCGTAAGATTTTTATTCGTGAGCTGATTGGTGAAAAAGTTTTTAAAATATTTGAAAAGTACATTTTGAGGTTACTCTTATTGTTTTTTCCTATGCGCGCTTGAAGCGCGCTCAGAAGAGCTAGTATGATTAAAAGTTGACTTTTTTTTTTTGAAATCGATAAAAATGTTTATTATTGTTCAAATTATTTATATTTTGAGTAATTTAATTTTGTTTCAAGTATTTTAATTTTTTTATTGTTCTAATCTACTTGAATTTTTTTTTTTTAATTTTATTCAAACGCGGTGAAACAAATTTTGATTTAATAATAAATTTTTTTTGTAAATAAAGCACTAAAGGATTATTTTTATAAAAGTACAATGCAAACTTGGTTTGAAACGATGATTTTTTAGTTCCTAAGCTACTCTCTTCGATAGTCCAAAAGTTTCTTAAGGATGTTTGGTACTTACAAAAAAATGCAGCCATTTCGTCAATTTGAATCGAATCTTCTTATAATTAATATCAAAATAATCGTTGGAGTTTTTCCCTATTTTTGTCCGTCTTAGTTTTTAGAAAAATCGAATTATTCGTTTAAACAATTGAAGAGAGGGCCTAAAAAAAATCAAGCATTTTTTTTTCTTAACCACTTGTAACTCTCTCAGAAATGCAGAGATCGTTGAAAAAACTGTGAGGAAGTTTCGGTGACACTTCAAAGAAAATTTTAATATTTTTTAAAATATTGAATTAAAATTTTTTTTTATTAAAAAAAAAATCTTCAACTTTCATAAGATTTCGCGTTCAATTATTTAAACAACTATTTCAATTTTTGAAAAACCAAAACGGAGAAAAATCCAACGTTTATTTTAATATAAATTATTAGAAGATTCAATTAAAATTGACAAAATGGCTGCATTTTTTTGTAAGTACCAAACATCCTTAAAAAGTCTCTATTTTATAGGTTAGCAACTTTTTTAAATCATTGAACGCTTGTGACTATATTACTAATGGAAATTAATGGGTAAAATTTTAGTTTTTTTGAAAGCTCTTAAGTTCAATTATTATTAGTATAGTAAAAAATGCAATAAAAAGAATTTATTCTTTCACTCAAAAGCGCGAAGTATAAGTAATTAAATACTTTTTAAGTAATTGTATTATCGCAATATACTCTTATTATTTAGACCCGCCAATTTTTTTCAGGGCTTAAGGGGTGAGTATGGTCTAGCGGGCAAAAAAAAGCACTTTTTTGTCGATTTTTGTAAGAAAATCAGGCATAGTCTGTTTATTGAAAATAAAGAACATAATTAAGTATAATTTAAAAAACATTTTGTCAAAATTTCGTGTAAAAATATTCAGATTTGAGCCCATGACATCCGATTTTCAGAGACACCTTAAAAAAAGGTGTTGTGCGGTGTTCACTCTAACTGGTGACTGGCTTATTTGAAACACGAAAATAAAGAAGATTCGGTTAGAGGATAAGTTTTCCCAAGTCACGGTCACAATCTCATTTCATTTCATTCATTTTTACAGTATTTATGGCTATTTGAAGCAAAAACACCGATTTTGACCTTAAATTTCCGCCATTTTTGGATCGCCATTTTGTTTAAAATAAAAATTTTTGGAAATAACTCCCATCATGACCTGGCATTTTATGTATATAAAGTGTGTGCAAAGTTTCAAAACGATCGGTGCAATAGTTTTTGAGTTACAGGGAACACCCTGTTTAAGAAAAGTAGTTTTGAGAAAAACGAGATTAAAGTTTTTAAACTCTGCCGGGCAGGCTGGAAGATCTTTGACTTAAACCTCTGCAGCTGCACGAGTTTTTTTTCCGAACGACTTGAAATTTTCACAAAACATTTTTAAGATGTTTACTGTCAGAATATGCCAAAAAAAAAATTTCGATTTTTTGAAAATGCCTTGACCATACTCACCCCTTAATGGATCAGTGCAAAATTTTTTTTCAAAAATATAGTGCTTGAGAAAGAAAATCCCGCTTGATAGACTCTGAAAGACCGTTTCTTCAGTTTTTGAAAATTCATCAAAAATTGTTAAAAAACGGCCAAAATGAGTAAAAAAATCGACTTTTTAGGCATGTACAAAATTTGTATCGACACTTTTGGACTCAGTTATCGTAAAAAGGTGCACTGAGAGAATGGTTTGGTTCACGTAACCGAATTTGGTTGTGTGAACCAAGATTTGGTTATTTTTGGTTTCTCCCAAGCTTTGGTTCATGCGACCAATGATTTGGTTACAGGAACCAAATGTATAGATCACAGTCATGTCAAACAGTTCGCTGTTATAACCTCAAAAAATTTTTTGCGGTAATTTAGAAAATTACGAACTCACGAAAAATTTATTAAAATGATCGGTGCTATACTAGATTGAAAACGATTAGTAATTTGATTTAACTTCGTAGGGAAAAATAATTTTGTTGTCAAGAGAAAACTCATATTTAAATAAACTTAATTAATTCTTCGAAATTTATTGCTGAAATTTTAAATTAAAATATATTCTTATTTATTTAACAAGAATAAATGTAACTGACTTAAGCAAATTATTACAACAATAAACAATAAAATAATACAATAATAAATAAAATTTGTTTTTAAAATAAAAAATAAAAGCTCGATTTTTACGCGTGGAGTGTGGCCAAACATTTGGTTCCCACAACCAAATTATCCGATTTCTTTTCAACCAAATATATTTGGTTCCTTGAACCAAATCCTTCTCTCAGTGTGTTTATTAGATGCATATTTTTTTAAATGATGAGTTATGGGCCACAAAATAATTAATTTTTATGAAAATCCAGCAGTTTAAAAAAAAAATCATTAAAATAGCAAAAAATACGGCAAAAATCACATATATATCGCTTGGTGTAACAGAAAATTTTAGCCTAGCGAGTCCAGACTTCATGTACTTTCAAGTTAGGTATGAAGTCAAACTTCTATCGCTATTAGAAGTCAATATTCGAAAACGACCCTAAAATGCCTCACCTTAATCAACAGCAGTCAAAAATTCTTAAAATACACAATCAGCTGATTCCTGAAAATTTAATTCAATTTATGAATTTATTTTTTTTTGTATTTTTTCGATTTTTTTTAGTGTCTACTTTCAGTATATAAAATAATAAAAATAATTAAGTAAATATAATTCATTAATTAAATAATACAAATAATTTATTGTACTGAAACTTAAAGTGAATTTTTCAGGTTGAGAAAAATCATCATTAAGTACTTATCAGTATCAATTTTATAATGTATTGACTAGAAGTTACACAAAAAATACATTTGATTGGGCATTTGATTGGTAGTTTTGAAATCTTGATGAGAAAAAATTAAGATATAAATTGGTGTGCACCATATTAAGATTAAAAATATATCTATAATTTTGATTCAACTTCTCACCTAAGATATTTTTTCTACTTATTTCAGCTGCCCGCGTCTTGAATTTAGGATTAAAAATTTAATTGTTATTTTAGGTTATTCGATTCAACAGGCACAGTATGCGATCGACACGATACATACTTGTATCATTGATAACCCCAACAATATTATATTCAAGCGATTTACGTCATAATGATGTTACTCAACTTGTGTGTGAAGTTGTGCATTTACATCGAGAGCATCAGCAACTCAAAACAAAAAAAAGCAGCTGCCCAATTGGAACGCCCAGGGAGTTGCTCCGGTCATTTTTTTTTATTTTTTTTTTTTTATATAATTTAATTATAACTAATTTAATAGAAAATTTTAAAATACTCTTAAAAATGACGGATATCAAATATTTAAAAAAAAAAAATTCCCTCATGGTGGATTCGAACCTAAATATTTTAGGTCTATAAAATAAAGACTGTTTGGTATTAAGCCCCCTTGGCCACTCATGTTTAAGAGTGCTGCCTACCCCCCTCGCGCCATCTGGCGATGCATTGCTCTGGATGGCAAATTGTATTTTTCGTTTTACGGCTTTAATAATGATCCGATGAAATTAAAAAAATCTTAAAAAATTCTAAAAATCGGCCCTCAAGCGTGGTACTATCCAGTTTTTCGATTAGGTCCATAAAAAAATTATATAAAATGTTTTAATAAGCGTGGGTTGGACGGCGGGCGTCTGCCGTCTATCGCTGCGATGTGGCAGACTGAAATCGAGATTTTCTATTTATCGATATCATCGAGAGCCGATAGCCGCTCGGTGGACTGCGCTTACCGATCATGAGTGTCAACCAGTAAGAAAACCATGGGATACATTTTACACACAATTTATCTTATGATTATTATAAAATAATTTTTTTATTTATTCGTTGGTTGAGCGAAAGTAAGTATTGTTGAATGAAATTACATAAAATAATTTTTTTTTTTTTTTTATTCTTATTAAGTAAAATAAAAATATAAAAAAATATTCTGCAGGGAATAATAAAATTAAAAAATACAAGTGAGTTTTAATAATTTTTGACTTGTAATTATTAGTAAAAAATTTCAGTTGTCTTCTTTAGCGCTAGTGACTAGACCCAGAATACATCTGGACGTGGTCATCACTCAGATGGCAGCGGGCTAATGCCAATTAGATGGAAAAAAGGGACGGAATTTGATGTCGTAGCCAATGTAGTGTATTATAATTGGAACATTTTTAAAAAAATGTAATGGAGTATACCTACATTATGTCGTGTATTTTTAAAATATTTTTAAACATAATCGTGTCATAAAAAAATCATTGAATAGCAATTATTAAAATTTCTGGAATTAGTTTTTAAATAAAAATGAACAAGTATTTTTGTTGGCAGTGGATTTATTATCCAACACCGTCAACAGCTCTTATGCTGCAGCAGCAGCAGGAAACTCAGAGCGCCTGCGCGGCAGGCGCTCGGTAAGTCCCCAGCCCGCATAGGGCAGTTCGAGTATGGCCGCCAAGGCTAACGCGTGTGTAGGGATCGCTATCCCGAGCTGAGTATTTACTAATAAATATGAGTTTACCGAGACTACCGTAGCTTTATTGTGTTTCACCCTTACTTCCCTGTGCCTAAATTAATCTGCTGTCAACAGGTCATGGGCTTCCAGCATCGTTTTTTGTGTACTTTACGGCACGCGACGGGAGGTTAGAAAAAAAGCTCGTCTTTTACGTTTTGTGTTTGTGCTACAGTGATAAAATCTGAGGATTTGTGTTTTTTTTATTCGAAAAAAAAAGGAGTGATATTATCAGCTGGCACGAGAAGACGTAACTTTGTCGTTTTGTTTACGAGGACAGAAGGACTGCCGAAAGCACGAGGAACGAGGACAAGAGGACCACCGAGGACATTGTCATCGACTTCAAGATGAACGACGGGAGGATTGGAGGCTCGATTGAAGTTTTTTTTACAATGAAAAGTGAGTTTTTTGTTATCAAAAAAAAAAAGAAAAGAGTGTGCATGTAAGGAGATTTCGAGTGGGGAGGGAGTTTGGGGCCGAGAGAGAGAGAAAGAGAGAAGACGCGCTGGCACGTGAGAGTGCAGATGCATGCTGCAGCCTGCACGCTACGCAGAATGGGGGAGGTAATTCCTGGAACGGAATAAACCCAAGCACGTTTGGGATTTTGTTGAGTACAAACACTGCAGAGTCAGATATTTTTAGGTGCGTAATTGATATACGCTCGTTTCTTTCTTTTTCAGCACAAATTTAGCCATGCTATTTGTGTTGATTTTTTTCTCTTTTTATTTCGGTTTTCCATTTAGGTGATTATCAGTTATGCTACAAGTCACTTGATTATCTCTCTCTCTATTTTGTATTTTGTACAACATAATGTACATTTAATAAACGCATCAAAATCAAAATCAAATCTCTTATTTGATAATTTTCTTACTTTGCGCGTGCGGATAGTTTTTAGCTAGGGGCGCTGACTTTTTACAGATGTAAGATTTTTCACGCTCGAGATTATTCGTTTCTCTTCACATGCTGTGCTGGTTGAGAAATTGGATTTTCTTTAAAGATTGGCTGACCACCGATTCTTTTTCAGATTTGAGGAATAAATTTTTAGTGAATTCTTTTTACAGGAAATCTTCGTTATTTTCTGGGAATTTTTTTCTGAGTAAGTTTTTTATTTTTGAGATATTCTTGATGTTTTTTTTCAAATTTAAATTCACTGGGTTTTATTGAGAATTTCTGTTCAGAGAAATTTGTTGAGTGAGAGAAAACTTTCAGGGAATTGTTGTGAGTTGAGAGAATCATTCTATCTGGATTATTTAGTGATTATCAGCTGTGCTGGTCACTGATTTCTTTTAGAATGATGTTTTCAAAGTTTCTTTTGAAATCTTTGATTTGGAGGCCTTGTTGTTGAGTTTTATGCTTGAGATTTTTTACTTATTATTCAAAATTTCTCTGAGTACTTAAGTTTTCTTGGAAATATCCGTTTCGAAATTTTGATTATGAATTTTTTGAGTTTTCTGTTCCTTTGAGTTTTTGAAACAGTCTTGGATTTTTTCACTCTTTGAATTTTTCGAGAAAATTTTGCAAATTTTTTTTTCAAATTTTTTTCAAATTTTTGAAATTTTTTAAGAATTCTACTGAGTTGTGAGTATACTGAGGATTGCATGAGTTTTTTTTGGAGGAATTTTAGAGCAATTTAAAAAATCTGCAGAGCGTGATAAATCTGAAAAATATAGATTTGGTATGAGGATTAATGCATGTGTGCCTGAGGATTGAAGTTGATCGTGAGGTTTGGGTTTACGAGTTGTTTTTGCTAAAGAAGGGAGGAGATGGCGAGAGTGCCATTTTTTAAAATTTTGCAAAACTAACGATCAAACTCTTTTATCATAAAGCATTTATTTGCTTCACCTGGACATCAGTCGTAGAGGATCACTGTGTACTGTAAGCGCTCGATCGGCCTTGACGTACACCGTGTGGTTATAAACACCGCACATTGAAAACGAAAGGTGTGTGAGCAGTGCATGGTGGTTTTTGAAAACTTTTGTCTAAAATTAAAATGAGCTCGTTCTTAAGCTGTGTCAGTACGAGTAAATTTTAATTTGAAAGACCCTGATGAAGTAATTGAATGTTTGTTATATAGATGAACGGAGGTGACAAACCCCAATACACTAGACGAGGCATTATGAGCTGGTGCTGCTGAGATGTGGTGCGCCACAGGACAACTCTCAAGCAGGTTGAGCCAGTCCTTGAGTTGAGTAAAGAGGACATGCTAGCCAATAGCATAATCAGGACAAATATCAAAAGGGTAAATCATCAGGTGTGGCACCACCTGGTGTTGATCCGATGGCCTGGGATCAAGGATGTATAATATTAATGATATTTTACAACCACATGCAAAAGAATTTTTCCTTGTAATTAAAATTGAGTTTGAGTGAGGTAGTGGTACCACACATTGAAAACGAGAGTGAGGCTTAAACATTCAAGTGAGGTAACCTTTAATTACAGAGTAAAAAGGAAAGAATTCAGAGGACACAGAGAGAAATGGAGGAAGTTAATCTGAGCTGAGATACTTGGAGGCAATAGAGGCTGAGTAAAGGCTCATCTCAGCTGCTAATGCAGGGTTAACGGTCACTGGTCAGTCCGACCCAGCCACCTCGACACCGAAAATCGATTGAGGTTGTTAATCCAAGGCGAGTGAATTTGCTAAAACCAAACCATCTCCATGTCCTCAACAACAACAATGTAATTAATTGTTATGACGTCAGCTATGCCCGCTGAGCTATCCATAAATACCCCGTTGAGCTCGACGCTAACAGAGCTCAGCTTCTATGAACGAGGAGAATGAATTTGTGTGCACATCGGCTCCGGCACCAAGAACGTGACGAGTACATCGCCCCCGGCACCTAGTCTAAACTGTGAGTCTATTCCAGGCTCTCCTAGTTTTAGGATAGAGTTAGACGAACAGACTTGGAGGTCATTTCAGAACTTGAGGCTACTGAAGGCAAACTTCGAGTATACATCGAGGGTCAAGTCTGATTTTGTCACGATTTTGGATGATGCCACGAAGTTGCAATACGAATTTTTTTTCTTTTTCTATCTTTTGCCTCTTTACCCCGAAACCTTAACCGTAACTTGCTTAACGATAATTCAAATTTGAAGCATGAGTGAGATTAATGTAAATAATCTATGACTGCCTATCACGACCGTGACAAGGGGAATAAAAGTATCTCGTTTTCCGTGATTATCAGCTGTGCTGGTCACTTAATAACCGTATGATACTTTAATTGAGAACCGAGATGAGAGTAAAACAATTATTTTGAGCAATTGTCTTGTAAATCGAGGCAAATGTAAAAATCCTGAGATTTTGTCTGAGTAAGTTTAAAGCAGAGTTGAAAGCTTGATTTGCTAGACAAGTTAGAGCTGAATGGCGACATTGATGATTCCATATGACTTAATTGAGAAATTTTTTAGTTTAAGACAAAGCCAAAAGATAGAGTTTTTTATTTTATCAACAGGCTACGAGATATAATTGACAAGTATAAAAACTGTCCAGAGACAGTTGAGTTTTCTGAGTTGAATAACAAACTGTGCTTATCTCTGGAATTTTCAGAGAGCTCACTCAAGTGAACAATACTGTTTCTGTGAAGGACAAAGAGGGATTTGCGGAATATTTTTTTCGCTTAAAAAATTGAGGCATCGAGGAATGAGGTTCAAGCTGCTACAGTTAAATTAATACTAAGGCCAGGGGAGGTTTTGAGTAAACTCAAGAGCCGTTGCTGTTAGAAGTTTGTATCCGAGACAAGTGCAGTTTAAACCTACTAAATCAGTGGTACTGCCGAGTCTGTAACAAAACTATGGATCACAAGAGAACGTCTGTTTATTTGAGAGAGGCGAGGAAAATAATAATCATGCTTCTAGAAAGATAGTCGTGGCGAGGATGAAAGAGATGAGTAGTGTAGGTTATCTGTGAACGCCCATCACAACATTGATCGGGCAATTTAAAGTATCTCGAATTTCTCGTGATTATCAGCTGTGCTGGTCACTTGATAACTGTAGGATACTTTAGCTGAAAACCGAGGTGAAGGTAGATTCGTAGTTTAGGGAAGTATGAGTAAAAATGGTCGGGATGGAGGGGACGAAGGACTTAATGGTTTAAACAAAGTGAGAGCGGTCAAACCATGGTTATGAAACGTAATGACAAAAGCAAGAGCAATGTTTCTAGAGGAGGAAGAGTGAGGACAGAGTATTATTGAGGCACTTAATTTTAGTGAAAATGCGAACAGTCAAATGAGTTTTTGTTCCATGCTGATACATGTGCTACCAAGCACATTGTAAACGTAAACATTACATCGTAAAACTTTGAGAAGTTCAGAGGCGAGTTTTTGCGAACAAAAACGAGGCAGCAATTTCAACTTGAATGCGGAAACAAGTTAATTGTTTGAGATCTTATATGCAAGGCATTTTGAAAAACATTTTGTGATTATCAGCTGTGCTGGTCACTAAATGATTTTCTATAGAAAAGCTTTTTGAAAGTTTTGAGGTTTTAGATATTTTTGAGGATTTTGCTAAGGCAGAAATTTTTTTTAATGACATTTTTAGATATCTACGATGGAGGAACGAGTATGTGAGGAAAGTAAATTTTTGCCACACTTGGTAATTTTCTCAATCAGTCACAGAATGATGAGTTGAGGATCTTGATGCAAATTTCAGGAGGGAGCTTCACAGCTCATTAGTGAGTCGTAGAATTCTGAGACTGGGAGGGAGAATAGAGAGAAATCTTCACAAGGTGGAAAAAGTGAAAAATGCTTGGATTTAGAGTTGGGTAATTCGTTTCTTGGCATCTTGCTTTGAACACGAGTAACCTTCATGACATGAGTAAACTACAAGAGTTAATTTGAAATTGAGTAAGTACATAATCCAAGCGAAGCCAGAAAACTAGATGTAATAATCTTAAGGCTTGCGAAGTTATGTCACTCGTTGTGAAAAGTCAAAATATTTAAATTGAGATGCTAGAGTATTTGAGAAATTTTAAATTGAGGACACTATTAGTGACTGTGAAACTTGCACGTTAACAAAGATAGATTGTTATTAGGAGAGGTTAGAATGAGAGACTGAAGGCATCAAAATTGATTTGCACGAACACTATGGGTTGGACAAAACCTGCTATGTACCCTTGCGACACCTGTGCAGTCATGAGGTTTCAACGATTATTCCAAGTTTGCTAAAACTTATTCTGTAAAGTATAAAAGCAATTCCGGAATGGGTCTTGAGAGAATTTTTAGAATTACGAGTAACCATGTAGGTGAAAGCAGGAGTGCTTGTTTCATAAGACCTGACAGAGAAACTGAATTTGAGGGTAAATTCAGACAGTTGATGATGAGTGAGCAGATAGCGATTTTACACGTGAACACTAAACGCAAAGAACGGCATATCCGAGAGTTTTATTCAGACTTTTCAGGACGGAAAGTGCTTTAAGGTTAGACTCTGGTGACCTATGAGTATGTGGTTTCAGGCAGCTGAGGTAGCTGTTGATATAACAGAACATCACGAGACAGGTTTGAGTTTGAGTTTCCACCAAGAGCAATTAAAGTTGTTTTTATCTGCTGCAGGACTAATTGCTATGTTTAATGGCACCTATCCACACAACAATTCATCATCTCCAGAAATGTGAGATTTAATGAAATATTAACATTTGGAGGTTTTAGAGGAAGAGTTGGATCTTAAACAGGATGAGTTAAAGTTAGTATTGTTAGCCAGTACAAACAAAGATCTAACGTTTTACTATCAGAGAGGAACTGACTTCGGTGAGCGAAAACAATGTGTGAGATTTGGTTGACAGATCTGAGATTGAGAGCGAGTTTCTGAGAGAGTACGAGTTGAGTGAGACATTCGCTCCTGTCTCAATACTTGTCGTGGTCCGGGATGCGCTGTTTGAATATAACAAACTGAATCAGACGCTTGTCAGATGGATGTCAAGATAGCCTTCTGAATGATGAGCTCGAGGACGAGGCTTCCTGATGGATGCTTGTGTGAAGACGTCCTGAGAGCTAACGTGGTATGTGGACTGAGCAAATCTCTTTATGAGTTAAAAACAAGTCCTAGGAGGTAGAGTGAGAAAATTAACGCCGAGATATTGAAAACTTGGTTTCAATCACGACATTAATAAATCTTGTCTGTTTACTTGGGTTTATCAAACTATACATGCTTTCATCGTACTTTATGTCGATGAAATGCTCATTAAGAGCAATCCCAGATAGCAGTTCGTGATATCCACCTAAGTGCAAGCACGCTGTGATGAAAATGTGCAGCTAAAGTGCGGTTATTTCGAATTAAAGCACGCGCGTGTTAACACTCTGACTCGGATCAAGTGAACTTAAAGTGCAATCAGATTTTCATTCACTTTTAAAACACGGAGTGCAATAACCTAAACAGCGTCCTTTTTTCGCGTCGACTAATCACGCCGACTCGACCACGCCGTACTAATTCTATCTTACACCTGCGTCTTTTCGAGTGAAATTATCGTGTGTTAAAAGTTATTGTATTTTAAGAGTACAACTTCACTTGGAGCTGAATGATTTATTATCAATAATAAAAAATTATATGAGGTAAATACATATTTATTAGATTTTTCTGTATAAATTTTCCCATAACCTTAAAAGGCTTGTTTTTTTTTTTTTGTAAACAATTTCATCAGAAGCTGTAAAAATGGACTATAGCACCATCTGAACTGTTATCTGCTTACATTACGTGAGTTTGAATGGTTTATTCAATTAAAAAATTGTTTAAATATTATTTTGACTAAAGAGTTTTTAAATCGAATTCTGTTTTAACTCAGAATTTTTGTACAACTTTTTTATTTTACTACTTTTGTATCAAAGCCTAATTATCTAATCAAGGTCGATTATGTTTTCAATTATGTTCTAAACAACAAAATTAAAACAAAATAAACAAGTTTTTTACCATATTATTTATACATAATGACGGTTTCAAAATTATTAAAAAGCATGTTGATTTAATTTGAGAAGAAATACAGTTTGTAAATTTCATGGATAGAATATTTGCGTCCTGACTAATTGTGTATATGTTGATATTTTTTCAGTATTCTTAACAATAGTAATTTAAAAATACAAGAGTTTGTTATAGTTAGCTTATCTAAAGTTTTTTTTTATTCTAAATTTCAAAATGGGATTCTTTTAGTTGCACTTAATTTTTAAGTAAGATTTTAACAGTTTTTCTATCAACTTCATCATAGTTTATTAATATCTTTATATATATGTATATATCTTTGGAACTTAATTTTTATTCATGCTTTCTTAAAGATGTAAATTTTAATAATCAATGTGTAGGATTTCATGAAAACACCAACTTTGATTCAAATTAACTTTATTTTGAACTAAAATGTGACTCACAGTTTGTTATAAAATGTTGTGATTGTTTAATTATTTTAATGAATTTTGCTGTAATTGAAAAAATACAATATTTGTAGACCTATTAAATCTTATCAAAATGTTGAAGGCAACCATAAAAAAAATTAAACAAGAGTTATTTAGTAACATTCAAATTGTTATTATTTTTTTATTAAATGTCACATTAAATTTTAACTCCTTTATTTTACCTCCAAATCAAAGATTGATTTGGAGGTGAAATAAATGAAACTTTTGAAGTGATTTCAAATGAAAAAAATTAGTAATAAGAATCATTCCATAATCTCAAAATTAAAGTTGTAACTCTATTTTTTTTAAATCTTTATATCTTTGTATGATTCTAGAAATAAATCATTTGCAAAATAACAAAAAATATCATCCAAGTTAATTTTTAAATGACATATTGTCTTGAAGTTTTTTGTTAATCATTTTTTTATATTATGCTCTTGTAATCTGTATTTACGCTCAAAAAAAAATCTGTTCGTATAATTGAAACTTATTCATTATTAAGTTTTGTACTTAGAACCTTTATTTATAAAATTTTGTTAATTGAATTAAAAATAACACTATATAAATATACACAGTAATCAAATAACTTTTCAATTTCAAAAAAAATATCAAGTAAATTCAAAATTAACAAACAAGAGATGATCAAGTCATTTACAAAGCCATTAGAAGTAGAGAAATATTAAGAAGAAGAAAATTCAACAACGACCCGGATTCTAGAGATTTGTTCATTTTTTTCAAGTATTTAGATTTAGTTTTTGAAAGTCTGTACTGTGTCCAAGAGATACAATATTAAAAAGTATTAATCTTTATAGTTTAAAATTTACACTTGTTTAATTATTAAAAATTTCTTATTATTACATTATTTACTTTTTAGTATTATATCCACTATATACATATGTATTATAAAAATGAAAGCAGACACTAGCTCTTAGTATATTTAAATTGATATTTGTAAAACTTTGTTGTAAATATCACTTTTATTAAGTAAAAAAATTGTTACGATAAAAAAAATTGAATTTGAATTTTATTTACTAAATAAATTGTATATATTTATAAATATACAATTTACAAAATGCTGCACAAAAGACCCACAAAATTACCACATTTAATTCACTTTTGCGCCACAAAGTCACCACTCGGTGTTTTTCGCACGTAGTGATATCAGAGTGTCGACACAGTGGACATCTACAATGTTAGCACGGTGCCGTCACGTGGTTCCACCGAGTGTCGGCACCGTGTTAGCACTGTGACAACACCATGCTATCTGGAAACATTGAGCAAAAACTAAGGTTGAAGTGAGTTTGAGTGCTATGTTTAGGATGAAGGACTCTGGAGAGCCAGATGTATTTCTGAAAAACTAGAATCACTCGAGTTTGTGAAAAGAGGTTAATGAGTACAACCCTAACAAACTGAATAGGCAAGAACCTTGAGAAGTTCAATCTGATTGTTTGTACTTCTCATGACACACCAACAATAACGAGGAAATTGAGTAATCATGAGTTGAGGTCTCTTGAGTTAATACAATTTGACGAGTCTAGTAACTCTCAAGTTAAAATAATTCCATTCAGAGGAGTAATAAGCTGATCCAGCCTGAAGCTACTGATGCTGTAAGGCCTGATAACGCCGATGCGGTCAATGTGCTTTCAAGATAGCAATTGAACCTTACGGAGAATGGCTGGAATTATGTAGAAAGGATTTTCCTTTATTAAGGGGGTACATATACTTAAAATTTTTCAAAAAATCAATTTTCAGGTTTTTGTGTTTTTTGATGTACTTTTACATCAGCTTTCAAATGCCGCAAACCGCGTTTCTTAATTCGTTAAGGGAAAAAAGTTACAGTTAATTTAATAAAGACATTCAATTCATTAAATTAACGTTGAAATGGCTTTTTTTGAAATTCAAGAATTTCAAGTCAGTTCTAGTAGCAGAAATACTTTCTACGATACTATAGGTACAAATGTTTTTTCGATGTATTTTTTCCTTTTTTAATTTTCACAATGTAGGTATAATTTTTTTATTATCCACGAACAGAACTGTAAGTATTTATATCGTTTTCGTCTAATAAAAGCGATGAAAAAACAGAAAATTTTTTTATCTGTGATTAGATTTTTTCCGTGACATAATATCTTAATAATGAAAATTAAGAATGACAGATTAACTTTCATTTCAAGTCTAATGCTAAAACAATTTATTAAGTTAGAATCGATCGCATAAAGAAATTTATAACCTTTATGACATAATATATGACATATATTACCTCTACGAGTCTACTTTAGTATATTACTCCAATATCGATCGATCGATATCAAATTAGGTATTTCTACAGCGTTGCAAGTTCATGATGACTTTTTTGTTCTTTGAGTCATCTTTCTAGTCAAATTCTACTTTACTTGGTTTTGTTTTTGTTATTATTTCAATCTGAAGTAAATAAGTTAGTTTTATTCAAAAAAAAAAAAAATTTAAGAATAAATGACCAATTCTTACCAGGTAAACTAATGAAGTTTTTTAGTTGTTAAAAAAAAGGTATTTATGTGCAAATGTGAAGTGAAAAAATAATTCTGTGATTTAAAATTAAAGATAATTTTTAGAAAATTGCATGTGAAGACTCCGCTGACTCAAAGTCTTAACTTGCTCGTGGTGCCTAATAGTGTGTGATCTGTGTTTTTGATAAAAAAGCTAATTGGGTCACTTTAGGAGCAGGAGAAAAAAAATAAAGTATCCGGCTATGTGCAAAAGAGTATTTACATCAAGCAAGAGTCCTGTGACAAGATATTTTCAAGATATAAATGTTTATGTGTTGGTGTGTTACATTTTATTCATCAAAATCTGTTCAGAACTTTAAAAGCCATTTTCTCAAATATGTGATTTTTGAGAAAATGAGGGCATTGCTCGTAAAGCCAAAATTTTTCCAGCCAGCGGATGGACCCAGGACTTTGCACACTTGTTGTACATGTGAACCCTCATGAGCGCAACCTCAGGCAACCAAATCTAAGCATTTTTAAGCTGATGGCACACCATAAATTGACTAAAATAATAAAAACTATCAAAATTTTAACCACACTAAGCAATTTTAGAATATGCGAGTAGCTTAATAGTGCTTAAATTTTATTGCCTGAGGTTCCGCTCTTGAGGGTTCACATGTACAACAACTATGCCAAGTCCTGGGTCCATCCGCTTTAAGGAAAATTTTTGACTTTACGAGCAATGAACTTTCATAGCCTAAATAAGCTGAATTTTATAACACTTATAAAAACACTTATTTTAATTTTCTAAATGTAAAAAATTATGTAAAAATGTGTGTAAATTATGGAAAAAAAATATCTTTTTAAATAAATCATTTTTAAAAAACTTACAAAATTTTTTCTGAGTTTTTTTTTTTTAGGTATATGTACCCCCTTAATCTGCGAGGTATCGAGATCAACCGAGGATTATCTGATTGAGTACTTTTGGAGACATCATCGCAGAGAGAAGCAAAGCCTGGTAACAAGATCTTTGAGAGACGCCGAGTATAACGCTGCATCGAAAGGTTCATGCAGCTGAATCATCAGTTTGGACAAGGTACTTCAAGACACAATGATTTGGACATTCTACCCAGTAATGATCAACAGTGATAATCTGTGCACGGTTGACAGCTCGCAAATAGAGTGATGTTAAACATCATGATAAGAGTATTAATTAAGTTGAGGTATTAATGAAAAATCCGAGGTACTGGAAGTTGAAGGGCAACAGAAAAACTTCTGTTTGAGGCTCATGAGAACTTTGTAAAGCAATGCGTTGCTGAGGGTTAATTGATGTTAGTGGAATGAATTAAAAGTTCGACATGGCCGATAACCTTATCAAGCCACTTTACCGAGGCGATTTAAAAGACTTAAATTAAGATTTTTAAATTGAGTGTGTATGAATGAGGATGTACATGAGATGTATACAATGAGTTCATGAGGAACATTTTGATTTATTATGTTACAGGTTCACCTAAGCAGTTAGGTGAGGCGAGACAATTACACCCACATTACAGATAGAAGATCAGCGAGAAAGATTATAAGTGAAATGAGAAAGAAAAACTCTGTTTTGTGATTTTGTGGACTAATGTGATTTGTGATGTTTATTTCATTTACAATTTCAATTTCTAGCTTGAACATTGCATTGTATAATTTACAGCTATTTTGATTTTCCATTGAGAATTTTTGTTTATAATAATTGAGATTGTTTTATTTTGATTTGAGGTAGTATAATTGAGGTTGACGGATTTATTATTGTTGAATAATAAATGGAGGGAGTGTTGGCAGTGGATTTATTATCCAACACCGTCAACAGCTCTTATGCTGCAGCAGCAGCAGGAGACTCAGAGCGCCTGCGCGGCAGGCCCTCGGTAAGTCCCCAGCCCGCATAGGGCAGTTCGAGTATGGCCACCAAGGCTAACGCGTGTGTAGGGATCGCTATCCCGAGTTGAGTATTTACTAATTAATATGAGTTTACCGAGACTACCGTAGCTTTATTGTGTTTCACCCTTATCTCCCTGTGCCTAAATTAATCTGCTGTCAACTATTTTTATAAAGTTTTTATTTTATTTAGTTAGTGAAGTTTTTTGTTTAAATTTTTATAAAAACTTTCGAAATCATTAACCTACCGTATTATCAAAAAGTTGCTTAGATTATGAAATAAGATTTACAATAAAATCAATCGCCTGTTCTTTTTTTGAATTCACTATTCGTCTTACTCACTTTTATTCCTATTATACTAAAATTTTCTCATTAAAAAAAAAACAATTACATAATTAAGAAGTTCATTCGACTTATTAATTTTTCAAGTTAATTCGTTAGTTGTGTTCAAATTCCATGAATGAATGAATCAATCAATTAACAAATTGTTTTCTTTGAATAAAATTTGTTTAAATTGGGACAAAATGTAGGGAAAAGGTATGATGAAATGCTGACAGTAGAGATTCCACCTGTCATTGAATATGTGCTAATGCTTAATTGCATTTTTTGAGAAATGTATTTATACAGGCGAAAAGTGTAAAATCAGTTCCGTGTAATAGTCGTCATAATGTCGGTCCGGTTAAAACATTGTAATTAACATTCTGTAGAATAAACTAAAATAATTAACAAGGTAGCAAAGCGCAGTTTTTGAAAACGGAAAAGTGGTTATTTTAAAGTGTTTTAAAGTGTAACTGAGATGCCACGTTACTTCGAGCGTGAAGTGGCTTGGAAAGAATTTTAAATGAGCTCATTTAAAATTCTTTAGAAAATAAAATCAGTGCTTGAATGAACTAAGCTTGGTAGGTATCAAGTTAGTGCCAAATGAAAATTTAATAAAAACTTTATGTAAATTGCCACCCAGAAAAATCTTGGAATATTTTATTACAGATGAACCAAAAAGACTTTGTAAAGGCACAAAGGAAAAAGATACTGTAGCGCCAAAGTCAAGAGGTGAAATAATAGATATTCTGCTACGATATAAAAAAGAAGGAGTGTATGCTGACGTAGATGAAAGTGATTTAAGAAAAGTACGAAGAATTATAATTAAATAAATTCAAAACCGTCATAGTACTGATGTGGAACATAAAAATAAACCAAAATACTTAACATGGTAGCAGAGCGTGGTTGACAACGCTCAAATTTTGGAGGCAGGAACTGGCAGCCCCGCAACGATGGAGTGACTGAACACAACGTGAGGTACTGTAATACCGAAAACGACAGCACGGATGATCAGGTGAAGAACTCTTTTTTTGCGCATTTAACAGACGGTGATAAATTTGATAATCTTTTTTTCTTTTTTTTTTTTGTCACTCCCAAATTATAAAATGAAACAATTCAATGAACCACGTGGAGCCAAATCTTTTTATGGGGTGGAAAAAATAAATTACACCACCATCTTATTAATAAATAAAATTGTTTATTTGACGTTTCGCCAATACTTATTGGCCTCTTCAGAATACTATAAAAATTAATACAACAGAAATTAACATATTTGGCAGTATTATTAATAAACTTATAAATTACAAACTTACAAATTTTATAAACTTTAGTGTAATGAACGAGATTAGATATGATTTCGCTCATAGTTAAACAGTAACTGAAATGGAAATCTAGAATTAAATATAATTCATAAGTACAGTCATCCACTAGTCGGGTCTATAAACACACCTTCCTTCAGGAATACTCTACTTAAGCGTTTGTAACTAGAATTAAAAAATTGAGTATCTTCCTGCTTATTCAGCATCTCAGAATCAAAGTTAATGTAGAGCATTTCTGAAATAAGGCACTTTTTATAATTACATTCCTTGTCTAAAATTTTTCACCGTCCCAATCTATGACATGATTATTGTCGACTCTATGTACCACGATCATTGGAGTTTTTTTCTTACATTTTGTATGCTCTTTCATCCCAGTGCGAAGTGCTTTCTTAGTCTGACCGATATGAGTGCTAGGGCATGCCTTACAATTAATCTTATAAACGACATTCGTGCTATCAAATTTCGAAATTTTATCTTTACCTAACTTAATTATGTCTGTCAGTCTATTCGTCGTAAGAGGAACCGAAGTAATTCCATGTTTTGATAAAATTTGTTTACATTTATTAAAAAATTCAGACCGATACGGAATAGCTACTATAAATTTACTTGGCTGGTTATCAACTAAATCATAAGTGGAAAATTTTTTTTAATTCAATCCTCTGGACTCTATCTTTAATACAGCTATCAATAAAATTATGAGGATAATCATTCTTCAGTAAAAAATTCTTAACTTTGCTTAGAATTTCAGAATGAAAGCAACGATCCGACAATAAAATAGCTCCGTCTGCTAAATTAGATATAATATTTTTCTTCTGTTGTGGAGTGTGATTAGACTGGAAGCTTAGCAGTCTAGTTCCAGATGTACTTTTTTAGTACCAATTAAATACAATGTTGTTATTCCTTCTAATTAAACTAACGTCAAGAAAATTTAAAACACCATCAGTCTCTCTCTCTCTCAAATGTGAAGACAAGTTTCTTGTGGTACTTATTAAATATATCCAAAACAATGAAGATTTCTTCCTCTCTAACACACATTACCATGTCGTCCACATAACGGAAATAAAAGAGCGAATTGATAGAGTGTTGGCTTTTTGAGGCGAATGTAAATCGTAGATAATGACCAGAGGTAGTTAAAGCCACAGCTTACTTGAAAAATTTACGTTTATATGGGAGTAAAGTTTTTGTAAGGGTGCCCGAAATTAAGAGAGATACTAAGGGGGATAGAAAGGCTGATTAAGGAATTTTACTTGGTTATGACCACGTTAGATACAGAGTTTTATAATAAAACTGACGTCGAGAAAAAAAACAAAAAAAAACGACGAGTTCAATAAATAGACTGGTTAATTATCCCCCAAGCTTTAAACCCCCAAAACACTGGGCGTAGAGTTTAATGAATAATCTGATCAGCTATCCCCCAAGCCTTGAATCCTCAAGACCCTAGGCGTCGAGTTCAATAAATAAACTGATCAACTATCCCCCAAGCTCTAAGCCCCCAAAACCCTGGGTGCCCGAGTTCAACAAAAAAACTTATCAGTTATCCCCCAAGTCTTGAACCCCCAAAATCCTAGGCGTCGAGTTCAATAAATAAACTGATCAACTATCCCCCAAGCTCTAAGCCCCCAAAACCCTGGCTGCCCGAGTTCAACAAAAAAACTTATAAGTTATCCCCTAAGTCTTGAACCCCTAAAACCCTGGAGGTCCAAGGTCAACGAAAAGACTGATCAGTTGATAACCAGAGTTTTGGGAGGTTTAGAGTTTGGGGGATAACTGATCAGTCTTTTCGTTGACCTCGGGCGCCCAGGATTTGGGGGGTTCAAGACGTGGGGGATAGCTGATCAGTTTATTTATTGAAGTCAAGTTCAAAGAAAAAACTGATCAGTTATCTCTTAAGCTCTGAATCCCCAAACCCTGGAAACCGAGGGGCTATACACTTCAGAATCACAAAAAGAATCACACATGAAAATCAATATTTAATCAATAAGATATAAATGTCATTTCAAGTAAAAATCTTCGAAAAATATTATTTTTAACAAAATATCAATTGAAATTGGATCCAAGGCTCAAAATATGTTAAATTTTCCAAAAGAATAAAGAAAGAATCACAAAAGAATCAAAAAAATCATCAATGATTCTGGAGAGCATAGCCCCTCGCTGGAAACCCAAGTTCAATAAAAAAACTGATCAGCTATCTCCCAAGCTCCAAACCTCACAAAACTCTGGTTACCGAGTGAAATAATTTTATAATTAAAGCGTACTTTATATTTGAATATCAAGTCCATGAAAAAGTGTTTTTTTTGTTCCACAAAAAGGTTGTGGTGTACTTTAATATACATCACTTGGAAATATTACAAAATAATAAAAAGATAAAAAAAAAAAAAAAAAAAAAAAACCAATAGACAAACAAAAATTTTTACACTTTTCTCGAAATGTGTCTGCTTCTTAGAAGCATTTAATTTATAGTAAAAAAAAAAAATTTGTTGATAATGTTGCAAACGAAGAGTTCATCAATAAGTAAAAATTTATAGCGTTTCCCTAATCAACCGCCCCATTTTGGAGCTCAAAATTTCAGACTTATAACTTCATGATATAATTGCACCAGTTCAGCGTCATTAGGTATCGTTACAAAATTATTTATTTCGTTAATTAAAATGCACTCATATTTTTGGAATAATTTAACTTGGGCACCCAGGGTCTTGGGGGTTTAGAGCTTGGGAGATATCCGACCAGTTTTTTTGTTGAATTCGGGCGCCCAGGGTCTTGGGGGTTTAGAGCTTGGGGGATAGCCGACTTTAACGTTCGACAGTCAAATATTATGAATCGAAACATCGATTCATGCACTTTAAAAACCACGTGCTTTTCTGAATCAACAGCCCTACCCCCCCACGTAACCTTTCGTAGCCTTTTAATCGCCCCCCCCCTCTATTTGGGCCACGTGTTTTGTGAACGTTCCCTAATAGAGGAAGACAAGTGAACATCATTGAAAATGATGAAAATTTGATTGGTTTTAGAGGCTATGACAATCATGATAGCGATGATCAAAATTTCCAAGTGAAAATAAAAACTCTGAATCAAACGAGAGTTAGAAGAAAATAGAGTCGGGTGAAAATATAGACACCGAAGATAGCGTTGAGGTGATGGAAAATACTTCACAAAGGCCGCAGAGAGTAAGACGGCAGCCATATTGGTATGGCGTAAATGTTAACTCAAATTATACCTACGTAATTGTTGTAAGCGCTGATAGTCACTCAAATTATAAGGAAGCGATGAGTGGTAGTAAGAAGGATTTGTGGTTACAGGTTATGAATAAAGAAATTAATTGTTTGATTCAAAATAGAACTTGGGAACTAGTAAAAATTCCAAAAAATAAAAAATTGTTGGATTTAAAATGGGTTTTACAAATAAATCCGATAATAGAAAAAAAGCATGACTTGTTATTAGAGGTTTTCAGCAAAATGAAGTGCTTGAGGATTCGTATTCTCCCGTTGCTAGAATACAGGCTTTTAAATTTTTGTTAGCTTATTGTTGCCAAAATGGCTTAATCATAAATCAGATGGATGTAGACACAGCTTTTTTCAATGGTCTGATAAAGTCGGAAGTATTTGTAAAACAACCAATGGGTTATCAAGACGGGTCAAATAGAGTTTACAAATTAATTAAAGCATTATACGGGTTGAGAGAGAGTCCAAGAGCTTGATATGAGTGTTTTGATGAATTCATGAAAGAATTGAAATTGGAGAGAAGTGAAAACGATTACTGTTTATACATGAACTTTGAAAGTGATGATATATTTGATACTATTTGTTGATGACTTATTAATTTGTGGAAAAAGTAAGAAAAGGATTGAGAAAATTAAAAATAATTGTCATTTAAATTTTCTATGAAAGATATGGGCGAAGTAAATACTTATTTGGGGATAAATATTAAGTATGATTGTAAGAAATGTTTTATGACACTCGATCAGAGTGATTATATAAATTCACTAGCAAGAAAATATAATATTTTGAGTGCGAAACTTTATTGTACACCTATAGAACAAAACTGTGTGTAGAGCCTGCACAGCCAGCATCAAATGATCTGAAGTATAGGAATTTGATCCAAGCTTTATTGTACCTTAGTACGGGAACGCGATTAGATGTGAGTTATAGTGTAAATTACTCAAGTAGATTTCAGAATAGTTATGATGAATCTCATTATAAATACGCGTTGAGAATTTTGAAATACTTATTTTTGACGAAAGATCTTAAATTGACGTACGAAAGAAATTTGACCGCTGACGTGTTAGATTGCTTTGTTGATGCTGACTGGGCTGGTGATAAAGTTGATCGAAAATCAACTACAAGCTATGTAGTGAGAGTTTTCGGAAATGTTATTTACTGGAAATCGCGTAAGCAAGGCAGTATGACTTAATCGTCAACAGCTGCTGAATATGTTGAAATATCCGATGCAGTTAGTGAAGTGAGAGTGATTTAGAATTTACTAAGTGATTTAAGATTGAAGATTGACAAACCTGTCAAAATTTATGAAGATAATTCTGGTAATAAAATTTGGTAATTTGACGAAACACTCTAAATACATCGAAGTGCATTATCATTTTGTGAGCGAATGCTATATGCAAGGTATTGTAAACATCGTAAAAGTTAAGTCTGAGAATAATCTTGCGGACATTTTGACAAAAGTGCTTGGTCGAAATAAGTCTGGACAATTTGGGCATGCATTAAAGATTGTTTAAAAAAATATAGCTTTGTAAATCATAAATTTGAGGAGGTGTGTTGAAATCGGGACAAATTTATGAAGGGAAATGTATGATGCAATGCTGACAGGACAGATTCCTCCTGTCATTGAATGTTTGCTAATGATTAAATGCATTTATTGAGAATTGTATTTATTCAGGCGAAAAGTGTAAAATCAGTTCAGTGTAATAGTCGTCATAATGTCGGTCCGGTTAAGACAATGTAATTAACATTCTGTGAAATAAACTAAAATAATTAACAAAATTATTATTTTTCTAATTTACTGAATGTAACTTTAATTTTTAATATACCTCCATTGAAAAAACGCAGTCGAAGACGCGGGTCTCTGTTAGTAACGAATAAGAAATCGAAAATCAACAAAATCAAAGTAATTTTGGTCACATAAGTGCAAATCCCGCCGAGGCGAGAGGATGCAGCGCACCAGCCTCCTTGATGCTATTAAAAAATTTTTTATTTTAAATATTCAAGTTATAAGAGATTTAATCTGTGCAGTTTTAGAGACAAAGATGATATAATTGTTCGCTGACAAATCATTGGTAGTGTTTTTTACGATGGCAACAAGAATAATCCTGATAGTTATCCGAAAAAATTATTATAACAGTATAATAGGAATAAAAGTTAGTTAGAAGTTTATAATCCAATCAACTTTTTGATAATACGGTAGGTTAATGATTTCGAAAGTTTTCATAAAAATTTAAACAAAAAACTTCACTAACTAAATAAAATAAAAACTTTATAAAAATACTTGTTTCCTTTTAATCTTTTAAAAACTAATGATTCCAGAAATTTTAATAATTGCTATTCAATGATTTTTTTATGACACGATTATGTTTAAAATTATTTTAAAAATACACGACATAATGAAGGCATACTCCATTAAATTTTTTTAAAAATGTTCCAATCATAATACACTACATTGGCTACGACATCAAATTCCATCCCTTTTTTCTATCTAATTGGTGTTAGCCCGCTGCGACCTGAGTGATGACCGCGCCCAGATGTATTCTGGGTCTAGTCACTAGCGCTAAAGAAGACAACTGAAATTTTTTACTAATAATTACAAATCAAAAATTATTAAAACTCACTTGTATTTTTTAATTTTATTATTCCCTGCAGAATATTTTTTATATTTTTATTTTTCTTATTTTGAAAAAAAAAAATTTTTACATCAAAATTTATTTTTTATAATTTCATTCAACAATACTTACTTTCGCTCAACCAACGAATAAATAAAAAAATTATTTTATAATAATCGTAAGATAAATTGTGTGTAAAATGTATACCATGTTTTTCTTACTGGCCAACACTCATGATCGGTAAGCGCCGTCCGCCGAGAGGCTGACGGCTCTCGATGCTATCGATAAATCGAGAGTCTCGATTTCAGTCTGCCACATAGCAGCGATAGACGGCAGACGCCCGCCGTCTATCCCACGCTCATTAAAACATTTGATATAATTTGTTTGTAGACCTTATCGAAAAACTGGATGTTACCACACATGAGGGCCGATTTTTAGAATTTTTTTAGAATTTTTAAATTTAGTCGCCTCATTATAAAAGCCGTAAAATAAAAAATATGATTTGCCATCCAGAGTAATGCATCACCAGACGGCGTGAGGAGGCTAGGTGGCACTCTTAAGTTATGGAAAAAATTTTTTTTTTAAACATGCTTTTCTAAAAATTGCAGCAAAAAATTTTTTGAAAAATATATAATAATAAATTTTAAAACTAAGTATAATAAAAATTGTAGATAAAGAATTTAATCTATAATTAAAAAAAGTAAAAAAATAATTTAAAAAAACTAAAAAGTAAAAAATAAAATTTTTAAATATTTAATTTGTTTGTATAAGATTTGAATCAAAATCAATAAATATCTTTCTCTAACAAATATCCGAATCGAAGATTCCACTCGTACAATAGGACGTAGTTAAGCTTTTCAGACAAACAAGTTGATAAGCAATTTGGAGAATTCGCGAGTTACTACTGCAATATTGGAGTGTATGAAGTTTAACAACATGAACGTAAAAGAAGAAAAACATGGGTGAGCCTAGAGAAAATTTTCTTCAAGAAGAATAGCATCTTCAAAACCAAAGTAATCTAATCAACGTGTTTTGTCTCATTAATTAACAAAATATTTCATTTATAAGCTCCAAAAAATTTTCCTAGGCTAGCCCATGCTTTTCTTCTTTTACGTTCATGTTGTTAAACTACATACACTCTAATATTGCAGTAGTACCTCGCGAATTCTCCAAATTGCTTATCAACTTGTTTGTCTGAAAAGCTTAGCTACGTCCTATTGTACGAGTGGAATCTTCGATTCAGATATTTTTTAGAGAGAGATATTTATTTGAATTTGATTCAAATCTTGTACAAACATATTAAATATTTAAAAATTTTATTTTTTACTTTTTAGTTTTTTTAAATTCTTTTTTTACTTTTTTTAATTATAGATTAAATTCTTTATCTACAATTTTTATTATACTTAGTTTAAAAATTTTTTTTTATATATATTTAAAAAAAAATTTTTTGCTGCAATTTTTAGAAAAGCATGTTTTTAAAAAATTTTTTTTAATTTTTTTTTTAATTTTATAATTTTTAGTTACGATCATCTACAAACTTTTTTTAGTTTATAACTCTATTTATTTTTAAATTTATAAAATCCTTTGTAAATTTATAAAGGTTTTGTTAAAAGATGCAAATGTTTATTGTTTTTTTTTTTTATTTTTTTTTTAGTGGTAAAAATTAGGAAATTTGCCATGACCAAACCGTCAATAAAACCATTCACGTCTACTAATTTTTAAAACAAAATTTAGTAGAAGTGAATGCTTCTGCTCGTGTGTGGGGTTCAAACGGTGTGTCAGATCAGATTGTGAAAAATGATTCATAAA